>CM024539.1:18157268-19441227 GCA_014182365.1 Eucalyptus tenuipes | reverse complement strand
ATCATGATAACCTATCGAAAACTAATAATAACTTATCATGATAACCTATCAAAATTATATAACCTATCAGAAACCTATGATAACCTATCTTGATAATCTATCAGAACCCTGCGATAACCTATCGCTTAAACCTACTTATCACGTAACCAAAATGTCATTTAACCTTAATCTAATCCTAATCTAAGTCTTAAGTGTAATCACAACCCTAAATAAGGGCTAGAAAGCCACTCACTCCCGATTCCAAGCTCGATAAGTGACAGTGAAGGAGTGGCAAGGGCTGGACGGTGGTGGCGGTGGTTGGTCACACCCCAAACAGCTCATGGTGGGGGCTGTGGTGGCATTGTGGTTGAGGCACGACGGCAGCAAGGTGGGCAAATAGTGTTCCTTGGGCATGTGACGTCCAAACTGAGAGCAAGAAGGGAGAAAGAAGGCAGTGGTGAGGGGCTGGACATTCTCCTTTTCACCTCTAAGGTTTGGCATAGTAACGAGAACGGCAGTGTGGGAATCGTGGCCTCGACTTTGGATAGTGGGCAATGGGCAGTGGACAGTGGAGTGAGATTTAGGGAGAAAATGAAAGGAAAATGAAGGTGGCGTGAGCGAAGAATGGAGGGGGTGTGGTTCAACTAAGCACAAGGAAGAGAGGGAATGAGAGAATGAGAGAAAAGGAAGAGAGAGAGAGAGAGAGAGTACCGTGTGATTTAAAAAAGGGGGGAAGAGAGAATGAGAGAGAGATCTTGCCATTAAATATCTTGTACTTCCTAATCTCATGAAACCCTCACAACCATGAAAACTAATGGAGAGGAATCTCACTTGAAGAAGCAAAATCCAAAGCCAAATGCCTTGATATGCACACATGTAAAAATAGGCTAAGGCTAGGCTTTAGGATGACCTCATCCTCTCTCCTTCAACCAAATGGCCCCCCCTCCCTTTGGCTCATCAAATATGCCATTTTGTCCATAGTTTGAAGAGAGGACAAATGAAACTTTACAAGAAAATTCGGTACTATTCATGCATAAAAATGCATTTATTGCAAAAAGGCCAAGTTGGGCTTGGAGGGCCCATGGCCCCCTTAGGTTGCCCTCCCTTGTGCGTGAGGCCCTTGGGCTGCCCATCCCTAGGCATGGGGCCCATTGACCCACTCGTGGGCTTGGGCCCACATAGTCCTCCTCCGCAACCCATTTCCAATTTTTCGAATTTTTACGTTTGGTCGATGAAAAATCGAGTTTTCGCCCTAAAGTGGCCTGCTTGGCGTTTTCGTGGTCTATTAATCCTCATTGTAATCCCGCTCCGAAGATTTGCCACCGTTGAAATCCCATTCCGAAAATTGGGGTTGGATCGAGGACGCCACACGTGTTGAAAATGATAAGGGATTCAATTTATATTATAAGTTATGAAAAGATTTATTTATTACATAAAACTAAATCAACCATCAACTAACTTTTGATTATTAAAATAAGAAAGTATCTTTTGAAATGGTTTCAATTGATCATGCTAAATGGTTTGAGAAATACTTTTTGAAATGTTATATGTACTGATTTAAGAACCTAGTTTGTGAAATGAATTGTGGTTGTTGAGTTGGATTGCCAAATGGCATAAATTTTAATATATGGATGTATTCTTATTTATGAAATAGATTCTGGATTTGATTTATAAGTTATTGGAGGATGAGATAATAGTTTGATGCTCATGTTGCTATGTTTAAAACAACCTATAGAGAGTCTAAGTATGCATACTGTTTCGTGATATCTTTTTAGATCGAACCACCGGTTAATATAGATGGAAACCTAGCCAACAGGGGAATCTTGATTGCCTTTGTCACTAGGCGTTAAGCATGACCAGAATTGGATATTGATCACTAAATTGATCAATGGAATTGATTAATGAAATAAATCGCTAATGTTTTCATATGAACCTTTGTCATAATGATATAACTCATTAATATGGTACATCTATTATATACTATATTTGGGGTAGATATGTTCTAGTATTGACTTATAAATATACATAATGTATGATTGATTACTTAGAAGAGATTTGTACCACTTATTGGACTATGATTGCTCATATCATTCATCTAAAATGATTTTCAAGTTTTCTCTTAGCAGCAAGTAGAATGAGACCGCTAATAGTAAGGAATCTTTGATAATGAGGTTTTTGGGTATGAGCTTAGCTTATATATATAGACACACACCTATGTATGTGAGATGATAAATTTTGGATTTAGTTGAATTGGAGATGCGTACATAATTTTTGACGGATTATAGAAACTCTATCTTGTAACCAACTTATTTATTTATCATATTACGGATAAGTGCACTAAAAGTCTTGAAATTTGTTATAAAAGTGCGATTGAGTTCTCAAACTTCCAAAATGCAATCAAGTCCTAACACTTATCAAATTCATACAATCGAGTCATTTCATTAACTTTGTTCAACTTGATTGACATAAAATGTTGACGTGACTTTTTTATTATTATTTTCCCTATCCTACGTGGCAATGATATGACTAAAACGACCTCATTTTAGTCTAAATTTGATTTTTAATGCAATTTTTTGGTGAAAAATATAAGTATTATAAAGCAGATGAAGTGCAATAGTTTAAAGGCAAAACTAGAATTACAAATAGAACTAATAATTCAAAACAATGGAAGTAAGAAGTCTCACATAGTAGCCAATACAACATTTGTTTGGGAATGTTAAATTTTTGATAAAGCGAAGCTCTACCTTTTACATTTTTACATACCTTGGTCAAAATAATATAGATGTTAGTTGACCTATTTTGAAACTGTTTAAGATGGCGTTGCATCCAAATGCAATATATGGTTGTTAGGAAAGATATCTTGAGGAGTTTTGCCATCAAATCTTTGTCCTTTTTTGCCCTAATCATCCATAGAAGTTCCTCATTCCATCCTCCTAAAAAACGCCTAATCCCATGTTGTGCTAGGATACTGTGTCAAATGCTACCCGTCCATTCATACCGGAAGACTAGATGAGCTCTATCTTCCTGTTATATAATGCAAATTTTATTTAAATTAGATTAAAAAATAATCTCAACTGAAAAAAAAAAAGACAAAAATGAGAGAGAGAGAGAGAGAGAGAGAGAGAGACATGCTGCCCTTGCTGCCGTAGCCCCACTTCCTGGTGATGGTGGCCCTCACGCCGTAGCTCTATCTTTCTTAGTTTGTTCAATCAAGTACTTCAACTTTTTATTTAAAAAATTCTAAAGTTTTCATAACTACATTATTACCCAGAAATTAGGATGTTTTCTTCATTTCAATTCATTTCTTCAATCAACAAAAAAATATGTTTATCTTTTTATGACTTTTTTTTTATACCTTTTTGGTCTTTATAAATATTTCAGTAGTTTCATTTAAGTACATTTGAGCTTGTAATATCTATAATAGTAATAGTAAACCTCAATTTGAGTTATATTGAGTTGATATTCCAGTCGTATAAGATTCCTAATTTGATTTATAATTGTATTTAATTAAAAAAATAAAACACAAAAGCTTGAAAATTTTATCTATCTAAAAAATTAATATTGTTATTAAATATTTTTATGAAAACACTTACATCTAAAATAAAAGGAATATAAATCCATATAACTCTAAATGATGTTATCTTTTTACTTTTATAGAATCCTAAGTTGAAATATACTTAAAATGGAACTATAGTAATAAGAGAAAAAAAAAACGTAGAAAGGTAATAAAATGATCAAACATTTTTTTGTTGATTTAGGAAATGGATTGGATTGAAAAAACATGATATAATTTGGGCAATAGTATAATTATGAAAACTTGTGATAGTCCCAAAGGACTAATTCAACTTTGCTATCAAAAGTTGGTGGACTAAATTTAACAAATTGAAAGTTGATGGACTAGATATTGAGAATTAATTTAATGATTATATTGGACAAATTAAAAGTTCAATAATAACATTACGCATTTGATGAAAATTTTAGGAACTATTTGTGTCATTTTCCCAAGATATATCGAGGACTTAAAAAGTAGGAAGCTGCTTCCTTTTCTATGATATGTAGTTATATTAATCCAATTGTGAGTTTACTATATCATAAATATTTACAACAATATCAAAACAAAATCTCCTTTCGAAAGAACCGGCCAACCAAGAGTAGTGGAGTCATCTCCTAACCATCTGAGGATGTACAACCCTTATTGCGCTTAGGCAATGGTCGCCACCCTCCATCACAAACACTTGTACATGCCCAAGGGGAGGACAGGCGAGGAGGGATCGTAATCCTCGTCAGCTTTGCCACTCGTCGGGTAGTTTTGGGGTGTTCACTTTTGGTTCTTACACCTTCCTTGGTTATAATACTCATGCTTATATTACTCTCAACTAAAAATTTAAGTCATTCAATTAAATTTTTGTATGTTTTTGCCGGAAATTGTTAACACTAACTATCCACGCGTGGCTCCTACTTGTACAAGCGTTCAAATTAAATTACACTCCTCCTACCTCTTGGAGCCTACGGAATTATTTACTGTGCTTAGATTTTGCAACAATATTTGTCAGTGTACCATTTATAGATTAAAATTTAAGCACCACTTGTCACGTTTATATTCCAAAATAGGCTTAAATTATGCTTGTCTGTTATTTATTTCATGATATATATGGGTATGACTCTTTTATAGTTAATGTTCATGTCTTTATTAGAAATTAGCTTAAGGAACTCTTTTTAAAATCATCTAATGTAAGATAGTTGGGATTGAGACTCGATGCTCATAATTTTCTCATTGCACGAAGTTCTTATGATCAGTGTTACGCGAACTTCCCTACTAGAATCCAAAAATTCCTATCATATCTAAACTATTTTGCCTATTAGCTAGCAATTTAGTTGTGTTGGAAGATTTGAAAGTAATCTACGCTAGTACTCCTAGTTATAGATCTGAATCGAATATGAGGATGGCATTGTTGTATATAGTGGATTCAATCTTAGACTCTTGTTATTTCGCAGACCTGAGAAAATTTTTCCTCATTTTCAGGCATTTGGACGACTTAAGAAAACAAGTCAATGGAAAACTTATACTTAAATTCAAGAAAAAAAGATTTATTCTTTAAAATATTGGAAATCATTTTTTAAAATATGACTAAAAATCGGTGCTTGGACCCAAAATTTTGCCCTTAAAGGGTGGGGCTGGTCCACCGGGGTCTATCAAGGCCAAGGTTAGGTCCAATGAGGCCAGGCTTGGAACCTAGTGCCCAAGCTCGAGTCAACAAAGATGGGACTTAAGAAACCGATACTCGTACTCAACACCTTGGTGCCCACGGCCATCTCCCGGTTGCTTGAGCTTGATCCACTAAGGCTGAGCCTTGTACCCTTGTGACATACGGAATTTCTATCTCTGTTATTAATCTTTAGGATTTAAAGATAAGTGTTACTTCGTTTGAAGCCTTTAAGGTTGTTAATTTTGTGAGGTGCGGAAGTTGCGAAGGATGATTTTCCATTAATGTTATCGTCTAAATTTGATGCATTAAGCTTAGTGATAGATAATGACACGTATGGCAACGGTGTTAAGTGATGATCATTAATATACCGCCATATTAGATGTATTCCTCAAATTGCGTATTTGAGAATATTCAAATTTTAAAGTTACTAAATTGAGATTTTCCAGGCATTTGTTATTTTTCACCATTGTTTTTAGTGAGTTCAAAATATTTTTCCGATTTATCAATGCTTGGAATAAACACAGATTTCCTTGTTTTTTTTTTGGTCGAAACAGATTTCCTTGTTTACATAGTGATTTACTGTATATTTTGATAATTTAACAAAATATCTACTTTGGAAGCCATGCAAGTGAGCCATTTGTCCCCCTTTAATTTATACCATCTCTTTTCATTTCTCCACCAAGTATTTTAAGTCACATGTCCTTAGTTTGAGAAATTGAACTTGGCTAACTATGAGATCATGCATTGCATTATTCGTTACATCAGTCATGACAACTTTAGTACATTAATGCATTGATGACTCACCCACTTTACTTGGCCAAGAAGAAGCCATCTTTCACTTGAATCAAAATGTCACCTTGTGGCTAATCTTATTAGGCTACTTGCATCCTAATTACTCACTTAAGACCACTTGAAGTATTTTTATCGGAACACATACCCTTTCTACCTTTAGATCTCATGCTTTTAACTCAAGATTGGTTCATCCTCCTTTGCCTTATCATTGGATGGAGTCATGTGATCATGCCACTTGTGATTATCTAACTTGAATACACCTTCTTGCACTTCCACTTAACATTTTCTTTGACTTCAAGTTATCGTTTCTCTTAAGTTACTTGTTCTCACCTCCCTTGGCCTATAAATAAGTCTCCATATGTCTTTAAGTTCCAAAAAGAATTTCAACTTCTTCTTGCAAACAAAGAAAAAGAGATCTTTCTCTTTTATTTTTGCATTCCAATCTTTTGTGTGAAAGGAAATATTCTATTCTTGTGTCACCAAAACTTCAAAATTTCATTTTTCAAGAGCTTACAAGGCTAATTTGTTGGTTATTCTCCTTTATTAAACTAGTTTTAATAGAATGTTACGAGATCTTAATCTTTGTTTTTGATTATATTGCTTTGAAGGTGATTAAAGCTTTGATTTTAATCAAGCATTCTATTTGAGGTAAGTGAAAATTCTAGGAGCTAAGTTAGGTCGATCTACTTAATACTCTTCCCCGATGCCTACGCCTAAGCCGATTCCTATCAAGGCCAAACCTAGAACGCTAGAGGCATCTCCCACACCTATGTTTCGATCCCCGACGCCCAAAGCCTTAGTACATCAATTTCAAGTCGGGACCTTAGTGCTTGTGTCTAGTTCCCTAGCTATTCATGATAAGGCCTACATTGCATGTCAATGGCGGGCGGTGACAAGCAAGTTTCACCAAATTAGGAATGAAAATTTGAGGGAAGGACCAAAATTTGAAATAATAAAGACTTAGAATTGTAACCGAGCAATGGAAGGGTCAAAATCGAACTCCTAAGACACCCCCACGCACCAAAAATCATAAATTCTCAAAAAAGAGGGACTGCCTCGCAAATAACGGAGTATTTGGATACGAACTTCGCATTTGGGACTTTGGGTGAACGCCCTGCTCCTCGCCCTTCCCCGCTCGGCGCCAGAGGTGAGCTCGCACGAGCTTCCATGGCGGAAGGAGAGCTCCGTCTCCTCCCAATCGAAGTGGACTAGTTTCTTCAGTGCCGTGTGGTATCGATCTCGACGCCAACCTGGGTTTCGGTTCGTGGGTCGTGACTGGAGATGGCGACTGCGAGAGCGCTGAAATTGCTGACGCTGTCGTCTCCTTCCCTGCTCAGACCTCCCCAGCTTTCGTGGGTGTGTGGTGGGTCGGTTCCGTTTCGCTCTTCGCCCCTCGTACCGCGGTCTCGCTGCGTCGGAGCCCGGTTCTTGAGCAGCGGCAAGGGCGACGCGTCGGTTGAGGAGACGACGACGACGACTACGAAGAAGAAGAAGAAGAAGAAGGAGAAGGAGAAAAAGGAGAGGGCGAAGGGGAAGGGGAAGGGGAAGGGGAGGGTGGAGGGTGGGAATGGGGGAGGAGGTACGGCGATGGAGGCGTTGCTGAAGCGGAGGACGCGTTCGTCGAGAGAGCTCGATGATGAGACGGTCCAGCAGCTGCTCGACGTCAGCAGCCACATACCGGTGCTGCTCGGCGAGGTGCTGGATGTCTTCTCGGGCCGGAAGCTCCGGTCTTTCGCCGATTGCACCCTCGGTGCCGCCGGCCATTCTTCCGCTGTCAGTGTGCATATATTTATTACGAGTTGATGCTGTTAGTGTCAATTTGTTCTTTTTTTGAGCAAAACTCGCTTGTGTTTACGTAAAAATTCGTGGGAAGATGGATACTGGGGTTCTGTGTGACCCGGAGACTTAATTTGAAGTTATTGGGCAGGGTGTTTTACATGGAAATTGACATCTGCGTGGAGTCAAGATTAACATCCTGGATTTTGTTAGTGGGCTTTGGACCCTCTTCAGAACAGTTTATCTATGCTTCATATTCTTTTCTGTAGTGGGTATTTTAGCAGATAGGGAAGGGCTAGGGAACTAAATTCGGGGAAGGAGAGTTCCTTGGTGATCGGCTAAATGGAAATCTCTTTCAAAAAATGGTGAATGACTGTAGTGTTAGTAGCACACTAGCGTAGAATTGCTGATGCTGAATTTAGCAGCTGAGTTAGGTGCTTTGTTGCTTCTACCAACCATAAGATATTCCATCCACCTTCAGTCTACGAGGCTCAGCAATAAGAAATGAATACCTTTCTTGAGCAGCTTAATAACACCTTTTTCGCTCAACAATTAGCATCACGAATGATTTTTGGACACTGCTTGTGATATGAGCAAGCAATTATCAGCATTGTAGTAGCAGCATTGATAACATTGGCGGTTTTCGTAATGTCCACGTTGCATTCGAAAATACTATCTGTTCAGGTTCTTAAATATCTTATTCGATAATCTAATGAGGATGATTATCTGTACTCATAAATAGAGAGAGCAAATGGACTTCATTTATTTTGCTGCTAGGATAAATACATTTTGTTTATTCTCTTAGATTATGATTCACTTCTTGTAGTGGGAAGTTGCAATTCTGTACCCTCCCATAGTTATGATTAATATAGGTCCTACTAATGGAATAAAAAATCTTCTGGATGCATCTATTCTGGTCACAAATGGTCTCATGATTCAAATCGTTTGTTTCATTTGTAGTACTCATCTTCTTATGTTCCAAATGAATAAAAAGTGTGCCGCTTTTCTCATGACCTTGTTCTTTTGGAGATGGCTTTCACTGATTCTAGGATTTTCTTCTGTACTATTGCTTTGAGGACATGTCTAAATATTTTCTTTTTCTTCTCTTGCTAATAACAGATCATCCAGGCACACCCAGAATTGCAATGTTATCTTGGAATGGATGTTGATCCTATGGCACATCAAATGGCAAAAAACAAGATCAATTCTCTTTTGCCTGATGATTCCTCGTCCACGTCTTCAAAGTTAAGAGGATATTTTCTTTTGAGGAACTTTAGATTTATGAAATCCGTGGTTGATGAGGTTGGTGACGAGCTAATGGACTCTGGATTTGATGGCATCTTGATGGACTTGGGAGTGTCATCAATGCAGGTTGGTCACTTTAAAAAATTTACATTGGTGCTTGTGTGTTCTTCTGTTTCACCAATCATCTGCCTATACTTACTTAAGGTAGGCTGGAAAGGATGAGAAGCATCCCTTTAGATGCTTCTCTTTTATCCACTTAAATTAACCAAACTAGATGAGTTTTAAATTACTGCTTCATTCCTTCTTTTGAGCCTAAATATTCACGACACGGAAACTCTGAGGCTTAGATTCACCATGCATGTAATAAATATCTTTCACAGTAGCTAAAATTCCACCTCAACTTCTCTTCAAACCTCATTGCATTCCTTGTCTTTTGAAATTTTTAGAAATTATGCAGGCGCTGAGAATGGGTCAAAACCTCAAGTGGATTTGTAGTTAAAGGTGATTTGGGAGGGAAAAATGGTGAGAAAGAGAGGATACTCGAGTTGTTGAATTCAAGGTCCTTATAAGCCCTAGTTGTTTGAAAGCATATACATACGAAGCAAACTATCTTTTCCTCTGAAATTTGAATAAAGCCATTGTTTTTTTCCCTTCATCCAAGTACAAAAAAGTTGCTAATAAGACGAGGAAAAAAAAAAAAAGAAAAACCAAGCCACCTTTGACCTTATGTTTCTCTCATTCACACTTTTCTGTAGGTTGACTTCGACATGTCTATTAGATTATTTTCTTATCCTGGGAAACCTTTTCTTATTGTCAATTCCATATAATACTTCCTCGAAAGTTCCTCACTGAAGTTTTTACAGGTCAACAATGCTGAAAGAGGATTCAGTGTGCTAAATGATGGACCCCTTGATATGAGAATGGATCCTCAGGTGAGAGCTGTTTTGATTTTCTACTGGTTTGGCTTTTTTAAGAATAAAATTTTAGATTTTGATAGTTTATGCTGCATTAAGCTCGCTGTGGACAGAGCTTTGAAGAAGTATTTTATGTTATTTGAAGATCTTAGGGATGTGGGTTGCATGTATTGTGATGAAATTATGGAGAAAAGCCAGTATCTTATCTTCATCATTCCTGTGATCTCAGTGGCAGCTGAGGACATAGTGAAAACCCAAGCCAAAAATCATTTTATCAGATCCCTCATGTCCCGGATCACGTGGAAAATGGACCACGACTTGCCTCTATTGTCTTGTCTTCCTCTCTTGTCGCAATGTGTTTTCCCTTAATCTGGCCAAAAAAATTAAAGAAAAAAGGTGTTTTCCCTTGACCAATTCTTCTTCTTCCTTTCAACCTAACCTAGAAGCTGAAGCCTTGTAAAAGATACACCACTAAAAATTGGCATATTGGTTAAAGTATCTGTTGTCAATCTCTCCGTCTAGGGGTGGCAGTAATGGGAGTAAAGTTTATGAAAAAATGGTTGCACTTTGCCTTTCCCTCTGTCCTTTCTTTACTAATCCAAAATATAAGTGTAATAGTTGGTGCAACATATTTACTCAGGGCGTGCATGATAAAATTTCTACTTCTCTATTTCTCTATTTCTCTGTTCCTTGGAACAGGTTTGGAACAGAAATCCGTTTGGTAACGCAATTTGATTTTTCTATTTCTGAAACATATTTCTATTCCAGAAATAGATTTGAAGAAGAAATCAGAAGTTATAATTTTTAACTTCTCAATTTCTGTTCTAGAAATTTTGTCATGCGCACCCTAACTTGACGGGGGGCATCAGATTCCTTGGACCTTCTCTTAGCTCTTGATCATCGAACAGAACAGAAACTTCTTTAGATATCATTGTGTCGTCTCCTTCACAGCAACTTCTTTTGTTTCACCATCTTCGCAATGGCTTTTCAGTTAAGAGGAGTCCTCTACTCCCCCATAGTTTCCAAAGGACACCACCTCTGGCTGTAATCCATCCTCTTTTGTAGCTTGGTGCAATATGAACTCTATGAGACATGTTTGAATATTTAAATAATAAACCATACCTTTATCTAATAGTTTAAGCCTTTAGAACGGCTAACAGTGGTTTTACAAAATCTTACTATGTTATTAGAGCTAGGAGGTCCTGAGTTCGAATCTTCCATGCTTTTATTTGCCTCCCTAATCGAATATCTCCACACTTTAGGTTAAAGCCAAAATACAGTCTATGCGTGAGCGGAGCATTAGAATATTTAAATAATAAACTACGCCTTCATCTAACAGTTTAAGTTTTTAAAATAGTTAGCAGTTATTCCACAAAATCTCACGAGACAAAATTAAAGCCAATGAGAAAATGCTACGTGACTATGTATGAATAGAGTTATTTATCCAGTAGATGTGCCCAGAGCTAATCTCTTATTGCCTTCAGTTCGCACTACGCTGAAAGACTATGTAGCTGCACCCTGCTGCTTGTTTTATTGTCCTTTACATGTTTTTCCTTTGCTTGATGCTGAATTATATGAGATTGTGTTTTACTGACTGAAACAGGAACTTGGCAGGCAAGTTTGAAAGCAGAAGACATCTTAAACTCCTGGCCTGAATCTGAAGTTGGACGAATCTTGCGGGAGTATGGTGAAGAAAGCAATTGGTTCTCCTTGCAGAATAAGATTGTTAAATCTCGTATGCATGGTGGACTGCATTCCACTGGAGACCTCGTTAGTCTAATCCAAAACTCAACTCCCAGGACAAAAGGTTTGCATAGACAACATCCTTATTATATCTATTTTGAGTACCTATTTTAACAAAATCTATAATGACAACGTATGTTTAGTCACTGATTTCTAAATCTTGATTGCTGGCAAATTTATTAAACACCTCATGGAAATTTGGGGAACCCTTTTACTACTCAGACCTTTAGTTCAGTGCACATGCTTCCTTAAACCATCTATTGCAATGGCAGGAAGACAAGGTTGGATAAAAACAGCAACACGAGTATTTCAGGCTTTACGGATAGCAGTCAATGATGAGCTCAAGACGTTGCAAGACTCTCTCTATTCTTGTTTTGACTGTCTTGCACCTGGTGGTAGGCTCGCTGTCATCTCCTTCCACAGTTTGGAGGACAGGATCGTGAAACAGACATTTCTCGAAATTGTAAGAGGCAAGAGAACTGATGAAGATGGAGAGATAAGTGAAGAGATGAAGAGCAATCTTACAAGTACCATCACTAATGACAATGACAAGGAAGTGTGGATTAGACAGATAATACAAGGGGAAAGGGGTAGGATTTTAACCAAAAGACCGATAACTCCATCCGAGAAGGAAGAGAACTTGAATCGCCGGAGCAGGAGTGCTAAACTCAGGGTAGTTGAGAAGATCTAATTTTTCAACAACCACCAGGTATACAGTGAGAATTTAATCGTCTTCACAATAATATGTGGCTGGATCTGCTTTAATGCAAATGGCTGACATGTCGGATGGAGTTAGATGCATTTCACAAGGCTGAAATTCTGAATGCTAGGCATTTCTGTCCTCCTCCTCTTTCCTCTTCTGCTGGTTTAGTATTGCGAAAATTTTGTTGTAAGCTATGTTCCAACATATCCTTGATATTTTTTTCCCTGTGTTTTAGTTCTCTTTTTCTCATTTTATTCATTGAGGGATAAAGCAGGGTTTGTTTTTAGGTACTTTTGCATGCTTGCTGTAAAGCTTAATGGGGATTACTTCCTCCCAATTTAGAAAAGGGAAGATTATCCCTCATCTGGTGATGCTCTCTCTCTCTCTCTGCAACATGTTAATGGCGTTTTTTTGTCCTAGATATGGGTGAAATGAACAGGAATGACAGGACTAGTTCATCCATTAGACAATCCGGGGAAAAGCCTGAGAGAGCAGCTCGGGACATTCCATTCGCTCAGGACAAAGCAATAATTGAGTTGACACAACATAAAATACGAAACGCCAGGAGGAGGCATGTCGTCTTCACACGTTATCTCCATCAACGATATGTTTTCGGACGGAATCTTCTTAATTCTTATCTTTAGCGACAGCACATATATTCTCCTGACGGGGTCCCGAGCAACTGTGTGACTTGCGTGAGTTCAAAGCTCATGTCGAGCACTTTGCCACTTGCTTTTCACTTTATGGGTGGCATCTTAGGCCTCCATCGTTCCTGTTTTTCTGTCTTTTCTCCAGGGGCAAACTTGGTCTGCCTTGAAGATTTCGAAATTTCAAAACCGGCGAACTAGTTTTGAAGAGGGGGAAAAAAAAGGAAGAGGAACAGTGACTTAAAATTGTACAATGACAAAAAGGTGATAACCCTGAGTGGCTAGATTTGGAAGTGGGGCCGGTAATATATGGCGTGATTTGATGCGATTTAACGCTTTAATTGGCCAAATCCAACAACAGCAGGAATCAGCACGATCTCAGTGGACTTTGCATGATTAATGAACATATATGATTTGACACATTCAAGATACTCCAATAATGTATATGAGCCGGTAATATATGGCGTGATTTGATGCGATTTAATGCTTTAATTGGCCAAATCCAACAACAGCAGGAATCAGCACGATCTCAGTGGACTTTTAGCATGATTAATGAACATATATGGTTTGACACATTCAAGATACTCCAATAATGTATATGAGCACAAATTGTCAATCATATTGTACTTGTCCAAATGGATTGCCACAGATAACATATGTCATGAAACACCTGTTTAAGCGTAAAAAAATTGACACATTGAAAATACTCCAATAATGTACTTGAGTATGAATTGCCAATCATATTTTACTTGTCAAAATGGATTGCCACTGATTACATATAAGTCATGAAACACATGTTAAGCATACAAATTGTAAAAAAGAGTCTTTTCACACCATGTTGCCACCCGAATTCGATAGTTAATTTTTTTATGTTGCTCATTTCTTGCAGCATTGTGAAATATGCAATTTCCAAACTTCTATAGTAGATCGTGAAACCGGCCATCACAAGCACTCCAACTCAACAAAAAATAGGGTCAGTTGGACATTAGATGAGTAAGTTATCACCAATCAAATTTCGATCAAAATTTCATGTACTCGGAAAAGGTCCTAGAGCCCAAAACCATACTGAAAGATTTTGGAGTCATCCGCAACTTTTCAGATCTCTAGTTTGTCGTAAATAATGATTTTTAAAAATATTAAGTTGTCGAAATAACATCTGGATCATAATCCCGAGCCTATGGCCTTGATATGGGTTGACAACTTTGGGTTCTTGATTTCACGAGTTTGCATATCAATATTGGGCTCCTTAGAAAGCTTTCTACACAAGCATTTCATGGTTCCAAAAAATCAAGTGAAATCGGAGGTCAAGCATGACATTTACGGGACTAGGAACATTCTGGTTGAGATAGCTTAATAAATATGTGAGTGGTGTTAGAAAAAGTCTCACATTAGAAAATTGGTATGGTGTATGGCAATTAATATATCATAATTAGTCCATAACTCAATAGATTAAGTTTTAAGTAAATGTGAGTTCAACTGGATATATTGATGAGCTCGGACTTGAGTTCTCTCTTGGCAATTTCCTCGATGAAGGTATCGAATCTTTGTTACATGCTGCAATTAAATGGTGACTACCTACCAGTGTGCATCAATATTTGGTAAATATCTCATGAAAGGAACCTAACCAATGTGTCTTCCAAGCCAGTCATCACGGTTTGGTCTGGCAGAAAAGACAAGGGTGAAGGTGGGTGTAGCAACGCTATCTCAAGCAACCTTCGTGGTTTGTTTTGGAGAAGAGACTGGAGATGAAGGTGCGTGTTGGAGATTCAAGTTGAGAGATGTTGGTGCAAAAAAATACTTGAATTCAAGGAGAATAGACTTAACATTGAGCTCATACGTAGGGAGGAAATTGTTGAGATGCACATTAAAGTTGTGTTAGAAAAAGTCTCACATCAGAGAATTTGTGTTATTTGAAGTAGTTAGTATATCTTAATTCACGCATAACTCATTAATTTAAGCTTGAGTAAAAATGGGTCCGATTGGATATGTTTATAGACTCGAACGTTGACTCTCTTTTGGCAATCTTCCCAAGTGTAGGTATTAGGCTTCTGTGGTGCATTTCTAACAATGGTATTAGAGTTAATAGTTGACTAACATGATTTCTGGGCACATGAACATTGTGGCATAGCAACACGGTCTTGTTGGCAGCTTCATAAGTTGGTCAAGAGAAAAATACCAAAGATGAGGTTGGATGTAGGGGATTCTAGTTAAGACATGTTGATGCAAAATGATACATTAATTAAGAAGGAATGAACCTAACATTGAGTTTACACGTGAGGGGGAGATTGATGAGATGCACATGCGACATAAAAAAGTCATGACACTTGTGGTGTCTTTATCCCTTTTTATCATCTTTTGAATTTGATTTGTCGTATCATTCGGCATGTAAATATTGTTATGTTATGTCATTCGTTTGTCATGATTTGAATTTAATTTACATGTCATGTTGTATTGGGATTATTATTATGTCATGTCACTTCACCATTATCTTCTAAAAGTTGATTTGCCATGTCATCTCATTTCGTTATCATTTTTTGAATTTGATTTACCATGCCATGCTACATGTGATTATTGCTATATTATATCATTTGATAATTATATTTTACATTAGATTTGCCTTGTTATATTGCATGTGGACATTGTTGCGTCATGTAATTCTATTATCATCTTTTGAATCCTATTTGCATTTCATGTTGCATGTGAATATTGTCATGCCATATCATATAGTCATCATGTTCTACATCTCATTATCGTCAATTATGGCACCTCAAATTTTAAAAATTGAAGGCCGCTAGTTGGTAGTGCATCGCTTCCTAATATCTTCCCAAATTCTAGGTTTGAGAAATCTATAGAGGATGCAATTATTATTATTATTATTATTATTATTATTATTATTATTATTATTATTATTATTATTATTATTATTATTATTATTATTATTATTATTATTATTATTATTATCATTATTATTATTATTATCATCATCATTATTATTATTATTATTATTATTATCATCATCATCATTCATTATTATTATTATTATTATTATTATTATTATTATTATTAACCATAACAATAACAATAACAATTACAACAATTACAACAATTACAACAACAATAATAATAAACTAGATTGAAGCCACTACCAATCGACTAGGAAAAGCCAGACCGATTAGACACTTTATGGTTCTGAGGAGCGTTTTGGTTTCAAACTCTGATTCAAACTAAGGCTTAGGCATAGTAGAAAATAAAGTCCAGTACCTAAGTATATTTGGGACAGAAACTAATCTACCAAAACGTAAGATTTTAAGAGTGCCTTTGGTAATCATTTTATTCTCGGAAATAATTTCTGCTCAAACATATTTTTTTATTCTATTTTTTGGACGAGTTTTTGAGTAATAAGAAGTATTTGATAACTGTCCAAATTTTCTATTCCTAGAATAGAAATGCATTTGGTACAACACTTAAATTTTTGGATTAATAATTTGATTACATTTTTCATTTTTCATTTTCTCTTTTCTCTTCTTCTTTCTCTAGCCAATCGCCAGTGAGGCTTCTAGCCTTGGGGGAGTCTTGTTGGGCTCGCCTCGCTAGATCTAGCAAGGATTGCCTCTCTGAGCCACTAATGAGGCTTGACTAGCTAGATCTATCGAGGTTCCAACGAGATCGCCAAACCTTGGCTGGCAACCTTCTAGGGGAAGAAGATGAGGAAATGGAGAATAAAGAAAAGAGAAAAAAATGGTTTTGACTTGATTATGGAATTGTTTTAGGAATAAAGAAGCATCTTTTTTTGTTTATTTCTTTATTATGTTGTAAATCTCTTTCTGGGAACAAAAACATTATCAAATGGATTTTTTTTTTTTTTGCTTCGAAGAAAAAAAGAATAGAATCATGCGTTGTTTGGTATATTACTAGACATGCCTTAAGTTTCAGAATTCGATTACACATAGGAGGAATTAGCATCCCATGACGTCCTTTTAGCTTCGTAGCCTACTTTTGATTAATCTTGAATCATTCATAATCTAATTTCCCAAGTGTTGACATCTCAAAATTTGCCTCCATTGAATAATTAAGTTTGACCTAGGTTGTTCGAAAGTTTGCCAAAGGTTAAGCGATCAGATACATGGCCCAAAATATGGTTTATTCCTAACAAATTGGTTCTACTCGTTAAAACAAGTCTTTTAACACTCATATTGTTATACAAATATGAACAATCCATTTTTGACCCTTTAGAATTGAGTGTTCACTATTTGCGATGTTGGGAAGTTTGAAATTTCTCGATTACGGGTGAAAAAGTGGGGATCACAAGCATTTTCACACAACAAAAAATCTAGTTATAATGAATGTTGAATGAAGAAGTAATCACCAGTCAATTTTTAGTAAAACCTTCCAATACTTGAAAAAGGTTCCATAACCAAAATTGTAAGGGTTAATATCCTGAAATACCTTAAATCAGTACACCTGTGATAAATTTACTTTAAAATAATTTTTTGATAATAAAAAACCCAAACTGATACACCCATGATAAATTTACCCCGATTGATTATAAAAAACTCTAAAGTGATATACTTGTGACAAATTTATCCCAAATTAATTTATTCGATCGCCAAAAACTCTAAAATGATACATTTGTAACAAATATACTCTCCATTAAATTAAATTAATATCACGAAAAATAAAAATAAAAATTATATAATTGTAACAAACGAAGAGTAAAATCCCAAACCGGTATATCGGTTAACCGTCATGTATCATTCAACTTAATAATTTGATAGTAAAGTTTAACGAAAACTAACGATGATAAATTTATCACAACTATATCGAGTTGGGGGTAAAATTATTAAAATTATACTAATTTGGGGTTTTTGATAATTGAAAAATTAATTTATGATAAATTTATTACAAGTGTACCAGTTTTGGGTTTTTCAGAATATTAACTCAAATTGTAACTGATGGTCTTGGAATCAATGAAACTTTCCATACTCCTAAGTTAAGATAGGTGATGATTTTTTAAAATATGATGAGCCACTAAAATAGCGCTCAATTTAAAAATTCAAACTTTAGACATTAGTTTGGGTTGAAATCTTGGGTCTGTAATTTGGTGATTTTCGCATAGCTGTGTTAGGCTCGTTATAAAGCTCTTGACATCAGCAATCAGAAGGCGCAAATATCACGGGAATCGAACATCGGGTGTCAGAATTCAAGCTCTTGACATGATTTTAAAATATGTTTAAAATCATGAACAGGTTTTGGATAAAAGGTCTTCGGTGTATCTAGTGAGTTCAGTTGAATTCGAAACAAGGACATAAGCCATCGATTAGACAGGAGCAATAATTCAAGTAATCATTTCGAGATCAGCTTGGGTTTTCGTCAACTGTAGCGTCTGTCACTGTCATGCTCCACGTGTAGCGTCTCATCAGGCGACATTTCTAAATCTTTATAAAGGGAAAATTACTAAATTTGTGATTTTTTCAAAAGAGTCTTCTAGACGAGTGTCTTCAAAATATTCATTGATAACGAGGGTTCTTCACTAGAATAGTTGAAAAATATTGAACACTATTAATATCTTCCTAAATAATCACACTTAACAACGTCTCCCAAACGCAACCATCACTATAATCGTTTTCTAAAGTCACGATTTCATTTTCTTGATTTGTTTTTTCCATTCAAATCAGATCAGATTTCTAGCACCATGAGAGGGTTCTTGCTTGTTTCATCAAATTCTTTAGTAATTTCCAATTTGCTAATATTTTGTCATGTTTAATATTTTTAAGTTGATTAGTCTTCTTCAATATGCTTTTTTTTTTTTTCATATTTAAAGGAAAAAATTGCTAAGAATTAGAGCTGACATTAAGTTGGGTACACGTCAATTTGAGTATGATTCGCTAAAATTATATTACATAAAAATGCATCAACATGGATCAAGCCTATTTTTTCACCCACTTGATCCCAACTCGACCTTTTCATTTGATAGGTCTAGGAAAATTTTTGAAATTTGACTTACGTGTAAATTGAAATCTAATGCAAAAGTTAAGCTTTGTTTGTTTCGAAGAAGATGAATAATTGAGGAAATGTTTTTTTAAAAATAACTACTTGTATTACTTGAAATAATTAATCAACAAAAAATATTTTCATTATCAACAGCAATGTATGTTTAAATATTTTTATAAATGATGAAAATATTCGTGATTCATTCTTCTTCTTTTTTTATAAGTAATATGAGTAATCATTTTTAAAAATATATATTTTAAATTATTTATTTTTTGTGAATATAGATGGAGCTGTGAGTAGATAGTGTCTAGTATTCACTAGTACCTTATGGTCTAAACTTCTAGATTAAGGGATGGTGATGGCTCAAAATTTCATGATATCAAATCTTTGAATGAATTAACTTTTAACGATCATGCGCACCATTAAAAAAGTCAAAAGGCTAGTTGGACCACACTAAATCCGCTTTTTCACCTTAAATTAATTACTCGATTTCTAGAGTAGCAAAGGACAGAACAAATATTGAGTACACGTGAGGCGAAATATTTTTAGGACTTCAGAAGCAATTATAGTTACTAATTTCAAAAGATAATACTACTACTTAAATCTATTGCGATTCACAAAAAAAAAAAAAAAAATTCCAAATGAACGGTTAAATTACAGTAAAAAAAATTAACTATAACACTACTTTAAATTCTTTGAGCAAGGCACAACTCTATCTCTCCCTGTTATCGAACGATTAACAATAAAAGTTTTGAAACATATTGCAATAATGCATTCGATTTGTAAAATTTTCAACAAGAGAGAGTCGTCCATTTTAATTCTTTTCTAGTTTTGTTGGAATTTAATGGATAGGATATGTACGTGGTATTTTTTTATTACAGTCGCACAAGATCTGAGGCGCCAGTAATCCCTCAACTTCAAATTGAAAGAGTTAATTATAGGATTCAAGCATGTCAAAGTAAAAAATTTAAGACTACAACGCTTGAAATTAGAGATTTTTTTTTTTTTTTTTTTGTCGGTCTCTACTCTACTTTTATTCTAACTCTCATTTTCAGATTTTTGCCCTGCCTTCTTGCAGGTATGGGAGTCGAAATTCACACTTGAAACTAATTCGTCCTCACTCCAACTCTCTAAGAAAGTGGAAATTCGAATCCCCCACCTCTCCCTTTCAATAGAAAAGAGTGGCCATTGGAGCAAACCTTAGTGGTTCTTGAAATTAGAGATCAAAAGGAATTTGGTGACGAGTTTGCTTTCTTTATTGATGAAGTGGGCGAGCAACTTATCGTTCAAGTTGAAAGAGACGCCTAAATTAATATATCCTTTCCCTGTTTTAAGCTCTCTGTGTCTTCTCTTCGTTGTCGGTCGGGCCGTTGAATTGCTAGGACATCTATCCGCGTTGTCTTTCTACGAACTTTCGAGCTGTTCCGTTTTCGTGAGTATTCCATTCGCTTTCTTTTTTTTATGCCCTGTTCTCGGTGATCTTTTCTGTCTCTGTGCTTTCTGGGGGCGCTCTCTTTTACTCTGTTCTTGGTGATCTTTCTTCTGCCTCTGAGCTTTCTTGGGGAGTTCTCTTTTACCCTGTTCGCTACATGCTTTATTGTCGATGCTTTACGCATGCTCTGCCACTTTCATCAACTTTAATTTGAGGTTATCAACTTCTCTTTTGCTTGCAAGTCTCTCTCTCCCTCCCTCCCTGATGATTCTTTATTGCACCTTGTAAGGAACATTTGTAAGGAACTATCCGTGGTCAGTCTGTCTCAAGCTCGAGATTGCCTCTCTCTCTCTCTCGATCTCTCTCTCCCTCTCCCTTTGTATAAAGAAAGTCCAACTCAGGTTTCTGCGTCGTTGGCAGTTGGATTCTTTCTCGAACTCAGTGGAAAGTTCGGTTTAAGTTATAGGAGGACCCAAGTGAATTGATTATTTAGGTGGATCGAGCTGAAGTTTTGTGAGTATGGGGTTCTTTAAATTTATAGCTTTTAGTAGGCTGTGTGTTGCCCTGTTATTCTTGGCTGAGCTGGTGACCTCGGTGGGTGGAATCGGAGTAAACTGGGGAACACAGACGACGCATCCTTTGCCGCCTGCGACGGTGGTAAGGATGCTGAAGGACAACGGGTTTCAGAAGGTGAAGTTTTTCGATGCCAATTCGAGCTACTTGAGTGCTCTGAGTAAGTCTGGGCTTCAGGTGATGTTGGGGATTCCGAATGACATGCTCTCTTCTCTGGCGAGCAACGTTGAGGCGGCGGAGAGTTGGGTCGCGCAGAATCTCTCTGCTTACGTCTCCTCCAATGGAGTGGACATCCGGTAACCTCTCCGCAATTCTTTTTCGCCCGGTTTTTTTTTTTTTGTTCTGTTTACCTTATATGAAGTCACTAGCAATACGTTGGTTCAAATGTTTATGGGTCTGCTTATGTGGTATTGATGAAAATCAGAACTTCAATTTCGTTGGGAGTACAAAAATTCGAAGCGAGCGGGTCTGAGTTTATTAGTCTTTTGCAAAATTCCCTTGCAAATTTTAAAATTTACATCCTAGAACGATCTGGTTCAGAGTCTCCTTAGGCTTCTTGTTTCTGTGTGTCTTCACCTGCTTTGGACTGCAGCGTGGTCTTTACATGCTAATTTAGTTGTCTAGGAAGTGATTTTGAATGAAAATGTGAGTGCAGCTTCAAAGGGCCTACTTTGCAAAGGCACTTCCCCACTTCCTTGAACTGTTTGGAGCGTCTATTTCTTGATCATATACGGCTTATCTTCTTTATATTTCGTCTCCTTTCTAACCTTCAACAAGACCCGGAAGAGTTATTACGTAATATGAAGGCAGCATGGGAGACCATTTATTCTTTCTTCTTCTTCTTTTTTAATGCGAAACACCTTTGGTGGTAAAGCCCAGGCCAACAAAATCTCCCTCTTTAAGAGGTCACTCTTTCGAATAGTAGGTATCGTGAAGTAGCCATACTGGCCTCGTTTCTTGAAACTCTAAAAGGAACTCCAAAACCACCTGGAAGATCAGGGAGACACAGGCCATATGGAAAGGCCTTTGAACTGTTTCTTGCAAGGTTGTTCTTCAGAGAGAAAGGATCATTGCCACAGGAAAGTACCTCGAGAAATCTCCAGCTTTCAAAGAAACAATAGGGTGATGAATTGATGCTTTAGACAGAATCATAATTACGAGATCCTGCTAACTGATTGCTCGAAAACAGAGGATGGTTTGTGCAATGATGATAACAGCTGCTATTTTATGTGGAAAGCAGAATCTTACCTAACCACCAAGCTTATGCGTTCCTCATTGCACAGATACAAATAATTTTGTCACATATAATTGACTTCAACAAGATTATATTCTAGTTCTTCATTAAGAGTAAAATCATTTGATTGATAAAAAAGAACCAGGTCTGCAACAATCGATTTG
Source organism: Eucalyptus tenuipes (assembly GCA_014182365.1). Lineage (NCBI taxonomy): Eukaryota > Viridiplantae > Streptophyta > Magnoliopsida > Myrtales > Myrtaceae > Eucalyptus > Eucalyptus tenuipes. The sequence goes on along the minus strand of CM024539.1, from coordinate 19,418,827 downwards.
CATAGATGTGGAATCTCCGCAAGTAGAACTTTTTTTTTTTTTTTTTTGAAGCAGGAACTTATTTGACATTCCATTCGAAATATGGCTTATTAAAGAATTCTCTCTTTTGGCTAGATGGAACCCATCAAATTCCTATTTGTTTCTGAGTTTGTTCCTTTGCCTTAGGCGTCAATCTGTACGATATTTTTCTTCATCAGGTATCCAACCAGTCCTTTGCCCCTATTCATCATATCTTCTCATCCAGGCCATGTGTATGGACAAATAACTGTGACAGACGTGTGCATCGATGTTGAAACTAGGAAAACACCAAACTAGGATATGTTAGAAACGATGTCTGAAGAGTAGGGTCTTGGACCTATTCTTGGTGTGGCCTGGGATGCATTACAGAGAGAATGCAAATCATATTCCCTGGCTATGGAAGTAACTTCCTGGGACTGCCATCATTTAAGTAGTGCTTGAAATAGATAAAACAATCGGGTTCTGTTTTAGTCCCCACCAGCCCGTTATTTTACCTAGAGTCCTCTCTATTTTGATCAGAGTATCCGAACTCATCTTAGCTTCTTTAAACGAGCATTCAGATATTTCATTACTTGTAATGACGAAGAATGATGTTTCTTCTAGGTATATTGCAGTAGGGAATGAACCGTTTCTCTCAACGTACAACGGAACCTACCTTAATACAACCCTTCCCGCCCTCCAGAATGTCCAGGCAGCTGTTGTGAAAGCCGGATTGAGCACACAGGTCAAAGTCACCATCCCCCTCAATGCGGATGTGTTAGAGAGCTCGACGAACCTTCCTTCTGATGGAGACTTCCGGTCAGATATCCATGATCTCATGTTGGAGATCGTCAAGTTCCTCAGCGACAATGGAGCTCCTTTCACCATCAACATCTACCCTTTCATTAGCCTCTACAACGACCCCAGCTTCCCAATGGATTTTGCCTTCTTCGACAACTCGTCATCGACGCTGAACGATAAAGGTACTGTATACACCAATGTGTTAGATGCAAATCACGACATGCTTGTGTGGGCCCTGCAGAAGAATGGTTATGGAAACATGTCCATCACCGTTGGAGAGATCGGTTGGCCTACAGATGGAGACAAGAATGCAAATGCGAAGAACGCTCAACGGTTCAACCAAGGGTTTATGACTCGGTATTCGGCTGGAAAGGGGACCCCCATGAGGCCTGGCCCAATGGACGCCTACTTGTTCAGCCTAATCGATGAAGATGCAAAGAGCATTCAACCCGGCAACTTCGAGCGCCATTGGGGCTTGTTCTATTTCGACGGGCAGCCAAAGTACCAGCTCAATCTCGGTTCCACAGGCTCAAATGGCTTGGTGGCTGCAAGGGATGTCAAATATCTGGCTAAGAAATGGTGCGTGATGTCACAGTCGGCGAGCCTCCAAGACTCGCAAGTGGCACTTAGCGTGAGCTACGCCTGCGCCAACGCGGACTGCACGAGTCTTGGGTACGGGACTTCGTGTAGCAGCTTGACTGCTCAAGGGAACATCTCGTACGCGTTCAATAGCTACTACCAGCAGAATAACCAACTCGACAGCGCCTGTCAATTCCCTAACCTATCGGTGATTACGGACAAGGATCCATCTGTTGGAGATTGTAAATTCATTATCATGATCCAAACGCAGTCCATGAGCTTGGTTGGGAGTGACGGATCTCGGGGAAGAGGTATTGTTCCAGCTATATTGGTGTCTTCATTGCTGTACATGATTTTATGGATGCCATAGTTGTTTCATATGAAGTACATGATTGTAGTAATGCATTGTGGCTTCGTTATAGGTGCTGTCGACACTTCGTACACAGTTATACTTGTCTTCATTCTCCTGTAAATAGACATTATCAAGACATGGAAAGGAAATGAATTCTATCAATTGTGTTAGAATATTTATTTTTTAAATAATAAATCACGCATTCATTTAATTGTTTAAACTTTTAAAACAATCGGTGGTGGTTATATCAAAATCTTCACATGGTGTGAGAGCTAAGATGTCCTGAATTCAAATTTTATTAGGTCCAATTTGCCTCTCCAATTAAATTTTCACATCTAGTACTAGGCAAAAGATAAAACTAAACGTAAGGGGGAGTGTTAAATTATTTAAATAAAAAACTACACATTTATTTAATAACTTAAGCTTTTAGAACATTAGGCAGTGGTTCTACCAAAATTTTCACAAATTGATGTTCTTTATTTTCCCTATCCAATCTCTCCATTCTAGTACTTGCCAAAAGAAGGATGCCCTGGTCAAGAAATTCAGGTTGGGTCACTCCAAGGTAAAAACAAGAGAATTTTTTATTGATCAAATTTTCACATTCTTTTATTTGGTTGATTTGTTACTCTTGAAGAGTTGACATTGAGAACACCCTCATGGAAAATTACACAAAATCTTAACTAAATTGAATTTGGGAAATGATACAATTTTAGCCTAATGTGTAATATGGTTTCTGAACTTTTAATTTGTTCAATATGATCTATAAATTATTAGTAAATTTCTAATTATAGCCCTTCCATTTGCACGAACAACAGATTAGATGTTATCTGGTGAAGTTGATTATTAAATGCTAAGTTGTATTGTTAAGAACGATGAATTAACATGTCTTTATCTTTTTATAAATCTATTTTACAAGAGGAAAGAAATTATGGTGTTGATCTGTTGATAATTATTTGATGATATAGATTATGATATCTTAATCTGAGATGAATATTTTACTTGAATAATCTAGGATAATTTTTTTTTTTATTGCACACCATTCAATCTTAACAAATTAAAAGCCACGTCAGCGAATCCTATTAACTTACCCAAAAAAAAATTACCAGATGTACATTATCAAACATTTACTAATAATTTAGGGATCATATTAAACAAATTAAAAATTTATGAATAACATTACATATTAAAGCAAAGTTCTAGGACCATCCGTGTCATTTTCCCATTAAACGTTTACGATACTAGAAAATTTGCCTATGATACAAGTTCGGGAAAATGAAAATAGAATTTGTGACAGGTATGCTATCCCATATACGGCCCTCCCTTGGCCTCAGAATAGGAACTACCTATTAGACACCCATAAAAATTTTTAAAGTAACAGAATTTTTTATGCGCCTGGCTAGGACATGGCCTAGTTTAGTGTCGGCTAGGATTCCAAGTCAAGAAGTGATGTGGCATCACTCAAATGAAGTACAAAAACATTGGTTTGATTAAAAATCAACTTTACATGGCACCATCGGCACTAATGTTTGACAATTTTTAATAATTTTTTTTTTTATTTTTCATTTTTTTAATATTTTAAAATTATTTTTTCTTCTTTTTTTTCCCATCTTCTTCTTTTGGCCGGTGACCGACCACCAACCACAGACGATGGTTGCACTTTGGCCTTGCCCCAGCCAAATCGAGCAACGACGAGCCTCACCCAGGCCAAGGCAACCTCACCAGATTTGGCGAGGGGAGCCCTCACTGGGGCTCGCCCTCCCTTAGGGGAGGCCTGATGAGGGTCAGCCTCGCCCAAGCCAGATCTGGCGAGGCCGACCATCATCAAGTGAGGCAACATCGCCAAATCTAGCGAGGGGAACCCTCGCAAGGCTCACCTAGCGCAGCCTCCGTGTGGTGGGTGACAACGAGCCTCACCTAGGCAAGGCCAGCCCAGCCATGGCCGGTGGCTGGCCATCACCTATGGCCTATGGTCAATCACTAGCGAAAGGAAGAAGGACCAAATAAAAAAAAAACAAGAAACAAGAAAAAATCTGAAAAAAAAAATAAAAAATGAGAAAAATATTAAAATATTATTCAAAATTGTCCACATCAGCACCAGCGAAGCCACGTAAGTCATTCATCATCAACGTCAGCAATATTTAATCAAAATTAGCCAAAATAGCCAAATTAGCACTAGGCCACAAGGTTTAGAATTAAATTTGTACCAATACAATAAATTTAGGACTTTTCTAACACCTTTCTCTCCTTTTTGAAAGGAAGTGGGAAATTAAATCAAAGGATATGACAAACAATTAGTTTGCTTCAAATTTGTTTGTTTTCACGAGAAATACTTTAAGAAGCAAGTAAAAGGGGTTCCTTAGACTGTAGGAAGAGGCCTACAAAAAGGTTCACTAAGACATCCCAAAGAAACAGCACTCCTTGATCTCGGTCAACTCTGGTGGAGGAATGATAAAAACGGCTGCAGAGGGGAGAAGAGACAAACCCTGCTGAAGGAGATAAAGGTCAGAAGTGCTAGCCGGCTCGTGGAGTAAGGGGAGAACCAAGTTTCCACATAAGGTCCTCCAACTAAAAAGATCCGAAGCCACCCAATCTGTTCCTTTGAAGTCCATCCAGAGACAGGTGCAAATACACATCGAGCATGGTATGTGAAGTCCCAGCACGGTATGCTAGAGCGGTCTCATAGCAAACCAACCATCCGTAAAACCATTGCAACATCTTCAAACCTGATAAATGTTGTGGATGAGCGAGGAAGCTGAGAAAGTGACTCCTGGTGGTTCGTGAATGGGAGATCATCCATGAGTTCGAGCCATTTAAGAGTATATTTTAAGCCTTTTATGCATAATCTGAACAATGCATGATCTTATATGTATATAAACTTTAAGAACGTCACCAACTCATATTGGAATGACATGACATATAAGATTACTTAAGTGTCAAAATAAATTTGCGAGATTTCAGGCACAAGGAAAGCAAAATGAAAGATACTTTCCTGCAAATGAACCAGCCACATGCAAGAACAATCACAAAAAACTTCACATTATGATAAATTCAAGCATGAAGGTTCATTAAAATGCATAACTGATAACATGCATAAAACATCGTAGATTTAAACAACACAATGCCACCAAGAACAGAACTAAAAGACGCATAAATCAGTTGCTCTTAGTTCTAAAACTGACCAGATAAGTCCCACACTTTCAACAATCATATTAAAGTACCAGTAATCTATCTTCTTTGAATTTGACTCCCACTCCTTAATAACTTAACTAACCTTTTTATCAATTAAAGAAACTGTTTAGGCACTCAAAAACAAAAGCTTTAAGTTCTGGAAGTCATATTCACAACTGGCATCTACCGAAACTCCAAATCAGGCCCAGTTAATCGTTTTAGGTTGTTTGGGAAATAGATATTACGAGTGCCATAACTTTCATACGCGATGAATGCCAAAACTTCTCAAGCAATTACTCAAGTGCTAGTCTGGTAAAAGATTGATCACTTCAATGCCATCTCTGATTTGAATGGCCAGGAAGTATGACGTGGCATTATTTTATTAAAAGTCAATCTATGTGGCTCACAGGAACAACCCAATTAGCCAAAACCATAAGAGACAATGCCATTTTGGCACTCAGTAAAAGAAAAAAGAGCAAAGGCTGAACCCAAAAAAATCACTGTTCATAACATCAAACAAAAATTGCTAAACCCAAAAAATCCAATAGAAGATAAAAGCAACCAAACTTAAACAATGTTTGAAGAAAGGCTGAATCAAACAAAACAAATTAAAATACCCATGAAATCAATTGAACTAATGGAGGCAAAGAGATGAATATATTTGAAGAGTGCATCAGCATCAAAAACATCTCCTCATGGATCATTTGTATATCCAATCAGTTCAAAGTGAAGAAACATATGGATGGTAACACATCATCTGCACTTAATCTCATTCTCCATGATATTTAAAATAAAATAAATTAAAATAAAGAAGAGTCAAACCTAAGGTAGATGAGCAACAATCATACTGCCAATTTAGACAAAAATGACGAATGAAACGATTTCTTGGCCACTTTCGGTTCAATTTCCTTCTTCACAATGGAAGCACTTTTTATTGCAGATTCTCAGTCCATGAGCACAAACAGAGAGCTTAGAGACAGATGGATGAAAACTCAATCAAGCGATTCATAAGTACAAAATTAAGCAATAAAAAGTGAAACAAAACTCATCAGCACTTCCAATAAATGCATACAGATGAATTGGAATGCAGACTTTGTCCACGCTACACTAAATTTTCTATAAAAAACCCACGTCAAACTCAAAGTTTTTTAAAAAGCCGCATAAGACAAATCGCCAGAATTTGTTGCCAGAGGCATTTAAGTAATTGTTTTTCCACCGACATTGCACTCGAGCGATTGCTTGAAAATTTTTTACACTAAAGTGAGTGCTGTTCAAAAGTTATGGCACTTCCGGTGTCCTTTTCCTTCTTTAAGCAAAAGGAATTTTTTTAGGAATAAAAGAAAGCAAATTTATAGATCTAAAAGGTTCAGACAAGGGATGAACAGATCGAATGATTCTGGTTAACAAAAATAGACCCAATTTTACTGTGTAGTACCTCTTAGCACTCCGCACAAGTTCTTAATCTGTTTTAACCATTTATTAGCTTACAAATAACATTTGAACAGACTAAAGATTTAGCATGCCTTAAACACAGCAAATGTTTTTCCTTCAAAAGAACTCAAAAGTGAGTTTTTGGGCAATATACCACAATCGTTTCGTTTCATAGCCATGCATGGGGTTCTACCATTAAGGATCAAACTCTTTTTGATAAGTTGAAAAGGAGGAAGAAACAGCCAGCATCATCACCGTAAACTTGGAAAACTCTTCTTTTGTCAGTCATGTGGATTTTATGGCTAGAGAGGAACAAGAGCTAAATTAAACTGGTTTACAGTTATAACATTCTCTTTAGGTACTTTCTTTTCTCTCATCTCTCTTCTATGTTTTCTTTTGTTGTCACCTTATGATATACAGTGTACTCAGTTTGTTTCTTCATTCTCCTTTATTAAAGTACTTCTCTATGCAAGCAGATACAGAAGGAGCCATCCTAATTCAACTAGCCAAGTAAACACCTTAACACCTGAATATCTTGCGTCAGCTGCCACTTTAGGATATTGATATGACACCTTAATTCAAGGAGCCTACTGATATTCTTCAACATTCTAATCTTAACAACCAGCTTTTTGCTATCAAAATGAGAGAAAAGAAAAGAACAGGAAATGGCTGTCAAAAGCATTCTTGGTGCTGTGACAATAATTAGGAAAATCAGAAAGTAGGACTTATGACAATTTCAACATACCAGATCTAAGCACCAATGAAAAAAACCATGCTTTGAGTTAGAATTCTGAAGTTAACATAGCCTGCAATAAGACATAAAGAAAAATAAATACAGCCGTTAAAGGAGTTGTCTCCTTTGATGGCACCAAATGTTGTTTATTATACAAGACTCATGCATATTACTTGTGCATATGTACTTCCATATTCATTACTAAAACAAATAGGACCATATAGCAATGTCAAAATGCAAGTATCAGGCTGATGGCTCAGAACAGACATAATCATTCCAGGAATAATGATCTGATGACGGCCCGCAATTTGTCATATCAGAAGAATGAGCATTATGAATATTTCACCAACCTATATGGTATGCATAGATTGGCAATGAAACCAGAACATATTGCAAAGTCAAATTGGAAGTACCTGATGAGCTCCCTAGCAGATATAACCATTCTTGCGAAGGAAGTCTCTTGACCTGATGTCAGCCTGCAATTCAACATGTCACAAAAATGATTCCCATGAAAATTATCACCTACCTAAATGGTATGCAGATATTTGTCATTCCTTGTGAAATAGCATTCCATCCTTGTTTAAATTGAGTGATCAAAGCACCATCAAGGGCCAAGACCACAGAAGTAACGTGTGATAAGCTGATTCAGCACGAAGCATACTTAACAACAAATTTCTAGTAAAGTAGAGTCCTGGTATGGGAAGCAAACAAACACAAACTGGTTTGAGTTTTAACATCAATTAGGTTACCTGTCGCACTGGCTCTGGGACCCGATATTTGCAAGTCATCCCAACAACTTTGACAGCAGTTTGAAGGGATATACGGTGTCCAATTGACACAAATATAGGCTTTGATGTATTCCATGTTGATTGCATTGCCTGTAAAGAATACATTTACTTGAAACGAAACTTCTAAGGGCCAACAAACAAGAGAACAAAAACCTCACAAGCTATCCGTCGCCACCACCTTTTTGGTTTTACTATCAAGCATAACATGCTATCTACCTCTTGATTCAGAACATCACAACTATGTCTTGGATATATCGCAAAGATATATCAGTGTAATATATGGTTTCAAGGGGAATTCCATCCATAAGATGAGTTAATGGGCTCAAACTTTGGATTTCCATCTCCTAATATTCTGGTATGAGGCACTAAACTTCTCTAGGGTATCCAACATCAATTTGTATATACGCAATAATTGAAGTTGTCATCCACCTTGCAAACTATGTAAGAAACCAACCATTTTTTTGTCAAAATTCTTAACAAGATCTTCCTTTGAGCTCATTTCTCACAATATTGTAGATCATCATAATCATAAGCAATCACAATTCAATATTACAATGAACCAACTTCCTATGATGTCTCAAGAATGATTGTTAGGAAATACAGGTCCATTTGAATAATCTCCCAGCCACTCATGTAAAAAAGAATGAATAGTTCCTTTTCAAAAGCCAGTACCACGTTCATGATGAAAATTGATAAGAGACATCATAAAAGACACGAAGAGCAATTGGATTTCCTCATGGGAATCAACAAGAGGTGTTTGACTGATGAGTACAGATTGGGGAGCACAGTCAACTGCATAATCATTCAAGTCATGACAACTGCTGAGAACTTCTAGTGGCAAGAACTTCTGACAGCATCACTCAGATCACAGTGCTGTTCATGTGTTGGATAATACTAGTTTATGAAGAACAAGGAAATCAAGGAGAAACTTTTCATTAACCTTGGGAAACTATAATATCTTTCACCATTACTGTCTGCATATGTCTTTTCCTTTTTTACAGTTTGTTAGTAAAGTACTCGTATTTCCAGTGGCAGCTTCAAAGCACATTATGGATTACACATGGAACATTAGATGCTGCCTCAAGCAAATCCAGGAACTAAAGGCAAAATCCTTACCACACCCCATATGCGTCCAGAGGATCCAGTCAAAGTGAGAAGATCTTTCGAGAAGTTATCCTTGGCTTCTAGAAGCTGCTTCACTCCAGATAGAGTCAGACCATCCACATGATGCAACTGATATAAACCATACGTAGATTTATTCTCAGAATATTTACTTAGGAAGATGATATGGAATTAAGCTAAAAACTGGAGTCTACAAAGATCATGCGAGAACCTAGTTCTTTTCCAGACACGTAATATTAGGAGATAGAAGTAGACAAAACATCTGTAAAAGTCTAAACTGAGAATTCTCATCCTTGGAAATGTGATGTTCAAGTAGACTAGTACAATTAGCGGTGACTTAGTACCCACAACACAAGATTCCATGCTGGACGTGGTTATACTCACATTTTTTCCAATCCCAATGGTGGGGAGATCAGCCAGAACACCAAGATGGCAGGCTAATCCAAAACCTACCAAAGAAAGCTTCAGGTTTTAATGAAGTCATCATAGTTACAAAGGATAAATTATCAGAACATAGCTTGACTAACCGGTTAACATAGCTTAAATGAAAAACCAAGTATCTTGCTTGATCAAACACAATGAAAATGTCAAACAAAAATGCAAATAATAATTTTTCATCATGGCAATGTCCTCCTATTGACAAGGAGAAGTTTTACACTAACGGGATAATGTAGGACAGTGAGTCCCACAACAAAAGATAAATTTTAGTCTTCATATGCAAAGCTTCATGAGCATCACACCTAGGGTTTCTTAAGCATCAAACCTAAGAGTAGATTTGCATGACACAATCCCAAAGCACAAAAATTGCCAAATATAATTGATCCTCGACTCCATTGAAAAGAAAGAAATACAAACTAGCCAAAGTAGGAATTCTAATACCCCAATAAAACTAGGAAGCACGTATATCCACCATCAACTAGGAAAAGGAAACATTAAATCCAATTCAAAATAGGGAAAGGAAACTTATCAGAATCCTAATAGACTCCAAACACTTAATGCAACAGCATGTTACCAAAATTAATTAAACACTACTTGAGCGTATTATATGCAAAAGGCTGTAAAAACCAAAGTAAATCTTTTATACATGAATCGACATTAAAAAAATATATGTCTGCTGATATGCACATTTATACATTGAGTTCCAGATGTTGCGGGTTAAAACAAATTTAAAGTGCATCTGTTTCAAAATTTAGATGAAGCAAAAAGGATAAAATTTTAAGGTCTATCTAGACACTCCTATGCACAAACTGGCAGCATGCAACTACTCCAAAAAAGTGAAGACGCCTGAAAAGAAAATGCGACGTTAATAAATAAGGGATTCTCCTGGAAACCAAGAAAACTCGTAGGACCATTTCTAAAAGAAGAAACTATCAGACTCAATACAAAATTGATCATGAAGGACGATGCAGGAACTCTATAGTTCCGGGTGGTCAATAGCAATTTTCCTCAATACCAGTCCCCAATAATTGTCATACTTAACTAATTTCAGAAGAAAAGAAAGGTCGTGTGAGCCTTGACACTTGCCTCGAGGATGAAGTAACCCATTTCCATCGACGATTATTAACTGTCGAAGTTACAAGTCGAAGAAAATTCAGAGATGTTAAAAGGAGGAGGAGGAAAAAACAGTGATAATCACAACCTACTATTCAGTAACTAGCATGATATTTGAATGGAAAGGTAATAACCTCAAACCGGGCAATCACAAACCTGTGGACAGATATCCTTCCCACTGCCTTTGACCTTCTCCAGGAGTCCCAGAAGAACAGGGGCCTGACAAGGAACGGACAACGACGAATGATCAAGAGATCGAATTGTACATATCTGTAACAGCAATCGCAACAATCCTGAATTCAACTAGAGATTGACTCATCCATCGCGAAATCAGAACCCCAGAGCAGCTCAAAAACCCCCAATCACCTCTCTGAAAGCGAGGAAGCCAGGGACGTAAGGGACCTCGAGCCTGACGACGGCGAAGTCCTCGTACACGACCCGCAGCGTCGCGAGGTCCAGGACGACGAGCGCCGCGCAGGCCAGCGAGGCGTCGTCCTTGACGAAGCTCATGTCGACGCCGCCGACGTACTTCAGCGCCTCGCCCGATCCCGACCCCCGCCCGCGTCCCGGCAAGGTCCACGGGAAATCGTCGCGCTCGATCAGCCTTCGCCGGAGCAGGTCCTGGGCCCTGAGACACGGATTCAGCGATGAGAACCGGCCGGAATTCCGCGGAATTACGGAGGAGGATGTCGATCGGCGATCGGCGATCGGCGGCGGCTTGGAACGTACTCGATCCACTGGCTCGTCTGTGCAGAAGGAGGAGGAGGAGGAGGAGGTGGTGGAGGAGAGGAGGCGGCTGCGGCTTCTTCTTCTTCTTCTTCTTCTTCGTCGTGGATTGCGATCGACTCCATTGGAGTGCAACGGGAGCGGGAAGGGAAGCGGAGATGGTAGACGAGGCAGCGCAAGCTTGGACTGAGCATATGCCACGCCTCATCTCAACGAGCTCGTTCCAACGAATATATTGACCAGGCTTTTTCTTTTCATGACCAGGCTTTTAGGAAAGTAAAAGAAAAGGCAAAAGTAGAAGAAGAAAAGAAAAGGGAAAAAAAAAATTGATAATTTCAAAAAAAAATCGTAAAAATTGTTACGTCGGTACAATTGTGCCTTGTAGGCTGACCCGTGTCCATGTTAACCATTGCCGCCTAAAATTAAATCATTAAAATGTTTATAATTAAATTGACATCATTGAACAATTAAGGGTACCCTCAATAGTCGTATTCACAATTGGAAAAGGGAAGGTGAGGAGTTTGATTCCTCACATTTTCAAGGGGTGAAGACGTTTAATTTTGGGTATGTGATTCGATTTTTACAGTTTACAAAGAGATAAGATAAAATTTTAGGAATGAGATAAGAGTTAAAGTATAACGTACAAAAAAAGGACAATAAATTTGACTTTTTTGGACAGGTCGAAAGGCATAATCGATGGATAACAGGTGAATATCCATGTACTACCCTTTGTTGGTATGAGCCCAAACTGATCATTACCAAGTAAAAACATCAACTCGAGTCAAATTCACTGGGCCATTAAAAAATGAACACCACCACCACACACCAACTCACACTTGATCCTCTTAATGATTCGAGGAGGTCAAGGTCATGGTCTTGAAACTTTTTATCACATGACTTTGAATCTTGGTTGTAGCCTTCTTGCGAGAGAAAAAAAGAGTTGTGGTGAGAAGGGCAGGAGGCTCAAAATCTGCGGAGGGGCGAATTTTCTTTTCTTACAATTATGATTGACTCGTGTCTAATTTAGCTTTTCCAAAAGGTTTTTCATCTCAAAAATCTCTTTGAGAAATACTAAGGTATTTGACAAGCCTTCCAAGGAACTTTCCATCAAATGCTAACCTTGGGAAGGGGACCAACATTGAGTTTTTAATTATTTATGGAATGCTGAAATCAGGGTTAAATAATTTTTTTTTTCAAAATTTCCCTCATCACTTGTTTTATTTTCCAGTTTTGCCCCTCATTGTTACTATACATCTCCTTTGTGCAATGGTGACCAGAGAGGGCCGACGAGGCTGGGTCTAGCCGATGAGGGGTCTGATTTTTTAATAAAAAGGAAAAATTACACCCAAAATCCCTTTGCAAAAAAATATTACCAAACACTAATTTAACCAAAAAGAATTTTATAAAAGAATTTTTATCAAATGTAATTTGCATTTCCCTAAAGAGCTTTAGATTGCCTAATTTCCCCAAAGCTCATTTTCAAAACCAAACCAAACACACCTGAATATTATGAGGTTTCCACTTTGATACATGTCTTGAGCAAACTTGTGCTATGTCCCCAAATGTGTCGTGCTTGTCAATCTTGGTCCTTTGATTTGCAGCAGTCCTTACTAATGAAAATTACATACAAAATTTAGGCGTGCTACCGTCTACCTTCAACGGTAACATATCACGCCCTTGAATCTTCATTTTGCTACAATAGTTAACCCTTCGTGTATTTCCATTATCATGTGTAATAAACACGAGTTTTAAAGGGCAAAAATGTATTTTCATCCCAATCATTGAGATTACCTGGATAAGTTAACTAAATATTGATAAGAAAAATACAAACAATTTATTACAAAATAAAAATGGTTGAAAATTGGTAATAAATTTGATAGAATTAATGTTTTAAGGGAACAAAGCACAATCAAGTAAAAAGAAAAAAAAAATGTCTTGACAACAAAAAGACCAATTAACAAAAACTGGATATCTGTTATGTACTCGAAATAATTAATCAATGCAAATGACTGGTTGATTGATGAAAATTACTTTAAAAAAAAAAACTACCTTGGATTTGGAACAACCATTTCCTTTTAAAAATTCATTTTTTACTCTATCTCCCGAAATATTTTATTTAATTACCAATTTCTCTATTTATCGAATATTTTTTAATACTTTTATTAATAATTTCTATACTATTTATTTTTTTTACAGCAATTGAGAGAAAAATATATCCATTTAAAAAAAAAATGAGATGAAAGTATTCTCTTGTTCCGTAAAAGTCATGCATATTGTGCACGTGCTAATGGGAAAAATTGCGGAGGGATAATAATTAAAAAGGTCAACCAACACCAATACATTTGTGATAAATTTACTTAAAATTAATTTTTGATCATTGAAAATTTCAAATATGTATATTATGACAAATTTACCCTCAGTTAAATTGTATTAATATTACGAAAAAGCACAAACTAATATTTATGACAAATGGAATGTAAAATACCAAATCGATTCACTCGTCAATTGTCACATGGATAAAATTTGATCAAAATTAATGAATGGTAAATTTGTCACATGTGCACCAATTTATATTTTTTGTTGATCGAAAAATTAGTTTGAGATAAATTCATCACAAATTTTGAATTTGAGATTTTTCGTGATATTAATCTAAATTATAATAAGATGAAAGTTGAATGGTATATGTAACAACGGGGGGTCTTTTGTAATTTGCGTAAAATTTAAAATCCGTATGACATGGGGCGCATTAGTAACCATTTTGTTCCTGGAAAAAATTTTTGATCAAAAGTGATTTTTTCTGATTTAGTTCCCGGAAATAATTTTTGAGTAAAAGAACGCGTTTGGTAACTGCACAAAATTTCTATTCCTGAAATAGAAAAAGAACAGAAATCCATTTGATAATTGTAAACAAATTCTATTCAAAAAAAAATTTTCGAGTGCTTTTTTTAGAATAGTGTAAACTTAGTATTTAATTATCATTCTCATGGAGCACTCACCAATTTAATTTTGTTCATGGTGAGTAAAGGAAACATGGTGAACATGATGATATGTATATATTTGGAAGAAAAATTTGTAAAGCATAATATTATAAGTAAAGTTCATACAACAAGAGCTAGCAAGAAGGAGAGTATCTTATAGATCTTTACATGGATCCTTCATACATGACATCATAACAATAAAGTAATGTAGTCAATTGTTCAACTTCATCGGATTGACTTTGATAAGTTAGTACTTAAAAACAATATTACAAAATTCAGAAACACAAAGTTATGAAATTTCAAACGTATTGTAATCTCTTGCCATTTTATTTGCAATACTTTTCCTAAGCATGTTTATCCCAATTGCCTGCTCTTGCAATGTATCATTTGCAACCTCTACCTCTCTAAGTCTAAAGGGGCACTCCGGATTTCCATATAGGGAAAAGTTTTTGTCCATCCTGTCTTGGTTACGAATATAATTATGGAGATCACAACATGCAATTACAATAAGTGATTGCTTTCGAATTGTAAATTGAGGCATATGTCTCAAAATGGTGAAGCAATTCTTTAATGCCCCAAATGACCTCTCAATGATATTGCTTAGTGGAGTGCTTATGGTTGAACAATTCTTTTGCTATTTTTGGCCGTCTTCCATTCCATTTGTAATCGTTTAGATGATACCGTTCTCTTTTAAAGGGAGTTAAAAATCTCGGAAGTGCTGCATAATCAGAATTTACCACATAGTATTTCCCTATAACATGGTATATATAAATTTGTTATGATATGCAATTCTAATATAATCATAAAGAAAGTTTTTCTTTATAAATAAAGTACATACCGATTAGTGGTCGAGGAAATTGCAGTCGAGGAGTCTTGAGTGCTACCGAAAGCACTCGACAATCGTTGACAGATCCTTCCCACCTAGCATATACAAAAGTAAATTTCATATCAAACGAAACAAACACACAGCACATTCTGGGCGGTAATCCATTTCCTGCCTCTAAATGAGATATGCTGAGACACAGGGACGATAGCATTTAGATGGGTGTCATCCATAGCTCCTACGCAATCTTGTGAATTTATTACCAATCTAATGTTATACAAGATTATTGACCACATATATTTGATGGTGCAAAATTAATAAAAAAATCATACCTTAAAGTAATGTTTATGACTAGGATCCATAAGAATTCCCTATGGGACATCAAAGGATGGTGGTCTGATAATCTCTTTTGAGTATTTGAGAATTGCTTTCAATACTATATTGAAATACTTATTGATTGTTTCTCCCAACCGTTGGACCGTTGGAATCTCTCACATAAATTTCTATTGAGTTATTGTGACTAACCAAAGATAAAAATATTCCAATTTGTTCATCTATCCTAACATACAGACTATCTTTCAACCAACCTCTTTCCCTCATCAAATCACATAGGTTCAGAAAAACATGTCTCTCCATCCTGAATGTTTCATATATTATATCCGAATGTCCATAAACAATATCTGTTATCCATTTGGGTCCTGGTAGTTTACTGTCTCTAATAAGTTCTTTAGTATGCATGGACATGTCCACCGTAACAATGCACAACCATGCTATCAATATGTCAAGATCATCATCCAATAATTGTTCAATTGGTTCTACATGCTCATTAGACACACTATTTGATCCCCCTTCCATAATACCTATACCATCACACAAGAATAAGAATATCAATATAGATTTTGAAAAATATCAAATAAAAATCAATAACATAGGTCGTAAATTGAAGGCAAACCCAATATAAAAATTCCAAAAAATCCATCGCACACATGCCATTACATAAGTACAACAGTCTCAACACCATTATCTTTAAAAACTAAGTATTTACTGATAATATAAGTCATACAATCAAATGAAACCCTATGCAATCCACAGTACATTTCCCAATATCTACTAAAGATATCGAAGAAGTCCATATCTCCTTTCAGGTGGGGATCTGATGAAAGCCTCCCTCCATGTGGCACTAGTGCATGATCGTTCCACTGCTTTGTTGTAAAGATCTTGCTCTAACTCATGCATACTAACTAGGACATCAATCACAGCAGATACCGAGAAAGGGTCTATAGGTGGTGGCGTGACCGCTGAAGTCGCACAATCACTCCCAGATTGACTTGTCTCGGCTTTTATTAGATCTTGTATGGCTTTGCAAGCGTCAGCCACACCGAATGAGTTACTCTTTCTTCTCTTCTTAGTATTTGGAGTCCTATCCAACTTGTGTTTGTCATAAACTGGAGTTGTAGCATTGTCAGATGTAAAGACTCTCTCATCAGTGTGATGTTCGCTGAAGTCCTCTGCATTGCCACCACCATTGTCACCTTCCTCCGACACCGTCAAATCTTTGGCATTTCCCATGGCGTGATCCCCACTAGCATATGTATCACCAAATATAATGCATAACTCGGGATACTGAGGAAATCCATTCTTCTTGAATTTTGCCCAATCAACATTGTCCTGCAATTTTCATAATAATGACATGTCAGCAACATATTCATACATTTCAAAACTTAAATCTAAAATGATATCAAAATAACCAAAACTTAAAAGATACCTTGACGTGAGATTCCCATATACTTGGATCATCAACAACAACTGTTTTTGTCACATTATCCCAACCAAATCCGGACTGTGAAAGGAGCTTCTTAAAACTCCCATATTGTTTTCTCAGTTTGTTCACCTTGTTCTTAAGCTGTAGTATGCTATACTGGAATCCTGTTTGTTTAATGAATTCAGCCCGTATGTTATTCCACCCTGTTTTGCTGTAAGTAGAAGAGGTGCGATTCCCCTTTTTGACCTCCTCTACCAACAAACTTACAAATAGGTTGGTTAAAGACTCAGTCCACTTTGCACTGAATGTCTGTTTCTCAGATGCCATTTAACCTTGACCTGTTGAACATTATATGAGTTATGAATTAAAGCAATAACATAATAATGTAGGAATTACACAAGATAGACAACCATTCTCAAGAGATGCAAGCAGAGAAGACTAATGACAAAGCATTGACAATTCTTGAACTAGCTTGTACAGAACATGACAAAGATTGCATTTTGAGCTACAGGGGCTACACAGTACCATGACTATCGATGATCAATGCAATAGAATACCCAAATGAAAAAAAGAACACCATGAGAAACCTACCAGATTTTGGAGATGAGCAAGATTTTGAAAGCACCAACGTCAATGGATCTGCGCAATTAGCAAAATGAATAGGTCCAAGTGAGCAAGTAGAAACTGGTAGAGTGAAAATGAAAAACGATCGCAATGACAAGAAGTAAGCAAAAACCAAACCAAGCTCAACTACACAAATAGGAAAAAATTGAATTCGTGACAGCCATAGCCCTAAGTCCCCTAGCCCTTATAGTTAAGCTTAGCTGGAGATTGAGAATGATCTGAAACAAGAAAAAATAGCAATGAAGGAGTTGCCATGATGACGGATTCTGAGTCCAATAGCATCTACTGAATTAGGCCTCACTATGCGGGTTACCGATGAGTCAAGCGCTAGTGCTTGATAAGGGTTAGTTCAAGTGGAGTGCAGTCTTGATAAACTCTCATTTTCAATAAGTTTTCACTGGTCTAAGGCCAATCTTGGACATGCACAAGCTCAACCCAACATGTCATACTACGGCTTGGGCCTAGTCAACAAAACAAAAGAGAAAACTAATGATCATGCTCTCACACCAGCAAACCAACAAAAGAGAAAACTGAGTGTGAACCTCATTGATGTTAACATGTCGACATTGCTCAGAGGAATGGTTAGGTCTACTGATCTGGATAGCATAAAAACCAATTACCTAAGCTCAACTTTATGCATTTGGCAATCAATCACCAATTAAGGGCATGTGTATTTGTTAATGCAGGAAGTTGAGCGCGAGGGCTCAAGCGAGCAGCACTGGCTCGGGCTCAGGCAAGCCGTCATCCAGATCCGCGAGCACGGCCATCGCGGATCTACTTTGCATTGCCTACAAAGTTAATGTTCATTCAAAATAGATCTAGACTAATCTTCAGACTACACTGCATAGATTTATTTAACAAACAAAACAGAGAGAGAAGAAGGGACTTTCTGATCTTTTGTTCCCCCTGAACTATCATTTGCAATAAAACCAGAAGATTAGCGAAACTCCATTCCACCGACGCCTGATGGAGTGACGCGAGTTTTCTTTAGTTTTTGGGTTGCAAGCCAAATTATCTAACTAAAAGCATTTAACTAAAGGCACTGGGGCAGAGACAAACTATCTCACGGAGTCAACTCGCTGTTTCAATGTTTCACCAACGGGTCGCTCGAGCGAGTGCAGCGAATGACGAGGGCCGCGCTCGCCGAAGCGAATCGTCGCCTCGCCACGCTCGCTTGAGCGGGCCCTCACCTCATCGCGCTCGCTCGAGCGAGCAGCGCTGGGTCGGGGCTCGAGCAGAGCTAGCTCGGGACTCGAGCGCGAGGGCTCGAGCGAGCCGTCGCCCACATCAACAAAGGCTTCGACGAGTGTGGCCCTTGCAGATATGGGCGACGACTCGCTCGAGTGAGCGCGGCCCTCACAGAACGCGCCCAGTCGCGCTTGCTCGTGCGACCCATCCCTAGATCGACGAGGGCCGCGCTCGCTCGAGCGAGTACTCGCCTAGATGGGCGACGGCTGCACTCACTGGACCAAGCCCTCGCCAAAGGCATCCCTCCCATAGTGTGCAAGTCAGCAAGATGGGTATAACTTACCGCGAACGAGAAGCTTGAGTCGGTGAGGGAGCAGCACTTGTCGGCGCAGGAGGCAATGAGCAGTCGAGAGGCGCCGGATGACGAAGAGAATGGCAGAGACGATTGCAGTTGAGAGGCGCCGGAGAGAATGAACCAGAGAGAGAGAGGAAAGAAGTGAGACAGATGGAGGGACTCACGAGAGAGAGAGCGCCTTGAAAAACGAAACAACTTTTTGTTTTTCTGATTCTTATTTTTACGCCTAGTTTGACAAAAAGTGTTTCTGTTTTTTGAATAAAATTTTTTATTTTTTTATTCTGAGGAAAAAAATAGAAATGTATTTGATAAAATTTTTATTTTTGAAAATAAAAAATTTATTCCAGGGAATAGATTTAGAACATAAACAAGAAGTTGAAATAAGTTGTTCTTATTTTCGTAAACAATTCCGAAAAATAATTTTTTTCTATCTTCTTTTTTTTTTTTTTCTTTTTCTTTCCTTCTTCTTCCTTTTGACCGGCGACCTCGTCGGAGCGTCGCTGTGGTTGGGCGAGGCTCGACCTTGCCAAGCTAGGGCGAGGTTGACCTCACGTTGCCTGGGTGAGGCTCGGCCCTACCCAAATCTGGCGAGGCTGAGCCTTGCGGTGGCCTGGCGAGCTCGCCGAACCTCACCCACCGGTTGCGCGGCCCAGCCTCAAAGGACAAAGAAAGAAAAAAAAAAAAAAAAGAAAAAATATAATAAAAATTAAAAGAAATAACAAAATTATACAATTTTATTAAACACATTTCTATTCCTAGAATATTTTTTTTTTTTTCAATTCTAAGCATATTCTTATACTTTCGAAATTGTTATTAGGAATAAATAGAAAAAACTATTTCTGTTCAAAATTTGTTCTTTAAACAAAACGTTACCAAACGCACTCTTATTTTTGGGAATAAGAAACAAGTTTTTTCTACTTTTTTATTCGATTCAAAATCTACTCTCGGGAATAAAAAAATATATTTTTGTTTTCGGGAATAAAAAATTTACCAAACGCATTTCCTTTTTCTTTTTTTTTTTTTTGTTCCAAGGAACAAAAGAACAAAATTAGACACTATTTAGAGTAAAAACAAACATGCCCGTAAACGGCACTGTCGAGAGCACGCGCGCGCGTGCATGTGTGCACGTGCTCCTGAGCCTCACTCGGGCGGTTCGTGAAATGCCACCGCCGCCGTCGCATCATCAGCATCCCTCGTCGAGACAAACAGGCAATAAAACCGCACCTCTGCAGCTTCGCCCCACAGCACCCCGATCAAAATACTTTTATACAAAACATGTAAAAAATTAGAGAAATATCTAAGAACACACTAAAAACATTGTACACAATGTGATTTCTTAATACTTTTTCGTAAAAGATCTGTCGATGATATTAATTCTTCTCAATTTAAAATAATGAAATTTTACTAGCATTTTCAAAAAAAAAAATTACTTTAAGCAATGTTTTGATTTAATTAAATTTTATCTACTTAACAATGTATCCGTAAATTTAATCAACAATGTGGGAAAGAAGTAGGTTTCTTGGAAATTTCTCATTCTGACCAAATTATTTTTTATGAAAGTAATATCTAACAATTAAAAAAAGACACAGTGCCTCTAATATACATGGAACATATACAATAATTAAAAGTTAAATAAATGAAATTCTTAATTATGGTAGATAGATCCTTCATATATATAGAAAAACTTAATAAAAGGAATGTAAATAAATTTGGGACCATCAATTTAAATTGCAATTAAATGATAGAAGGCTTGCATGTTTGTGTTCATCTTTTTTGTTTATGAACACAATTCCTTTTTTTTGTTCCATGGAACAAAAAAAAGCAAACGCGTTTGTTTGGGTTTTTGTTCCAAATCTATTTTTTTGTTTCCGAAACAAATTTGGAATAGAAACAAAAAATAAAAAAAAACTTATTTCTTGTTTCTTGAACACTTCCGAGAAACAATTTTTCTCTCTCCTTATTTTTTTCTTCTCTTTCTTTTCTTCTTTTTTTCTTTTTTTTTTTTTCTTTGGTCGACGACCTCGCCGGAGCGTCGCCGACCCCTGGCGAGGCCGAGCCTCGTCATGGCTTGGCAAGGCGGCCTCGCCTTGGCTGGGCGAGATCGAGCTTGCCTAGATCCGCCGAGGCCGAGCCTCGCCGTGGCCGGGGAGGTCACCGGCCCTTGTCGACCCGCCTCGGCCACCGACCAAAAGAAAGAAAAAAGAAAAAAGAAAGAATAAAGGAAAACTAAAATAAAAATATTAAAAAATTAAAAGAAACAAAAAATTATACAAGTTTGCTAAAAGTGTTTTTGTTCTTTTTTTTATTCTAGGAATAAGTTTACCAAACGCGTTCTTTTGGTAAAAAATTATTTCCCGAAATAGAAATAGTTTCTTTGGAACAATTTTGAACAAAAACGTCTTAATTTCGGCTCTTTAGTGAAAATTAGGTGGATTTAGTCATAGGGTTGAAAATAGCATCGCCTAAATTTGTATGGTCTTTGTCGTATAAAAAAAAAAACCCAAGTTAAATTCTTACCTTTTACCAAAAAAAAAAAAAAAAAACCCAAGTTAAAATCTGCCCAAACGACATCACCGGTTAAGTGGAAATGACGCGAACACGGAGGCGTCGGCGCGCCGCACGGCACGGCACGCACGCACGCGCGCACGCGTGCACGTGCTCCTAAGCGTAACTCGCGCACTCCGCGAAATGCCACCGCCGCCGTCACATCAGCATCCCTCGACAGCAGATCAGAGGAGAGAGAGAGGAGAGAGAGGAGAGAGGGAGGGCGGAAGAGAGAGAAGCGAGGCGGAGCGCCGCCGGGAAGAACGAAGATGGCACTGACCGGAAACCACCACCTCTCCCTCTCCAGCCTCCGCCTCTCTCCTCCTCTCCCCAGAACCCTAGCCCCCGCCAAGATCCCCAGCTCTCTCCGTACCCCACGCCTCTCCGTCGCCGCCTCCCTCGCCGGCGCCGCCGCCACCGCCGCCCCGCCCTCCTCCTCCGCCGCCGCCGCCGCCGCCTCCCCCGCCGGGGCAGTTCCGGGTCGACGTCCTCTCCGAGTCCCTCCCCTTCATCCAGAAGTTCCGGGGCAAGACCATCGTCGTCAAGTACGGCGGCGCCGCCATGAAGTCCGAGGCCCTCCGCGCCTCCGTCGTCAACGACCTCGTCCTCCTCGCCTGCGTCGGCCTCCGCCCCGTCCTCGTCCACGGCGGGGGCCCCGAGATCAACTCCTGGCTCGGCCGCCTCGGCATCGAGCCCGTGTTCCGCGACGGGCTCCGCGTCACCGATGCCTCCACCATGGAGATCGTCTCCATGGTCCTCGTCGGGAAGGTGAACAAGCACCTGGTCTCGCTCATCAACAGGGCGGGCGCCACCGCCGTCGGGCTCTCCGGCATGGACGGCTGCCTACTCACCGCCCGGCCTGCCCCAAACGCTGCCCAATTGGGGTTCGTCGGGGAGGTGGCCTCCGTCGACTCCTCCGTGCTTCGACCCCTCACGGACAGTGGCCACATTCCTGTGATCGCTTCCGTGGCGGCCGACAAGGACGGGCAGCCATATAACATCAATGCTGACACGGTCGCAGGTGAGTTGGCAGCTGCATTGGGTGCAGAGAAGCTGATTTTGTTGACGGATGTCGCGGGGATTCTTCGAGACCGGAATGATCCCAGTAGCTTGGTGAAGGAGATTGATATAAAGGGGGTGAAGAAGATGATAGAGGACGGGTTCGTTGCGGGAGGGATGATTCCAAAGGTCAATTGCTGCGTGAGGTCGTTGGCGCAGGGTGTGAAGACAACGAGTATAATCGATGGAAGGGTCCCGCATTCGTTGCTCCTCGAGGTCATGACGGACGAAGGAGCTGGAACCATGATCACCGGCTAAAAGACATGATGACGACGGTTATCTTCAGGCTCGAATGAATTGCAATTGAGTAAGTGGCTTTGTGGAGCTTTAACTTAACTGCTTTGTAGGAGTGTTTGATGAATAAGATGAAGACAACCTTCAGAAGTTGAGGAAACCTGTCTTACGTCCCGCTCTTTTGCCTTTTCTTCTGAGGATGGCCCTGGCTTTTGTAGTTGTAAGTCACTATCCGAATGCTTATAGGTGATGTCCAGATATTACTTTGTCAGTCAACTAATATTGTGCTTCTGGGTTAGTGACTCTGCTCCTGAACCTGAAGCAAGATTTAAATTTGCCCCTTTTGGAAGTGTTGGCGGTATTCTTGATTACTTAAGTCTTAGCAGCTGTTAGAACTTCATTAATGGAATTTGGTTTCTATGCATGACCAGTGTTACAAACATCTGGGCAAAATCTTTACATCTGCTTAGGGGGAAAGCAGAGGACAATCAACAGTTCATACTCCTGGAATTTCGTGGGAGAAAACCTGTTGTATTTGCTGTTTTGCATTCAAAACTTTATTATGGAGAAGTAGGGTCCAATTGCTTCCCTTTTTTTTTCTTCTTTTTTTTCATTGGATCCTTCCTAGTAGTGGCCTTCGGATTTAGATTTAGAAGGCTAGCCTTGGGTGTTAGGAAAATTTCAAGAGGGATGACGAACTATAATCTTATTTCAAATTACGCACACACAACATGGACACACACAAGCACCCGCACAAAGGCGCGTGGAGCCTTCCCTTCTGGTTTTCTTTCGGTGAAACCGAGCAAATGGAACTAACCTTTGTGGAGATCTGATGCACTTAGATATATCATGCTTTCTGCTGTGTGCTTCTATTGATGACCATTCAAGTCATAGTATGAAATACCTAGAATCAAAAGGAATATGTCTGCCTTTGTCTCTGTCTGTCTCTGTCTGTGTTACTCTCTTTGTAGGCGTGCGTGTGCTCACAACAATATACTTTATATATACGTCCCCTCTTTAAGTTTTTTGAATAACATGGAGCCCCCTCCCCTCCAAGAAAAAGGTTCAAATTTGAATCATAGATCCATTGCCTTATTAGATTTCATTTTCTTGGCGATCTCAATAGATCCAACCATTTGAGGACTTGCTGTTGCAGACTTTGATAATTTGTGATGCCGATATGGAAGGGTTGTGTCAAATGCTGTATTCTACTTTAAAAAGGGGGGAAAAACTCATGTTTCTGCAGTTGGTATGTTGATAAGTTTTAGAGCTCATGATTTGGCGCGATCTATTGTCTGCAGGTTCATTTTTGTGGCACTGATGTGATTTTAGAACCTTTACGATTGCAGTCGTGTGCAAAGTAGGAAGCTTTTCCAAAGAGATAATTTATGCACACTAGAACATGTATATGGCTTATAAGGAAGTGAAAATGGGATTTATGCTTGAAAGCTTTTTGAATCAAAAGCCAAAGAATGGGAATCTCTGCTCGTCGGGGTGACAGTTAATCATGGGAGGCAAGTCAATTTGTTGTTGCGCATCCTGTAGATTGATGTTCGTGGATCTTTTTCTCTAGAGTCGGTTAATAAGCAAAGGAAGACCACATCTTGTTAGCATCGATTGTCATAGAAGAAAGCGAAAATGTTGAGGTGGTAAAGCTCAAAAAGTTTATGCTTCTATGTTCTCGTCTTTCTCAAATAATCTTCAAAGCCCTTTCTATTTTTCATTATTTGAGGGACTTGAGAGTTTAGAACAGAGGTAGAATGACTATAAACATGCATCATCCATTCTGCTTTCCTCACAACCTTACATGACCTCGTGGAGGCGACGGTCACTTGGACTTCAATGCACGCTGTACTTCACTTTTGATTGATTTGTGTTTGTAAACACGTACATCTCAAAGGGGGAAAAAGCAGATTCCCACATTTTGTTTGGGTCATTAATCATCAACTGCAATTTATCACGTTTAAATGCTTGGGTATCGACTCCATCCCTTCAGGAATTAGGCCTTTGGGAAGTGACTAAGTTTGGCTGCTGATGATTGGCTTCAGCCGAACCTCTGATCGGTATGTTTTATCAGATAATGTCACAAACTTGTGACTTTTACTTACTAGCACAGAAGAAAACCCAGATAATCAGCCTCCTCTCTCTTCCCCCTCCCCGGCCCTTTACAGTCCATGTTTCGCTCCTGCTACTATCGTCGTCTGCATCGGCACATGACCCGCTTCCTGTCGCATGGGGTGGGGGTTGCCC
Source organism: Eucalyptus tenuipes (assembly GCA_014182365.1). Classification (NCBI taxonomy): domain Eukaryota; kingdom Viridiplantae; phylum Streptophyta; class Magnoliopsida; order Myrtales; family Myrtaceae; genus Eucalyptus; species Eucalyptus tenuipes. The sequence goes on along the minus strand of CM024539.1, from coordinate 19,393,762 downwards.
TGGGCTTACCCTATCTCACCGGTGGACAAAGGGGTCATTAACCTCGGATTATAGAGCAAAAAAGTGATGGCTACTGCATTTTCATCGTCTCGCGGCCATCTGGTGCATTACTGTTTCTGCATGTTCAACGCCACCGGCCTTGGGTTAAGGCATAAAGGCATTCCGTCATATGTGGGATACAATAGTTTTGTCTTGATCCTGTTTGCTTAGAAAACAACAGACCTTCGAATGGTTTCCTGTTAAATCTTGTTAGAGAAGAGAAAAATGAAGAATTTAGAGAAAAATTGTAAAAATTCTCTATATTTTTGTACCAGAATTACAAAACTATTTATAGGACTTCTACAAGTACTAATTAGGAAAAAACATATCTGTAAAATACAGCTATAATTTCACAAATCAAGGGATACTAATAAATCATTTCCTAACTAATTATTTACAGTTATTTCCTAATAATTAGGACCCAAAAATCAGGATTGAATATTCCTAATAATTAGACCCTAAAAATCAGGATAATTCAACACTCTCCCTCAAGCTGAGGAATAGATGTCTTCCATTCCTAGCTTGGAGATTATTTCGTGAAAGATCCCACCATTAAGTCTTTTGGTTAGCACATCAGCAAGTTGATCTCCGGAAGGTATGTAAGACATGCAAATCAACCCCTCTTCTATCTTTTCTTTGATGAAATGCCTATCAATTTCAATATGCCTCGTCCTATCATGCTATATGGGATTATGAGCAATATTAATTGCTGATTTATTGTCACAATCCAGCTTCATAGGACCCTCCCACTTCATTTTCAAGTCTTCTAGGATGATTTTAAGCCATAATAGCTCACATATTCCTTAGGCCATTGCTCGAAATTCTAATTCAGCACTTGATCTTGCATCTACATTTTGTTTTTTACTCCGCCAAGTCACTAAATTTCCGCCAAGGAATGTGCAATAACCAGATGTTGACCTTCTATTCACCATGGATCCTGCATAGTCAGCATCGGTATAAGCTTCAGCACCAGTTTTTGATTTCTTCTGAATAGGACTCCTTTTCCGGGACTTCCTTTTAAATAATGTAGCACTCGATTGATGGCTTGTAAGTGTGATTCTCTTAGGTCATGCATAAATTGACTAATCACACTTACTGAATAGGCAATATCAGGCCTAGTATGAGCCAATACATGAGTTTCTTGACCAATTTTCGATACATTTCTCGATCTACAGCAGGTTCTTCCTTTGCATCCCCAAGCTTTTTATTAGGTTTAATAGGTGTGGCTACTGGTTTACAACCAAGTTTTCCAGTTTCCTTCAAGAGATCAGTCACATACTTCTGTTGTGAGACAAAAATTCCTTGTCTAGAGTAAGAACCTTTAATGCCAAGAAAGTATTTGAGTCTTCCTAGCTTTTTTATTTCAAACTCTTTAATCAGACATCGCTTTAGCTGTTGTTTCTCCTCGTCATCGTCACTTGTGACAATAGTATCATCGACGGACACTAGAAGTGCTGTCACTCTCCCTCTTGCCGAATGCGTAATGAAGAGGGTATGACCACCTTGGCTTTGTTTGTAGTATGAAGCTTTCATAACTCTGGAAAATCTCCCAAACCAGGCTCTAGGTTATTGCTTGAGCCTATAAAGTGCTTTCCGTAATCTACATGCTTTGTTTGTTGTCTTTTCTCCTTCAAATCCGGGTGGAATACTCATGTAGATCTCCTCTTCTAGGTCTCCATGTAAGAATGCATTCTTCATATCATACTATTGAAGTTGCTGATTAAAATGAGCTGCCAAAGAGAGTAGAATTTTCACAATGTTCATTTTTGCCACTGGAGCGAATGTCTCATGATAATCTACTCCATAAGTCTGAGTATAACCCTTTGCCACTAATCATACTTTATATCTCTCAAGAGAACCATCATCTTTGTATTTCAAGATAAAAACCCATTTGCAGCCCACAATAGGTTTTTCGACAATCTCTCAAGTCTGGTTTTTTTCTAGTGCATCCATTTCTTCTCTCATTGCATTCTTCCATTCTTATTTAGACAATGCCTCGAATAAAGTATTTGTAATAGAAAAGGTGTTTAGACTCACAATGAAATTTTTATGAGATGGTGATATGCGGCCAAGTGACACATAGTGAGATAGTGGATATAAGGGTCGCTTTGTGCACTCTCTAGTACATTTTCTAATAGCAATGGGAAGATACGAGTCATTTTCTCGCATATCAATTGACTGTTTATGCAAGGAGAGTCGGAACTTACCGGGAATTCATTTGCAAAACTCGGATGGGAATCTTGAACTTGTGTTTGGTCTAGAATAGCTGTCTTTCTTGAGTATACCTGAGGAAATCTCATAGAGTCATAAATATGGGGAGATACTGGAGTGGACTCTTGTTTCGGAATAGGCTCAATCGTAGAGAGTGAGTCCGAGATTGAAGTAGCGCAAATTGATTCATCAAAAACTAAATCATGAGGAGCCCATTGAGCAGAGTTGGAGGCTGATTGGTCAGGAGTTGATTGATCAAGGATTGGTTGATTAGAAGTGGGAGCTCGGATTGGAAGATTATTAGGAGGTAAGTCAAGATTAAGGCCGTCAAAGTCTTTATCTTCAACTAATGACTTCTCTCCCCGAAGATAAGATTGTGGAAAGTAAGGTTTGTTTTCTACAAATGTAACATCGACTGATATATAGGTCTTTTGAGAAGAAGGATGATAACATTTATACCCCTTTTGTATAGAGGAGTAACCAAGAAAGACACCCTTGATTCCTCTAGGATCTAGTTTTCCCCTTTGTTGATTATGAACATGTACAAATGAGGTGCAATTGAAGACTCTACGTATGAGATTATTTGTTATCCTGAAATGGGGATAAAAGCTAGAAAGAATTGCCATAGGAGTTTTGAAATCTAATACTCTTGATGGCAATCTATTAATCATGTATGTAGATGTAAGGACGGCTTCCCGCCAATAAGACTTAGGGACATTTCCATGAAACAACAATGCTCGAGTAGTGTTGAGCAAGTGACCATTTTTCCTTCCAGCCACCCCATTTTGATGTGGTGTGTTTACACAAGATGACTCATGGATGATCCCTTCCTTTTGGAAATAGGTTGACAAGATCTGATTAAAGTAGTCTCTAGCATTATTTGATCTAAAGCTCTTAATTTTAACTCCAAATTGATTTTTAATCATAGAAATAAAATTAGGAACAATACTACTTACATCAGATTTGTGTTTGAGTAAGAATATCCATGTGACCCTAGTGCAATCATCGATTAGAGAAACAAAACATCGAGCCCCTGAGATATTTGGAATTGTGGAAAGTCCCCAAATGTTACTGTGAATCAAATCAAAAGGATGGGAACTTCTTTTGTTATAGGAAAAGATACACGGGTGTGCTTAGCAAATTCACAAGTATCACATTGGAATTGACTCATATCTAATCTTTTAAACAAAGAAGGAAACGTGATATTTAAGACACGAAAAGATGGATGACCAAAACGAAAATAGTAAAGCCAAATGACATCCTTATTTGAAGCACTAAGAAATGACAAGGGTGAATTGTTCATGACTTTCTTCGAAATCCTCGGCGTCTCAAGATAGTACAACCCATTCTTTTTCTTAGCAAGTCCAATCTTCCTTTCCGAATCCTGTTCTTGAAAAACACAGTAGGTAGGGGAAAAAATTGCATAACATTTGAGGTTATTGATGAGCCTTTGTATGGAGACTAGGTTGGCCGATAGTTTCGGCAAATGGAGGACATCTTTTAAAGTGAGAATAGGCATAATATAAATATCACCAACTGCTGCAATAGTGGCTAGAGAACCATCTGCCACCACTATTTTCCTATTGCTTGGACATGGGGTGCAGGTACTAAAAAAAATGTGAAGTGTGAGTCATGTGATCAGTGGCACTTGAGTCTATTATCCAAGCTTCATTTGAAAGTTTTTCTGAGGCATTTAGACTAAAGAGAATGGAGACTTACCTGAGAGTGTTAAGGAACATGCACCAGAGGATTTATCAAGAGACTCTAAAAGCCCTTTAATTCTTTTTATTTCCTCACTGCTGAAGGATTCTTTCACCTGTCATTCACTGTGACTGATTTGCTGGTTGGTCTGTTCAATTAGATGAGCTTGGGGCCTCGGCTGTCCTCCTTTGTTTCCCCACTCTTGGCTTGAGGTTGCTGGTTTGCCATTCAGCTTCCAGCGACATTCCTTTGTATGCCTTGGCTTCTTTCAGTAGGGACACCACAAACTGTCTTGATTCTCCCTCCATGTAGGCCTCGAAGCATCCGCCTTTCCTCTTTCTTGTGTTGATGCATTGCGAGTTACTAATGCTGAGCCTTTTACAGCTTGAGGTTCTAGCATTATTCCCCTTCGACTTTCTTCTACCTGGATTAGAGAGATCGTCTCTTCCAAAGAAGGGATTTCTTCCTTTCCAATTATCTGAATCCTGACTTGGTCAAATTCAAAATTAAGACCTGCCAAGAAATCATATACTTGATCTTTTTCAATGAAGGTTTTTAGAGTCGCAGCATCATCCGCACACTTCATCTCAAATACTCGATAATGATCGAGTTCTTGCCATAGATTTTGAAGGGAATTGGCATATTCCGTCACCGTTTTGCTCCCTTGTTTTGTTGCACTTGTCTTTACCTTGATTTCATATACTTGTGCTGCATCTCGAGCTTTTGAATAAGTCCTACGAATAGAATCTCAAATCTTCTTTGCAGTTTTGAGAAACATACATATATCACTTATGGCCGGATCCATTGAATCCCAAAGCCGTGACATGATCATTGAATCTGCCTCATCCCATGCGTTGAACGTGGGATCTTCTGGTGTTGGACCTGTTTTGAGAAGATGGTTGAGTCTTCCTTTACCCTTCAAATAGGTCTTGACGAATTGTGACCATTTGAGATAATTTTTTTCATTTAGCCTATAAGTTGCTCTCACATTTTGTAGATCTCCGGTCATATGGTTGGTGTTGGCCTCCTCAGTTTGACCTGAAGTATCTGTAATCAGTTTTGTCTCAGACATGGATAATTCCAGGCACAAAGAAAGTACTTGGAAAGGAAGAGCAAAAAAACAGAAGCGATAAAGGCTACAAGTGAATGAGGTTTTAGGGCAAAAAATTGGGACAAGTTTAGAAGCGAAGAGAGAAAAATATAGCTAAAGGGATCACAATAATGACAATTGCGATCAGATTGTTAAGGACAAAGACAAATCCAGCAATGAAGGCTGTGATTAGAAGATTATTGCATCAATGAAGGATGCACTGCAACACTATCCCAGAAAAATGAGCCTAATGCTTTGATACCATGAAGAATTTAGAGAAAAGAATTGTAATAATTCTCTATATTTTTGTACCAGGATTACAGAGTTATTTATAGGACTTCTACAAGTACTAACTAGGAAAAAACAGATATGTAGAATACAGCTATAATCCCACAAATCAAGGGAGACTAATAAATCATTTCCTAACTAATTATTTACAGCTATTTCCTAATAATTAGGACCCAAAAAATTAGGAATGAATATTCTTAATAATCAAATCCTAAAATCAGGATAATTCAACAAAAAAGAAGGAAGATATTGGATTTAACAGCAGGGCCAATTGTTGGATTTTTCTTTGATTATGTTTAAATGCACAAATTTTTTGAAAATTAAAATATATTTCGCTATTAGAAAACGGTATTTGGATGGTATAGACGGAAGATAAAATAATGACATGGATATGAGGGGAGCCAGGAATGGCAGAAAATATTGGTCATACAAGATGTAGCACAACAAATAAGAATGGCCTTGAGGTTGCGACATGTGTCCAAAGTGGGACCCAAATGTTAGGGAAAAAATTTCTTTCTCATGCATGCTCTTTCTGTCTCTCATCTCCCTTGCACACTCTCTTTCTTGCATGACTTTCTTTCTTTCTCCCTCCCTGAGCCCTCATCCTATTGATGAACCACCGCACTTGATCGACAAACTTTGCGATGGCAAAGGCAACTTTTCGAGGCAAAGTGGAGGTCGTACGGTGGCTTGGTGGCTTGTTGGACGAGGGCTTAGTCGTGACTCAAGAGGGGGAGAGAGAGAGGGCATAGTCGAGAGGGTAGTGATTCGGCAATGGCAAAGCCAGAGGGGCTGGTGTGGTGGCTCGTCAGTCGAATGAGAGTTTGGTGGTTTATTGGAAGAAGATAGAAGGGGCATAGTTGAAAGTGTCGGGTGGAGAGAGAGAGAGAGAGAGAGAGAGAGTGTGTGTAGGACGAGCCAAAGTCGAAGTCGGAGGGGTGGCATGGTGGAAGAGAGAGGAGGCGGCGAAGAGAGAGAGTGTGTGCAAGGGGGAGAGAGAGAGAGGGGAGACGAGAGAGAGAGAAGAATGCCCGCTCAATTCAAAATAGTCTGACATTTGGGTTCCATTTTAGATGCATGTCGAAACCTCAATGTTCTTATTTGTTACTAGTGCATTTTGCGCAGTTAATATTTTCTCCAGAATGGTATCCTTTTTTAATTTAATTTATCTTTATTCTTTTCTTAGTTAATAGAGATATTAATGTTTGAAAAAGTTATGTGTTCGATAATACTACGCAAATAAATTTGCTATATCAAGAACACAAAAAGGTGTACCAAATGTTATTTTTTTCATGAAAAATGAATGGTTTTAAAAATATTTTCTTAAAACTAATTACATATCGTTTGAAATTATTACTCATTCAAAAATGTTGTCATAATAAACAACAATTTATGTCTAATAATTTTTTTGGATGAAGAGAATATTTTTCATTTATTTATTTTTTAAACAATATAAGCAGTCATTCTTTTTAATTTTTTTTTTGTAAATTATTAATCTTTTGTGAAACAAACGAATCTTCAATTGGCACAAATTTTAATTCTTCTTTTTATGCAATTAGAGGGTTTTAATGTCTTGATCTCAAATTATATTGTACTTTCTTTATTCCATATATAAGCACAATCTGGAGGCCTTAGTTGTTTGATCTCAAATCCTTGACGATCTCGATCTCTTTCCGAAGTCATGTTGGCCAAAATTCTGATAAATGTCTCGATGACCTAAATCTGAGAGTTTCATGTTTTTGAAATTCCTTAATTTTCAGGACTTCTTGTAAGCGGCTCCAAATAATTTAAAGTCGCCGTCTTTCCGTCTTGAAATGAATAGACGAATGAATGCTATTTTGACCTAAATTAGAATTTTGGATTAAGATCTACTTTGATTTAGACAATATCGTATCCATTTTGTATTTGATATGGATAAATGCTATTTTGATTAAGCTAATTCATTTAACCGATATCTTTGTTAAAGTTTTAAGTGTTCGACCATAAATACGATCCTCATTTGATTTGACAATTCTGCTTGCAATAAGATTATTGTGTACTGAAATGTTTGTGCGTAACTTTTCATTTTTGCTGTTTGCAAATACATTCAAGAAATCACACTGAAAATAAGCAAGTTAGTGAAGAAATTAACTTTCATTTGTCTGTCCAATGACCAACATGCTTTCATATTACTATAACTTAATTATTTCATAGTTCAATCTCATATGGTTGCCATCTGTTATCAATGGAACAACATAGTGAAACCGCTAAAATTCAATTTTTTAATTGTGATTATTATTGAATGAGTTAAATTCGGACCTAAGCAAGTCCTAAAAAGGCTTAAGGAGGAAACATGCGAGAAATCTGCCCTGGGATGGGAGACCTTGCGCTGTTCTCCGTATTCCTTTTTAGTCGGGAAGATAAAGATAGACATGGAATTATGAGGTCTCACGGTGGGAAGGGTAGACTCCACATTGAGGTGTGCTTGCATGCCCCGGCTATCGCCGGGTAGGCTAGTATAATAGCCACTTACGCCTAAGGTGAGTAAGGATGGGTGAAATGCCCACAGTAGGACTAACATATCTTATGACACTGCTTACAATCGCAGGCGAGGAATGTTTCCCCACTTGTGAGCCTATATCTTAATCATTTTATGGTTCAATCTCATATGTTGCCATTTGTTATCAATGGAACAACGTAGTGGAAACGCTTAAATTTGATTTTTTTTTAATTGTGATTATTATTGAATGAGTTAAATTGATTCACCACTTAAAATTGGGAACATGTCAAATGATTGAACTTTTACAATTTAGTGCTTATAGTCCATTTAATCTTTACAATACCTATAACAGCCTCTTTGTTTTGCCAAACAAGCATTACTTGAAAGAGACAACCACATGGACACGGGAAAAATATTAAAAAAGTACTAAACCTATTGCATTTGTATCAATTCAGTCCTAAACCTTTTAATTGAACTAATTTAATCCTAAATTTTTACATGACTAGAAATTATGGATGTGGCATGACCGATGTTAACCTGGAAATTTTAATAATATTTTAATTTTTCAAATATTTAAATTAATTTTAAGATTTTTTTCCTTTTTCCTTTTCATTGCCTTTTCTTTTGGTCGATAGCCATTGCTGGCCGCTGGTCACAGTCATGACCGATGAGAGTTGGCCTAGCTTGGGTCTCCCTCGCTGGCAAGGGTGAGTGCCGACTATTTAGGCATGGCCAGGCGAGGCCCCTCTTGTTAGATCTGGTGAGGCAAACCCTTGCTTAGGCCAACGCAACCTCGCTACACCTCTCTTGAATGAGAGTTGGCCTTGCCGAACCTCGCCATTGCCCAGGCAGGGCTCGTTGGGTCTTGCCCTTGCCCAAGTGAGGCCCGATGAGGCCAACACTCACTTAAACGAGGCATGGTGAGGCCGCCCTGGCCTAGGCGAGGGTTGGCCTCGCCAAATTTGATGAGGGGGGCCTTGCCTAGCTGCGACTGGGTGATTGGCGCTCGCTCTCATCTAGGCGTGGCCTAGTGAGGCCGCCCTCACCAACTGTGACACCGACAAAAAGAAAAGACAGAGAAAATAAAAATTTTAAAAATTTTAAAAATTAAAAAAAATCCAAAAATATATTAATATATTATAAAAAAAGGTCTACGTCAACGCTGATCATGCCATGTCAGCAATTTCCAACCTAAATTGATCGAATAGACTAAATTGGTATTAATGTGAAAAAGTATGACTATATTGGTCAAATTGAAAGGTTTAATATTGAATTGGTACAAATACAATAAATTTATGACTTTTTTGATTTTTTTTTTTTGATGGGCAGCCCTGAACTTTTTTTTTTTGGTTTAATCTAATTCTTGAGCCTTTAAAAGTTCAGTCCCCATAGTCGTCCCGTTAGGCATGCCACCTTGATATGCAAGTTTTTCAAACCATCGTTAAATTCAAAGAGGAAATCGGGGGATGTGCCCTTTTAGTTGCACCTTATGGTCATGGGCACTTGGCCTTTTTTTCTATTAATTCATGCTGGCTTGAGGTTCGAGCTTTTCAACTTTGTCTTTTTGCGTTCGTTGTTTTTATTTGAACTTATATGTACTCTTTTCTCACTAATTTATTTGAATTTGAGATTCTCTTTCTACTAGATAACTCTCTTCCTCTTCTTAGACACGAGCTCTCTCTTCGTTGGGTGTATTTTTTGTTAGGGGTAGGGGGTGGGGTGCGTTGGGGTTCCCACTTGTGTCGAGCTTCCAACTTTTCCAAGTTATTATTTGGCCTAAAGTCTAATAGGAAAATTTGCCGAATATCCCAAATTTTCTCTAAAGTGCTTTGGAGTCTCTTGGAAAAACCGAATAAAAATATAATCTTAATATATTCAAGTTGGCTTATAACTCAATTTTTTTAACATTCTGAATGAAGATAAATCCAATTGCATATGTTGATGGGCTCATATTTAAACTCTCTATTAGTAATCTTTCTAAATAAATGTATTAGACTTTTGCTGTACACTCCTAATAAATGATATTAGTGTCGATTTTAAATTAGTAGGCCCCCAATCTGTTATGGTGTTTGATGAATATCTCAATGAAGGAGTTTGATGGCCAATGTAGTTTCTAGGTGGTAGGAGTTGTGGTGTACTAACACAATCTTGATGGTAGCTTTTCCTTAGGAGGGATATATTTGGTATGATAGTTCATATATCCTAATTGATCAATATAACTCATTGATTTAAGTTTTTGAGTAAATGTGGATAAGTTAGATTCAATTGGATATGTTAATGGGTTTAGACTTATACTCTCTCTTAGCTATCTTCCCGGATAAATGTACTATACTTCTACTACACCCTTCTAACATCCACGACCACGAGCTCAAAGCTTGAGTGGCCATGGCCACAAGCTTGAAGATCAAGCAACCATAGCTGCCATGAGTTCGAGTGTAAGCATCCATGGCCGTGGGCTTAAGATATGTCAATCATGCCACTCCGTGTCCATGGTGGCTACGAGACTCTACATAGAATGTCTTGACCAAGAGATTCTTGATCATTGCCATTGCTAGGAGCTTCAAGCTCCAATGGCCATGGCTTTTGAGAGCTCGAGCATTCAAGCAACCATGACTGTAAACGTCAAAGCTTGAGTGACCATGGCTTTCGAGAGCTCGAGTCTTAGCTCCATGGCCATGGCAGTTGTGAGAAACCATATTGAGGAAGCTCCGGCTAATATTGCTATAAGTTCAAAGCTCAAGTAATCATGACCACAAGCTTGAGACGGCAAGAGAAGAAATGGAGAGAGACGTTGGTAGAGAGAACAGAAAGAGGGGAGAATTACCAAAAAAGTCCTAAACCTATTGCAATTATGCCAATTCAGTCATACACTTTTTTTTGGGCCAATTTAGTTCTAAACATTTTATAATTGTGCCAATTCAGTCCATCCGGCCAAAATCGGCCAGTCGACGTTGACGTGGACGCCAACGGGACGGCCGGCCGGCGAGGCAATTTTTTAATATTTTTTTCAAAATTCTTAATATTTTTTAATATATATTTTTAAATTTTAAATTTTTAATTCTTTTTTCTTTTTCACCTTCTTCTTCCTCTGGCTGGTCGGAGGCGAGGCGAGGGTCGGAGGCGAGGCGGCGAGGTCGGCCTCGCCGGCCACTAGCGAGGCTCGACCCGTCGGCCGGGGCGAGGGCGGTGAGGGCAAGGCCCCACCGGATCTGGCGAGGTTAGCCTCGCCGACCACTAGCGAGGGCGAGGCCCCGCCATATCCGACGAGTGGCCCTCGCCAAGGCGGGCGAGGCTGCTGTCGCCAAGGGCCGCAGCGGAGGTGGGAAGGGACGGGATGAGGAGGAGGAGGAGGCGGCGGAGCGACTACGGAGAGGCGAAGAGGGGCGCTACGAGCCGCTGCGGCGGCGGCGGGGGGAGCGAGGTGGGGGCAAAGATTTGTGTACGAGTGCGGGGACGACGACAACGGTGACGACAACGATGGGGATGTCGGGTTTCTCTGGCGTTGGAGCAACGCCCCCATCTCCGTAGCCACTCCGCCGCCTCCTTCTCCTCCTCCTCATCCTCTCCCTCCCCGCCTCCGCCGTAGGCCATGGCGACGGCAGTCTCGCTGAATTTGGCGAGGCCTTGCCCTCGCCAGTGGTCGGCGTCGGCCGGCTAGAGGAAAAAGAATGTGAAAAAAATAAGAATTAAAAAAATATTAAAAAATTCGAAAAAAATATTAAAAAATTGCCTCGCCGCCGGCCGTCCCCTACCGGCGTCCACGTCGGCGCTGGCGGCCAAATTTTGTCGATGGACGACACAATTATAAAAGTTTTAAGACTAAATTGGCAAAAAAAAATTTATGACTGAATTAACACAATTACAATAAGTTTATGACTTTTTTGGTAACTCTCCCCAGAAGAGAGAGAGGCCGTGAATATTGTGATTTGGCACAATAGATAGAAAAGAGGAGAGAGTTGAACGGCTTTGTTTGCGAGCTTGAAGCTTGAGCTTCCGTGGCTACCATGAGTCGGAGCTCTGCAGTTGCTAGCTTTGGACTTGAGCTCCCCGCGGTTACCACAAGCTTTGGCCTTGAGCTCAAAATCTATGGTTATGGCGGTCACGAGAAGAAAGAAGAAAAACAAGTGTAGAACAAAAAAAGAGTGACGCAACAGAGATTGTCACGGACAGAGAGGAAGGGGAGAGAGTCCTTTGCAAGCAAAAGAAAATCAAAAGGTCCACGTGAGCTCAACAATTCCGCGTCACTTCAAACAAATCCGTCCTTGAACAGAAGGACGATCAGTGTAACTTTTCAAAAAGGACGAGGAAGTTTTGGACAAAAGAGGTAGAGTGATGATATCAAACTATCACACTATTCTCTTAAGTTAGCAAACATTTTCCCTTTTTTAAGGACGCTTTGGACAAAAGAGGTAGAGCGATGATATCAAACTATCACACTATTCTCTTAAGTTAGCAAACAATATCCCTTTTTTATTCTTTTCTTTTTAGGCTAAGAGAGAGACGGCATGGAAACCACGTGGAAACCACTCGGACATCGGAATGGCAAATTTAACTCAACATAATTTACAGGCGCTCACCTAACGATGTTTGACTTTTGGGTAGGACTATATGTTGAGTGGAGTCGCTAAAGTTCAACCACTGAATTTGAAAATTTTCTTTCTAGCCTTACATTGAAATTGAAGAAGTGAGAGATCATCCATGCCGTTCCTCCAACTTGAAAAGGAGTCGATGGAGAAAATGTTACAAGATATCCTGTAGGGTTTGTAGTATATATTCTCCATCGTTCCAGCTGCTGCTGTCGTTCCAAGACTAGGGTTTTTCTCCCGATGGGCCGCCGGGTCGGCTTGCGGCTTCTGCACACGATCGCCCGGCCCAAGATTTCGATTCCCATCTTCTCTGAGAGCTGCGGTGCCAGCAAACGGTGCCTCCGCGAGCTCGTTCAGATGGCGGCGGACGAGAAGAGCGCGGGACACGTGGTCGTGCTCTTCTTCGACGGAGTCGAGCGCTCGCACGCGCCACACCTGACGGGGAGCTTCCGGGAGGCCTTCCGTTCACAGGAGATGTGCTTTGAGCAAAGGGATGTGGAGGCAGGGCAACGGGTGCTCGGAGATGTCAGCTTCTTGAAAGGATGGGAATGGGAGAGAATCGTTAATGGGTATGTAATTTCATCTGCATCTAAACTTGTTGACTTTCGTTCAATGACATCTTGCTGCTGTAATCCTAGATAACTTATTGGTAGAATGGAAATATAGTTTTGTTCATAAGCCTTCGTAATATGTTGCTGATATGGCGATGTCGTCCGATGGGATTCGGTAAAATTTTTTAATTTCTTCTGTGTTGTTTTTATAATAGGCACCGAGGAGAATTTGTAAGAATGGTTGTTGAAACTGATCCGAGTGACTTTCGACAAGGTTTTCGGATAGATGTTCCTGAGGGTTTGGTCGGAAATGATGATCATATTAAGAAGATTAAGGGATTGCTGGACAGTACTTCCCATGGTACTCGAACAATTGGAATTTACGGCATGGGTGGCATTGGCAAAATCACTTTCACCTTCGGAGAGTTTGCGCTTCAAGAAATTGTCGATGATTCTTCTCGATGATGTGGATCATAAGTATAAATTAAATGCTTTGACCCAAGCACAAAATTGGTTTACGTCGGGAAGTAGGATCATCGTCACATTTAGACATGAAGCTATACTTGATCAAGGTGGAATTTCGATTAGACTACAAGTATGACTATCCTCCAAGTGCGTTGTAAGGTAAATTTGAGAGGACTCCTTTTAGCTCTTGAGGTTATAGGTTCATATTTGTCCGTCTAATCTAATAAATAGATATGAGAAGCGCTTAAGAACTTAAGAAAATAACCTGATAGAGATGTCCAAAAAATATTGAGGATAAGTTATGACGCATGTCAATAAATTTTCCTCAACATTGCTTGCTTTTTCATTGGCATGAATAGTAATTTTGCCAAAGGACACTTCAGGTTGTAGGTTCATATTTATGTATTTAATTCAACAAAAATATATGGGAAGCGCTTCAGAAATGAAGAAACGAACCTCTCATAGAGATGTCCAAAAGATTTTGAGGATAAGTTATGACGCATATCCACAATTTTCTCCAACATTGCTTGTTTTTTCATTGGCATGGTTAGCCAATTTGCTAGAGGATTGTGAAATTTGTCCGGTTTGATAATTGAATAACTGATAACATATCGTGGTGACGAAAGATATAGTCAAGAGATCTTGGTTAGGATGCTGTGTGCCTAGCAAAGGGCATTGTGTGCACCGATGACATTTTGTGCCTAGAAGGGTTAACATATGCTGGTGAGTGAAGGGTATAGTCAGTTAAGAGGCCTTGGTAAGGACGTTGTGTGCCTAGAAGCATGAGCAGAAGAACTGGTCTATGGATCTTTGAGGAAGCCTTGAAAGTACTAGAAGCAAATAAGGTAATCTACTACCTATTTTTGCCTGCTCTCTTGGCTCTTATGTACTTATTTAATTCAATATGTAGCATCTGTTGTAATCTACTACCTATTTTTGCCTGCTCTCTTGGCTCTTATATACTTATTTAATTCAATATGTAGCATCTGTTGTTGTTTAATACTAACTTACCTATTAAATTGCATAATGGCAAGCTCCTGTTTCTAGGGATATATCTCTTCCCTTCTATTTCAAATACTGTTATAAAAAAGTTCTAGCTGTAAATCTAAAGAATCTGGAGATGAAAAGGGATGTTGCAGCTCTAAAAAAATGTATTTCTGAACACAGAAAGTACCGTGCTTCACCGCATAGTCATAACACGAACGACTACTACAAAGCCACAGCTTTACCAAACAGATGCTTTATCATCGTAAAGTAGATAATCACTTCCTTTTAATTGGTTTTGTGACTCTTTATTGTTGGCTTGCTTTTAACAGCTTAACCTTTAAAGAAAAAAGATGTCTTAAATGAGATGAGAACGGGTCACAAGTTCTAATCTCGGCACTCCTTGTGTTTGTTATGTCTGTTACTGTTCTTATTGTGATTGTTTTATGGTCTGCAGTTGTCTATGTGATGTGGATATGTTCAAATATAGTTTCATGTGTTATGCTTCATATGCGAGTAAATGTGTTAATATGTTATATAGATTGTGTTGGCCTGAACTTTTTCTCAGACATATGATGCAATACTAACGATATCCAGTGTTTTACTTTTAGGTTACTGAAAAGGGTTGGGCCGTTTGTTTTGAGAGAGATGCATGGATGAGACAGTTTGACCAAGGGTGTTGAATATACAAAGGTGAACGGTTTCAAAATTTGTTGAACTTAACATTCCTTGTAGTAAGAGGTGAAAATCTTACTGGAGATTGTATGTAATTATTATCTGAATTAAGATGGCTCCTGTGGAAGAGTTGTCCTCCCTCTATTTTGTTGCAAACAATTTTCATCTAGGGGCAATTGGTTGAACTGAGATTTTTCGCAAAGTAATACTTCAAAGCACTGTGGAAGATGGAGTTAGGTCATGGTAAGATGGAAAAGCATATCCTCTTCTCTGTATCTGGAAGTTGGCTTGTTTTCAATACTAATCCAGACATATCTTCATTCCTCCAGATGGCAAAGCAGCTAAAATTTCTCAAGATAAATGTACTCCTGACCTGTCAGCCTTTACAAATTTGGAGACTCTAATCCTTGAATGTTGCGACTCATTGGAATGAATTCACTCTTCTATTGGAAAGGTCAAGAGCCTTGCTTCCATGGAATTGAGGGACTGTAAGGATCTAGTGGACCTACCTACAGAATTGGGTAGATTAGAAGAATTAAAAGAACTTCTAGATGGAACAGCTATACGAGAAATTCATACATTCTCAGGTTCTCTGCAGAAGCTGGAGAGGTGTAATGGCAAGTATTGTTGGTTATTATTGGGCTGCCTGACTCAATAAGCCATCTTGTAAATTTGGTAACCCTTGACTTGAATTTCTGTAGAAATTTCACTCAATTTCGGGAGGCCATCGGCTCCGTCATTTATTTATTTATTTTTGCTCGGTATTTGGCCCCCTCATGAAACTGCCCTATTTATCTTTATGAAATTCACTGAGAACGATCCTCGACTTAATGGGGATGTCGGAATCATTAACCAAACTAAACTTGTCCGGCTCGAGCATTACGGAGTTACCTGAATCTTTAGGGAATTTGCAGAGTTTAACGACTTGTGATGCTTGCTTCCAGTTAGGTAAGAAGGTTTCCCAGTTCTATTCGAAGGTTGGTCATGCTCCCAGAGTTTAGTGTCTTATTCTGCGTTGAATTGCTAGGGAAATTCCTAGAGAATCGGTTGCTCGTCTTTCTTCAATAGGATCGAGTTGAAGTATACACCCTTCTCTGACCAGCCAGATAGCATTATAAATCTTTCTTCTTTTTAACACCTTAGTTTGCAGGGTTGCAGCCAACTTTAGTTGCTTTCGGAAAGCATCCATAAGCTTTCTTCTTTCCATCAGCTTGATTTAGGGTACTGCTACAAGCTTCAATTGCTGCCAGAGCTTCCTTGAATTAACACTGTGAGTTGCCTGCAAGAGTCGCTCATTATTGCAACTATGCCGTCTAAGTCATTTGAAGGAACTCACTCCAGTCATGCACATGGCTGGCATGCCTCCCAGATAATTCCCCATGACAATAAAAGATTCGTATTTGCGAATGCAATAAGTTTGAATTCAGATCAGAATTGGATCTCAAAGAACGCTATGAACTGACTGAAGTATGGTCCTGAAGCATTGATATCTCCAACAAATTACATTGAGATTGAAATAGTTGACTTTTGAGGCCTTGACAGATTGAATTGCTGGGAAGAGTCGAGTATCCATCTGTGCAATGGACCTCATTATCAAATTGCCTCTGGCAATTAGAGATGGCATCTTGCTTTAATCTAGCTAATATCTGAGGCCTAGTTCCTGGAAGAGCTGGATAGCTCTCATCGTTCGTCCATCAAAAGGCTGGATGTTTCAACGATTAGAACGTCTACGGAAATTTGTTGCTAGAGGTCGCAAGAATCGACTGGTGGTGTTGATAGTTTGGAATTCTCGGACAAGATGCATATCACTTGGCATAGGGACCTTGAAAAAATTACCAGACTTAATCTTTCTCCGACACCTTGAAAAGGTTGAACGTCTACTTCTGTATGTAGCTTCACGATACCGAGACCCTGCAGAAAGTCTCTTACTGCGAAAATCTATATATCGAATGATACAATTCAAAAATCGAATATATAGAGCAATTGGTGGTGAGAGATTGTCGTGAATTGCGGAGATCCTAGGGCTCGAAGAATCATAATCTCTAGTTATCTCAGGATGCGAGTCAATTGAGAGTTTATCTGATTTGTGAGAATGTAAGAACTTTAAAAACTATGCTGGCCCGAGACTGCAAGAACCTGCCTGAGCTTTGGAGGCTTGTGGATTTAAAGCAGTCAAAAACCGTGGATGGTTCTCGATGCCACTCGCTCGAAAGTTAATACGGGGATATTATATAGCAAACTTCCTACTGTATCTCTTTTCATTTCTTGTCCACAGGCTCTTAACAGTATCATAAAACTATCATCTGGTTCTGAGATGATAGAACTATCGCATTGCGGAGATAATGCTGTGTTGAGTCATATACTTCCATTACCAATTTTCCTCGTCAAGATGATACATGTAACTCTACGAAGGTAAATGAAGCCGGTACCCTACCAATTTTTTGCCGAGGTCTAGAAGCTACTGTTTGTTAGTATTTTGTCCACTTGATTGTATGGTTTTCCTAGACCGCATGCTGTTGTTTTCTCCCATGTCTTGCAAAATTCAAAGATTTTTGGGGAAGTTGGTCAAGTACATCTGGTGTCATCAGTCATCAAGTAAGATTGCTTTGATCCTTCACGTGATATCAATGGCCAGCAAGAGCAAGCGAAGAAATTTTTTTTTTTTCGAATATTTAGGTTAGCTATCAGAAGAAAAGCTGATGTGGTCAAATAAGCAGAATTTTTTTAAAAAAAAAAAAATCATTAAATAATACTAAAAATCGAAAATTTAAAACGAAAAAAAATCCTACTCTAGCGGACACCAAAGGCATTGCCGTCCTGACGACATTGCCTCAAGTTTGCCGCAAGCTCGAAGACCAAGCAACCATGGATGTCGCCAGCTTCAGCTCGAGCTGCTATGAGACTCTAGATTGAGCATCCAGAGCGCTAAGTGTTGGAACCAAAAAATGATGGCAATTTCGGAAATTTAGAGCGAGGCACAAATGAAGACTAAATGGAGAAGTAATTGAAATGCAAATGCTTTTTTGCTTCGGTGTAACTACAAATTTGTAATTGTAGCCCACAACCTTTGAAAGCAGTTGACATAGCTTGACAAACATTAAATGAAGAAAAAAACAAGAAAGTCCACAACGTGATACACGCACACAAATAAAATCAAATGAAAAGACACACAATAAATACATGAAGACAAGCGTGGAGTACTCTTCGATGAGTTTTTCTAGCCTTCATGTTGCATAGGGGTGAGCGGTTCCAGGGTTAGGTTCGGTTACGTGCTGGAACCCTAACCTACCCTCGGTACGTGCTTCTCATTTTTGGAACCCGAAACCTACCCGTCAAAATCGAGAACCCTGAACCTACCCCGTCATGGTTCCCAGGGGTCGGTTCCCAAGTTCCAACAGGTTCCTTTTTTTTTTTTTTTTTTTTTTTTTGTTATTTTCAGATTTGAACTATATCAACACAAATGCAAAAGATTTATACCCTATGTACAATCTAATTCGTTTTTTGTAAGTCGGTCAAACAGATGAATACCCTATGTACAATCTAATGAACAATCTAATGAACAAACAGATGAATACCCTATGTACAGTCTATGCAAGGTACACGACCAAGCTTCGAACCTTCAATCGATGCACAGAAACACAGAGAAAATGCTAGTATTAGACATGATTCAACAAATGATGCAGCAAATACGAATCAATCATGAGTTTAAACGTGATTGAACTTTGGGCCCTCTGTTAGGCATTTTATCAAACATGCAATATGCAGATCTTTCAATGGTTTTCTGATTTGATTTTAATGAGATTCTCAGCCTCACACGTTACGTAGACTTAAAACACCATTTTTAGCAATAAAAAAACTTCGTTTTATCAAGATTTCTTCAAGAAAATCCATCAAACCGAGCGAGTCTTTCTCGGCCAAAACAGAGACAAAGTAGAGCGTTTGGAGCGAGATTTTGCACCTGGATTGTTTGGCAGATCGAGGTCTCGATTGACGACGATGAAGATCGTCCGGTTAGAGCTTTTCCTCCGCTTGCGAAGAAATCTCGGTATTCGTCGATCTTCGACACCGAATCTGTGAAGAACAACTTGCGGATTAGCCTTCGACCGGAGCTTTGAAAATCCACGGCGAGCTCTGGCGATGTGGTTTTCCATCGCTCCGAAACGGGCCGTCGCGACTGCTGGCGTCGGTCGTCGGAGCGGGGCGGAGACAGCGGCGCAGCGGCGTCGTGGGTCGAATCGGAGACCAGTGACTAGCGATTACGATCGACGGCCTAAGGATAGAATCGCGATCGGAACGGTGGCTTCTGGCGTCTAGTTGCAGCGACGGTGGAGCAGAGGAGGACCTAGCAGCAGGGGCATCGGGGCTTCTGGCGCGAGCGGCATGGGTCGCGAGCGGAGATGAGCTCGGCTCAGATCTACCCGCGTCGGGTAGACGGCGACGAGCGTCGAGGCGAGCACGGCAACGACAGGAAGAGGCGAGCACGGCAGCGATGGGCGTCGAGTGGTGTCCGGCGGCGGTGGCCGGCGCTGAGCAGTGAGCAGGGACGTCGGTCGCTGGTCTTCGGGGCAACGATGTCAGGTGTCACGAATGCCGGCATCGAGCGACGTCGGCGATCGGCCTCCAGCGGCGTCCGGCGGCGGAGGCCTTGAGGGCGAGCGGCGAGCGGCGTCCGGCGGCGAGACTCAGAGCGGCGTTCGGCTGAAACTGAAAGTGAAAGCCTGAAAGGATAGGGAGGGACTCGGGAGTGCCGAGCGGGGGAGGGGGGTTCCTTTTGGAACCCTAACTGGTTCCGGAACCGTTCCGCGACCGGTTCCGATTCCGCAACCGGTTCTCGGAAAAATGGAACCGGGAACCGGCATCGGTCCTTTAAGAACCGGGAACCGCGCTCACCCCTAATGCTACATAAGGTTTTCTTTATTAAATGCTTGCAGCCTTTTGGTCTTCAATCTTCTTCAAGCTCCTGCCATGGATCATGCTTCACCGATTCATCTTCATTCTTCTTATGACACCCACCATAAATCAAGGCATTTCGAAGAATACTAACAACCAAATCTAGGGCTCAGTAACCAACGTGCTCAAATCTTCAACAATCATTTTATAGTATTGTAACAGCTTCCCTTAAAATTGATTTTTGAATTTAGCAACATCAAGCATTGTCTTTAATTTTTGAACATATCCGCCTTCAATGATTTTGTCAAGATATAAGCAATTTGATCCTCTGGTTTACAAAAATTAAGTTCAATCTCACAATCTTTGACTCACTCACGAAGATAACAGTACTTGATGTCGATTCTTGGGGTAAAAACACTACAAGTGCCGATACTTTCGCATGGCATTCACATGAGTATTAAAACTTTTTTTTGCTCACTTAAGTACCATAAATTTGAAAAATCGATTAATTGACTGACACTATCGATTTGCCCCCTCGAAAAAAAGCTTACGTGGGCGCCAGAAAATATTTTTTTGATATATTTTTCAACAGTTTTAATATTATTATTATTATATTTTTCGAATTTCAGAATCCCGACAACCATAGGAGTGTGATTCGAAATGCCAGGTGCTAGGAAAGTGGCTTTTGAGAAGGAATAATCCTAGGACCATTTCGAGTTCACAAGGACCCTGTCTATTTTTCTTCGCTTTCGATTGGGACCAAAAGACGTTGCCCAAGTGAAGCGAAGACCAACATATCTCAGATCATCCATATCTATCTGTGATAAGCATTGGCTAAACTCATCAAAATAAGGGATTCAAGCGCTAGAGCTGCCTACCCGATCAGATGGATTCTTGATTGCGTTGAAATCTCCCGCCACTAGCCAAGCTGAACTTTGCAGAGAGACATTCCACTGGATAAGATCCACCCAAAGTAGACGGCGGGAGAGGAAAGTATGCTCACCATAAATTATTGAGACGTAGCAGTCCACATCAGAAGTAAGACATGTCAACCTCCCATGAATTGCCTAAGCATTGATCGCAAAGGCATCAAAAGTAAACTTGGAAGGGTCCCACCCGACCCAAATTCTCCCTTTAGGGGAATGCTCATAATTAGTCGTCCATATCCAATCCCTTAAGAGCCTCGAGGAAATAGAATGGAAGAGAGATTCCGGCACCTTGGTTTCCAACAAACCAATGCAACTCAAATTGTTTGAAGTGACTAGATTCCGGACTTTAGCCTGTCTAATAGGACCAACCAGGCCTATACTATTCCAAATACATACATACATACATACATACATACATACATACATACATACATACATATATATATATATATATATATATATATATATATAAAAAAGGAACCTACCTCCTCTTGCTCGACCGCCGTCGATTAGCCGTCGGCTTGGGATCAGCAGCGGGCAGATCTAGGCGGGGTTCCAAGACCTTTTCCTACCTGGGAATAGGCTTCCTACTAGATGTAGAGACGGCACTTGGAGAGGGAGGGTCAGGAAAATCCAACAAATCCTCATCCAAACTACTGACCTAGCTTGTCGAGCCGTCTGAGTCATCAACGGAATAGGACGGAGCTACATAAGGGTGGCACCCGAAGGTCTGTCTATGGCCGCAAGCCAGGGAGTGGCCTGAGGGTCATCCAACTGCACCTGGACCTTAGCCGGTTATGGACACCACGGGAGTAAACGGACGGCTTCCCACTCCTTTGTGATGTGTCTTTCAATTTTAGGATCTGACCAGCTTTAGACGAAGACGTCGGGAGCGAGGACGTCCCCTCCTTAGGGGCCAGAGGCTGTTTTTTCCTTCTGCTCTCAACCTGATTCCATCCAGCTTCCACAACTCCAGGATTTGCAGCCGCACTTGGGGCAAGGGACGAGGACTGGACAAGGGGAGTAGGGGACAGGATAACCGACTCTTGTTGATCCACAACAACAGTGTTCGGGTAAGCAGGATGCGTTGTACATTTATGGCCAAACGTGCCACATCTTTGGCAGACAACATGTCTCCATTCATACTCCACCTCTATGGTACAAGACTCCCCATTGAAGACAATGTCCACCGAATTGCATCGGGTTGCTTTGCTAAGATCTCCACGCAGACTCGGGCGAAAGAAATCATCTTCAATTGCTTTGTACGCAAGTCGACATACAAAGGTTTGCCCACCGCACTAATACCTGGTGTGGACCAAAGAGCAAAAGGTAGATTCTTCAGTCAGATCTAGACTGGGACAGAAGAATGACTGTCTTTCCTGAGTTCCAACAATGGCTGCCATTGTTGCAATATTAAGGAAACTCTTGCAACTGTAAGAGGTCCTCCTTCCAAGATCTTTCTACGGAACTTGCAATCAGGAATATGGAAAAAAATAGCTACCTTGGTCGTTGGGCAAGACTTCTACCAACTTCGGACCCCGGGCATTCTTCAAGGCCGTCTCGGTTAGTTTGAAAGGGAGCTTCTTTCCAATATAATACTTTACCAGGCATTCTTGCCACTTGGGATCAGCAACCTCAAGGAAATCAACAGATAAGCTGACAACAGCTCTATTATCAACGAAGGAAGGGGGAATGCAGGACAGATCATATCCCTTGGATGCAACTCTAGCTACACTAAACCAATATTAGGCGGGAGGGGGTTTAGAGGCCCTGCCTTGTCGCTCACTGGGTTGGGGTCGTTTAGAGCCGGACCTGGTTCTGCTTCGACCGCGAGGTCCAACAGAAGCTTGAGGAAACTTCTCGTGATGGTCCTCCATCGCGATCAACTGCCCATCTTTGCGTGAGCCCACTTGACCACCAGCAATAGAAGGCGAGATGGCTTGGGGATTCAGGGAAGGGCTTTGGCCACTCAGCCCAGGCGCAATGAAGTGGGCCGAATCTAACTTGCTAGCATTTCGAAGCCGTCATAAATGCAGAATCCACAAGAGACCTGCAAACCCTAGTCTAGTCGAAGCATAGCAGCGCGAGGGGGACGTATTAGGGGAATCGGCTCGATTAGAATGAAGAGGGGTAACAGACGATCCTTCCCTCCAAAAATCAGCCTCAACCATCGGTCAAAGCTTCTGGGATTAGCTCCACACCAGAATGCAAGAACAGTAGTAGAAATTGCCCAGCAGAGAGCATCCGTGAACAGTAATGCAAGAGGTTAAAGTCTATCGTAAAAAATTTTTTGCTGCCCACAAATTTGTCAACAATACAAATATGGTTGACTCTACAGATGATGTTGTGGTTGTAATTGATAATGTCTTGTCTATCACTGATTATTCATCGTTTGATAGATGGATTATGGATTCTGATTGTTCTTTTCATGCTACATCAAATAGAAATTGTTTACTACTTATCTGTGCATGGATAATAGTGAAGTGCAGTTGGGGAATAACGTTGAATGCGATGTTGTCGATGTTGGCAATGTTAGAATCAAAATGTAGAATTGTATTGTGAGTACATTGATTGGAGTAAGGCATGTTCTAGAGTTGAAGAATAACTTAATTTCCTTGAGTGCCCTAGATTCGGCTAGGTATCGATATATTTCATAATGTAGAATTTTGAAAATTATTCGAGGTGCTTTGATAATAATGAAAGGAATCAAACACAGTGGCTTGTACAACTTCAAGGTGAGATAGTGATAGACTTCGCCACGGAGATGTTGAATACATCTGTTTGAGAGTCTGAATTGTGGCATATGCGTTTGGAGCATATTGACGAGAGAAGTCTGAAGGTTTTAAGTGAAAGAAATTTGCTATGTGGTTTTGTTGCAATGAATTGAATGTATGCAAATGTTGTGATTTAGATCAACGGCGGAAAGTGCAATTCAGTACGACTGTCAAAGAAACCATGAAAATTGTAGAGTCAATTAACTTAAATGTTCATAGGTTGTCGTGGTTTTCTTCAAGAAAGAGTGTCAGATATATGCTAACAGTTGTTGATTATTACCTGATGAAGACGTGGGTGCTTGTGCTTAGGCACAAGTTTGATACTATTGTTAGGATCATGCAATTGAGAGCTTTGATTGAAAATGAGACTGGTAAAATGATCAAACATGTGCGGATTGAACACGGAGTTTTGCTCAAAACTGTTAAATAAATTTGGATGAAGGAAAGCATAGTGAGACACCATAGAATAGCTACTAAACCATAACATGTTGCAGAATTGATGAGCAAAACATTACTAGAGACGGCCCATAAAATGCTCTCTAGTGTTGGTATGGCCAGGAGATTTCTCGCAGATTCGTTTAGTATGACAAGCTACCTAATAAATAGATCCCCATCGACTATAATTGGATGTCGGACTCCCGAATAAGTATGGTTAGGTAACATTGTTGATTATTCTATTTTTAGAATATTTAATTACCCATGTTATGTTCGAGTGAGTGATGGTAAGCTTGGCGGAATGGTAAGAAAGTGCATGTTCCTAAGCTTGCATGAGATAAGCGGGGTTATCAATTGTGGTGCCCGGAGTTAAATTTACATGTTATCAATAGAAAAGTTATGTTTGACAAATCTCTAGTACTTCTACCTAGGAGTGATTTTAGCAGTATTTATACGGATTTGAATGGTGTTTAGCTTGAGGTAGAGTGCAACTAGAAACTCCTGAGGTAATGGGTATGAGTACTAGCGAAGTAATCGATATAGATAATGCTTCTAGTGAGGTCGAGCTTATAGAACCAACGGTTGCTGTAACTGCTGATATTGACAAGGTATGTATGCTATCTCTTGAAAGATATTGGTGTGACAATGGTTTTACTTTATATACGATTAAGGAGGTTACAATGGAAAATCCTTGCAAAGTAGTTAAAGATGTATGTCGACTTGGTATTTTGATGAGGTCCTTGGTTATGGTGAAGTTCAAGTGAGACTTGGACTTGGAAAATATCTGTGGCGGTTGAGCCTATTGAGGGCTGTGGTAGAATAGCAGTAGAGTTTTTTTTTTTTTTTTTTGGCGAAGCAATTGTGACTTGGCTCATTATTGAGCCAAGGTGGAGATTCTTAAAATATATATCGAGTTTGAACTTTATATACAAATCTTGACCCAACATTCGAATTTGTTTCATGAAGATACATATTCCTTGTTTTGGCCATGAAGTTCAATTGGATCTTTCTTGATATCAAATTGGAATCGGTCAAGAAAATAGAGAAGGAAATATTATAACAGATTTACATTCGGATTGTTTTTGGACTTATTGAAAAGTCTTATGTGAACTTTAATTGGACAGAAATTCGGTCGGTCAACTTGGGCATAATTTTGCCGACCGAATTTGGACTTTTGTGTGGCTTATCTTTAAGCATATTCTACACCATGTCGTGGATTGGGAAGAATAAAAAGGAAAGTCTCAATATTGGACTTTGTTTTTGATTTTTGCTCTGCGTTTGGACTCGGTCACTCTTGGCTTATATATATATATATATATATATTGTGGGATTTTTCCAGTGTATCCGAAGTTGATCAAGAAGAAATATTGAAGTGTTGTTTCAAGTGAGCGATTAACGTGGGTTATCTCGTTGTTCTTGTTCGTGCAATTACACCAAGAGTTTTTAATGTTGAAGTCAATTAAATCTTGTGGTAAGATTTGCATGTATAATTTCTTTGCAAGATCGAGAGATTATTTCGTAAGAAATTGTGGGCTAAACACTGCATGTGCTATTAAGTGTAATTGGGGCTTGGGAAATACCGTGAGTGTTTTGAGTGACTCGAGTGTATAATTTTCGTTGTATCGCTTGATCTAGTGAATTTGTTATTGTTCTCCCTATGGACGTAGGTCTCTACGACTGAACCATGTAAATTTGATGCTCGATTTATTTTATTATTATATTTAATTTATTATTTGATCGCTCGCATTCTGCATTAACTAGGTCATATAGTAAGATCAAACAATCTCTCAATCTTCCATCTAGCGATTGTTAGAATGGAACTTGTCTCCAATGATTTTTATGACTTTAGAAAATCAAGAGATACATTGTGCATGTTAATCCTACCAATTGACATTAAGGACATGTTCACATAAGTGATCTTTGGAATTAGATAGAGAGGGCCATTATTGGTAATTCAATTATTCTAAATTTCAAGAATTACAATGCAAGTTATGCATGAAAGTGGACAATTGTTTACTAATCCCGACAACTTAACCTTCTCATGAAAGACAAGTATCTAGTGAAGTAAGCCAAATGTCTTCAAGGATTATCACAAGTGTTAAACGACAAGCAAGGATGAACCAAGTGTTCTTGATGATTATCACACTTGACAACCAACATGCAAGATAGAGATTAAAAGGGTTGGCATCCCCCCCCCCCCTCTTCCTCCTCTTGGCCGAACCCCTCTCACCATTACACTTCAATTATTTTCTCTCAATTTTCTTCACCAAGAGCTCTCAAAGATCAAGAACTCAAGTAGGTTGAGGTTTGGTTATCCAAATTAAGTTAACAAGTGAAATTGCTAAATTAAATACTATTTGATCTTCTTGCTTCTTGGAGAATGAGTGTAGTCTAGGCATGGCAACTCTCTAGATTCTTAGTTGTTGAAACTATGTTAATTATTGTTCATGTATGTGAAACTAAGTCCATCTTTGTCTTTTGGCTCATTGGAAAAGCATCTTATCTTCTTTCTTTCCAGCTCACAGCATTCAAATTTAGAGAAAAAAACAACTTTTCTTCTTTCTTTCCAGCTCACAACATTCAAATTTTGAGAAAAAGGCAAGGAGGGATTTTATTCGTTCCGTAGGAAGATGGAATCATTCCCTAAGAACAGAAAAAGGAAGATGAGATCTTTTTCTAAGGAAACAAAGAAAGGAAAATGAAGAAAGCCTTCAAACTAGGTAAACAGGTGTACTAGAATTGTTGCTAACATACAACAATCACACTATTTTTTTCCGATGACGGAATAAATAAATAAATAAAATGTCGGGACCTGATTGTTGAAATAAAATGTTGAGGATTGATTGATCAGTGGGTAAAATGTTACGGACTATTATTCCATATGTCTAAAACAGCATGTGTTTCAGTTTTCAATTTGATTCTCATGTTATGGGTGTAGTGAAAAGAATTAATTTGCATTTGTCTATCCAATGACCAACATGCTTTCATATAAGTAGAACTTAATTCTTTCATAGTTCTGCTCATTGTTCAATCTCATTCGGTTACCATCTATGATCAATAGAACGAGGTAGTGGAACCACTAAAACTCGATATTTTGATTGTGATGATTACCAAATGAGTCAAATTGATTTACCACTTAAAATTGGGAACATGTCAAACAAATGAACTTTTACATTTCAATGCTTATAATGCATTTAATCTACACAGTACTCATAAGAGGCCTCCTTATTTTGCCAAATAAGCATAACTTTAAAGGGATAAAAACATGGGCGGTGCTTGAACTTTTCTTTTTCCAAGATTCAATGCTGTCTTAGAACTTTTATTTATTTATTTAATGTAATCACTGAACTCTAGTTCGTTTTTATAGTTTTTATGTTGAACATATCCCACAGTATGTGTATTTATCTAACGTGGATGGCCACATCAACATTTATTATACCGAAAAAGTAATGTAAACTATCACACCATTCTCTTAAGTCAATAAATTTTTTTCCCCTCTTTTTTTCTTTTCCTTATGAGCCAAGAGAGATGATGTAGAAACTACATGCAAATCAGGGAGGCATCAATATGACGAATTTAACATCACCTAGCTAACGATGTAATAATTTTAATTGAAGTATTACATTAAGTGAAGTTTTTGGAGTTCGAGTACTAAATGGACAAAAAATAAAATTATCGCAACATCGAATTTGAAGAAAAAGCTAAGGGTCATCCATATCATTATTCCAATTAGAAATGGATCCATGGAGAAAATGTTAAAAATAAATCATTTAGGGCGAGCATTTTGTAGTATATATATCACCCCGCATTCCAGAGGCCACCCCACCGGTGGTTCCAAGGCTAGGGTTTTTCTCCAAACAGAGTGAAGCGAGAGGTCTCTGGGAAAACCCAGAGCCGCCAACCGAATGCAACGTCCACCAAGTTTCGGACACTTCTTTGCTCGAGAGCACGATGAGCGCCGACAGCACGAGCTCGGGAGAAGTTCGGAGCTGTCGGGGGTCAACAGAGCACGAGTACGCCGTGTTCTTGAGCTTTAGAGGTTCGGATACTCGCAAGGGTATCGCCGATCACCTCTACACTGGGCTCGTCGACGCGGGACTGACCGTGCCAATCTCCGTGTTCACTGAAGCGGAGCACCTGCCAATGAGCAGCCAGTTCTGCTCGCAGCCTCAAGTGGCGCGGTCCGAGGTTTCGATCCCCATCCTCTCTGAGAGTTACGTTGCCAGCAAACGGCGCCTCTGCGAGCTTGTTCAGATGATGGAGAACGGCAAGAGCGGGGGACACGGGGTCATGCCCTTCTTTCACAGAGTCGAGTTCGACAAGGCCTTCTGTTCGCACGAGATGTGCTTTGAGCAAAGGGAGGTGGAGGCAGGGCAGCAGGGGCTTAGAAATCTCAGCATCTTGAAAGGATGGGAATCAGAGAAAATCGCTAACGGGTATGTAATTTCATCTCCATTTACACTTGTTGTCTTTCTTTCAATGAGATCTTTCTGCTGTAATCCCTGATTCCTCGTTGGTAGAATCGAAATATAGTTTGTTTATAATCCTTTCGCGATATGTTGCTCATATGGCGATTTCGTCCAATGGGATTCTGTGGAATCGTTTAATTTATTGTGTGTTGTTGTTTGATAGGCACCAAGGAGAATGTGTAAGAATAGTTGTTGAAACGGTTCTGACTGAGTTTCGACAAGGTTTTCAAGTAGATGTTCCTGAGATTTTGGTTGGAATTGATGATCATATGAAGAAGATTATGGGATTGCTGAACACTACTGGTACTCGAACAATTGGAATTTACGGCATGGGTGGCATTGGCAAAATTATATTCACCTTCGGAGGATTCGCGCAACTAGCTTCCTTCCAGATATTCATGAAACGATGGATCATTCTTCTCGATGATGTGGATCATAAGCATCATCTACATGCTATGACCAGAGAATGAAATTGGTTTATGCTGGGAAGTAAGATCATCGTCACGTCTGGATATGAAGCTATGCTTAATTAAGGTGAAATTTGGATTACATTACAAGTATGAACTCAAGGCTAGGAGGACTTCCTTTAGCTCTTGAGGTCATAGGTTCATATTTGTTTGTATAATCCAACAAAAAAATATGGGAAGTGCCTAAAAATTCAAAAAGAGTCTCAAAGAGATGTCCAAAAGATATTGAGGATAAGTTATGATGCACTGCTTGTTTTTTCATTGGCATGGATAGAAAATTTGGTGGGGGTTGTGGTGCATATTCAATTTGGTAATTGAAGAATTGATAGAAAATTTGCTGGGACTGTGGTGCATATTCAATTTGGTAATTGAAGAACTGAGCTTAGATATCATATGGGTGGTGATTAAAGGATATAATCAATTAAGAGGTTTTGGAGGGGTGTTGTGTGCATATGGCGGTGATGAAAATATACAGTCAAGGCGGTGAATAAAGGATATAGTCAATTAAGAGATCTTGGTAAGAACATAGTGTGCTTGGAGAACTGGACTATGGATCTTTGAGGAAGCTTTGAAAGTATTAGAAGCAGATAAGGTAACCTACTATCTATTTTTCCCTGCACTCTTAGCTCTTATGTTCTCGTTTACTTCAGCATGTAACATCTGTTGTCATTTGTCACTTCTTACCTATTAAATCCCGTAATGGCAAGAATGCTGCTTTTTCTAGGGATATTTCTCTTCCCCTCTTCTAAATAAATAACCTTATGAAAAATTTCTTGTGGTAAATCTAAAGAATCTGGAAATGAAAAGGGATGTTGCAGCTTTAAAACATGTATTTCCAAGCACGTAAATTTCAATGCTTCACCGCACGGTCATAGCATAAACAACTAAAATAAAGCCACATCTTTACCAAACAGACCCTTTATCATCGCCATATTATGAGAAAGTAGATAATTAGTTTCTTTAGTTGGTTTTGTGACTATATATTATTGGGTTGCTTTTAACAGCTTAATCTTCAAAGGGAAAAAATTTGTCTGAAAGGACATCGGAAGGGGTCACAAGTTCTAATCTTGGCGCTCCTTGTGTTCGTCATGACATCTATTACTGTTTTCATTGTGCTTGTTTTGCGGTCTGAAGTTGTCTATGCGACGTGGTTATGTTCAAATGTAATTCCATGTGTAAAGGTTCATATGTGAGGAAATGTATCAAAGTAATATGTTGTACACATTGTGTTGCCTGAACCTTTTTCTCTTAACAAATGATGCAATACTACGATATCTGGTGCTTTGCTTGTAGGGTTCCAAAAAAGGTCCGTGCCATTTGTTGTGAAAGAGACGGCACCGATGAAATAGTTGACCAAGGTGTCGAAAATGCAAAATTGATTGAAAGCGCTGGTTAAAGGGCTAAGCGAAATTCCCGAGAAAAGCAAGCGCTATAGAAAGAATAGCTTTGAAGCCACCTTTATAATGGGATTCCAACTCAGCACCTTTGTGGGAATGAAAATGACCTTGCTTTTCGTAGTAAGCAACTCTATTTAATGCTTTCTTTTCTAGCAGATCTATCAGTGTCCATGTAGGCCTATGAAGAAAGGTGAATGTGAGTGTCAGTAGCGAGTTTTCAATTTCTCCAATTTTTTGCAGAATTTAAGGTTCTTTATAGCAAGAGGTGTGCATTTTATTGGAGATTGTAAGAAATTACTATCGGAATTAAGATGGCTTTTTTGGTAGAGTTGCCCTACATCTCTTGTCACAAACATTTTTCATCTAAGAAATTTAGTCGTCCTTAATTTGTCGTGGAGCACAACTTCAAAGTACTGGGGAGGATGGAGTTCAGTTATAATAAGATGGACAAGCGTGTCCTCTTCTCATTATTTCGACCTCCACTTGTTTTCGATAGCTAAATCCTAAATTTCTTCACTACTCTATATGGCAAAGCAGTTAAATTTTCTCATACTCATTGGTTGTGCGTATTCAGGGTGTACTCTTGACCTGTCAACCTTTCCAAATTGGAACGAATTCACTCTCCTATCGGAACGGTCAAGAGCCTCGTTTCCTTGGACTAGAGGGATCATAAGAATTTGGAGGAGCTGCCTATTGCATTGGGTAGATTAGAAGAATTAAAGAACTACTTTTACATAGAACAGTTAGATGAGAAATTTCTACATTTACGAATGTATAAATTCTGAATGTACTAGATTATTTACATGCTTAGCCAAAAAAAAAAAAAAATAACTGAGCATTTAAGTTTTTAAAATGTAAAATTTCATATTGCGTTATTATAGTTTGTAACTCGCATTTGCGATGAACTCGGAGTACACCATTATTCTACATGACTATCTAAGTCCTAAAGATATACTGGGTTACATCTAGATCATCTATATTGATCAAGAAGCAATTATAATTAGTCATATGGAAAAAATCATGACCTCAATTCGAGTGATTTTAGTTTCTGGACACTTACTTGTTTTTAATTTGGGTTGCGGACGTTATTCGTTAGGACTGTTCTAACCTGGGTCGTGTGTAAGAATGTGTGACTAATATTCGAAGCAGACAAGGCCTGTCTCAGGATAAAATAACTTTAAAAGTAGAGAATTTTGAAACCTAAAACTTGTATCGATGTGATACTTTGTAATATAAAATTTTTTATCGTCCATTTAGGTTTTAGAGCTTACACTGCATTTCAAGGTCAAGTTATTTGTTTTCCGTGAATGTAAAATTTAACGAGAAGTTCTCTGACTCATACCTCAATAGGATAGCCATGATGGACTTGCTAACCTTGAATTTTTTTTTTTTTATCATGGGTGATAAGGAGTAATTACAGGCTGATCTAACTATTCGGAAGGATTTGAAATCCTTATGATGACCTTTGAAGAGGATTGCTAGGGTCGACCGCCCTCCATCACCATTTTATCTATCCAAAAAAAGAAAATGCACATTAGAATGGCAAAAGATATCATCCTACTTAATGATTTCCCTACCAAAATCTAGACTTCTTCTATGTCACGACTCGTTACAGCATCATACATAGCATTCAAGACGAGAAATGCTTCTCCA
Organism: Eucalyptus tenuipes; assembly: GCA_014182365.1. Lineage (NCBI taxonomy): Eukaryota > Viridiplantae > Streptophyta > Magnoliopsida > Myrtales > Myrtaceae > Eucalyptus > Eucalyptus tenuipes. The sequence continues at coordinate 19,361,679 of CM024539.1, read as the reverse complement.
TTGACTACTCCTGATCCTTGTCATGTGCCTTGTCACGAGCCTCAAGATAAAGCAATAAGTATGCGAGCCATGTGACGGGCAAAGAAAATCACGACATAAAGTAGGATAAAAAGATTTATGCCCCAATATGTTCTTGTCGTTCCAAGTAGTAGTACGATCCTCCTCCCTTTTACAGTCTTGTCGCTCCCAGTTCACAGAAAAGCCCTCCATGCTTCCAAGTCTTCTCTTCTTTCTTTCCAACTTACCATTCAAATTTTGAGGTAAAAGCAAGTAAAGCACATCATTCGTTCTGTGGGGGAGAGAGAATCATTTCTCTGAAAACAGAAAAGGAAGAAGATATCATTTTCTGAGGAAAAAGAAAAAAAGGAGGATGAAGTACGAAGGCTTTACACATTTCTGTGGAATACTATGATACAGTTGTCACTCCTGAGATTATAGGTTCATTTTTGTGTGTGTAATTTAAAAATGAAGAAGATATCCAAAAGATATAAAGGATAAGTTATGATGCGCTAGAATATGAATATCAACACTATATTATGTGGTCGACTAAAAGATCTTGATAAGGACTTTATCTGACTAGAAGGGTTAACATATGATGATGAGTAAAGGATGTCAATCAAGAGATCTTGATAAGGACGTGGTGTGCCGAGACGGGTGAGCAAGAGAACTGGACTGTGGATCTTTGAGAAAGCCTCGAAAGCACAAGAAGTGAATAAGTAACCTACTATCTATTTTCCCCGCTCTCTTGGCTCGTGTACTCATTTAGTCCAATATTTAACAGCTGTTGTTACGTGATACTAGAAGCTGCAGCAGCAATGGCTTTCGAGAGCTCGAGCGGCCATGATTGCTCATGTCAAAGCTCGAACGGGCATTGCTCTGAGAGCTTGAGCTCTAGCTTCGCGGCTATGGTGGCTGCAAGAAGCTAGATTGAGGAAGCTCCGGCAAATATGGCCATAAGTTCAAAGCCGCGAACTTGAGGTGGCGAGAGGAGATAGAGAGAGATGTTGAATGAGAGAATAGAAGAGAGAAAGGCCATGGATGCCACGATTTGGCACAATAAAGAGAACAAAGATGACTTTTGATGCTAGTAAAGGTCCATATCAAAAAAATAAAATAAAATATATATATATATATATATATATATATATATATATACATGTTCGTAATCTTCGATACCATCAAGTGCATGTCACATAAATACAATCACTAGAATGGAAACTAGACTATTGTTATGCCTTTTCAAATAGTGAAGAGATGGCTTAGGGAAAAAAAAAAGTAAAGAGATGATCTCGAACTTCCAATAAAAGTGAATAGATCATTTGTGCCATTACACCTTCTTTTAAATAATTACCAATCTGCTTTGATAATGATGATGACGGATTAGGAAATGTGTCCTCTTATGTCTTTTCTGTTCAATTTGATGCCAAACACACTTTTAGAAATTGAGATCCCCAATCTAAAGTGAAGACGATAAGATTATACATGTATAAGTAGGCTCATTTGAATTGCAGCCCACCATAAACTACAAAAGAGACTTGCTATATAGAACATCATTAGAGATACTTCGTGTGGTAGAGTCCAAATCTATACAGAGTAAGTGACATTTCAGATTCTTAGATAGATTTAATAAAATTAAATAGAATTAATACCCTGAAAAACCCCAAACTAGTACACCTGTGACAAATTTACAAAACTATTTTTTTGACCACCAAAAACCCAAACTGGCATACCTTTGACAAAATTACCTCAAACTGGTACACTTGTGACAAATTTATCTTCTGTTAGTTTTTGTTAAATTTTACAGTCAAATTATTAAATTAAATGACACGTGACAATTGACTAGTATACTAATTTGGGATTTTATGCTCTATTTGTCACAGTTTACAATTTATATGATTTTTTTGTGGTATTAATCCAATTTAGTGGAGGGTACATTTGTCACAAATTTACCAATTTGAGGTTTTTTGTGTCGAATAAATTAGTTTGTGGTAAATTTATCATAAATGTACCAGTTTAAGATTTTTTATAGTCAGTCGGAGTAAATTTATCACATGTATATCGGTTTGGGGTTTTTCATGGCAAAAAAAAAAGTTTAGGGTAAATTTATCACAGATGGGTTTTTCAGGGTATTAACCAAATTAAATAATTAGTGATGACTAATTATATGATTTGTGAATCAATCCATAATACCAATCTCAATATATTTTTCATTTCTTTGTTTGAATCGCACAGTCGATAATATATCAAAATTTCTTTACTTAGACAACGAATTCCTATTTTGATGCTCAAATGTCCTTTAACTTGAATAATAATTACTTACAATGCACCACATATTGTAAACCATTTCAATGTATTGGATTTAGTATCTCTTGCATCACACCTGATGCTATCGGTTCGCTTTGGGTTTGGATTCTTGATCCCAGCTCGAATGGGTTGGGTCGGTTCGTGGTACGGTTAATCCGACCAGATCGTTGCTCTCCATCGCTAACTCCGGCAAGATGTGAGGATCAAATGGGGCATCAGAGAGAGAGAGAGACTCCACATGGGCCGGGACCCGATCCACAGGCATATGACCCGACCCGACCCGACGAAAAATCTTCAAAATCGGACAGTTAAGTCCAACCCTTTAAAAGGCGCCTAAAGCCTTTCCCAACGATATGCCTTCTTCCCCTTAAACCCTCAGCGACCAGACATCAGCCTCAACCTCGACACACGACAGCCTCTTTCTTCTAGCTCCATTGCCGCTGCTGCAAGTTCAACACGCCCCCGACGCCTCCCACGTCGACGACCCAAGTGCGTATCGGAGGAGGAGGAAGCGAGGGAATGGGCGGTGGCAAGCCAATAGTCCAATGGTAGCGCCGCCGTTGCAATGAGTCTCCGGCTAAGTAGGAGCTTATCGACATCGGCCGCCGACCCGCGATTGTGTTCGTTCCGTCGTCTTCGGACCTCCGTGGCTCAGGTTCTTGATCATCAGTTTCGGCTGCCCATTTGAATTCTTGAACCCAAATGAATAAAAAGAAAAAAGAAGAAGAAATGGAGCATTAATTTGTCTCCGTGGCATTGCTCTGTGCTGGTTGGATTTTCTGTTTTGGGAATGGTGGGGATGGGGGGGAGTTTATGCCGAATGGCCGTGTTAACTCGTTTTTTCTAGAGGGTCCCTCTCTTTTGTATTATGTACCTCGGAGATGGTAGGAGCATGTTCGTTTGCTAAACCGAAAGAGAAGTAAAGTGCGAGTAGAAATGGGAAACATCGATGCTTTCTGAGTAAAGGGTTGAAAATTCATTTGTTTGACAACACTTGCGCATGTTAACGTCGTATGGTCATGAATGTGCTGTCATTTGATTTGATTGGTTATACTAATTTGACTTGTCGCCTGTAACTGCAATTGCAGTTGCAGCAGGGGACGATTCTTAATCATCGCAGAATGTCGATTTGCTCAACTTCCTTTTTTACTGGAGAGCTGTTTACCAGGTCTTCTAACCTCAAAACTCGAAGCGCACCTAGTGCACTTATGACAAAACATCTTAAGAATCAGGAAGCTGGTAATGGCTTTACAAGGTTTCATGGCGGTCTGTCTTTTGGCCCTTTTCACTCTAGACCTGTACTTTCGAGCACTGCAGCAGACGGTTTATTCTTTAGCATTCGAGTCAAATTCCCTGGTAATGAAGCTTTGGCTACTAGGTTTTACTCACAAAGTTCTCGACCAGTTAATCAAAATGATGATGCCTTTGTAAGGGATGGGATAAGAGGTGCCACTGGATTGGGTTTTAAGGGTTTCAAAAAAAATTGGAAGAAGGCAAAGCAGTTAGCTGCTCAAAGTAAAAAGTCTGCTGCTTCTTCGTCCATTGTATCAGAATCTTCGAAGGAGGATATCTCAGTAGAAGTCCAAGAAAAAATTGCAGATACAGCAAAAGAAGTAAACTTGGGTTCATCATCTGTGACATCGCTTGCTAGCGGCGCTAAACAGGATAAGAGCAAAGGGAGACGAGAGCTTGCACGCAGCAAAAAAAGCAAAGAACAAAAGCGTGATCCTTTGAAGAAAGATTCTAAAAGTGCTTCTCGAGCAGAAGTGTCAGACCAGAAGAAAATCGAATCCTTGTCTGCATCGAATTTGGAGGTCAGTGATTGCAAATCTGGGAATAGTTTGGAGCACTTTTAAAAAAAAAAAAAAAAAAAAAATCATGCTGTGATATCTTAACTGATGTTAATTTTGCAGGGCAAGTCAGGTGGAAGTCATCCTGACTCCAAGGAACTCCTTGAGGTTTCTGCTTTTGCAAAAGCAAGTTCTGGTAAGAAAGTGCGAAATTCTAAAAAAAAATCTGTGAAGACATCTGTTGAGCCATCGGGAAAAATGAAAGATCAAGCAATCAACAAAGTGAGTTCTCCGAGTCAGAGGATTTTGAAGTCACTTTATCCTCCTGAGGGGAGATCTGTTGTGGTTGTAGAGTCTGCTACAAAAGCAAAGGTTATTCAAGGCTATCTTGGTGATATGTTTGAAGTTATTCCAAGCTATGGTCATGTAAGGGACTTGGCTGCACGATCGGGATCTGTTCGTCCTGAGGATGACTTCAGTATGGTCTGGGAGGTGCCTTCTGCTGCTTGGACCCATCTGAAGAGTATCAAGGTTGCCCTAAGCGGGTATTGATTTCCATCCCACTTACTTCTTCATGACAATTCTCAGTGAAAATACTAGTGTTTTACTTAAGGGACTTTTCAAGAGCTCAGTGAATAGTTCATGAACTTGATTTAACCAGATTTTAGTCTACGAAAATAGTAAAGTATCTATCTATGAATATGAATTATGCATTAATGTTATTATCTGCGACATCTATCAATGTATGGAAGGCAAATAATTTGGTATTTAACTATGCTTCTGAATGCTTTCTTCCTGTCTTGGTTCTCAGAGCAGATAGTCTAATTCTAGCTTCAGATCCTGATCGTGAGGGCGAGGCTATTGCTTGGCACATCATTGAGATGTTGCAGCAGCAGGATGCTCTACGTGATGATATGACTATAGCAAGAGTTGTTTTTCATGAGATAACTGAATCATCCATCAAGGCTGCACTCATGGCACCAAGAGAAATAGATGCAAACTTGGTGCATGCTTACCTTGCACGCCGTGCTCTAGATTATCTGATTGGTTTTAATATTTCTCCTATATTATGGAGGAAACTACCAGGTTGCCAGTCAGCCGGGCGAGTCCAGTCTGCTGCTTTAGCACTTATTTGTGATCGAGAAATGGAAATCGATAAGTTTGTTCCGCAAGAGTATTGGAGTTTAGAGGTTGACTTTGAGAGAAGAAGTTTGGAACCTTCCCTAAAATCCATTTCTATCCCATCCCGCTTGACATATTTTGCTTCGACAAAATTGAACCAGTTGTCAATTGGTTCCTATATAGAGGCAAAAGATATTGAAGAGAAGATTAGATCTGAAGGTTTCAAAGTTGTTGCCTCTAAAAGTAACAAGACGAGGAGGAAACCTCCTACACCTTACATCACATCGACTCTTCAGCAAGATGCTGCCAATAAATTACATTTTCCAGCCACATACACCATGAAGGTTATAACCTTAAAATTCTGATGACCTTCTCAACAGATGCCTGCATATTTTGACCAGGAAAAACAGTTTTTGCAAGTTAAGAGGCATGCAATATACTTCCAAGTGCATAAATTTTAAGCCTAGTTTGAGGTAATCATGCTGTAGATAGTAATATACGTGGAACTGTTCAGTTGTTTGCTTGCCTGAGTGTCTGAGAGATTGATTTTGAAGGTAAATATGTTTTCGTATCCTTGAAACACCATTGTGTGATCCATGCTCAACACTCCCTGAGAGTGCACCACGTGTCACTCTTTGGCTGGTTGCCAAACCACATGAGCTGTTTTATAGTTCATGCCAAAGTTGCAAAAGAAGGTAGACGGCCCGGCCTTATTGGGCGTTTACACATGAGTGACGTGCAGGGAGAATTGATTTTTGTTCTTCTTTTCCATTTTTTCTTTATTATTTGTCTTTCTTCTTCTATTCAACCCTCATTTTACTATACATGCTGGCACGTATATTATCAGATTAGAGCATTTTACTCATATTTATATTCTATGAGAAAAAAACTATGCTAAAAAAATGAAGTTTCATGAATTTTGAATCTAACTTAAAGTTTAATCTTTTTTTTTTTTTCATTTTCTTTTTTTTTTTTCAAGTTATGTATAACAAGATTCTCTCCTCCCCCTGCCCGGCACCTCCAACCGCAGTAATTTTATCAGACTCATGCTATCAGAGAAGACCATATTATTCTTCTTGTTTTATAAAGTCCTAATATTACTCTTAACATTCTTCTATTGATAACTAAATTCACTAATAAGAAATTGAATTTAGCTAAAGATAACACTTTTAATTTAAGAATTTGCTCAAAGCAAACATTTCCTCTCTCATAGTTCTGTAGTTTTTTAAGATATTTATTATCAAGTGCCACAACTAAGTTGGAATTTCATTTTCAAGTGTTTGTCATTGATTGACAAGAAACTTAAGATTTAAGATTATGTTTGATTTTTTTCCTAACTCTAGAAGTCCAAAACTCTACTTTACCTATTGGTTGGTTAAAAGTGAAAATAGAAACAGAATGAATTTGTTCTTGAATAACAAAATGATTGAAGCTGCTTTAATCATGTTATTCACATTAGTTCTTGAATGCAGCTTGCACAAAAGCTTTACGAAGGGGTACAGTTATCAGATGGCAAGGCAGTTGGTTTGATAACATACATCAGAACTGATGGTTTACATGTACGTGCTGTTCTTCTGTAAGATTGTCCTGAAGTTATCTAGTTGCTTGTACATACTCTAGTGGCATCACTGTTGTTCTTTTAAATTACTTGTTGATGTTTACTAACAGTTACTTTTAGCCCCTTTTAGCAGGTAGGTACTCAACCTATAGTATGGACTTTTATATTGGTTGCTTCAATAAATGTTGAAAGCGACATCTTTGGAGACTTAATGATGTGTTAATCTGGGGAAGTGAAGTAGATAGGATTGGTTATTTTTTCATCACAGTGATAATATGCACTGATGTTAGGATGAAGTGTTGAGCCATAGTCGTACTTTGTCTTTTGTAAATTTTGAACCCCTAAACTTTCTTTCTGGTAGTGTTATTGCCTGTACTATTTTATTTATTATTATTATTATTATTTTGGGGTCAAAGCCCGTACTATTTTATTAGAGTAGATACGCCTCTTCCATCATAAGTCATTAGTGTGCCATTTTCATTTAGAAGGAAATGTTCGCTGACTTTTTGAATTTGTCATATAATTCTAGCATTGTGCCAAGCTTTGATCATTTGTTGGTTTTTTTTTTTTTTTTTTTTTTTTTTTTGGGCCTATGATCATTTGTGGGTTAGGTGGTATCAAAAGTTGGAAATTTTCTGCAAGAGCATTTTATGGGCTAATAGAGGAGTTGAATTATTGTGGTAAGATGGGTTTCCTTGGGAAGCTATCTGGAAAGCAAAATTTCACTCTGGCTTGCTTTCTTTGGTTGGAAATGAAAGCTTTTTCGAACCAAAGAAGAGAGGTAAAGTGTTGGCCAGTATGTGCTTTTTTTTTTTTTTTTTGGCCAAAAGGAGGAAGAGATTGTGGTGAATCATCTTTGACAACCATGGATGAGAACTTTTAGACTTCTTCTTATGGCTCTATTGGGCTAAGCTGGGTTTTAGTGAGGTCTGTTGAGCATGAATTGTAGGCATGGCAAAGTATTTAAATATCTTCTCATGCCCAATTCCTCTTTCTATGTTTTTGGTTGGTTGGAGAAGAATGGAAAAGATGTCTTTTGAAGGGGAAGAATTTTCCATTCAGGCACTCGTTGAACATTGGTTGGAAGTTCCATACTTTTTGTACAGTGTGGAAGTGTCTACCATCCTTGGCTCAACATTGAGCTCTTTGTTTACATGGGTTGGCACCCCTTCTTCCTCATAGTGGATTCGATGTCTTGACAGTTTTTTTGGATTATCATACTTGTGCTGTTTTGTGCATTTGTGTTGCCCTTCCTGAAAATAAGTCCTTGCTCTTTTACATAAAAGTTTTTGATACGTTTCTGGCTAGACTTCGATCCTTTGTAAAACTGGAAAAGCTGTATGTCATTAAAGCTTGGGTTGTGAATAAGTTTTGGTTCCAATGGGATACTCCACGTTGAGTTTTTGTGACGTTGTGGATTTCATGTCCTGTTGAGAAAGTGAAAAAGAAGGGGTAGGTGTTTCATGAAATGGCCATCAAGGGGGTGCTGAGCCGTTTGAGGAAATTAATTTTAAGAGGGTGTCAAAATTTATATTCAAAAGTAGGACTGGAGATTTACTGGGGAATTTTATTACTTTATATTTTTTTTCATTGCGAAAGACTTGCTTCTTCTAGAGAGGCACGTGTCTTCCCCCCAACCAAAGTCTTACTTGCTATATGGAACCAAATTTAGTTATTCTTCCAACTGAAGTCATGTGCTTAGCTGTTTTACATTTATTCTTTCTTAATTCAAGTTTGAACTGTTAAGGAACTTTTGGTTCAGGTTGTAATATTTCCGTTAGTTGGCATCTACACTCCGTTTGTTCTAGTGATTTGGCATTGTCTAGTTTATTTGCTTATTATGATAAATTGCTTTTATTGGGGTCTGATTCTGACAATTTGCTCTGACGGTACCTTTTTTGATTTTGTTTTAGATATCTGAGGAGGCTGTGAAAGATATACGCTCTTTGGTGATTGACAGGTAAGATGAGATCTTTGCATTAGAATATTTGAAAGATTGGATCTTGCACGCGTACTCTCCATTATTACTTATTATAGGTGTAAGCTGCTTTGCTAACATTTATCTTGTTAGAACTTTAACAGGGAATTTTATTTGAGTTTCAAGTCCTTGAATAAATTTCCTGTGTGAAGTATTTTCAAGGTTTCTTATTTCAATTGTATTAGTAGGATTTTCATTTGTTTCCTTGACTTTGATTCTTGGAGGGAAGGGTTTAAATTAGGTCAGTTTCTACTTCTTACACATAATATAACCGAAGGGCTGGAGAGTGTCTAAGCTTAACGTGGTTGACTTTGTGTGAAAAGTTGGTCCAAGGTTTGAAAGATGTGTTTCTTTTCTTCTCAATTTGGTTATTTAGATGCGGATGCAAATATAGTCGGTCTGGAATTGCAGACACTGATGGTGTCACCATAAAAATCGATTTCCCTCACATCAAGATCCACTTTTCAAAGAACTGGCTGAAGATTTGCATCTTTGTCAAAGAGTGACTTCTATTGCACATGGAAGAGATTTTATCAAGCAAATGTCTGTGGGAGTTAAAGGGAAGTTATAAATGAGACATCCAAGTGTGATGCCTTTTCAAATGTGTTTTACTATGCTACGGGTTCCTGGGTTGCTTTTGAACTGGATTTCTGTTTGGGGCTTGTTAGCTAGCTCTTTGATGTTATGGTTCCTTTTGCTTTCTAAGAAAGTGGCTTCTTGGCTTATTTCAGAGTCTACCTAATGTTCAACCACCTGTGAAATATAGTTCTATCCCATGGCTTTTGCCATTTGAATGGGGCAGCGATCTCTTTGCCTTTATGTATCATCAGAGTGGTCATTTCACTGTTTTGAGGTTGTTATTACTTTTTCTTTGATATATAAAAATTTCAACGATAAGGCACCAAGGGGTGCAAACCGTCATGCAAAAGAGCCCAACTAAAGCCATATGCAGGACAGTTCTCCAAAGTATATAACTTTAAGCTATATGCAAAATGATTCGCAAAGTAAATCATCAGCTATATTAACAAAGACAGTTACATCCTTTTGCAATTATCCACTATACAAAAAGTATATAACTGCCAATCCAATTTTCAATATAAAAATAAATGGAAGATTCCTCTCCATCTAAAGATCTCTTGTTCCACACCTTCCAAAATCTACCAAACAACACAGAGAGAGAGAGGGAGAGGGAGAGAGAGAGAGAAGTATATAACTGCCAATCCAATTTTCAATATAAAAATAAATGGAAGATTCCTCTCCATCTAAAGATCTCTTGTTCCACACCTTCCAAAATCTACCAAACAACACAGAGAGAGGGAGAGAGAGAGAGAGAGAGAGAGAGAGAGAGAGAGGGAGAGGGAGAGGGAGAGGGAGAGGGAGAGGGAGAGGGAGAGGGAGACGGAGAGAGAGAGGAGAGAGAGAGAGAGAGAGAGAGAGAGAGAGAGAGAGAGAGAGTAGTCCTTTTCTTGTTGCCATTGTAAAAAAATGCCCTGCCAAGCCCAAAGTTTGCTAGATAGAACCTCCAGTAATTCAACATGACTCTGTGCAAGCATAGGAGATTGTCCAGACAATTCTTGTCCAAACCATGATCTAAAGTAAGGAATCTTCTCAAGTTGCCTCCCAAGAGAAAAACAGAAAACCAACAAAAAGAAACTCTAGTCGGAACCCTCACTTCCTAAATTGCTTTCCAATGAAACTCCGTTCTACCACCAACAACCTCCCTATCTACAGCTTGTAGCAAGATTTTATAGACAACATCCAATCTCTTTCATTGTTATACACCAAAGCATCCTTACCATTTGGAGATTATTTTCTTGTACCATGAAATTGGTTCTTGCCAAGGAATAAAGTGTATGAAGCTAGAACTTAGGAAGTAATGCATATGTGTGTTAACAGCAATTTTACAGTCGGCTAAATTGTTTGATGTTCCTATGAATGGCATGTAGTTTAATCATCAAGTTGACTTTTGATCTTGTGACATATAACTATGAAATTAATGTAAATGATGAAGATATCAGGTCCAATATGCTTGAATTGGTCTGTAATGCAGGTATGGGTCAGATTTTGCAGCAGAGACTGCACGCAAGTACTTTAAGAAGGTGAAGAATGCTCAAGAAGCTCATGAAGCAATTAGACCAACTGATATCCGGAGGTTACCATGTAAAGTTACCACCTTTCCAAGATATATTGACTAATGTAATACAGATTGAGGCACGCTATTAATGTTCTTTTATTGTCTTGTAGCATCGTTAGTTAATATACTTGATGAAGATTCTTTGAAGTTGTACACTCTTATCTGGTCTCGTACCATTGCATGCCAAATGGAACCTGCTGTAATTAAACAGGTAAGGATAAGTTGTACACTCTTAACTGGTTGATTAATGATAAGCTTCATGAATTTCTACTATAGAGCTTTCCTTTCCTTCTCCTTTTCTCCCCAACTAGTGTAGGCCTTTTCAGTTTGTCCAAGCATGAAAATACTCTATAGAATGGTATAATACGCAATGTCTTTAATTGCTTTAGTATCTTTGTCCTATCCCATTCCAAAAATGCCCTAGGAAAAAGCAAAAAGTTACAATGAAGGAAAAGCCCCAGAATGGACTGTGAAGGGTTATCAATGTGTTCCCATGGTCTCTTCCTCAGATGAAATTTTTTAGGATGAAGTATATCTGATAATTTTCTCTACCGCCCCTTCGCTGACTAGTGGAATGCATGCTTGGCCGATGTTGATAGTCAAGGTGAAGTGAAGTTGCTTAAATTCGGTACCATTTGTAGACTTCTACTCTAAATTTGTTCTGGATGAGAGAGTACTAGACCTCAGTTCTGGAAATTTAGGAGTGATAACCATAAAGCATATGGTTATGGAAATGGAAGAGGTTCTATCCTTCCCCAGCAATATCAACATTTTGAATTAGATTTGAAGCAAGGTCAACTATGATAGTCTTCTCAGTTTTTGTTGCTTTTATCAACTGTATTATTTGTACCTGCTTTTATCTTGTTCCTGAAGGTCGTTGATCGAGGACTTAAGTCTTCTTCTAATCCAGATTCAAGTGGAGATTGGGAATGCAGATGGGTCTATTATGTTGAATTCTTCAAGCTCGAAAATTGACTTTCTTGGTTACCAGGCAGTTTTCAAGGTATAAAATCTTATTAGCAATGTTGTGCTTGGTACAACTGTGTCATGGCTTCTATGTTGAAAAATGTGTGAAATTCCAAGCAGCTTATTGCTGTGAGTGCCATTTCAGTTTGTTAAGGTAAAGTATTGTTATTTCGGAGTGGATAGAGTTTAACTAACATGCTTGTCAAATGTACGAAATGGTACTGGTAATTTCTGAAAGACCAACAAGCTTATTCGGGAATTTGATGAGGAATAACATTCATATGGAGGATGTTCAAACAGATATAGCAGCGCACTCAAGAGTATCTGTAGAGTCATGGTTTTGAGTGCAAGAAAAAGTAAAATTGAACCTTGTTTTGATTAGGAAGTCTTGCTGGATTTTACAAGTGGCTAAAATAGAATCTGAAAGGGTTTCTCCCTAATTAGAAGCTAACTGAAATCTTAAATGAAGATAACCATGTGGAGACTTGCAGCATAAGCGAACATTTATAATTGGATATTATGCTACTTCCAAGTGTATTAGCTAGATCAAAAGTCAAACATATTATTTTCTTTGCCAGTATTCTGACCTACATACTAGGCATTAATAGATGATTAATGAAGAAAAAAGGACAAGGAGTTTGATTTTTCATTGGTTTATATATCTGTATGTAAAATTTGGTCTATGGAACCATGATTTTGCAGAAGAGCATCTTAGTTAGTCAGTTTCTGCACTGAAAATGTCTGAGCCGAATCCATAGTAGGAATAAACCTTACTTCAAATGAAAGAGCTAAGTGTCATTGATAAGTTTGAGTAGTATCGCATAGTTGGGAATCTGCTAATGTTTGTTAAGAAAGTTGAATTTTAAAATGTGTTTTGACTGCGTTTGCTTTTTTTTATGTAGTATAGTGCAACATTAATCCTAAAAGGCTTTGTCTTTTGGTGAGGGCCAATGTTTAGATTGATCAACTCTTGTGGATGGGTACTTTTCCTTTTGCCGAGCTACTTTTAATACAGCTGTATTTCTATTTTCAGGATATGGAAGCAGAAACAGTGAGGTCTAAAGAATATGAAGGGAATGAACGTGATGAAGCTTTTGGAGTACTGAGCTCTCTGAAGGTATAGAACCACATAGGATATTAAGAAGATATAGAAGAATTTATGTTTGTCTTGCTAAGTAAATCCATATAAGGAGATAGAGCTATATCAGCATATGAGAGTTTGTTCATGATGATCTTTTGCTTATAGTTGCCGGGTTGCTTTCAAGTTCGACCAAGACTTCAATGTATATTTGTTTGTAGGTTGGAGATTTACTGTCTCTCAGTGACGTGCGATCCAAGCAACACCACACTCAGCCTCCATCTCACTACTCAGAGGGTGCATTAGTAAGTTCCTGTCATTTTAATTATATTAATTGAACTCTTCTGAATGGTTTCGGGTAATCTTCATGAAGTGCCTTCTATTGGCAAAGACTCCATCTTCTCACGTTTGGAATGATTCTGAAAAGCTGAAGTTCATTAGAACGATATTATTTTTGGAGGTTATTATTTCGTTGATGTACTTGTGACATGCATCGTTGAGAAGTTCTGCTCTTTCTATAACAATATGTGTTGGTGTTTTTCAAGGTGTTTAGGAGGGTTTAAGAGTGTTATATTTATATTTATTTGGTGTTTTCCAGTTTTCATGAGGGTTTTTCCATAGAGATAGGAAGGCACAGAGTGGTCTATATAGTATCCCTTTGACTGGATCTAGAGTAATTTTCTGGTTAAGATTAGAAAAGTAGTAGCTGAGTATTTTACTGTTGATGCTAGTTTTTGTAATTTTTTTCTTTGGATGCATTGTTCTGCAAGTTTACAATCTTAAGTGTTAAAGGTTAAGAAGCTGGAAGAGCTTGGAATTGGGAGGCCGTCTACATATGCGAGCACACTGAAAGTGCTGCAGGTAAGTGCCTAGAATAACGTGCAGAAGGCAGTGAATGTTCTGATATTGTGCAATTGTCATGATGGCAAATAGCATTGAGATTTGAGAATCATGAATGTACATAGGGTGATTTTCTATGAATGTCATTTTAATTTGGAAATCATCAACATGAGTGAGCTTGGAAATTTTAGTCAAACTAAATTTGTAACATGCAGTGTTCCATACAATTATCACCTTATCCATGTTGAGATATTGGCCAGGAGGCTGTTACAAATTTAAACAAGGCAGATTAAAGAATGTTGCAGAGTTTCAGATTTTCATAAACTTCCAAAGAAGTATATTAGCTTTTGCATCATATTTAAATGGCAGTGTCTTTTATCTGATTGAATTATGAACATTTCTAAAAATTGGCCAACAGAGAATATTGAAATTCATCTTGAGCTACCTCTGTATATCCAAGTTTTGATTTGAGTTAATGGAGTAAGATAAAAGTCATCCCCTTTTGCTTTCCCAAAATCCAGGCTGATCTGACTTCTTGAAACAGTGGTCCTGAATGCAATTAAGGGCTCTTCTTTTTCCCATCGGAGCCTTTGGTCCTTCTGTGCTTGATGGGCTATGCTTGTCCATCTTTCTTCCAATAAATATTAACTCCAACTTTGCTATTGCATAATTATCCTTCCATAAACTGAAAGCTGTTGAATTAGTTGCATAACTAAAATTACCATCTTCATTTTGGTGAAGTTTGCAATCTTGTGAATGATGATGCTACCTCTGAAATATGGCGCTTCAGATTTAAGTGCAAAAACAAATTGTGGTCAAACAGTTTCCAGCACCATTCTCTGGTCTTGTACCATATGAGGAAAATATGAGCTCTTGAATCACCATGGAGTAATAGTACTTTGACCAAAAGAGCGTTTAAGATGTGGTCAGTTAAATAATTAAACTGGTTGAATTGCTATCTGGTCTGTTCATGGTCTGATCCATTTGGAGGGACCCTAAAGGCAACAAATTCAACTTCTACTAGTCTTTTATGCTTAATTTGCCTCTTAATGGGAGACACATTTGTCCAAAAATGGAGAAAAGACATTCCTTTAATAATGTTTCCTGCGATTGCAGTTGCCAGGCTATAAATCCTTATCATTACTATTCTAGCAGCAAATTAATTATGCGCTTTTTTTTTTTCCTTTGTGGTTCTCAGGACAGAAATTATGTGACAGTAAAAGCCCGTGTCCTACATCCTGAGTTTCGGGGCCGCATGGTATGTTGCTTTTTACTGAATAACATCATGAAAATTCTGTCTACACAGTAATCATTGCTAAATTCAATTTGAACTATAAAAATGACTTACATAGGCATAGACTGTACGACATGATGAGTTCCAGAAATGAATTTTGTAGACTGTTTTCTTCTGTGTTAGGTTCTTCTGAATTTTTTGAATGTGATGCTAGATGGATACAATGAGGTAAGAAAATCAGAAACTTGAACTATGTTGGATGTAGGAAGAAATTCCAGACAGGCCTACAGCCAGTACTAATGGCGAGGTCACAAAAGAAATATTTATTCCTACTTGTCCGCACCTCCTCAAAATGGCTGATCTTTTCCCAGAGATTAACTGCTGGATCTCTCATGGAGAAACCAGAGGGCTTCCAGTAATGAATGGAATCCCGTCATCATACTGATGCTTGTCCACATAGTGTTTTGGCTCCTAGGTGTTAATGGGTTAGTGGTCAGTTCTATGTTGGATGAGATATAGCTTTTGAGGGACTGATCTTTTAGTGGCTTGTAAAGAATCTCATTCCATTTTTTTAGGTTGATTGGAGAAGAAATTTATTCAAGGGCTCTGGAGAACAAAGAAAGCTCCTTAACCATTGTTAAGGGCAAATTGCTGTGTGTTTCCTTTAGTTCGTCTTGGGTATTTGACTCAGATCTTTTTCCAGATATCTAGAATCTTTTTGCTTGCAGTTGGTCTGCACTGGGGATGCATACCCTTGGTACTCTTGCAAGAAACCGTACCTATCTCCCAAAGCAAATTAGAGTAGGTTCTTAGCAACATAAGTGGAGAATAGGTTATTGTGTCATGTTGATAGATACAGTAGGATGATTCAGTCCTTGGTAATTAACCTTGTCTCTGTTGCTATAGGTATGTTGAGAGAGAACTAGAGATTTTTAGTATAATGGTTAATAGAAAATTTAGTTTTTCTGTCCGCAAAAATTGTTCAGGGGAGTGGATGGAAATAGGAAGCTTTATGTTACAAATTTCGCATAATAGTAAACCCAAATTAGATGTAAAAAAGTTCGGTGGTAAAGCCTTGTCAAAAGAATTTGTTTATGCAGTAGCAAGAGAACGTTGTCATTGAGATTCTTAAGATGACTGACGGCATAAGTTGTTATTTGAGCGAAGCTTAATTAGAAAACCACCTATTAAAAATTTTCCGATATACAATAGTTTTTTTTTTAAAAAAAAATATTTTCCATGAGGTAATTAGGGGCCTAGAGTATGCTTCCATTTTAGACATGAGTGGAGGACATGATATTATGCATCATGCTTGTTAGGAACTTAGGAAAGAAGAAAATTAACCAAGATGATTCCTCTTTATCTTCTGTCTCATCGGAAGGAAAGAAATAAGAGGGTGTTTCAAGGAGTTGAATTCTCTTGGGATTGTTTTAGGGTTAATTGGTTAACTACCCTTCATTTTTGGTATAGTGGGAATGTGAAATCACATACTTCTAGTTTGTTGGAATGTTAGGAGCAACATTTTTATGCATAATTTTGTTTATGGGTGGCTTTCCTTTCGAGGCAATTTTTTATAGAGGTAATTCCCCTTGGTACCTTCTTAATGAAATTTTGTGTTAATTGGAAAAAGAAAATCACGTATGTTTGCTTTTCAGGTATTAGGCTACAGGAATGAACAGATTCTTTCTTTTACTATGGTTTACTGGAATAATATTTGGAAAGTAGGACTTCCATCTATGATATCTGACTTGTCTGTGGTGGTTTTGGGTAGATTAGACGGTGAACTTTAGATGTTTCAGTGAGAAGAGGAGGTTTAGGGGAGTGAGCTCATATGAAGAGGGTGAGACTTGGGAGAAGGCCTTAGATGTAACTAGAAATTGCTCAACTGGCACTTGTGGAATTGCATGCGTATTGTAGGACACGGATGGATCTGTTAAATTGTATGGTAAGGGCTAAAAGGGTTTAGCAGTTGTTGTCTGATCATTAACACATGGTTTTCATTTTAAGCATTACTTTAAGTGAAGTTGGAAGCAGCTTAAAAGATTTTAGTGAAGATTTAAGGTGAAAGGTAAAGAGATGGGAATCAAATTTCTGTTGATATATTCAAATGTCAGGTGGAATGAGTCTGCATTTAAGAGTTAAAGGCTGTTCACAGTAAACAAATAGGATGGTTCAATGATTTTGGGAAAAAGATACTACCTTCGAAGCTGTCAAGAGTGCTCTGTGATAGTCTGATTCTTGAAATCATAAAATTGCGAAGGTGTATTATGAGTAGCTTAAGAAATTGCATCCATACACAGCAAATGTGCTTAAGTTAGAGTTTCTTGGGAAATGCAAAAGTGATCGTCTGTTACTTGGGTTTGTCATTTTTCCCCTAAAATAAGAAATGTTTCTTTGGTCATTATCTAGACAAGGCATGTGCTAAGGAGATTATCCATGAAAGAGATTAATTGTTTCTGTTAGAATATTTAAATAATAAACCACGCCTTTGTCTACCAGTTTAAGCTTTTGGAATAGTTGGTTGCAGTCTCACAAAATCTCACATGGTATTTAGAGCTAGGAGGTCCTGAGTTCGAATCATCCAGGCCCCTATTTGCCTCCCCAATTAAATTTTCATGCTTAATACTAGGCAAAAGACCAGACTAAGCATGAGGGGGAGTGGTAGAATATTTAAAAAATAAACCACACATTCGTCCAACAGTTTAAGCTTTTAGAATAGTTGGTTGCGATCCCACAAAATCTCATAGTTTTGACTTACTTGGAGATGGATCTTTGATTCTACTGTTGAATGAAAATTAAAAATAACAAAAACTGGGTTTTACTTTTAATCACCATTGGTTTGATATTGAATGCTGAATGTCCCAAGCTCCATGGTGACACAGGTGATTTAAGGCTTTTATTTATTGTTTGTTCACTTATTTAAAGCTCCTATGTGCAGTTTATTCTGTTTTATCTTTGTACTTTGGATGTCATCTAAACGAAAAATGGGTTAGAGTTTGTTTTTCCACTTGGCTTGGCCCTCAGCTGAAAGAATTGTCTGTGCCTGACTTCTTATCTATTTCTGCTTTTTGATGTTAGGTGTCAGCATTTCTTTCTCACCATTTTTCTGAGGTCACGGACTATAGCTTTACTGCTGATATGGAGACCGAGGTAAACTCTTTTAACTCATAAAATGCGTTTTCTGTAAATGATGACTCCAATTTTCGGCATATCTGCTGATCTTGGCTGACCTTGTCTGATAAGTACTACTGTTCAGCTCGATAATGTGTCAGCTGGTTTAACGGAGTGGAAAGGTCTCCTGAAAGATTATTGGGCACGATTTAGCTCATATTGCAACCGCACTGCCACTGTTCATATTCATCAGGTATGGCTCTTTTGGTTTTTTTGTCCCCTTGAGCCTACACTAATTTCATCTCAATAGAATGCTTTCAAATTGGCAGGTGGAGAAGATGTTGGAGAAGACATTTGGGGACTTTTTATTTGCTTCTCTTCCTGATAAAAGTAGGACGTGTCCAAGGTATAAGCAAACATTGTTTATTTGTGTTGATCATGGAATGTAAGAAGCATCTAGCTTTATCCTCCAAATTGTTGATTTACTTGAACATCTCATGGAACGTAGGAAGCATCTAGCTTTATCCTCCAAATTGTTGATTTACTTGAACATCTAGCTTGTCATTGGATTTATCAATCTATCTTTTTTTCTTGATTCATCTGTAGAAGTTGAACCATGACTATTGTCCGAGATTGCAACTTATAAACTGTTCATTGAAAATGATTGGTCTAGTCAGTTGATCTGGTGGACAGTTTGTATGTGCTTGTGCTTGCTTGATGGAAATTTATGGAGTCCGTCATCTATTGGAGAAAGCTGCGGTACTTTTTGCTTACATGAAGGTATAATATTGTCCGTTTCATTGATTTTGCAGTTGTATGGAGGGCACTTTGATATTTAAAGTAAGCAGGTTTGGTGCTGGCTACTTTATAGGTTGTGATCAGCACCCTAAGTGCAAGTGAGTCTCTCTCTCTCTCTCTCTCTCCCCTCTCTGTGTATATATAGATTGCATGCCTGTTTCATA
This sequence comes from Eucalyptus tenuipes, assembly GCA_014182365.1. NCBI lineage: Eukaryota > Viridiplantae > Streptophyta > Magnoliopsida > Myrtales > Myrtaceae > Eucalyptus > Eucalyptus tenuipes. Next base: position 19,342,602 of record CM024539.1, on the reverse strand, counting down.
TTATCTTTTGCATCTTGCCAGTAATGATTCTTCATGAGAACATAAGATTGGAATCCAGATGTTCTTGACCTGAATGCAGATGTGTTAGACTGTATTTACTACACGATGTCTAAATTAGGCCAAAGTTATGACTTTAATGTGGATGGGTCAGACCTTTTTTCTTGGGCCAGCAGATGAGACTGTATTGAGCATAAGATGTTATATCAATGTTGGCAAAATTAGACATGACTCCATTACATGACCTAAATTAGCACGGCATAATGCATTGAACCAAAGAAATTTCTGATGTGGCTTGGGAGGCATGACATAATGCATTCCACCAGAATACCACAAGGATGTGATGAATAAAACTTAGTTGTTTTGGTATTTTGACAAGAATGATGCAAAGTAGAGACAAATGTATTTCATGCCAACATGAATTATCAACCTAATGTAAGATTTGACCCAATTCAGGCTTGACAGATTTGATTTGTCATTAGATTATATGCTCTAGATTTTATTATTTCCTGATCTTTTTCACATTTCTACAAAGGTTGGAAATATTTTATGTCCTAATTGTAGCATTTTGTTAGTGTCTCACGGAGAGCACAAGACATTTGAGTGATGGGGTATTTTTAACTATGCAAATTATTGACATTAGGACTTTTGATCTATTATTGAGGATGATGTGGCATCATGATCAGATAAGCTTGTAAAACACATTTTTTTCCAGATTTGTCTACTAGTAATCCTTCATTGTGTCACCTGTCTCTAGTTAGAGTTCCACTTGCTAATATTAATTGGCCTGACATCACTATTTTCTGCTTACCTAAAACTTTCTACCTTGTAGTAGTATAGCATGTAAATCGTTTCAATGTATAATTGGTCAATTCACCTCAGAAATATTGTTCTATTATTGAAGAAGAAATGATTAGTTGAGATGCAAATCTCTTGAAAGGATTTCTACTTTTGATTCTGTTTCAAGTGCTATCTGTCGGTGGTAAATTGAGTTAATTTACTCGGAATGTTGAGATGATCTAGATTATTGTCAATGGGAAGCCATGCTCCTGGTTGAACTGGAACTGGAACTGGAGTCGTATGTTGTGCACAGTTACTATTTTGGTGATTGGAACAATACTACAACATGCTGATCTATTTAGAGACAACAAATTAAATTTTAGTTTTAGTTTTCTTTTATTGGCCCCTACGAGTAAAGATTATCACTATGGGTCAGTTGGGGGAGAGAGAAAATTTAAGGGGGGTGGGGAGGGTGTGCGAAGACATTTACAGAAAGATCTCAAAGCCAAAACGGAGCTCATTTACATGACAATTAATTCACATTGTTAATCAAAGCTTTTAGATCCAAAAGTTAATCCCCACTCCATCAAAGATATAAAACTTTAAACAAACTTTTAATTACTTATTTGTTTCCAAAACAACCATAAAGTAGAAAGAGGAACTGAGTATCCTATGGAGACGGATTTGAATAACTGCCATTCCCATGGCTCTTGCTAACTGGATCCAGCTATAACCCAGCATAGCCCCATAGAGGCATAACAATTGCCAAAAGATCTTATCCAGGGATAATGAATAAGAAGATGCGTGAAGTTGTTTTTCTTCCTATTGTTTTTCCTTGAAGGAAACGTCTACTGGGCAACAATTCTCTTCTTTAGATTGTCCAATGTAGGAATGTGTTCCCAAAAAGCTTCCCAAGTAAAGAAAGCAACCCGTAGTGGAACTTTTGCATTCCAAATAGCTTTTTACCACAATCACTGGTCTTCTCTTTCAGGCAGTGAAAGGATCTTAATGACAATCTTTGACACAATTCTAAAATCATCTTATGTTAGAGTCCAAGTATTTGTAAGAATCATCCAACAATTAAAGTAATTAGCAAAAGCTTCCAACTCCCAATCTTGGGCTTGGCTCTAAAAATCAATCTCCGGAAAGCCCTCCAAGATTGAATTGGTAGCAATCCTTCGTAAGTGACTCCCTATTCCTATTAATTTGAAAAGTTACGAAACTAATCTTTTACCACCAAACTTTTGCACCAGAAGTCACTTTCCAATCACTTGTTTAGTGAGGCTACCTTATCTTAAAATATGAACATAGTATGCATTCTATTATCTAATTTAGGCTGTTTCATTAGCGGGAAATAAGTTGGACCCTTTGTGGTTTAGTGGGTTATTTTGCTTTTGTTCTTTGGCCTTTTCTTCTAACATTTGAAATCTGGTTGTTACTAATATTTGAAGGCTTGAAACCTTAAGATCTTAGAGGCTTGGAATGTGAAGTCAAATAATAATTTATCTCCCAATTTAAAATTAAAAAGAATATTAATGTGTTTCCTCATCTTCGTGGGATCAATTTCGGAAGGAAAGCAAAATAAGCATTTACCATAAACACTTCCGAACACACCTTTTCTTTTATGCATTATTATTTTGTACCGTCAATGCTTTTCAAAGCGAAATTATCAACTGGAACATTTTGCTTCCTATATAAAACAGTGAATGATCCTAACGAATGCTTCAAATATATGGTGACCCAAATCGACAAATTAAGCATACCCTTGGATGCTGCTTTCTTGACAACTGTCGTACTACATCCCCATCCCCATACCAGGACCCCTAGCATATCACCAACATTGATCCAAATCTAGTTAAGCATATATGTCTATTAGGATCTTATTTTGTATTGCTAGTTCGATTTTTTGGTGCTAAAACTAATTGAAGTATCTCAATGGTGTCAGTGATGTACTTGCATCTATTGTAGTTTTTTAGTTTGATCACATCAGTCTTTTTTGCAAGAAATTCTTTTTATGATGCTTAGGATCTTTGTCTTTGATGCCTATCGAATCTACCTTTTTCAAAATCTAATAACTTACCAAATAAATGGTTGAAGAGGTATGTTGTAATTTCTTTGCTCTCCCTTTTGTTACAAGAAGTAACTCAAGTATGACAGTCAACCTGAAACAACTTAATTCAATATGTTTTCGATATGTAATAATAATAATTGAATACTGCAGCTTGTGTGAGGAATTCTGTATTGTTTGCTTGCATTACCTCAACTGAAGATTCATATTTCAGAAATGACTTTAATTGCTATTTTCTTATAGTGAAGTCCTTACTTAAATCATGAACCGCAGTATGCCCTCTTGTTTATTCCCTCATACGATAATTTGTTCTTTTAGCTTTCTATGGATATGTAATTGTCAGATGCTTGGCTTATTGAACATTAAGCAGTGTTGTGTGCCCATTTCCAGCAATATAAGTGAAATTACAAGCTGAGTTTAACTTTCTAGTGACTTGTCCTGTCTCAGCTGCATCTACTTCGCCACTTGTGATTCTCATATATAATGGAAAATGCACATCTAATATTGTCTTCCACTATGTTCATTGCTGCCAATGATATTCTCTGGTTTGATACATAGGTATATTGCTAAGACTCTATATGGTGAAGAAGAAGAAGAAGACAATGCTACTCCTCAGAATAACAACTCAATCGAAGAGCCAAAACTTCTGGGTCTTCATCCAGGATCCAATGAAAAGGTTAGCTTCTATGTCCTTTGTTATTGAGAGGTAATCGCTTAATACATTCACCTAACTTTTTTCTTCAAATCCTTTTATGCAACTAGATTCTTCTTAAGAATGGGCCATATGGATATTATGTACAACTTGGTGAAGATAGAAAGGGGTACATTCCAAAAAGAGCCTCTATTTCTCAGGTACTATTTCTTTTTTCAAATAAATCTAATTCGAAGCAATCTTCATACTAATGTTAAATTTTTGTAATACTTTTTTTCTTCCTTTTGTTCCGATTGGTATACAATGGTACTTTTATCCACTGTCGTTCTTTTCCTTTTTTTTTTTTTTTTTTTTTCATTCTATTTTCCCCACAGAGTAGAAGGGAATAGTGTGTTGGCATAGTTTTAGTGGAAAATGAGAGGTTAATGGTTGTAATGCAGAGAAAAGAATGTGGAAAGGGTTGAAAATTTTTTCTTAGTTGATCCAAATATTTGTGGCTACAATCACTCATAATTAGACAGCTTGATCTCCTTGCTTGACACAGATGAGAGCAATCTATGATTATTCCATTCCCGTTATTATCATACCATAGTATTTAAGATTGGCATTGTCTGTCAACACTCCCATTGAAGATGAGTCATGCAGTAGCATAATTCTATTCTTTTGCTTTTAGAGAAAATCCTTTTTTATTTTGTCTTTTGTTTCTTTATTAGGTTAATAAATAGTCATAGGCAGTCATGTGACTTTTAACAAGACCCAATAAGATTAGAAGCTGTTATGTTAGATCAAGGCTTGAGATTTTCTTATATCTGTAATCCTAGTACAAATAGGTCTTTATGTCACTTTGTCACTAGTTTTCCACATTCAATAAACATCCCGGGCTTCTATAAACCCTAGAATATCTTTATTGTAGGTGCAGTTTGTCTTGATTCTAGCCCTTGATTTTTTTTGTTCTTAATTGTTCGGCTGTTTTTCACTTCTCCGCTACATCAATGGAACAAAGTCCTGATGCTCGGAATTGTCTCTTCCACTGGGAATACTGTTAAAGACATGAGCGGATTCTGGTTTGGGCATGGGATCTGGGTTGTCTTGGACACCTAAAGAGAAATCACACACATAGAGAGATGATGGTCACACTTTGAGTCGTACGATTAAAACTCACATGAACTTGGCAATCTTTACATGCTCTATATATGATGTTCTTTCTAGGACTAGGTCTTCTGCCTCATATTAGCATCTAGGGCCACACTGGTCACACTAGTTAGCTATAGTTTAAAATTTTAAGAATTGTAAGCATAAATTAAAGGAAACGTTTTCTTTCTTCTTCTTTTTTTTCCTTCCAAACAGACCCTCAGTTTATTCCCTCCATGTCTATCTTAGACAAATGCTAAAGCAACCTAGCTGAGTTAATAGAAAAATAAATTACTATCTTCAATGTATGTAACATATGGAAAAATGAAGCTAGAAATATTTACTGTTGCTTCCTTGAAAAGTAAATCTTCTTTCTTTACTATCAATATTACTGTCAAGCCCCTTTTTTAGATCATTTTCAGCTGAGTCCGTAGATTTATAGAATTAGACATGTTTGCTGTGTTACCGCACCTAATTCCAAATAACAGAGGAGCCACTATTGATGCCCATCTTGGAAAGAAGTGGCCTATTGAGCTAGTGAGCCACTTAGTGAAAAAAATCAGCTATCTGATCATTTGGTTTATCTGAGGCAAGAATTATTTGTTTGTCATTTACTTTTGCTTGATGAAGTGTGCAGTACCCTTTGCTGTGTCATGTTATGACATTGAGAGCAGTATTTGTTGATGCTTTATTGTGTCTGTGCTGCAAAAGTGTCATTTTGCTTGCCAGATTTTGCTCACTTAAATTTCCTTAACAATGATGTCCCACGTTTCTAGCTGCATCGCTAGGCCTCTGCACTAAATTGTGAGACTGCCATCTGTTTGCTAACTGAGTTTCCAGCAAATGTACAATAGCTCGGTGTAGGCCTCACAAATTGATCCAGACCAATCAGAATTGATTCCATAGCCGTATTTTTGAGGTTATTTCGCAGGCTTCTGTACCCAGGAAATACTGGTGTCAACACAAGACGACACTGGTACCCCGTCATTGTTGGGTGCATCCAAATGCCCTTGGACTTGTGCTCTGCGGGGAAGCCATTGGGACAAAGCTTTCTCCCCTGTATTCTCTCTTTTTGAGAGAGATAGAGGTGGGAGAAGGTGAAGAATAAACCCTAGAGTCTGAAAGAAGACATGTTCGAGCAATATGTTGAAATTTCCATGGTCTGGGTACTGATTACTGAGCACCAGTAGGCCTGAAGTCTGTGTAGAACCTTGGCGCAGACAAGAAAAAATCAGTACACGAAAGGGGCTGCCCTTACCGGCCAGAATTTCACAAGCCTATAAAGTGTCAAAGGACTTCCTGATGGGAATTAAAAAAGGTCCAAATTGAATATATAGCTAAAAAGAGAGGATTTCACAGAAGGCGATATCTTAAATTGACCTACAATTCAACTATTTGATTCAAAATGCTATGACTGCAGAATTGAGCAAGAATTATCAAAATGAATTACCAAAAGATACATCTTACGTGATTTGAGACACTGTATCCAGCTTATATCTCTCTATTTTATAATTGGCGTTGAGGTTTAGATATCATCTCTTTTGTTTTTCTTACTGCACATTTGGCTTGAGTGATAATTTAGTGGATAAGTCTGTAATTTCTTAATATGTCAGAGCATTTTCTTTTTGTTTCCTTGTAGTTTTTTGGTTTTCTTACATCAATATCTCTTCACATAATTAGACTGCACGGCCAAATCCATAGAGATATAAATGGATATGTAATCTATGCATTAGTACTAACTATAGTTTTGTCTTCTTCAGACAAAGGAGGTGGATTCTATTACCATCGAGGATGCTCTTGAGTTGTTGCGATATCCTGTGACATTGGTATGTCTACATTACTAGAACATTTGTTCTTTATTCTTAGTTACAAATATGCTCAATTTAAGTGTGATTATTGCAGGGTAACCACCCAAAGGATGGGCAGCCTGTGATTTTGAAGCTTTCCAAGGTTGGATTTACCGTCAGACATAGACGCACGATGGCTTCTGTTCCTAAGGTGATCGTCGTCTCTAATATACTCTTCTGTTGTTTGGTTATCACAATCAACTTTCATTCTCTTTTCGCATGTGTTGCTTTCCTGGTCTTAAAGAAGTGTAGCATATTATGCAGAAGCAATAAAAGTGGTGAAGAAGTCTCTGAATTGGGTATTATATGAAGATTGCGAGTTTAGTGATTCATCTATTTCTGCTTCTTATATTGTGAGTTGATAGTATTCTTAGTGCAATATGTTAATTATTTCCTTTAGGATGTAAGTTAGACTCCACCCTTATAGATTAGGTTTAACTGGCTCGGAAATTTTTTTCTCCTTATTCTAAAAGGAGTTGCTTCCAGCATGGGGAATCCTGTGTGTGATATGGATGAATCCATGGAGCCCAATCAGACTCACACGATTAGGATTACTTATGCTTCCTTTAGATCTGAGAACTAACTTCATTCATTAACAGCGTTGGCAGTATGTTCACTGAGAATAACAAAACATACTTTGGTAAAGTTCGTTAAACAAACCGACAAGAAGCCCATCATAAAAAGTTTCATACTTGAATTTGCCAGAAGACAGTTGCTGAAGGCATTTTGAATATGTGGAATTACTAAGTAGCAAAGTAGCCAACCAAGCTCGTTGTTACTCCTCTTTTACTTATTATTCATCTCGAGAACATCAAGAGTCCAGGGTTTCAATTTTTTCAAATGAAGGATGTTGATGATTTATCTAGTAATGTGCTTTATCTTTTTTTGCACCTGTTCTTTTTATCAGCGTATTGTGACTTACAAGTGATGCTGGAAACTCCATGTCTTTCTTCTTGGTCCTTGGTAATAAGAAACAAGGAGCATGTCCTAACTCAAATCTAGACAAGTAGTTGCTCTTTAAGCAGTGGAAATAGATTTCATGGAGTCTTTTTATTTAAATTCAGCTCACGTATTTGGCCAATTTTTGGGCATGGTTTAGCAATTACGGTCTTAGGTTATAAGGTCTCAGGTTTTATGAAACTCATAGAAGATCTTTGCATATTTCTTTGTTGTTTTATATAGCATTATTGGGTGTAATCCTGAAATGAAGTTCATAAAGCAAGTAAATTATTTTTTCCCTGCATTCATCTATTTATTTCCGCCTCAGCTAAATAACTTCAGATATTTGCTTTTTCCTTTCAACATTGAAGCTTTGTATATTTGGCTTCTGATTCATTCACTTTTTGGTGGTTTAACTGTTTGATTAAATGCATTGAAGTAGATGATTAGATTGCTCAACGCATGAATGTCAGGCAGATTTTTTTGTTTGCTATTTTTTTTTCTGATGATCTGTAGTGAGATAGTGCCTCGGTAGTCCTCATTGTGGATGTTAAAAATTATGCAGAACCTCAAGCCAACGGATGTCACTATGGAGAAAGCCTTGGAGCTATTATCAGGGAAGGATGTAAGACGTAGTGGCCGACCTAAGAATAAGCCGAAAAGCGAAGAAGCTCTGGAGGTCTTTTAGCTTTGGGAAAAAGATCAGAAAGACCACAGGGATGTGTGGGTCGACCGACCCTTTTGAGAAGTTATTGTGCCGATTGGTTCCCTTCTGATCCCTTGTCATTGGTTGCGGGAGATGACGTTAGAACCACGATGGCACCGGTGATATGTAGAAGACGAGAGAATGTGTACATGATGTATCCACATTTGGATATCTGCATTATTGTGGATGCTGCTGAATAGCGGTGTCCTAAGGCCTATTTGTATACATCCTTTTTAAGCATTTGGGGACAATTAGAGACAAAGGTTACAGTTTTGGGTGTAGGGAAATTGGTTGACCAGCAATAATAAGAGACCAGAGTATATAGTAAAATTTATTATATACATTTTTGCTTCATTTACATGAGCCGTTAGATTATGTGATTCTCCTTGTAACCGTGCCATTATAATTCGGCGGAATTAATGAGAGACCTGTATTTTGATTTGCCCAAAATTTCAGCCGAGGACCCTAATATGAATGTCAATTTCGTCTAACGGGCAAAGCAACTTCCTTTGTGGGAGTCTTGACGTGCTAACAATAGACGTCGGATCCGTTGAGCATGGGTCTTCCATGTCGGTTTTTTTTTTTTTTTTTTTCGGTCGGTCATTCTATTCTTATTCTAACTTTCGCTCTCAGACTTTTGCCTTACCCTTTTGCAGGGGATGAGTTGAAACCCACACCTGAAACTAATTCGTCCCGATCTCAACCCCCTGAGAATGTGGGGATTTGAACTCCCCACCTTTTCCTTCCATGTTGGAAGGGTGGCAACTGTGGTAAATCTCAGTGGTTTTCCACGTCGGGATTAGATGGTATGTTTTGCGGCGAATTTGGATGGAAGTGCAAGGGGGTAATCGTGTCCACGTGGTACCATCTTGAGGGTTTTATGGGTCGAAAAACAGTTTAGGGTATATCAATTTGTTGGTAAAGTGCGAGAGACTATCCCCAAGAAAAAGCAAGAATTGATCAAAAGTCTTTCTAGCGTGAATCTATCAACTACATAGAAGTCGGTGTCTTCGATACCTTTTGATAAAAGTACAAGAGACCAGCTATGAATTCGAAAAGAGTCAATCTTTTGGGACTTCCATAATGTTGAGATGTAACTAATTATCTATATGTATATGAAAAGATGATAAAATTTTTATCTACATTTAACAAGTCAACAATTATGCGACTCGATGGAGATGGCACAAAATCAGATGAGACTTTGAGTCATTAAAACTCAAGAAGGTCTTTTTATTAAAAAAAAAAAAAAAAAGAAGTCGAAAATCCAAGCACATTTGGCACGATACATATGTCTCGAAGCATATTAAAAAGTTGAAAGACAAGATATTGATAGTATGAACCATTGAAAGACTGTCAAGACGGTATATGGCCCAATTTCTCATGCCATGGAGTAAGAAAGGTACGCAAATCCTCTTCGGAGTGATTGTTATGTATGTAGCTGCGTCATTTTGCGCTTTCATCGGTTTCGATTAATGGAATTAGTCAAATGAACCACAGAAGATAGATGCCTGGATACATTTTATGACATGATTATCAAATCAGTGTTAAATCGTACGAATACAATTCAGTCCTAAACTTTACAATTTTATCAATGGAGTCCTAAATCATTACGTGAAATTTCAATGTAATCATTCTGACCAATTGCTATCAGAAATTTCTAACATTGCTAATCGTTAATATCATTTATTAATATTGATGTCTGTTTCAACGCTACTAATTACAAGTGCCCCCTGGACCTCCATACGTGAAGCTATATCCCATGTCCTTTTTGCGTATAAACTTTTCATTTTTGAGACCATAGACCTTCGACTTATCGACGTGCTCAAACACGGCCAGAGGAATTTGGCTTTTGTTTCTCCCCGTCACGTAATTAATCCGGCGGAAATACGCGCCGTGGTTGTAATAACCATCCGGCATGTGCCCGCTCCCCAGCGGCGGGCAAGTCCCGGCGTTCCCGGAAAACCCTTCTCCTCCCCAAGACACCCTTTTGGCACCGCCGGCAAGGTTGACGAACAGCTCGCTCGGCCAGTACCCGATAGCGATGTCGTGTCTCACGATGAGCCACCAATTTCGAGTACGGGGGTCCTGCTCGACATGGACGACAAGTTCATATATGTCTCCGCCGTAAGTCGATGTGGGGGTCAATGGATAGTTTGTGGTCACTTCCTGGTGTATCTGCACGAACCCCGGACACAGGGTGTTGAAGCACCCGTTACGGAAACCGTCCCCCTAATCAATTACGATAGAATTAGATCGATCGGACAAAGGTTGAAGTCCACTAGGAGATTACGTGAAAAAAACGAACTTGTTACGAAAGATTTTATCAATTGAAGACATGATCGTGATCATATGAATTCCTGGTGTTTCTTACCGTCCAAAACGTAATCAACCGAGTGAGACCATCGCCGTTCAAGGTGGGATGAACCTAGCCAGGAAGGACAGATCGAAACGTCGTTTACGTTCGTTAGCGAGACAACATTACAAAGTTGAAGGGGACAACAAAAATTGCCTAGAATTTCACGTTCAATCTTTTGTGCACAAATTCCATGAAGTGCTTGTGTCTTTTGTTAAGATGGATACATGAATATGGTGCAATAGAATGGACAAAATCACAACTTTAAATAATGAAGATCATTGTCAACTGTATTCTCACAAATATCTAATTTCAAAATCAATTATATATTTTTGAAACTAATTTTCATCTTCCATATATATATAGATGATTAACAAATGAATATTTATATATTAAGGGAAAATTACCAAAAAAGTTCTAAACCTATTGCAATTGTGTCGGTTTAGTCATAAACTTATTTTTTGACCAACTGAGTCCTAAACCTTTTAAAATTATTCCCGATCAGTCCATCCGGCCAAAATTAACTGGCCGGCACCAGCGACCTTTTTTAATAATATTTATTTTTTCGAAATAATTTATTATTATTTTTTATCTTTTTTTTTTTTTTTTTCCTCTTTTTTATTGTTTTTTTTTTTTCCCCTTCTCCCTCTTCCTTCTTCCTCCCTCCTCCCTCCTCCTTCCTTTGGCTCCGACAACCGACCCGGCTGGTCGGTCATCGACTGAGGCAATCCGACGGACTTGCCTCGCCAGTCAGCGAGCTCACGCCCAACGATAGCAGGGCGAGGCAAGCCCTCGCCAGATTCGGCGAGGGGGGCTCAGCAAATGCGATGGGGAGCCCCCTTCACCGGATCTAGCAAGAGCTGGCCTCGTCTGGCGACCGCGAGGCAAGCCCTCGCCAGATTCAGTGGGGCTTGCCTTGTCGTTGCTAGGCGTGAGCTCGCCGACGGTGAGGTGAACCTACCGAATCACCTCGCCGATCCGGCAGGGTTTTGCCCCGCTGTCGCTGGGTGCGAGTTCGCCGGACCCGGTGACGACGAGGCCCCACTCGCCGGATCTGGCGAGGGCTCACCTTGCCAGTGGCTGGGCGTGCTCGCCCTCGCCCTGCGACGGTGAGGTGAGCTAGCCCGACCACCTTAGTCCGGCGACCGGCCAACCCTCTCTCATGGCCGGTTGCCAAAGTCAAAGGAAGAAGGAGGGAGGAGGAGAGGAGGAGGAAGGAGGGAGAGGGAGAAGGAAAAAAAAAAGAGAGAAAAAAGTAATAAAATTTTTCAAAAAATAAAAATATTATTAAAAAAAGGTCGCTGGCACCGACCGGCTGCCACATCAGTGACGTCCGGCTAATTTTGGCTGGATGGACTGATTGGGAATCATTGTAAAAGGTTTAGGATTCAATTGGTGAAACAAATAAGTTTAGGACTGAATTGACACAATTGTAATAGGTTCAAGATTTTTTTGGTAATTTTCTCATACATTAAGGTTCTATTGTTTTGCGAAATATGAATAATTTTGAAGACATTTTCCTAAAAACGATGGTCTGCATGCTTCCAAAATGAACGAACGAAAAATATATTCATCGTCCACGAAAATATAGAAATATAAATTGTTGATAATGAAAATAATTTCTATTGGTTAATTGTTTTAAAGGATACAAGTGATAGTTTTTAGAAAATTATTGTTCATATCGATTGCAAAAATGAATAAATTAAAAATATTTTCATTTTCTATGAAGATATTTAGACATAAATTTAATGAAAACATTTTTTATTGAAATTATCACCCACCCCGCTGTGGGCGCATTGGTTTGGGCCTTTCCCCCTCTAATTGCGGAAGGGGGGAGGTTCGAGTCACTGCGTGCGCATATAGTGCGACTTGAGCGGAGCACCGTGGGAGGTGGGTCCCCGTGCCAGTGCGCCCTAGGGGTTTACGCCAAAGGCTTGCTGTGAGGCGGTTCCTCCAGGTTCCAAAAAAAATAAAAAATAAAAAATAAAAAAATTATTATCTTTTAAAAAATATTTTTGAATCATTCATTTTTCGTAATATAAATAAATTCTAAGCATTATTCAACTTTTCCCAGTATAAATTAACAACACTTTACTTACTCCCCATCCTGCATGGATCGTGCTAAGATGATCATCTGGGCCATTCTCAATGGACAGTTTATGTGCACTGAAAAGATTTTGAGGGATAGTTAGGGTGTTATAGACGAACACCATCTGTCATGAGAAAGAGTGGGCATTTTGATGAAATTATTTAAGGAACAAATAATTTATGGAAATAATATAAAATTATGCCTAGACACAAATGATCTCTGAGTTTTGACTTAATGCTTAATGTGATCCTAAGTTTTTTATTTGTTCAATGTGATTCTGAATTTTAATTGAATATGCAATATGGTCCCAAATATTGGCAATAATAATCTAAGGACTAGATTAAATTCAAAAAAAAATCAAAGGCCACGTTGAACGAATTAAAAATTCAAGACCACATGAGTAAAATTCAGGGATCACATTACATATCAAGTCAAAGTTCATGGACCATTAACATCATTATTTAATATTTATGTCGATGAAAAATAATATAGAACTTACATGGTGTCCTGGATATTCACCGTTCATGCCAAGAAGAGAAGGGGGGTTCGTAAGAATGGATTTTGCCTTTATCAGATCTTCCTTTCGAACTCGAGTTATCGTAATAGTCCCAGTAGGACATGGTTCTCTCAACCCGAAGGCGACGGACTTGCTAGTCGGGCGATATGTCGGTGATCTTACGATATGTGAGCTCAGTCTTCTCTATAAGGGAGAAGATTGAGAAAATAAAGACATAATTGGAGAAATAAAAATGTCATATCTATGAAGATTCAATCTACATGAGGTTCATACTTGGCATCTATTTAAAACTTTGTGTCACTGAAAATGCATGATTTAATACTTTAAGATAGAAAAAATATATTTACCATCCAGATTTGGCTCAGCAATTTTATTTGCTCGCACTTTTCAGAAAAAAAACGAAGAAGATGATATTGAGTTTATGTTGTACTAAACTAGTTGCTGGTCCTAAACGTTTTATTTAAGGCTTGATTAACTGAAATAAAAAATTTAAGGATTTAACTGCAAAACGAAACGTTAAGGACTTTTCAAGACTATTTATTTCACTTTTCCTTAAATTCGGTAGTTTCCAGCCTGTGTTTTTCCTAATTTATAAAGTTAGTAGTCCATGTCACTCGAACTACTCGCCACGGAAAAAATAAAAATAAAATCAATTATGACACGCAACATAGAATTAATCATCATTGGGAAAAAAAAAAGGGAAAGACATTCATGGTTGCCTATTAAGAGGTATCTAAGATGAATTTTACAAGTCCAATGGTTTAAGGTTGGAGAAAAAAGGAGAAAAAGGGAGAAAAAGTAATAATATCTCTCCCGAGCTTTTCATTTTTTGTTGCAAATGCTAGTTTTTTGGGGGGGCATAATCGTTAAGTGTTATCAGAAAACAGATTACTTCATTTTTCTCCATCAAAACAACCTATGCTATATGGTTAGTGAAGTAAAAAGGTCATGAAAAATTATCAACGGTTAATGTAGCAAAGAAAATTAAGTAGAGATTATTTTGGTCGAGAAAAATGAATTGAGTCCCTATTTAGGTAACCTTTATGAGCTATGAAAACGGAAAAGTTAGCAGATATAACAAAAATGAAAGTTCAGTTAAGTATTATCCATAAATGGACAAAACCATTTTTCTTTACCAACATAACGTATACTTTATGGTTAGTGACATTGAAAAATTGTAAATATTGATGCATGGTCAGTATAGTCAAGAAAATTAAGTAGATATTATTTTTGTCAAGAAAATGGAATTGGTGCATAATTAAGTAACCCTTATAAGTTATGGAAACAGAATAAAATAGCGGACACGACAAAATTAAAAATCGATGAGAGCACAAACTTGTAATTTTCTCAAAATTCGAGATATGGCCTTGACGAATTTCAAGGGGGCTCTACATTTATTACACACAACCTTGATCTAATTGTCACTGAAAACAATGTAAAAGCAGTTATGGATACCTCCTCAAAGGTTATCTACTGTCAATCTCGCATGAGGGACACTTGTCAATTGGGTAACGTGTGTTAGTCCACTTGTAAAAAGGCCGAAAAAACAAAGGAGAAAAAGTGATAATGTCTATTTCTTGGAAACACATCGAATTGGTCATGGAATTTTGCGGAGAGTAATACAAAGTCTTGCAAAAATAAGATATCTTGAAAGTCATGACGCAATATAATTTATAATTATTACATCAAATATTCAGACATTCCTTCAATTGGAGAATAAAGATTGCATACGCACCTGAATTTTGTGATTCTTCAACAAAGGATGATCAAGTGATGGTTGCTTGTTTATGTTAATACAATCGATTGTTTCTCCTTCTTTTGTCTTTGGATAGAAAAATGCGCTCGTCAGTAGAAATCCATCGATTGTAATAGAAAATTATCTCTTTAAAAATATATAGAGGATGCTTCCCAAATTTCAAACAAAACATGACATTCCTTTCCATATTCCACATTCGATGTTCCATTAGCATTTTATCATATAATTTCATTTTGGAAAAAACTATCATCTCTTACTTTCTATCTCTCTCGATAGAAAATTCATCGAAAAAACTCCAATTATTGCAAGCAGAATTATCGAATACTAGAGAAATCTATCGATAAGGAGGATATCGGAGAAAATAATGGAAACTGAGAATAAAAAAATTTGATTGTAGAAGCCATGTCTGTTGGCTGAATTGCAATGACAACCTTAAAATTGAAAAAAAAAAAAAAAAGGAAAGAAGAAATTATTACCACAAAAGTCTTGATCGGTGGTTTATTCAAGATCTTGAGGTGTCTCTCCAGCTCCAAATCATCTTCGAAAATGCTGGTCTTACCCCAAACGATGTAAACTCTCCACAAACTTAGATAGAAGAGCAGAAGCTTTAAAGCCATGGCGAGTTCTATTTACTCTTGTCCTTAGGGTATGATTTGGCTACTAGAAAGATAAAACATGTGCCTGAGGCGGTCCCTATATAGTTGAAGTGCTTTGTGCCATGAATCTCTCACCACTCGACCTAATCGTTTAATCTCGACCATTCATTCTATTTCCCATCTTTTTACCTAGAAATACTTTGATCTATCACGAGTCTAGACTGGTTTAGTCATAGAAATTGATTACATATAGCATCAAGACAAGTCAATTGAGTTAATAGATTTTCTCAATTAGTTACTTTAAATGTACCACTGCTATTGACTCACTCTTTTTCAAATGTAGATTAATTTGGGCTTTGACCATTAATGTGGTGCAATTAGCAATCTATTATTTTCTCAAATTTGACGTCTTTTAAGATTTAATTGTCAAAACGAAATGTTCAGACTCAATTGACTAACATGCAAAAATTTTAAGATTATACTTAAAGTCGGTAGTATTCAACTTGTGTTTTTCCTAATTAATTAAATTAGCGAGTCATTTAATGAGTCTGCTTTCACTCGGACTTCTCTTCATGGTTAAAAAAAAGTAGAAAATATCTAGGATCCCCAGCATGAAATTGATCATCAATGAAAGAAATGGGACAAATATTCATGAACGGTTCCTAAGATGAATTCGGCATGTGTTACCCTTTTCAATGGGGCCATGGACGACAAGCCCAATGGTTAAAAGGCGGAAAAAAAAACAAACGGGGAAAAGTAATAACGTTGACCATGGAATTTCGGGAAAAGTTGGTCAGAGTCTTTGATGAGTCCAATTTCCCTTGAACTATACTCATCATGGAAGAAAGATTGGCCGTACTTTGTTACCCCTGTAAACTTTTGTATTATCGAACAATAGCCTCCAAACTTCGAAAAAATACAAATTCCCCTTTCTCCAGAGCTTTCATTTTTATTGCAACTAGTCTTTTCCTCGCCGTAGCCGTTGAACGTTGCCTAAAATTGGACTAATTCATTTTCTTTACCAAAATATTCTACTCTCTATGGTTAATGACGAAAATCATAAAGAATAATGCATGGTTAAAATACTTAAGAAATATTATTTTGGTAAGAAAAAAAAAGAATTACTACATATTCAGGTAACATCTACTGTTTAAAAACATGGAAAAATTAGCGGGTGTTGCAAAAATGAGAGTTTAAAGGGTCTAATATCTGTAACTTTTGAAAATTTGAGATTTATTGTGTCAAAATTCAAGGGGGAATATTAACGATTATGTTGAAGACATTATTACACTCAGACATGGATATAATATGGGAATATGCCCAGTGAAAGGTTTTCTAAGGCCAATCTCACATGCGTTGCACTTGTCAATTGGGCAACGTGTGTTAGTCCATTGGTTGCTTGTTTATGTCACTACAATCAATTATTTCTCCTTCTTTAGTCTTCAGCGCTCATTGGCAAAAAGCCATAGATTGTAATTGACAATTTCATCTTTAAAATATTTGAATTGAAGATGTGAAAGATTTCAATGAAAACATGAATTTCCTTCATGTTGTACTTTAGCTGGTACGTCCATGATGGGGTGCGATTGGAACGCACCGTTTCGTCTTGATGCGTTACGATGGAAAGACACCAATGGAGGGGTACGAAGGGAGACGTATAAAAGCCTCCCGAACACAACCGTTGGACTAGTTGGCAAATCATTCGCACCAAATTTCCTCTCCATTTCCATCAAGGCGTTCCACTTCATCTTTGCAAGAACAATTGGCATTTACGCCGTGGAAATCGGGTGTTTTCCTTGTGATTGCATCAAGACTAACGTGAGGGAGTGTTGTTCGTGTTTCATCGGCAATTCAACGTTCGTTCCGGGGCTATTTGCTGTTTGCGCATCGGAATCAGGTAAGTCGCCTTCCGCCGACTAGAATTCCAACATTGGTATCAGAGCCCGGTCGTGATTTCTGCCTTGTTTTTCATTGAATTTTCCCGTTTACCATTTGATATTGAGATCAAGAGTATGAAATCTACACTGTTTGGATCTCTGATAGTCGGAATTGCCATATGAAAAACTCGAAATCGAATTGGAGCGAAGAACGGGTTCGGGGTCGGGTGCATCCGTGAGGTTTTGGCCATTTTTCGAATTATTTTCTTGGCCAAAATCAACTTTTGAATATACAGGATGAAAGTACTCGTCGAGACGAGTCCGAAAGTGGTTCGAGCGCGACCGGAGAATGCTGGACGCGCCTACACGCGCGGCCAGAAGCCACTGCGCGTGGGCCTCACGCGCCTGAGGCGCTGGGGACGCCAGCGCGTGCGCAACACGCGCCGGTCGGTGAACCGACGCGTGCGCGTCACGCGCGCGCGCGTGCGCGCGACGCTGATGACGCGACGCGATGACGTCACGATGACGTCATCCAACGGTCGGTAACCGCTTGGATGACGTCATCGATGACGTCGCGCCGGCGGCGCTTGGCCGGCCGGCCGGCGACCCGACCCGACCCGAGACCCGACTCGGTTGACCAGACCGTTGACCGGTCAACGGTCGGACCGGTCAACCGGTCCGGCGGTCAAACCGGTCGGATCGGTCACCGGTCGGGCCGGTCACCGGTCGGGCCGGTCACCGGTCGGACCGGTCGGACCGGTCAGGAGCCGTTTGGCTCGCTGGCGCGTGCGCCACACGCGCCGCGCACTCAGGCGGCGCGTGGGGGCGCGTGTGAGGTCCGATTGGAGCGTGGTTGGAGGCGTTGGGTTCGTATGGATGTGCTCTACAATGTGGTATAGTTATTTTTTAATTTTGAATTTTATAAATGTATGAAAATGCGTAGGAAACCCTAAGTACGCGTATTTTTTGGGGTTTAATTCAGTCTGTTCATTTGTAGCTTTTATTTTCTTGTGATTTAGGAAATACAGTAGCTAGCTTGTGTGCAAATGATGTTATATATACTGTGTAGAGCTTGGTTCAATGATATGATGTATATATTTTAATATACTTGCAATTTTCTAGTTGCTGGAAAATTAAAACAACGGTAGGAAATCCATTACATGTTGAATTGCTTTTTTGATTATAGTTAAAGCATGATTGTTGTTTACATGTTGGTTATTATCATGCTATGTTTTTGTGTTAATGAAAAATATAGAAATTACATAAGGTCATGTAATTATTTTTCCTAGTGGGAGTTCATAGGTTGGTAGAATTTGAGAGAGTTCTCACCTAGAACTTAAAATTTGCGCAAATTAAACTAATTAATGATAATAGAACAATTGTACATAGAAGTTGATTGGGAACATAGTGAACTTTTGCCTCTGTGTCTTTTGTTGAATTATCATTAATTTAGTTTGTCTTTGCTGCAAATTAAATATGTGTGTTACTCTGTAATGTGTGCTAGTATTGATTCTGCGTTTATTATGTCAATGTGATATAGCAATTGATTATGGCATCGGCATCCAAGACCATTGTGGCTGACCTCAATAAGGGTGAGAAGCTGAACGGTGACAATTATGATATTTAGCACCGAAAGGTTTAGTATATCCTTGAGGAGCAAGAGGTTTTGGAAACCCTCAACCACACCATGGATGAACCTGAGCATGGAACTTCAGCTCAACACAGGAGAGATCTAGAAGCTTATCAAGCTTGGAAAAAGAAAAATAGCATTGCTCGCATTACGTTGCTGAGCTGTATGCAAGATGATCTCATGTGTGAGTTTGAAAGTTATAATAAAGCTCAAGCTATGTGGGTTGCCTTGAAGGATAAGTTTAGGGGTACATCTGCCACTAAGCTGAGGAGACTCACCATCAAGTTTGACACATTCCGAAAGCGCCCAAATGTAACGATGAGGCAGCATCTTCGGGAGATGTCAAACATGATTCGTGAGCTGAGGACGACAGGTAACTCCCTTACTGATGAACAGCAAGTTCAGGCTGTTATAAGGTCTCTTCCTGACAATTGGGAGTATATGAAGATCAATATGACGCATAATGAGAATATTGTCACTTTTGATGATGTAGCGCGTCATTTGGAATTAGAGGATGAGCGCCTAGAGGCTGCGAGATCCTCTACCCATGCTTATGTTGCTGAATCGAGTTCGCGCAAAGTTTCGGGCTTTAAGCGCAAAAGGAATTCTCAATTCAACAACAAAGGGAAGAAGACTCGATCGGCACCTAAGAGGGCTAAGACCTTCCGACGCAAGAAGCGTGGTGGGAAGAAGGACAAGGCCAAGATGGAGTGCTACAATTGTGGCAAGATGGGTCACTTTGCTCGTGAATGCACTGAGCCGAAAAAGGCACCCTATTACTCCATTACTTTGTGTAATGCTTTTGTTTCTAGTCTTGTAATGCTTGCTGAATCTCATCCAATATGGACTGTAGACTCAGGAGCAACAGACCACGTAGCTAGAGACCGAGAAGCATTTATGGAGTATCGTCGGATACCGTCTGGAAGAAGATGGATATATGTTGGGAATAACTCAAGAGTTGAAGTGAAGGGTATCAGCACATGTAAATTAATCTTACGTGGTGGTCGAAGCCTATTCCTACATGATGTCCTCTATGCTCCGGATATTCGACGAAACTTGATCTCCGTAGTTGTTCTTCTTAGCTTAAGTTATGTATTGAATTTTCATGGTGATTGTGTTGACATTTTGTATGGAACAGTCTATTATGGTTCAGGTCATGTATCGAATGGTTTTATGGTGTTAGACATTGACTATGATCAGTACAATATTAATGTCGATGGTTATTTTTCTCTAATTGCATCTTCTAGTAATGTTGAGATTGATGCAAATACTTGGCATGCTAGATTAGGTCACATTGGGTTGCAAAGAATGCAAATATTAGCTAGAGAAGGCCTTTTAGGGTCACTCACTAATGTTGATCTACCCGTATGTGAACATTGTCTAGCGGGAAAAGCAACTAGAAGACCATTCAGTAAAGGGACTAGAGCTGAATTTCCATTGCATCTCATACATTCTGACATTTGTGGTCCTTTGAATGCGAGGGCGAGGCATGGAGCCTCATATTTCATCACTTTCATAGATGACTTCACACGTTTCGGTTATGTCTTTCGATCTCCCATAAGTCGAAGCATTAGACTGCTTTAGACGATATATAGCGATGGTAGAGAATCGGTTGAACAAAACAATAAAGGCATTGAGAACCGATCGTGGACGTGAGTATCTATCGGAGCAATTCAAGGCTCTTTGTGATGAAAAGGGAATTGTACGACAATTGACTATTCCCGGTACTCCACAACAAAATGGGGTAGCTGAGAGAAGGAATAGAACCCTATTGGAAATGGTTAGGTCTATGATGGCGCAAGCAAATTTACCTATCTCCTATTGGGGAGATGCGTTAATGACTGCTGCCTATATACTTAACCGAGTGCCCTCAAAATCGGTCACTTTCACCCCTTATGAATTATGGACTGGTAGGAAACCAGACTTGAATAGTCTACGTCCATGGGGATGTGCAGCTTATGTTCATGATTCTTCCCATAAACATGGCAAATTAGGCCCTAGAGGGAAGAAATGTATCTTTATAAGATATTCTGAGCACTTCAAAAGGGTATGTGTTCATAGGTGAACAAGCTGATGGAAGTGTGACCGAAATGGAGTCACGAGATGTCACGTTCTTGGAGAACGACTTTCCTAGTAGAGGTGAGATTGATAAGGACTTCCAATTATATGAGATGGAAGATCCGATAACACACCCACGATGTTGTAGAGGGAAATGAAGATTTACCTCAACACACAAGACCTAGTGGGAGTCTTTGCATCGCCCGATGAATTGAATTCAAGAGAAATTCAATTGCGTAAAAGTAATCATAAAAGTATTCCCCGTCGTCGTTTTGAGATTGAAGGGGAAGCATTTATGATTGCTCAAAAAGACGATGCCGAGCCTAAGACTGTTCAAGAGGCTCTCTCATCCTCTGATAAGGAAGAATGGAGAAAAGCTTTGGAAGATGAGATGGAGTCAATGAGGGCAAACCATGTCTGGGACTTGGTTGATCTACCATCCAATCGTAAGGCCATTGGAAACAAATGGGTCTTCAAGATTAAGCATAGGGCGGATGGATCCATTGAAAAGTATAAGACTCGCCTTGTGGCAAAAGGTTATACTCAACAAGAGGGTATAGACTATGAGGAAACTTTTTCACCGTTGTAAGGTTTGCCTCAATACGCCTTATTCTAGCCATCGTTGCACATTTGGACCTTGAATTACATCAAATGGATGTAAAGACGGCATTTCTCAATGGAGAACTAGATGAGGAAATTTATATGAAACAACCAATAGGTTTCATAGCTAAAGGTCAAGAGCATAAAGTTTGCAAGCTTCATCGCTCAATATATGGCCTTAAGCAATCATCTAGACAGTGGTATTTTCGTTTTCATCGAGCAATAATAACTTTTGGTTTTATGATGATCGAAGAAGATCACTGTGTATATGTCAAGCGGTCCAAAGATAAATTTGTGATTTTATCACTTTATGTGGACGATATTCTGTTGGCTGGAAATGACAAGGTTTTGGTTATCACCATAAAAGAATAGTTGTCCTCCAATTTTGAGATGAAGGACATGGGAGAAGCTGCTTATATATTAGGGGTTAAGATCGAAAGAGATCGATCAAGGAAACTCCTTACTTTATCACAAGAGTCTTATATTATGAAGATTCTTGAGCGTTTCAATATGCAGCATTGTAATCCCATTGATACCCCTGTCATGCAAGGTGAAGGCCTAAGTACCGAGCCGTGTCCTAAGACTCCGGAAGAAATTAAAGTGATGGAAACTGTTCCTTACGCTAGTGCGGTCGGAAGTTTGATGTATGCTATGATGTGTACTCGACCCGACATATGTTATGCCGTGGGATTGGTGAGCCGATATCAATCAAATCCCGGTCAAGCACACTTTGAAAGCAGTGAAGAGGATCCCGAGATACTTGAAGGGCACCATGGACTATCGACTTTGTTACCAAGGGAATGATTTACGTCTATTAGGCTATTCGGATGCCGATTGGGGTGGAGACCTGGATGAACGTAAATCGACTTCGGATATGCGTTCTTGCTCAATGGAGGTGCGATTTCTTGGAATAGCAAGAAACAGACATGCACGGCCTTGTCTACGATGGAGGCAGAATTTATTGCATGTTCGCCGCGGTGCAAGAAGCAGTATGGCTAAAACGTTTCTTGGAAAATTTAACCACTGTCACTGAAGTTCCAAGACCGGTGATAGTTTATTGCGATAGTCAAGCAGCCATTGCCTATGTGAAAGATCCCAAGTATCATGGAAGGACGAAACACATTGACATAAAGAACAATTTCATCGAGATATTATAGCGCGAGAAAGAAGTGATCCTACAATACATTTCAACCAATAGAATGGTTGCTGATCCATTTACGAAGGCTATTCCTAGAGACATATTCTTGACCCACAGGATGTCACTAGGATTACGTAGAATGTGATGTGTTATTGTAGAGGATCATTGGTTTATGTATTTGTGGACATATGTATTGTACTTGTTTATTTATTAGTGATTTGATGTTTTATCAATAAGTACAAATCCACTATGAGACTAGCACAAACACACATGTATTATTGAAAAGTATGTCGGCAGACAATGATTGGCTCACTCACACGAGCAATCGCCTCAAGTGCTTTAGATAGCACGTTGAGATGAGACGTTATGTACAAATAAATGCTGAAAAGCAAGTCTGGTACATAAAATTTGTCGCCTTGATTGGAGTCAAGATGAGGTCTGTGATTTGTTTATAACAAGACCGAACATGATATTCCCACAATCATGTATGCCTGAAAGATGCCGGATGCGAGTACTTAATTGGGCGCTATAGAAAGCGAGCTGATATAGCACTCGGGCTAAACATGAGTACGTGAGAATTACGTGACTATGTTTAGGCTAAGATCCGTATAGTGGATATATTTGATAAATGACATACGCTCTTATAGAAAGAGTAATCCACTATAGCATGTAATTCATACTACATGTGCATTGTACGACCAATAAGGGAAGATGAGTAAAATTATCCCTATTTACTCATCGTGTGAGCCCTTGAGGTAATTTATAATTTACCTCAATTTTTGTGCCCTATGTTACTTCGACTATGTTCTCGAAATGAAAGATCAATGTTGCTACTTTAGCATGTTACGGGCGGTCATGAATAGATATGGCCTATGGGACGTGTCTAGGAAAGCGGTTGTTCTGAAATTGAGAGAGACATGAGTGCGAAGGAAGACTATTGTTGTTTTACATCTATCACATGTATTTACTGGTCGACCAATTATATCGCCCTATGTGGTTGCGGATGTAATTGTAAATACATGGTGTTTTTGAGAATAGTCAAGTATAGCCTTTAAGGGATAGATATACTTGGACTGATGTAACAAAATATGTCAGGGGCACTTTGTGAGACATCGATTGTTTATTTCTTTTCGGGGTTGTAGCCATTATGTCATCCCTAACAGGTGCATAATTTGAGCTCCCAAGTGCGGTGTACTCACCGGTCGCACGGCTTATTTGCCGGTATGAATTGTTTTGTAAAGTTGATAAATGTTGAATGCCTTATATTCTTGATAGAGCGCTATCAAGCCCATCATGTCCGAGTGGGAGATGTTGTACTTTAGCTGGTACGTCCATGATGGGGTGCGATTGGAACGCACCGTTTCGTCTTGATGCGTTACGATGGAAAGACACCAATGGAGGGGTACGAAGGGAGACGTATAAAAGCCTCCCGAACACAACCGTTGGACTAGTTGGCAAATCATTCGCACCAAATTTCCTCTCCATTTCCATCAAGGCGTTCCACTTCATCTTTGCAAGAACAATTGGCATTTACGCCGTGGAAATCGGGTGTTTTCCTTGTGATTGCATCCGACTAACGTGAGGGAGTGTTGTTCGTGTTTCATCGGCAATTCAACGTTCGTTCCGGGGCTATTTGCTGTTTGCACATCGGAATCAGGTAAGTCGTCTTCCGCCGACTAGAATTCCAACACTTCACATATTGCATGCGATGTTTTATAGTATTTTATCATATGGAAAGAATGATAATGTCTTCTTAATTTCCCAAAAAACCTAAAAAAACATGTAGGAAATTTATCAGTCCCAAGCAGTGGCACGCCTCCAATCGAGGCGCACCTGTCTCAACCCTGAGGCAGCTGCCTCGGCCTATGATACCCCCCCCAAATTTTCACATGTTAGCCATGGCGAGTCCCTGCTTTGCTCTTGTCTTCTTGAAATTCACTTAGTTTGACACCCTTATGTCTTCTCTTTTGCTGTGCTTTCCTCCGTTTTCGCAGGTGACTAGGTTCTCGCATTCTTTAGGTAAGTTCCTGACACCCTTGCTTTAAATTTCAAATAGAGAAGCATGTTAGGATGTTATAATGATACGTTGTTATGTTGGCCGTCTGAATAGTAGAAAATGCATGTTCTAGGCCATCGTAATGTCATAATGAGATCTCGAAATCTAGAATCTTTTATTTGCTGGCCATTTCAATACCCAAAAGGGTATGTTCATAGGCTATCATAATACCAAATTGAGATTTCGAGTCATATGATACACCGTTATGTTGCCAAAATTATACTAGAAATTTTGTATGTTATTAGGCTATCATGATTAACATTTAGAACGCCAGATATGAGTTTGGTCATTACGAAGCTAGGTGCGTTGAAATTGTGCTAAAATCCATTTTGTAGTAGTTGATAATATGAATCATGTAATTTGGAAAGGATACAAAGTGGTGATAAATTCAAATGTTGCAGTCGAATACACATTTTTAGTTGGCCCGAATACACGTTTTTAGTTGTGGGCCAATCCATAGAGCAAGTATCAAAGGGATTGGATTACTATAGTGGATAGTAGGGTTGAGCATGATTTCATGATAGAATTTGGAACTTGAGAATCGGACCAATGGAAACTTATAGGAACTTGTTTCGATAGGTAAGTTCCAAGTTCTTAGTTGAATGAAACTGTAACTGTAACCTGTAATCTTGAAACTAGAATAAGTTTTAGTGCTTTTTTTTTTTTTAATGTCTTTGTGTGATCTTGCTATATTCCATACTATTCAATAATGAGTGTATAATCTAAAACTGAGATTTTTACTTTATTAATTTGCATATTTTTCATGTGTCTCTATGATTAGTAAATTATAGTAGCAAGTGATAGTCATTAAGGATTTGAATTAACTATAATCGTTCAATTAATAATATAGGTGGAATCTGAGTAGACCTTGGATCTGACTCTGGAACTTGTAACATAGTAGGTTCCACGTTCTAAGGTATGTAGAGTAGATTTTAAGTTGCAAAAATTGAGAAATCTATTCCAACGGGTATGTTCCAAGTTCTACAAGGAACCTGTATATAGGAATCTATATGAAACTTGAAACTGCCCACCCTAGTGGATAAGATTGTCGAATGTGGCTAGAAGTCAAGTGCCAATAACCATTACAGTTCAAACTCACGAATTGAGTCCCCATATATGTTATCGTTCGTTTCACAATTTTGAAATTGAATTAGGATTTTATTTTGGCCTAGCCCTAAGGAAATTTGTGATTCCACTACATAAACTTTACCATATCCAAGAAAACCCGCAAATTGAATAAAAAATGACTATTACATACATCATTGTCATGCTTTGAATTTATTTTTTATGTCATATTACTTGTGATTATTGTCATGTCATCTCACTGTTATGTTCTAAATATTCTATGTCATGCTATGTGCAATTATTGTTATGTCATGTTTATCTTGCAAACGTGTTTCAAATATGATCTCTCATGTAATATTTCATGTGATTATCGTCTTGTTATATTATTTCTTTGCATCTAATTTGGCATGTAATGTTGCATGTGAATATTGCTATGTTACGTGATCTCTTCATCATGTTTGCAATATGATTTGTTATGTCATGCAACATGTCAATATTGCCATATAATTTAATTTCCCTATTATGTTGTGAATACAATTTGTCATGTCATGCTACATGTGAATATTGTGATGTTGCACAATTTCATTTTTCATATTTTGAATTTAGTTTTCCATGTCATGTTCAATGTGTTGTCATGAACTGAATTTGATTTTCCATGTTATGATGCATTTGAATATTGCATGTGATGTCATTTTGTCGTCACATTCTATATCTATATTGAAAATATTGTCATGTCACGTCATTACTCATTATGCATGTATGTCAAATTGCCATGTCATTATTGTGCTTTGTCATTTTCTTAAACACATATGAATTTTGCATCCAATCGACATTTGCATTCGGACCGAATCCCACAAATGAAGTTAGGCCACTTCACACAAGAAAATGACCTCGTTAATAAATTGCAACGTCGAATAAGTGATTTGGTGACATTTTAAAACTTAAAACAAAACATCATGCATACTTCAAAAAGGGTTAATACCAAGAAAAGCCCGAAATTGATATATCTGTAATAAATTTATCCCAAACTAATTTTTTGACCATAATTGATCTTATATATTTGTGACAAATTTACCATTTGTTTTTTTTTTGGATAAAAGTAATAATTATATTGAGCAATGACCAATTATAGAAAAGAGATCACGGCACCAAAACTTACACTCAAGATGAGAAGATCATTATAAGTGAAAGGATGTCGAGATATAAAAGGACGCCAAAAGCTAACCCAAACTACAAGACTAACACAAAATACATGACACGAGATTGGCATGAACAACCGGCAACCAGACACCTTAAGCACCAGGCGAGGGAGGAAAGAGGCCCCCAAACTCTCGCATCAAGCATCAGCATCCTTGGACGGAGACAACCCACCGTGACGGCTGAAACTAGGGAGGCATTTAAGGGTCCCCAGAAGAGAAGATAACCGGGTCAATACTCCAGCTCCACTGCAGCCTTCTATTCCTGAAGTTATCCTCGACATTCCTGAAGGTGATAGCCTTATCTCTAACAAATTTAAAGAGATGGTTCTTCATAGCCGAGACGGCAAGTGGCTGCTCTCTAAAAAGTATATTGTTCATGTTTTTCCAAATAATATGACATAGCGCACCAAAGGAAAAGCGGGCAATGCACTTATAGAAATCCTTGCCCGATAGCAAGGTAATGGCCCAACGGAGATTCTCCCCCCAAGACTTGTTACGCCATGGAAGATTGCATCTAGCTGCCCAAAAGAAAGCGGTGCCGGCCATGACGCGACAACCAAAAAACAGATGGTCAATAGAATCAGGCATATCATTGCAAAAAGCACATAACCACTCTCTATTCTACCATGAGACAATAAGAGAGCTTGGGTAGGAAGCTTGCGTTTGGCCATAAGCCAAAGATTTACTTGATACCGTGGTGTGATTGCGTTATTCCAGACAAATATGTGCCAATGGACTCAGGTCCTCTTCGGCCTGATGGTTTGCCAAGCTGTTGCAACTGTGAATCGGCCCGACGAATTCTCCCGCCAGCAAAAGCAATCCGAGTCCTACGAAAGGCCCGGGAGGGGTTGCTCCCACGACTCTAAAACCGTCTTGAAAGCTTGCCCCTCATCAGAGAAAAGATTTGCCATTATTGCCTGCCTAGAAAGGTCGTAACTATAGATGATCGAATTCGAAAAGATTAAGTTCAGAGGACCCCTCAGGTGCCAATTATCAAACCAAAGTGATACCGAGAGGCCATCTCCAATCCTTCAATAGAAGGCATTTCGGAACTCCCTGTTGAGTTGTAAGATCTTCTTCCAAGCTCAAGAATAGTAGGTCGGCTTTTTAATGACCTAGAAGTTCCTTCTTTTTAAAAAAGTGGAATGGATCCACTTGCACCACAACGATTCATTGTCTAAAAACATGAGCCAAATATGCTTAAGCATGGTAGCCTTGTTGCAATCCCGAAGCCTCCGGATACCAAGACCTCCCTTCTTTTTTGGGAGGCATACCTCATCCCATGCTACCTTGGCACCCCCTCTACCCAAATCCGGGCCTTTCCACAGGAATTGTTTGAGGATTCACTTAATCTGGTCCAACACAGCTGAAGGTTGAATGAATACACTCGCCCAATAGGCTTTTATGACATGAAGGACTGAGCTAATAAGCTGAAGTCGACCAGCAAAGGATAGAAAACGATGTGTCCAGGATTGAACCCTCACTGTAATGTGGTTAACGAGAGCGCAACAATCCACCTTAGTGAGCCTCGATATAATAATTACCGGTAAGTTACCTTCATGGAAGCCAAGGTCAAGAAGGATTTGATTCCTTAAAGATGGCGTACCTCCTGCCAAGAAAACCTCGCTCTTGCTTGAGTTTGGGTGCAAACCACTCTAATCCGAGAAGGTTTGGAGGCCTTCTTTGAGGAGCGTCACTGTAGGCAAGTCAGCTTCACAAAATAGGAATACGTCATCCGCAAAGAATAAATGTGAGAGACTTGTTGCCATGCATCTCCAGAAGAATTTAAACTTCAGCTTCGAAGAGCACCTAATTAGGATCCCGGAAAGCACCTCCATAATCAAGGTAAATAAATAGGGAGAGATGGGATCACCCTGTCGAAGGCCTCGACCACTCGAAAAGAAACCGTGTAGCTCCCCATTCAATGCAATGGAAAACTTAGGAGTACACACACAGGTCATAATGAGTTGAGTCATCGGCTCGGGAAACCCAAAGGCAAATAGGACTCGCTCAAGAAAATCCCAGTCAACTGTGTCGTAGGCTTTCCGGAAATCCACTTTAACCACACGCTTAAGTAACTAGGGGTCTAGGTGGAAACTGGAGAAGAGTTCCTGAGCCAACAATATATTGTCCCTGATCCGCCAGCCCTTAAAAAAGGTGCTTTGAAAAGGGCTAACTACATCCTTCAGAACTGCAGCAACCCGATTAGCTAGCACTTTTGTAATACATTTATAAATACTATTGCAACAGGCGATGGGCCTGTAATCATCGATGGTAGTCGCATTAGGTACTTTCGGTACCAACACCAATATGGTGTTATTTATCTCCCTTAAGAGCCTTCCCGTGGTGAAGAAATCCTTCACCACTGTCGTGACCAATTGTCCAACCGTCCCCCAATTTTCCTTTAAGAATTCGACCGTAAAGCCATCCGGCCCTAGGGCCTTACCCCTAGCTAAAGAAAAAAGGGTATCTCGAATCTCCAGCTTAGTGACAGGTCGCGCAAAGGAGTTAACCTGGTCATCAGAAAGAGGACACCGGATGACCTCCTGAATCTCCCGAACCGAAGGTCTTCCATGCTCCACCCGCGGCGTCAAGAGGTCCTGGAAGTACTCGACAAAATGCTGCTGGACTAGTTGTGGCTCAGTAATTTGGTTACTTAAGGTATCCATGACGGAGAGAACTCTATTTCTCAACTGTCTCTTGTTGACATACTGATGGAAGAACTTTGTGTTACAGTCTCTCTCATTGAGCCACTTGACTCTAGACTTCTGTCTAAAAAAAGACTTTTCCTTGGACTATAGGTTCGCGAAGGTAGGTCGTTGATCCTTCTCCAACTCAGCAAGATGAACACTGGTGGGGTCCTACTGAAGGCCAACCTTTGTGATCTCTGATGCCACCCTCGCTTTTGATGTCCCAGTGGAGATATTTGAGAAGGACTCTCTATTAAGCCGCTTGAGTCGGCATTTGAGGGCCTTGAGCTTGCAGACAAGCCTAAACATCGGTACTCCCTCACCCTGATCCTCCCAAATTTGATTAACAATTGTATTGAACTCCGGATGCTTCATCCAAAAGTAAAAAAATTGAACGGTTTCCTCCGAAGTACCGAGTTCGACACCTTGACCACCACAGGCGTATGGTCGGAAATCCCCGGCGCTAGGAATGAAGCTTCCGAGTAGGAGAAATCTAGGCTCAATCTAGAGTTCACGAGGACTCTATCAATCTTCCTTGCCTTCCGAGAAGTTCCAGAGGAAGTTGTCCAGGTGTATCTAAAACCTACATACTTGAGATCTTCCAAATTCGACTGAGCTAAGCATTGGCCGAACTCATCAAAGCACGGGATCCAAGCATCTGAGCCACCTACTCTGTCAGACTGGTCCTTTATAGCATTAAAGTCCCCCATCACCAGCCAAGCGAAATTCTGCAAGGCAATGCTTCTAAGGATGAGGTCCTCCCATAAAGGCCTCCTATGACATCCCGAATTTTCAATTCTGTTTTCAATTAAATAAATCGAACCTTTCATCGATGCGCCTATAGTGTTGTTCTCATAGCTGATCACTCTTGAGATAACTAGACTATCTGGGGAAGTCATTAAGGAATTTTAATGCATTAGACTTGAGAATTTGATCAGGAATCGACTACTCGACCGTGCTCATCTGTAGAGATCATTACGACACAGTAATATCGATTAAAAATCAAAAATAGGTTGGTTCGACTTAGATGTGTGGTTAAACATGGGTGATTCCACCAAATTGAAAAATTATCATCGATTGGCACTACTATGATTTTTCTGTCGTTTTGATACCCTGTGTCCGTATTTGAATCCTTGAGATTTTCACGACAACCGAGAGTCGCCAATGTGTCGAAGAAGTTCATTATGGCTCAAAGAAAATCGACAATAGGTCATTTGAACTAAAAATTTCTAAAAACTACCTGAAAGCCTAGGTTACGCTAAAATCGAGAAAGATTGAAATTAATCGCGAATTTGAATCCGATTTCAGAAATTGAAAGTTCTGTCATGTCACGAGTCATTTTTAGAACGTCGACTCAGTCTCCAAAGATTTTTCTGCAAACCAAGGTTTTGGCGGAAAAAGTCGATATAGGACCGTTTTCGATCGGAAAATGTAGAGGACCGTTTTTTATCATGAAATTGGGATGCAAGTAAGTCATAGTAGTGAGGAAAAATACCAATTTGATTGTTGACTAGATATCAGAATTTTTAGAAGCCGAATTGGATTGTTTCAAGGGAGGATTGAAGTCCAATTTGAGCCAATTCCATTGCAAATTCGTGTGCCCCCCTTGCCCACAACAATTGGACCACTTCAAGGCTTCTAGAGGAATCTAAAGGGTTGAGGAATTGGCTATGGAAGACAACTGCTTGGTGGGACACACCAAAGGGGATAAAGAGATGAGAGGATTAAGACCAGCCGGTTCCCTCCTCTCTTCCTCCCCTCCCTGTCGATCTCTCCTCCTCCATTTCCAAAGCTGAAGACCTCTCGAAAACCTGTAGAAACCAAGTAGCTCACCCTCCCCCTCCGTCGATCGATTTCTAGCCCCGTCGGATCGCCGCTCGTGCCCCGCGAGCTCGCCTGCTCGTCGCGCGCCACCACTGTTCCAACCGCTTGTTCCTCCTAGTTCGAAGCCCCTCTAGCCACAACAAGCTCACCCGGAGCCCGTTCAGCTTGCCTCCACCGCCGTGAAGCTCCACCATTAGTCACCCGACCCTACTACAGCTCTGCAATCCGTTTTTGCCCGTTTCCACCCCAAGCCAGCCATCGTCCAGTTTCTTCGACCCACCGAGCAGAGACCGAAGTCTTGAGTTTTTAGCCACTATTTTGGCTCGCTTTGGATGCTTTCCTGACCTCGCTTTGGAGTTTATCGAGCCCCTCTGCGTCCTTGTTGTTTTGATCCGAGCGAATCGCTAAACAAGTGAGTTTAACTCACTAATCCCTGCTTAGTACGTTAATGACATTTAGGGGTTGATTAGTTTAGACTAAGTATGGATTATGTGGATAGTTAGAATAATAGATAAGATCTAGTATTTATTTAAACAGGTTC
This sequence comes from Eucalyptus tenuipes, assembly GCA_014182365.1. NCBI lineage: Eukaryota > Viridiplantae > Streptophyta > Magnoliopsida > Myrtales > Myrtaceae > Eucalyptus > Eucalyptus tenuipes. Next base: position 19,310,493 of record CM024539.1, on the reverse strand, counting down.
GGAAATTTTTTGGGCCCGTTTAGGTATTTAAGTAGGCATTACGGGCCTAAGTGTGCATTATTTGCATTTAATAATTAATTTTCGAAATTATTTAATTATTTATTTATTTTCTGAAAATTAGACCAGGATAGCCGATGGCCAGAATTTTATGCCGATTGTAATAGTGTGATTGAATTATTTATTTGATTGCTATTTTGTGCAAATTGAGTGTGATTTGTAATTTTGGGTATTTATCCCAAAATTTAGTAGTTTCAATAATTAATTAGAAAATCACCGAGCATTGGTTTACAATGCCAAAAATGGATTTGTAGACTGGTGAAAATAGTGAGATTTTCAAGTGGGAGAAAATTGTATTTTGGCTAAGGTCAACCGTATACTCACATACGATTATTTTTATCGGGTATGATAAAAATAGTGAAATTGTTAGATGGTCAAGATGGTATACTATATCAGGCTGCGGGCTTGATATATCAGCTTTGGGTGAGCAGTACACCGGTATACTATATCAGCCTGAGGGCCATGATATATTAGCTTTAGGTGAGCAGTATACCTTGTTGTCAGCTTCTGGTGAGCATTATCTGTATACTATATTAGCTTACGGGCTCTGATATGTTAGCTTTGTGTGAGCAGTATACTCTATTGTTAGCTTTTGGTGAGCCATAGATAATTTATCAGATTTGGGTGAACTATACTATCTATCTTCAGCTTAGGGTGAGCAGTCCTGATTTGATTGAATGTTATAGATAGTATTGAGTGAATAGACCGAGAGAAGGTCGTGAGGACATGAAATCGACTGAGTCAATTGATCGATGATTCGATTGGTTGTGATGATGTGACTTGTTGAGGTGATTCGATGAATTGCATAATGTATTGACTTGCAGGAAGTAACTGAGGCCAAGGTAAGTCTTTTGACTCGTGTTTGTGCTTAGGCAGCCCTCAGGGCATATTTCTTTCCTATCCGGGTCTTAGGGGGTTGAACTCGCTGAGACGTCGTCTCACCCCGTTGTGGGATAACATTTCAGGTCCTTAGATGACAGCTCCTCCTGAGCATTTTGGTCAACCTAAGAAGGTGACATAGCAGAAATATTTTATTCCACTGCATGGGAACCGCAAGGGATGGACCTTTGAGCTGGTGAAATCCATGGTCTAGGTCGATGAGACCTTACCCCATAAGGTACCTGATCAATACAGAGCATGGTATCGTCAGGCTCGAGATGAAGAGAGGGAAGGTCCCATACCTGAGTCTAAGATTCCCATGTACGTGCTGGAAGTAACCTTTGGGAAAGGCATAGCAGATCCTCCAGAAGGTTCGGTGGTAGACCTGGTGGACCCTGATCTTGGAGATCCAGGAACTCTGGTGTATTCAGCTGAAGGTTCAAATTGGGATCCGGATGAGGATGAAGAAGAGGACGAAGAGCCGTAGTTTTGCGAAACCCCCCCGCTTTTGTAGACCTTATGAATAGAATGGCTTGTATTGTATATATATGACTTGGTTGGTGTGTGTCTATATATATATATATAAGTGTGTTGTGAATTTCAGTTTGAAAAATTGTGGCCCCACTTTCCTATCCCATTGAATTGTTGTCTGGGGATTATTTATCTGCTTTCGCGTGTGCATTAAAATGAATGGGTCGGCAATGCGTCCTTGGATGTCGCTATTTTAATCGACCGCAGAGGGATGGGCACTCGCTCGGAGGATCGGGGCGTGACACCTCCGGAGCGTAAAAGTGTGCTCAGCATAAACAACCGAAACGCAGTAGACCACTCCCGAAGCCAACAGCTTGAGGTTGCCACGAATCGCCTGGCTAGTAATTGAAAAAGCTTCGAAGTTAACACGTGATGGATCCCATCCGACCCAAATTGTTCCCCTAGGGGAGTACTCATAATTTGCAAGCCAACACAAATCCCTCAAAAGTCCTCCAGAAATGGAATTGAAGAGAGTCTACAGCACTTTCGTCTCCACCAAACCAACTAAAAACAACTGATTCGAAAGAACAAGGCTGCGGACCTCCGCTTGCCTAATGGGGTCAACCATGCCCCTAATATTCCAACACCCTATATACATATATAATATAATATATAGGAGAAGGATCAAGAGTTACCTCCTCTTTGCAGGTCTATGCCGACTAGGAGGCGGAACAGCTCGAGCTGAAGGAGGAGGCGGATCTGGAGATAGGGCCAGCAGCTTATCCTGCATTGTCTCAACCCTCATACTAGGAGGAGGAGCCTTCGGCGATGGACATGGAGATAGCAAGTCATCATTTGAGCTACTAATTCGGTTGGCCAAATCATCCGATTCCTCGCCAGGACTGAGCGGGGCTAATGTTGAGGCATCTGCAGGGCAGATCGAGTCGTCCGCTAGGGTGGGGGAAGAACTAACCATCTTCGCAAGAAGTTCTAGACCTCTTTGAGCCTTGCGAGTTGAAGTAGAGGGTAGCCCCTTCTTCAAGGCAGAGGCCTTCCGTTTAAGGAGACGCCCCTCATCACTAGAGTTGACCGAAAGGACCGAGACTGCTTCCTTTGGAGGAGGAGACTTTTTCTTCTTCCCCTTAACTTGTTTCCAGGTCTGCTCAAACTCGCCAGGGCCATCCATCACCACCGGAGCAGGGTTAGGGAGGCGGGCCGAGACGGAAGGGGTGGGCTGGTCTAAACTTGCTGCACAACCATCTCCGGCCTGGTGGTAGCTGGAGAGTCGGCACAACTATGGCCAAAAGTGCCACACCTCATGCATTCAACCGGTTTCCATTCATACTCAATAGAAATCGATCGCGCCACCCCATTCAAGGTCACATTCATCGAAGAACACCTCGGTTGCTTAGCTTGGATCTCAACGCACACCCTGGCGAAGGAAATCAATCTCATTTGCTCCGTGCGTTGATCGACATAGAGGGGTTCTTCAATCTAAGGGGAGATTCTTCAATCTAATCCATACCGGCACTGATGTTTGTTTGTCTTGCTTCGACTCTAAGAGTGGCTTCCATTGTTGCATTATAAGGGGCACCCTTGCAACCGTTAAGGGTCCTTCTTCCAAAATCTTCCTACTGAATAAAGGATCAGGGATATGGAAGAAATAGAATCCCTGATTGTTGGCCATAACCTCCGCAAGCTTCGGGCCCCAGCTGTGCTTCAACGATTGTTCCATGAGCTTGATAGGGAGTTTCCTCCCCACATAATACCCAACAAGGCACTCATGCCACTTGGGATCAACAGCCTTGAGCACCTCTTCAGAAAGGTTAACAACTGGCTCATTATCCACAAAGGAATGAGGAACATAAGTCAGGTCATAACCCTTCGCAGCAAGGCACGCCACATTGGCCCAAGAGCGGGTAAGGGGAGGCTTCGAGCTCCTCGGTTGCTGGTTAGAGACCCGTGGCCACTTGGAGGCAGACCGCACGTGACTACGGCCTCTGGATCGACCTACGCGGGCTGGAGCCTTAAGGGGTTCTCGTTGTTTCTCTAGCAACACAATAACAGGAGCCTTACTAGGGAGCTCAGATTGCTGGGCTATAAGGTTACGAGATGAGGGGCTACGTCCCTTTTCACTTCCAACACTAGGTTGGGCCTCATTACCTAGGCCATCCACCACAGCAAATGAAGAAGCCATAAATGCAGCAACTACCCTTTAAACAGCCCACAAACCCTACCATAGGAAGGACATTGCAAAGATGAAGGGCATACCAGGGCTAAGGCTTCAGAGGGTTGAGGGAAGAGCAGACGAGCCTATACTCCTCAGCAAAGGCCCATTGAACAAACCTCGCACCAGCTCAAGCCGAGAACAGACGAACAGAGCAACAGATTGATCGCGCCCTAGGGTGAACGAGATCCGAACTTGTAGGGTGAATCAACACGATCGGCTCGGAGAGAAGAAGGAGGGAGGTCAGATGACCCACGCCACCAAAAGTTGGCCCAAACGATTGGCTAAATCCACTGGGATGAGCAGAACACCAGGTGGGATGAATAGGGGCAGAATCGCACACTAGGGAGAGACCAGTGACCAGTAATGCGAGAAGGTGCAAATGGCCAAATTTACCCTTGGGTAGTTTTCATTAAATTTGATTAATATGATAAAAAATCACAAATTGATATACCTGTGATAAATGGAGGATAAAATCCCAAACCAGTACACTCATTAACTGTTATGTATCACTAATTGAGCAATTTGAAGGCAAAATTTAACAGAAATTAATAGGGGGTAAATTTTTCACAAGTATATCGGTTTGTCATTTTTTGTAGTTAAAAAATTAATTTGGGATAAATTTATTACAAGTATACCAATTTGGGATATTCCGTAATATTAACGCCTTGAAATTTACATGATGAATGAATTAGCATTTATTCAAAAAGAGTCACAGTATTAAAAGGGCGTCATGGGACACCAATCCAAGCTACAAATAATTGAACCGTTGGGCTAGGATTTCTAGTTTTCATAGACTAATTTCCTTCACAGGTGCACTTAGGTAGCTGTCTTTCCCATCGTTGCCTAAGCCTTAAATCCACCCAGATTTTCCAAATTGATTGGGCTGAATCTAGTATGATATTTGAAGTTTGTAATATTTTTGCATCTCTTCGATTACTCCAAGCTTGGATTTGAAAGGATCCTAGAAACCGAGACACTACTAGCTATTGACCCAAATTTGCAAAAGTCGAGGTGCCATATAGATAATAGAGATATGGCTGGATTGTGACATAAAAGACGCAGGTTGATTCTCGAGATTGTCATAACCAAATGTCTGTGATTGGAAAGCTCTTATAGGCACGAGCATGTCCAACGTAATCTGATTTGGAATAGGGGGAAATCGAATCTAAGTTACTTACGAATAGCTTGAGCTCGATTCCATGATTATTTGAGATCAACTTGTTCGATTTCAAGTTAAGCTCGAGGTCTAGTTACTCAAAAAATTTGTTGCGTTGAACTTGAGCTTCCCAATGCTCAGCTTGACAAACTCGCTAGTGTAATCAATTTTTTACTATTTTAAAAGTATCTTAAATAATTACAAAAATAGACATAGATATCCTCTAAGTTCCTTAATACACCCACATTACTCAATAACTTTAAAATTAAGCTCGAGCTCCCTTTATAAGTTGATCGTAATCTAGTGGACACAAGTTGATGCGATCATCATGATTTTTTTTTTTTTAAATTGACTGAGCATAAATTTTAATTGAGCTCTAGTAGAAATTTCGAGTGCCGAGTTTGTGAGTCAAGTCAAGTTTTTAGTACCAAGTATGCAACTTGAGTTAGCTTGAACTTGGCACTATGCGTGTGTTTGGTTTGGCTTTGCAAATAAGCCTTGGGGAAATGCAAATATCTTTGATTCAAAGCCCATTGAGAAAATGCAAATTATCGTTTGGTAAAATATCATTTATAATGCTACTTTATCCTAAATAGTGTTTGGCAAATATATATTTTTTTTTTGCAAAGGGCTTTTGGGTCTAATTTTTTATTTTCTATTTTTTAAATAAAGGCCCTCCCGCGAGGGCTAAGGCTACCAATGAGCCAGATCTAGCGTCGACAGCCGTCGCCCAAAGTCGCATGACCCTGACGACTGTCGCTTGGGTCGCACCAACCCAAGCGGCCATCCCTTGGTTTGAGTGACCTTAGGCCTCGGCACCTTGGGTCCAACAACCTAGATGGTCATCGTCAGGCTTGCGTGACTCAGGCACCCCTCCCATGATTTCCCCAACGGCTCTTCGGCCACTCCCGACCCTTCGCCTGCTTGATCAACCCTTGCTGGCCGCCCTTGCTGGCTGCCCTTTCTCGAAAAAATATTTACAGTAACAAGGACAAAATTGAAAAATTGAAAAATTAAAAAATTGGTGAGGGTAGTTTTAGAAGAAGAAATTTAATTTCAGCATTCTCAAAGACAGCATTTGGCCGAAAGCCTCTTAGGATGGGTTGCCAAACACCCATTATTTTCCCAAGAGACTTTTGGAGAGAATGTTGGATCAAACGCACCATATATCAGCTTCCACATGACTTAATTGCACTCCTAATTTGAAGAATGATCACCTTTCAAATGAATCTGGATGAGGAAGCAAGATGAGCCATCTCCATCAAAACATCCCTCCCTCAGAATTCTGGCTTTCGTGCCAAATTCGTGTCGTAGGAAAAAAATAAAAAATCGTCACCTTCTCGCACAAAAGTTTTCACCATTAATGATGTCGAAGTCCACTGATTTCTGCATAACCACACAACTTTGCATTGGCAAATTATTGAGAGAGCACAGCTTAATGTATATGCAACGTCTTCTCTAGCTAGAAGTTAGCTAATCACAAGGACCCCCCGGACCTCCATACGTAAAGCTATACCCCCATTCCTTCCTTGGGGATATACATGTCATTTTTGAGGCCATAAACTTTCGACTTGTCCACACGCTCGAACACAGCCAGTGGAGTTTGGTTCGTGTTGGAACCCGTCATGTAATGGACCTGGCGGAAAAACGCCGCGTGGTCGTACCTGCCATCGGGCTTGTGCCCGCTCCCCAACGGAGGGCAATTTTTCGTCCTCCTGGAGAACCCTTCTCCTCCCCAGGACACTCTCTTGCCGCCGTCCCGCAAGTTGACGAGCAGCTCCTTCGGCCAGTACCCGATGGCGATGTCTCCGTTCAGGATGAACCACCAATTCCCCGTGCGCGGGTCTTGCTCACCGTGGATTCGAATCTCGTACTGTCGTCCGCCATATGTGGATGTCGGCTTGATGGGACTGTTGAGATTCACTACCTTATGTATTTGCACGAATCCTGGGCATAAGATGTTAAAGCACCCGTTGCGGAAGCCATCCCCCTATCAAGCCCCAATACATGATCAATCCGAAAAATTCGCTACACTTAGTTTATTGCACAAAATTTTGTTCACAGGAGAATCACGATCATTGTATTGTTGATGTTTAATTTCTCACCGTCCAGTAAGTGATCAACCGAGTGAGACCATCACCATTTATGGCTGGATAAACTTAAATTGCGTAAGACATGGAAATGATTATTCACATTCAATTAGAGAGGAACATAATAAGTCGAAAAAGAAAAAAAAGAACAAAGAAAAACATAAAGCTAGGTAATTTTGGAAAAGCTCACACTATTTTCACCATCCAAATACCTTTAGACACACCCCAAAACTTAAATGATCCAAAATTGTCCTCACCGTGACATTATAGTAAGATTGATGAAATAGATAAAGTACACATTTAGTATAGAACAACCGAACTAATAACTTCTATTAGACTTTCCTAAATTGTCATTTCTACTTCTTTTGTATTCAAATTGGAGAATCATTATTTTTCTTTACAAGAGCTATCTAAGATCCGAGTATTCTAATTAATTTAACGAGCGAGATTCTAATTTAAAAAATATAGATCTACAAAGTATATTCATTTACTCTTTTCCCAAACAATGAGACCTTGAACTTACTGCCCATCCTGCATAGATCGCGCTCACATGGTCTGACGGCCCATTCTCGGTATACAATCTATGAGCACTGAATTGATCTTCCACAACTGTCAAGTTATAGACGGACAGACGTGCATCGACTCCATATTTGGTCTCAACATCGTCCACCACTATAGAGACCGGCTGCCAAAACCAATGGTCGACTTTGATTGAAATTGGATCGAATATGTGAGCATACATGCTGCCAATGTACATCTATGAAATGACATCGAACTTACATGATGCAACGACACATCGTGGCCCATGCTTACAAAAGGAGAGGGGTTCTTAAGGAGAGATCTGGCCCTTATCAAGTCTTCCTTACGAACTCGAGGTATCGGAACTGTCCGTGTAGGACATAGTTCCCTCGATCCGAACGCAACGAGCTTGCCAATAGAGGAAGATGTCGGTGAGGTGACAGTATGCGGGCTCGGCTTTCTCTACAAGATTAAGGCGAACATCGTTGAAAATTTTGTAGTGTAACCTATACGATGAAGCGAATTACGGAAATTTTCGCATTTGCTAATTGGAAAACATTGTTCAAAGAATATGAGAAAAATTACGAAATGCTCAAATTTTGAACTATATGCCAAAAAGATTATCTGAAAAATGAAAATGAAAAACTAAAAGAAATGAAAATGAAAAACTAAAAGAAGTAATTTTTTCTTCTCTATATTCTTAGTTAAAAAATGGACATATTTTCCAAGACCAAACACCTCCTAAAAGTTTATTTTTTCTACCAAAATCGTTATATGATGTTCTAGGTCAGAGAAATTTAAAGTGTCACGTTGATCGGATTTTTTACAAATAAAACATCATAGCTTCTTACCGTGACGGTTCATTTGGTTGATTCCTGAAAGTATGCGATCCCAACAGTCTTCCGAAAATCAATTTGTATTTTTGGAAAATTTTCATAACATTTATTACCTATGAAAATGGAAAAACTAATGGATGTAAAATAAATGATTTTTTTTTTGGTCTAAAATTGAAAGTTTAGTGAGGCAGATACTTGCAACTTTTAAAAGTTCTTGATATTGCCGTGCCAAAGTTCAAGGAGATTTTGAGCTATTACACCAGACATGTAATTAATCATCATTGAAACAATGGAAAAATCATTTACGCATGCCTACTAAAATATTTTGTAAGGTCAGTCTCGCATGTGTTACACTTGTCAATTGGGCCATGTGTTAGTGGATTGATTAAGGGCGGAAAAAAAGGAAAAAAAGTTATACGTCTCTCTCTGGAAACACAACATATTGGTTATGGAACTTTGCCAAGAGTAACTCAAAGTCTTAAGAATTAAGGTATTTTGAAAGTCATGAGATATATAAAAGGAATTAAATATCACACAATATATTTTATAATAACTACACTAAAATATTCATAAATCCCTTCAATTGGAGAATAAAGATGCATACTCACCTGAATTTTGTGATTCTTTAACAGAGGATGATCAAGTGATGGTTGCTTGTTTCTATCAACACAGTCAATTATTTCTCCTTCCTCAGTCTTCATAAAGAAAAACAAGCGCTCATTAGCGAAAATCCTTAGATTGCAATCGAAAAATTCCTCTTTAAAAATCTTCAGAATAAAAAATGCTAAAAATTTCAAACAAAATATGATTTTTCTAAACATTTCCGCATTTGACATTTCAATAGTATTTTATCATCGATTATTATCATGGAAAGAACGATCATCTTTTTTTTTTTTTTTCTATTTTTCTTTAAAATAACGCACCTTGACATTTATAATAGAACTCCAATTATTGCGAGTGAAATAGCAAATACAAAAAAGAACCATCAATAGGCAGGATATTGGATAAAATAATAATACTCAAAAATAAAATCATTGTAAAATCAATATTTGAGACTTACAAAAGGGATGCTAAAACCCTGTTGTACTTTTCAAATAACTTCATGTGTTTTTAAGGTTTAATATGAAGCAAAAAGAAAGGCGAGGATTACCACAAACGTCTTGATGGGTGGTTTATTCAAGATCTTGAGTTGTCTCTCCAGCTCCAGATCATCTTCGAAAATGCTGGTCTTACCCCAAACGTTGTAAACTCCCCACAAACAAAGAAAGACGAACAGAAGCTTTAAAGCCATGGCGAGTTCTATAGACTCTTCTTTTGGGTATGAACTCAGCTACTAGAAAGAAAAACATGTACCTAAAGGGGTCCCTCTAAAATTGAAGTGCTTTTTGCCATGAATCCCTCACCACTTGACCTAATCGTTTAATCTCAACCGTTCATTCCGTTTCCCATCTTGGTTTTTACCCAGGAATGGCGTTAGGATAAGTTTGAAATAGCTGACCTATCTCAAGTTGAAATTGATTTAGCCATAGTTATGGATTAGATACAGCATGAAGACAATTCAATAGATGTAAAGAAACGACAAGTTTTCTTAATTAGTTACTTAAAAAGTGTCTCGCTACTCGCTCTAAGAAATCTCCTAGTTATTTGGGCTCCAGCCATTGATGAGGCATAATTAGGGATCTATCATTTTCTTCAAATCCAGTGTCCTTTTAGGATTTAATTGTCAAAACAAGACTTAAGGACTCAATTGCAAAACTTTGAAGATTAGATTTTTCTTTTTACTTTTTTTTTCTGTTGAAAGAAAATTGTATTCATTACTTAAAATGATATAGAAAGGCATACTTTTCATGACAAAGCAAATCGAAACAAAGCATGAATACTAAGCAGTAAAGTCAATCTAGAAAATGAGGTGGATCATCACAGCACCAACAAAGTTAAACACAAACTCATTTCACAAAAGCGGATTTGTCCAAAAAAAATTGGCGGCCGATCACTAGATCTCATGTCTTTATTAAAGATGAGCACATGCTAGAAATTTCTTCTCCAATAATTATGACGTTGCCAATCGGTGGTGTGTGCCTAGGTTCGACTTCCTCTACACCATCGTCGTATAGAGACAGCCATAATATATTAAATAAACACATATCTAACCTATGGAGGAGAAAATCTTCATAATTCAATGAGACGCCAAAACTCCTGTGATCATTATTGAGACTGGAGGCAGAAAATTTGTGCACGAACAGAGCAAAGGGGCATCAAATCCCCAAAAACATGTTCATTAAACTCCCATATCTAGATCTAGAGAGGATAATACCCAAATTTAGAACTAGATCGGGAGAGTTCAAACTATCAAATCAAGAACTAAATCGGGAGAGAGAGCTCCTAAATCTAAATAGGGAGAGAAGGAAAAGCCTATCTTTTTCCTGACTTATTAAATTAATGAGATATTTAATGAGTCCAGTTTCACTAGAACTACTCATCATAGAAAATAAAAAAGAAATATACCAATGACACCCAACATGAAGTTAATCATTATTGGAAAAAAAATGGGGAAAACATTCAGAAATGCATATTAAGAGGATTCTAACGTGAATTTTGAATGTGTTACATTTATCACTGGTTATAGAAAGAAACGGTAAAGGAGAAAAAAGTAACCCTGAGCATCAGTATTGTTAACTATCGAACTTTGAGAATTTACATATCATCCCTGTGACCTTTGGTATATTGCACAAGGGGCTTCAACCTTGGAAAATTACATATTCTTCCTTACTCCGAAGCTTTTATTTTTTCGTTGCAGGTGCTAGTTTTTTCGTCGGTATAACTATTAAGTGTTACCTGAAATTAGACTAACTTATTTTTCTTTACCAAAATAACTTATACTATATAATTAATGGTGTTAAAAAAAAATAAAGAATGATGAACGGTTAATGTAGTTAAGAAAAATAAGAAAAATAAATTGATACTTACTTAGGTAACAGTTTTAAGCTATCAGGATCGAGAAACTAGCCGTAGAATAAAAATGAAAATTCAGGGGGCTAATAGTTGTAATTTTTCAGAGTTCGAGATATTGCAATATCAAAATTCAAGGGAAGGTTTTGAGCAATTATTCCTAAAATATTTACTACACGCGACATGGAATTACTAATTATTGAAAACAATGGGAGAAGCATTTATGTAAGCCCTTTAAAGGTTCTTTTAGGTCAATCTTGCATGTGTTACACTTGTCGATTGTGTTAGTCCATTTGTAAAAGGTGGAAAAAAAAAAAAGAGGAGAAAAAGTAATGCACTTGTCAATTGGGCTATGTTTCTTAGCCCATTTGTAAAAGGTGGAGAGTGATATAAGGTGATGGAATGACATCATCTTGCAAAGAGTAATACGTAGTCATAAAAATAAAGCATCTTGAAAGTCGGGAGATGTATGAGAGGATTTAAATGTCACACAATATAATTGATGATAATTACACTCTACTATTCCTACATTAGACGCATAATCATATGAATTTTGTGATTCACTGATAGATGATGATCAAGTTGTAATTGCTTATCACTACAGTCAATTATTTATTCATCCTTAACCTCTATCATGACTTTCTTTCACATGTTTCCGTCCTTGATATATCGATGGTATTTATCATTAAATTTATTCATGGAAAGAATGATCATCATTTGCTTTCTATTTTACCCATAAAAACATGTTTGACCGAGTGGTCACAGGCCCAAGAAGCGGCACACCTACAATCGAGGTGCACCCACCTCGACTTGAGATGCACTTGCCTTGACTTGAGGTGGCCGCCCGATAGGGGTGATTAGGTCCAGGGTGGGTAGGGTTTAGATCTGGACCCTGTACCCTACCTTGTTATAACCGGTTCCCCTTTTCTGGACCATATACCCGACCCTCTTTGTATTGGACCCTGTACCTGACCCACCTTGTTTTTCTGATCCGATTCCAGGGTCAACCCTATTTCCACTGGAACCTGTTTTGCAATATCCCGATATCATATACGAGTTCGAATTTTATATTAATAAGAGAGAAATTAACGTAATCCTCCTAATTTATATTGAAACATTAAGCATTGTTAATAAATTAATACATGAACTTTTTGACTGAACAAAAAATTAAGGATCCATAGTTTTCTGATCCGATTCCAGGGTCAACCCTATTTCCACTGGAACCTGTTTTGCAATATCCCGATATCATATACGAGTTCGAATTTTATATTAATAAGAGAGAAATTAACGTAATCCTCCTAATTTATATTGAAACATTAAGCATTGTTAATAAATTAATACATGAACTTTTTGACTGAACAAAAAATTAAGGATCCATAGGGCTAATTATAATAAATAAAATCATAAGGCAAAGAATTAGCAACAAACATGGGTCTAATATTAGTCTTATTCCCACAACTATTACATGAAACTACTCATTTTATGCAAGCATAACTCTTTCTACAAAAAAGAAATTAAGCGAGCCAATCCATGTGATACATAAGAATTTGGCGGCAACGAACACCGTCCGTCCAGTAGACAGTGCAAGAGGGAGCCGGTGAGGGAGGGAAGCAAGTGAGGAAGAGGAATGACAAAGGAGGAGTGTCGTGCGTGTTTGGGAGAGCCAAGAGGAAAAATATCGTGTGATTGCGGGAGTAAGAATAGAAACCGGGAGAAAAAAGAAGGGTTTTGGACCTCTACTTACAAAACCGGTCCGAGAACCAGTCCAGGAACCGGTTTCCGGGTGGGTAATCGCTTGAAACCTGTTCCCGGACCAGTTTAAACCGGTTCCGAATTTTGGGAACTGGTTCCCAGACCAGTTTCAATGGGAACCGATTCCCAACCCTATTTTCCAGGTGGGCCGGTCCGGGAACCGAGTATACCCGGTCTGGTTGCACACCCCTCGGGCTTTTAAATAGACTTGTCAAAATGGGCCATAAGCTTATTTCTCAACCCACATTTGGTGAGCTAAGTTGTTGTAAGGGTTAGTTATATTCTATAAGTGGGTTATAAATGAGTTTAAAATGATAAAAAAAAAAAAAAAAAGAAGCTCACTTGATTTTCATTATCTTTATTGACTCCTAACACTCTCTATTACATTGAATTGACTACATTATCCATTGCGGATCCTACTTTTAATTTAAGATGATTTCTAACCTTTTTTTCTTCTTTATCTTTTGTTTCAATTCTACTAGAGATGAAATTACTCATGCTCCTCTTAAAGAACATTTATTGAGGCTACAGAGGGCCCACTATTGCTTTAAGCTTATTTCTTGCCTTCTTTTCTTTTTCTTCTTTTCCTTTTCTTTCTCCATTTGGAATAATATTGGTGTCCCTCTTTTCCCAAAATAAAAATAAAAATGGTAGATAGCTGATTAAATATTTTTTGACAAAAAAAAAGTTGTGTTAATGAGTTGCATATTTCTCTTCTTTTTTTTTTTTTTTTTTTTATACTAGGAAACTATTATGTAAAAAATAACCTTAGCAAAATTAAGAGTGAAAAGACTCCATCTACTAGTTTTAGTATGCATTTTGTTTAATTATAACTTTAATATATGTCTTTACGTTATAGTCTATGTATTTTAACTACTCAATTTTCATTTTTAACCACTAGGGTTTACCCCAGTGGCCACCCTTCCAACATGGAAAGGGGGAGGAGGGGAGTTCGAATCCCCACCTTCTCAGGGGGGTTGGGGTGGGGACGAATTAGTTTCAGGAGTGGGTTTCGACTCCCACGCCCTGCAAGGAGGCAGGGCAAAAGTCTGAGAGTGAGAGTTAGAATATGAGTGGAGTAGGACCGAATAAAAAAAAAACTACTCAATTTTCATTTTTACAATGAATCTAATGGCCCAATTTTTATTTGTTTTTCATGGCATCATTGTATGATGTTTTAAAGGGTACTTAAAAAAAGGACCTAGTTAAGTACATAAATAATTTTCAACATCAATTATTATAATGCAAAGGCAAAAGAAAATGCTCCCTAAAACAATATTATATAGAATAATACTATTTTTGCCTTAATTATATTGTGTAATTAATTAGCCATTGACAATAAATTACAACAATTGTAATGGCATCATAAGACAACCCATTCGAACCATTTTGCAAATATATATGTTTTGTCAATTCTAAATGCATCAAAATTTCCATAGAATCATCAATGAAAGAAAATTATCCACTGCAATAATAACAAGCTATATATGCATCTTAACAAAAGATATTATTCGTTCAGCTGGCTCCCTCAAAAAGGTAATTCTTTCAAAATATACATATATATATGTATACACACACATACATATACATATATATATGTATATATATTACCTGAATTAGACAATAAAAGTTGTCAATTACATCAATAAGATAGTCATTGTTCACTTAAAACACATATTTCAAGGAATAATTTCAATGTTTAGTGTGAGAAGCTCCAAATGAATTTATTTACATAATTATTTGTCGTTCTCCATTCCTAGTTTCATCATCAATAGATACATTTAAGCAATTTTGGTCATCCTCAATATTGTCTTCCATAGTGATTGCACTACAAAAAATAGTACAATGAAAGATGGGTAAATTATTTATAATTTAATCTTTGAGTAAATTCTCATAAATTTGTACCAAAAACAAAGTAAAAAAAAATCACGATCATGAGGATTATCCAAGGAAATAAAGTTAATAATTGGCGAACAAGTTTAGAAGAAGACAAATATAAAAGGAAATGTTGCAATGTCATGGGCGTGGAAGATGTGAATAGAATGAAAAAAAAAAAAAAAAAGTTGTTTAAAAGGGATACTAATAATTTTGTCTTTTAATAAAATTGAAACAAAAGAAAGAGAAGAAAAATTAAGAAATAATCTTAAATCGAGAATGGGACCCGTAAGGGGTAATGTATTCATTTCAACATAATAGGGAGTGTTGGAAGCCAATAAGAGGGTGGAAATAGCACAAGCCATAAAAAATAATATGAGTGTTAATTGGGTTGAGGGATATCGGCTCTTGGGCAATCTAATTCCCACATTGGAATTGGGAATAAAACCGACCAATCCGGTTCTTGGGTGGGTAAAATTTCCCTCGAGATTAATTGCATCTTGGTCTAAAAGGCAGCTCTTTCCTAGAAAGCCAAGGGGAAAATTTTCCCTTGCCCATCCTCAAAGTCCCAGTTCCAATCATACTGGCACTTTTATCAACTATCTCTTCCACTCCATCTTATATAAACAAAATCTCTATAAAATCCTTCGAATTTCTCTCGCTAAGCTAAGAAACGATTTAGAAGTACATAGCCAAGGACTTTATTATTCATTGCTCAAGTTGTGAAGGAAATATGGATTAAGTTTATTTTTTAGTATTTTACAAATTTGTAATAAAATTACAAAAAATAAAAAATAAAAAATTGGTGTGGTCCAGGTAGATGATTCCACCTCAAGAACTAGAAACCGAACCGAAATTTATTGGTTCCAATTTTATGGAACTGAAAACCGGATCAAAGACTCTAGGAAAAGCTTGGAACCAATGCGGTCCAATTCGAATAGTTCCTTTTGCTCACCCTAAAATGGGTTATAATTTACTTAGATTTAACCCACCTCCGTAAAATTGCAAACAAAATTCCTCTCCGAAACGGAGAATCCTCTCGACTTCTGGGTAGTGAACTCCCTACCTTCAGGGTAGTTTTTGGTTTCTTCTACCATGAAAAACCCTAATCCCACCTTCGACTCAACCCAATCTCTTCTTCCCAAACCCCACCCCCACAGAACAACCTTATGCCCAGGTGAGAAACCCTAAATCACCTATTTCCAGTTCTTACATCAGCGAGCGACAACCCCAAACCCTCAATCTCTTCGATCTTTTCATCTCTATTGCTTCTCTGATGGAGGAATCCGACATACCATCTCTTCAACCTAGCCAACAGCTTCTCTCCCAAATCACTATTCCATAGCCCAAACACAGTTTCAGAGCTCCCTTCAATCAGAAAAGGCATCTTTCCTATTTGGCTGGCCCCAATGGCAGATCAGTTCGAGGAAGATAGAAGGGTCGCAGCCCTCTGCAAGAGCTTAGGCCAGTTATGGTCTGAAGAAGATGTGGTAGATGTTGCAGGTAACATTACGGAAGAGAACAAGTTAGAATGCCAAAAAACTCTGTTTGGGAAATTCTTCTCCAAGCCGAATGTAAACTATGCAGCTTTCGTCAATACTATGAAACGAGCTTGGAAAACAGAAAATTTTACTTGTGCTGTAATAGAGCCTGGCTATTTTTCTTTCTCTTTCCAGTCGGAAGCTGACAAACAAAGGGTTTTAGACTCTGGACCATGGTCTTTCTCCAAAGAACTCCGCTAGTATTACAACAATGTGACCCTGACACTCCTGAGATGTGTTATGATTTTAAATTGTTCCTTTTGGGTACAACTTGCTGGCCTTCCCTTTGGGAGAGTTACAAATGACACTGTTAGAGACATTGCTTCAAAGCTGGTGAAGTAATAGAAGTGAAATTAGAAGCAAAGGGGAGAAGCAACTACAGGATTGGTAAGGCAAAAGTAAGGTTGAATCTGGCCAGCCCTCTGAAGACGGGAGTTCTTGTGAATCTGGATAGCAAGAGGCTATGGGTTGAGTTTAAATACGAGAGACTTTCACATTACTACTACTCATGTGGGAAAATTGGCCACTAAGCCACATTTTGTAAAGAAATATCATACGAGACTTCAGAGTTGGCTGAAAACTTACCAGGAAGATTTGGCCATTGGCTAAGAGCTGAAGCGCGGGAGCTAAGTCCATATGGAAAGATCTTCTATGGCAAACAGAATATTATGTCTGAAGAAAGTGAGAGTGTGCCTAAGACCCAAATACCTGCAAAGGAGACACAGGCACAAGATCAAAATCAGAACCAAAATCCTCAAACCAGCAAGCATAACACTGCTGCCTATCAACCTGCTCCACAGAAAACTAGCCAAGACCCCCCTCTCGAGCATTAGTAATCATGGGAGAAAAAAGCCCCCAAAAGAGAGGAAGCTGCTGTTTAGATGAAGAATCAGTAATGGTTATATATGAAGAACAGCTAAAGGAAGTGGAGGTGGAAATGGAAGAAAACTCAGCAGGTGAAAAGGGATTGATGAGGAACAAATCTAAGAGCACAAAGTTATCTGCCTCAAAAAAAGGGAAACGTTTCTACCCCTATCGTGCCCAATCATCAAAAGCACCAATCATAGAAAACACACAGCTGGTGGACACTCCCATTCAAGTGATAGAGAAGTCAAAACAATGGGCTTTGGTGGCTAGCCTTAATAAGCCACCAAATTATCCATGAAGATATTGAGTTGGAATTGTCAGGGGTTGGGGACACCCCTGACAATTCAAGCTTTGAGAGTCTTAGTGACTCAGGAAAGGCCCAGTATTATCTCTATTATGAAAACAAAAAATCAAGAACAGAAAGTGCATCGTATAAGGAGGAGGCTGAAATTTCAGAATAGCTTCTTAGTGAATTCGGAAGGTATAGTAGGGGGATTGGCCATGTTCTGGGATAACCAGGTTCATCTATCTATTGATTCTTTCTCGGCAAATGTTATAAATGCTCATGTCAAATCACAGCAACAAAACATAGAATGCATATTACGTTTATACATGCTCCAGATGAATTTCAGAAGAGGGTATTGTTATGGGAGGCTATCCATAGAGAAAGTCTACATTATCATCTCCCTTGGCTGTGCATAGGGGATTTCAATGAAATTATCTATCACTGGGAAAAAGTGGGGAAGAAAAGAGCCGAGAATTACCGTCTTACAGCCTTCAGAGACTTTATGCAGCACTGCTCGCTGATGGACTTGGAAAGCAAAGGATGCGCCTTCACCTGGACAAATAATAGAGAAGGTGAAGATCTGGTAAAGAAATGCCTAGATAGAGCTCTATGCAATGTAGAATGGAGGATTGCACACCCCACAGCAGAAGTTTCAGCACTACCAGCAATAGGGTCTGATCACAGTCCTATCTTATTAACACTCAATCCTCAGCAGAAACGGAGAGGCAAAAGATTTAAATATGAAGCCTTCTGGTCAGAAGATGAGGAATGTGCACGGATAGTCAAGACAACTTGGACTGATTCTGAACAACAGAGCTTAAATGTAGTTGACAAATTACAGCTTGTGACCCAAAAACTGATGAAATGGAGCAAAAATAAATTCTCTAATGAAAAAAAGAGGATTGAATGGCTGAAAAGTGAATTACAAGACTTGATGAATTACACGGGCATATCTCAAGACAATGAGGAAGCAAAGAGGATCACACAAGAAATAGAAACATTGTGGCGACAAGAGGAGATGTATCGGGGGATGAGATCGAGAATAAGCTGGTTAAAATGGGGGGATAGCAACACAAAATTCTTCCATGCCACAGCTATTCAGCGAAGAATTAGAAACAAAATCTCTATGCTGAAATTTGATGATGATACTTGGGTAAGAGAGAACCAGCACCTAAAGGAAATGACAGGGCAATACTTTTAAAAGCTATATGAGTCAGTGGGACATCGGGATTTCTAGCCTATTCTTCAACAAATCCCAACATCAGTGGATGAGAATATGAATTAACAGCTGACCGGCCCTGTTACATTGGAGGAGATAACTACAGCTATGCATCAATTAGGTGCCACAAAAGCTCCTGGACCAAATGGGCTGCATGGCCTTTTCTTCCGAACACATTGGCCAGATGTATGCCAGGAAATACTCAGGGAAACTCAGAATTTCTTCACTACTGGCTACCTAAACCTAGCTATAAACCAAACACAAATAACCCTTGTTCCCAAAACTCCAAACCCAGAAAAACTTGAGCAATATCGCCCAATCACCCGTAATTTCATCTACAAAATTATTTCAAAAGTCCTGACAAACAGACTAAAGCCTCTGTTACCGAACCTTATTGCTGAAGAACAAAGTGCCTTTATGGGGGGAAGGCAAATCCAAGACTACATTTTGCTTGTGCAGGAAGTTCTACACAGATTGAGAACTAGGGAGAGGAAAAGGAAGTTCCAAGCTGTTCTAAAACTTGATATGCAGAAGGTGTATGATCGCATCGAATGGGATTTTCTCAGAGCATGCCTAACTAAGATGGGATTCTGTGATCAGTGGGTCCAATGGGTGATGCAGTGTGTTTCGACGGTATCCTTCAGTGTAAACTTCAATGGGGAACCCCTACCTTACTTCAAGCCTACTCGAGGGATTCAACAAGGTGATCCTTTGTCTCCATATCTCTTTATCTTAGTGGCTAATGTGCTCTCAACCATGATGAAACAAGCAATAGATGATGGTATAATCAGAGGAATTAAGTTGAATAGCAGCTGTCCTACGTTGTCACACTTACTATTTTCAGACATTCAATTTTCTTTCTACATGGAACAATATCAGAATGCCAAAATCTAGCGGCCATCCTACACCAATACTGTTTTGCTTCGGGTCAAGCCATCAATCTAAACAAATCAGGCCTATATTTTAGCAAAAACTGCCCAACTACGTTGAGGAGAAACATGGCCTCAGAACTTAGAGTACCAGAAATCGAGAAAATAGGAAAGTACTTAGGAATTCCTTCGGATTGGGGGGCATCAAAGAAAGATATGTTTTCTTGGATCCTTGCTAGAGTCAACATGAAGTTGGAAAGTTGGAAGGAGAATTTATTCTCGAAAGCAGGGAAGGAAGTTTTGATAAAATCGGTGATACAGGCTATTCCTCAATATGCCATGTTCATTTTTAAAATCCCTGTTTCAATTTGCAAAGCTATTGAGAAGAAAGTTGCAAACTTCTGGTGAAAAACTAACAACAAAAGTGCTAGGATTCATTGGAAGAAATGGGAAAATTTGAAACTCAGAAAGGATGAGGGGGATCTTGGCTTTAAAGATCTTATTGTTTTCAACAAGGCTATGCTAGGTAAGCAAGCCTGGAGAATATCACAGCAACCTACCTCTCTTTTAAGCCGAGTCATGAAAGGGCTCTACTATCCACAGTGTGGTTTTTGGAAGGCTAGAAAGGGCTCAAGACCTTCATGGGGATGGCAAAGCATTTTACAGGGGAGAGAATCGATATCTCCATACATAATGTACTCAATCAGCAATGGGAAAGAAATCTCTATTCGAGATGACAGATGGCTAAAAAGTGGACCTATTGGTGGCCCAGCAACTAATGGGGAACCAGGGCAAGTAGCTGATCTAATTGATTCCACTACTGGAACTTGGAATGAACCCATGATAAGATCCCTATTTGATCACCAACGAGTCCAAGAAATACTTGCTACTCCTATAGGGATGCCTAATGCAGAAAACAAGTTGGTTTGGATACAAAACAGATCTAGCACATACACAGTAAAGAGCGGCTACTTCTCAACTAGAGACAAATCAATCAGCAGTCACGCAACAGCAACACCTTCATCTTATCAGACCAACCCTGAACTATGGAAACATATATGGCATACTGGTACCCTCCCCAAAATCAAAATGTTCTTATGGAATGCATGTCACAATGCTTTGCCAACGACGGACAATCTGTATAAGCGAAAAATCGCACCTGACCCGATCTGCCCCCTCTGCAAACAGGAAGTTGAAACTGTGGAACACACCCTCTTGCTCTGCTCCTAGACAGCCTGCATATGGAAATCAGAATCCCTGCAAATTAAAATTTCAAGAACGGGGTTAACGAGGATAGATGAATGGCTGTATAAGATAAAGGCCGACCCAAACCATACCACCAAGTTCTCCTAAATTGCTGCTACCCTCTGGAGTATTTGGAAGGACTGAAACAACTACATCTTCGGCCACCATCCCCTGCAACCGAAGCAAACAGTATTAAAGGCAGTTGTTGTACAAGAAAACTACACCAAATGGCATCAAAAATCAAAAGGCGAGACACCCACCTCGACCCACATCAACTGATGGCATCCCCCGACTCCAAACTCGCTAACAATCAACATTGATGCGTCCTTTGCTCCGGTCGAAGTGGCTGCTCCAGATTCCCCAGCGAACAGAGGCCCGGACGAGCACAGGGGAGCGATCCCGTGCATCTGTCGAGACTCTCGAGGCCACCTAGTCGACGGATTTGCCAAACCAGTGGAAGTCTCCTCTGCGGAACAAGCGGAAACCATCGCCTTTCTAGAAACCCTAATTTTCCTCTCGAACAGATCTAAACTTCAACTGAAAGTGTTCTCTGACAACTTACGCCTCGTGCGTGGCATCTCCACTTCGAAGGACATAAACTGGGAAGTACAACCCATCTTGGACCGGGCCAAAGCAAAATTGAAGGACTTACCGGGCCTATCCTTGGCCCACTGCAATGGGAATCAAACCGGCCAGTAGATTGGCTTGCGAAAGCTTGCAGATCGAAATGCCTTCCGCCAAATTGGTTATCTAATCCTCCGTTTGTGCTTTTTGATCTATTATGCGCTGATGTTTTTGATGTAATTCCCCAAAACTTTGCTTAGTAAATCAACAGCAGTATTATTCCGACCAAAAAAAAAAACCCACCTCTGTAACTCTCTCTTTACTCTTTCACCCTCACACATTCTCACAATCGCTAACTCCTCACTCTCACCTCAATTTGAATATGAATATTTTCCCACATTTGGTTAAATATGGAAGTTCTTTAGCAATATGGGCTGAATAGAGAATGAATTGGGATGGGTTTGGGTCACTAGATTTGTATTGCATGAAAATAGGTCAGAACATGTTAAATTGATCGATTTAGGTTGGACCTTTTTTAACCAGATCCACCTGTTTGACAATCCCACTTATAATCCCCCAATTTTTCACATCAGTCATGGTGAGTCCTTACTCTACTCGTGTTATCTTGAAATTCTTCAGTTTGACCATGATTCCTGCGTTTTGTCTCTTCGCGTACCAAGGTTATTGCATTTTGGAGGTAAATTCTCGATGCCCTCGCTTTAAATTTCAAATAGAGAAGCATGTTAAGATGTTATGACGCCCGTTTGGAATGGTAGATTTAATGATATGTTCTCATGTTGTCTGCTTGAATAATAGCAACATATTTCTAGGGCGTTCTAATGCCAAAAGGAAATCTTAAATCTAAAATATGTTGTTATGTGGTCCATTTCAATAGCCAAAATCTTATGCTTTTGGGGCATCATAATGTCAAAATGAAATTTGAGTCATGCGATACAATGTTATGCTGCTGAAATTTTGCTAGTAGATTTGCAGGTTATTAAGCCATTATAAATTAGGCCGTTACAATGCTAATTAGGTTGAAATTATGCTAATGGTTATTTTGCTATTGTTGATGTTATAAATTGTGCAATTTAAAAGGGATATAAAGTGGTGGATATAATGAAATATTGCATTAGAAAACACCTTGTTAGCTGTGAGCTAACATGTGAATCATGTGCCGAAGGGATTGAATTCATCTGTAGGATAGGCCATCGCGATGCAGCTAATAGGCAAAAGCTAGTAACCATGTTGATTCGAACTAGTGAAAAGTGAATATGACTTTGCTTTGAGCTGGCCGAATAGAACATATATGTTTCTACATAGACGACATCATATCAGAAAAAAAAAAAAACAATTTGAATCTGACTTGACATGCCACATTGCATGCGATTAGTATCATGTCATGTAATCTAGTTATCATATTTTGAATTTAATTCACCATGCTATGTTGCATTTTTATATTGATATGTCATGTCATCTCATTAATATGTTCTAAATCTAATTTGCCATGTCATATCGAATATAATTATTGCTACATCATTATTATTTTTCAGATATGATTCCTTATGTCATGCTCCATGTGATTATTGACATGCCATGTCATCACTTTGAATTTGACTTGTTATGCCATATCAACTCCTTATCATGTTTTGGGTATGATTTGTCATGTCACACTACATGTGAATATTGCCATGCCATCTCACCTCCTTATCATGTTTTGGATCTAATTTTTTTTGTCATGTTGTATGTAAATATTACCATGTCAGCCTACTTCATTGTTTTGTTCTAAACTTGATTTCTCATGTCATGTTGGACGTAATTTTTGACATGTCATGCTTAATATTATTAGAAGTTGATTTGCCATGTCATGTTACATGTGAATATTACAATGTCATGTCATTTTGCTGTCCTATTTTGAATCCAAACTATCATTGTTGACACCTAAATTTTTTTCCAAAAATCAAAAAAATTGAAACTTGTTTTCCCACAAAAATAAATATTTCATCTCCATTAAATGTTATATTCCTGCATAAAAATTACTTAAGCATTAAATATAATTTTTAAATAACAATACTTTTTTCAATCTCCTTTTACATATAAATAAAAAATTGGGGCCAAGGATTTGAATGTGACTAGCCAAGCCTTATGGGGGAAGATTACAATTGAAATAGCAAGTTAGAGCCATACTACAAACTTCAAAAGTTAGGGGACCAATTCATAAATTTTACAAAATTTTACCCAAGTCCTTAAATTATTACTTTTATCATTTTGGCCCCTAATTGCGCTTGAAATTGAACGTGGGCTAGGTCAAATTGATCAAATCAAGCCAAAAGGATTACATTGAATCAAATTGAGCATTCTTGGATAAGAAAATGGCCAACTATGAAGGACATTCTTGCCAATTGGGCCAAGAGACTTGCAAAGTATGGTCATGGGCCTAAAGTAATACATATTAGCTTGGTAATTGATAAAAAAAAAATATAACCGAAATTGATGGATCAAAGCACTTATATCAGCTACCAAAACTCAGACCACGATTTGGTCTCAATTCAAGATTGTTGAATAAGCGACTTCATGGTCCCATCATATCCTACTCAGCTGCCCAATATGCCTAATCTTTTGTTGAGGTGGAAGAAAATTGTTGGGTGTGCAAATAGACGAAAATTAGCTAGGGACAATTTGGTGAAGGAACATGAAAGTTGTTGCCAAAGCAACTCGCTCAACGGTTGTAGAAGTTTGAAAACTTTGGCCAAGTCAAAGAGTTAGTGAAACAGTTCAGTTGGTAAGGTTGGTATGTGGGCAAGAACTAACCAAAAGATTGCTTAATTTAGTGAATAAGCTCTTTGAAGAACACTCTTTTTAGGGGTAGAGTTTGAGACAAATGAGTGACATATGAGGCAAAAGCTGACTTTAAAATTAAGCTATGATATGTCTAGTTGAAGTAGATGTCATTTGTGTAGGCGAGAAAAGTCCTAGAGTCAGGTCTTGGAGGGTAACAAAACTTTCATGGACAGCTTTCTTTTTGGCAAATCTCATTTTCTAGTTTGAAGGAGCCAGCTTCCAACCCTTTAGAGGACAATTTTTTGGCTTCCTTAGCCAAGAGTCACTTCACGCAACAATTAGTAAGCAAGGTAAATATCCTATATGTAAATTTGTTCAATTTTGACTATGACCTAACCATGAAAAATCAAGAGAAAAAATCAGCCCAGTTATTTTTGAGGCTAGAATTTTTGTAAGTGTTGAAATATCTTGCATATTTGACTTGCTATGTCCCTTTGCATGAATTACCAGTCTTCGTAAACTTGATGAATGTTATATGGAGGTACAAATGATACTTAGTTCAACTTGGTCTTTATATCTCTGTGTGAACTATGAGAGTAGTTAGAATCTAAACAAAAAAAAGAGAAAAAAAAAAAAGATAGAAGATGAGTAGTTGCAAGCGACTGAGAGCTTAGCCCTCGCTATTGCCTCCTCGATATCACCAAGAAGGGCCAACGACAATGAGGTGAGAATCAGCTAGGGTTGCCGAGCCCTAGCCAAGGGCCAACCACTAAGCCTCAGCGAGCAGTGGCCCTTGGCCCAACTGGGCAAGGGCTGGCGACCCTCGCCCAATCTAGGGGAGGGCTACGACCTTCGCCCCAGATTGAGGTGAGGGCTCGTAGGCCCTCACCGCTGGTCCGCCAAGGTTGCCAGCCCCTGGCCAAGGCTCGGTGACCCCAGCTGAGCCTCCCCCCACTGTCGCCGACCCTTCTCGGCGACGACGGGGAGGCGATGGAGAGGGCTAAGCTCTTAGCCACCCGCAACCGCCGATCTTCTTCCTTCTTTTTCTTTTTTAAATTTTATTTAATTAAAATTTATATTAGTTATCTAGTCACGTTAGCAAAACGACGTCATTTTTACATTTGTCTAATTATGTTAGCGTGCAAAATGACATCATTTTGCATTTGCTTCGCCAGAAAAACGCCAGATATGCATCTTGGCTGGATTTTCTTGCCATTAGCACTTAACTGATCCATTTTGCTCCGATTTTAGTACTTAAGTGTTACTTTCTTAACTTTTGACACTTAAGTGTCCCCTACTAAGTTTTGGTATTTCAGATGTCCGAGACTCTCTACAATGGCCACTCTTCTAGATCATTGATTGATTTCTACATCACAAGACAACTTTGCATTTGCAAATTATTGATTAACACACCTAGGTTCATATAATATGCAGCCTCTTTACTAGCTAGACATCAACTAATCACAAGTACCCCCTGGACCTCCATATGTAAAGCTATACCCAAATCCTTCTTTGGGTATATACATGTCATTTTTTAGGCCATAAACCTTCGACTTGTCCACCCACTCAAACACGGCCAGAGGAGTTTGGTTTCTGTTGGACCCCGTCATGTAATAGATCTGGCGGAAAAACGCGGCGTGGTCGTAGTTTCCGTCCGGCTTGTGCCCGCTTCCCAACGGAGGGCAAATTTTTGTTTTCCCGGAGAATCCTTCTCCTTCCCAGGACACTCTCTTGCCACCGTCGCCTAAGTTGACGAACAGCTCCTTTGGCCAATACCCGACGGCGATGTCTCCGTTCACAACGAGCCACCAATTCCGGGTACCAGGGTCCTGCTCAACATGGACTCTAATCTCGTACTGTTGTCCGCCGTATGTGGATGTCGGAGTGATGGGACTGTTAGGAGTGAGTGTCCTATGTATTTGCACGAACCCTGGACACAAGATGTTGAAGCACCCATTGCGAAAGCCATCCCCCTATTACCCCCAAAGTACATGATCAATTTCAGAAATTCACATGACATACTTAGCTTATTGCACAAAATTTTAATTCACAGAAGAAATCACAATGATGGCACTCTTGGGCTTTTATATCTTACCGTCCAGTACGTAATAAACCGTGTGAGACCATCACCATTCACGCTTGGATAAACCTAACCAGATAAGACATGGAAAAGGTTGTTCACGTTTGATAGGAAAGCAACAGAGCAAGTCGAAGATGAAAATAAAAACAATATATATGTAGCACAAACTTTGAGATAATTGTCCAAAAAGTTCTAAAACTATTGTATAGTAGGCAAATCATTAAAAAATTTAGGACTAAATTGGTAAAATTAAAAAGTTAAGGATTGAATTAATCGCCATACAATAAGTCTCGGACTTTTTGAATGATTTGTCTCACAAACTTTTAAGTCTTCATAAAAATCTACATTGACTGTTGAACTCTATTCCAACACAATGAAAGCTTGAACTTACTGCCCATCCTGCAAAGATCGCGCTCACATGATCCGACGGACCATTTTCGATGTGCACTCTATGCGCACTGAATTGATCTTCCACGACTGTCAAATTATAGACGGATAGATGTGCATCGACTCCGTATTTGGTGTCCAGGTCGTCCACCACTATAGAAACCAGCTGCCAAAACGAATGGTTGACTTTGATTGAAATTAGATCAGTTTATGTGAGCATACGCCAATGTACTTACATTAAACGACATCAAACTTACATGATGCGACGGAACATCATTGTCCATGCTAACAAAAGGAGAAGAGTTAGTAAGGAGAGATCTAGCCCTTATTAAGTCTTCCTTTCGAACTCGAGGTATCGGCACAGTCCCAGCAGGACATGGTTCCCTCGATCCAAACTCAACGAGCTTACCGATAGGGGAAGATGTTGGCGAGTTGACAATATGCGCGCTCGGCTTTCTCTACGGGAAAAAAGGCGGACATCGTTGAAAAATTTGTAGTGTAAGCTGTGCGATGAATTAAATCTACATTAAATGCAAATTTTTTCGCGTTTGCTAGCGGGAAACCATAGTTGGAAGAAAATGAGAAAAAATACTAGATGTTCATATTTAAGACAATATGCTAAAAACATCCTCTGAAAAAAAAGAGAAATTAAGAGAACTAATGGTTTCTTACGCAATGTCCCTAGTTTAAAAAATGGACATGTTTTCTGCAACCAAACACATCCTTAAAACTTTTTCTAAAATTATTGAACTATGGTCAGAATTCATTTTGAACTGTGACTTAGGAGTGAACACAGGCTTTATCGCACGCCATTAGGTAGTATTAAACTAGCTGTTCGTTCTATCCTTAATGGCTTAATAAGATCAATTAAGTCCTAATCTTTTTTTTTAATTCTGGTCAATCAAGTGCTAAACTTAATGCTGGTGGAATTTTCAGTCAAAAAATGACAAATGGCCACTTAATAGAATTCACATCACTTTTGTCGGACACAAGATTTGACCATAATTGATGGACTGAATTGAAAAGTTAGGTAAATAATGGATCAAAATAGAGCGCTAAGGACTCAATCGATCAACGGACAGCATATTTAAGACTATTGTGCTTATCAAAATTTATTCAACTAGTGAGTTAATGAGTCAAACTTTTAACCAAACAACTAGTTATAAAAGATATCTATCACACCAAAGATGGAATTAGTCACTGTAGACACCAAATTATTATTATTTTTTTATCTAAGACTTGACTAAAATTGACTAGCAATAAAATTTCATTAAAAATTCAATGGAAGGAAATAATTGGGTCGGAATCAAAAGCTTTCCCCTAATACTCAATTTTCCCAAATCGAACAGCCAAATCTCAAGATATTAAAACTTTTATACGTGGTCCTTCAATTGTGAGTGCTAGGAATTTTCTGGTTTGATCTAATTGATTAATTTCACATTTAAGATCAAGTCACAAATTTTCCATTCACCCAAGAAATCACATCCATCGGATTTTCAAAACAATGTTTTCCAAAACCTAGTCTTAACTTTTACATCATAGCCCCTTAAGACATGTCCGACAAGGAGGATGCTACAGCCATGATTGAGAAAAATGGGAAAAGCATTTATGAATGCCTAATAAGAGGTTTCTCAGTTCAATCTCGCATGTGTTACGCTTGTCAATAGGGCATGGGCCATAGTATATGATTTAAAAGGAGGGAAAAAGTAATAATTCCAGTTGGTTATGGAATTATAGTAATACAAGCAATGAAAAAAAATGAGGTTTTTGAAAGTTTATGGAATATAAGAGAGGAATTAGATATCTCAGCATATTTATTCTAATTTTAACACTCAATTATCCATACATTCCTTCGATCGAAGAGTAAAGATGCATATTTACCTGAATTCTATGATTCTTCAATAGAGGATGATCAAGCGACGGTTGTTTGTTCCCATCGATACAATCAATTGTTTCCCCTTCCTTAGTCTTCACAAAGGAAAAGTGCAAGAAATTAGTATTTTGGGAAAATCCTTCACGTCTTCAAACTCAACAAGAGCCATCAATTGTAACCCAAAATAATTTCTTTGTAAAAATCTTCAAAATGCAAGATGCTGGAGATTTCGAACAAAATATGACTTTCCTTCACACTTTTCTAAATTGATGTTTCCATGGTATCTTATCATTTATTTCTTTCATCTAATAGATTAAATTTTTAAATAGCAATCTCACAAAAATTATAAGTCCCACAAACTCCTATTGTCTCTTCTTCTTTTTTCCTTTTTTAAATACAAATTAGTTATTATCAAAGTTGAATCTCCAATCATTACCATTTATAAAAGAAAAATCATCAATCTGGGAAAACATCTTTATCGCTGAGGATAATACGTAGAAAACATCAAGATAGCTAAGAAAAAGATGATCGAAGAAGCAATATTTGAATATTTTTATAAAAAAAAAACGCATAAATCCTATGGTATTATTCAACTAACACACGTTCAAGCTGGCCAATTTGCAATAAAAACTTTTAAAAAAAAAGTATATAATTACCACAAACGTTCTGATGGGTGACTTATTCATAGTCTTCAGTTGTCTCTCTAACTCCAAATCATCTTGGAAAATGCTGGTCTTGCCACATACAGTGTAAACGCTGCAAAAAATCAGATGCCCTAATAGTAATTTTAAAGCCATGGAGAGTTTCTGCACTCTTCTTTAGAGTATGGATTTAGCTACCAGACAGATTGTGTATTCCACCTATTTATGGAGTGAGGCCTTCTGAAGGGCTCTATGCCATGAAACTCCCAACATTGGATCCAATTACTTAATCTGAACCGTTCCTTCCATTGCCCATCGTTTAAACTGGGAATCTCCAAAAGCGAATAGATGTAGTCCTGAGCCAGTATTGTAGTGACAGCTCGGTTTACTAGAAAGATCAAATTCCCTTTTTAGTTCATTCAAAACGAGGCATTTCATTCGTTAAACACCAAAGGATATGGGTTTCTAGACATAAAATATCCTATAAAGGTAATGGTGGCTCTTACGATGATTTTGGGGATCCAGCTTGTTACTTGATTTGACTAATGTGTTCTAGAGACCAACACAACTCAATTGGACTGGGGCAAGCTGCTCTTTACATTTTTCAATGATGGGTCATAGCGCCCATGGGCTTGGCTCTTGGCCCACAACCACATGCATTAATGATAGCTAGCCGAGGCGATCTCCATGTGCAGATCAGTTCCCTCCTAAAATCACCATCAACTTCTACGTACAGCAAGACAGATCGCAGAGTTAGGGCTTCCACTTCCAGTGCCGATGCAGCGACTACTCTATTGTAACTCTGATGGGTTAACGAATCAAAGAATATGAGCAAAATAAGATACGTTATTCCTATTCATGTATCTCATTAATTTGTGTATTTCTCGAGTTTATGTATTTCTTGGATTCATGTATCTACTTAATTCTTTATTCATGTATCTCTTGGATTTTTGTATCTATTTAATTATGTATCTACTAGATTCTTATATCTATTTATTTCATAGTTCGCATACCGTTTCTGTACATGAATTTGAAAACTCTATAAATAGATTTGAAAATCTTCATTCTGAGAAGAAGCAAAAATCACCAACATTTCCTCTCTTCAAGTTTCCTATAAGTGTGTCAGTTTGAAAATGTGTTTGATAGAGTCCTATTCATATAGTGCTGATACCAACAGGTTCGAGGTGTTATATCTTAGGAGGCGAAGTTCGTGAAGCTACTTAGCACCATTGGCAGGAATTAATTATCTTAAGGAAATTCGATTAACCTTACCTCACCTCCGATTCTTGTGTATTTTTTTGTCACTTTTTCCATAAAATTTTTTGTTACAACAAACAATGTTACGTATCTTCTCCCAAAACGTGTCTTCTTCTTCCCCTCCTCTTATTTATTTTCCAACAATCTTAAGACCATTATCGTTCTCACTGTTTGTTGGTTTTATCATAAATTCGAGATAGCTGATAATAACAATGTCTAGAATATTCTTGAAGATGTTATTATGGTTGTTTCGACCTAAGAGGTTCAAACCTTGTTGCCTAGTGTTGTGGCACCAAATGCTACACAGGCTGCTGAAACCATCTATGACAAATGAGAGACAGAGCAAGAGCACTTTTCACAAGGCAAGAAAGCAAGCCAACTATAGGTCAGAGGAGAGTGGATATCCGGGTACTAGTCGCTTGACTAACATGCCCAGAACTATTTTTCAAAACAGTACAAGCTAAACGGCGTATGGTCCAATTTCTGGAGGGATGGTTTAATAGACTTTGTCTAGTTTGATGGTACCACCTCTGCTGATACTAAATGAGAAACCGGAAACATTCACCGGCATGGGTTTTAAGTAGTGGCAAAGAAAATGTTCTTCTATTTGACTACGATGAATCTAACCAAGTACTTATCGGAGATGTGCCCAATTGTTAGTCTAGATGAGCAACAAGATGTCACGACCCTCGGGGCGTTGGAGGCTTGGAAGGATAGAGACTTCTTATGCCGAAACTAAATTCTTAATTGTTCGGTGAATTCCCTATATATTGTAAATTGAAAGTTTTAAATAGTTATGGGAGTCCTTAGAAAAGAAATACAAAACTAAGGATGTAGGCACCAAGAAATTCGTGGTTGCCAAATTTCTAGAATTCAAGATGGTGAATTCTAAATCTGTCATGAACCAGGTCCAGGAATTACAAATAATTTTGAACGACATATTTGTTAAGGTAATAAAACTTAGTGAATCATTCCAAGTGACAGCTATTATTGAGAAGCTACCTTCGGACTAGTCAGACTTCAAAAATTATTTGAAGCATCAAACGGAAAGAGATGAGTCATGAAGATCTCATTCTGCGTCTCAGAATTGAGGAGAACAATAGGAGAAATGCAAACATTTCTATGGAATCGAAAGCCGACATTGTGGAGCTTTCCAATTCCAATCAAGATATGAAGAGGAAGAAGCCCTTACTAGGTAAAGGCAAGCAAAAGGAACAATCCTAGAAATTCCAAGGAATATGTTTTGTCTACAATAAGCCTGGTCATTCGACTAAGGCTTGCAAGAAGCGCCCAGACAAAGGCAAGGGTGGTGGTGCAGTCAAGCAGTTGCATCTAACAGAGCAAGAAGATGCTAAGAGACTGATTACTATGGTGATATCTGAGGTATCTTTGGTATCAAACAATACTAATTGATGGTTGGACACACGTACCACAAATCACACTTGTGTGAATGAACATCTATTCTCATCTTACAAGAAGGCTGAAGATGAAGAAAAGCTCTACGTGGCTAACTCTACAATATCAAATATTGTCGAGAGAGGAAAGGTGATCCTAAAATTCACCTATGGTAAGGAAGTCACCCTGCTCAATGTATAGGAGATTCGGAGGAATCTCATTTCTGGCCTCATACTTATCAAGAAAGGTTTCAAAATTATATTTAAACCTAACAAGTTTGTTTTTTCCAAAGGAGGGATGTACGTGGGGAAAGGGTACTTGTACAATGACCTATTCAAGGCCAATGTGGCTAATGTTAATGTAAACGTGAAATTATTGTACCCAAAAGCTAGTAATGAAGAAAAATATTCAGCCTACATTGTTGTATCTCCTTATCTATGGCATGGTATATTATGGTATGTAAACTAGGTACAATGAAGAAATTAGCAAACTTGGGGTTAATTCCAAAGTTTGAGTTAGACACCCATTACAAGTGTGAGACTTGTGTTGAGGCTAAGTTTGCTAAGAAATCTTTCAAATCTATTGAAAGAACAAGTGAACCTCTACAGTTAATCCATAGTGACCTATGTGATGGAAAGTTTTTAGAAAGTAGAGGTGGAAAGAAGTACTTCATCACTTTTATAGATAATTGTACTCTATTTTGATATGTTTATCTGTTAACTAGCAAAGATGAGGCTATGAGTATGTTTATTAAGTATAAGAATGAGGTTGAAAACCAACTTGACAAACGAATCCAAGTGCTCGGGTCTGACAGAAAAAGAGAATATAATTCTTCCAACCTAAAAGAGTGGTGTACTAATTTAGGAATAATACTCAAAACAACTGCACCTTACACTCTGTAGTAAAATGGAGTTGCTAAATGGAAGAATAGAACTCTAAAAAAAATGGTTAATGCCATGCTCTTGAGTTCAGGTTTACCTCAAAACTTGTGGAGGGAAGTAATTTTAACCAGCGAACTTTATTCTTAATAAAGTACCCCATAAGAAGATAGGTAAGACTCCATATGAGTTATGGAATGGAATGTTACCATCCTACAATTTCTTAAAAGTGTGGGAGTGCTTATCTAAAGTGGCGATTTCTCCTCTAAAACAAACTCGATTGGGGCCGAAAATAGTGGATTGCATTTTCATCAATTATGCTCAAAATAGCAATGCATATAGATTCTTGATTCACAAATATAAAAATGTGGAAATACATGACAACACTATTCTAGAATTAAGGGATACTGAATTCTTTGAGGATATATATCATGCGAAAGGAATTCAAGGTGAACCTTCTCAAAAGAGATCTAGAAAATCAGAATTTGAGAATGATGAAGTTCAAGTCGAAGAAGCCGAATTTCGAAGGAGCAAGAGGTCACAGATTGAAAAATCTTTTGGATCACGTACTCGTTAGAAGGTGAGCCTCAAACGTTTCAAAAAGCAATGTCAACTCCATATGCTCCTTATTGGAAAGAAGCTATCGACAATGAGATGGATTTTATCCTAAGTAATCACACTTGGGAATTGGTTGATCTTCCATCAGGAAATAAACCAATTGGATGTAGATGGATCTTCAAAATGAGGCATATAGCTAATAGTTCCATAAAAAAGTGTAAAGAACGGCTTGTCGTCAAAGGATTTAGATAAAAAGAATGTCTAGACTACTTTGATACTTACTCATCTGTAACGAGAATAATATCAGTTAGAATGCTGATTGTCGTAGCATCGATATACAATTTTCAAGTACATTAGATGGATATGAAAACTGCACTCTTGGTAGGTGATCTCAACAAGGAGATTTATATGGAATAACTAGAAGAATTCAAGGTCAAAGGACAAACACACAAAGTGTGTAAACTTGTCAAATCATTGTATAGACTTAAACAAGCTCCTAAATAATGGCATGAGAAATTTGACCGTGTGATGATCCAAAATGAGTATAGAATAAATGAGTATGACAAATATGTGTACACTAAATCCGCGTCAGTTGGATATGTGCTTATTTGTCTATATATCGATGACTTGCTAATCTTTGGAGATAACACTGAGGTTATCAAAATCACCAAAAGGGTTCTTAAGAAGAACTTTGAGATGAAAGACTTAGGTGTTGCCAATAATACTTAGCATTAAAATTCTAAAGAATTCTGACGGTCTATGTTTAATACAATCTCATTACATTGAAAAGGTAATCAAGAGGTTTAAAGGATTTAACATTAAAGATGCGGGTAATCATTTTCTTCCACACCTAACTTTAAGAAAGAATATTGAAAATAACATCAAGCAGTTGGAGTTCTTAAATGATTGGTAGCATCATGTACATCATAAATTGCACTAGACCAGATATTGCGCACTCAATAGGGAAACTAAGCCACTATACAAATAATCCTGGTCATAAACATTAGAATGTGCTTTTGAGAGTGTTGGGCTATTTGCTAAGAGTTAAAGACAATGTTCTACAATATGGCAAGTATCCAGCTGTTTTGAAATGCTATTGTGATGCCAACTAGATTTCAGATTCCGATGAATCGAAATCAACTAGCAGATAGGTCCTCACTTTAGGAGGTGCCGCAATATCGTGGACATCCTCAAAGCAAACTCTGATAGCGTGCTCTATAATGGAATCAGAGTTTGTTGTTTTTGATAAAGCTACTAAAGAAGCAGAGTGGCTTCGGTAAT
Source organism: Eucalyptus tenuipes (assembly GCA_014182365.1). Classification (NCBI taxonomy): domain Eukaryota; kingdom Viridiplantae; phylum Streptophyta; class Magnoliopsida; order Myrtales; family Myrtaceae; genus Eucalyptus; species Eucalyptus tenuipes. The sequence goes on along the minus strand of CM024539.1, from coordinate 19,275,957 downwards.
TTTTAAAGGATGTTCGATTGTAGCCAAAACCTATGCCTTTGATATGCATTCACTGTGACAATCAAGCAACAATTACAAGGGCACAAAATGTAATAAACAATGGTAAGTCTAGATATATGCGTCATGGGCATAATACCATAAGACAGTTGCTTTCGAATGGAATAATTTATTTGGACTTTGTGAAGTCAAAGGAAAATATTGTGAATCTACTAACAAAAGGTTTGTCAATAGAGCAGGTAAATTGCTCATCAAGGGGACTGGGGTTAAAAGTCTTAACTCAATAAAGAGGCTCCATGGTGGAAACCTAACCTACTGATTGGAGATCCCATGGACTAGGTCCAATAGGACAATGCAAATTTGGAAATTCTAGTGTGAGCACTGTCTCCCATTCCTATAATGCAACAGTGCTTCCTATAGCATTTTAAGGGTACACTATGCGTTTAATGATTCATATAACTTGGATTTCAACATCCTAATGAGGTATGATAGATACATTTGATAGGAATGCACCTATACGGTAAAGCTGACCGACTCTATGAAAATCTTTAAAGGCTAGATCTTTTAAAGCACGCATAAATCTTGAGAGATTCATGGCCAAAAGAATAAATGCAACCAAAAACCAATCTTGATTGAGAGATACTATGTGTGAGATCTATTGTCCGGACTTACACCAACAATTGGCGATTCAAGGTCTAGTCCACCAATTGGTTAAGTATGTCCGATAGGTTTTCACTAAAGAAGGTTCAAAGTGAAAACTACCTATCTTGATCTAGTGTACTTCCACAAGCACATTTAAAGTTCCTCAAGTCAAAATGTTTTGTTGATCCATCAATGTGGGAGATTGTTATAATTATGGTAGGTTAATATATCAACGAATGTAAGCAAAACGAGATACATTGTTTTCGTTCACATATCTCATTAATTCGTGTATTTCTCGAATTCATGTAGTGCTGATAAAGGTGCTTTATCTTGGGAGGTGAAGTTCATGAAGCTGCTTAGCACCGTTGGTATGAACTGATTGTCTTAAGGAAATTTGGTTAACCGTACCTTACCTCTAATTCTTGTTTATTTTGTTGTCACTTTCTCGATAAATTTACTAGTTACAACAAACAGTGTTACGTATCTTCCCCCAATACTTTTCTTCTTCTCCTCCTCCTCTTCTTTATTTTCCAACATACTCTTTCAACAAAACCAGCAACCACTTTCTCAGCTGAGCCTTGGCAAATACTAGCAGCAGCTCCCTCCCTCTCCCCTTCAACGACCGACCATCAATGTTGAACTCTAAGGCGCCAATTTTTGGAGGGGCCTACGAATCAGGTCTGTGTTTTTTTTTTTGTTTTTTGCCCCCCTCGTTTGTTCGAGCTTAAAATTCTTGTCTATGGCACATGCTTCATCGACTATCGAGCTCGAGTTTGGATTTCGATTCGAAGATGAAGCCGTTGCGAGCCAGCTAACTTTTCTACAGTACCCGGTGATTAGTTCGATCGAGGGTAAGCTAGTACTTTGTAGGATGGTTTCCGACACCCATCTGTTCATTCTAGAAATTCCATAGTTGTATATCCGGATTTGCAGTTGATGATCTGACCAAACTGCTTTTGTCCAGTAGCAAAGCAAGGGTGCTCCAAGGTCTGTGGGAATTGGCGGCAAATAGGGTAGAGAGGATCGGGCGCGATTGTTCAATTGCACAAGTTCTTGCGAGTTGGTAAGTTTTCGTGGCACATGCTCCAAATGAAAATTTTAATTTTTGCCATGGTGTTGAGGTTCCAGATTTTCTGCCAAAGGAATTTGGGAATATATGAGAATTGTATTCTCAATTGTAAGAATCTAGATTTTAGTTGACACAATACATGAGAATTCTTCATTTTTAATCTAATACTTTCATGGTGAACCTTAAAGATTTTTATTTTTATCTAATGGAACATTGTTTTATCTCTTGGTGGCGAACTCTTCTATCCCTAAGTTATTTTTCCTCAAACCACGTTCATTCGTCTCATCTCATCTCAAGAACTTTTTAAAAACCAACCATACATGACTGATTTATTATTTTATTTACTTCTATATTTGCATATAAAATTAGAATTTACTTTAATAATAAAATAATGAATGACGTAATATTCATTGACTGAGGAGAAAAAAAAATGAGAAGTTGAAAACAGCCTTTTTTTTTTTTTTGTCAGAAAAGCCATATTATATTAATAGGAGAAACCCATACAACCAGCGGCAATTGCATCCGCACAAACCAGATCCATAAGATGAAAAGGAGGAAAAATAGCCCAACTACGGATCGAGGAAGTCCTATGATGGGTCTTACAGGCCCAGTCGGCTACCGCATTAGCCTCCCGTTGACAGAACCCTAGAGAGAGATGAGAAAATAGGGTAAACAAGAAGGCCGCTTCAGAGAAGAGAGCTCGATCCGTCCATGGCGGCGGCGTCCGACGGTTCAGTGTCTCGACGAGGATGAGATTGTCTGATTCCACCATTATCTTCGCGTGCTGGAGGCCCTGATCAAGAAGATGTCGAAGAGCCAAGGAGAAAGCTTGGATCTCAACCTGCAGAGCCGAGGACACAGCTACGCCTTTGGAGAAACCATCAGTGAGTTTTCCTTGGTGATCCCTACAAATGCAAGCTATTTTGCCTTCATTGCTGCCTGGTTGATAAGAGCCATCAATGTTGACCTTCAGAACCCCTAGATCTGGGGGACGCCAGAGATGTCCTCTGTTTTTAATCGAGTTATTCTTGTGTGTGCAGGAAGAAGCAGACAACCGATCCACCTGTGTATGAGCCAGTGCAGCCTCTGCAACCTGGGTCGGATCAAGAGAAGACCCTCTGAAGAGGAAGCTATTCCGAGCTCGCCAGATCTGCCACAGCACATTAGAGATCAACGCCGCCGAGGTAATCTGTTATGGTTCCCAATAGTGGACATGATCCATGAGTCCGGACGCTGGATGTTGCCGGGTGTGATGAGAACACCAATGCTGGGGTGAGACCACACTCGTGAGTCCAAGAACAGAGTAGGAAGAGATGTTCTAAAGTTTCTGGAATATTGTGTTTACACAGTGAGCAACAAGGACTATCAATAATGTGTCGACGATGCAGGTTGTCTCTAGTCGCTAAGGAGTTGCTGCAAATGGACCACAGGCAGGTACAGATCTTTGGAGCAGTGGGCATCTTCCACAGTTTGCGCCAAAACCAGGTAGGAGTTTGATATGATGTAGAAGCACCAATAGTTGAAATATCTACTGCTATCTGTTTGATTAAATGATATGCGAATTTAACTGTGTAAGCACCTTGATTAGTGGCTGTCCATATGAGCTCATCTTTGGTGAAGGTAGGTCTAATATGAATGTCTGTGATTTGTTGTATGATCTGCAAGTCGAAAAATTTGTGCGGTAAGTCTGTCTTCCAGGTGCTGGTAGACTAATCAATAAGATCAGCTACTAGTATGGGTTCTTCTTGGACCTTAGGTCCACCTAGAATGCCCATGGGAAGCCATCTGTCTTCTCGAATATTGATTGATTTTCCATCCCCAACTGACCAACGTACGTTGGTTATAATGGCTTCCCTCCCGCTCAAGAGACTCGCCCCCCCAAGATGGGCGAGAGCCCTTGACAGCTTTAAAAAAGATGAGGAATGGAAATATAAACCTTTGAAAAACTTCCCCCATAAAGATAAAGGCTGCTGAAGGAGGTGCCATGCTTGTTTTACCAAGCATGGCTTTGTTAAAGCTGATCAAATCTCTAAATCCTAAACCTCCAACTTCCTTTCTGTTTTGCAGCACCTTCCAACTTAGCCAATGAATCCCGAGACTTGCTTGTATCATTGTTCCACCAGAATTTAGTCATACGCTGTTCTATAGCTTTGCATAATGAAATAGGAATTTTGAAAACAGACATGGCATATTGGGGAATAGCTTGAATCACAGTCTTAAGCAAAATTTCCTTCCCACCTTTAGATATCAGTTTCTCCTTCCATCCCTCCAATTTTGACTGAATTCTACTCATAAGCCAAGAAAACATATTCTTTTTAGAGCGTCCCCAATCAGTAGGTATTCCTAAATACTTACCACATCTCTGTAAAACAAAAAATACCCTTAATTCGCGAGCCAAGTTTTCCTGTAGAGAGATAGGACAAGATGGGCTGAAAAAAACACCAGATTTATTACGGTTAATAGTTTGTCCAAAGTGGCCGGACAATACCGGTTTAACAGATTAGAAAGATTCGGCATTCCATCAAGGTACCATCAAGAAAAAACACAGCATCGTCGGCAAAAAATAGATGTGATAAAGTAGGACACCATTGATTCAACTTAATTCCCTTGAGAAAACCCATGTCGATAGCATTCTGGATTAGAAAGGATAATAGATTGGCTATGAGAATAAACAAATAAGGGGATAAAGGATCTCCCTGTCGAAACCCTCTAGTGGGATGAAAATTCTGCAAATAATCACCATTCATTTTAACGCATAATGTTGTTGTTGAGATGCACTGCATAACTAATCGGACCCAGTGGGAATGGAATCCTAATCTGAGTAAATAATCCTTGAGAAAATCCCATTCAACACGGTCATACGCTTTCTGCATATCCAATTTAAGAACAGCTTGAAAATGACGCTTCCTTCTTCTTGACTTAAGCTGATGAATAACTTCCTAGACTAATAAAACATTGTCTTGAATCTGCCTGCCGCCCACAAATGCACATTGTTCCTCAGAAATTAAGGTTGGCAGCATAGGTTTTAACCTGTTAGCAAGCACTTTAGATATAATCTTATAAGCATAGTTGCACAAGCTAATGGGGCGATATTGATCTAAGTTTTCTAGGTTTGGGGTTTTGGGAATCAAAGTAATAGCAGTTCGATTTAACTCAGAAGGTAATAAGCCAGAATGAAAGAACTGCTGGACTGCCTGAAATAGATCCACTTTAAGAACATCCCAATGAGATTGATAAAATAATCCGTTCAAACCATCCGGACCTGGGGCTTTTGAGACACCTAATTGAAATATAGCTTCTTTAACTTCTTCAAGTGTCACCTGTGCTATAAGAGTTTTGTTCATATCTGAAGTGACCACCTATGGACACTGCGTTGCAATGTTCAATTTATGTCTCTTTTATCTCTGTTATCCCTTTGTCTGCTCATGAATTTCACATATATGAAAGAAAAAAGGGCATTGAAATCCTCTGGATATCTACTGACATCTTGGTGAATATTTTAACTTAACCGATAGCCGTGGGTAAAATGGATTACTCCTTGCTCATGATTTTGAACTGACATTGACAATCTAAGACATCATGCATTAATTACATTTCATGTTTAAAAAAAATAGTATGATTGGAAGACACTTATTTATGCAACCCATGCAAAACTCGTCTCAAAGAACTCATTTCAGCACATACTGACATAGTAGAAAACTACTAGGAGTCTGGAAATGGTGTAATTATTGAGTTTTTTACCAATAATTTATTTCTCTTCTATCCGTAGCTCATCTACCAAGAAATACATGTTGACACTATTTGTCCAATTAATTTGGCTAGTTGGCTTCACGGACTGAAGTGTTTACTTGTACTTTAACTATTTTTTTTTTCACTAATAATGAGATATCGAGTACTCTTTGAGCACTCACCTAATTCCTACCGAATGCGATAGTTCCTTGATTCTGCACATTCCAATTAATGAGGTGGCTACAATAGAATGCAAAAATATTGGGATTCAAACACGAGCTTTGAACGAATAAAGCAAACACGTTACCTCTTCAGCAACCCTCAAGGTTTCAAACTCGAAGTCGGCACATTCCCAAGTGTCTTAAGATCTACATTAGAGAACTCTTTTAAATAAAACCGAGAAGGGAGAAAATTCGTATGCCCTTTTTCCATTAAAAATTAAGCATGCCATAAGTATTGTCCTTTTCATCTCTCTTTTTTTTTTTTTTTTTTTTTGTCAAACAAAAACATTTGTAGTTATATTTAGATTAACGAACTTCCTTTTCCTTGTAATATGGTTTTAGAACTTAATCTGAGGTTGAATTTACAGTAATACATGAACTAAAATTTGGATGGAATCAATTGATCGCACTCAATATATAGAAACTCCGTCTCTGTCCATGAAGTTAGTCTAATGTCTCCTGGGCCCCAAACTTTTAGGTGCACCAAAAAAAGAAAAAGATTTAAGGTTGCTATAGTAGTCTTAGAAAAGAAGTGAAACCTCATAGTCTAATGTCTCCTGGGCCCCAAACTTTTAGGTGCACCAAAAAAGAAAAGATTTAAGGTTGCTATAGTAGTCTTAGAAAAAAGTGAAACCTCATAGTATATCACAAAGAGATGTTGAAATTCTTTACAAAATGTGATTTCTCAATTTGTTTCCTATTTCTTTTGAAAATGAAAGCGAAATTTTAAAAAATTCTCATTCTCATTGTTTGCTATATAAATTTCTTAGAGAACTTTCAAACAGACAATTGCAATCTCTGAAAAAAGAAGATTGACGGTCGACAAAGGATTCGCCACTTGATTTTTGGATTCATGGAGTTGATGTTAATTGCGGCAAACTAAACTAGTTGAAATAAATCAAACAAAGTTGTAGTAAAGGCAAGCGTAAATTATAGGAAAAGCTTTGACGAATTGAAAGAGAAGTTGTGTGATACGATATATGCTATCCTCTCTTCCCCTTCTGCTACTATTTATTCGTACTTATATACATCCTTGTGTCATGGACTGGAGGTTTCCGGACCTAACTAGCCGAAGAGTTACCCTAAATGATCGGCAAGCCTTGAAGTGCTTTGTGCTCTAGGGTCTTCATGAAGATTTTAGAATACCCCTAGGCACGGTATGGGAAATGTTTATCTGTATTCAATATATTTCTTATACTTAATAAGGTAGATGGTAGTCTTGTATTTAATAAAATATATGGTAGTTGGGTGAGTAGCTTTCCACCATCTCATCAAGGGGTCCACAGTAGTAATTGGAAGGCCTTATGTATAAATAGGGATGTTCTCCTAATTTGTATCACCCAATATTTGAGTAATAGAAGTACATTCTCTCCTAGAGCTTCTTTCTCTAAGACTTTCTCTCATCCACACAAGAGCCAAAGGGAGCCAAAGTGCTGCATGGTTCGCAATCTCAAGTATCGGCCTGTGACACTTACACGTAATTACAGTTTAAATTAAGATAAAAAAATATTACCGTTCTAGCCCAAATATATGCGAATTACCTCATTAAGCTACTAACTATGCTAATTATGCTGCAGGCCAGCTCTCACCGGTGTCGCATGACCATTAACACCTAGTTGGGGCCATACAACCCCCATTATCGCATTGCTCTACCTTCATATTCTCTTTTTCCTGGCCACAAATCCAAACTTCTTTCTTCTTCTTTTTTTTTTTTTTTCAAAATTCTTTTTCATTTGATTTTTTAGTACTTTTTTTTTTCATTTTGTTATTCTTATTGATAACCATCCCTATGATTTTTTTATGATTCCAAAACTTTCATTGATGTAATATCTAGTATGCTAAATACAAATGTTTGTGGTGGTATATAAAAGATTGTGATGATATCCATGATATCTAAAGAGCTCGACAAAGACTAGCTATGGTAATAATTTCAACATAAGGTATATAAGTCGGATATCAGGATGTTTTCATGATAACCTAGAAGGACCATGGCTGATTTCTTTAGTCTTTGAAAACTGATATGCTCATAAGTATCATTGGAAATTGAATCGCAAGTCATTTCATGTGGCTTGTCCATGGACAATATCGACAGATCAATTATATTGTGCATGTGCCAATTACAAGCAATAGATCATGCTAATATTGAGTCGTTGGTGATGTTGTTAGTACGTTCATATCAAGATGACCATTAGAGACAAAATTATAGCCATTGACAATTGGGAAGACCATCGCAAGAGAAGTGAAAATCATTAGAGAATACTTGATAGCATTTTAGTTAGACTGTTAGATAGTGATGGGACAGATCCAGCAAACTCCATTTTGGGAAAAATGTCCGAGGGAAAAGGTTGTATGGACGATCCTATTCTTGGACAACTACTCCTAATAACTCTTAACGGCTCTTTGCTCCTCAATTGCTCCTCAAGGCCATCTCCTATGGGAAGATTGAAGATGTCTATGCAAAGGAGGATCAATGAAGCTCAAAGAGTTGCAACAAAAAGTAGAGAAAGCCGATGGTGTCCATTGTTACTCTATGTTAATCAGATTATATCTATTTATCTAAAATTTCCAATGTGGTGTTTAGCTGCTTTGTACTTATGATATAAAAAAAAAAAAATTGTGATAAAATCAAGTGTACAATATTGGTAGCAGCACTTGAGTTCCAATAGTGTAGTCTTTCATTATTAAGATCAATACTTACTGATTGTGACTTGTCTAGGAGATTATCAATGGGTTCCACCCTACACTGAGGCTTCTAGTATGAAGAATGCATATAAACTTGGAGATAAGTATAATTTGATGTGATTAGTCTTTACTTGTTGGTTATCACCTATGTCTTAGAAATAGCACCACGCACACTTGATATTTTCAATTTCAATTGATTTCCAAGTGTTGGCTGTCAATCTCCACAAATTTTTTTCATAATCTTTAAACAATATATTCGCACCCTTCAGGTTGCACAGTTACTCTCAACAATTTTCCTTTAAAAAAAATAAAAACATTTTACCGGCACTTTAGCATTTGATGGAGACTTAACAGGTATGTTAGTGTCACGGGCCGATCGATTGAGATCATGACCGTACGGCAACTTAAGTTCTTTTGGATCGAGCCTTGCTCAGATCAATCGCTCACTCGGTCGCTCATTCGGATCATAGAGGGAGAAAGTTTCTAGAGAGAAAAGCTCTGGAAAATAAATGAGCCTTTGATTACTGAATGGTTGGATAGATACAAATGAGAGGGAGAGCATCCCTTCTTATACTAAAGGCCCTCATATTACAACCATTGATCGAAATTTCATCCGACGGACGAGATCGTACCGCCCAACCTACCAACTACCAACACTAATGGTAGGAGAGTTCTAGACTTTGTCGCAATTACCATATCGCCCGCCCTTGGAACGTTCTGGAAGTTCTCTTGCGGGAAACCATGGCGATGTCAGGAGGTCCTCCTCGAAAAGGCACAGTCCTTTAGCCACATAAACCTCTTGACCATGACATTAGCATAATTGTTTGTTTCCCAATGAAAGGGATAATTTGAACAAAAAATTTTGGAGGGATTCAATTGTATAAAAAAAAGTTAAGGACCCATTGAATAATTTACGATAGTTCAGAAACCTCCGGTGCCTTTGTCCCTCATGAAAAAGATAATTCACGAAAAAGACAATTGATATGGAGAAAGGAATCGCCAATTCATCCTGGATTTGTGGAGTTTCCGTCAAAAAATTGTGGCAAACTAAACTAATTGAGCTAACTCAAACGAAGATGCAGCAGAGGAAACCGTAAATTGAGGGAAAGTCACAACAAATTGAGGACAGAAATCGTGTGATGTGATCCCTGCTTGCATACGTACTCGTAGATAGCTCCTTACATACAATTAGACTTTGTAATGCAGAACAAAAATGGCCGCTCCGGCATTTGTACGAATCTTCGCATTCAGGCTTGACTTCGGGTTGTATCCTGACTCTACCGATTGTGCTGCAGACTATCATTCAAAGCCAAATATAAAGAGCAGTTGACTTGTCTTAAAAATTATCGCCGGCAACACATATTGTGATGAAAATGTTCTTTCTAAAATATGTCCAACTTATAAAAATCGGCCATCATTTGCTATGTTCTTTTTTATTTGCCAACACTCACGTAGCAATATCACAGCCTTCAGAACATTGACTTTAATCATTTCTGTGCTTCAGCTTACACCTACCTCAGTATGGATGATCGATAAGAAATCAAAGTCCATTATAACTTCAGAGTCTGAGTTACTCTAGTATCAGCACAAAACCATAACCTACAAAGATGTATCTCATTCAATCAATAGTCGATGTCGAATATTGAGGGAAGCATCCTTCGTGATCGAATACCGTCATGAGGTCCATGAGGCTCTTCAATGTTCTTTTCTAATAGTTATGTTCACTTGATTCATCGGTCGTCAAATAGATAGAAGTCCTGAGTCCAAGAAGCTTGGCCAACCTTAAAGAGTAGGGATGGTGAAATGGAAGCGAAGAGATGTGGGTCCTGCAGCGGTTTATCTTTCATCAGGCCGCAACGATTTTATCATATGGTTGCCCTGTATTCTTCTTTTGCAAGCGGTCGAAAACTCGTAATCTTCTCATGTTGTGTGTCTCCATTGCTCCAGGTCCTCTACCATGAGATAGTTTAACTGCAATGCGATTCCCCGAGTGATGGAGGACTCATTGAACCCTGGTGGAAGTTGCATAAGAAAGATGTTAAGAAAATGAATGACAAAACGTGAGTTTGGTCATCTTTCATGCCACCATCTAGAATCTATCAAGAGATACTTCACGCGCTGGTGTGAGATTTGCTGTTTGTCGGAATGTCTTTAACTTACCAGTTGCAAAGAAACCTGGCTGTCATTGGGTGAGTCGCTCGAGCTACAACTAGGCGACGAGGGATTAATGCTTCTCTCAGCCAATGCTCTCAGTCTGTCAAGTTCGGGGAGAATGACTTTTGCGAGATCTGGTCTATCCTTCCGTCTTAACTCCGAACACTTAAGTGCCATTTGGGCAAAGGCCAGAGCCTCATTATAGGGCCAATCAGGCACCGCTGGATCTAGCATTTCAGCAAAAGTCCCCTTCTCGATTGCCCGCTCGACATGGTGGGTCAATCCCATGGGAGGTTTGGCGGTTAATAGCTGCAAAAAGATGATCCCTAGAGAGTATATGTCAGACTTGACACCCAGCATTCCCGTCTGCTGGTACTCGGGATCTATGTAGCAAAATGTCCCAGCCGTGGACGTCATGCGGTATTGTGTCACACTGTCAGCAACGGAAGGCGGGACCAGCCGAGCTAAACCAACGTCGCTGATCTTGCAGACGAAGTTGCCATCGAGCAGAATGTTTCCAGGTTTTAAATCGCGATGCACAAGTGGTTCAGGTTTCGCTTGGTGGAGGAACAGCAAGCCAGTTCCGATTCCTGCAGCAATTTTGAACCTGAGTTGCCAAGAAAGCGGCCTGGTGTTTCCGCGACAGAAGAGGCGGTCATCTAAGCTTCCATTCGCCATGAACTCATACACCAAGCATCCATATTCTGGACAAGCTCCTAGGAGAAGAACCATGTTTGGATGCCTTATGCAGCTCAACACCTCAACCTGCAATAATTGGCACAGAATAGATAAAGAAGTTCAATGATGTTCATCAAAAGTAAACACAGTAGTCGAAGTTGAAAGTGGTTGACTGACATTATGTAAGCCTCTTCAAAGTTAAACGATCTCTAGCTTAATAAACTCAATCACTATCAGTTGGATGTTTCATCTCCCCAAGTATTCTCAAATCACATTTTCTAGACCCAAATACAAAAATGGGAAATTGCTTGTGCATGATAAGGTTGATTACCATCAATTATGCTCGATCACGTGGCAATATAACCCTTGTTGTTAACTCTTGCATTCACACTGCATAGTTTTTACTGATGACGTACCTCTTGCAAAAACTGCGATCTGCCTTGAGCAGCATCTGGTCGCAAGACCTTGATTGCAACTGACGTGTGATCCAAGTAGCACTTGTACACGGGGCCATAACCTCCTTCACCAATCTTGCGGGACTCTGTAAAGAACTCTGTGGCATTTTCGATCTCCTCAATCGAGTATCTTCTGTACCTGACATCTGACTGTGCAAGAGCATCAAGCACCTTTTTCTTCTCCTCGGCTTCTTTGATGGCTTTCATTTCCGCATTAATTCTTTTCTGGGCTTCGAGTTCGGCAATCCTCTGAGCAGCCTCAGCTGCCTCCATCGCTGCTTTGGACTTGGCTTTCTCCTTTTCTGCAAGCGCTAAAGCCGCTTCCTCAGCCAATCGTGCCTCCTCGATCCTCCTTTCTTCTTCTAGTTTCCAATGCTGGAGCTCTTTCGCCTGGAAGGCAATCACTTTAAAGTCTTGAACAGGGAAACGTAATTCCTCCAGCGAAACTCAATCTGCCTTACCTTTTGTTTAGCAGAGAGAGCATCTTTGCAAGCTTTGCTGTACATTTCCATTGTCTGCTTAAGCTCTTGTTTTAGCCTCTTCATCTCGGCTTCCACATCATCCTGCAATTTTGAAAATCCTTCACTTTTGTTTCGAAATGTTTTGGACTACATCTCTCTTCTGAGAAACCTTTAATAGATCCTATAAGCATGTCACACTCATCTTGTTCTTACCGTACTGGGTGATGAAGATGAATAAGACCTCTCGCTCTCCTGTGAAATATGTGACATAGGCGACACTTCGCGAACTGTGCTGCTATCTACTGACCTCCGCGTCAGCGAAGCCGCATCAAAGCTCTGTCTGTGGTCTGTGTTGGAGGTGTTAGACAACCTCGGGGAGTAGCCATCGTCCAGATTGTCATAAAATGATGGGAACATTCGGTCGATACTCTGTCTACCAGAGCTGACAAAGGATATATCAGTATCCGGAGTACCAACCTCCCCGTACAATCTGCCGTTAGAACCTTTTCCTCTTGTGAATGGTGATCTGTTTGCAAAGGATTTTAGTCTTTTTTTCCCTCTAATTGGGAAATGGTCGTTCCAAATAAGATTGACTTACCTTATAAAGTCTAAGCTGTCATTCGACTTATAAGGCACCTCATTCATTGCCCTTGCAAATCCTAATGAAGAGTCCATCCTTAGATATCTAAAGAGGCGAGATGAAGGGGAACCAGAAACGAAGATTTAATGTGCAAAAACGCTTACCTCTTATACTATTAGTTTGGGGGACACGCGGCTCTGATTGATGTGCCCGTGGAACCAATTGATTGTGAATTTGATTAGATAGTGGCGAGGCGATCGGAGCTGGACGGGTAGCTGACCGCATGGTTGTTATCTTCCCCTTCGTTATGACATAAACCGTACAAAAGTCCGGTGCTCCTTTTGCCACATTACTTGGCACATCTATCGCCTTGAAGGTTCTGTCGACGAGCACTTATCAGACTATCAAGTGAAGTCCTAAAATAATCACCTTACGAAATCATTTTAACTAGGTATTTGAGCGTAGTTTTTTCATTTAGATCCGTACCTCACATATGTAGATGAACATTGGTATACTTATTCAGTTACCTTTGTGTCAATGTCTCAAGCATGTGTTGTCATTTCTTAGTAGCCATTGTTAAAGTGTTCGATGTAATTGTAGAGTTGCAAGCTTTAGCAAATAACTTATTATCATCGCACTAAATCAATCCCATCTTGAACTTCTTAGGCTCATGCCAATGCATATTTCTTTTGTGTTTCTGAAAGAAAGATTGCTATATATTCTTAAATTGTGAGAAACTTATAGTTCACGAAGGCCTATGAAAACACAGACAAAACGCCACACCAAGTTGGTTTTGTCTTGCCTGGAAGATAAGTGAATTTAAACAACAAAAGATGCATTTTGCGTGCAAAACAATGCGAGGGGGTCATTGTATGTGAAAAAATTATCTGATCCGCTGATTATTCATGCGAGATCAATCAACAAGCAATACAAACCTTAGAAAGCCGGACTTCGACGAGGAACCGATGACTAGATTCTCAATGGAGTTGTGAGAAACATACTCAATCAATGCTTTCGCTACTTCCGTGTCTTCCAGCAAAACATCTTTGCATTGTATCTGGCATCAAAATGAATGTGTGAACACCTAACCAAACAGATTGTGCATTGCTGTTGAATTTTTTGAAGCAGTAGCATCTAACTTACATCCTTACGCGTGCAGAAGCATCGGAAGGGAAGAAAGAGTTCTTTAGGATCGAGCTCATGTCCTGCCATATGAAGAGCCTTGTTGGCATCAAATAGTTTAAACCGACCCCCATAGATACCCGTTAAACATTGAATAATTAGAGGTGATTATCGCACTGAAAATCATAATCCGCGTACATTCAGCTTATACACATTGATCTCTCGATTTAGACATGCACATGCATCAGCTAGAAAGCTCATCGTTGCAATTCAACGTAGCTCGATGACTTACGAGGGGAAGGACCCAAAGGCGCGGCGGGGAGGGACTTGACCTTGACATGAACGAGGATGACGACTTGGCCTCTCTGGAGAAGATTATCGATGGCCCATTTGAGAGCATTCTGGCTTCCCTTATCCTTATCGATCGCCACGGCCACCAACCCGCTCCCTCCCTTTCTCTCCGACTGTTCTCTCGCAAGCCACATTTGTTCTCTCTATCTCTCTCTCTCTCTCTCTGTCTGAAACCCTGGAAATTCAGCAATACGAAGATCGGCGCGCGATTGACATTGAAAGAAGACCAGAGCAGAAACCAAAACAGGAATCAAATATTGCTCGCGGCAAATAAGTCGAACCTCTAGCGGATCACGGCGTGCTTTCTCGTTCTCGACTCGGTGACGGCACTTTTCCGCCTCCTGGAGAGGCGAAAGAGAGAGGACGAATGTTCGAACTCGACCTATCTCCTGTGATTTCACCACGTTCTCTCGCCTTCTCCTCCCTCTTATTGATGAACCACCAATTTTCTCTCTTTCCTTCTTCTCTCGTGTTTCTCTCTCTCCTCGAATTAGGCACCCGAGGCGTTAATCAGTTCGAATTAGAGAACCCTCTAACCTCCTGTTTCTCAATCGAGAGAGAGAGAGAGCATGCATTTCGGTCTGTTTCAGGTGCAATCAGCGGCTGCATGCTAACGCTGCATGTTCTCCGGATTAAAGCAAAGCATTCCCTTAAGAAGTTCGGCAGGTCAAACCTCGGGCGACAACTTCTTTTCTCTCGATTAGTTGACGCGACTTCATAGCTAGTGACTCGCGGGTTTGATGTTTTGTTGAAGTTGTTCGTGTCTTTCTAGGGTTAACGACAGAGCCGGGTTAAGATTGTTGATACATTTTCTTCATTCTTATCTCTTTTGTTTCTTTTTAATCACGAGGGTTTGATGCTCCTTTAATTATGAAAGGTTCTTCCTTTTTCGATGGAAAAAGGATCGGACACTGGTCGAGAAAAGGACACCAAGAAAGTGTTGTGACTTTTAGCTTTGATGTCATAATTTTTCAATCAATCACTAGAATACCCACGAGAAAGATTTTACTCAGCCGGAAAATGCAACAAGGCATCAAAATGGACAGCACTTGTGCTGAACAATTTTTAGAAGTTATACTCGAATGATTAATTCAAAATTTAAGGCGCTTAAGTAATTGATTGAAAAGTTATAATACTAAACTAAATGCTGTACAAATGTTATGGCACTTGATGTGTGTGTATATATATATTCTTAAAATGATCATTAATTGTTGATTATATAGCATAGAGAATTTTGAAAAACATATCATTTCACAAAAAATGAATGATTTGAATATTTTCCTAAAAATGATCGCTTAGCGAAAAAATTTCATCGTCCATAGAAATGTTTTAGGAAATTTGAGAAAAATGGTTAATACCATAAAAACCCCAAATTGCTACACCTATCCCCAACTCATTTTTTAACCACCAAAAACCCTAGTTTTTTTAAAGTTTTACAATTAAATTTTGAATCAAATTGCTATATAAGTTTGTTTTTACTAGTTTATGATTTTGATTTTTCATGATATTAATCTAATTTAAAAGAATCAAATCAGAAAAACCTAATATAACTATAAAAAATTAACCCAAAAATCTCAAACTGATACATTTGTAACAAATTTATCCTCCATTAAATTTGATTAATATCATGAAAAATCACAAATTATTTTACATACTTGACAAACAAAGAGTGAAACCCTAAATTGATAAACTCATCGACTGTAACGTGTCATACAACTTAACAATTTGATAGTAAAATTTAATAAAAAACTAGCATAAGGTAAATTTGTCACATATGTATCAATTTCGGGTTTTTGATAGTCGAAAAATTAGTTTGAAATAAATTTGTAATAAATGTACCAATTTAGGGTTTTTCATTATATTAACCCTTAACAGAAACTAATAAAGAGTAAATTTATCACAATCATACTAGTTTGGGATCTTGTTGTCAAAAGATTAATTTTGAGTAAATTTACTATAAGTGTACTAGCTTGAAATTTTTTGTGATCTAAATTAATTTAGAGTAAATTTATCACGGTTGTACTAGTTTGGAATTTTTCATGTTATTTATTTTTATAGATAATAAACAGAGCCTAAAGAGAAATTCTAAAGTCATTATCTTCTAATTTAATAAATGATAATTCATTCTTTTAGTGTGTGTTCGGTACGGACGGACGGAGCCATTAAATTTTTGTCTATACTCATAAAATCAAAAGTCACCGTGAAATTATGCACGCTTTTTGTTTCACGTGTTCCTTCTTTTCCCACGGGGTCTGCTCCCTTTCACATGGTATCTACAATTCACCCGAAAATTGCTCTTGTACGCTTCTTATAAACGAATTTTTAGCATGATTTTCCATCCGGCTCGCGTTAACTTATCTCACACCTAAAAAACTATATCTTGTGTTCAATGCTGATGTATAAGTTTATAAATAGAACTAATCAAGGGAAGGGCTTGTGTACGTTGTGCCTGGGGTTATGCCTCAAAATGATACCCCATGACCATATCCATGATCATGAAGATATTAAACATTTGTGATATCAACTTGATTGGGTCTCTTTAGGCTTTTGAGCAAACCTAACTAGGTGGGTTGAGCCCGAGAATGAAATGACTTGTCCAAGCCCCTCCATTTTACACTTTAAGCGATCGGGTCTCGCAGATGCTAGTGATCCCAATGGCGCACGATTCATTTATATATACATGTAATAGTACAATATAATTTATGGGCAGAAATGGCCTCAACCTCGATCATTTATATTATAAATAGCTGGAAATGATTACAATTCCAGTTACAAATAAGATCATAACAGCGAACTATAATGATACCTTAAAAGGTTATCTATGTAAATATAAGGTGCACTATCAAATTATGTTGAATAGACACTATGGCAATATTAGATAGAGGGGTTTAAGCATCAAACACCTTTAACTTTGCAAAAGGGCCTTATGAATATTCACTGGGAAAAAGTCGTTATGTTAGTGAGATATATCACCGGGTGATCTCTCCAATCGTAATTAATCATGGAAAAACCTCTGTAAATTTGACTCATTTTATATGAAACTTCTACATAGTGACCCTTATTCTTGGAATAATTTCAAGTCAGCGGTTTTTTTGTGTGCAAAAATTACGGTTTGGAGTGGGTCATTTACACAAAAAAAAAAAAACAAAGGCTTAAATAGACTTTGTCTCAAATAAGATCTTGAAGTGGCCGATTTAGTCTCAAAGAAAACCACGATCTAACTGAGTGGCCAAATCTTTGTTGGCCAATGAATAGACCACATGCATCACACTAAACCAATAGATCAATTCAATTATACTTAGCATTACTCATGTGCATTGATTCAACCATGTGTCACGGCTCAAGGCTCAATAACTTGATGCGTTCCAGATTTTCCCAAATGAAGGGCCATAGCCCATCCATGAGCAAGCAACCCTCCAACTTCTCGAAGTTCTAGGGTTTTTTTAGTGTTATGAATACTCATAGGAAAAGGGTAATGCAGCAATTGTACATCTACGTAATGATTGCTGGAGATTAAACACCCACCATTAGATCAAAGAGATCAACAATTATGATTAGCCCCGTACTTATATATATAGGGGCATCTTTCCCCTAAAATCTATTATCTCATTCACAAGTGAAGTATAAGAAGAACTTCTCTCTTTAAAGTTCCTCTCTATGATCATTGTGAGTCGAATGTGAATAAAACTAACTTGGGAAGAAAATTCTAAGACGGCACTAGTTAGGAAATGTTAGATCTATCAACCCGTGACACATGCATCTAGCCTCTTGCGCTTGATAACTGCGGGCACTTCACGTAAATCCAACACCAGTATATTCAAAATGATAGACAATTGTTGAATATATTCTTTTTAATTATTGATGGACAAATAACATTAAAAGTGTCATAACTTTTTGTACGGTGTTCATTTTAATGGCAAAACTTTTCAACATATCACTTATGTGCCACTTTTGTTAAAAACGATTACTTAAGTACATCACCAATTTGAATCGTTTTTTGGGACTGGTGTGGCTCCCGGCGCTTTCAATCCGCCATTCAACATATATGCGCCAAATTTAAATCCTATTCAGATAAATTGAGCCATTTCCCCCTCTTCTTCAAACCTAAATTCAAACTGAGACAACTTGGGGCTATATTAAGAGTTGAATCTTGTAATGAATAGCACGGCCAGGACAAACAACTCAAGTTCATTTCAACAAAATCAAGATGAAGGCGAATTTTGCAATGGAGGGAGAGCTAACTGTGACCAAGAGCCAATCCAGTTCGACTTTTAGGTAAGTGTTGTCATTGTCGCTTAGGCATGAGCATGCCAATAACTTGTTCTCAGCCAAGTTGAGAGGCGAAAGTAATCGGCTCAGCTAATGGAAGCAGCGCTAGCCAAGGTGCTGCCAACAATGGTGACCCTTTTGCTATGACCGCAGCCGAGATGTGGCAGTCAGAGAGTTGCGTGATGCTTGCAAGGAGGAGAAGGGCTCAAGTAACCTGAGAGAGAGAGAGAGAGAGAGAGAGAGAGAGAGGCAGCAGGTCATGACTCATGGCGAATGGATTCTGCAACAACTTGCACGGGGATGGATGGTGCTGAGCAGTGGCACAGCTTTGTGCATAGAAACGTCAAAGGGCGGAAATTGAAAATAATAAAAGGAAGACTCAAAAATAAAGAGAAGAATATTCTTAGTCATTGAAGTTCAGTTTATGTTAATATGTTCCCTTCTTGAACGGAGTACATTTAAAATGAAAATCTCAACTCCTAAATGTGAAAAAGCAAAAAACTAATCCAATTTAAACGCTTGAGATTTTGAGAGCAAACATGAAGTTTAAATGACAAATGCACTTAGATTAAGCTAAACATTGACTAAAAAAGTTCATTAAGTGTGATTTCTCTATGAAATTACTCTTCCATAAATATTGGAATATTGTCTCAAGTCAATATATAAATCTTCAACAACATGGTAACAGACGATTGAAGAGTAGTGTCGAGCAGCGTAGTCAGCCCATCATTTGGTAACCGAGAAGGAGAAGTCATCCTCCGTCATTGCCCTAGAAGAGTACAAATCTCCTTCGCTGGCGTAAGACGAGTACTCTTCATCGCTATCCCTCTCCGTCAGCTCCTCAATCCTCTCCATGGCCTCCCTCAAGCTCCACCTTCGCTCCACGTCCCACTCGCAGCAACACATGCCGATCTTCAGGAGCTTCAGCATCTCCCCCTCCCCGCTCTTCGTCCCTCTCATGTCCTTGTCGAACACCTCGCCCGTCCACTCCTCCCTCACCACCGAGTTGACCCACGTCGCCAGGTCGGCGTTCGCCCCTTTCCCTTGCTTCAGATAGTTCGCCGGGAACTTCCCGGTGATGATCTCCAGGATCAGTATCCCGAGACTCCACACGTCGGTCTTCTTAGTCGTGCGGTCACTGTGGTTGAACTCAGGAGACTTGAACGCCACCATGAACTGTTGAGCGTGGTCCTTGTTGATCACGGGCACGAGGCCGTAGTCCGTCAAGAGTGGTGTGAAGTTCCGGTCCAGAAGAACGTTAGACGACTTGAGGTGACCGTGGGGCAAGGAGAGGCCAGGAAGCTCCTTGTAGAGGTATTCGAGACCCTTTGCGACTCCCTTGACGATCTTCAGACGGGTCGACCAGTCGAGCCCAGGTTGTCCCGGACTACGATTCGCTACGATAAACCAAAGCCATATACTGTCAAGATTTCGTAGGATAAAATACATGTTCAACACTGTCTATTCAAAATACACATTTATCACCATTCTTAGTGACTACATACATCTGTACATGAAGAAATCAACTGTCTGGAGTGGCCTATGTAATGATAATCCGATGTTCATCGAGTACCAAGAAGACAAAAAGCTTTGGTTTCACCGTACATAGTAGACGTCAAATAAGTTTCTAGTTAATTAATACGTTTCTCCTAGAGGAATTTAATAAATGAATTCTAATTAATGCGACCGACCACATACCATGAAGATGACTGGCCAAGCTTCCATTCTCAACAAAATCCGAAATCAGGAGCTTTTCCTCTTTCCTGTAAAAGAAAGCTACTAGGGGAAGCAAGTTAGGGTGAGACAAACTCCCAAGCCTCCTCATGTGCTCATAGAACCCCTCCTTCCCGAGCTTGTTCATTTGCCTGAACCGCCTCACAACGACCGCCGGCCCATCCAGCAGTGCCGCCTTGTACGACGACCCAAAGCTCCCGCTGCCCAGCACCTCCGCGGAGGCCCGGAGCAGGTCTTGCAACTCGAATCTCCCCCGGTCGCTCCTCACAAAGACCAGCTTCCCTTGGTGATCTCCTCCTCTCTTCTTCATCTGCGGCTGCTGGTTGTTTATCTGGGCGTCCGTCAGGCCGGCATCGTAGGCCCCGAACCCCTTTGAACCTTCATGGGGTGGGCTTCGTGGATGTTCGATTTCTTCCTGTACAGGATGACTGCCGACGATGAGCAACGCGACGAGTGCGACGCCGACTCCGATGGCGATGAAGGGTAACTTCCTCGATGATTTGCACGGGGTAAGAGGCTTCCCGCACAAGTCCTTGTTCCCTGCTTGATCACACAAGAGTTCGTTAGATCTCTCCGCTCATTAAGCTAATAAGAAATTGGTTTTCACTTCATCCATTACGTCTAACCATGTGTGAAATTGAAATCGATTTTGAGACTTCTCATATCTCAGCCGTACACGTGACCGTATGTCAAAGCTTGTGAAATATAATTTTGTTTCCACCAACAGTGTACAAAATAAATACCAAAGAAAAATATTACACGATAGATATATATATATATATATATATCAATAGAAAATAAATACTAAAGTTTCAAATGGGCCGTCAAAATGCAAACCGAGTTTGATCAAGTCACCCCAAATCATTGTCATAAGGCCCACAAGAAGCGCAGCATGGTTAGGTGAATTGTCGACTTTGTCAATGAAATAAATATTGATATATATTTATATATATGTGTGTGTGTGTGTGTGTGTGTTGAATGACGTGCGATGCATGACGTGCTTCATCCGAGCATTTGGCGAAAGCGTTATATGTAATCCAAGATCACCCAGTGATCTTAATCATGTCCTTTAGCAGTGATTTTGTAAAACTTTTCACGTAATCGTCATATATAACACAAACAGTTTAGACCGTGAATAATTTTCTGTCGATAAGATGAAAGCGGTTACTAAAACACTAAAGATTTTTCCTTTTCATAATCCAAGATCACGGAGCGGAGATTTGGCTCTCTGGAAACTCATGAAGTACCCTGAAAACCCGTGACACACAATTGAACTATGCAAGTAACCTTGACACGTAAGAGTTCGAACGAAATTGATTGTACTTGAACGGAAGATATCCAATTCTTGAGTTGGAAATCCGCAAATACCCTAACCAACGGCCTCGTCTACAATCATATGTTGACAGTGTATGCCATAAAAGTTGTTAAAAATGAGAAAAAGTGATGATCACCTGCGAAGTAGGAGGCGTTCGTGTTGCTAAGCCCCCTAGGTATCTTCCCCTCGAACTGGTTGTTGGCCAAGTTCACCATCTGCAGCTCCATCTGCGGAAAATCCGGTATCTTCCCTCCGATCTGATTCCCGGCGAGGTTCAGGTTCACGAGCCTTGGCAGCTGGGCCAGCGACTTCGGCATTGGCCCCGTGAACATGTTGCCGTCCAGGTACACCATCTTCAGCGCCCTCATCCCGTCGAACGTGTCGCCCGGGATCGGCCCCGAGAACCGGTTGCTTGACATCGTCACCGACTTGAGCGCCGGCAGCTTCCTCACCTCCGGCATCGGCCCCTCGAAGCTGTTGCCCTTGATGCTCAGGACACGGAGGCTGGGCAGCTCGGCGAGCGAGTCCAAGTCGAGGCCACCCCCGAGGCCCATCCCATCGAGCCTGAGCTGCCACACGCTGCCGTTATTGCACCACACGCCGGTCCAGCTGCTGCCGGCGACGGTACACGGGGAGTCGGCGGAGCTGTCCCAGTTGCTCAGCGCGGTGGCGTTCGAGAGGGAGCCCCTGAACTTGATCAGGCTCCGGGTCTCGCCGGCGCCGCAGGTGACGAAGCCTTGGGCGGCCAGGACGAGGGCCGCGAGCACCGCCGCGACCGTGACCCGGTAGGGTCTCTTGCGCTCCATGGTCATGAAAGGAGAGAACGACCGTCGTCAACACGCATGAAAACACACGATCCTTGCTAGGGCTAAGGAAGGGGACAGAGAAGGGAGCGAAGGGGGAGAGGGCTAAAGACGTGGAGAGCAGATGGAAGGGGACAAATGGAGGGGGTGAGACTGACGATGCATTTGGTAACCACGAGAGAGCTGCTGCTTAGCTGTTCTCGGCCGGCCGAGTCTTGACAACTTCAGATTTTCTCGATCTTCTTGACTTTCTTTATCTCTCTTTTGTATATGGTTTTTAATGATTCTTTCTTTGCTGGGTTGTGCGAGGAGCATTGTATCTGTCGCTTTCTTGTATTTGCGGGGGAGTTTTGTTGCTTTCTCGATCGTCCCAAATGCACGTCCAAGAGACCACTTTGGTTAGGTTTTCGGACCGAGCTTTGGAGCTGTTTTTTTTTTTACGGCGGAGGTAAATGAGCTTTGCTAATTGGACTCTTCGTTGACCTCTGGGGTCTATACGTTTGTAGCATATCGATTTCCTAGTGGGAAGGAGATGCTGCTTCTTCCGTCATGGGCTGGAGGGGATTTCTCCTCTTTTCGAGAATTCGCATTGGGAAACACGTGCCATTCTTGCTTACGCTGTAGGCCGTTTTAGAACGGCAACCCAAGACCGACATAGCTAGAAGTTCGAAGATTTGTGCACCTATTTTGGGATCCATGATTTGTTGAAGCAACCGACACCAATCCGGGTCTTTTGGCGCCGAAGATCTTCTCCCCTATGACCCTCGATACCCTGGCTTGATGAGACGGCCTCTCACGATTTTTCCTTAAGTGAGAGAGTGGGTGTATGCTCTTGGATGGCAAAAGTGAGGGCTAGAGGAGGGACCTTAGCTATTTATAGAATTTGGACGGGCCCTCTCATCATGGGCCGGGCCCAATTCGGCCCACACAAGCCAGACCCATATTGGACTGTTAAGAAACTGTATACCCCACTTTATTATATCAACTCCGTAAAACGGATAATTATAATCTTAATTAATGTGGCCCATATCGGAAAAATTATTACATTCTCCCACTTGGGCTATATTAATTGAGATCATACTGTATGTGCACACTTTTATGTTGATCTAGAGATAATCCTCAACAGTCAATCCGATCCCATAAAGTTTCCAACACCGGATCATGGCGGTAACTACATATACATATACAAAGCCTTCCATGGTCACAAATGCTATCAACTTTACTGATATGGATTTAATATGGTTGTGTGGCAAATTGACAACACCTCATGAAGAGTTTTACCTTACGTGTTATCCCATTTGTCGGTCACTATTATCTTACCTTAAGTGTCACAGAAAACCGGATGTGGCGCTAGAGAATATCTTTATGGTTCTATTGAACCCACATATGTCTTATCTTTATGGTTAACCTTTCTTTATGTGTAATTGAGACATATGTACAAGGCTAACAACTGGATGCCCCTAGCCTTTACTCAAGATTTACACAGTATCTTGAGATTTTCCTTAGATATATATACACAACTCAATAATGTATACAAAGGGAGTTGACATATATCGAAACGTTACAAAAGGTAACAAAATACAGACGTAAACTTTATTAAAGCAAATCTGAAATAGCTCCCACTAAACGATAGTATCCACTGATTCTCCCAAGCCCATGTTCATGACATGTCGCTCAAATACACAAGGGCGTAGGCCTTTAGTCAGTGGATCTGCCAACATATCGTCTGTGGGAATATGCTCTACCATAATGTCACCATTCGTACTATTTCCTTTATGGTCAAAAACTTAACCTCCATATGCTTAGACCCTTTTAGACTTACGTGGTTATTAACAAATAACACGGCAGAATTGTTATCACAATATAACTGCATGGGTTTATCCACAAAATCAAATCTTCAATTCTCTGATGAGGTTCCGAAGCCAAATTGCTTGAGTAGCAGCTGAAAAACATGCTATAAACTCCGCTTGCATGGTAGAGGAAGATATAGATTTCTGTTTCTCACTTTTCCACGATACTGCGCCTCCTGCTAACATGAATATGTATCCTATTGTCGACTTCCTATCATCCTCACAACTAGCAAAGTCTGCATCTGAATATGCCAACAATCGCAAATCATGGACATATCTATAAATCAGCATATAATCTCTTGTCCTTTTTAAGTATCTCAAGACCTTTTTGGCAAGAACCCAATGATCGTGTCCGGATTCGACCGATATCTCGCCCAAAAGCCCCGTTACAAAAGCGATGTCCGGTCTAGTGCAAACTTGAGCATACATGATACTTCCAAGTGCATTAGCATAAGGCACATCCTTCATTTGGTTTTTCTCAAAATCTAAACGAGGACACCGTGAGAGACTCGGCTTGTCACCCTTAACTACGAGGAACGTTTCCTAACTTGCAATCCCGCATGTTGAATCTCTCAAAATACGATCAACATATGCCTTTTGAGATAATCCTAACACACGACAAGAATGATCCCTATGGATTTCAATGCCAAGAACGAAAGATGCCTCACCTAGGTCTTTCATGTCAAAATTCTTTGACAACATTTGCTTTGTTTCACGTAGTAATCCAATATCGCTACTTGCAAGCAAAATGTCATCCACATAAAGTATAAGAAAAATAAATTTCCTCCCACTGACCTTGCAGTATATGCATTGATCCACTTTGTTCTCAACAAAACCAAAAGAAGTAACAACATTGTGAAACTTCAAGTACCATTGTCTAGAAGCTTGTTTGAGACCATAAATAGCCTTCTTCAGTTTACATATAAACTTATCTGAATCAATTGCTATAAAACCTTCGGGTTGCACCATATAAACCTCCTCATCAAGATCTCCATTTAGAAAAGCAGTCTTAACGTCCATCTGGTGCAATTCCATGTCAAAATGAGCTACCAATGCCATGATTACTCTAAAGGAGTCTTTAGAAGAAACTGGTGAAAATGTTGCTTCATAGTCTATCCCTTCTCTTGGAGTGAATCCTTTGACCACAAGTCTGGCTTTAAATTTCTCAATCTTTCCTTTTGAATCTCTTTTAGTCTTATAAACCCACTTGCAACCTATGGGTTTACAACCTTTCGATAATTCAACAAGTTCCCAAACACCATTATATTTCATAGATTGCATCTCATCTCTCATAGCATCCAACCACAAATTTGATTGAGGAGATGAAACAGCATCCATATAAGTCACTTTGGATCTCGTAATGCAACCTACATCGTACTCATGTTCTCCTAAAAAGACTATATAGTCCGGTGGTATAGCTGAACGCCTTTCCCTAGCAGACCTCCTAAGTGGAGCCACTGTAAGCTCATTTTGAGCCTGAGGAACTTGAGAGACTTCATCTGTGGCCGTTTCATCAATAGGATCTTCAGTGTTAACGGGTTCAGTTTGCAGTACAATAGGCTCCATAATTGTCCGCATAGGTAAGGAGAAAGACATAGCAGGTCTCGTCATGTTGTCATGTTCATTAATTTGTGAGCAATCATGCTCTTCGGCTACATCAAATTCCAGAAACTTGGCTGTTTGTGATTCCACAATCCTTGTTCCTCCACTTGGATTATAAAAACGATATCCCTTTGAATGTTCTGAGTAGGATACAAAGTAGCATCGAGTGGTTTTAGCATCCAACTTACCCAATGTTGGATTATACAATCTTACTTTTGCAGGACATCGCCAGACCTTAAAATGATTCAAACTTGGTTTGCGTCCAGTCCATAACTCAAAAGGAGTCGATGTTACAATTTTAGTAGGAACACGATTCAATATATAAAGGGTTGTTTTTAGAGCCTCACCCCATAAAAAATCAGGCAAATTAGTCCTACTCATCATACATCTTACCATATCCATGAGAGTACGATTGCGCCTTTCAGCTACACCATTTTGTTCAGGACTTCCAGGCATAGTGAACTGAGCTACTATCCCAGAATCCTCTAGGTATTTAGCAAATGGTCCTTTAATTTGCCCAACATTGCCATGTCTATCATAATATTCTCCACCTCGATTAGATCTAACCACCTTTATTACCTTTCCTAACTCAAGTTTCTCAACTTCACCAAAACCTTGAATTTGTCAAGAGATTCATATTTTTCCTTAATCGGAAAAGGTAACCATACCGAGAATAATCATCAATAAACGTGATGAAATAAACTTTTCTACACAAGGTTGCAGCATAAGGTCCACTGATGTCGGTGTGAATGACTTCTAGTAATCCAGAACTTCGAATTGCGGTTTTCTTCTTTATCTTAGTCATCTTTCCTCTACAACAGTCTATGCAAGTTTCTAGGTCACCTTTAAGAGTAGGCAGGATGTTTGTCTTTATCAGCCTTTTTACTCTTTCTTTAGATATGTGACCTAGTCGTTTGTGCCATAATGCATAAGACTGTTCCTTAGGTAGAGGTCTTTTGGGAACAACATTTTCAACTGTATTAGCAACGTATATATCATTGGGAGATAAACACAAACTGTACAATCCATTGAACATGTTGCAGCACCCAACCTTATTTGAGCTAAAGAACATAGATACAGTACTGTTCTTTATTTCAAAAGAGTAACCACACATATCCAAACATGATACGGAAACTAAGTTCCGTCTAAAGGAAGGTACATAAAAAGTGTTTCTTAATATCATATTAAAACCAGTATCTAACATCAAAATAACATCTCCCACGAACTCGACATCGATTTTATCGTTGTTTCCCACAGTGAGCTTTGATTCATCCTGATTTGGCATCCTTCTGTTTGTGAATCCCTGTATGGTAAATGCAACATGATTAGTTGCACCACTATCTAGCCACCAAGAACTAGATGGGGCTTCAGATAGGTTAGATTCACAAACAAGTGCCAAAGAACCATTACCTTTATGCTCATTTCTTGACAACCAAGCTTTATATTTATCGCAGTATTTTTTTATGTGTCCCATCTTCCTACAAAAGTAGCAAAGAACACCTTCCCTTTTAAAAGGTGCCTTTCTAGGAGCCATAGAAGTGGAGGGGCCAGCAGCTTCAGGATTTCCTCTCTTAGGAGCCATATTGTCAAAAACACCTATAGCTTTAGGATTTCCTCTAGGATGTGCAATCCATTTGCCCTTTCTGCTGGCAGAACTAGAGGCATACATGGCAAGATGCCCCCTTTCCTTTTTCAGTTTCTCTTCCTCTGCCACCACTCTAACTATAAGGTCATTGATTGACCAAGCCTCATTTTGCGAACTATAGTTCGTCTTGATAATTCCAAAGTCAGGAGGAAGAGTATTTAATGCCTGATGCACAATACAAGTTTCAGGGATATCAACTCGAAGAATTC
The DNA here is from genome assembly GCA_014182365.1 of Eucalyptus tenuipes. Taxonomy (NCBI): domain Eukaryota; kingdom Viridiplantae; phylum Streptophyta; class Magnoliopsida; order Myrtales; family Myrtaceae; genus Eucalyptus; species Eucalyptus tenuipes. Next base: position 19,248,389 of record CM024539.1, on the reverse strand, counting down.
GGAGTTTTGACTGAAGATCTACCATTCTCAGCACATAATCTCTAACTCCAGTCGAACCATCATACTTCATATTGAAGAGTGATTGCATAAGTGTACCAATTTGAGCATTGGAAGAGACACGATACCTAGCCTCCAAGGCTTCCATCATATCCTTAATAGTACGCCGGTTGGCAAGCCACTCAACAAATGCTCCTGAATTGACCGTTTCATAATGAGCAAGCAAATTCTATTACTCTTTTCCCATGCAGCAAAACGTACTTTCTGGACTTCGTCGGCATCGCAAGGTCCGCCGGCCTATTCTCGCAAGAGCAACATGAACATCCGCCAATTCCATCCCAAACTAAAAATCCTCTTTCCATGTCTTGAAGTTTGATCCAGTAAGAACCTCAATCGCAATGGAATTGCCATTTACAGAGAATGTGACTGTTTTTGAAGCAATTCATGTAATTAGCATCATGTGAGTACTAAACATACATCTCAAGAGCTACATATATCATCATATAAGCACCTTTGGGCAGAATACATGACATACAACTGTATACTCTTCACATGACAGCGGTCCATGAAAAATATATTCTAACCTTTTGCGAATTCATCACCTTTGGGTGTATAAATCACTAGGGATAGTCACTTTTCAACCATATGCTGTACATGCATCCCTCCATGAACTAATACACAATCACCTCCTTTGGGAGTATGACCATGCATTAGAACAGGTGACATCCCATCATAATACAAGACCGACGTTTCTCAAATTCAATCAAGTGTGCCACTTTGGCGGTCACAACCCAATTGAATCATCAAAATTCTCTCATATCAGGGATATAACTCTATAACTCATATTCACCTTCCACAAGTGATTTTAGACTTGATGACAGGAGCCGTTTGTCACTAAAATCACAAGTCATGCTAATTGCATTGCTCCATCCATTAATACACATTACATAATAAATCAACACTATACATATTCCTTAAGTGATGATGTAATCATAAGCATGTAATTGTATTTCCCAAACTATGCAAAAATATTCCAAAATTACACCAAAAAACACGTCTTTATGGTTTCACGCACAATTTCATATCCTTAAAGGCATTAAAAAATTCAAATAAATATACCACAAGATAGGAAATTCACATACGAGCACGTCCATATCAACCACGCGCCAAACGGAGATTACACGCGCCGCTAGAGTGTGCGGCGCGTGAGCTGCATGCGCTGGCGCCCAGAAAATCGGCCCGAAGCCGGTTTACCGATCCGACCGGTCAACGGTCAACAGTCAACCGGTCCGACCGGTCAACGGGTCGAACCAGTCAACGGTCAACAAGGTCGGGTCAAATCGGTCAACGGTCAACCGGGTCCGGTCAACTGGGTCGGGTCAACCCGCGTCGAGTCAAACTGGGTTGGGTCCGTGGTGACGTCATTGGTGACATCACACGCCACGTGGTGGCCGCACGTAAGGCGGTTTTTTGTGACGTCACCATGACGTCATCCGGACACCTGTCCATGGCGGTGGCGAAGGCGGTGGGATGACGTCATTCCAGCTAAGGCAGCCAACGCGTTGGCTCGCACGTGCGCGCGTGCGAGCGTGTGAGCTTGCGCGGCGGCGCGTGTCGCCGACTCCCAAAGACCGCCTTGGCGCATGTCGGCGCGTGAGGCCATTTCCGGCATCATCGACGACAATACACCCACCGGTTTGCTCGTATGGATGAGTAGAAGTTGTTTATGCAATAAAATTTCACTTTCATCGGACAAAAATCACAAAAACAAGCAAAACCTTTCGAGCTCGGGTCAAGTCCGAAATAGCCATAGGCGACGATTTGGGCTCGGCGAGAGGCTCAACAGATACTAAAGCACTCGGCTCGGCAAGATTAACCCGAATATACAGTTAAAATCAAGTTTCATGCGGATAAATTGTTCAAAACGGGCTAATTCCCCATATTCTAGTTCTAGTTTATGCAGGCTATGATACCAAATGTAGGCCGTTTCAGAACGGCAACCCAAGACCGACATAGCTAGAAGTTCGAAGATTTGTGCACCTGTTTTGGGATCCATGATTTGTTGAAGCAAAATGACACCAATCCAGGTCTTTTGGCGCTAAAGATCTTCTCCCCTATGACCCTCGATACCCTGGCTTGATGAGACGGCCTCTCACGATTTTTCCTTAAGTGAGAGAGTGGGCGTATGCTCTTGGATGGCAAAAGTGAGGGCTAGAGGAGGGACCTTAGCTATTTATAGAATTTGGACGGGCCCTCTCATCACGGGCCGGGCCCACCTCGGCCCACACAAGCCAGGCCCATATTGGACTGTTAAGAAACTTTATACCCCACTTTATTAGATCAACTCAGTAAAACGGATAATTATAATCTTAATTAATGTGGCCCATATCGGGAAAATTCTTACATAAGCCTCTTGGGACCGGTAAGTCCTTCGATTGGTTCGCGGAGGACTCTTAGAGATTGCATTTAATTCAATTTTTTAAAGGGACTTTCAGTCTTCAACATCCAAAAATGAAATGATGGAGCATTTGACAAACATTTTGAAATAACTTTTGACCAAATACTACCCTTCAAAATGCTAAAAGCCCAATATTGCACTTATCCAGCATTTCGAAGTAGCATTTGCAGAATGCTAAAACTAAGATTAAAATATTTTTCCTTCCAAAACTACTCTTGTGAATTCTTTAGTTTTTCGGTTTTGGCCTCTCCTCGTAATTATTCATCTTCTTCATATGAGGGCGATTGGCAAGACCTAATTTGGGTGGCAAAAGACCGGTGAGATTTGCGCAACCCAGGCAACTTCCGCTAGAAGTTGCACGACCTCAGGCAACCGCCACCTTGGTGTCGCGCGACCCTCACAACTCAGACGGCGATCGCCTAGGCCAAAAGTCGCCTAAGGTCGGGCAACTTCAGCCAATGGCCGTCGATACTATAATTGGCTCATTGGTGGCCATAACCCTTCGCCAAAGCCGGCAAAAGGTTTAAGTTCTTTTTTAATAAAATATAATATAAAAATACAGCCAAAGCCTATTATAAAAGATTTTATTACCAAACACTACTTGAAACTAAAGTCTCTTTATAAAGAGTTTTTATCAAACACAATTTACATTTTTCCAAATAGTTTTAGTTTTTAGCATTTGCATTACACTCAAAGTCCCTTTGCAAAGTTGGACCAAACCCACCCTATGATCTTGCTTGGCTTTGGCAAGGCTTAAGCCACCGCTTTTAGCTTGTCTCTCGCCTGTGGTCAATAACTGGCCAAGAAGAAGGAAAAGGAAAAAGAAAGAAAATAAAATAATTAAAATTAGAATGTTTTGATAATTTTCCCTAGGAAAATGAAATCAAAATTTTAATACCAAAGGCAGAAAATATTTTTTGGTTCATTTTTAAGTTTCAACCAAAAATCGGCAAATATTTTTTTCTTAAAAATGACTTCCTGAAAATATTTTTTCATAAAATGTCACACTTTTCATGAAATAAACGAAACCTTAATAAATGTATGCTTTTTCCTACTTTTCATCTAATCAACTCATTGGCCATTGTTTTTTCTTTATTAAGTCTTACTCCTAGTGACTCTAACCCACTCACTTAAATTAAGAATAAAAACACAAATAATTTTTTAACTTCGGTCCAATATATAAAGCCGTTCCTAAACTTTTAATTTGTGCAACGTCCCTAAACTTTTGACCCTATGAAATGCTATCCCTGAACTTTTAATTTGTTCAATTTAATCAATAAACTATTTATAAATATTCAATGTAATCCTTCCATTTATGTCATTTTCTAGACTAGAGACTAAATTGGACATTCACCAATTGTTCGAAGACAACATTAAATAAATTAAAAATTTAGAGATTACATTGCATAAATTATAAGTTCATGGGCAATATTAAACATCAAACCAAAATCCATAAACAGGAAAAGGACACTAATAATTTTATAATAAATTGGTCAAATTGTAAGATTTATGATCGAATTGGCACAAATGCAATAGATTTATAACTTTTGTAGTAAATTTTCCTCTTCCTACCTACACAAGATTGTAGCATCCCTTCAAATCTCTTTTTAAAAAGAAAGTGTATATTAGCAAATTGCCTAAAGATTTATGACTGACTTGCCACGTATACCATAAGTACAAAACTCTTTTTGTTAGTATTTCCTATTGTTGTGTGCGATTGTTCGTTAAGGTCAAGACTGGACCGTAATAGAGGCAACTCGAGCTATGGTCAAGGTGGTCAACGATTTCCACGAGACGCAACCGGACAGAGCAAGGCCAAGCGCCGCCGGAGACAGTGCAGACGCGACTGATATAGGATGGAGAGTTGAGTTTTGACAACAGTGATCGAACCGCTAAAGAAAAAGGGGAGGGGGGGGGGGCTTGTTTTGGTTTTCCAGAAACAGGTTCCTCCAACACGATGGACAAAACATGACCTTTTGTAAAAATCTCGCCACATCCAGAGAAGACTCTTGTCCGTCGGATCTGAAAGAGAATGAGATATTAGACGTCAAGATTCTTGCCTCTAAATCATTTCAACATGTCAAGCATCTGAATGCAGAATCCCAAAACTATATACAGGCATGCAACAACTAGTCGCATCCTTTGACTTGAACTACTTCACAGAGCTGGTTAAGGTTGCTTATGATAGTTCCAAGGCACGCAATAATCTCATCGCCTTGCCCTCTGATGAACTCAGTTCTCGAGTTCTCGATGCACTCTTGATCTGCCAGACCCCCATTTGCGATTCGTTGGATCAGCTCTGCATTCTCTCGCAACGTCAAGGCCATCATCCGCTCCGGCTCGTCTTCACTCATTTTCCCCGATTCTTCAAAGCCGCTTTCCTCAAGCTTCTTTCCCTCGGGGTTCTGCACGGGCGTCACATTGGCATCTGCACGACAGGTTTGAGGCCTTTCTTCCAGTATATTTTCACTGCACTTTTCCGGGACGTCGAGTTCCATAGCATTGTCCTTCAATGGGCTCGTAGTTGGCAGTGCTATAGTAATATCTTTTAATGGACTCATCGTGGGCAGTCCTTGCACGACAATTTTTGGGGATGTAGTCACGACGATTTTTGGGGATGTAGACTTCTTGCTTTTCTTGTTTCTCCCGCTTTTCAGGCTTCTCCCGCTTCTCAGGCTTCTCCCGCTTTTCCTTTTGGAACCTGATCATACCAAGTTAAAGAAATGAACTACCATAACATGACACTACACGACACATGAGGAAACAAATAAAACAGCACAAAGGCTTTGACATGGTAGAAACTTCTTAAAGTTTTAGACTCCATGCACACACCTGAGATATTTTCACCGCACTTCCCGGGGACACTGGATTTCGTACTTTTATCCTTTAATGGGCTTGTCGTGGGCAATCCTTGGACAATGACGGGAGACTTTTTTCTTTTCCTTTTAGAAACTATTGGCACCAGATTAAAGAAATGACGTCACTATCTCAACAAATCAGAATGGGAAACTAGTAAAAGAGCGTAAAGGCTCAACACTCCACAAGCACTGACCAGAAGAATGATACAAAGATAACTAAACAATTGCTGGCATTGTTATCAGAATAAAAGCATCATGCACAAGCTTTCCAAATCAAGATGAGGCCTGTCAGGCAATAAAAAAGACAATAACTGTGGCAAAATAAATAGCAAACAGCACAGCAGGGCCAAACCCATGATAACACGTAAACTAGAAATTCATTAATCACCTGACAATAGCTTCACTTAAAATGTGTAGCCTAACTTCTTTGTTTGGTGGCAATGGCGTGGTAAGGAGTATTTTTCAGGTCGCAAAACAGAAATTTTCATTAACGATTCTAACACCAAAGTCCAGGTATTTCAAGATCAGCCATTTCAGAAATTAGGCTCCTCAAATTTCGGTTTTGTTTGGCTTGAGTAAAAAATAAGCCTGCATGACCTACTGCAATTGCCTCTATTCAACCCACAAAACCATATTCAACATAAACTCTCAGGTAGGCTGTCATTTTACCGAAATCAGTAAATCAAATTGAATTCAATCCACATGACTACCCCATTAAGGAAATTTGTATGACTAACTCGACTTTCTATTTTCATTCAAACTATTTCATAACATCATCTAAGCAGCTCTGTCTTATAAATGTGCTAAACAAAACAGACATAGGAGAAAGCTTTGGCTTAAGAAGAGCCACAACTTAGCATCTTATCTTACAATCTTATAATCTTGCAGTATGCAGTAAAGTTGAGGTATCCAGAGAAAGATCGTATGATGCATTGACACATGGCACTGCACCCATGCCATGCTCAACTGTCCTTGCTTACTTCTTCAAAACGTTTTGACCTTTAATTTTAATTTAACAAACAAACTAACTGAGAGTTATCGCAATCTACCTATCAATGTCGACTTTGAATTGGGAAAAAAAAAAAAGGAAGATAAGATTTACAAACACACAAGTGCTTTTGCATATATAACAAAGACAGTTTGTTCACCACAAGTTTCAATCAATTATTTGAACCCATTCTAAAAGCCAAATTACTTCATAAAAAAGATGCATACGATTACACCAGGATAATTAAATGATCTATACAATACGTGGACTTGCTACAAATTTAGATAGATCAAAGGGGCACATTATAAAAACTTATACAAGCTCGTAATTCAATCGTGGACATTCATCCTACCTCATCCATTGAGTAAACAACACCAGCTATAACTAAATCTAGATAGATTACATCACACATTGTGATACTTAAATTGACTCATCAGTTGAGCAATGTAGATACATGAAGTCTCTAATGCCTGTCCATAGAGTACTTAAGACCAACAAATTTAGTGCATGCGTCATCAAAACTACATGCTCATAGAAGCAGAGATATTAAAAAAAAAAAACCGTGGTTCCATAGATATTTGTTAACTAACAATCCAGCACTGCAAATTCACTAAGTCTGTTAACCTTATCTAGAAAGTAGATCAAACCACCATAAATTTTTAGTTCATTTCATTGGACTCATCAAAATTCTGGTAAGCTCATAAATTCCATGATATGTGTACATTTGAGTCCTTGAGCTCATTCATAGAGTACTTAGTTGTTCTATTAATACATTTGACTCTCCAATCATTCAATCTCACCTAGTGTAGATGCACCACACCACGCAAGCTCATCCATGGATTGCATGTGAACATCATTAATTCAGGTAGACAGCAATAGAACACATTAATGTACTTAAATTATCCATACATATTTGAAAGAGTGATGCACATTCAAAAATTGAGATGAGACACACAATAGTTCGACTTTTTCAGCTCAATACAATCAAGATAGACCTCACGTAAAAGTTTGACCAAAACAATAGTAAAGATGCACAAAATCCCTTGAACCTATCAATATAATAAATGCAACATTATATCTTCCACATAATAAATGCTCAAACATCATCCAATGATTAAATCTAACGTTGTGCAGGCACAGGGACACTTCGGCATACGTGTACCAGCACATCCATGGAGTAAACAAGATACACCATAAATCTAGATACATTGGATTGTATCCATCATAATACTTAGTTTGACTCATAAATTCATCACTGCAAATTTACAGGGTCGCTTGGGCCTATTTTTGGAGTACCCTATGTCCACCACAAGTATTACACCCATCAGAAAAATTATAATAACTCACAGATGTAATAGTGTACAAATAAACTTTGCATTCGCAAGTCCATCTACCAACCATATTAGATAGTTCATAAATGATCATGTCAAGTGCAACACAAAACTTAAGTTGGCTCATAAGTTCAGCGATACATATAAAAACAGTCTTACAAGTACTTTCAACATTTATTATCGCCTATGCATTGAACAGACATGCACTAGTTAATAGACATTTGGCAATATGATATCATATGGACATCCCCCAATTGTATCACTTAAACCCTATTAATCATAATTCTGTCAGAATGAGCCAGCAAAAGAACTGTAAAGAAAAATACTTATTGCGTTACATGTTTTATGAACAAAATTCCAGAACATCTAGTTAAATTATTAAAATCACATAGTGCAAAAACAGCAAATTAATTTCAATCCATACTGCAATTATCGATGCTTGATGTATAGGATAGAAATATTCAAATTAAACAAGAGGCATAGCAAGTTAACCAAACTTGAAGACAGGAAGCTTCAGCAAGCAAGGGATAATTAAACAATTAATGTAAATGGATATGGTATAATTCATTCCTCAGCTAATGCTATTTCCAAAATCTGAGGCCGAATGTGGCATCTGGCCCAACAACCTGGTATATGCAAATCTTCTTTACACACTGCTATTTCCATCTATGGTAGTACCAACCACATAGAATCTCCACCAATTTGACCTAGAAATTAGTTCGCATGATGCAATATATGTGAAATCTCAAGCATGTAGGTCCAGTCACTTCACAACGCATTTATAGCCTATTGAAAGTGTTTCATAAGAAAAACAACTTTCGAATTTGTATAAACTATTCATACCTCACTGTGACAGAGTCATGTTAATTTCATTACATCCCTAGAACATTTCATATTAAAAGTATGACCGATTGACCCAGATTCTGCTTACAAACAACGTTGAGTGTACATACGCATTTAGTCCTCTCACAAGTTCGATGAATGTGGAGCACATCAACGATTCCCACTTGGAATGGATCTAGACTCAATGAAATAGAGTCAAGTTGAAAATAGATAAAGTTTATGCAACTCCAAAAACACTTAAATGACAGAGAATCAACCTTACTATTGCACCAAAATATATCAGATACTAGACGAGATAACACATTAATTAGCAAAGATGTAGTGCTGTGTCTCGGGATGTACAACTTAGTATCTTCACCTTCATGATGAATGTCCATTATCGATCAACATCTTGAACCGAAAAGATTCTACTCTGACCAAATTAACAGGAAAACATAACGATTTGGAACTAGTTCTTGTGCAGCCATAGACTGTCTTCTGGATTAAAATTTATGAATTTCTCAATTGACCTTTAAGCTAGGCAATTATCAGTATTAAGGAATGTTTAAAAGTTGGAAGTCGCTTTGACCCTTTTGGAGAAGTAAGAGATATAGCGTAAGCCAAAAGAAAGAAACATAGAAGGACAAAAGGAAGAAAGGCAACTGAACAATGGCTCACGTGCATCAAATGGTCAAACTTATTTATACAGACAGTTGGGAAAGTTACACACGTGATGTAACCGTGATAGCTCCAAGAATGAAGTTATATTAGAGGTAATCAAATTGAAGACTCACATGAGATCTTTATGGAAAAAATCACTACTATAATACGAACCTCCAGCAACTATACCAAATTTTCCAAAAGCATAAAGTATGATCAGCAGATTTTAATGTTACTTCTAAAAGTACGTAAAAAGCAAAGACAAAATTACCAGATTTGGACACAGCAGCTTCAACTTCAAGTGTGTCACCTTCTGCTTCTGAATCACTGTCTGGCTCTGTATCTGCTCTATCTTCCCGCACCATAAGAAGATTATTGATGGCCTCAAACAATTCTCTATCGAAAGTCTCAGGAAGGCCCAAAACCTTTTTTCTATCATGTCCCAGAGACCAATATGAACTGACGCCCGACCGTGACTCATGCTGCTTAACCCTTCTGTACTCAGCAAGCAGGGATTCCCATTTCCTGCGGCACTGACTCGAAGTCCTGTCTACATCCAGCGCAGTGCAGTTCTCCGCGATTATTTCCCATTTCTGGTAAGAAGAGAGCGCGTTCAAGCAATCCCCTTCGACCGCCGTGATCTCATTCACAAGAATTAGCAAACCGCCAGCACTCCAGTCCGGAGCCACCTGAGATCGCGTGCACCGGGGTCCCGAACCCATTTCCTGCTTCATCACATCCTCGGCTTCTTCCTTCCGAGGACTCCACAGACCAACCAACTCTCCCGGGCTACATGCACATACCCGACATTCGTCCCACAGGAAAGGGCACTTAGAAACGACACAACATCAAATGATTACATGCAAACAGCAATTCACCGAACTAGCGAAGCCTCGGACGCAATCAAACACAGAACCCATGAACCAAGCAAGGAAAACATCTGTGAAAACAGGGAACCCACAAGCATCTTCCGCAGCTCACTCCGATGATCTAAACGCTAATGGGTTCGTCCAAAAAAGAACAAGAAACGTGGAAACAGAAGTGCATATCCAATTCCACGTACAAGACGACTTCTCAGCGCGATCGGAGCCATCGTCACTCAAGAAACCGAGCATGCAAAGAACCCAAGCGAAGAGAGCAAGGCGGCAAACGGAGATCGATCAAAAGAAGCGAAATTGTGGGGTTTCGGGAACGAAGATTACCGAGTCGGCGCCAACCCAGTTGAGACGCGACGGCACGGAGAAGGGACGAGCCTCTCTAGGATCCTCCGGTGTTCGAGAGTGCCGACGTTGCTGGCAGCGACACCTCCGCGCGAATCCTGAACTGCGTCGAGGGCGGTTCCGTCGTCTGCCTTGCTCTGGCCTTTGTTGGGCTTCAATGCCGACCACTTCGAAGATTTATGGGCTTCAAGTTGTCAAGAAAGATGGACAGGGCCCACTATTTTCTTTTTCTCTTTTTCTTTGTTTGGGATTTTTTTTTTTTTTGGTCAGAAGGTGGTAATTTTCATTACTAAGCTACTAATGGGGCCGTAGAAGGATCATAGTCCAAACATAAAATTAAACATAGAGAGTAAGAGGAATTAGTGACCCAATTCGAAGGGAGAGAGTTAGCTTGGTGGGCCTTGGCGACACAATCCGCAGCCTAATTTGCTTCTCTTGCTTCATAATCCATCGAAATTCCTCCAATATGGGCTAGGAGTTCTTTGCAGTCATTGATGATTGAGTGGGCTACCCATGGACTAGTCTCTTGGCCCGTTAAGCTATTGATAAGTGATAACTTATCTGAAGTTAAACCTTTTTCTTCCATCTCCAGTTTAGTTCGTGGGAGTTGAGGGCTTCTTTTTTCCTTCAGCCAAAGCAGCACCTCACATGCAGCTAGGGATTCAGCCACAAAGACTGAAGGCGCCCAGATCTACTTGGTGAAACCGTTGAGGAGAGTCCCTTCATTGTTTCTACATAATCCCACTACCGATCAGGCCATGGATGAGCAACACCATGAGCAGTCTACATTTATCTTGATCTCATTTTTGGAGGTGGGTTCCATTTGTCCCTTTTCTTCACTACTACTGTTGAGTTTGTTGGTTGGTTGTTCGTCTACAAGTTCCATTTTTTGAACAAGAGGGTCAACGTAGTGGCTTCTTATAACATCCTCGATTTCAACCCCTATTTTGGCCTCGACTAGTAGGCCAAAGCCCGGTATGTCAAAGGCGAGACTTGGCCATGAGCCGACCCAAAGTTGATCATGAGTCAATTGGCCATTTAGGGATCGGTAATCCAAGGTCCAATTATAAAGTATTCGACCATAGAAAGGTTATTCGATCATAAGGATCGGTTGTGGGATGATCATGCATCATCATGAATCGACGGACAGTCATGGCTCGATATTGTCCAATCATCACATCGATTGGGGTGATTCCGCCCGATTGTTATGCTAGTCATGGATGACCATGAAGTGATCCCATGTGACCGTGAGTTGATACAATGGATCGTTTGATCCCACATGCTTACATCACAATCAATAAGCAACCATGGATTGAATAAACTCAACGTGGTTCAATTTCGGACCGACCAAAAGTTGTGGTACGGAACCTTGGACTAGTCACAGGACCGACTACAAGACTAGTCGATTAGCCCAATGACTGACCACAAGACTAGTCAAGTAGAACTAACCCACGGGCTAACCCATGAACCGGTCAGAGGACCGATCAATTGGGCCAGGACCTAGCCAACAAACCCAACTGTGACCCATTTTCTCGATAAAGGGAATTTCGAACTTGGTTTGGCCAATCAAGCCGAGTTGTGTCTGGCTTTGTTTGGGCATGGCTTAGGCACAAACCTCGGGCCAAATAAAGTGGACTCAATTGACTCTCGCCCAAAGAGATGGCCTTCTAACTTGATATTTCCCATGGTGTATTTAATGTTCTTGGAAGGTAGCGTATTAATGCATGATGACTAAGTAGGACACTTGGCACCATTAGTCTTACTCTTGAAATGTAATTATGAAATTTTGGATGGTTACATATTAAGGGAGAGTGAGTCATAAGCTCATTAATGGTAGGGAGTGACCCATGGCCTAGAAGAATGATGACAAGGCATCTTGAAGGTCAAGTAGGGTGCCACCCCTTCTCCTTAGGCTTGCCACTTAAGGTTTCATAAGTTTTGACTCTCCAATTTGACGAAATCCCTAGACCTTTGCTGTTTTCCAATTTTACAGAGCTCTTTGTACTTCTAATTTGGAGAAACTTCCTTCATAAAATTTTTTCTAAACATCTTTATCAAAAACATACTTAAATTTTATATTTTTTTGAGGTGAAATGGTAGGGACGAAGGCCCAATCATTCATCGTCTGGAACCTATCCCGTGTAATAAAAATAGCGACCCGATTGCCTTCTCAATTTTTTATAAAAAATTTTCCTTTCGAATTTGAACATTCTTTCTTCACAAAAGTTTTAAAGGACATCCATTTCTATAACATATAGAAATTTCAAAGAGTTTTGTGAATATTTGGATTTCAAAATGAGTCTCTCTCCGACCATTGAATCTGCTCGACGGACGAATTTTTGGGTTGTATTCAGTGATTTGTTACTCTTTCCACAGCATGAATAGGACTTGGCTTCCTTCATGAAAAACGTCATTTAGGGTCTTATGTATAACATATTATAATTTTATAATTTTTCGAGCTCATTTAAGGAATTGACGCTAATTTCGAAAATTGCTCGAAACTGTTTTCACCCTAAGATAAGAGGGCCACACGCCCAACTTGGAAGGGGAGGGGGCTGCACGCCCAACTTAAGGAGTAAGACTAATCTAAAGTATTCTTAATTTAGGATAAGGATGCATTAAATATCTTGGACTCTAGTTCTTCAATGCCAAGTTGAGGTGTCCATCAAAGGAATAGGTCATAATGCCTCATAACCTGAAAACTTGGAGAGCAAGTTTGTAATATGAAGATATCTAGCGTAATTATTACTCAAGATCCAAACATTAAATGGGAGAGGCTTAGTCATTGGCTTAGATGTCCCCATAATAATTACATGTAATTATTTCATGATGACTCAACCCATATAAGCAAGTGTCACCCCTAGGAACTAGACTTGTCACCCATCTCTTTAGCTTGCCACCTCCTCAACCTAGATTGTCCACCTACATACAGAAAATTGGTCCATTTGGAAAGATCATCATGAAGGGTTTGCCTATAAATAGAGGCATTCACTCCCCTCATTTTCACACAACCTCTTCTTCCTCCCTCACTCTCTTGACCTCACCCTCGCAATCACCCTCTCTCTTTCTCATGGCCACGCCCTCTTGCTCATTCGCCAACCTGCACGTTGCTCGGTTACCTAGGCTGCCCCTTGAAGTGGAGTAAGTATAATTTACTAATATTTGGCTAGAATGTTGTGTTACGCTATTCCGAGCGTGTGACGAGTCCTTGACTGAAGTTGATTGACTTGTTGTTGCTTAAAGTTTGGTTGTATTTGCTTGGATCAGTTTAAACCTTGTTCCTTGATTTAGTTCAATCCTTGTTTGATGAGTTTTGGCTCATGCTTTAGCTTGAGTTGCTTGGAATAAGCTTGGTTTGTGTGTTTATTTGATATGTTTTGGTTTTTGCTTTTACCTATTTTAAAAGTGTTTTGTGAAAGCTTACTATTTCCTCACAAAACTATTTCAAACCATTTTCACAAGTGTATGTTTTAGTTCACGACCCGAGCTCCGAAAAAGGGCTTTGGCGGCCTTGACGTACATGAGATCATGACGGATCAGTCCTCTCTTAATCTTGGTGCAATATCAAGGCGTATCGTTCTCGAGCCAACTTTGATACTAAGTCAGTGAACATGTCACGACGGGCTAGCCCTTTCATGGTCTCGATGCGATATTGAGGCGTATCGTTCCCGAGCCAAGTATGGTATTACGTCGGTGAACATGTCACGACGGGCCGATCCTATCATGGTCTCGGTGTGATATCGAGGTATGTCGTTCCTGAGCCAAGTTGGGTACTAGATCGGTGCTCAAATGTGTCGGATCAAGTCACAATCCTTAATTTGTGCTCGGCATGCTTAACGTCTCGATTTCGGTAAGTCATTTCGCACACTTATGCATGGCACACCTTTGAACCCTTGAACTAAAAGTGAAGATAAGAACTGGATTGTGATGCTTAATGCATGGTCACACGATGAACTAATTTCTAGCCATCGACCGATGGATTTCGATGACATTGCCCGACGAACTCATTGTCGGAGGACTGCCGTCACCCTTAGATAAGGGGACGTTGCCTAATTAAGTTCGGATGCCAACGGATGCATAGTCGGAGGACCACCATCACCCTTGGACTAAAGGGACGTTGCCCAATGGATTTCGGATGCCCGGTGGATTCCGGAAGAGTCGATGGATTTCAGCTGTTAATAAATTAATCTCGTGTGCATGAGTTCCTTACTTTTTGAAATGGATTTTGGTTATAATGCATATTATTGAGTGAGGCATAAGTTTCTCGTATTATGGAATGGATTTTGTTTATACTTGTATAATATTGAGTGAGATGTGAGTTCCTCTGTGGGTGAATATTGGTTTATGCTTACATACTATTGATTGAGGATTCATCATGCTTCATCCAAGACAAAGCTTTTGTTTTGCTATTGATTTGTCATTGACTGATGTTTTGGATGAGTTATATGCTTATTGATAGGGGAGGCATCTTCCTACCTGGAAGTTAGTGGGTTTTACTTACTGAGTCCACGCCTCACCCCGTTGTTTTTTAAAATTGTAGGCATTGAGGTCTCCCACTAGTGTTGGAGTTGCAGTCTTGCTAGAGGAGCTAAGGTTTACCCAGCCTTTGGAGCGTAAAGCATGTGACAAAGGGGCCTATAAATGTTACTAATGTAATTGTATATTTGTAAATGGTTATTTTTCCTAGCTATTTGTTGGTGTTCAGGTGTTGTATGTATGCTTCCGCATGTGCTTAATAAAAAGATAAAAAGAATGAGACGGTGATGTGCTTGGGACGTCGCAAAAATAACCCTCGTCGCTTGAGACCCTAGAGATGAAGTTGGGGTCGTGACACTTCTTCTCGCATGACCCTTGGATCTTGTGGTCAACCTTGAAAGACCTGGACATTTCAAGCTTTTCACAGCTGCTAGAGTACTCCAGCGATGAGGGCCTTCCAACGTGGGTCAAATCTAGAGGTAAGGGTTTCATGGATCCACTTATCAATGCATGTGATATTTGTGGGAGAGGTTTTCACTTGCAAAACAGGGTCTGACCAAATATACTTTGTCCAGTTGAAAGAATGAATAAATGCTCCTTCGTTTCTAGTGCTTTTCCACATAGCTGACATGTCGAGTCAGGTAATGAGTTTCTTTTATGAATGTTTTCCTTGGTAGGTAATGTGTTGTTGCATATACTCCATAGTAGAAACTTAATTTTGGGGAATGCTTGAAGCTTCCATATCTCATTCCACAATGATCTCGGGGTCTGGTAGGATGTTGATGTATAGTTTACTGCTGAAGGGTTGCCCATATAGTGAATTCCATTGTATCCACTTTTAACCTAATAAGTTCCTGAGCTGTTTGCTGTCCACAATAGCATGTCTGGGCCAGGGTTTAGGCTTGGAGGAGTAGCTAATATTTATTTGACTACACTTTCCTCAAATAAATCATTTAGTTGCCGAATGTCCCATTCCTTGAAATTTTGATCAATTAATTTAGCAACAAGGATAGAATTGGTTCGATTTGTAGGGCCTAAAATCTTACCCAAAGGTAGCCATTTATCCTCTTTCATTTTAATCCTTCTCCCATCGCCAACCTCCCATTTAGTTTCTGGTTCAATTGCATCTCTTCCCATCAGCAAGCTTTTCCAACCCCAAGAGGATCGGGGACTGTTATAGACATTCCAAAATTGACTTCTAAGGAAATAGATACTTTTGAGGACTCTACTCCATAATGCTTCCGGTGTTTGAACAAGTCTCCAAACTTGTTTCCCTAATAGTGCTTTGTTAAGAGCCACTAAATCTTTAAAGCCCAGGCCTCCACAATTCTTTCTTGTTTTTAGATCTTCCCATTTTTTCCAGTGAATACCCATCTTGCTGCATTTTGTTTCCACCAAAATGAAGCGATTCTCTTTTTTACGGTGCAACAAATAGATAGTGGGATTTTGAAAATAGACATAGCATATTGAGGTAGAGCTTGGATAACTATCTTTATGAGCACTTCCTTTCCTGCCTTTGAAATCAACTTCTTCTTTTATCATTCAAGTTTGGCAAAAGATCACTTCAAGTGCCATAATTTGGCACAAAGGGACACTTAAGTGCCATAACTTACAAAGTTACACTTAAGTGTCACATTCGAAGAGAAATTGATCACTTAAGTGACTCGGCCAAAATGTTGATGTTGACAATTTCCGGCAAAATAAGTGCAAAACGACGTCGTTTTGCACACTAACGTGGCCAAATAATGCAAAAACTGCGTCATTTTAGTGCTAACGTGGTAAAAAAATAATATAAAAATTAATTAAATTAAATTTATTTAAAATATTTAAAAATAAAAATTTTTAATATTAAAAAAAATTTTAAATTTTTAAAAACGGGGGGATGAGGCGCCGCCGCCACCGAAGGGCCGGCCGGGGCCCGGCGACCCGGTGGACCGGCGGCAAGGGTCACCCTCGCCAAGATCGGTGAGGGTCGGCGGCCCTCGCCGGCCGAGCCAAGGGCCGTCGCCCACCGAGGCAACCCCTAGGGGCGGCGACCCTTGGCCCGTCCGAGCAAGGGCCGCCAACACTCGCGGGATTTGGGCGAGGGCCGCAGCCCTCACCACGTGCCTTCGCAGCCTTTGCCACAGTAGCCTGGCAAAGGCTACGCCCAAATCCGACGAGGGTCGGCGGCCCTCACCCAGCCGGGCCAAGGGCCGCCACCCGTTAGGGGTCGAGCCGCGACCCTCACCCTAAACCGGGCGAGGGCTCGTGAGCCCGCGCCGGTTGGTCGAGGTCGCGCCCCGGCCAAGGCCCGACGACCCCGGCCGACCCCCCGTCGTCGCCCTTCTCGGCGGCGGCACCCTCGCCGCCTCCTCCCTTTTCTTTTTTTTCTTTTTTTTTTAATTTTTTAAAAAATGGTTTAATATTAAAAAATTTATTTTTAAATAAATTTAATTTAATTAATTTTTATATTATTTTTTACCACGTTAGCATCAAAACAAACCCGTTTTGCACTTGCTTCGCTAGAAAATCGCCACATTAGTATTTTGGCTGGATTGGCACTTAAGTGATCCATTTTGCTCCGATTTTGGCACTTAAGTGTCACTTTCGTAAGTTATGATACTTAAGTGTCTCTTTATGCCAAGTTATGGCACTCTAGGGGTCCGCGCGTCCTTCAAGTTTCCTTTCAACTTTAGCTAGAATCCAAGCAAACGTTTGACCCCAATCAAATGGTATTCCGAGATATTTCCCTATTTTCTCTATTAATGGAACTCTTAATTTAGTAGCTAGATCCAATTTAAGGCTATGGGGGCAATCTCTCCCTACGAAAGGACCAGATTTATTGAGATTTATGGCTTGTCACGAGACGTAGCAATATTGATTGAGTATATTGGCTAGATTCTAGGCCTCACTTATCATACCGTCTAGGAAAAATATTACATCATCAGCAAATAGTAGAGGTGGCAAAATGGGTCATGGACCCATTTTGCACCCATATTTTTCACAAATGGGTCAAATGTGGGTTACAAAGTTGTAATGGGCCATGACCCACATTCGACCCATTTTAAATTCAGTTTTATATGGGTCGAAAATGGGTCACACGTTTTGACCCATTTTCGACTCATTTTTTAAACCTAAAAGAACATGAAAATCCTTAACGACACAGCCCTTCAACCTTTGTCCTCTACCGCTCCCCCGAGCCGCCTCCGCCGCCGCGCCGCCACGGCCGCCCGCCTCTTCCTCGAAGGTCGCCGACGACCGGCGAGGCTCGAGCTCGCCGGCGTCGGGCGGGGCCTCGCCTCACCGGATTGGCGAGATCGAGCCTCGCCCAACTCCGCCGAGCTCGAGCCTTGCCGGATCTCGGCGAGGCTTGAGCTCGTCGGCATCGCGGGCCTTGGCCTAGCCGGATTGGCGAGATCGAGCCCTACCCGACCGGCGAGCTCCATCTCGCCTTTGGCCGGTGGCCGGCGACCGGCCGAAGAAGAAGAAAAATAAAAAGAAAAGAGAAAAATAAAAAATAATTATTAACAAATAAAAATTATAAAATATTTTTAAAATAAAAATAATTAAAAATTTTATTTTAAAAAAATTAAAAATTCAATTTTTTAAAAATATTTTAAAAAGAATTATAAAAATTTTCCATTAAATTGGTATTGCATAAAAATTGTTAAAAAATTTGTATTGCATAAAAATATTTTAACAATAAGTAAGTTTTAGTAATACGAGTCGGGTACGGGTCGGGTCAGGTATGGGTCATTGGATTTATACTACAAGAATATGAGTCAAACGGGTTAAATGGGTCAAATATGGGTTGACCCATTTTCGACCCGACCCACCCATTTGCCACCTCTAGCGAATAGGAGGTGTGAGAGTGTTGGACATGTAGGATTTAGCCAAATATCCGTAATGCTTCCATCCTCTAGTGCTTTAAACATGAGAGAAGATAGGACATTTGCCATGATGATAAATAGGTAGGGGGGAGAGGATCACCTTGTCTAATTCCTCTTGTTGGTCAAAATATTGCTGAAGGCTTGCTGTTGACTTGAACTTTAAAGGAAACTGAAGAAATGCATTGCTTGATCCAACTAACCCATTTCTCATTAAATCCCAATTTCAGCATATAGTCACAAAGAAAATCTTATTCAATTATGTCATAGGCTTTTTGCATATCTAGCTTGAGAATAGCCTGGATTTTACGCTTTCTCCTCCATACACTTAGCTGATGTATCACCTCCTGGACTATGAAGATATTGTCTTCAATTTGGCGACCGCTTACAAAAGCACTTTGCTCCATGGGGATAATCTTTGGAAGCGACTATTTCAGCCTATTTGCCATTACCTTCGCAATAATTTTATAATTGAAATTGCACAAGCTAATAGGTCTGAATTGGGTGATATCCTCGGGGCTTGATACTTTAGAAATTAGCGTAATGTGCGTCATATTAATCTCTGGATCAAGCGTACCTTGGCTGAAGAAGGAGTTGATCGTGTTGTATATATCTTACTGTATAATAGGCCAATGACTTTGATATAATAATCCATTAAGCCCATCCGCTCCTAATTGAAAAACAATAGTTTTTACTTCTTTGGAAACTGGTTTGATCAAGGCTTCATTTATTTTCTCATTAACCACAGCTGAGCATTGATCTGGCATGGGTTGGTAATTTCTTTCCCCCACTGAAGTAAATAGAGATTGATAGAAGCTTCCGATATGTTGTTTAAGAGTCGATTGGTCCCTGCTCCAAGTCTGGTCATCAAGTCGTAACATGGAAATTTTGTTTCGTTGTCTCATTTGAATTGTTGTGACACGAAAATACTTCGTATTTTGATCTCGCCATTTCATCCATTAAACTCTAGATCGCATATGCCAGTACATCTCTTCTTGTCGCCATAATTCTTCTATTTTTGCAATAGTATTTCTATATTCCTCCCCATTTTCCTCCCCTATGGTGCTGTTGGTTAACTCCGTGAGCCTCAACTTGAGTAGGCTAATCTGTTTAAGGGAATTTTGAAACTTCCCCTTACTCCATTTGCTCAGTTCAACTGTTACATTTCTTATTTTTCCTGCAAGATTGGTTCGGTTGTTACTATCCACAGATCAAGCTCTCTTGACCACCTCTTCGCACTCAGGATTCTTGAGCTAATATGCTTCAAATCTGAAAAAATTCTTGCCTCTCTTCTCATTTGGTTCTAAGGAAAGTAGAATAGGGCTATGGTCTGATCCTATCGCCGGTAGTGCAAAGGCCTTCGCATTTGGAAAAAGTACTCACCATTCTAGATTGCAAATAGCCATATCCAATCTCTTCTTAACTAATTCATTTCATTCCCTATTATTTGACCATGTATAAGCACACCATTTACTTTCAGTGTCCATCAATGAACAAGCATCCAAAATTCTCAAAAAGCTGTAATTCGATACTGATTCACCTTTTAGCGCCTGATCTTCTCCCAATGATAGAGTACTTCATTAAAGTCTCCTAAGCATAACCAAGGGAGAGTGTTAGGTAAATTGTTGGATTTTAATACTTGCCAGAGTCTCAATTTTTCCTGAAATTTAGTAGAATCATGTAGGAAGAATATGCGCATTACATGACCACACTTTAAATCTTTACAATGAATGTCAATTAGCTCCCCCAAACTAAACTTCACTTCCACTTTAACCTCCTCGTCCCACGTGAGTGCTAAGCCTCCCGCTATTCCCACGGGTTCGATAATAAAGGAGTACTCAAGCCGAAGGCGCTTCCTCATCCTCTCAACCACATTAGTTTTATTCTTGGTTTTCATGAGAAAACCAAATTGGGCCTTTCTTGACTAAGGCTCTAAGATGCTAGACTGTCAAGGGTATGCCGAGCCCTTTATAGTTCCAACTCAAGATCTTCATCTGTTATTTGGTGGCTTATTAGGGTTAGTCACCAAAGCCCTTACTTGGACCCCTTCCCAAGACTAAATTGGGGTGTCAAGAAGCTGTTCTTCATCCACTAAGAAGATCGGAGAGAAAAGAATTTTAATTCTCTATGTCATTGTATCAAGATTACAAAGCTCTTTATAGGACTTCTACAAGTTCCTAACTAATTATTTACAGCTATTTCCTAATAATTAGAATCCAGAAAATCGGGATTGAATATTCCTAATAATCAGCTCCTAAGAATCGGGATAATTCAACACTCCCCCTCAAGCCGAGGAATAGATGTCTTCCATTCCCAGCTTGGAGATAATTTCATGAAAGATCCCACCATTAAGTCCTTTGGTTAGCACATCAGCTAGTTGATCTCCGGAAGGTATGTAGGACATGCGAGATCAACCCCTCTTCTATCTTTTCTTTGATGAAATGCCTCAATTTCAATATGCTTCGTCCTATCATGCTGTACAGGGATTATGAGCAATATTAATTGCTGATTTATTGTCACAATACAGCTTCATAGGACCCTCCCACTTGATTTTCAAGTCTTCTAGGATGATTTTAAGCCATAATAGCTCACATATTCCTTGGGCCATTGCTCGAAATTCTGATCCAGCACTTGATCTTGCAACGACATTCTGTTTTTTACTCCGCCAAGTCACTAAATTTCCGCCAAGAAATGTGCAATAACTAGATGTTGACCTTCTATCCACCATGGATCCTGCATAGTCAGCATCGGTATAAGCTTCTAGCACCATTTTTTGATTTCTCCTGAATAGGACTCCTTTTCCGGGACTTCCTTTTAAATAATGTAGCACTCGATGGACGACTTGTAAGTGTGATTCTCTTGGGTCATGCATAAATTGACTAATCACACTTAACACTTACTGAATAGGCAATATCAGGTCTAGTATGAGCCAAATAGATGAGTTTCCCGACCAATTTTTGATACATTTCTCGATCTACAGCGGGTTCTTCCTTTGCATCCTCAAGCCTTTTATTAGGCTCAATAGGTGTAGCTCTTGGTTTACAACCAAGTTTTCCGGTTTCCTTCGAGAGATCGAGTCACATACTTCGTTGTGAGACAAAAATTCCTTGCCTAGAGTAAGAAACTTCAATGCCAAGAAAGTATTTGAGTCTTCCTAGCTCTTTTATTTTAAACTCTTTAATCAAACACCGCTTTAGCTGCTGTTTCTCCTCATCATCGTCACCTGTGACAATAATATCATCGACATACACTAGAAGTGCCGTCATTCTCCCTCTTGCCGAATGCTTAATGAAGAGAGTATGATCACCTTGGCTTTGTTTGTAGCCTGAAGCTTTCATAACTCTGGAAAATCTCCCAAACCATGCTTTAGGTGATTGGTTGAGCCCATATAGTGCTTTCCGTAATCTACATGCTTTGTTTGTTGTCTTTTCTCCTTCAAATCCTGGTGGAATACTCATGTAGATCTCCTCTTCTAGGTCTCCATGTAAGAATGCATTCTTCACATCATACTGTTGAAGTTGCCAATTAAAGTGAGCCGCCAAAGAGAGTAGAATTCTCACAGTGTTCATCTTTGCCACCGGAGCGAATGTCTCCTGATAATCTACTCCATAGGTCTGAGTATAACCCTTTGCCACCAATCGTGCTTTATATCTCTCAAGAGAACCATCAACTTTGTATTTCAACGTGAAAACCCATTTGCAGCCCACAAGATTCTTTCCCCTAGGTTTGTCAACAATCTCCCAAGTTTGGTTTTTTTCTAGTGCATCCATTTCTTCTCTCATTGCACTCCTCCATTCTTCTTTAGACAATGCCTCAGATAAAGTATTTGGAATAGAAATGGTGTTTAAACTCACAATGAAATTTTTATGAGATGGTGATAGGCGGTCAAGTGACACATAATGAGATAGTGGATATAAGGGTCGCTTTGTGCACTCCCTAGTACCTTTTCTAACAGCAATGGGAAGATCCGAGTCATTTTCGGCATATCAAGTGACTTGTTTATGCAAAGGAGAGTCGGAACTTACCGGAAATTCATTTGCAAAACTCGGATGGGAATCTTGAACTTGTGTTTGGTCTGGAACAGCTGTCTTTCTTGAGTAAACCCGAGGAAATCTCATAGAGTCATAAATACGGGAGATACGGGTGGACTCTTGTTCCGGAATAGGTTCAATCATAGAGAGTGAGTCTGGAATTGAAGTAGCACGAACTAATTCATCAGAAATGATTCATGAGGAGCCTGTTGATTAGAGTTGGAGGCTAATTGGTCAGGAGTTGATTGATCAATGATTGGTTGATCAGAAGTAGGAGCTCGGATTGGAAGATTATTAGGAGATAAGTCAAGATTAAGATCGTCAAAGTCTTTATCTCCAACTAATGACTTCTCCCCTTGAAGATAAGACTGTGGAAAGTAGGGTTTGTTTTCTACAAATGTAACA
Organism: Eucalyptus tenuipes; assembly: GCA_014182365.1. Lineage (NCBI taxonomy): Eukaryota > Viridiplantae > Streptophyta > Magnoliopsida > Myrtales > Myrtaceae > Eucalyptus > Eucalyptus tenuipes. Next base: position 19,225,274 of record CM024539.1, on the reverse strand, counting down.
TCGATTGATATATAAGTTCTTCGAGAAGGAGGATGATAACATTTATACCCCTTTTGTGTAGAGGAGTAACCAAGAAAGACACACTTGATTGCTCTAGGATCTAGTTTTCCCCTTTGATGATTATGAACATGTACAAATGAGGTGCAACCGAAGACTCTAGGTGTGAGATTATTTGTTGTCCTAAAATGGGGATAAAAGCTCGAAAGAATTGCCATAGGAGTTTTGAAATCCAATACTCTTGATGGCAATCTATTAATCATGTATGTAGATGTAAGAACGGCTTCCCCCCAATAAGACTTAGGGACATTTCCATGAAACAACAATGCTCGAGTAGTGTTGAGCAAATGACCATTTTTTCTTTCAGCCACCCCATTTTGTTGTGGTGTGTTTACACAAGATGACTCATGGATGACCCCTTCCTTTTGAAAATAGTTTGACAAGATCTGATTAAAGTAGTCTCTAGCATTATCTGATCTAAAGCTCTTAATTTTAACTCTAAATTGATTTTGAACCATAGAATTAAAATTAGGAACAATACTACTTACATCAGATTTGTGTTTGAGTAAGAATATCCATGTGACCCTAGTGCAATCATCGATTAGAGAAACAAACCATCGAGCCCCTGAGATATTTGGAATTGTGGAAGGTCCCCAAATGTCACTTTGTGAATCAAATCAAAAGGATGAGAACTTCTTTTGTTGTCTATAGGAAAAGATACACGGGTGTGCTTAGCAAATTCACAAGTATCACATTGGAATTGACTCATATCTAATCCTTTAAACAAAGAAGGAAACATGATATTTAAGACACGAAAAGATGGATGACCAAAACGAAAATGATAAAGCCAAATGACATCCTTATTTGAAGCGCTAAGAAATGACAAGGGAGAATTGTTTATGACTTTCTTTGAAATCCTTGGCGTCTCAAGATAGTACAACCCATTCTTTTCCTTAGCAAGTCCAATCTTCCTCTCCGAATCCTGTTCCTGAAAAACACAGTAGATAGGGTAAAAAATTGCATAGCATTTGAGGTCATTGGTGAGCCTTTGTATGGAGACTAGGTTGGCTGATAGTTTTGGCACATGGAGGACATCTTTTAGAGTGAGAACAGGTGTAATATAGATGTCACCAACTCCCCGCAACAAAGGGGCCGAGAACCATCTCGCCACCACTATTTTCCTATTGCTTGGACATGGGGTGTAGGTACTAAAAAATGTGAAGTGTGAGTCATGTGATCGGTGGCACCCGAGTCTATTATCCAAGCTTCATTTGAAATTTTTCTGAGGCATTTAGACAAAAGAGGAATGGAGACTTACCTGAGAGTGCTAAGGAACATGCACCGAGGGTTTATCAAGAGACCCTAGAAGCCCTTTAATTCTTTCTATTTCCTCACCGCTGAAGGAGGATTCTTTCACGTGTCCTTCATTGATTTGCTGGCTGGTCTGTTCAATTAGATGAGCCTGAGGCCTTGGCTATCCTCCTTTGTTTCCCCACTCTCGGCTTGAGGTTGCTGGTTTGCCATTCAGCTTCTAGCAACGTTCCTTTGTATGTCTTGGCTTCTTACAGTAGGTACACCATAAACTGTCTCGATTATCCCTCCATGTAGGCCTCAAAGCATCCACCTTTCCTCTTTCTTGTGTTAACGCATTGCGAGTTACTAATCTTGAGCCTTCCACGCTTGAGGCTCTAGCATTATTCCTCTTCGACTTTCTTCCGCCCGGATTAGAGAGATCGTCTCTTCCAAAGAAGGGATTTCTTCCTTTCCAAGTATTTGAATCCTCACTTGGTCAAATTCAGAATTAAGACCTACCAGAAATCATATACTCGATCCTTTTCAATGAAGGTTTTTAGAGTTGCAGCATCATCTGCACACTTCATCTCAAATACTCGATAATGATCGAGTTCTTGCCATAGATTTTGAAGGGAATTGGCATATTCCGTCACCGTTTTGCTCCCTTGTTTTGTTGCACTTGTCTTCACCTTGATTTCATATACTTGTGCTGCATCTCGAGCCTTTGAATAAGTCTTGCGAATAGAATCCCAAATCTCCTTTGCAGTTTTGAGAAACATACATGTATCGCTTATGGCTGGATTCATTGAATCCCAAAGCCATGACATGATCATTGAATCTTCCTCATCCCATGCGTTAAACGTGGGATCTTCTGGTGTTGGACCTGCTCCAAGAAGATGGCTGAGTCTTCCTTTACCCTTCAAATAGGTCTTGACGAATTGTGACCATTTGAGATAATTCTTTTCATTCAGCCTATAAGTTGCTCTCACATTTTGTAGATCTCCGATCATATGGTTGGTGTTGGCCTCCTCATTTTGACCCGAAGAATTTCCAATCAGTTTTGTCTCAGACATGGATAATTCCAGGCACAAAAAAAAGTACTTGGAAAGGAAGAGCGAAAAACAGATGTAGTAAAGGCTGCAAGTGAATGAGGTTTTAGGGCAAAAATTGGGACAAGTTTAGAAGCGAAGAGAGAAAAATATGGCTAAAGGGATCACAATAATGAGAGTTGCGATCAAATTGTTAAGGACAAAGACAAACCCAAAGAATGAAGGCTGTGATTGGAAGATTATTGCATCAATGAAGGATGCACTACAACACTATCCCAGAAAAATGAGCCTAATGCTCGATACCATGAAGAATTTAGAGAAAGAATTGTGATAATTCTCTATGTCATTGTATCGGGATTACAAAGCTCTTTATAGGACTTCTACAAGTACTAACTAGGAAAAAACAGATCTGAATAATACAGCTATAATCCCACAAATCAAGGGATACTAATAAATCATATCCTAACTAATTATTTACAGCTATTTCCTAATAATTAGGATTCAGAAAATCAGGATTAAATATTCCTAATAATCAGCTCCTAAGAATCAGGATAATTCAACAGATACGTTTTTGTTTTTTGGCCATTGGAGTTTTATACCATGTCTTTTCCTTCTTAGTTTTCTCCAACATCATGTTGTTTCCTGCTGAATAAGGAATTAACGATGAGGTGTTTTATGGGCTTTTACTGCTGCTTATGGGCCCATAGTCTATTCTTGCCAAGTCTTCCATAATCTTGTTTTCAATGGGATTAGCAATAACTATTGCCTTTGCATTTTGATCAGCCTCTTCTGTTTACATGGGTTCTTCAGTAGCTAGTATGGGAGTTTCTAGCACCATATCTTCTTCAACATCCAGAGGTTCGACTTTCCCATAGAAAGCCTTCCAGTAAAGGCTAAATTCTCTAACTTCAGCCTTCAACCACATCCAAAACGCCCTAGTTTGTCCTAGGCTAAACTCGTTTCCTCGTAAGGTATTCTCAGCAATAATTTGCATAATGCCTGATGCGACCACACGAATAGCAGAAGTGTGGGAGTCTTTCATGTTTAAAGTCTAACCACCATTTCTTCCCTCCCATGTTAATAATGATCATTCCTGTTTTAATTGGATGAGATAGGTTTAGCCGCACTTTCGCCTTTCCGTTTTTCCTCATACTATTGTTCCTTGCCTCCAATTAGACCTCCTCAACATCCCCCAATTTAGAAACAATAAGGCGCACTGAATCTTCAATAATTCTAGTTCGAGGAAGACCCAAGATGTGCACCCAAAATGCACAATGTGTGAATTTGTAGCAATGTTCAGGTATGTTTGGATCTCCTTTTTGTAAAACAAGTAGGTTATTTGCAAAAGACCATGGTCCAAAATCTAAAACTCTTCTTTTCTCTTCAATCGATCTGAATAGAAAAGAGAAAAAACCAGGTTCTATCACCTCACATTTTAGGGCCCGTTTGGTTCAACTTTGGGGAAATGCCCTTGGGAGAATGCAAATACCTTTGAGGTAAAGGGGTTTTCCGAAATGCTAGACTGTTTGGTAAACTATAACTGAAAAGTGCTTTAGGGAAATGCAAGACTGTTTGGTAAACATATATTTGAAAAGCCTTTTAGTGTGACCAAATTAAATTTTTTAGTTTTAGTATTTTTAAAATTGCAAAAAAGAAACAATGACTATATAACCTTTTACATTTTCATGTTGAGAGTAATGTAAAAGATATATATTAGTAAATTTATTTAAAAATTATATTAAAAGAATTTGATTATAGATTAGATGCAAAGCTCAAAAAATTAAGTTTTTTTTAGTATTTTTAAAATTGCAAAAAAGAAACAATGACTATATAATCTTTTACATTCTCATGTTGAAAGTAATGTAAAAGATATATATTAGTAAATTTATTTAAAAATTATATTAAAAGAATTTGATTATAGATTAGATGCAAAACTCAAAAAATTAACTTTTTTAGTTCTAGTATTTTTAAAATTGCAAAAAGAAACAATGACTATATAACCTTTTACATTTTCATGTTGAGAGTAATGTAAAAGATATATATTAGTAAATTTATTTAAAAATTATATTAAAAGAATTTGATTATAAATTAGATGCAAAGCTCAACTTTTGGCCTAGAGTTCTTTTAGGTTTGTTTTCAACTTTGAATAATTTTTTTTTAATTATTGTAGTATTAATCATCTTCGTTAATTAATGATCATTCTAGTGTATTGATAAAAAGTTGGGCTATTGATTGTCAAAAGATAAAAATGACCAAAAAAAAAAAAAGGTGAACCCAACATTTACAAAGGGTTTTTTTTTTAATTTTTTAAAAAAATAAAAATAAAATCCGATGAAACTCCGTCGCCGATCAACGGCGGTTGAGGTGTGGGGAAGATGATCGGTTTAAAAAAAAAAAAAAAAAGAAGTCGACGGATGAACAAGTAGAGGTTGACTTGCATTTCCCGAAATCTTTGAAAGCCCAAAAGCCCCTACCGCTTTGGGCTTTCAAAGATTTCAAATGCCGCATTTGGCCAATGACACCTCCAAATCTTTGAACCAAACACCTAAATTTTTTTCCCAAGGGGCTTTTAGCCCGAAAGCCCCTTTGAAATGCTTTGAACCAAACGGGGCCTTATTGCATCTATCTTCCATGCTTTATGCATTGTGCTAAGAAATGCTTGGAAATTGACATTTGGCTTGGAATACAGCTTTCCATAAAGAGTGAGCTCATGTTCCTTTTTTCCTTCCTCAGGGATTTCGTCACCTAGGTCCGTGACATCTTCTTCAAACTAAAGATTGCCCATACTCCTACATAAAGCTGCCAATATGAGTTAATTTTCATCCACCCCTTCCATCTCTCGAACAACTAGGTAGGGTCGGCTAAAATTAGGTAAGCATTTGGTTAAAGGAGTGAGGGGAGCTCTTAGGTGTATAGGCGGTTGTGTACATCTTTGGCTAATTTTTATGTTTGTTGCGTTTAGTGATGGTTTTCCTGGGATGTGGGTTTTGGACAGATGTGGCTGATCAAATGAAGAAAAAGCCGGGGTCATAGCTTCAATCACCTTCCTCTATCCACTAGATGCAGAAACAGATTTGCTCGTCAAATAGAACACCACCAAAGCCATAAATCTCAGATAGCTTTCCACTAGGCATTTAATCAAACACATGGTGGGCACTCACGTTAATGTGACTTGTAGGAGCTGTAGAAACCTCGCCTCAAAACCCTTATATTACTCATCCACTAAGCTCATCTAACAATCCCGTAACATCTTCAAAGGAAGCACCGCACTCCACTTTAGAGAGGAAGACGGGAACTAACCTCGCCAATCGAGGTATGGCTAGGGAACCACTCAAGCAATGGCACACCGAGCCCCAACATTCGGTGGCATCGCAAGAACACCAACAATTCGCTGTTGAGGGAGCAAGAACTCCAAAGTAAAGGGATTGACTCCGACAAAGGGAGAGGAAGACTCCCACAAGAGGGAGCTGGTAGCTCTCACGAAGGAGAGAGAACGCAGATGAAAGGGACTTTGACTTAAAGCGTATTATGTCATTGACGGAGATTCCCAGGAAAATTTTATTTAGGTGCCAAAACGTCACACGTAGCACTTCTTTTGTAATATCATCCTCTTTTAAGTAGTAGCATGCAAAAGTGTAATCAATTATCCAATTATTCCTTTACAAAGAAACTCATACGAGTATGGTTAATGTAATTATATTTCTTTTATTTATATCACATTTTAGATTTACAACATAACTACATTGTTCGAGCAAAACATGAACTACAAAAGTTCACGGAAGGATCAAGGCTACCTATCTCCATATTACACTATGCTCTAAAAGATTGCCTACACAAAAGTCTATATTGTCATCATGGATCGATAACTTCACCCTTCGTTATGTCACCAACATCATCAATATCGAAGCCCCTCTATGGGCCACCAACTCTCAGTCGAGATTCTCGTACCATGCGACAAATTAATAGGTACACTCAAAAAAAAAAAAATCATGTCAACCCACATAGTAGAACTACACTTGGTTTATACTACTTTAGACTCAAATACAAACACACTCTTGTTAACACCCTCGTAATACATGGAAATTTCGGAAAGCAAAGGTGGGGCAGGTCCATCCCACACGTCTTGAACAATTTGAACAAGCGATTGCCGAAACCACCTTGTAGCTCTTGAAAAGGAAAGCTTAGATTTCCATTTCTAGGATTGAAAGGCGAAATAGTTTCTTCTGAAGTTTTAGGGAGGTAAAGAAGATTCTACCACCAAGGTAAGAGGAGTTCTAAAAAGAAAACTAACCAAGATAACAGTGACTGCTCTGGTGCCGACATGCTAGCTGGAGGTGTGCATGTAGATTACCAACTAGATGTGGCATATTTACAAGGCTTTATCTAGTAAGTGGCCAGATGGAAGATCTAAGAGGGGATGACTTATTACGAGGACAAGTAGCGTGTAGGTGACTTAATGAAAGAAGTTTGTGAGTAATTATGGCAATAGACCGAATTCTTCTACCTTAGGAATCATTAGTGTAAGTAATTAACCATTAATACTAATTAATTAAGGTTTAAATGATACAATCCATGACAACCCGGATTCAGGATTGCAGGTAGTCTACGTCGAACACTTGGAGAATTTCGATTTAGTATGTTTTAAAACTTGACAAACATTAAATTTTCAATTCAAAAAATATTTGTCCCCATTGACAACTAAGACAACTATAAATTTTACCGTTACTTTACAACTTCAACGTGCACGTTAACGTTTGTCAATTCAATTCAACACGTTGAACTGGGGACAATTATGTTCATGAAAAAAATCATAATCTGTACCTCACAAAATTTACCATTCAACTAAGATTTTTCTATGTCCACCCAAATTCTAAATTAAATGATACTTAGCTTTGTGATGTAAATATCATTATTAGATATAGAAAAATTCAAGATGTCACATGACAGATGGATAGCTCGCACACAAACGGTGGAGCGATTGCTCGAATAACAATGGAGGATATCCCGACCCCATCGGAGCTTGGCCGTCGGCACGCCAAATCCTAAAGAGTGCAAAAGCGGGATCAGGCTCACCCTCGCGTGCGATTCGGAGTTATCGCGATGGGGTTAAGGCACAAATATAGAGCTAACGAGCCATCACCTAGATAATCTCTCGAGGAATGAACAGATCGGATCGAGTTCGATCGTGTTGATCACACCTTATTTAAAAGAGCAACTTACGCCTCTATATTCGCGAGGTAAAGCTTATAAAGCGAGATGCGATTTGCCCTGATGCTCAAGTTTAGGAGCAAACCCACGCCTCAAAAGTGGCCCTTTTTTAAAAAAAAAATGGCCTCTATTTGATTCCTTAACTAGATTTCATGTACGCGTGGGTAATTGAGTTTTAGTCACAGGTGCAAAGTCATAACCTAATTAAAAGTCATGACTTTGATTGCACGGAAAAAATGAAATAATGGACATCACATTCTTTTTACTACTCTAGAAATTTTGACGCAACCATTTTGCTATTTTTCAGTAAATAGAAGCAAATATTTGTTTGAAGTTCAAAAAATAAAAGAAAATCAGAGATGTATTCTAAGCTTCTCGCAAGTGAGATTGGTTGTTGCGTGAAAAGGAAGAGACTCTTCATATGGTAGTAGAAAACAGAGTTTTTGTGCATTTTCGTTAACCCATAAACATATGATTTATATAGACATATAGATCCTTGAATCCTATATCTCAATCGGAAGAGTATCAATAAAAAAAGAAGAAGAAAGAATTATAATTAATCTATACGTTTATCAAAACAAACAAAAAAGAAACGACAGGTAAAACATAAATTAGGGATTAACGAAATCCTCCCGATGGCTTACTTAACAATAAGAAAGAGGAATCTCATATATATATTATGGAATAAGATTTGATCCTATCGATGGGGATTTCATAAATATTCTATTCAAAAAATATAAAGTTCCAAATAATTGGAAAATTTTTTGGGAGATTGGGTGGTGGGATACATAGAGTCGAACTTTAAGTGAATTTATCAGATTCACTTGAAGAAAAGTGGGTAGTCAATTTCCTTGTTTTATCTTTCATCCTTTTTCTTTGGTCAATTTTACTTCTTTTTTCTCCTTCCTCTAAGCTTTATATAAGAATAATTAAGTTATGTAAGAGCTAAATGGAAAATAGAGACAAATGATATATAGATAGATTTTTTTCTTTAATTAAAAACAAAACAAAAGCCGACTCAATAATACAATAATTTTCTTACCTGAGTATCTGATAGCTTAATTTATATAATAACTAATGGACAAATAAGAGAAGTAATTCAAACATTTAAAAAAAAAATTGGAACCCATATGCACGATTAGAATATCGTAAAAGGATAGCGAATTTGCACAACGTGATGCCTATTGCAAAAAAAAAAAAAATAATAGTAAATACACTTCCTATTATCAGCAAAATTGTTAAAATTCACCTATTCGAACTAATTAAATCACATTTCATTTTAGGGCTAATATCATGAAGGACTTGAAAGTAGTATACACGTGACAAATTTGCCCAAAACTAATTTTTTGACCATAAAAAATCTAAATTGGTACACTTATAATAAATTTACACTTTATTAGTTTCTATTAAATTTTACTATTAAATTACTGAATTGGATGACATGTATACTAGTTTTTTGACCATCAAAAATCTAAATCAATACACTTATAATAAATTTACATTTTCTTAGTTTTCATTAAATTTTATCGTTAAATTACTGAGCTAAATGACATATATACCAATGTAGTGTTTTATCCTCTATTCATCATAGATGTAGTGGTTTGTGATTTTCGTGACATTAATCCAATTTAATATAAATTAACCGAAGATAAATTTGTTATAAATGTACTAGTTTAGAATTTTTTTATGGTCAAAAAATTAATTTGAGATAAATTTATCACAGATATATCAATTATGAGTTATTATGATAAAAAATTAGTTTATGATAAATTTATCATGGATATATTAATTTGAAATTTTTCGTAATAATGATCTTACGTTTTATTTTATCTTATAGAGCGTTTTAAATGACATGAAACTACGGATATTATGTTGAGAACATCCGGTCTGTTCTTTTTATTGCGTCAAGGTGCCTGACTAAGCGCCAGATTGTACTTCTTTGAACGCCACGATTTTCGAGAGACTTTCGAAACAACATACATGAATAATTTTTTATTCACTAAACGTAATATATAGATAAATATATTTACTATTTTTTTGGTCGGTGATAAATATGTATGGTATATGTACAGTGAATGGATGACAGATATGACAACCTACCCATCTCAATTTCTTCGACGGCAGGCCGCACGTTGCCACTTGTTGACATGACCTAACAAAATCGTGAATTAAGAATAAATCACTAGAATTCGCGCATCTTAAGTCTGAGTCAAAGAGTTTGACCAACAAAAAGAATAAGAACACTTCAACTTTGAAATACTTGGTCAATATAATTTTTTAAATATCATAACTTTCAAATAAAATATTCTTCCATCATAGGTGTTATATGTTACGTCAGATTTTGTTAAAAAATACGATACACGAGTAATCAAACTACATACGAAAATCACAGCACTACAGTGATCAACACGATCCTCGATTGAGCATAGTATGAAAATGATGGCGTTCGGGGTTGTCCTATCATCTTATTAGCCGGCAATAGACAGCTGTCTTTTTCCGTTTAAGTAGGAAATGAGAATCCACTTTGTGAAAAAGTAAGCCCCATTAATTCTTTTCGTTACCTAATGAAACCGCAAGTAAAATGAATAAAGACTCAGTTCCCGTCCACATGCGATGAACCTCGTTTCCCTCTCCCAAAAGGTCCCAAAAAAAAAGGGATTACCTGCCTCCACGCTTTCGAGACTGAAAACTGCCTGGTCAGGAACTGTGAACTCGCAAGTTGCAACGCGGAAAACGATGTCGCTGTACCCAACAACTCGGTCCAAGTTCTTTCCTCTTTCTTGAATGGTAAAACTTGTCCAAGTTCAATGTACCTGCCTAGGCCAAACCTACGTGCCATGCATGATGACCATGCCGATCACATACCATGGCATCCATCACATTTCCCATGTCCATAAATTTTGTCATTTAATGGTTGTTGAGCAATTATGGTTGAGGATTTTGGAAGTTAAAGAGAGGAGGGAGGCAATAATTATAGCTGAAATATCATGTATGCAATGTAAAAAGGGATTAATGTCCTTAAAAATTTGAAATTGGTAATCTATCTATATTTACCTCAAACTAAGTTTTATCTGACAAAAAATCTCAAATCGTTACACTTGACCTAGATCTATCATTCGCTAGTATTTCATTAAAAACATACATGTCAATGCATGCAGATTTTTCACGTCAAATTCGTCTTGCAATCGTCTGTCATATCTCAACATTTACACTTTTTGACATATAACTATAAAAAATGTAGATTTGAGCCACGGGTACTAGTTATGGAGGCACCCATTTGGGATTTTTAATCAACCAATCGATGTAAACTAGATAGTGCTATAGTTGGGATAAGTATGTTAGAAGTGTCATATCTTTCGCATGGCACTCATTTAAGTACTATATTGGTATAAAGTCAATTACTTGAATGTCATTTCCGGCAAACTGTCCTATGTTGATTTTTTCTTAATTTTCCATTTTGACGTGGAACTTTTAAAAATAAATTGAAGTTTAATGTGAAAATTTTGTCTAACATGGCAAAAGTATAACAAACGTTATTGTTTCTTGCCATTTCTTTAAAATCTTCCCTAATTAGATGACATGTTCAACGCTTTGTGTCTGAAACTCGAACACCACCACAAAATAGCAGCAAGCTCTTGTTGAATCTCTCTCTCTCTCTCTCTCTCTCTCTCTCTCTCTCTCTCTCAATTTACGGTCTTCTCTTACACGCACTAACTTGCTCAGTGTTATCCTCTCTCACTAGATAGAGACTAGAAAAGGAGACAACGTGAAAACAAAAATTAGGGCTTTGATGAATCTTGAAGTACAAAGACTAAAGTTAATTGATTTGTTGTCTTGCATGAGACTAGGAAAGGCACACTCTTCTCTTCTCTTCTCTTATACATACTCACTTGCTCAGTATCGTCCTCTCTCACTAGACAGAGACTACAAAAGGCGACACCGTGAAAGCAAAAGTTAGGGCTTTTGTTGAATCTTGAAAGACAAAGACTAAAGGATTGATTTGTCGTGTTGCGTAAGGTGCATTTGTTATCTTTTATCCATTGACCGACAAAATCGATGATTGCTTCATCAATTTCATGTCGTGGTCAAGTAAATAGTTTATTGTGGTCGCTACTGTTTTATGTCCTCTCTCTCTCTCTCTCTCTCTCTCTCTCTCTCTCTCTCTCTCTCTCTAAATATTCAAGGCTTTGTCTTTTCTTCCATTACTTGCACTTGCTCGCTCTATATCATCCTCTCTCACAAGATAGAGACTAAAAAAGGCTCAACGTGGTGGCAAAAATTAGGGCTTTTGATGGCTTGGAAGATAAAGATTGGAGGTAAGTGATTTGTTGTGTTGTGCGAGGTACATTTGCTATCTTATGTCCACTATTGACAAAATCGACGATTGCTTAATCAATTTCGTGTCATGGTCAAGTAAACCATCTGTTGTAGCCATTGCTTTTTTATGTCCTCTTCTTGCCAATTTTAGTAATTAACTTACATTACGTCATTTTGCAGGTTAGAAAAAGAAGAGCAACTGAAGAATTTTCTCAAAGTTTGGCACCACAAAAAACACATGGTGCAATTGACAAAAGGCTAAGGGAATGTGGCTTCACAGACGTGAATACAAGCACACCAATTTTGAATGTAAGTTTTCAAGGTGCTGTTAATTTAATGTATGTCATTTGATTGACATGGTAACTAATAAATGTTATATGATTGCAGCCTAGGAGAAGGGCTAAGGTGACCAAGTCAAAAATCGGTTGCATGTAGAACAAGAAGTCAAGGGCAAGCACAGATAAACAACCAATGGTAACTTGAGCGAAATCCAAGAGGAAGCAATCAAGTGCAACTCCAAAACTGATAACAGATAGGGCAGTTCAAAAATAGACACCAATAAAGACCCCACTATCGAGTCCATCTCAATCAATTGCTCTCGAAGATATCACTGTACATCGATTCCAGCATACTGCCACAGCGCCAAGACCAAACACCAGAAGACATGAATCTCCCAGCAAAAGAAACATTGAAGGATGTGCCCACAGTTGCGATTATGAAGAAAGCAAGGATCGAATCAAGTCAAGAGTCCATAAAAAAAAGGAAGTGAAAAGGAAAATGTTGTTTAGCTTGACTGATTGGAGGACCTAGTGGGAGGGTTTATATCTTTTTTTCTTTTTTCTTTTGCTGAGTGACCATGTTTGTTTTATGTTTTTGTTGTTAGGTGTTTGATGTTCTTGGTACATTTTAGCTGGTGATATGTTTAGTTGCAATGTTGTTTGGTTAAAATGTTAAGAACGTCATCCTACGATTGATGTAAGGATGTCATTATTTTGCTAGTGTAGAGATTATCCCTTGTCGATGCCCAGGTTGTGGAATGATGATTCTTATAAACTGTTATAGGATAACAAAGAATGAGAGAGACCTATGGAATCTTGATTAAGTTATTATAGGATGTGTTTAAGAAAGTGAAATCAATAACTTAATTTTTAAAAAAGTTGAGAAGCTTAAGTTACCACTTTAAAAAATCGATGAGCCTAAGTGTTTCTTTAAAAAATTTATGAGACTGAAATGCCTACTTATGAAATTATTGAAACTTTTGCTATCCTTCAACATCATATGCAGAAGTGACATTATTTGCCTTCTCAAGTGCTTACTTCTGCTGTAAATTAATGTCAGTATGCTTTTTCATTGAATAAATCGTTAATAGCACTCAAGTAATCGATTCTTTAAATGAGCGGCACTCGAATGAGCGAAAAAAAAAAAAAAAAATATTATGACACTCAAGAGAACGTTATAACACTTAATGTATTTATCACCGCAATAATTTGTTTTTTGCAGATGGTCTTTGAGGAGGGCTCGCCTTCGTGGGAGAATTTTGTTTGAGATCATCTCGTTGGAGGGGTACTCCTATTTTCTTCTTTGTAGCTTCGAGGATGTGCCTGCCCTTTCTTAAGAACGCGGGCACTCCTTTTCGCAAAATGGCCTTTGCGATTGCCTATGGAAACATTTGTCTTTTTTTCGTTTGCCATTGTGGACTATCTTCGAGATTTTGTTCCCAAAACCCCTAAGTTTGTGCATCCACTGAAAAAGCTCTTACGAAAAAAATCCTCCGCCTCGGAAAAAAGAACAGACCAAAGCAAAGCGAAGTGCTAAAAGAAAAGTTACAATACTTGCAGCCATTGCTAATGACTTCTGAAGCAAAAGGAGTTCTATAAGCATATGCCACTGATATTTACCAGGCGGCTGTTCTCTTTGAAGAAATCAATAGGAAAAGACCTGTTAGTGATATTATAAATTCTTAAGATTTTGTATGTAATATTATCCTTTACATTAGAGACAAGTATGATATTATTGTTGATTATTTATATTAATCAAGATTGCACGAATATCTCATTTGATTGTGCATGTCTTGATTGATATATTTTACTTTAGATAGTTGTCTCATAAAGCCAACTTATAAGCTAATGTAATGTTCATTAGAATATATCAAATTATACATAGATTCCTTAAATCCCTCTTTCGTGTTTTTCTTATCTAGAACAACACGTTTCTAGGAATTGAGGCAAACTCCTGAGAGTGATGAGGGCAAGATGTAGCTCTTCATCGAAAAAGAATCTGATCGAATTTCTTCGGACTATAAGCCTATTAAAGTCTAACATTAATGCCAGAATAGGGTCTAATACTGTTCATATTAGAATAAAGAGTATGCTAATTTGATCAAGTCCTAATAAAAAATTAGGTGTCTACACAGAAGCAATTGCCTTTTCAATATAGGACCACATTTATGAATGTGTATATATTGTCTAGGGCACAGAAACTTTTACTTGGTCACTGATTGGCTCCTCAACAATATTCTTATCTTTAACTCAAGGACATGGATAACTCTTTATATTCATGTAAAAAGACCACCTGCATATTTCAACTATATATATGATTGAGAGGGAATGAAAATTTGGGTTGAAAATGCCTGAAATTGTGAGATTTCCTTCCCCTTATTTCTCATAAAAAATTCTGCTTTTCTCTTCAATTTTTTGCCCCTTTTTCCCTCTATTCCAAAGCTAATGCAAGCCTACAACAACTTTGATACAGTTTCTTTTCAAACACAAACAAAAGCATAGTGAAGAAAGAGTATGCTAAAACTTACCTTATCTATTATGTGGTCCTTTTCACATTCTCATAAATGAAACATGTTTTAATTCTATCCCCCGCCTATTTTCGGAAAAAAAAAATCATTTTTCACAAGTAGTGCAAAGAAATTGAGATGTAGCTAAAAGTGTATTTTGAGAAATAATGATTGATCAACTGAAATATGGGGGCACACGTTTTTTTCTAGCATCACTACTCGGAAAGATTGAAAACCAAAATTAGTCATTCACAACCATCAATGAATGATTCCTCGAAAAGTTATACCGCCGAAAAACAAAGGGATTATAACATATATGATCCTTGAATTTGGGATGCGATTGCTAGCTTTTAATTTGTTTAATGTAGTCCCTAACCTTTAACCCAATATGTAATGTTATCTCTAAACTTTTAATTTGTTCGATGTGCAATGCGATCGCTAACTTTTAATTTATTCAATATAATCCCTAAACTTCTGGTAAATGATCAAACAAATTCCTAACTATGTGAAAATATCTCATGTTAAATTAATAGATAATATTGAATAATTTCATATAGTCCAAGGACTAGTTCGAATATATATCAAAAGTTCATAGACCATATTAAATAAAATAAAATTTGATAGATAATATTGACTATTTGACTAAATTTTAATGACTACATTAAATAAATTAAAACTTCATGAATCACATTACACATTATATTAGAGTTTAAGGATTATTTGTGTCTCTTTCAAATGGAACGAATAGAGCTAGAATCAAACCTATTCTCTATATGACTTTCTGGATATTCTCAACTATTCATGGAATGTGAGAAGGAGATGAAGATTCATCTGTTTCCAGAAGAAATTGAAGAATTTCTTTAAATGAGCGGCACTCAAATGAGCGCAAAAAAAAAATATTATGGCACTCAAGAAAACTTTGTATAAAAGTTATAACACTTTTAATGTATTTATCACCGCAATAATTTGTGTTTTGCATATGGTCTTTGAGGAGGGCTCGTCTTCGGGGGAGAATTTTGTTTGAGATCATCTCGTTGGAGGGGTACTTCTACTTTCTCTCTATAGCTTCGAGGATGAGCCTGCCCTTTCTTTAGAACGCGGGCACTCCTTTTCGCAAAATGGCCTTTGCGATTACCGATGGAAACATTTGTCTATTTTTTGTTTGCCATTGTGAACTATCTTCGAGATTTTGTTCCCAGAACGTCTAAGTTTATGCATCCACTGAAAAAGCTCTTACAAAAAAGGTCCTCCGCCTTTGAATTAAGAACAGACCAAAGCAAAGCGAAGTGCTGAAAGAAAAGTTACAGCACTTGCAGCCATTGCAAATCACTTGTGAAGCAAAAGGAGTTTTACGAGCATATGCCACTGATAAATACCAGGCAGCTGTTCTCTTTGAAGAAATCAATAGGAAAAGACCAGTTAGCGATATTATAGATTCTTAAGATTTTCCACAAAATATTATCCTTTATGTTAGAGACAAGTATGATATTATTGTTGATTATTTATATTAATCAAGATTGCATGAATATCTCATTTGATTGTGTATATCTTGATTGATATATATTACTTTAGATAGTTGTCTCATAAAGCATACATAGAAGCTAATGTAATGTTCATTATAATATATCGAATCATACATAAATTCCTTAAATCTCTCTCACATTTTTCTTATCTAGAACAACACGTTTCTGGGAATCGAGGCAAACTCCCAAGAGTGATGAGGGCAAGATGTAGCTCTTCATCGAAATAGGATTTGATCAAATTGCTTTGGACTATAAACCTATTAAAGTCTAATATTAACGCCAAAATAGGATCTAATTCCATTCAGATTAGAATAAAACCAGTTCATCCCTATAAGAATTTGATCAAGTCCTAATAAAAAATTAGGTGTCTATACAGAAGCAATTGCCTTTTCAATATTGGCCCACAATTATAAATGTGTATCTACTGTCTAGGGCACATAATGAAGCAAAAGAGGCCCACTTTATCTTGGTCACTGATTGGCTTCTCAACAATATTATTATCTTTAACTCAAGGACATGGATAACTCTTTATATTTATGTAAATAGGCCACCTGCAAATTTCAACTATATATATGATTGAAAGGGAATGAAAATTTGGGTTGAAAATGCCTGAGATTTTGAGATTTCCTTCCCTTTATTTCTCATAAAAAATTCTGCTTTTCTCTTCAATTTTTTGCCCCTCTTTCCCTCTATTCCCAAGCTATTGCAAGCCTACAACAACTTGATACAGTTTCTTTTCAAACACAAACAAAAGCATAGTGAAGAAAGAGTATGCTAAAACTTACCTTATCTATTATGTGGTCCTTTTCACATTCTCATAAATGAAAAACACGTTTTTCTTCTATCCCCCGCCTATTGATTAAAAAAATCATTTTTTCAGAAGTAGTGGGAAGACTTTGAAATGTGTAGCTAAAAGTGGATTTTGAGAAATAATGATCAATCACTGGAGTATGGGGGCCAACGTTTTTATCTAGCATCACTAGTCGAAAAGATTGAAAACAAAAATTGTTCATCCACAACCATCAATTAATTATTCCTTACCACTAAAAAACGAAGGCATTATAACATAAATAATTCTTAAATTTTGACCCAATTTGTAATACAATCCCTAACTTTTAATTTGTTCATTGCGATCCATAATTTTAGCCCATTGTGTAATGTTGTTCCTGAAATTTTTAATTTGTTTAATATGATCCATAAACTTTTGGTAAATGGTCAAACAAATTCCTAACTATGTGAAAATATCTCATGTTATGATTCTATTAATTTAGTTCGTGGACAATATTGAATAATTTCATATAGTCTAAGGACTAATTCGAACATGTACCAAAAGTTGAGAAATCATATTAAACAAACTAAAAGTTAAGATTAAATTAAAAGTTCATGGATCACATTACACATTAAATTAGAGTTTAAGGATTATTTGTGTTATTTTTCAAATGGAATGAATAGAGCTAAGATCAAACCGATTATCTAAATGTCTTTTTGGATATTCCTGACTATTCATGGAACGTGAAAAGGAGATGGAGATTCATCTGTTCCGGAAGAAATCGAAGAATTTCCTGAAATATCTATCGTTTTCACAGGAGTACAAAACTATATTTATACATTTTTATGGAAATTTTGGTACAAAGAGATCACGGGGACCTCATAAATAACAAATAAGAAAATATCGCACTTTTATGATACATCGATTGTACTCTCGACATTACCATCGATGCACATGCTTACCGAGTGCTCTAAAACACTACTCGTTAGCAAGACTCTTTTTATTATATACTAGCATTCCTTTTAATAAATAGGGAGAAAATAGTGAAAAGAGAAAAAAAAATAAAAAAGAAAGGGAAAAAATAAAACTTAAAAAAAAAAAAAAACTCCTTGATTCTATGGATCATTCATGACAATGACATGACATGGGGCACATGGGGGCATGGCATGGCATGGCATGGCATGGCATGCAAATCGCAACCTTCTCCACCTCATGAAGAGTCGTCGTTCTCGCGTACAAATAGCCTTCATTCTCCCCCCTCGCCAACCCCTCTCTCTCCCAACACCCCACCGCGACGAGAGCGCACGCACGAAGTGAGAGAAAGTAGAGAGAGAGAGAGAGCGAGAGAGAGCGAGAGGGAGAGCGCAGACCGAGATTTCTAAGTTTTTCTGTGAAGCTAGAGGCGCATTCCCTCCGCCTAGCTCCTTCCCCGAATCTCTCGCTTCGCTTCTCTCTCTATCCATCATCGCCGTCGCCGTCTTCGGCTTCTTCGTCTTCTAAAGGAGAGATCCCCTGTGATTTTCCGGCGGACCCGTAAGGACCCGTTGCCCCTTTTGCTTTCTCCGTGGCGTTTTCTTCGGTCCCGCGATTCGGGTCGGCTTTTTTGGGTTCTGGATTGTTTGTTCTGGTGGTCGATCGCTACTGATTTTCCTGCGAAGCGCTGTTCTGGGTCGCCGCTTTTTACGTTTCGCTGGCTAGATTAGATTAGACATTGCTTGAGCTCGAACGAGAAATACTGGGTTGCACCCGATGAGCCTACGGCTGCCGTTCGGCTCCATCTGAGGCAGAACGTATTGGTTTTTTTCTCTTTGAGCTGTATTTTCCTCAGGATCCTGGCCTTTTGTGGTGAAGCTCTGTCTGGGTGAAGCGACAAGTAGTTTAGAGATTGTACCTTGCATTGATACTTGAAAAAAAAAAATCCAGTTTTTGGTTGCTTGTGAGATTTGACGCTTTCCCTTCGTTTGTCTCATGTGCTTGTCGATTCTGTGGTCCTCAGAGCATGTGTCGATTACTGGGTTTGTTTGGCTTTTCGAGCTTGCAGGAGCCAGTTAATTATTGCCATTTCCAATTTCTTCTTTTACCGACCGAACTTTTGAGTCTAAAGATTTAGGCAATTAATGTCGAGGCTGAATTTCTTGTTTCTGTTCATGGAGTACGCTGCAGACAATGTAATTAGTTATGACCGCTCGAGAAATTAATCTTGAAGGCTTTCTTACAAGGAATCGGTGTAATGTTCGAAATTGGAGGTTGATTGTATGTATCTTATACTTTGGAAGAATTTTCTTGGCTCTGGTTGACAGAAACCTTTCTTTGGGTGGTCATTGCCATAGTAGGCGTAGCTCTATTAGTTTTTACAGGACCTCATCTTGTTTTTTGCACGGAGTTGAGAAGACTTAAGGGTGCAGTTAAAGTTTCCACACGGATCTCCTTGTTGTCATTCGAATATTTTTCTGCGAACCCATTTGGTGTTTGGAAGTTTGTCTTCAGTGTAATGACCTTGGGATTATTTAGAGAATGGTGACCTACCCTTTTGGTCTGCCAATGCAGACTTTAATGTTTGATGGTTTCAGCATTCTGTCTTGAGTGTTGTTTGTTGAAGGACTAATAACTGGAGTTTATTTGCAGGGTCTGCAAGGATGGTGTTTTGGGTTTTTGGTTATGGTTCACTGGTATGGAACCCTGGATTTGAGTTCGATGAGAAAATTAAAGGCTTTATCAAGAATTATAAGCGTGTGTTTGATCTTGGTAAGCCTTTGTTGATTGCAAAAGAACCATTGCATCCTTTTCAGAACACCTTTAACTTGTATACCTGCTTACATACCACCGTGCATTGTTAGTAATTTGAACTCTTGATATTTTGTTGCAACAGCCTGCATTGATCATAGAGGCACACCTGACCATCCTGCTAGGACATGCACTTTGGAAGAAGCTGAAGGATCCATCTGCGTAAGTATACTGTCCCTACAAAATCCAATGCATTCTCATACGGAGTTAAAGTGACAATCGATATAGAGCTCAACATGATAAGGAAAATGAAAATGCTGTGCTCATATGCCATTTTCATATGAATAAATACTGATTCTGGTTATGGAAGCAGTTGCCTTCTATGTTTTCTGATAAACTCTCCTTCCTTCTGTTTCTCCTTTTGTTCAGTGGGGTGTTGCGTATTGTGTGAGTGGTGACCCTGAAAAGGAAAGAGCGGCAATGGAGGTTTGTCTTCACAACTTCCATATCATTCAGTTTTTCCCCCTTTCAGCGTTACCATGATTTGCAATGTAATTGCTTCACACTGGTGATTGCTATGACCTTAAAATTTGTCAATCGACGAAGTACTCCATGGAAGACCACCTTTTACACTTCCATCTCCCCACTCATGTTGTCATTCATGGTTTTATTTTTTTTATTCTCTGTGTGTGTACGCGCACACATGCACGTGTGTTGGGCAAGGATGAAATAGATAGAGTTGCATGTTAGTAAATCAGGTTATATCTGGAAGCACCCTAATAATAGCATTTTTTTTCTTTTTTGTTCACAGTATCTGGAGCGCAGAGAATGCGAGTACGACAAGAAGACTCTGGTTGATTTTTACAAGGTAAGGGTGTTTTACTTCAACTGTTATCATGTTTTTTTTTTCTGAATTTTTTTTTGAAGTTGCACAATCTCTGCTCTCTGTATCTGGATTCTCCTAGTACATATCTCACTGGAGCATGATTCTTGAAACAGGGAGAGGATATGTCACAACCAACTTTGCAAGGAGTTATAGTGTAAGTATCTCTATTATGTCTCTATCTCTATCTCTATCTCAGTTGATGCTTGTTGAATCCTTTCTTTTTAGATTGTATATTCATACTTAAAGAAGATGCAATTGTTGGGGCAGTATTTGTCTTGTTTCAACTTATATGCTATAAGTCTTCGAAGCAAAACGCAATAACTATGTCACAGTTATATGACCGTAGAATCATCTGTTTTTGCAGCTTTACGTCCACTCCTGACAAAATATCAAACAAATATTATCTGGGTCCTGCTCCATTGGAGGACATGGCAAGGTAATTGAAACGGCAAAGTTTAACATGTTACTTTCTGTTAGGGTTCCAACATTTTTGTTAATCCCTTTCTGATTGTATTGTTTAGGCAAATTGCCACTGCTTTTGGACCTTGTGGAAACAATAGAGACTATCTGTTCCTATTAGAGAAGGCCTTGTTTGATATTGGTGAGCATTCATGCGCATGCTTGAGCTCAAACAGCTATGCAGTACCATTGTTCCTAGCAGGATCGAATTTACTGATGTTGGGTAACTGTTGGACAGGGCATGAAGATGATCATATTATTGAACTCGCGAACGAAGTTAGGAAAGTTCTCGGGACTGTTGGGAAGATTGATAAGAAGTTGGTTGGGCCGTCCCGCATCCCATTAAAGGACAATGTTCCGTCCCTGATACTGCGTCCGCTTCAGGAAGCCATAGCCACAGACTGACTCCTCATGAAGTAAAGCGGACAATCGGAGCTGAGTGTAGCTCAGAGGCTTTCTCAACCCGATTACTAATGTCTTCACCAACTCTTCTACACTCTGAACCTGTTCTTTTGTATTCTTTTCAGCACTCAAATCAGACTTTTAATCTTACCACTATGTTAACAAGCCTAGGTTAGGCCTAATTTCTGAGTACCGAGGTTTAGGAATCCAATAAACTCAAATTATGGACCACGGAGAGAAAGGGTGGTCTCATAGAGCACGCATTAGAGTGTTACAATTTGTTGTAATGCTGCCGGGAATGTCCTGTTTCTGTTCAAGCGAATTGCGAGTGTCTTCATTTTCATTTCAATCCTGGAGTCTGTTCGTGTTGCCAGGTATTGCACTAAATTTTACATACCCAACTGTGCAATATGTCTAATCTTCTCTTTACTATCATATTTACTGGAACTCTTCGCATTATCTCGTGACGGAAACATGCAAATTCCGACGCCAGCGGAAATCCTAACATCGGTGGAATCGTATGTGGGAATCTCGGGTTAAGAAAGGGACAACCCCCGATATTGATTAAAGAGTCAAGGACTCATGGCTTCTAAGGAGGGGCTCCGCTCCCAACGTCAACTAAATGGCCTTCCATTTCTACTAGAGTCGTGCAACCGGTCCGATTCTGACGAAAATCGGGCTGACGCTCATGGAAATAGGTGTGGTTCCTGCTTCCAGTGGAGAGAGGTTCGGGAAGGTTACAACTTACAGGTTTTGGGCACTAAGCCCACCCAAAAATTGGTTAAAACCCATTTTATGAAGTTGGAATAAGATAGATTTATTTTTTAACAAGCTTAACTTCCCTGTTTGTTTTATATTTTTGTTTATTTTGTATCAATATTTACTTTGAGTGATTTTGTTACTAATGCTATTTTACCATGACTGCCATTCTGTCTTGATTTAAAAAAAAAATAAAGCAAAAAAAAAAAAAGGAAAAATAGAAACCCATTCCCACGTAAACTTTGGAACTAGACTAGACAAACTCGTAGGCTCTAGACAAATAAGGCAAATTCTAGTTTCCAAAAATCAGGAATCAATTATAACTAGGCAGGTCTCAAATTTCAGACCAAGAACCTACTCACCCTGAAATCAATCATTTCTAAATTTTATATGATCCGACCAAATTCCACCAAATCTCTACCCACATTATGTCACATCACTTTTCAACAAGGGAAAAATTCAAACGAAAAAGTACTTGATAGGAAAATTACAGAAATGAACAAAACATGTGGAAAGGGCCTCATCAGAAATCGGGATGGTGTCCATATATGCAGGGAGAAAAAAAAAATTATAAACTTATTATATGGATGCCAATTCCATTATAAGTTTTTCAATTTAGCCAATTTAATACTAAATATTTTGACAATTTATTAATGTAGTCCTTCAGAACAATCATCAACATGTACACTAGCCGTCAATCCTTACCTGTGGTCGAGCCCTTGCCTACGGCTAGTGAGGGGTGTGCTAGCCAGCCCTCCTCAGCCAACAGTGAAATTTATAAGGAAGTTTGTAACAATGGTCCATGTTAACATTAGTGACACCACATAGGATAACTAATGTTCAGGTCAGTGATTTCTAACCAAAATTGACTGAAATGACTACATTGGCAAATTGATAAGAGATTTAAGATTAAATTGACAAATTTAAAATATCTAAGATTGAATTGACAATTGTACAATAAATTTAAGACTTTTTCTTTTGGTAATTATCCCTTTATGGAGGTAGCCACCATTGCCAACTTACGTTGCTAGCGAGGTTGCCTGGTGGCCCAATCGTTCAACGGTTCTATTAATAACATCTTTACATCTTTCTTTTATTTTATATTTTGTTGCTGGACAGATTTGCCCTCAATAGAAAGAGGAAATTAATCACGTGACAAACAAGTGACAGGGTCTTTTGACGAAATATTAGTCTGAGCTGAAGTTTGGAGGACATCAGGACGGATTTTAATGATTCAAGAAGGATATTGTGGACCTTGATAGGCCACGGGGACACTTACAACATGTGCCAAGATCTAGAAGCAAGATGTGGGTTTTTTTTTTTTTTTTGTTGCTTTTTGGTCGGAAGATAGTTTTTATTACTAATTTGTTGCTGAGACGCAACTAAATCCGGAACCATTACATAATAAAATCCATAGTGAGCGAGGGGATATAAAACCCAATTATGAGGAAGGCGGTTGTCCTCATGGATATGCAGGCTTATTAGCTTCTCTAGATACATAAGATACCTAGACTCTCTTGAGTTGAGCCAGCAATACTCCCCAATCCTCCAAAATTGCTTCCACCGTCCATGGGCTCGATACTAAGCCCATTAAGCTCTACCACAGATTTACTGTAAATCTGTACTTCCATCTTGCAGATTGTTAAAAAAATTTTAATCATTCTAATCAATATGCTTAATCTAGCAGTAGAAGACCTAAGGACCTCAGCTACAATAAAGTGATAAAAAGAAAATTCAGAGATTGGTCGTGTACAATTGCTTAGGGCAACTTAAAATGTTTTCTTCGTATGATATTACTTTACTATAATGTACCCTCTTTTTTCGTTTAAATTTTCCAACTCCCACCATATTCCTTCCGTAAACAATTAAGTTTTCTCAAAACATGTAAATATGAATTTATTGGATCAATATGCAAGTTTTTTATTTTTTTATAGGGTTAATAAAATAAAAAATCCTAAATTAATACATTTATGACAAATTTATTATCTGTTAATTGCCGTTAAATTTTATCATCAAATTGTCAGCATTGTAGTTGATATATTAATTTATGGTTCTTCGTGATAGAATTTGTCATAAATTTATTAATTTGAAATTTTTAATTGGGAAAAAATTAGTTTGGAGTAATTTTATCACAAATGTAAAGTTTTTTATGGTGTCAATTTTTTAATAAGAGTAGGAATTGCTTTTTTCCGATCATAATTTCATAAGAAAAACATATTTTTCTTTAAAAACTTATTTTCACAAGGACAAATCGCATCATTAAACACGTTCGAAAATTTAACGTTAGACAAAAAAAAAAATATATTAGCAAGAATAACAGCTTAGAACGAGCGAAACTAAATTAAATAAATCCGAAAGTCTTTTTTTTTTTTCCACCAAAAGAAAAGAAAAGAAAAATAACTAGAAGAAGAGAGAAAATGCATTTTTTCACAATAAACCCAATCTGACTTGCGCAGAACGCCAGCGCAAGTCGAAAAAAGGGAATTAAAGCCTCCACCTTTGCTCTCTCTCTCTCTCTCTCTCACTCTGCATTCCATTCCAAGAACTCCCCCAGCTTCGACGACCAGCAGCAGAAGGCAACCTCGAATCCCTTGCGTCCCTTGCCCGTCGCCCTCCCTAGGGTTTTCCGATCAAACCCCACCTTCCCCCTCGAAGGCAATGGAGCCCGGCCTGGACGAGCCCCACTCGATGGGCACCACCATCATCGGCGTCACCTACAACGGCGGCGTCGTCCTCGGCGCCGACTCTCGGACCAGCACCGGTAAATCCCCCTCGCCGCTTCCCGCCCCGTCTCGGGTGGGCAATCTTGGGTGATGGGTCGTTCGTGGGATCTCTCGAATTCGTCTGTGTCGTGTTCTTGATGGATCTTGATATGCGAATCGATTGCTTTTTTGCTGGACTGGACTGGCGGCGCTGGCGAGCTCGCGTTCGATTTTGCTGATTCGTTTGGGGGGTTTTTCTTGTGTTTGCTGGTAGGGATGTATGTTGCCAACCGGGCGTCGGACAAGATCAGCCAGCTGACGGATAATGTGTACGTTTGCCGCTCGGGATCGGTGGGTTCTTTTCCCCTCTTTTCTCTCCGGGACGTTGAGTTTTTGGGTCGAACCCCTTTTGCGTCGGTCCGCCGTCGGAAGATATTTTTTTTTGATGTTTAGAGAGTGGCTTGAAGTTCTTTCTTGTGGAGAAAGATTAAATCTTGGATTGAAATTTAAATGCGGTTGTTCCCTGTTTCCCTGAATTCGCAATTGGTCTGAAATTTAAGCCGATCATCACTCCGTCTCTTTATAAATGGCGAATTATCTCTTTTGGTTGCTGTCGTCGACCGCTTATGGGGAGGAGATAATCTGAAAGATTCAGTTTCTGTTCTTTGCAGGCGGCAGATTCTCAGGTTCTCTCTGACTATGTCCGTTATTTCCTCCATCAACACACGTGAGTTATCGTTTTGTGCTTGCTCTCCTGTACATCATTTTTGCCCTTAGAAGTTGTTATTGGCGCCTTAAGACTTTAAGTTGTGGCTTTCTGTAGAACATCCGGATATGCTTTGATGCATATATAATGAAGTATTGGAATGTGCATTGAAGGATGTTTATTGTTCATGGTGTATGCAACTCATTTTCAGCATGCCTCATAGAGGGAGCTTTTTTGTTCTTTTCACTTCTTTAGAACTGCAGAGTTCTTGATTTTGTTTACTGTCATCTTTTACTCATCCTAAAATACCTCCCCCAAGTGTCTTTCCTTGTTGTTAAGGTTGACTAACCATTCTTGAATGAGTCATTCCTGGTTTTGCAGTGTTGACACAATTTGACCATTGTCATCAGTCAGTACTTGCATATAAGGCTAAGTTGAAAAACCGTCCTGTAGAAGTATGGAAGTTCTTCTCTGTCATGAGTCATTCCTACATATTCATGTTGAAGTGGATGGGATACTGATGGGCATCTTGGAATTTTCCTTATTTATTTATTTTTTTTAAATCCAGCCAGATACGGTTGTTATTTTTATGGCAAGCTGTCACTTCTGCACACGTCAAGTTATTAACATTCTTCAGTTTCATCTACTGATATAGAGATATGTTTGGTGGCTAGCAGTTAATTCACTGCATTTTATATCGGTGTCGAGTTGGTAAACATCCTTCAGTTTCGTTTGATGATGCAGAGTTATTGTATATCAATTTTAGTTTTCCACAAATGCATCAATCCCTAATTTATTTGACAGTTCGAGTTCATGTGTATGATCTATGATATGGATTTTATTGCATTGTAATGATATATTTCTTTCCATGCAGTATACAGCTGGGTCAGCCTGCAACTGTCAAAGTTGCTGCAAATCTTGTCAGGCTGATATCTTACAATAACAAGGTGCATACTTTAGATCTTATTGTATCTTTGAGGTTTGTGGTACTAGCATTGATATTTGCGTGTACACCCTAATTTCTAAGTTCCTTATCATGCTGAAACATGGTGTACATTTTCATTTTCCTTGAATGAATACCTCAGTTAGCATCAGGCATTGGTCGCAAAGTCCAGAGTTGAGAGTTAATTTTATGCTAAGACAATAGAGGTGGCAGGTTATTGATGAAATGCAGTGACAAGTTTGAATTTCTGAGTGCAATTGTAGCTTGCTCGTTGGCGCCAAATTGATGTCCAGCACGCATATATGTGCAGAAGCAGTGGCATTGGTAATTGATGAGTTGTAACTTAGAAGTGTGCTAATTATCGTATCACTCCTACTGCATTGTAGGGAAAATTCTTTTTGATTTTTCATTTCAAGGACAATAAAGTTTTTGGTTTTAATTTTAAATTGTCCTTTGTCAATTCATATACCTCTTCTCAGTCTATTAATTTATTTGGGCTTTTCATGTATTAACGTATTGGAATATGATTTCCATGGGCTGGTTGGAGAAACTAGGAGTTCTTGATGATTAAGCCGGTTCAGTTTGACACTGACTCTGCCAAACTGAGCTCGAGGCATGACTTATTATTGAGGTCCTCGGATCTTGCCATCTGCATGGGATTGCAGTCATATTTTGTTGACGGGATGATGTTTCACAACTTCATATAGCCATACAGGACGTCATCAGCTCATGAGTGCATTCTTTGATTAGTTTTGTGCTAAGCTGCTGTGAAATACTTTATGCTTGACAATGCTAGGATAGCTTATTTTTCTGATAAATCATTCATAAAGGTTATGTAGGATGCGTTGGTAGTTGGCAGTATCCTCCAAATGTTAACTTAAAACATGCTTGAAATGCTTGAGTCTACTCTTTTGAGCTACTTCAGTAACAAAGCTCTTCTTTTGGTATTACTTAACTGGAGTTGTTAAGTGAAGACGTTACGTAAGTTGTTTGACTAGATTCCAATGTAGTTTGGGGACCACCTTGGATGAAGACGTCAGAAGTCCAAACATAGTACAGATTTAACAGAGAATGACTTTTAAGTTCTTTAATTTTTGAATATGGATATACATGTGGAAGGTATTTAAACAAAAGAAAATAATTTGTACTGGTTTTAATTCCTTTGTGGATTTTGTCATTAGACTTTGATATTCCTGATTTGAACATGAGCAACTACACTTGCTAAGATTGAACTTTTGGGAAATGGCAGAACATGTTGCAAACTGGACTCATAGTTGGTGGATGGGACAAGTATGAAGGTGGTAAAATCTACGGAATTCCTCTCGGTGGTACAATTGTAGAGCAGCCTTTTGCTATTGGAGGTACTTTAATATCTCTAATTGAAATGACTTCTTTTTGACTTAAAATCTCCAATAAAAATGCGACAGTGTTAATGGACCTAATTTCTCTGGATTGCTAAACCTATGAGAAAAAACTTTTACTGAGTGTGACATGGCCATTTTGGCAAATTGCATTTCTCCTTTGATAGAGATTAGTCAATTTGTCAGTTTTTGTGGTTGGTCAGTCTAATGAGCTTGGAATAGGAGCGGCATGTTCCATCCAGTTTCTTGTGCCCTAGGTTGGAGGGGGACGCTTTTCTGCTTTGTTGCAGGAGTGGAGGTTGTTTTGTAGTTTTCAAATGTAGTGCTTTAGAGAAATGTCATTTCTGCAATTCCTTCAAATTCTGCTCTGGATTTATAGCTTATCGACTAGTTTGATTCCTTTTGCTGTATCCAACAGAGTCCTATCTTCCTGTTATTGGCAGTTCAGGAAGTGAACTTCACTTCTTTAATTATGCCGTTTATTCTCGCTTACATTGGTGGCAGAGACTTCTAAGAATTGTGGATGCTCTAGTGTCAAATTTCAAGAGTACAATATATGGAAGTTATTATCTTTTGTCTCTGCATAACTTCTTCAGGATCTGGCTCCAGCTACTTGTATGGATTCTTTGATCAAGCTTGGAAAGAAGGGATGACCAAGGAGGAGGCTGAGGTATGTAGATGATGATGAACCAGTTCATAGCTAAGCCTTGAAATTTGGTTATTTCATGTGCAGAATTGCATGTTGACAGAGCATTGTCACGGACATTCTCATAGAGCTAATTTTTGAAGAGTTAATTTGGCTACTGTTGTTTTTTTTTGTCAAACGAATTCTGAGATTGCTATTGAGAGCTGTTCTTTTAGTTGTGTATTCATGATCTTAATTGATGAGGGATAAAGGAAAAGCGGGTAGCCCGTAAATAAACAAGAGTCAGCAAAAGATAATGAGGCCCTTTTGATTTGTCCTCATTTTCTGCCCTCATCCTCTCTTAGTCCTTGCACTGCCCTTTTGCAGCAACTGGTGGTCAAGGCTGTTTCCCTTGCAATTGCACGAGATGGTGCTAGCGGTGGTGTTGTTCGCACTGTTATTGTAAGATTTCTTCTTCGTACTTTCAACCATTCCAGTTAAACTCAACTCTTGCAGCGCAACTGCAGCCCATTTGCTAAAGAACCCTTCTTTTCGTTGGTGCACTTTCAGATAAATTCTGAGGGAGTGACTAGAAACTTCTACCCTGGTGACACCCTTCCGCTTTGGCATGAGGAGCTGCCACCCCAGAACTCACTGCTGGATATTCTGAGTGCTCCTAGCCCCGAACCAATGAGCACTTAAATTGGCAGTGCTCAGGATGCAAGTTTTAGCCTATGTCGAATCTCTCTTTCCCTGTTGTTCCCAAAGCAGGATCTCTGTGCAACTCTTTGCAGACTGTATACAGCACCTGTGTCGTTAGCGCATGGAATATCTTTTACTGTGTAGTCTCATTTATGATTAACTCCATTCAAGTTGCTTGGCTGCTGATGGCTTTTGTTGTTTGTGGGTTATGATGACCACAAGAGAATCAGTGAATCAAGTAAAATGAATGACATCATGACCGGATTTAATTTCTCCTGACAAATGCATGGTCTAGAACGTTTCATTATTTCTAGGCTTAGAATATGTTGAACAGTGAAAATATTACTTATTTTTAGTTTATTCAAACCTTTCCTGATGAAAAGCAATGCTTGGTTAAAACATAACAATCTTTTCTAATTTTACGACACTTTCATTGAACAATGCATTTCATGGTATGTAAAGGACGAGATCGAAAGGAGAAAATTATGGGAATCAGTACATTTGTGTTAATTTTAATGAAATTGATATTAGAGTCTGGATCCATAATTTTTGGTAATATCAAAAGCTTGTTACTTACGAGCCAGCTTTTAAATTCAATAGCAAAGCACAATGGATCTTCTTAGTGATGTCAAATATATTTGGGTTAATATCATGGAAAGCCCAAAAATAGTATTTATATTTTGGTGAAGAAAAAAAATAGTATATTTATGATAAATTTAACACAAATTAATGTTTTGATCACAAAAATTTTTAAATTGGTATACATTTGACAAATTTACCTCAAATTGATATACTTATAACTTATTTACTCTATTAGTTTTATTTAAATTTTACAATTAAACTGCTGAATTAGATGATACGTGATAGTTAACTAGTGTGTCTGTTTGGAAGTTTACTCTTCGTTTATTACATTTGTATCAATTTTGTGGTTTTCTATGGTATTAATTGGGTATAGTATCAATTTGGGATTTTTTGCAATCACAAAAATTGGTTTGAATAAACTCGTCACAAGTGTGTTGATTTAGGATTTTTTGTGGTCATTTGAGATAAATTTGTCATAAATATATTAATTTAGAGTTTTTCATTGTCAAAAAATTAGTTTTGAATAAATTTATTACAAATATATTAGTTTATGGTTTTTCGTGATACTAACCCAATATAATTTAAAGAAATCTCAATTAATTTTGTAATGAAAAGGAAAGCTTTTATATAGAAATGATTTGTAATCTTTTGGCATCAAATTTTTCTCTAATTGATTAAAAAAATTATAGATAGGCAAAACAGTTTTCTGATTATGAAAAAAAAAAAAATCTGCTTTCAAGATAATAGTTTATGTTAATTATAATTTTTGAAATAATCAAATTATACCCATGGCCGTCCAAACGGTAATTTCATGTAAAACTGTTATTTTGCTTTAAAAGCCAATAGCAATTGTTTCTATAAAGGCAACCAATCAGCCTTTTTTTTCTACTGGTAGATTTGGAAACTCATCCTTTTTTTTGTTCCTTTTCTCGTTAAAAAGCTTCATATGTGGTCATTAAATTATAGTTAATTTTACAATCAGGTCAGTGAAACTTAATTTCGATAATCCATGTACCAAATTTTTCTTCCCTAGTGTTGCACTTCTTTTGACAAAAATCCAACTGATTTTTTGGCTAGTGTCCTAATGACATAGGTACGAATCACAATAATTAGATATATCATTATTTTGCAAAAATAATTCTTCACATCATATTATGCTATTTTTGCCCCAAAAAGGGTTTGAATGGGATTGAGACCTACCTCGACAACTATTGGAGTGGGTGAGAATGTTACTGCAACTCTATCAGGTACAAGTGAGGAAGCCTAATACCAATAGTACATCTAAGTCCAAGCCCATCTTTATCAGACTAATTAAGATTTCTTGGGATTGAGAATAGCATGGGGAATCAAATTCAAATTTGTGACCTTCAACTTGAAAACCAAGTCTAAAATCACTCTATCAATCATTTGGTGGGTTCCCAATTAGAACATTGGCACTTTAGAGAGAAAATTGATTTATGAAGATCCATTGCAATCAATTGTATAAGAGCCGTATAAATGAGGTAGCAAAGTGCAATAGTGCACCTTAAAATTCTCTTGCCAATATCTAGGCAACGGGAACATTGTCACTGACTTCACTACTTTCATCGATTCTTTTAGCATAAAGATTAACATGATACCATGGATAGCAAACTTATAATTTATAGATATAACCAAAAAACATATTACGAAAGAAAGTTTAGAAATCCATGGTTTCATGTCAATAAAAAAAGGGAAAAATGGGTGGGGGTAACCTCAAATTTCACTAAACAAATTATATAAAAGATTTGTTCACATACATATTAATTCAATTCTTTTCTTTTCAACCCATATATCCTCCAAACCACCCTAGGTCGGGGTAAACTAACACGAATTCAACCAAGATAGTCCTCCTTAGCATGTTGACTTTTAATCCCATTGACCAAATCAATGTCAACAAGAGTGAAAGCCCTGACTATAATTCTTTTATGCTGTAAGCAACTTCGGATATGACAAAATAAATCAGAGAGTTGATTTTTTTTTTCTCCCGCACAAGACGATTGAGGACGCTACTATTTAAAACAAGATTAGAAAAAGGAGACATCTTTCATCTCTTGAAGACGAGAGAGGGCTTTCCTTCATCAAACTGGTCCGAAAAATCCAACTCTGCGGGTCGCAATGTAAAGTAAAATTGCGTAGAGAAGAAGAAAAATGGAAACGGCAAATTGCCGCTCTTTCATTGACTTTATAGTCTCCATCCGATGCTTGGTATTTTAGAAGCAAATTCCATATCCTGCTTGAAGAGCAGCTATTCAATCTTTAAGCTGACACTTCAACTCTTATTCGCATGAAATATGATTGGAGGGCGCTAAGTTCATATCAAATGACTTTGTAGCAGTGACCAATTTGACTAGTGGAGATGTCCACAAAGGCAGAGGACATGTTCCCAGATGCAACTTCGAGCTTCACAATGGACATCCAGCACAGCCAGCATATAACTATTTTGTACAGGCTGTTTAACTTTTAATATAGCCATTGGCTAACAAGAATCAACTGACTTGGCAGAGCTGCGCCGGCGAATTTTCAGGTACCCAAACTTCCCGGCACCAGGCGATGAACCCTCAAAAAGAAATGGCAGATATCCCGTGGCCTTTTTGTATTTCTGTTGAATCTGGACAACCAAAATCACGTTACCATGTCAATTGAGGTTTGATACATCACAGATTCATAACAGAAAGGGAAAGATTTGCACTAAAATTTCCAGGTATTTTGTGGAAAATGCAATTGCAAAGCAAATGAAAAACACGATTGTTCAATGGAAAAAGTCCATATTTGAACTATAAATAACCTCAGCCTTTTTCAACCCAAGAGATGCCCTTACTATGAATTTCTGGGCCACGTGAAAAAGCAGGAGCTGATAATTACATAGGTTCAGAAAAAAGGATTCCAACCATGGTTATAACTTCAAAATCAACCAATGGACACATTGAAATGTTACAAGTTTGCACAACAAAAGAATCTATCATAATATTTGACGAAAAGGAAAAGGAATATTACTACCTCGAGAATTTGTTGACTGCTTCTCAGACAATTTCTGCCAACTATACAGACTGTACCACCAGAACCACCACCAGTAATCTTTGCTCCATATAAGGTTCCATCATCATGTTTGGCTAGTCTGTTATGCTGCATCTCTTGGACCAACCGTACAAGTCTATCTGTTCCATCTGAGCCAAGTCCACATGCACTATAACTATAGTGACACTGCAAAAGAAAAATTAAGCTCCAGGGTTAGCCACATACTCGCTAAATGTGATTAAAAAATTACCAAGTGGAAGCATCAAGCAATTCCATAATCCAGAAATGACGTGAAGTCATTTGACGCCAGTCCCCACACAAAGAACCATACACCACATGGCCCATGGTAATGAAGTGCAACTCTAGCTAGGAGCATGCGGCTGCTATCTGGAACTCAAACCAAATTAACAGGTCCCATGTTGACGGTGATTTATTTGCTTCTTTAGCAGCAATACCATCCAATTACTCTAGAAAGTAGTCAGATCATGCACCAGAAACAAAAAACAGAGGAAAGCAACCTCGTTTTGTATGAAATGCTAGAAGAAAAATTCCATCACCAAAGAAACAATCTAATGCCATAGAGACGGGGCTATAAAACACAATCTCCAAAACAGGACATCTTTTACCTGAAATATGCATCATGATTTTGCTTATGATACATGTTCAATAATGAAAATTCCTTATTCTACTTAGTACCTTGACAACAGAATTCAAACTCTTCTATTATTTCATGAAAATTCATGTATGAGGGTCTTCATTTAAAGACAAACTGATTAGCCTAACAGACATCACCGCATTCTCTCTTTTTTCGAGTTTTGTTTATTTAAATGCAATTCAACAGTCAAGGACATAATCAACAAGCCATGCAATCTTGACATTCTTTATGTACCTGATATAGTAGTTCTCCAAGTGCCGTCAATTGCTCATCTGAACTTGCAGATGTCAGCAAAGCTTTGAAAGCCTATACACCAAATAATCAAACAGGTTTAGATCCACTCATATGCAAAAGCTTAAACAAGGGAAAAAGTAACAACAGAACTTCTTCAAGTGATTTCCTTTAGTGGCTATGGGTGATACAAAGTAGAGAAACAGCCGAGTATCTACATAAGAAATCATACTTCAAATTTTTGTGTAACTGATATTGGTGAGTTTACATCATCTTGAAACTTCTTTTCGTGGTGCCTTATTAGTGAGGGTTAAAATCAGGTTCCTTTTTCTCCCTTTGTCTGGCTGATAGCAGAAACCAGAAAGAAAAATACTAGCGCAATCAATCTTCATAAATGAGGAAAGATGCATCTGAAAAGGTCAACTCCTTACCTTGACCCGGAAATTTTCATAAATGGGGTGTCTAGTAGAGGCTCTCACTCCATAAGTACGCTTGTTATCAATAATAGTGACCGCATCATTGTGATCAGCATATTTTTCCACAAATGTCTCCCCCAAAATGGACTCAGGAAGCATACTGACGTACAGAGCTTCATACCTGCAGTTTAGAAAAAAGATTGAAAAATTAGCGAACAAGGGTGACCAAAGTTTCTATTCATTCTATAAGCATGTTATCACATTTGAAGGACACCTGTGAGGTGACAGGTTGCATAGATAATCTAATGAAGCTTCAGATTCAAGAAGTTCAAGACCATCCTCCTCCAGTTCATCTTGGTTTGTCCCATTCCCATTCGACAGAGTCCCAGACAACATCGTGCTTGCTGTGGACTTTATCATCCTTCGACCCATGAAGGCACCAATTCTGACAGATCCATAATCTGCACCTCCGACACTGCCAATAGAAAAGACCAATTTATCCAAAGCTAAAACATTGCCAACTAAAAGACGAAAAGAAAGAAAACATAACAGAGAGCAAACTCACGCAAGCTACAGACAGCCATAAGCACCGATTAAGGGTGACATGGTGCTTCAAAAGGAAGGGCCATGAACAGAGTAGAAAGGTTGTGAGCCACAGGAAAAAGTGGCCAACAAATGAGGACCCAAAGTCATTCTTCAGGGAAAGCCAAGGAGCTAATCCCACTTGTAGAGAAGAACCAAGAAGCTATGAAATAAGGGTGTGTGCAAGAAGGGAAAAGGTGCACAAATTTTTCAAGTTCAGTACTACATTTTTAGAAATAAAAGATTCTAAAATGAAACCAAAAATGGGATTTGAAGTTTTTTTTTTTTTTTTTTGGAGAGGGGGGAGGGAAGGGGGCGGTGGGGGAATTAGCTTAAGAAAGAACGATTTAAATGCAAAATTCAATCCTGATCAGATAAGGAAAAAGGTAAAAACACTAGAGAAGAAAAAAACTAGAATTGAAACAATCTGAACCAGTGATAAGAAAGCAGATCTGCTGTCAAAACCCACAATTATGAACTAGTAAAAGACAACTGGCTGATCAGACAAGAAACAGTACATGCTTGCATCAAGCAAGGAGGCTGGAAGTGATAAACCAGAATGAGAGAAAAAAAAAAAAAAAAACCACACAAATTATACCTGTGACGAATTCCTGAATCAATTCCCCAGAATCGGACATGACTGGGAATTTCTACAAGTCCAATTACCTCAGCAGGCTGCACAGCATAATTCTCACATCACTTTTCATCCAACAAGCACAGAAGACCTTTCAATCAGACCTGAAAATCTTACCTGGCAGACCATGGCAAGAAGCTTGTTTGCTTCACCACAAGCAGAAGTCATCTGGTCCATTACACCACATGGAGCTCCAACAATGTGGTTCTCTACCTATTGCATATGTTTTCCAAAATTACAAGAGGAGCCAAAAGATACAGAAATAATGACTTAACTAAAATCAAGAAATTGAATAACAAATTAATTAGAAGATTGTTCTGTGAGCCACACCTTCTGGCAAAGCAAAGCGAGATCCCGTGTGCTAATGTTTAACCCTGCCATGTTTTAGAAGATCATTAAATACATTAATTCATATAAAGTTCAGAATGGAATATGGTCAAGACTCCTTGTTATAATGAGTAGTTGTGGAAAAGCTGAAGAGTGATGTTACAGATTGCATAAACCTATCTTGCCTTCTTTATTGATTCTCTCTCCCTCTCTCCTCAAAATCCTAAAAAAAATTTCAATTTATTCTGCTCCATCACTACCAGATATCAGTGAGATCCAATTATTCAACTATTCTCCCAATGTTTTCAACCATGTCTCCTTGAATAGTTCCTTAACCTTTGATTCTCATATAGTTGTGTCTTCTTATTGAAGCATTTAAAAACAATTGTATCTTTCCTAGTCCTTTTATCCTCAAGTAACAGTCCAACAACATATTAAACAGACTAGAGGAAGCGGGAAAACAAGCATAGTTCAACAGGGAAGTATCGGGATTCAAACATTTGACCTGTGACTCTATTACCATATAAGACATACTATTTTTCCAAAGATTAATCTATTAAATGGGGGAGACCACATGTCTCTAGGCCTGCTATGAACCCCTAGGTAAGAAATGTTGAACTCTTCACCAAACTGTTATGTGCAAACATGGGTACTTCAAAGAAATTTTTAAAAGTTGCTTTTATCCATATTTTCATCCAAGATCTAAGAGGTCTTGGATTTGGTTCCTCGATGCTCTTCACCTATCCTAAGGGGAAAAAAATTTTCTCATCCAAATGAGATGCCGTCAAAATAATCATCCATTGAGAAAACATAAAATCATCGACATTTGAAGTGTAATCATATATGATACGTTGACTGGAGGAATTTACCATGAGCGGCAGCTAGAGCAGACATGCTAGCAACCTCAACAGCGGCAGATGAAGATACACCTTTGCCCTCTGGAACAGCAGATGAAACCTGAAAGCGAAAAATTCTAATAATCAGTACCTGGATAGAGAAATCAGCATTGGGTAAGAATATCATATACTTACAGATGATAAAATATTCATCAAATAGCAGAATCATAATCATAAATCCCAGGAAAATCAGAAAAATAAGACAATTTTACCACAATAATGACTCTAATAACAATCTGAACAAACAGTTGACATGTGTTGTGCACAATACTAAGTTAGTCGAGAACACTTGAAAGGTAGTAAAAGTCTACAATAGTCTAAACAGCGTAGCAGGAGAGGCATGTAAATGTGAAACATGCCCTAGTAAATGTACAATTCTAACGGTCAAAACTATTTGCAATGATACAGTGTGTTATAGAAAATAACACAGTAGCCTCTATACTTCTTAGTAAAAGATTAAGTATCCATGCAACACCAATGAAATGCTTTTGGTCATGGAGTAATAAAAAAAGATTTTCCAAACAAGGAAAGCTCGAAAGAAAGTTGACAACAACCATGATGGACAATAAATTATGTCCAGAATTATAAGCTGATATCCAACAAACTAATGCGATAAATAAAAAAGAGTTAGCTATGCCGAATTAATTGTCATGCTTAAGCCCTGAGATGCCAAGAGTCAGGTTTGCAGAACTTGAAAATGATAAATAACTCAGGCATGTTCATATGCATGGACTTGAAGGACTGACAGATCTTCCACTTATAAAGATGGCTCAATAAAGCAAAAAAAGTAAGAAAATGGACATGAACAAATAAAGAGTAGAAGAAAGAAAAACTAGCCGAGAAAACACTCAAATGGTCAAAAAACCATATGTGACTAAATATATCTTGAACAGATGTGGAGAAACTCCTTACAAGCAAACTGATACTGTCCTCAAAGCGTACACCCAACTCTGTCATTAGAACAAGAATAGTGCCTGCAACATAAGCTGCCCACCTGAAATGGGAATTTATGTGAGTACCATGCAGGTTTACACCCAAAAAGAAAGAAGATGAAAAAAGAAGAAGAGATCATTTAGGATCTAAGACTCACTTTTGGGATGGATCACGGGCAAAGAACTCCTTTGCCTTCTCATATGAAATTGGTTTCCCACCATCCATAAAGTCAGACAAATCCATGTCAAAAGTTGGTCCACGATTGCTTAATTCTGATCCATATGATACCTAAGAAAAGCATTTTCAAAAGAAAAAGATTAAATCAGGTACTGCCTAGATACAATAACACTTACTTTAAGAGTCGTTCACTTCAAAATTATAGACAAATTACTAAGAGGCCAAGACTTGTTCTGTTCAAATTAGAGATGAAGTGTCAAAAGGCTAACAATTGTCCTATATAAGACAAATACAAGTCTCCTTCAGGTCCTCAAATAAAAGGTTAAGATACATGTTAAACAACAAGTAGAAATTTGAAAAAAGGCTTTTATTCTCAACTGGAAACATACAATCTCAAGAACAGGAGTTGGTCCTTGTCCTCTGGCTTGTTGCCGAGCTAGAGCATGTTTCCATAGTCTGTGCCTGCTTGGATGATTCCTCTGAACAGCAACATGACAGGCTTCACGAATAGGCATCTGAATGGAGGAAGTGCAGAAGCATGTTATTGGACTAAATAACATATACACAATGCCTCACACTAGTCTACTCCATTGGCAAAACTTGCAGAAGTTGGGAAAAAGTCCCATAAAACTTAACATACAAACTTTTGAAAGTTTGTAAAAGTGAAATTTGACTCAAGAGAGTTACAGTTTCTAATGGAGTTAAGTAATAGAGAAAAGGTTAGCAACTGAAATTAATACTTCTCAAACTTGGAGAGATCTGTTTTATCGAATGTCAGAATGGCTACAATTATGAGAATGCAAATGGTAGTGTCAAATAAAAAAGAAAAGGTGAGAAAAGAGAAGGATACAAAAACATCCAAATTCATCCATGCCTTGGCAAAATAAGAAAGTTCCCCAGCAAGCCACAAATAGATGGCATATGAAGTAAAAACCCATGATAAAGCAACCACCTTGGAGCATGACCAAACTATTCATGCCATGACAAGCGTTAACTGGTGAATGTGAAATTACAAGTGAGAGTGCTTTTAAGTTCTAGGTGGGAAATAGAGTGGTGCTGGTAGGTAAACATGTCAACAGGAGACGAAGAAATTGTAACCGAACAGAAGGAAAACATATTCTGGGCATAGAGAACATAAAGTAACGAGACTTAAACAATAATGCATGCGCAAATGATGTTAGAAACATGGTCAAATTCAATACAAATTAGTATAGATTGACAAAACTATACTATGCTGAAAGCCAGTGAAAAAAGAAGAAAAGAAGACAGCGGTAAAAGGATCAATGCAATTATATCTGACGCATGTCCACTCAATTGAACCTAAGAAAATGAAAGTCAAAGCATTAAACAAAGGAACTTTGGCAAAGGGATGCCTTCCATAACTCTATCCCTAAGTTATGAAAGGGGGTATGTCCTCAGAAGGCAAAGCAAAGCCAAAAACACTAGCAGTAAGAAAAGCAAATGCAAGGGACATCAAGATATTTACAAGGCCAAGCAGATGAGCAACGCCCAAATGCTTTCTTGCTTAAACTGCAATTCACTACACAAAATGTTATTCATGCAATTTGATAATCTGCAATTCATTCACAAAATAGCCTCTCCCTCTATAAAACAACTGTGCTTCTGATGGAAATCCTTAAAAAATTATGAAAGATCATGAAGTCCTGCCCCAATTGGAACCCTTATAACGATTATGAATCATCATGGAGTCTAGCCCCAATTGGCATTTTCTCTATGGGCTGATCCACAACGTCCTTCTAAGATTGAAACAAGCAAGAAGGAAAGAAAAAAAACGGGTAAAGTAAAATTACTAGAGCAATTCAAATATATGCACTTACAACTGGTGATAACTGAACATTCATAAACATCCAAGAACCAGACACATTAAAAGCCAATTAATAGTTGTCATCTAAGCACAATTATTCTGAATTGAAAAGAATTTCAGCATCCGTCAATTTAGATCATCTATTGTCTATCTATTATTAAAGTCTAAATTGCCATGACAGATCTGGAAGTAGTTTTACAATAAGATAAGATCATATGTAATATTAAAAAAAAAAAAAATCATATGAGAAAAAGGATGTTCCTGAAATAATGCAAAAGGAACGCAACAAAGACCAATGCTCTCCTTTTAGCAAGACTCTGCTTACATAATTGACTTAAATCATTGTCGGATTATAATAAGTAGTAAACAAAGGACTTTCTAACCTGCAACACAAGGCTTCCTGAATAGTCAGCAATTCCACCCATTACATCCAACCTTCCAGGTGCTCTTGTGACAAATATTTCTTCCTGTTTAATTATTGTGAAACAGTCAACTCAAAATTACAACATTTGCCACCAAATCTCATATGGAAGTACCAACCCACTCCACATATACAGTAGAAGTGAGAAAAATGTCAAAAAATGACCATGATCAGCATACAGCTCCACTCACTACACAAAAACGCAACTAAGCATCACTTACAAATTACTTAAACTAAAAGCAGAACCCTTTGCAGTGCACCTCTCACTGATCTTTACGAAAATCAAAAGTCAGAAGGATTCATGACTTTTGCCCTAATTGGAGACCTTTTTAAAAGAACTGATACACAAACAATTACCTCCCACATCACGCCAATGAAATCTCCTAAGAACTCTGACAAGTGTTCAATTTATCTAATAGGAAGAGAAATAAAAATGTAGAAACTAATCCAAATAAGATAATCAGACCTCCCAATTAAAGAGTGCGGCAGCTGCTTTACGCTCCCGCATCTGTCTCTTCTCTGGACTCTTTCCAGCTTCACTCACAATTTCTGACAAACTCTTCAAGAAACTCACTGTATCAGGGAGCCCATGATGATCACCATGAAGAATTTCAAAATCATCAGACAATCTACAAAAGGTAGAAAAATCATGTCAACAACTGCAAACTCAGTCCAAAATTGATCGAGTACATGACAAATGGTGAAACCAACTCACAAATTCATTTGGGAATTTTTCTCATTCATTCCAACTTCAGGTGATCCAGCGCCGAGGCCCAGTTCATTTTCAGCATTTGCATACCAATCTGGGATGCATAGGTCTCTTCCAGGCATTCTTTGCAGCTGATACCCAAGAACTATAGCATCACGCAGTCTACTTGCTCCACTAAACTACATTGTGACAACAAGAACAGCAAGATTAATACTGTGCTAGAGAAGAATAACCTAGGGTTAAGAAATAACAGTTCAATTAAGATTACTTTATCTGATGCATAATTTCTCCCAGCGGCTGTCTCCTGCAATATGTAAGCTGCTACCTGGATAATTGCATCAAAAAGGATTGGAAACCAATTCAATTGGATGAATGTCATTGGCGTGCAGCTGAACAGATTATAATGCTTAAAAAGCATCATTGCATTCAGCATTATAAATATAGTTTTGCTCTTTTAGCTCGACGCATGATGGAAGCCACAAAAAGTTGGAAGAAATCAAATACTTTGATGCAGCTAACAAGTTCATATTTGGCCAAACAAATGACTCTTTACCAAACTCTGGTAGATAGGGGTGTTACATATATCCACAACAAAAATAAGAGTCCTAAAAGGATGAGGATTCTTCTGTTTGTTAAATTAATACTCTTATCATTTAGGATTAGAGAACTATTAGGATATTATCTTATTTCCTGTTTTCATTATGAGTAGAATATACTGTTTCTTGTATATATACTTCAACTAGGAGTAAGGCTCTTTCAGGGGAGTCTAATGTAGACTGGTATTTTTCTTCTATTGATAGAGTTTATGAAGATCATTAGCAAGTTTTGCTTTGAATTGACCCCTTTGGTAGTGATGGCACTTAATTCCTCCTCCTTCTCTTAACTGTGATGCTTAAAAGAACCCTAAGCGTGATGCTTTAGAAGGTTAAGGTATGATGCCTAAAGAGATTTACATGTTTTGAGTGGTCGTGAATTCCCTTCAAGCTCCCTACAAAGATGTAATGTCCTACCAGATAGTCTCATAAGTTCCAGAAATGTTACCTCGCCACCATTAATGCCACCTTCATAGCATGGTTTCAGACTGAGCGCGTGTTCAAGGTAAGGTTTCCAATGGCCAGTGAGCAAGTCCCTCCTAATCATCTCTACTCCAGATTGATAGTACTGCAGAAATCAATCCAAAAAGTGAAAAAAAAGAAAAAAGGAAAAATCAAAGCATTCCCACTACAGATAAATATACATATACAGATGCAGTGGGAAGTACCTCCAGCATGTTCCTCAAGAATGGTTCTTCATTGAAGTAATCACGCCGCACAAATACAAATGGACACTTGTATGCTAAAGACTCGCTGACAGTACCATATCCAATTTTTCCTGATATAATGACAGAAATAAGATAACTAAGAGACGAAAAATAATGTACTTCAGATGCCAATGCAAGTTCCCCACTCACCAAGCATACAATCAGAGGCTGCAATGAGATCAGGTGTGTATGCATCTTTAGCAAGCTTTACAAAGTTCGGTGGAAGACTTTCCCTCTCAGATGCACCA
Organism: Eucalyptus tenuipes; assembly: GCA_014182365.1. Lineage (NCBI taxonomy): Eukaryota > Viridiplantae > Streptophyta > Magnoliopsida > Myrtales > Myrtaceae > Eucalyptus > Eucalyptus tenuipes. Next base: position 19,183,092 of record CM024539.1, on the reverse strand, counting down.
CAAACCTAAATCAAACATCTTATCAGTCATAAGAAGGTGAACTAGGGCCATAATGAAAGTGGCTTTTGCAAAACGTGGGCTCTAAAGGACATGCTACAGAACATACCAAGCACAACCAACCGGGAGGCAAGTACTTTTCCTCCAATTTCCAGCCTGATGGCTGCAGGCAAAGCAAATTTTGACACAAATGAATAAGAGAGCAAATGTTCAGGAAACAAACAATGCTGCCAGTACAAGTAAGAATTCCTACTTAAAATTAGTGACATATCAGCATTCTCCAAAGCACAAATTGCTAATATATTCACACTATTATTAAATGAAGACATGATGCAGAATATGTTAAATCATCAGATCAAAGATAAGAAGATCACATGAAGCCTCAAGTCGGAAGTACTGTTGTCACGTAGTTGAAGAAACACCAGCTACAACTATCTCACCCTTTAATCTAGAGAAATTTTTCAGTCTCCAATTATTGTATCTTTTGTCTTCTTAAAGTAAACCATTGTATCATCAGAGAGAAAGAGAGAGAGAGAGAGAGAGAGAGAGCAGTTTCTTAAAAAATGGCTACCCAAATCACTGCAAGATATCTTCAATGACCTGACAAACACATGCCTATTAAAATAGACATACAAGACTATCAACCACCCAAACTAAAGTCACCTGTCCGCCAAAATTGAGGATCACTAGCTTCACATCATCCCCAATCCCAAGTTCCTTTCTCACCTACATTGAGATACAGCATTATACACTATATTGGACTAAAAAGGAGGTCAATTTGAGTTTTGCCGATCAAACCTCCTTACGGGATTTGTGCAACCTTCTGACAACCAATGGTACATCTATGACATCACGGAAAGCAGGCACTGTAAAATAATGGTGTATGTCAAGAAAAAATTGCAATATGGATAGTGTCCGGCTGTAACTGAGATAAATAAATATAAACACCCATCGCTATGAATGATCAATTTAATAACTTACTTGGGCAATATCCCGGGAGCCGGATTAAGAATTCACAATGTGAATAGTCTTCTGCTATCTGTACAGAGTCATAATTAAGTGAAGATTAAAATTTCAAGTTCCAGAATTAAATTATCTTACTGACTCAAAATTCCAAAATGGATAATTAAACTTTGTGAAGGTGATATAATCATCACCTTCAGTTTCATATAATTAGGGCCTTCTAGCTGAAGAATGGAAATTCACAAAGAACTATATAGTCCACATTTAGTACACTTTGTTTTTCAACTTGGTAAGAAAAAGCCATCATTGTTAGTAGGAGGTTACTGTGTATGAATTTTGTTTCAGCAAGAGGAGGAGGAGGAGGAGGAAGAGGAATTCCCAAAAACGGAAGGGCAATCTCCCTCTCTCTTCGAAGTAATTAGAGGCTTAATTATGAAATTAACTAACTAGGGAAATGTTATTCTGCCTGAGGATGATTGAATCACTATATAGGATTGGTTCTGCAAAGTTACAGGTCAAGAGTAATTTTGATGCCCATGCCTCCAATTTTTACTTTCTTCTGTACAATTTATCTAACCCTGTCATTCAAATTAAAAAAGTAGTGACACCATATTTCTCTCTCTCTATATGTGTGTGTGTGTGTGTGTGTGTGTGTGTGTGTAACACTAAAAGCTCACTAATATGAAAAGGATAGAATTTTCAGCAGGGATCTCCACAAAAGATGAGCGTAAAGCAAAGAATCTGATTGTATATGCACAACATTGGTGATTCCGAACAAGCAAAAAAGAGGTGCTAAGAAAAATTTTGTAATAAAATAAATACCTGCCAAACTATCTTACGATGATGATTTCCTGCGGCCATTACGTATTCCGCATAGATGAAGTCCCAACTGCACAGATCCCATCAGATAAAGATCAAACGGAATCCAAGATCCAAAGTTCATATTCTTTTTCATAAATTAGCATATTTAGACATGTAGAAACAGGTTGCACAGGAAAACTACGTAAATTACAAAAATAAGCGAATAATCTCTGATAAATAAGCATTGAATTTTCCAGAAAGTCCTTAATAATTTGAAGTGACCTCACACCCGTTAAGATTGGCCAGTAGCTGATAGAGATAAGCATACCCCCAACACAGAGTACAAAGAATCAAGAACAGTAATGTAAAAACTTTAAAACTGATTATAGATGAATGCTCGAGAAAGCAACTGCAATCCAAGGTAAAGCAGGTAGCAGTCAGGGTCACCTGAAATTGGTGACGCAAACTGAGCGAATTCCAGCATCAGCTGCAGCACGGCATGCAACTGGAACAACATCTGAGACCTGTTCATTAGCCAAATTTCATCGTTACTGTTCCATGATTTGTGGATGATCCAAACTAAATACTATCTTTAGAGAAAACAAGCAGTCCGAGAGCAGTCAACATTCAAGTTCTAGTAATCAGTTGAGTGATCAGAGATTGAATTCACACTCAAGGATAGATGAAGACAAGTCAGCAGGTTACCACTAAGTCTGCTTTGATGGAGTTCAGCCACTCTACTTCAGTTTCCAGAATAGAAGCACGAGGGACCACGGCCGTCACAGAGTACTAGGCAGCCACATTATAATATAAGAGTAAGTGGCAGAAATGTAAAAACTAAAAACGACATATCGTCAATTCTTAATAATTCAACAATACAGTGACCCAAGAAAATACTAGTGTCAACTCCAAATAGATGAACATAACTAAGAAAGCATCACGCCTTAGGACGAACTCAGTGAGTTTTTTACCTTTTCCAAGGAGGCAAGGCGATCCACGGTCAACGCATCTGCTTGAACTGCCCCACAGTCCAGTAGAACCTGATAATTTCACGGATTAAGAACAACAAGCTCAATGAGACAGCAATTTCGAAACGAAGGTAATGCAGGACCACTAGCCTAGTCATGAATTTGCCGATATCAAAAGCTAAAAAGGATCAGGCAAACAACAGGAAACACACAACCCATGAAGAGGAACTTGCAAACTAGCCTCTGAAATTCACGCAGCATCACAACTCACGAACAAAAAAAGAGAAATTCTTGCAATGGCTACTTATATAATCTTGTAAAGCAAAATGACCACAACCCGGGGTTGCCAGCTTTCTACAATCTTGTATTCATCAAGGTGAATGAAAACAATTTTTTTTTTCTCGTTCCAACAACATTCAATCTACCGAACAATCCGGGGCCGATCACCGATCGAAAACCCCGACAAACACGACCCCCCCGGGAACATCCCGCCCGTCGCCTAAACGCGCGCGCAAATGAAGAACGGAGTCAGCGTGGGAGGGGGCCCGCACGCACCTTGCGAATGAAGAGCCTGGGAGACTGAACTTCGGAAGTGAAGACGAAGTCGGGAGCGCCCGTCACCACGTGCACGCAGTGGCCCGCGAGTATCAGGTGCCGAACGACCTGCCGCAAACCGCACATCCAAAGCAAATGATCACCAAAAAAAAAAAAAAAAAGAAGCAAAACCGAGCTTCGGAAAAGCTCCGAACGCCGCCGGGCCGGCGAATCGGGGCGGCGATCGGCGGCGATCGGAGGAGGATCGCGAGGGAAAAGAGAGGGGAAGTAGAGAGAGAGAGAGAGAGACCTCGACGACGCGGGTGGCGTGGCCGAAGCCGTGGCCGGTGACGTAGTAGGCGAAGACGAGGCGGTTACGGGGCGACGACACGCCGCTGGTCTCCTGCGGCTCCAGCCTCATTCTCGCTGCGCTTCGCTTCTCGCCCGTTTTCTTCTTCTTCTTCTGGTGGTCAGTGAGAGATGGGAGGGATTCTTAGGGGGGATTTTGATGACGACGACGACAACGGTGATGGAATGAGGAGCGACGAAAGAGGAATGTCGCGATCACGGACGAGAGTAGTTGGATAGGGACGAGGACGAGGACGAAGATGGCGCTTCAGAGTCGAGTCAGCAGCTAGAGCAGATGCGCGTCAACGCCGGAATGACTTCTCTCTCTAGCTTTTCTTTCCGCCCCGGGACGTTTGGAATTAGCCTGCTGAGTCGGATAAGGTTTTGAAATTATCTAGAAAAATGATCTGTGTATTATATCCGAATCCTAATTCATATCTTTATTGAGCACTTTTTTCAGATTTAAACCCAATCTGTGAAAAGCCGTGCTCGCCCGTTTAATTCGCTTTTAAGTCATTCACCTAAAGATAATATGTATATATATGTATATATCAAGTTGGAAAATTAAATTAACAATGTGTAGAGATGTTAGTAATCAAAATAAATAAAAAGGTAAAAGAAAGACATGAAGATTGAAATACTTATAAAGAACTAGGGGGAAAAGAAATTTTCTCAGTATCCCTGTCGAAAATTAAGTATTGATGCGTCAGTGAAATTTATATCTTATTCATGTAAAATGTAACTTCTTCTGAAGAATGATAAACAAATCATAATAATTTTCAACTAAAAGAACAATTTTCTGTGCAGCTAGCATATTATCATATGTATTATTGACATTTTAGTATCGCTATTTTGTAATCCAGTAACTTCTCTAGGTAATACGTAATTCTATAAAATCGAGTAGCTTCAAACCCATACATGTTAAATAGAGGCATTAAATGGGTAAGATGGGATCATATTAGGGTCGGGATTGCAAATGATCAGTTCATTTTAACCCATTTAACCCACATGGACTATTTATATTTGTAATCCTTATTTGACGTGACTGACCATTAAATCCATACCTGCCCGATAGACCCATCTCAACTCCTTCACTAAATTAATTGGCATGTGTTTTTATGTTAAGTTTTGAAGGCTAAGATCAATCAGATATTTCTCATTAATTAAATTGGCATTCGCAATTTCTGAAAATTTAGCAAATAGAAAATTGAAAAAATGAAAAAGGAAAGGAAAGGCATCGCTGTTTTCTACCGTTGTTTTCGGTCAAAATCGTCTCGTGGCCTACTTCCTTCCTTGAATGATGACAACAAATGGAACGCAGACTCACTCTATTTATTGAAACGGGTCAGAAAATGGGTATTGTTTCAAACCCGCTTTAACCCGCCTTATCTTCTTAACACATTTAAACATGCAACAGCCAATTCAAGAAACTCACATCCCACTTGGCCACCGAAAATGAGTTCAAAAGTAGGCCAACAACCCATATTGCCAACTCTCACCATAGATCATGTAAATCGGGTTCATCTCTTTACATTTTTATGAGAGAAAAACAGTGTAAGTGTCATAACTTTCATACGACACTCACTTGAAAATTATAATTTATTTTTTTCGCTCACTTAAGTGTCACATCAAAGTTGTCATGCAGCGACCCGCTCGGGACGCGCGACAACCCGTGCTCGTCGTCATTCATTTTCTTTTGGTCATTCAATTGCGACGTCTCAGGAGGTGTCGCCGACCCAATCACTTTATTTGATTAAATATGCAAGCGGAAGCATAAACAATTCACCAAATCAACACAAACAAGGATAGTTTTAACCACACTCATATATATACATATGCATTAGAATATTGTCATATTATACAAGCTATAATCAAAACAACTTAAACACACCAAATGAAGCCTAGTTGCTCGCCACATCCGATTAGTCTCCAAGCGCGGCCACGACCTTCACCAAAAAGGGGTTCAGGGTAAACCTAGCACCTCTAGTACTATGAGAGCGGTCCAAAAAGTATTACTAATCCCAATACCACCTAACTATCTATGGGCTTCAGAATCTAGGGCTCCGGCTCGACGATCATATCAAGATCAAGCTCCGGATCAGACACCTCCCCATCGGGAACATCCACATCCTTGGTATCCCAACTGATGTCTCCTCTTGATCCTTCGACACTTGGAGGTCCATCAAAACCACGGATGGGACCGTGTCTCTCATTTCCTACCCAAAAATACCAAGTCACAAAACGATGAGCCACTAGATTAGGAGGTCCCTCATCGACCTAGATGGTCGTGACATAGCGCGTGTAACGTGCATCAGTCTCCCCTATCAGATACTCAGTAACCTCCTGGCTATGCTCTACGGGGAGTCCGAATAGGATTTGGCGAAAAGGCTTAGTCATTCTTAGGGCCTGTAAACATTCAACAAACAACAGTGAGATTAAACTCAATGAGTGAACTTCCTAGACCTCGCGTAGGGAAGCCATTCATCTCAAAGACGCCCTAAACATGCAATTCCTCTATCGATAGCAGCTCAATAGCAAAGTTTCTCTTGTTTTGCCCTAACTATTTACATGAAAGCATATCCACTTATTCAAGGCCATCATCGACAATACATAAGCAATTCCCCTAACACTTTCCATGCTCTTGATCCAATCATACAAATGCGCCATATAGTATAGTCATGCGCCCATGCCATGCAATAACCCAGACATAATCACAAATATATCTCATGCATTTTTCACACAATCATGTCCAGATTATTACGGCCACTCAGGACCCAAGGCCAACCCGAAGGTTTGCAGTCATCTAGCGTAACCGAGCATCGTCTCACCTCATTGAGCATGGCATCGTCCCGTGTAAATACATCAAGACGGTACTCTTGTAAGGAGCTTTGTTCCGAAATCCATCCGCGATCGACATTCCATTGACTTGGGGGCATCCGAACTTAATCAGGCATCGTCCTGCATAAACGCATCAGGGCCTTTAGGTGATCACACGGGCATACCATCACACGATTGATTTCTTATCTTTCTCATTAACCAATGTGATGCCCATGCAATATGCAACAACCCATGTCATATGCCATATGCCATCATATCACCCGAGTGCCTCATATCATATTATATTATATAAAAGTACCACCCAACTTCACAAGTCCATGGCATATAAGTCACTCATCAAAGTAGGATAAGGCATTGCAATTCAACATAATTCATTAAATTCACTTATAACATGTCATCATAAACTATCCAATAATTCATCTATTGTTAACATAACACATCACACTTCACATGTCACACTTGAATAGCCTATCATATAACTACTTATCGATAAACCGCAATAACCTACTGGCTAGAACATGATAAGCTATCGATGAAAACATGATAAGCTATTGACAAAAATATGATAAGCTATCAAGATAACCTATCGGGACCCTATGATAACCTATCATACAAAACCCACTTATCACATTAACAAAACATCATTTAGCCTTAATCTAGCTTTAAACTATCTCCAACATGCAACAATAACCCTATTCAAGGGATAGAAAGCCACTCACGCCCAAGTCCTAGTTTTAAAAAGCGTCGGGGGAGGAGCGGCAAGACCGGACAGCGGCTGGGGCTATTGGTCACACCTCTAAAGCTCCTGTGAGTGGGCTGGACAGCTTCTTGGGCGGCTGCACGGCGACGGTGGGTGGTGGTCGATTGCCAATGAGGGAAATATGAGGAAAAGTGAAGAAGATGGCTTGAAAATGAGATGCAGATGGACAAGGGGTGGTTCAGCTATGGCAATGAAGGAGAGAAAGATGAGGTTGAGAGCCAAAGTGAGAAAATGAGAGTGAGGGAGAGGTATGGACGAATTTGGGGAGAGAGGAAGAGCAGTCCACGCTTGGGCTATTGGATGACCAAGATTACATCTTGCCATGTCCCATCCAAGATCAAGGGCTTGGATCACTTCGCACTTTACTTCTTGCCCAAGTCTCATTAATGCCATTTAATGAACCACTTATGGCTAGGCTAGAAGATAGGCTAGGTAGGCTTAGACTAGGCTAAGGGATGACATCACCTCTCTCATCTTCAGCACATGGGTGCCCCTTCCTAGCTCCTTTCCCATCTTGCCCCTTTGTCCTTAGTTGAATGAGAGGGCAATTTGGTCATTTCGCCAAGATTAAGTACCGTTCACAAACATGGGGTGCATTAAAAATCAAGATCTTGCATTGAAGGCTTGGTGAACTTGGAGGACCCACGGGCCCACCATGGCAGCCCACCTCTTGGGCGTGTGGGCCTTAGGCCGCCCACTTGGGCTTAGGCCCATTTGGGCCATCCATGATGGGCTTCGGCCCATGGGCTGCCTAATTGTGGGCTTGGGCCCATTGGGTTGCCCAACATGGGATTGGACCCTTGCCCATGGCCCATTTCTATTTTTCTGAACTTTTATATCCTGTCGATGAAAAATTGAGTTTTTGTCTCAAGGTGGCATTTTCAGCCTTTTTGGGGTCTACCAATCCTTATCGTAATCCCGTTTGAAGATTGGATGCCAATGTAATTCCGTTCTGAAAATCGGGGTCGAATTGCGGATGTCATAGAAGAAAAATCGATCATTTAAATGATATTTTTGGCATGTGACGTGGATTTTTCAATTTTTAATTTATTTTTTGAATTTTATTTTTGCTTTCCTTTTTTTATATTTTTCCTTTTCCCTTTTTATTTTAGGGCCCCTTGCCGGCCCTAGAAAAAGGAAAAAAATAAAAAGAAAAAGAAAAAAATAAAAATTATTAAAAATATTAAAAAAAAGTCAATGTCGGTGTTGACAAAGCCATGTAAGATGACTAGTGTCCATGTTGGATTTTTTGAAAGGCAAAGCAATGATTACATTTAAGTGAACATTTTTTCAAATTTGTGGCACTCAATTAAGTAAAAAAAAAAAAAGTTACAGTAGTCAAGTAAGTATGGTACGAAAGTTATGACATTTGCGCTATCTTACCTCCATTTTAATGACCCTACTATCGCTTGGCTGGAGAAAAAGAAAACAAAAAAATAATTATTCAAAATTCTCTTGAATTTCAGAACTATTGCACAATCAATCCCAATCTTTTAGAAATCATGGATGACCCCATGAACTTTAATACAATTGTAAAATAGTCCCTAATTTTGCAAAGATACATATTACTCCTAACAATTCTCGTTGCAATCACTAATTTTTCTGTTTGCATGAAAATGGACTAACTATTGTTTGTCAAACAAAATAACCTCTAGATATTCGTAGCTTCATTAATCATGAATTCTCTTTAATTTCTCGACTTCATTGAACATAAAATAAAGGTTACTTTCAAGCAACATTTGTAATTATATAGATAAAAAAAATTAGTGATTGCAACAAAAGATAAAAGTTCTGGGGCAGGGGGCGAGGAGGGAGAGGTTTATTTGTAACTTTTCAAAGTTGAGGGATTATTATGCAATGGTGCTAAAGTCCAAGGGAGTAATAGTTTATAACTTTTGACATTTCGAGGGTTAATACCCAACATCTCCAAATTCAAGGGGTTTTGAGCAATTATGCCTAAAAAAAATAAAACACATACACACACATGCGATACACATTATATAGGAAAATTGAAAGTTTATATAGAAGAATCCGCCAGCTGATATCGAATGTACACATAAAACTTTTATATAACATGATAATAGACACGCATCTTGATTTTAGGGTGCTTGTGTAAAAATAACAGTTATGTGGTCAATGTATAATCCAAAAATTCATTAATAAAAAATATATAACCAATGTATCTGTGAAAAGGAAAATTTTTTACCCCAGACTTTTATTTGATTTATGCAATCTCATCATATTAGTCCTAAACCTTTTAATTACGTTAATTGAGCCCTAACCTTTCTAAGTTTTTCTAATTAAGTCCATTTGGTTAATTTTAGCAAGAAATCATTGATGTAGATATCAACCGTCCTACGCGGCATGGCATGCGTTGACATAGACAATTTTTTCATAGCTTTTATAATATTTTTGAATTTTTGAATTTTTATATTTTCTTTTCTTTTTCTTTTTCCTTCTTTACTTTTGTTTTCTTTTTCTTTTTATTGTTAAGCGTTGACAGGGGGCTACTAGCCACCAGTCAAGGCCCGCAAAACTCTTGCTAGCAGCTGGCGAGGATTGTTGCTTTTGCTCACCCTCGCTCAGAGTTGGGTGAGGTTCTTAGTCCTTGCCCAGCTATAAATGAAGGTTGTGGCCGGCAGCTCCCTGTGGCTCTTAATAATTGGAAAAAAAATGAAGAAGGAAAAAAAAAAGAAAATAAAATATAAAAATATTTAAAATTACTTATGTTTAACATCAATCATGACACGTAGGATGATTGGCATGGACGTCAACAATTTCCAGTCAAAATTTACCGGATGGATTCAATTGGCAACACATGAAGATGTTTAAAATTTAATTGATATAATTAAAACGTTTACAATTAAATTGACAAAAATATAATAAATTTAAATTTTTTTGGATAATTTTCTTTTTTTATTCGATTTATGCAATCGCATCCGTCTTTGACACTAAGTTGTGACAATGAGTCGCCCATCCGCATAACATGGAAGGTCTACACACACGTCTTCCTCTACATCATCCCATACTAGACACCAGAAATTCATGATGAACTTGCGACGTTGTTATGTTCTATCTAGCAAAGAAGACATTTGATCAGGCTTTTATATAACTCTTATAAAGGGAGAAACCTGACATTTGCATAGACCGGCACAAGCCATAATGACATTGATTGCTCAAGGGACTTTTATTGTTCCTCAGAGATCGATTTTTCTATTGTAACTTACCATAATGATGTGTATTTTGTGGGAATTCCTATACAAAATATCGCAACAATACAAAAACATAAATTTATGATTAATTATTATTTTGAGATCCGATGGTTATAAATCCTCATGAGGAAAGATTATAAACGAAAGGAACAATATCACAAAAACCTCAAATTAATATCCTTATAATAAATTTACCCTCCATTAGTTTTCATTAATTTTTCTTATTAAAATACTGAGTTGAATGATAAGTGATAGTTGACGGGTATATTACTGGTTTGAACTTTTATTTCGTGTTTATCACAGGTTTGTCAATTTGTATTTTTTTAATATTAATTTTATTTAATGAAAATTAACAGATGATAAATTTGTTATAAATATATCAATTTTGGATTTAAGGTAATTTTGTAATAAGTGTACTAATTGAAAGTTTTTCTTGTCATTAATCTTAAAAAAAAAAAAAGCATACACTTAATTACTTAATTGTTGTTAGTACAAAAATAATTATTTCTCAAATCTTTATCATCATTGCAGAAAGATTTGGGTGTAAAGTCACATCTCAAGTACTAAAAACTATTCCGACAAAAAAGTACTAAGTGAGGAAAATATCTGGAACCCTTTATCTTCTAATCATGGTGCATGTACCGATCCAGATTAGACAATTTCTTTCTTATCAAAATCTATGTAACTTGTTAGTTTGCATCACATCTACCCAGATTAGACAATGCCCTTTTTTTTTTTTTTTTCCAATTAATCAAAAAAAGATCAAAGAAACTTTCAAAGAATTCATTAGTTAGCTTTGGCTTTTTCATCTTCAAGGGTATCATCGCTTCGTCAAGGCATGAATTCATACGATTCAAGGAATGAGGGTAGGTGTCATGTCAATCATCGCCATCTCACATCTCCATGCCTCTGTACTCATGCGGATAATGTAATCAGGGCCTTGAAAATGGGCTTTGATAAGGATGTTTCGATTAAAATTATGCTTGAGAGCTTGAGAAGTAGTCCGCGATATATTAAAGTTCTACGTCTTGCTCGATCCACATCGAGTGAACCCTACATCACCTCCGCAATCTATGTTGCTTCTCTTATCTCTTAGCCTTCCTTTAAGCCGGCTTCTTTGAACGCGGTCATTTCATTCACATCCACAGCTGTATGGGCTAACAGACAAAACGTCACGAACTCGAGCAGACATCAAAAGAAGTCTAAACAAAAGCTAATTTTTACAAAGGAGAGATGCTGGAGAATTCATAAAACAAAGAGCAGGGCTAAGCACAGTCTCCACCAACTTTGCTTTAACAATCAAAATAGGCAGGAAAAGTAACCACATAGCGAGAAATCACATCACACCAATGGCATCATTTGCCTTGTCCAGAAAAGTTCCATGTGTACTCAAATACAATTGTTAGAAATTAAACCAAATTTATCAGTGCTGATACTTCGACACCTAGATAAGAATTGATACATATTTCGTTGGTTTTGGACCACGCAATGAAATATCTTTCACCAAGTGTTATATGTTAGTTTTTATTAAAAGAGACTCAGGTTCTATGTTAATTTTGGACAAAAATGGTCAAATGAGAAAGAGACTATACACCATATAATCTCGAATCTAAAGAAGTCGTTGACTTAATATGAGCTTAATACCAACGATAATCAATGTCAAAACTTAATCAAGTGTCATATAAACTCACTTTAACATGATAATGAAAGTCCATTGCAATTAAAGTGGTTTATATAATATTAAAGATGCTTCGACAACACTGGCTATTAACAAAATGCCTAAAAAGCACTACTCTCTAGTAAGTTCGAGGACATAATGTCAGAATTTAATCGACGACACTGGATAATGAAGATAACACCTAGTAGACATGCTCTTAAATGGGTATGAGGATACAACATCAAAATCTAATCAACGACGTTGGACAGTGGTAACAACACCTAGTGAAAACTCTTCCTAGATGAATGTAAGGACACAACGTCAGAATCTAATCGACGACGTTAGACGGTGGTAACATTACCCAGCAAATGCTACTCCTAGATGCATATAAGGATACGATGTCAGAATTTAATTGACAACACTGGACAGTGGGTTAGCACTGAAATCTAATCAACATCATTACTCATAATATAGACACTCGTTGAAATTAAATCTACGACAAGAATCTTAAGTTATAGTTAAGCTAGATTAAGTAAGGATAAAAGCAAGATAACGTAATTTTGTGTGTGTTGTTTGGGGGCTCTTTATTGGATTACTTGCGGTATTTATAGCCCAATTTGGTAATCATCAATGGTCGGTTATTTTCTCATCAAGAGACGCTTCATGTTCTATGTTAAACTGCCTTATCTATATCTGGTTTCTGACTTGTTCAACAACATTATCATGGCTTGTCCAGTAAGGATTAACTGCTCCTCTCGAGTTTGGCACCCTTTTAATTGTTCCCGCCTGATTCCACCGTCAATATTGTGTTTTCAATAGCATCCCTTGACTTTGACACGTGGCAACCAATTGTTTCATCATGGAATTATATATCTTTGCTTGAATGTCTATGGAAATTCAGCCTAAGGATTCTCAAAATCCTTGACGACCCTTTGTTTTCATAACCACTTATGGGCTAGGCCGATGTAAATTACAGCCCACATACAGCAGCGATGGCGATTTTAGAATTTTTTGTTTCTTGTGACCAGCACATGCTTGTAAGGATATTTTTGAGCGTCAACAATACCGAAAACTACTCAGTACTCGTATTGAAGAAGAGTCATAATTTATGCGTTATCTTTAATGAGTGTTCGTATTTCTAAGTATAATAATTGTTTCTAGAGATATAATGAGATATGGTGATATAGGATGAGATATTATGAAATAAGATAAAATATGATGATTGTTTTGCTAGTTTATAGATCTTATCTGAAATGCAAGCTATTTTTATGGGGAAGAGTAAAGGTCATGTAACAAGTTTATAAATAGGGGAGTCTTATAATTGTTTTTTTGTTGAGGTGAAAAAAATCTACAAGCCTATCTATCTCCTTCTCTTATTTGAGTGAGTTATGAGCGTTTCACCTTCAAAAAGATTACTCCAATCAAATTGGTATCACAGTGCACGGTTTGTGATCATGGCCTTAATAAACAATCAACATCCAAAGGGACAATATTGAAGGGGGTTTAAACCAAGCTCTGGTATTGTTCACTGTTTCTCCCAAGCCGAGCGACTCGGCTACTGTTCACTGTTGCTGGTTCTACTTCTCTCGATGGCCGTAGCCGATCTTTTCGGCTGAAATTTGGTGGTGAGGGTCATCTGACCCTCCTCTAACTACTCACCGAGGGGATTTGGCCGGTTCTTCCTCTGGTGAGAGTTCTGGTGAACCCTAGGGTGACGTCGCTACTCTGTTCGTCGCTTCCTGCTAGAGCTGGTTCGCGATTCATCGGGGCTCCTAGGCTGAAGAGGTAACCCTTGGCGGTTCATACCTTCACTCTGTTGAAGATCTCTCCCTGACCCAAGTTGAGATCTCTTTGCCTTCTTGGCCCTGTTCTGCTCGACTTGACACTGCATGTCCGACTCACCGGAGCTATTCGAGCTGGCTCGGAGCTGAACCCGGGCTTCGAGGAGGCTGTGGTGGTCCCCGTGTGTCCCTCATCTTTACAGCTTCGCCTGGTATGGATCTCCTTACTTCAGCTGAACTGTAGCGAGTCGCTGGGGCCGTTTGTGGTTTCTGTTGGGCTCGATGGCATCTTCTTCGGCTGAGCCCCAGCTAGGTGATGGTAAGGGGAAGGGGTCGAGCTCCCCTCCTCGCAAATTTGGAGACCGGCAAGCTGGTATCTCGGGCCAGCAATCCCGTCCCGTAGGAGGGTCTTCTTTGGCAGGGGATGGAGCTAGTCGTGGGCCGATCTCTTGGCCTCTTCGAGAAGGCCATTCCAGGGGACGGAGCCGAGTACGGGCTCCTAGTAAGCGGGCCTCAAGCAAGCCAGCAAGCTCGTCCAGGCCTCCCTAAGCCCAGTCGTGGGCCAACGTGGTGCGGTTGGCTGCAAAGGGCTACGAGCTGTCTTATGTTCCTCCTGCTACTGTGGGAGAGAAAGCGGTAGTTAATTTGACGGGAGAGGTGTTGTAGGCCTCAGATCCCAAATGGAATGAGTTCTTGGTAGGGTTTTTTGCTGGGAAAATGCTTCCTTTTCTGATGACTGAACAGACTTTGAAGAATACTTGGGGCACGAAGTTAGTTGATATACTAGCTGATGACCAGGGGTTCTTCTATTTCCATATCTCGGATCCGATGTTCCGGAGGAAGATCCTAGAGGAGGGACCACTCATTGTTGCTCGTGTTCCCCTTATTTTGCAGCAATGGAAACCCCTTTTGGAGTTGAAGAAGGATAAGCAATCCTCCGTTCCGGTGTGGATAAGACTCAAGAACCTTCCCCTCGACCTTTGGTCTGCACCGGCGATTAGTGCAATAGCCAGTTCCATTAGAAAACCCCTTCATGTGGATCAAAGAATCGAGAGCGAGGATGATTTCCTTTGCCAGAGTATGCGTGGAGATCCAAGCTAATCAGCCGAGAGTTTCGATGGTTGAAGTGATTGTTGATGGGGTCTCTAGGTCCATTTATGTGGACTATGAATGGAGGCCCGTTGAATACTCCAAATGTGGGGTCTTTGGTCATAAATGTGGTGCTGCCCTTACCCTTGCTCGGCCTCTTGTGTCCCCAACAGAAGGCCATTTCGCTCTTGTTCCTTTGGACAATGCTCGACCCCTTGATCAGGCTTCGAAGACCCCCGTAGCTCTAGAGCATGGTTGGAAGCAGGTCAAGAGCAAGAAGAAAAAGGCCCACCCACCTTTGGAAGTGATCTCGTCCAGTCTGGTTAGCCCGAGCGATGAAGGGAGGTCTTTGAAGCTTAAGACCGCGGTTGTGGAGAAGAGGCTGCCTGGTACCTATTCACGCAGGCCTCCTAGGGGACCTCTGATCGTTTCGGAGCAGGTTGAAACTGTTCCAATTACTTCGGATGAAGTTGTCACCCCGTTGGAGTCGTTAGACACTGCGGTGCCCTGCCCGAAAGAGGTTTCAGGGGGCTCGGACATCTCATTTTCGGATGATGACCTCCTCTCCCTTTGCTCTTCACCGAAGGCATCCATAATGGATAAGAGGCTTGTTGTAGCGCCGGATCCTCCTCCTTCGACAACCTGGACAGCTCTGTCGTCTACTCGGCGAAGCTCCTCTAAAAAGAGGTAATCCCTTTTCCTTCTCATTTTGTATATTATGTACATATGTTGTTGGAACATTAGAGGGCTTGTTGCCCCTCTTAAACAAGCGGAAGTGAGGAATTTTGCCTTGACGAATCAGTTGTCTTTGATTGGGGTAGTAGAGACTAAAGCTCCCCACAATCTCTTCAATGCCATTTCTGGGAATTTGATATCGAGTTGATGCTGGAGGGCTAATTCTGAGTACTCCAATCGGGGTAGGATTTGGGTTGGTTGGGATCTTACTGCGATTTCCTTTGAATTTTTATCGGTCTTAGATTAGGTGATTCATGGGAAGCTTTGCTGGTTGGAGACTGGAGTGGCCTGTTGTGTCTCTTTCATTTATGCTGAGCATTCCTTTTCTACGCGTCGACCTCTTTGGGAGGATCTGGTACCTAGAAGTTCTTCTTTGCAGGACGTGCCTTGGCTTGTTTTGGGAGATTTTAACGCTATAAAGGATCCCTTGGACAGATTGAGTGATTTGAACCTTAGGTTGCCGTGCTTCAATGAATAGGGATAGTGTCTAGATCAAGCGGAGTTGGAGGACCTTCGTTATGTGGGGTGTCGATACACTTGGTCAACTTTTTCAGGTCCTTCTCGAAAGGTGAGAAAGATTGATAGAATCCTAGTAAACCCTTGTTGGAGCCAGATTTTTTCCTTCTTGGAGGCGTCCTTCCTTGCGCCTGGGATCTCTGACCACTCGCCTATGGTGGTTAAGGTGGGGAACCCAATCCTTCGGAAAAGGCTGTTTAAGTTCTTCGACTTCTAGATGCAGCACTCGGACTTCGACTCAATTGTGAAGCAAGTTTGGGAGAATCTAGGTTTAGGGGTGCCTATGTTTAGGCTGGTCTACAAACTAAAGGCCTTGAAAGGTCGGCTCAAGCAGTTGAATATAGATTCCTTCGCCAACATTTCCGTAAGGACTTCTGAAGCGAGGGAAGCTTAAAGCAAACTCAAGTTGGCCTCCTTAATGATCCCACCAGCGTGGTCCTCGCAGACCTAGAGAGGGTTCAGCGGCGTGCTTTAGTGGAGCTCCGATCTTAGAAGGAGTCGTTCTTTAGGCAGAAAGCTAGAATAAGATGGCTCAAGGAAGGTGATTGGAACACAAAGTTCTTTCACCATTACGTCAGCAAGAGACAAATGAGAAATAGAATTCTCTCTGTGGTGGATTCCTCAGGCAACCAAATCACTGAGCCTCAGCTGGTCCAGCAGCATTTTGTAGAGCCTTTTCATGATCTCCTTTTGCCACTGATGTAGTTGGATACCCCTGGGGTATTAGAGATTCGGGAGGTTATCCGCTCTTAGCTGAATGATGATCAAATCATCTTTCTTGCTCGCCCCGTTGTTGATATTGAGATTCGAGATACTCTTTTTTCCCTTGCTAGGGGGAAGGCACTAGGGCTGGATGGCTTCACGGTTGAGTTCTTTAAGGAGAATTGGGATATGGTGGGTCAGTTGGTCACGGAAGCAGTGAAGGACATTTTCACCTTGGGGAGGATCCTCAAGGAAATTAATAACACCATTTTGGTCATGGTTCCGAATGTTCTCAATACGACTACCGTCGACGACTACAGGTTTATTGCTTGTTGCAACATGGTGTACAAGATTATTACCAAAGTGTTGGCGAACAGGGTTGCCGTCGTGCTAAAAGACCTTGTGA
This sequence comes from Eucalyptus tenuipes, assembly GCA_014182365.1. Lineage (NCBI taxonomy): Eukaryota > Viridiplantae > Streptophyta > Magnoliopsida > Myrtales > Myrtaceae > Eucalyptus > Eucalyptus tenuipes. Next base: position 19,165,785 of record CM024539.1, on the reverse strand, counting down.
GTCCATCTCAGAGTGCCTTTGTCAAGGGACGACAAATCAGGGATAATATTTTCTTGGCGCAGGAACTTTTCTCTGGGTTTCATGTTGAACCTTATTCTCCTAAGTGTGCTATCAAAGTCGACTTTAGAATAGAGTATGATACCGTGGACTGGCGGTTTCTTGAGAGTGTTCTACATGCCTTTCGGTTTCCTGTTCGGCTGGTTCACCTCATCATGACCTATGTGAGGACTCCTCGGTTTTCCATTACGTTGAATGGGGAGCTACATGGTTTCTTCCCTAGTTGGTGTGGCTTGCGATAGGGAGATCCCATCTCTCCCTACTTATTCACGTTGGTTATGGAGGTGCTCTCTAGGATTCTTGGGAGGTGCTCGCTACAGCAAGATTTCAGATTCTACTGGAGATGTAAGTCTACATGCCTCTTGCACTTGTTCTTTGCGGATGATGTTTTCCTATTTTGCGAAGGACACCTTCCATCTGTGAAACTTCTCAAGGAAGGTCTCCATCTATTTTCTTCTTGGAGTGGACTTCTTCTAAACCCGAGGAAAAGCGAGGTGTTCCTCTCGGGAGGCTTGCCAGCCTTAAGGAATCAAATCCTCTTGGAGCTTGGTTTTGTTGAGGGCAACCTTCTATTTCGTTATCTCGGGGTTCCAATCATCACGTCGAGGCTCCGGAAAGTGGATTGTATTGATCTTGTGAGGCATATCACCTCCAGGGTGCAATCATGGACTCATCGTTTACTTTCTTATGCTGGCCGTCTTCAGCTAATCAGGTCAGTCCTCCGTGCCATTCAGGCCTACTAGGCAAGTGTCTTTATCATTCTTGCAGCTATGATGGACTAGATAGAGCGCATTCTCAGACAATTCCTTTGGAAGGGACCTGAGTTGGGCAGAGAGGGTGCCAAAGTCTCCTGGGAAGATGTATGCCTTCCTAAAATGGAGGGAGGTCTAGGCATCCGGAGATTGCGTGAGTGCAATAAGGCGGCTATGCTCAAACATATCTGTAACTTATTTTCAGATAAGGAGTCATTATGGTGCAAGTGGGTCCACTCGACCTTCTTAAAAACCAGGAACTTCTGGGTTGTAAAAAAGCCGACTTGTTGCTCTTGGGCTTGGAAGAAAATTCTACAACTCAGGACAGAAGTTCGACTACGCTTCCACTAGAGGATAGACGATGGCTTATCAGCATCACTCTGGTTTGATAATTGGCATCCTAGGGGTCCTTTGAATTTATTTTTCATGGATTCCCTCATCTATAGCTTCGGTCTCTCTAGGTAGGCTTTGGTTGCTGATCTCTTCTCTGAGGATAGACGGGCTATTAGATCAGAGATTGAGTCTTGGGATTCGCTGCTTCCCTCCTTGTTTGGAATCCAAGATCGGTTCTATTGGAGGGAAGACTTGACGGGCTTGTTCTCGGTGGCCTCGGCTAGGGAATCCATAAGGCGAAAGAAGGCTAGAGTCAATTGGCATTGTTTCATTTGGAATAATGCCATCATGCCTTGATACCAACTAAACCCGTGGCTCATCACAAAGTGGAGGTTGCCTACACAGTCTCTTCTCATGTCTTATGGTAGGATTGATGATGCTTCCTGCCCTTTTTGCAACGAGGTGCCTGATTCTATCGATCATCTCTTTTTTGGATGTCACATTACTTTGAGTATTGCATTCTTTTGGGCTACTAGATGCATCTTCCTTGGACCAACAGGACTTGGGAGGAGACTCTTAGTTGGGCCATTACCTTGCTCTCCAGCAAGGAGTTTTGCAAATGTGTTGCCCATTTTTCCTTTGGGGCGCTTTGTCACATCATCTGGAAGAACAAGAACAATATTCTTTTCAGGGGGATCCGCTATCTATTTCAGTCATGAAGAAGCATCTCTTACCTTCAAGAATGTTGAGGACTCTGTCAGGAATAGGAGGATGCAACGCTCGTGGGATGTGGACCCCATTATCTTCTCTTCCACTGATCGTAGTCCGACTGGGTAGGCATCTCGTTGGTTGCTAGGTTGCTTTTGCCAGGTGTTGTTTGCCGCTGGCCTTCTGTTTGGTCGTTTTGTTGTTGATGCTTGGCTTTTTCCGCAGCTTCCTTCCACTCATAATGAGCATGTTCATCTTGAGTGCAAGTTTTTGGAGCCATATTGGTTGTACAGTTTGACCCCCCAATATATATTGCTTACTTTTACCAAAAAAAAAAAATCAACATCCTCTTCAATACCCTCGTCTTACCAAAGAAAATTATGGTAACTAGACTGTTAGAATGAAAGATTTACTCGACGCCTATGGTGTGTGTAAACTTGTCAACACTGGCTATGATGAGTCAAAGGATGAAGATACCTTGAACCAAAACCAGAGGAATGCCTTAGAGAAGGTTCGAACAAAAACATTAATATCCCTTGTCAATCATCCACCAAGCTTTAGATGATTCCATGTTCGAAAAATTTTTGAACGCCACTACTGCTAAGGAGGCATGGGAGATTCTTTACAACACACATCATGGAGTAGAAAAAGTTCAGAAAATTAGCCTTCCAACCTTGAGACGCGAATTCAAGATAATTCATATGAAAGAATTTGAATCAATTGCTGATTATTTCACAAGAGTTTTGGTAATTGTCAATTAGATGAAAATAAACTGGAAAAGATGTTTTAGATGTTCATGTTGTCGAGAAAATGTTTCGGTCCTTAGACAAGAAGTATGACCACATTGCTGTTGCAATTAAAGATCGATGAGCTTTTGGGTTGACTTGGATGCTATGACGATCAATGAGCTTTTGGGTTCATTACAAGCCCATGAAGAAAGGTTCAAAAAGAAAAAGATTGAACCAGTAGAGGAAGTTCTTCAAACATAGCTAACCATCCGAGATGAGAGGAAGCAAAAAAAGAGATCCCATGCAAACTTGGAGGACAAGCCAAGATCATGATCATGGTTGAGGCCAAGGTTGCTTTCGAGGAAGAGGTCATGGAAGAAGCAGGGGAGATGTTGCTCAAAGTGACATTGATATCAATATCAAAGGGGTGTTTGTGGAAGAAGAATTCAACAGGCCAATGTATGATAAATCTAAAATTCAATGTTATTATTGCAATAAATTTGGCCATTATGCTTCTGACTACTGGAACAAAGAGAGTAGTGGAGCAAACAAAAAGGCAAAGTTGGTAAATAATGCCGATCAAGTTCTCTTATGGGCATTCAAAGAAGGTGAATGAGGACAAAAGATACGTGGTATTTGGATATTGGTGCAAGCAACCACATGTGTGGGAAAGCAGAGATGTTTACCTAGTTAGATAAGATTAAAAGGAAAGTCTCTTCCAGTGATAACTCCAAATTTTTTGTTAAAGGCAAAGGTACAATTATAATTTGCTTGAAGAATAGTGCACGCCAATTTATCAGTAATGTTTATCATGCCTAAAAAATGTCAAGCAATATTTTGAGCTTCAGATAGCTTCTGGAAAAAGGTTATACTGTTCATATAAAAGATCTTAGTCTTGTGCTAAGAGACAGGAATAATCAATTGAGTGGAATGTGAAGATGTTGAAGAACATGATATTTATTTTTAATATAAAAAATGATATGTCACTATATCTGAAGGTGTGCATGGATGATCCTTCATGGTTGTGGCATTAGAGGTTTGACCATCTCAATTTTGGCGAACTGAATTTGCTTCTTGCAAGAAGATGATTTACAATTTACCACATATTGATCATCCCGATCAATTATGTGAATGGTGTGTTATTGGTAAGCATTCCAGAACTAGCTTTCCGAAGAAAGCAACTTATCAAGTGAAGAAGCTGTTTAAGTTGATTCATTCTGATGTGTATGGTCCAATCACTCCTTACTCATATGGTAATCATCGATATTTTGTTACTTTTATTGATGATTTTACTCGAAAAACTTGGGTATATTTTTTGAAAGAAAAAACAGAATTGTTTGATACTTTCAAACAATTCAAAAACTCAGCTAAAAATGAGAGCGGCTATTTTATCAAAGTTTTGAAGACCGATCATGGTGGAGAATTCACCTTAGCCATCTTCAACAAATTCTGTAAGTATCATGGTATTCAACTTTTTTTGACGGATCTGTACTTTCCTCAATGAAATGGCATAGTTGAATGAAAAAATAGAACCATTCTTAACATGGTTCAAAGCATGTTGAAGAGCAAAAATTTCCCAAGGAGATTTGGGCTGAAGCTATTTTGTGTGCGGTCCATCTTAAAAATAGATGTTCCACATATGGACTCAAAGGCATAACTCCACAAGAAGTATGGATCGAAAGAACACTAAGTGTTTCACACTTGAGAATTTTCGGGAGCATTACGTATGCTCAAGTGCCGGACCAGAAAATATTGAAGCTAGAAGACGAGAGTAAAAAGCTCAGCTTTATCGTCTATGATTTATCATCCAAAGTCTATCGATTATTTGATCATAACACTTTAAAAGTGTATATAAGTAGAGATGTCAAATTCGATGAAGATGGCACATGGAAAGACAATCCAAAAGAAGAAGCGAATGCTCATGGTGGTTTCGATAAAACGGAGTTGAAGGATCATTTTTCACTCTCTTCTCCAATATCTTCTTCAAGTTCATCATCACCTACCTCTACAAATGATGTCGATGAACCGCTAGTGCTAAGATCAAGGAGATTGTCTGACATTTATAAAAAGGGATAAGTGTAGTAGAAGTCCTAAAACTTGTCACGAAAATGCAATTGAGTCATAAAACTTGCAAAAAGTGCAATTAAGTCCTAAAACTTTTCAAAATGTTTCAATCGAGTCCTAAAATCGATGTCGTCATCCTAACAAAAAAAGTTGACGTGGCGCTGACGTGGCTTTTTTTAATCATTTCTCTCTCCTACGTGGTGAATAGTTAAAAAAATTCCATTAGGAAATTTGACGGCATTGATTTTAGGACTCAATTGAAACAATTTGACAAGTTTTAGGACTTAATTGCACTTTTTGCAAGTTTTAGGACTCAACTACATTTTCGTGACAAGTTTCAGGACTTCCACAGCACTTATCTCATTATAAAACTATCGATGAGCTTCAAATTATGTCTTCTAGCAAATTGATGATGCAGCCAAAGAAGAAAAATAAAGAAAAGCCATGAATGACGAAATTGATGATATTAAGAAGAATCAAATGGGAGCTTGTTGATGTTCCAAAGAACAAGAAATTAATTAGCGTCAAATGGGTGTACAAGGCCAAGAAGAACGAAAAAGGTGAAATGACAAGATATAAGGCTAGAATAGTCACGAAGGGGTACAAGCAACAAGCCGGAATCGACTATGATGAAGTTTTTGCCTGTCATATGCATGGAAACCATTACATTGATTATTTCTAGTGCCGCTAAAAACGATTGGCAAATTTATCAAATGGATGTTAAATCAACATTTTTGAATGGCATCCTTGAAGAAGAGATTTGCGTTGAACAACCCGAGGGGTTTATTGTGAATAGTCATGAAGACAAAATGTTGAAGTTGAAGAAAGCTCTATATGAATTTAAACAAGCACCGAGAGTATGGAATTCTAGAATCGATACATATTTCAAGGTGAATGGTTCTTTCAATGTCCATACGAGCATGCACTCTATTTGAAGCAAAAAAAAGGCGATGTTCTACTCATCTGTATATATGTCGATGACCTTGTTTTTATAGGAAATAATCCGGCGATGATTCATGCTTTTAAGGCATCAATGGTAAAAGAATTTGAGATGACTGATAATAATCTCATAAATTATTTTCTTGGGATTGAAGTGAAACAAAATGCCAAGGGGATTTTTATTTCCCAAAAAGGATATGCAGAAAATATCCTTGAAAAATTCAACGTGAAGAATTGTACTTCGGTTAATACACCAATAGAGTGCGGAACCAAGCTTTCGAAGTTTGATGATGGTGTTAATGTTGATTCAACTTATTATAAAAACTTGATTGGGAGTTTGAGATACTTAACATGCATGAGACCGGACATTATTTATAATATTAAAATTGTGAGTCGATATATGAAAAAGCCAAAGTCATCTCATCATATAGTTGTAAAGGGGATACTTCGGTACATCAAAGGTACTACTTCTCATGGTCTACACTATTATTGCTTTGAATCCTTCCAACTTATAGCTTATTTGGATAGTAATTATGGTAGAGATATTGATGATTGAAAGAACACAAGCTTTGAATTTTTCTTGTGTGACACTACTTTCACATGGCCATCAAAGAAGCAACACAGTGTCACTCTATCAACATGTGAAGCTGAATATGTAGTTGCATCCTCATATGTTTGTCATGCAATATGGTTGAGAAGACTACTAAAAAATATTCCTATGGGGCAGAAGAAAGCGACTAAGATTTTTGTTGATAATGTTTCTGCATTTAAATTGGTGAAAAATCTAGTTTTTCATGAATGAAGCAAACATATTAATGTTTGATATCACTTCATCTGAGAATAGGTTAAAGAAAATGAGGTTGAAGTGTTGCATGTGAAGACGGGAGATCAAGTAGTAGACATTTTTACCAAACCTCTCAAGATCGATGCTTTCCGAAAGTTCAAGAGCCTACTTAGACTGATTGACGGAAGAGAATTTGGTTTAAGGGAGAGTGTTAGAAATTAAGCCAAATTCATTGATGTCGATACATTGACACTAAGATCCCAAAATTGATATTAAAGACTATTCAGTATCCGCATTAAAGAAGATTTATAATCGCCGTGTTATCTTTAATGAATATGTACGTGTTTCTAGATGTAGTGATTGTTTTTAAAAATACGATGAGATATGGTGAGATATGATGAGAAATGGTGATTGTTTTGGTAGTTTTTGGATTTTATTCGGAATGCTAGCTATTTTTATAGGGAAGAGCAAATGTCATGTAACAAGTCTACAAATAGGAGAATTTTGTAATTGTTTTTTTGTTAAGGTGAAATAAATCTACAAGCCTATCTATTTTTTTCTCATTCTTATGTGAGTTGTAAGCGTTTCACCTTCATATTACTTCCATCAACAATAAGAGATGACACCATTCTCAGAGAAAAAAGAAAGCACCATAGCAAGATTAAAAAACATTAAAACATGCAACAATGACACAGGCATAGAGGGCCTCAATAGAAGGAACGAGAAATATCTCCAAGAATGACATTCCTGGTTTATTGGTTGCAATAACAGATTGACAAATTCATTAGTTGTAACTATATAAATTGATAATAGCAACATGTGATCCAGAAGTAAAAGGCAATCTCTTGTCACATCTTCATCATTCTATCTAGTTGCATGCTTCTTAAGTGGCATTATAATATACCTTAAAAAGAAAAATACAAGTTCAAATACACAAATATATATGATGTCGGATATTTTGTTTCCGCATTGTAATACATTTACTTATAAGCTCAACAATAGGGTTGTAATCAAATCAAGTCGAGCAAATAATATGTAAAGCTCGAACTCAACTTGATGAACAAACTTACGACTCTTAAGTACCCAGTTTTTAGACTTAAACTTGGCTCTGGAAAGATACCTGACATGCTTGAAGTCGGATTCAACTTGACCTAAATTCTGTCAAACTAACATATAAGAGTTTTCCTGATGTGGGTTATATTAATTGATACTGTAATTTACCGTTTTACAGGACTAGTTGGTTTAAAATGAGATAGAAGGTTTCTTAATTAGTCTAATATGAGGCTGGCTAGTGTGGGCCGAGTTGAGCCTGGCATGTAATGAGAGGGCATGGTTGAAAACCCTATAAATAGTGCTCAAGTCTCTCCTCTAACCCTAATTCTCACAAGTATCCTCACAAAAGGAGCGTTTACCTAGCGCAAAAGGGTGAGGGGGCCGTCTTATTGAGCCATTGATAGAGAGGGCAATAGAAGAGAATGACTTGCACGTGGATCATCGTTTTTCCGCTTCCACATCAAGAACATTGGATTCCAAAATAGGTGCGTTAATATTTCTACTCGATTGTCTGTGCTCTTGTTCTAGTTAGAAAGATCATGGAATTGCACGTTTTGCATGTTACATAACATGCTCAAAATCTTAGACAAGAAAAGTTAATCTAATCTCAAAATAAATATAAAATAAAATAAGAAATTGATCATTGTCTTCTCCTCAATACCGTGCCTACCCCAACTTCAAAGCCTCGGGCTTTGTTCATAGTGTCTCCATTCAAACAAGAAGTTGAACTTCCTCTGTTGATACATATAGCCAATGGGCCGATCAAAACAAATCCGAGAGTAAAACAAAAGGAAAGAGAAACGCAAGCCTGAATCTTTGAACTAAAAGAGAATCAACGGAGCAGAATTTCAAAATCTATGAAAACCGGCTTCCTACAATGTTAAGAAATCGTAGTAAAAGAAGAGCCCTAACATCCAGAAAAATAGAGCCAAAGACAAAGAAATAACTAAAACATCTTCCCTTCACGAATTTAATTATTTCGTGTATATATTGGGAAATAGTATAGGCTATGTCACTGCATCTAATAAATGAGGTGAGAGAGAATATCATGGTTATTGGAAGAAGATATACAAGTCAAAACAAAAGATCCAAGCATTTAACTTGAGTTGCAGGCAAAAGAAATCCTACGTAAAAGGACTAAAGTTGCGAAAGAAGTTAGATTTCATTATCACGATCCTTAATGTAATAAGACTAATTTATATTCAAAGATGGAATAAGCAACCAAGAAGTTGAAGTTGAATATTCACCTAGCCACTGCTTAATTAATTCAAGTTATAAGTACAATCCTATAAGAAAGGCACATTTTCTAATTTACAACAACAAAACATGTGAGTAGTACAAGATTAGAAACCTAAAACTGTTCTATATTAGTCACTCTTCATTCTTTGCAAGTGGTCTCATAATGTCCAATTTGGTTACACTGACTGCAATGGACGGTATGTTTCTCGCAATTAAATTCCTCCACACATAACCTTTTCTTTTCTGGACGTCCTAGTGGTTGACGGAACTTTGGTGGTCGGACAACATAAACATATTGCAAAATCTCAGATCTGACACTTGTGAAAGCGAGTCTTGTAGCTAATGCAAAATACCAAAAGTTTAAACGAAAATACATTGAATGAGTACAGAGTTGACGTCTAAGCTGTTGTAAACACCATTAAAACTGGAAGCGGAATACTTATTCATTAAAATTCCAAAATCTAGAATTATATCGAAGAGAAAAGCTCCTAGATAGAAGATCGAGAGACCAAAGCTCTTAAATCTAAAAGTAGATTGAAAGAATTAGGAAAGAAACAAAAGAAAATGAGAGGAAAAGGAACTGGGAGGGGAGGGAGAGATCTGGGTCAAATCCCTCCCCTTCATAAGTGGAAGAGATGAAAAAAAGGTTTAGAGAGAGAGATCCCTCCTCTTCAGAAGTGGAAGAGATAAAAAATGGTTCACACAGAGAGAGAGAGAGAGAGAGAGGGAGCTCTTGAAAAAGTTGCTTGCTAGTCGAATTTGCACTTTTTATAATGCTTGAACTTAAAATCTACTCAATCATATCTCTAAACCTCCAATTTAATTCAACTTTCTCAAGGAGCTTGGGAAAAATATTAAGTGTTTAGCAAGCGTATTTGAGAACCCATTAGTCAAATGTCAGGATTGCGAAAGCTGAAAGCCCAAGATAAGTGGGCTTTTAGCATTTTCAAAATGCTATTTTGAGGGTTTGATGATTTTTTTTCCAATATTACCCTCTTTGACAATTGTGTGCTCCACTTTTGCCCTCAAGGAGTACTGTTCATCTTCTTCCTTGGGCTCATTGGTTCACCATTGACAGGCCTTAGTTGAGGTTGAACATGTTATCCAGCCACTTACCAAAGCTACTATGGGTTGAGGGACCTAGATTTGGCCCTTCAACCACGGTCGTGTGACCTTAGTGTTAAAGGTAAACATATCGGACTAACCGAATTTGGAACTGTTCGAACTGGGCTGAACTGGGCAATTGAGTTTAGTTCGGTTCCCGAGGGCATCAGTCCAATTCCTAGTTCCATAAAGATGAAACCGGTGATTTTCGGTTTGGTTCTTTGTTTAAGAGGAAATCGGATCGGACCGAACTAACTTTTTTTAAATATATATTTTTCATTTCTTAAAAATAGTAATAAACACTATAATAGTAACAACTCTAGTATTTTTTGGGCCAAATGAGTGGTTTATGATCCCAAGATCATCCGATCCAGTCCTCAGTTCCTAAAATTGGAAATCGGTCCTTGTGGCTCGATTCTCGGTTTCTAGGTGGAACTGGACCGAATTGGTAAACCGATCATCCCTATTCAATGTCATGCATCCTCAGCAACCGTCTCTTGGGTTGTGAATGGTTGGAGCATGAAACCTTTTTCATCTTGCCAAGGTTGCAAATCGCCATGGGTCTTTAGGGGTGAAACCCCCCGATCTATAATCACGTGGACACTTCACCTTGTTGAGGTTGTAGACACCGTGGTTGCAAATTCTTGGCATCATACATCCTCAGAAAACCCTAGATCGACATTGCAAATCGCTGGTGGAGCCTGTGGTCAATGCCTGTGATGGTCGACAGTTGCCATTGACGTCGGCCTGTGGTCAACATCGGTGAAGCTCACCCAATCCCTTGCCTTTGCCATTGCTCACCTAGATTCATTTTTCTTCTCTTTTTTTTTTTTTTTCACTTCAAAATTGCTTTACAAAACGGACATCAAATTGAGTTATCCAAACACTATTGCTTTTACAAATCTCCTTTTGTTCAAAGATACTTGGAGAAATGTTGCATTTCCCCAAAGTTGAACCAAACGGGGTTGCATGCTATGATCATTGAAGTCCCATGGTGTCGGTCTCTTATTCCGATAGCCAAGGTTCCCATGTAAAAAAATTAGTGCTATCATGGACAACCATACTGGGGAGATTTAAAATCACAACTACCATAATTATATACACATTTAACTTTAATGTCAACGGCTTAACATGCCGGGTTTAATTTACTAAAGTTGGAGACAAAGGGACTTAATTAGAAAAATCTTACAAATTTTAAGTCTTGATTGCAAATCAATCAATTTCCTCAAAATAAATAAAACCAAAATGCATTTGTTTTGTAGAAAATAAATAATTTGAAAAATATTTTTCTATAAATGATTACTTGTATCGTTCATTAAAGTGAATGAACAAAATATATTTTTCTCTACCAACCACCAACCATGCTTTAATGATATGCATTGATTTTTGGATTATTTTGGGGCTCTATGAGCCTGCTTTATCATTGTAACTTTTTAAGTTTCCTATTATACATCATTTTGGCAATCAATGGAAGTTTTTCTTGACCAAAAAAAAAACCTAGCATAAATTTTCACTTAAAGCCACTCAAAAATAAAAATAAAAAATCCAAACGCTATGTAATAAACAAGAAAATTCTGTTTTTCATGTATATCTCGATTCCCTCCCCCCTTCTTTTCCTAACCAACGACCCAATATGCGAAGTTCGGTCCACGACCCGACCCGCCCCAGTTGGGCCGGGTCCGGATCCCCCGAGCGTCTGTATAAATGAGCCCTCGTCCTCCTCCTTTCTCCTCCTCCTCGTCGCAGTCGGCTCTCTCTAGGGTTTCCAGCGACCAGCCGAATTCTCTCCTCTCTCTTCAAGATCGGCTGGTGCGTGAGCTCCGAAGCTCTCGCCGATTCGTTCGATTCTTTTCCATTTTCTTGGGTAAATCCCGCATCGATGGCGGCCCCGAATCTTTTTTGCTTGGGGCTGAAGTTTGACTCTTTGGCTGACCAGTGCCTTCGAGATGAATACAGCTTCCTAAACCGAAAGAACACAACCTCGCACCCCCTGACCGTCGTTCGCTACGATCATTTGTTCTTCAGATCTGGCGGATTTCTCGGGGGGGAAGGCTGACATACACGCACAGAGCACGAATTTCTGTTCTTTCCTTCGGATTTCGTTTCGTTTGGTTGGTTTTTTGGGATTTGGGGTTTTGGGGAACGAACACGAGCGGTGATTCAGGCAGCCTCTCTGGTACGGCCCCGCGCCGAGAGGGGTGTTTAACCGCTCGGACATCGACGCCTTTCGCTCTTCAGACTCGCTGAGACGGCAACGTCTCTGAAGCCGGTCTAGTAAGCCCAAGCACATCCTCGATATGCAAAAAAAGCTGCTGCATTTCTCGGACCCAGTTCAACGTTTTCCCGATCGAATGGGTCCGTTCTTGTCGCATTCCGGCGTTCTTGCTGGGAATTCCCGACCCCTGTTCGTCGAGAAAGTTTCGATTTTTACTTTCCTCTCCTCATCTGAGATCTGGATGCGAAAGTTTCTTGCTGGATCTTACTCGCCCCTGCATCTTCTCTTCGTTTGCACTCGAGATGATTGCTCTGTGTTAATGGTGCGTCTGGTTTTCGTTTGCGGGAGATATTTTTGGGCTGTTTCTTGGGTTCTCTTGCAATTCAATTATCCCTGAATGCCGTGCGAACGTAATTTTCTGATAAATCTGTTATATTTTTTAACCATATTTTTGTCAGGAAGATGCACAGCTCTTTCTTCACCAAAGCAAAATTGTTATGATGTGATTTCAAGGATAGTGAGAAATCATGAAATAAAAGTTGAGATCGCAGTGTACCTTATTTGGAGATTGAGCGAGAATGATGAGTATTACGAGTTTTTATGTTTCAGGAAATATAGATAATTTAGAAAATATTTATCTTAAAAATCATATATTCATCGTACATAAAAATATTGGTAAAAATTGTGTATATTTTTGGTAAAATCAAAAAGTCGTAGTAGTGGTAAAACATCCACTGTATTTATGTCATATATTTGAAATTTCTTGTTAAATTTAAAATAGAATATTGTGCATTTCTTTGTCGTTTGGCCTATAAATATATGATCAACCAGTTGAAGGCTTGTCACAAAAATCAATTATTGTGCGTATATGAGAGGGACGGTTGAAATGTATTGTCATTTTGTTAGAGATTGCTTAAAAAATTTGGCATTTTCATGATGGGATTTAGAAACAGTGTTGTCCTAAGCGTGTGTCACGTGTGTTATAAATGATAAATGCTTGAGTACCAGTATCAAACCGTATAAATCCAGTAAATTTATTAAGACATCTTAAGTGATAATGGATTTTTGTTACTATCCATGCTATCTGAAGACAAATAAATTATCTAGATAATCATGATTTCAATACATAAATAGTAATTATTACATTATTAATTGAGTAACGAAAACAATTTTAACTAAGTACCTTCACCCGAGTATAATAGAACCGATGGTTTTATATATCTAATTTGATTTGTGGCAAAAAAAAAGGAAAAAGTATGCTGATTTGATTTGTTTGTGATGATTTCGGGCCAAAGGAAATACAAGAAAAGGGTTATCGGGTGGCCCAATCAGCTTTATCTCCTCCCCCTTTTAGGGCTTTGACTCCGACCCGACCAATCTTGGGCTCATTTCGGAGAATTCGGGCCATCTGTGGGGGCCCAAGGAGAAAATCCAAAGACATAATCAAAGTACTATAAATTTAAAATAGGCTCTAACAAGAAATGTTAATGAAATTTGAACATCAGCGACAAACATGTTAAAAAAAAAAAACCCTATTTAGTAATTGGTGGGAGGTTTAATTAATCACCAAACAGAGGGTTTAGATGGCACTTCGAGGGCTGAAAAGAAAATGCGGGTATATAAGCTGCCTCACTCAAAATATTTTCCTGAATATAATCGGCTATGAGCAGGGAAAAAAGATATTTTCATTATTGATGAAAATGTTTAGACAAACACAATAATAATAATAAAAGCATATTTCATTGGTTAATTTTACCTAAGTGAGATGAATCGTTATCTTTTTAGGAAATCATTTTCAAAGCCATTCTTCTCCCACAAGACAGACGGAATCCTAATCGCAAAATTATAACCTTACGTCTAATCTAAATTTCAGTACCGACGTATTTATTTTCCCGAAGGTAGTCATTGATAGCTAGGTTATATATATGAGATTACAATAGTTAGTGTTATTTTTCATCATGATTGATCGGCTATTTATGACTAGAGACCAAAATGGTCATGAATAATCTTTAGCGTGGCTTGTCCTTTGGATTCACTGCGAGTTGGACTATAATCGGAGTAATGCAAATATTGCATAATTTTTTCAATAGTTAGTGTTATTTGTATAAATCAACCATGTTGGTCAAAAGTTTAAATAAGTTCTTCGGTATACATACATATCTCTTTACGGATGTCCTACTAAGGACGCATGTGACAAAATTTTTGTTTCTCTATTTCTTTGTTTTTTCTACTCCTCGGAATAGATTTGGAATAGAAACTCATTTGTTAACGTAATTTCATTTTTCTATTTTTGGAATATATTTTTATTCTAAAAAGAGATTTGGAGCATAAATCATAAACTAAATTTTTTAATTTTTCTAACTCTGGAACAAAAGTGAGAAATGAAACTCTTCTCATCATTCATTCTTGTCACCACTCGCCAGCCGAAGATGCCCGCCGCTAGATGTCGGACTCTCCTAAAAATAGAAATTTTATCCTGTTATCAAATGAATTTCTATTCCAAAAATATAAATTTCTAGTCATTATCAAACAAATTTCTTTGCTCAAAACTCATCTACGGAATATAAATTGATTTTTGTTCCTGAAATTTTGTCATGCATGTCCTAAGCAATTATTGTTCATTGGGGAAGCTCATACTTTGTATTTTACTAAGTATTAATAGGATACGAATATAGGTGATTATTGGGCTGGATTGGGTCTGGCCAGTTCTTAAGGTCAGGCTTGGCTTGTTACTTAAGCCTTTCCATCTTATAAAAATAATGTCTAATTGTTCGGGTTAGGTCGGACTTTCTAATTAAATGGCTTTGTCCAAACTTGCTCATGTTGTCCTTCAGGCCCATTTGGCTTAGGCGTGGCTTGGGTTGCTCGGCGGCCTCTAGCCAATGATCTAGTCTCTCACGAAAAGCAATGGAGACCAAAACCTCCCCATCCCCTTTGATTGATTTTATGTCTTGATTTTGGAAACTATCTTTATCCATCTTTTGATTAGTAATGAAAGCCGTATTTTATGACCGAAAAAAAAATGCAATGAAGTTCAAAATCTTTTGCAAGAAATGTGATTATCAAGTCCTTGTGCAGCTTTTGAAATTGTGCTACACTGAAGAGCTTTAAATTGTACTTTTTATCATAGATTTGAGAATTGATTATGTGTGTGTTTTTCTTTTAAAGTTCATGACTTGATTGTAGCAACTGAGATTTTAGGTTACGATTGTACTTTTCATAAATGGTGTATGACTAGTTTATACCAATTGTAAGTCTTATGATTTGATTGCATATAATATATAAGAAATAAGACATCTAGAGCAGTTTTGTCAAACAAATCCAGCTTGAGGATTGGAAAGGAAAAGCGGGTTCTAGCAAATTCACCCTTGCTTAAAATTCAGAGAAAATTCGACTTTTAGTAAAGTCTTTGACCAAAATCGAGTTGTCAAATGTCTAATATAGAGGTTTCGCTTAGGAAGGTGTAACAGTAAGGATCAGAAAATCTATAAAATCTATACTTCAGTAAAACGAATGATGCATTTCGATAGCAATTTGACAATGTCCCCCCAAATTGCAAAGAATAGTTCATCACCAAATGTCAAGAAAATTGCCAAATACATGATTTATTTTTAGAGCACAGAGGCTGATAAGTGATAAGAGAGTGATAACACTAATAATCAAAACAAGAAGACAAGGGACAGAGGGTGCTCTTCTTGTCGCAAACCCTTTTTCCCCTAAAGACAACATTCAAGTCCACCATTAACGGAGGCCTACAATCTGTTAATTCATGGAGGTCAACCTCGAAGCCCTGAGGATAACCAACAGTCCGGATCCATAGCGTTGCAGCCACGCCAGCTTCTTCGTCATGAACTCCATGACAATCGCGTATTTGCTAACTCCATGAAAATTTTCTTCCTCTACCATCTCTTTACCCATCATCTTCTCTTTCTATTAATCCAAATTTTCCATCACCTGTTAGCAATATTTTGCCCACCTTCACCTCTTCTTTCCTCTACTTAGTTGCTTCGATTTTTGCTGCTGCTCAAATTACGACCGTCCAATCAATTCTGTCGTCTCTTGTTCTTCCCAACATCACAAGTCTTGTCATCTCCATGAAAATTGATGCAGACAATTATCTTCTATGGAAATCTTAGTTTGAACCTATTCTAATCTACAATGATCTGTTGGGCAATGATCAGAATGGCATTGTGGTAATCAATATCTCCTATTCCACATGGATCAAGATAGACCAATGTATTCATAGTTTTATACATTCGACCCTTGTAAAATTGAAATTTTCCATGAAGTTCACAACCTTCGGACATGTCACGAGATTTAGCTCAATCTAAGATGACACTTTTCTAATCGTTGTGTGGTCAAGGAAATTTGACTAAAACTTGATTTTCAGAAATTGCTAAGAAACCCAATCGGTCAATGTTTGACTATCTTCAGCATATGAAGTCAATTACGGACTCTCTTACCATAATCAATTGCTCCGTCTTTGATAAAGGCTTGGTAATTCAAGCCCTCAATGGGCTCCCATCTGAGTATGGTCCATTCGTCACAATGGTCACCAACAACTCTACAATTCTTTCCTTCAGTGATCAACGGTCACGCCTCCTCATCCAAGGAGAACGAATTCTACGAAAATCAAATGCCTCATCTTCATTAGATATCCATCATCCATTGATCAATCATGCCACTTCACCCAATCCACCATTTTGAGGGTTTCAGGTTGGACGTCATTCTAGGAGCCATATATTTGGTCGGGACAAGGTGGATGGTTCTTGCATGATTAGTTGGGTAGGCAATCATCCTATGATCGATTCAATTCATAGTCATTATCAGTCCTCTATGCTGATCACTCCTCCCCCTCCTCTAGTTGATCTCGTGGTGGTTCGAGGCCCTATGTTCCTTCATTTACTTAGGAAGGCATTCTCAGATTTTGGCCTCATCTTTCTTGTTAGATCTATAACGTGGTCGGGCACATTGCACTACAATGTCGATAATGACTCAACCATGATTTCACTGCCACTAATCCGATGGACTCCCTCTCAGTTCTTTTAGTTGGTGAGACCTATGATCTAATGTGGTATCTTGATGGCGATGCGTCGGCACACATGACTAGTGCCATTGGTAAATTTCTAAACCTTAGACCCTTTTATGATTTGACAAAAGTCTCGATTGGTGATGGTCGTTTATTGCCTATTAAGCAAGTCGATAAAGCCTTTTTACATACTGATTTTCGATCTTCAATGTTATCTCTTATCTATCATGTCCCTAGTTTTGCTCGCTATCTTTTCTCAGTTACTCAATTTTTGCCGTAAAAATTCCTATACAATTAATTTTTATGGTTCTTATTTTTCTTTGAAGGACCAATGAACCGAAAATTTATCCTCCAAGCTTATCCTTGTCATGGTCTTTATTCGATTTCCAACTCATTATTATTATCTCGCTCACATCTTATTGTGGTTTCCTCTGCTTCACTCACTTGTTGGCATGCTCATCTTGGCCATTCTAATAAACAAATTTGAGTTGTGTTTGCAATTCTAGTTCTAAGTCGGTATCTTCTAAGTCCAGTCTTGTGGGCAAATCTCATCGATTGCCTTTTGATTTTGTTAGTCATCATGCGTCTTCTCCTCTAGTTGTAATTCATTCCAATGTATGGATGAGTCTAATTTTATCTAATTCTGGTTTCAAATATTTTGTGTTATTCATTAATGACTACTCTCGATTTACTTGAGGTTTTCCCACAAATTTGAAGTTCCTACACACTCTCATCTCTTCTACTGTTTTGTTGAAATTCAATGCAATGCCAAAATTAAATTTTTACAACCTGACGGGGGAGGTGAATATACTAGTAATCCATTCTAACATAGTCACGTGACAGTGGTATTATTCAATGCCCTTCTTATCTAGACACCTCATCTCAAAGTGATCCGGCAGAACACAAAATCAAACACTTGAGTTAGAATATCTCGAACCTTATTGATCCATGCTCATATGCCTCATTAATATTGGGTTAATGCTCATTCCCTTGCTATTTACACTATTAATCGGCTTTCCCCTCTCGTCCTATTTAATATTTTTCCTTTCCACTGTTTATTTGGATTTCGATTCGATCACCTATTCTTTTGGATTTTGGGTGTGCTTGTTATCCTTTTCTTTTGTCTTGTGTCACTCATAACCTCATTCTATGCCATGTGTGTTTTTTGTATACGCGTTGAATCACAAAGGCTATCATTGCCTTGATCTATTAAGTGGTTGTGTTTCTATTAGTCATGTTCAGTTTGATGATGAGAATTTTTCCTTTTCACAAAATCCTTCAGCTTTTAATCTTGTAATCCAACGCTCCAATTCAACCCCTTCGCTTTTTTTGTTTCTTCCAATCAATCTTTCTACCTCTTACAGCCCTCAAGCTCCTCATTCGCCTCTCTCAACTTCTCTAGTCCAACCTCCTATGCCCCCTCTATCCTCCTCTTGGCCTACCTAATTTGCTTCCAATTCAACCTGCTCATTGTGTCCCAACCTAACTCCTCTCACTACCTAATCCCTCAAACATTCCGTAAATCCTCTTTACATTTCCATCTAGTTCCGCCACTCATGTTTCTTCTCTTTCCACCCATCCTATACAGACTCATGCCAAATCTAGAATTTCTAAAACCAACTTTTTTTCTTTTTATTAATCTCTCTAACTCTTTTCACAAAGAGACATCGACTTGCTACTCTAAGGCCATTCTTGACCCATGTTGGAAAGAGGCCATGGTAGATGAATTTAATTCTTTAGTCACTAATTACACATGGGATCTTGTATCACCTGATTGTTCTAAGAATTTAATCAGTCGTATATGAGTTTTTAAGCTTAAGGAAAATCCAATAGAACTATCGAATGCTTTAAAACTAGCCTTATTGCACAAGAATTTAAGCAATGGGCCGAATTTGGCTATTACTAGATTTTAAGCCTAGTGGTTAAACCCACTACAATTAGGCTTGTTTCCACTATTGTGAATTCATTGAGATGGGCTATACATCAACTTGATTTTAAGAATGCCTTCTTGCACAACATCCTTTGTAAAGAAGTTTACATGTGCCAAACTCCTGGTTTCTCTCATCTTGATTTCTCGAATCACGTGTGCCGTCTCCAGAAACCCATCTACGATTTAAAACAAGCTCCACTTGCACGGTTTCATCACCTTAGCAGTTTTTTTCTTAAATTATCTTCGGATTTTATGGTGAGTAAGGCCGATCCTTCGTTATTCTTCTATGCTTCTTCGTGGGGCCGTTCATATCTTTTACTGTATGTTGGTGAAATTCTTATCATCGGCGATACTCCTCATTTATTAAGGTCTTTAATTAATTGACTCTCACATGAATTTGGTATGAATAATCTTGAACCACTTCACTATTTTCTTGGCAATGAGGCTCATTATCACTCTAACGAAATGCTTTTATCTCAAGCCAATATGTTGATGACCTTTTTGTGTAAGTTCGCCATGTGGCTACAACAAATCATCTTGCATAAATCTTCACCAATGGCTTACCTGCCATATGCTATTATGATCCAATCTTCGGATTGGGGGAGGGGGAGGGGAGAGGAGTATTGATGTGCAATATATATGTATTATGATGTCTTTCTATAATTATTTTTCTATTTATATCATGACTATAATTAATCACTCCTATAAATGCATATCAAACAACCTAAATTGGGGTTGAACTATTACAAACATTTTGTCATTATTTTTCTTTCTGACTCTAAACATCAATGAGCAGAAAGCAGGGTGAGGGTGGTCTACATCAAAAGATATATCTTATTTTCTAGGGCTGGTTGCAATCCAGTTTCCTGGATTCGTTTCTGTTGGTTTTTCGCTCACCCAAGGAGTTCCAACCATTGGAATGGGATGAATTTTGGAGGGGAGTTCGTATCACCCTTCTCTACATCCCCACCGAAGGAATTTCCATTTGGTGGTCTACATCAAAAGATATCCATTACCCTAGTGCTGGTCGAGCTCCAGGTTTCGGTACTATTGTTTGTGGTTTTCTTCTCATTCCGGGAGCTGTGGGCGTTAGTTTGAGCTGAATTTTGGAAGGTAGACTCCTCTTGCCTTAATCTACCTCCCCACCGAAGCATTTCCCAAAATTCAGCCTACTCCTCTAATTCGGATTTGGGCTTGGTCGCATTTCGCTACTAGTTTTCCTCGGTTCTGCTTCAGCAGAAGTGTGTGCTGGGCGGTTCTGTGCTGATTTGGTCTCCTCTCTATCATACATTGAGTTGTTGAAATAGGCCTGGTAAGTCTACTTTACTTTAATGACCGTTTATTGGTAGCCTTAGGGCCGCACACCACCTGTTTGTGTTATGGATTCTGCTGCTGTTGGGATTGGTAATCCCACTCGAGGGATACAGAATCATGATGGGTCCTCTTTGGGGCATCCTTCTGCTTCCCATGGTGGTGCAACACACTTAGATCGTCGGGGGCAGGCCTTGAACCCCAACGTCATCACTGCTGGTTCGCAACAAATGCATCAAGCACCGCTCAATGCTCCTGCTTGCATGCATAGATCTCGTGGTATGAGTCATGGGCGGGCTGCTTCCAAGAGACCGCTGGTCCCAGCCCCACGTCCAGGTGTCCCGAATCAAGCTCCTGCTCGCACTTGGGCAAATGTGGTCGAGGTGGCTGCAAAAGGTTCTAAATTGTCCTTCATTCCTCCTACTTACGTGGATGGTAAACGGATTGTTAAGTTGGCCGATGAGGTGTTGGATGCGATAGACCCTAAATGGCATGAATGCCTAATAGGATACTATGTAGGGAGAAGACTCCCTTTTGGACTTACCGAGCAATCTTTGAAGAGAGCATGGGGTACCAAGCTTGTGGAAGTCTAGGCCAATGATCAAGGCTTCTTTTTTCTTTCACATACCGGACTTGGTATTTCGGAAGAGACTTCTAGAGGAAGGTCCCATTTCAGTGGGAAGGGTTCCCCTCATCCTTCGTCAATGGCAACTGCTCATGGATCTCAAGAAGGAAAACCAAACCTCAATCCCGGTGTGGATTCGTTTGAAGAATTTACCATTCGATTACTGGTCGTTGCCGGCTATGAGTGCTATTGCTAGTGTGGTGGGTAAGTCACTTTATGTAGATGAACGAATGGACCAAGGGAAGATGGTGTCGTTTGCTAGGGTGTGTGTTGAGATCCAATTAAACCACCCGAGGTGCAAGTCAACTGAAGTGGTCTTGAAGGGGGTCTTTAGATCTATTGCCATTGATTTTGAATGGTTGCCACTCGAATGCCCGGTGTGTGGGACGTTTGGCCACAATTGTGAGGAGGTTCGACGCCAGGCCAGCCAGAGTTCCGAGGCAATCCCAGCCAGTTTCTGTTCCGTCGGCCCTTGCTGCGGCCCCCTCCCCATGTTCGTTTATAGCGGTAAGAGGTCCACAGCAGTACCATGCTGATTCAGTTCCACCGACCCCTATTGTAGAGCCCATCGTTGGAGGTCCACAGCAGTCCCATGCTAATGCGAGTCCACCGGCCCCTGTGGCAGAGCCCATCATTAATCCAGTTGTGGCAGACCCACATGTAATATCGGAGCGGCCTTGGAAGCAAATCAATAGTAAAAAGAAAAAGCACTTGCCTCTAAAGGATGGTGCATCGTCCAATCAAGTCTTCTTCGGCGACGAGGGATAGTCTCGCCGGTTGAAGACCTATGGTCCGCCCAAGGCCATGAAGCCCCCTTCATCCCGAAAGTCGTCGAGGGGTTTGAGTGCCCCTCCAAAGGTTGTGCTCTCTCTTTCCAGCATAGGAGTGGAGTCTTCTAAGACAAATTGATGCCCCAATCTTGGTCCACAAGCAAGGTGTGGATTCAGAAGTCTCAGCCAGTTTCTCCTGCTCAGATGAGGAGTTACTTTATCCTAACTCGTCCCCAAGGGCTGTCTCCTCGAAGCTAGAGACGATTTGGGACAGATTGCTTTCTCTCGCCCTGGATCCGCCTCTTGAGGGCACTCTAATGGCACCGGCGACTTCTCACCAGAAGGGACTCAAACGGAGGTAGGCCTCCTACCTTCTCTCTACTTGTTTAGTAGGTTTATATATATATATATATATATATATATATATATATGTTTGTATACATATGTATTTTGGAGTTTGGAATATAAGAGGTCTTGTTGACCCTTTGAGGCAAGCCGAGGTCAGAAATCTTGTTTATTCCATCGAGCTCTGTTTGATTGGATTACTGGAGACCAAAGTGTCGGAATCTGGGTTTTGTTCCATTTCTACTGGAATCTGTTTGGGATGGAAGTGGCTTGCCAATTATGATTCCTCTAGTAGAGGTAGGATTTGGGTTGGTTGGAACCCTTCCTTGGTAAATTTTGAAGTGATTTCTTCCAATAGTCAAGGCAATCCATGGTGGAGTGAAGATCATTATGTCTGGTTTGTGTTGCTACACTTTGGTGATATATATGGAACATACTTTTGTTTCTAGAAGGCCGTTATGGGCAGACCTAATACAGATGATGCTTGCCTCCAGAATGAGCCCTGGCTGGTGGCTAGGGATTTCAATGCCATCAGAGACCCGTCTGATCGGGTTGGGAGCTCCGACAATTGGATTCCTTCCTTTGATGAGTTCAACCAGTGCTTATTTCAGGAGTTAGAGGACCTGAGGTAAGTTGGCTTTAGCTTTACTTGGTCCACTTCTTTCGGGGTTAACCGAAAGGCTAGAAAGATTAATCGAGTATTAGTGAATGCTAAATGGAGCATGGATTTCTCTTACTCAGAAGTGTCTTTTCTGACTCTGGGCATTTCTGACCATACGCCGATGGTGGTTAAAGTGTTACAAGCAGAACTTCGTAGGAAGCCTTTCAAGTTCTTTGACTTCTGGATGGAGCACCCATCATACCAGGACATCGTCTCGCAAGTTTGGGATAGCTCGAGTGAAGGGGTTCCTATGTACAGATTGGTAAGCAAGCTGAAGGCCCTAAAAGGTCATCTGAAACAACTCAATAGAGACTCTTTCTCTAACATCTCTGAAAGGACGACGGAGTCGAGGAATGACTTTAGGCTAGCTCAGACTGCCCTCCAGTAGGACTCGACTAGCGAACTCCTGGCCGAGTTAGAGAAGTCTCATTGGAGGACTTTCGTGGAGTTGAGGAGTCAGGAAGAATCTTTCTTCAGGCAAAAATCCCGGATAAGATGGCTCAAGAATGGCGACAGGAATACCAAGTACTTTCACCAGTTCGTCATTTCAAGACAACTCAACAATAGGATTATTTTGGTTTGTGATGCTTTTGGCAACCTGGTCTCCCAACCAAGCCTAGTGCAGCACACGTTCGTCTCTCACTTTCAGGCACTTGTTCATCCAGTCCCTCCTCAATAGAACTTCAACAAGTTATTCAGTGCCCTCTCAACGAGGATCAGATTTACTCTCTCTCTCTCTCTCTCTCTCTCGTCCCTTCTCAGATGACGAGATTCATGATACTTTGTTCTCCTTAGCTCGTGGGAAGGCTCATGGACCGGATGGGTTTGGTGTAGAGTTCTTTAAGAGTAACTGGGAGTTGGTAGGGCCTTTGGTCCTTGAAGCAATGAAGGATTTCTTTATCACAGGTAGACTTCTAAGGGAGATCAACAATACCATCCTTGTTTTGATCCCGAAAGTTCCCAACGCGACTTCGGTCAACGACTACAGGCCTATTGCCTGTTGTAATACTATTTATAAATGTATTACCAAGGTCTTAGCCAACCGTATAGCTGCAGTCCTCCAGGACATTATCAGCCCTTTTCAGAATGCCTTTGTCAAAGGGTGACGTATTAGAGACAATATTCTTCTTGCCCAGGAGTTATTTGCTGGCTTCCATCTTCAGCCTTATATTCCTAAATGTGCTATTAAAGTGGACTTTCAGAAAGCATATGATACCGTGGACTGGGACTTTCTTGAACTGGTTCTTCATGCGTTTCGCTTCCTGGACCACTTTATACGGCTTATAATGGTTTGTGTGCGCACTCCCAAGTTTTCTATCTCCTTGAATGGGGAACTACATGGGTTCTTCCCTAGTTGCCGAGGCAGTCGTTAAGAGGATCCCATGTCTCCCTACCTTTTCACCTTGGTCATGGAGGTCTTTTCTGAGATCCTTAGTGCTCGTGCTATGCAACCCGAGTTCAATTTCTTCTGGCGATGCAAGGCTACCAGGTTATCTCATCTATTCTTTGCGGACGATGTATTTCTATTTTGCCGAGTAGATATGACTTCGATATCTCTCTTAAAGGATGGCCTGGATACCTTCGTGGCATGGAGCGAATTGAAGCCAAACAATAATAAGAGCGAGATCTTTATTGCGGGAGGTTCGGATGAGTTGCGAAGTCAGATTATTCTTGGCCTTGGCTTCATTGAAGGGAAGCTGCTGGTGCGCTACCTGGGTGTTCCTATTATATCCTCTAGGCTCGGCAAGGCGGATTGTGTGTCCCTAGTTGATCGGATAACGGCTAGAGTCCAATTTGGACGCAACGATTTCTCTCCTTTTCTGGTCGGCTCCAGCTGATAAAGTCAGTCCTGCATGCGATCCAAGCTTATTGGGCGAGTGTGTTTACTATCCCCTTTGCAGTGTTGGACCGCATTGAGCAGATCCTCCGACAGTTTCTTTGGAAGGGTCTGGGTCTTGGGAAGGGTGGAGCTAAAGTTTCATGAGAAGATGTCTGCCTTCCAAAGGAAGAAGCGGGGCTTGGGATTCGTAGATTGAGAGATTGCAACAAAGCGGCGATGCTCAAGCACATTTGGATCCTCTTTGCGGACAAGGAATCTTTATGGTGCAAATGGATTCATTCCAACTTCCTAAAAACGCAAGAGTTTCTGGGTGGTTAAGGAGCCTACTTTCTGCTCTTGGGATTGGAAGAGAATCCTCCACCTCAGGACTGAATTCCGATTTTCTTTCCGCTGAAGGGTAGGGGATGGCCAGTCAGACTCCTTCTGGTTTGATCACTAGCACCCGAGAGGTCCGTTAAATCTTATTTTCTTGGACCCGATGATTTATAGCTTTGGTCTATCCAGGCAGGCTATGGTGGTTGATATCTTTTCACCGGCTGGGCAGTCTTTGAGGACAATTTTAGAGTCTTGGAATCAACCTATGCCTGTCCTATCCCAGGCACCAGATCGTTTTATTTGGTTTGATAGCTCTTCCGGCCTTTTCTCAATCGCCTTGGCGTGGCATGCTATCAGAAGGAAGAAGGCTAGGGTTGATTGGGGTTCCCTCGTTTGGAACAATGTTATCACTCCGAGATATCAATTCAATCTCTGGCTTATTATCAAGAACCGTCTTCCCACCCAGGCCTTACTCTTGTCATATGGTAGGATTGGAATGCAGTATGTGCTTTTTGCAAGTTGACACCTGATTCAACTGATCATCTCTTCTTTAGGGGTTGCATCACATCCAGCTTTGCTTATTTTTGGGCGGCTAAATGTAATCTCCCTTGGCGCAATGGGACCTGGTTTGAGAACCTCAGGTGGGCGATGAAGTTTCTTGTCGGTAAGGATTTCTATCATTCTATTGCCTGTTTTTCGTTTGGTGCTCTTTGCCACCTCATTTGGAAATTCAGGAACGACATCCTGTTTAGAGACCATATTTTGGCGGTTCCGGCCGTTAAAAATCATCTCATTAAAGTTGTCAAGGACAAAGCATTAACATTCAAAAGTGTCGACAACAACTCGAGAAACAGAAGATTACAACGCAATTGGGGGATTGATCCTGGCATCTTCTCTTCTACTATTGCGGATCCTTAATTTTCCTTCGAGTGGAGGGCTTCAATTTCTTAGTCGTGTGCCCCTTCTTAGGCTGCTAAACCTGTTCTCTTCACTACCATCTTCCGATCTTTGGTTGGTTGCGGTTTGACGTCAGCGGACACTTCTCCTTCGGGTTTTTGTTCTTTTGTTGGTGGGTTTGGCTGTGCTGGATTTGCATGCCTTTCCTTGTTCACTGCTTTTTGTTTTAGCGGCTTTTTGCATTTGGCTCCCTTCCACTCTAGTTGACCTGTTGTCTTCTTGAGTGCAAGTTTTGTGGCGCCGAATCTTGTGTAAATTGTTGGTTAAAGCTCAATATATTATTACCCTTCACCAAAAAAAAAAAAAAAAGCAGAAAGCAGAAAGCAGCGTTTTCAAATCCAGACCGGACTAGCTGGTTCAAACTGTAGAGTACAACAGTGATTTGTCTGGACACCCAATCTGAACCAAACTAGCCGATTCAAATGGTAGAACGGACAATGATCCGGCCTGGTTTTGGAGAAAACCGGATTGTTGAGCTGCTCAAATCCAGCGTGGGCCAGATTCAACCTATCGAGCCGGTGTTGAACGGGAGAACGGTTTGACCGTTTGTTTAGACATTATGAGATAAACAATGTCAATCTTGCACGAGCAAGGATGGATCCTCTGCACACTTGAAAAGTAAGTGGGTTCTTTTTCCACAGGGCGGCCACCTCTTTATCGTTTAAGAGCTATAAGTTATTTGTTATTTAAACAAGTGAAATTGCATAAGAAAGACGAGGGGCTCGACATCCTGACCTCCAAAATGGAATCCATGGCCTCAATCATCCGAGCTCCGCGATGGATGTGTCTTAGGAAGATAATAATAACTAATAAATCAAATTAATCGGAACAAGAAGTGCACAACTGGGTTGAACTGGTCGAACCATGAACCGCCAGGCGTGCTGATTCTTTAACTGGGCCGGTTTCGAAGCAGTTGCAGGAAGCGATCACTAGAACAAGAAGGCTTAGTTAAGGTGTAGCTCTAGACAAGCTTTTGAGATGACGGAGAGAGTAAGAATGGACTGAACCACACATTGAATGAAGGGAGTATCTCCAGCGGTGCGGCCGACACTCATAACTCATAAGGATGTCAGGGGTTAGAGTGTTTTAAACACTCTTGGTCTCCCAGCGGTGAGTGAGGCCTTGTGCTGTTATTAATAAGCAAGATTTGTGTTCGTATGTCAAGAGTGTGTGTGTAAGAGAGAGAGAGAGAGAGAGAGAGAGAGAGAGAGAGAGAGAGTTATAAACCTCCTTCTTTTAAAGCATCGAACAATTGCTTCTGCATATGAACTGCTAATGAGCTGCTGGGTGACAAGGCAGGAAGAGAGATGAGCGATGACAACGATGGAAGTGGTGATGATGCTGGGTGACAAGGCAGTGAGACGCAATTCTAATACACATTAGTTATTGTACCCTGCTGTTATCCGCTACATTCAAATGGCTTCACGTCGAATCATATCATTTTTTAATCTGTGGGGGAAGAAAGATTTTGGGTGTTAGAGGTTTGGAGGGTGCGTTCTTTTTCAAGATGGAGGGCCATTTTCTATTTTGGAAATGTTGAAGTTAAGGTCTGTGTGACTAAATTTGCACCAATTATAACTCTAGGATGAGTCAAGATAGTCGGTGGGAGCAAGTTTAAGATGATTTACATTTAGAAGGTCAAGATCTCCCTTTCAAAACAGGTCAATACTACATCCCCTTCTCTATGCTTTCTGTATCTGTTTATCTATTGACATAGAATAAAAAGTATAGCCTATAGCTCCTATGAAGCAACATGTCTGGTATAATAATATAAAAGACCTAAGCAAGAACACAGAGGGTAAGACGATTCATCCGCATAAAGGGCTCCAAGGACGATGGCGAGAGTGAACCATCTCACCATCGTCCAACAGGAGACCTCCACACATCTCATCTGCATCGAGCCTGCACTGTACTTTCAACACCATCCCACCATTGTTGACGGCCTTCTTCTTCTTCTTTCCCTCCACCATCTTCACAACACTTTGGAACACCGGCACGTCGCATGGAATCCTCAGGACGCCCGTCTGCTGAAACCCGAACTCCTCCTCGGCCTCTCGCAGCAAGTACCTGAACGCTGGGTGGCCCAAGTAGTTCATTGGGATGACGAACCTCTCAAGCTCTTCGCCGATGCAGACCGCAAGGAAGCCTTTCGGGACAGCCTTGCTGTTGCCGCTGCTGTGCTTGTTGTTGTTGTTGTTGTTGTTGCTATCATCGTCTTCTGATGATAGAGAAGAGATCGTTCTTTTGAGGAAGCTGATGC
Source organism: Eucalyptus tenuipes (assembly GCA_014182365.1). Taxonomy (NCBI): domain Eukaryota; kingdom Viridiplantae; phylum Streptophyta; class Magnoliopsida; order Myrtales; family Myrtaceae; genus Eucalyptus; species Eucalyptus tenuipes. The sequence continues at coordinate 19,137,766 of CM024539.1, read as the reverse complement.
TCTTGTGAATGCCACCGTGGCTCGGGCTCACGGCGGTGGTGGCTGTGGCTGCGGCAGTTGGGGCAGTTTTCGACGAGTTTGCGAAGTTCCTCCACTTCTTGAGGAGCTGCCGGAGTCGAACCACTTCGCTGATCTTGTTGGACTTCTTAGGGGACTCCATGGCTTCCTCAAGAAGAAGAAGAAAGAAAGGGAAGAAGAAGAAGAAAGAAAGAAAGGGAAGAAGAAGAAGAACAAGAAGACGGGTTACAATATGCCCTAACCGCCCTAATTAATGAAACTGGGGTCTTGCAATTTATAGGAGAAGCGGATCTTGAGATTGAGGATGACAGATCGTGAAAGCTAAGCATTCACACGATGGTTTCGTGTCTAGGGTCGCGATCCAAGATAATACCTATTGGCAACACAATTTCCATTTCGTTGACCACCCCGTGAAAGATTTTGTTTCGGAATATGCTTCCAAACAAATGATACGTGCTCTTTAGGCTTACTTTTTTAAATAAAAATCAACCATCCAAAATTGAATTGGAATGCATATTTGGCACACGCATTGACATGGTGTGTAACATAAAACATTCCCCAAGTCACATACGTACCCAGAAAGAAGAGAGAAAAATCCACGTCATAAGTTCTACCATGGACCGCTTTGTAATGTGATGATAAACCAGACAATCACATTATCATTTATCGTCCTATCATTTTTTCTTCTTTGGTGATCGTCTTAGTTTATTAAAAAAATATGTAGAACATTGGCGAATATTGGTAGGAGAGACTAGATGCGCCCATTAATTTACATGGACCAAAACAAACAATGCAATTATAGAGGGTCGTTGGGTGAAATATGCAGAGTGTCTGGGTAATTTTCTCCAATTATTACTTACCTATAAAAAGGAAAATATGTGTAGGTACAACTCAATACATATATGAAGCTTTTAATTCTTAACGCCATCCTCATTATACTGCAAAGAAAGTAAAAATTTTAGGCTTTTTCTTTTGGGATATGTGCACTACAAGTACTAAAATTTGTCGAAAAGATGCAATTGAGTCTTAAAACTTTCAAAAAATGCAATCAAATTTTAAAACTTGTCAAATTGGTGCAATCGAGTCTTTCCATTAACATTGTAAATTTATTTAATGGAAAATGCTAACGTGGCATTTTTAATTTTTTATCTTTAAATCTTATTTAAATAATAGTAAATAACTAGAAAAAGCTAAATAATTCAAAAAACTGGAAAAAAAGAAAAAAAAAAGTGTAGGGATCGTGGTTGTTAGCTGAGTGTTGCCACCGTCACCCATTGTCGGAGGGTGGTTGGTGAAGGTTGCTGATCCTAGGTGATGGAGTTGGGTTGGCTCTCGTTGGCCCGAGCAAGGGCTAGCGAGGCTCGCTCAGATCTGGGTGAGCGTTGACCCTAAGCGAGGGCCAGGGTTGCTCAGATTTGGGCGAGCTTCGCCTAGGCCTTGCAAGGTTGTTGGCCCTCGCCCAGGGTCAACGATGGCTAGCCACCCTTCGGTGATGGGTAGCAGTTGCAACGAGCTAGTAGCCACGATCCCTACACCTTTTTTCCCCTTTTTTTTCCTTTTTTTTTTAAAATTATTTTAGCTCTTTTTAGTTTTTTACTATTATTTAAATAATATTTAAAGCAAAAAAATAAAATATTCCACGAAGCAAAAATAAATTAATTTAAAAGTATCACGTTATCATTTTTCATTAGAAAAATTGATGGTGTTAAGAGAATGATTAAATTACACAAATTTGATAAGTTTTAGAACTTGATTGCATTGAAAGTTTTAAGATTTAATTATATTTTCATGATAAGTTATTGGATTTGTAGGGCACATATCCATTTTCTTTTTAATGGAAAAGGAAAAAAATGGGGGAGACAAAAAAAGATGGGAAGAAATTTTTGGGCTCCGTGCTGACATTTGCATTGACTCATTGTTAGGCCCAAAATTCTCAATATGATTCATTTGCACGATACGACATGATTCCGAATTCAACAGGTTTGGGTTTGACAGAGATGGGTTCGTGTCATGCCATTATTAAAATCATGAGTAATTGATCATTTGTTACAACACGAAGTGAGACAATTCGACATATGTATACACGTTCTTTTTGTTTCTTTGCTTCGACACAATGCGAATTGTCAGTCACTATTCATTATTTGGTGGGTGGTTCGTCATTTTCGCACCTAATTTAAATTTAATTTGTATTTTCTTCCTCCATTCTTTCCTTTGTCAGAAGGACACTTTCACTCTCTTTTTCCTCTCCTTCTGTTTTCTTCCTTTTTCATTTCCGACTTCCCACTAGGAATAAAGAATGGCTTAATTTTTTTTTTTAGTACGTCAAGACTTAAATTGAGATTAGAACAACTAGATATATTTTACCTTGAATTGTACGACTGACTAAATGTATTTATTGCCATGATCCTGCATTCATGGTTTCTGATGCGGACGGTACTTTGAACGGTCAAGGACCTCGTACGAATCGATTATACTATTCAAACTCCTCCCTCTAAGACCGATAAAAAATAAAAAAAAAAACTCCTCCCTCTAAGATTCATTAATTGTTTTTTTTTTTTTTAATTTAGATCTACGATTAGATCCAGTTGTCTTGGTTGTTGCGAATGAACTTTAAAGTATTAGGACACTGACACGATAATTTAATGAGACTCATATGCTGTATTTAAAAAAACACCTCATGCTAGAGTAAGATAAATCAAGCATTTATGACATTACGATTAATACGGGAGCGTAAATAAATGAAATGATTTAAGTAAGAAATCTGTAAAAATAAAATTTGAACACAATCGTTTATGCGATTCATCGATGTCTTTACTCTACCAAGAGAGAGTTTCAAGATGGTTGGTAAAGATGAGATTACAATTTAAAAAAGAAAAGAAAAGAAGATGAGATTACAATTACTCAATCAAGCATACTCACAAGTGCTTCCTAATCTTGGATCAACCCCAAACCCACAATAATCAATCACAAAAATGGAGGCTTCCCACACTTTGTGTCTCCCGCATATTTTATATATATTTGTTGAGAAAATCTCATAACAGATTTTGAAATTACCAAAACCTTCCTTAGTTTAATATGAATCTGATAAAAACATATAAGTATCTTTTTTTGCAGGAATTGCTCACGAAGAAAAACTTATTCAGATTCAATCTATTGGTGTATGAGCATCACGACTAAGAAAAGTCAAATCACTGCGCAAATCTCTGAGGCAAATAGGTTTCTTGGTTGCCATGGTTAACACCATATATTCTGCTAGTGCAGTAGAGGAAAGTAAGATAATTGAAAGATAGTAAAATTTTTTGATTTGTGTTGGGAGAGGGGGCCTCCAAAGAGTATTACGTGGCTATTTAAAACTTACAATCAATGGTTGTCAGCGGAAGTTACAAAGAGAGGTTATAAATAGAGATTACAAAGAGTTACATTGACTTTACTATCTTGACTGCTTTTTTTTTTTCATTACGTCAACAGTTATTTCTTCAATATTTGCATATGAGATTGTCGATTTCACCTTTTGTAGATTTTTCCAAGTTGTCGATTCTTCACGTTATCACATGTCAATAACTACAAAAAATTGGACATTTTTTTTTCTTCAAACACTAATCAAATACCTTATCATCCACATTTTCCAAATTGTCAATGACTTTATTTAACTCATTCAAGTGATCATTCTCTCAAACATCTTGAAAGTGAAGAAACGATGGATCAAGAAAAGTTTGTCCAGAGTGACTTCAACATGTACAACACTTTAGGTTTTGCCTAAACCGTTGTTGCACTCGTCTCATCTGCCACATCTTCCCCTAAACTGGGCTAAATAATACTCCTAGCCTTTTTCAATGCATCAGTCTTTTCTTCCGTTCTCATAATTTGGGAAAACTTATCATCTTCTTCCAATGCTAAATTCAATTTGTGTCTCTAATAGCACAAGCATTTTCATGTACTAACGTATTAAAATAATTTATAATGATAAATTTCTCCAACTCAATCTTTGAAGAAATGGTTTTTTGCTAGTGAATCTCTTCATACTATAAAATCTAAAAGATCTCTAAATTAAAACCTTTCCCGAAAATTGGAATGAAGTGCATGTCGATATGCTAGAAGATGAGTGAAGCTGAAAACATAAATTATTACTAAATAACAGATACATCACTAATTACAATGGAACTATTTGACTAGAGTCTTTATAATTTTCAAATATTGAATCGAAGGGAGATTTTGCCGATATCTGTACTAGTACTGTACGTAACGATTGGGCATAATTCCCTCCAAATAAAGGACGACACGATCCCCACTTCGATGCACTCCACGTATATTTTACTTCGGAAGATTAAAGTATGATCAAAGTGAAATAAATCCTACACGTGCCTCCGATCATCGAAGTTCGATGAAGCTTCGTCATCAATGGATCTTCAAGATGTGGTTTGACGGGAATCCTATGCTCTAGAAATGCGAGTGATACACGACAATTAGGGACGTCCCCGATGACTCCGTAGATAAAAAAAACAATTAGCAGGCCATCTCGTCTTGACTTGTTAGCCCTAATAGGCGAGCGCAACTATCAATAAGCGGCAATTTAGAACAGAAATAGAGGAAGAATAAGATGAGCGATTGCATTTTGTTGCTTAGGTTTTGCCACTTGATGCAAATTGTCTTATAACCTTTCGAATTTTGCAACCTCCCCACTGAAGTCTTAAAAATCAATTGTAAAGTCTCTAATGACTCCGTAGTTTAAAAAAATAATTTGCAGGCCATCTCGTCTTGACTTGTTATAGCCTTAATAAAAGAGTGCAACTATCAATAAGTGGCAATTTAGAACGGAAATAGAGCAATAATAAGATGAACGATAGACGATAGAGACGGGGATTGCATTTTGACGATTAGATTTTGACACTCGTTACAAATGATTATCTAACCTTTCGAATTTTTCAATGTCTTCACTGAAGTCTTGAAATTGATTGCAAAGTCCCTCCCCCAATGTTGACTCCAACTATCTTTTAGCTGGAGAGTCGGCCACGTACATACCGCTGATTAATTTACCATCTTTAGGCGGGATAATTCATCCATCAATGTGGAAATTACATTTTGCCCTTTGGATTTTGGCACTTTGTAGCAAGTGGCCTCCTAACTTTTCGATTTTTGCAATATCTCATCGAAGTCTCGAGAAATTAATTGCAATCTCTCCCTTAAGTGTTTTTTTTTTTTTTTTTTATATGGGTCGGTCCTCCTTAGTGTTGGCTATTGACAATTTTTGGTATGATCTCTACTGGAGATCGGATAAAGGCTACTTAAGTGAGGGTCGTCCTACCCTCGGCTAGCACGTGTGTGGCTGTGGTGGAAGCCTCTTCCGGGGACAACGTTGTTCTGGGCCACTTCTCAACCACCTCACCACCAAAACAACACCACCCCACCCCCGGGGCCCCCTTCTTTGTTTATATGTCACATCTTTATTTATTTATTATTTACTTAATAATAAAAATTATATAATGATTTCTTCTAATTTATAAATGTTGTACCTTGTTTGTAAGAAATTTTTTTCTTATTGGTACCTCTAATAATAAATGTGGACACATCAACACGCCAAAATCGATATATGCTACTATTATGTATGTTTCTTATAAACAAATATTAGCACCAAAGTATGGAAACTTTTGTTTTGTTTTGTTCTTTTTTTTTGTTAGAATGTCAACTTTTGTTGAACAAGTAAAATGATTGACTCAGAAAGTAAAAGGGAAAAAATACCAAAAAAGTAAAAAAAAAAATATGTTATATTAGTATCAATTGAAGCATAAACCTTTCTAATTAGACAAATATGATTATAGATCTTTTCATATTGACAGTGGATTTGGCCAATTTAGGTCAGAAATTGTTAACGTCTACGCAAACGGTCATAGGAGGCATAATTGGTGTTGCTGTTGATTTTTTTTAATGATTTTTTAATAAGTTTTTTAGAATTTTTTCTTTTATTCCTTTTTTTTTCCCCTCTTCCCTTCTCTTTCCACTGGTGGCAAGCACATGCCATGGCCGAGTTGGCAAGGGAGATCCTTGTTCAAGCAAGGCCAGCCCTCGTCTGCCATGGCCTGTGCTGACCACCGGCGAAAAGAAGAGAAAGAAAAAGAAAAGAAAAGAAAAGAAATTATAAAAATTCAATAAATTACTAAAATATTAAAAAATCTACACATTAACATCGATTGTGCCACTTTCAGCAATTTCTAACGTAAACTGGCTGAGTGGATTAATACTAATGGAAAAATGTTTAGGACTAAATTGGTTTAATTTAAATGTTTAGGGCCAAATTGGTACCAATACAATAGATTTAGGACGTTTTCGATACTTTTCTTTAGTAAAAGGCTTACTTTGTGGTTATTCCATTGTCTCTTCTCATGTTAGGTTTTTTCTCTGGGTTTCTTATTTTGCTTTGTGTCTGGCATTGCAACCCTTACAAAGTCCGATTGATTAAGTGCAAATTAGAAAAATCAATCATATTGCAACATATTTGGAGGATGATGCATATTAAGGTTCTAAGTGATGTTAAAGTCCATCCTAAACTATAAAAAATGACCGGATAATGACGCACACTAACTAGATAGGCTGTATCTGATATTTTCAATTAATTGACTCAATTTATCTCAAGAGGTCATAACACACCAACACCCATCGAAGCTCTTCGGCAAAGAAGAAAGGAAGATACGTTGAGCTGCGATAGAATCAGGATCTCATGAAGATGAATTGATCGAATGACTCTTCTAGAGTGGAGAGGATTAGAGAGCCCATTAAAAAAAAGAAAAAGAAAAGGTCTTACGTCCTCAACGGTTCTCTCATGGTGCAACTTGAAAATTGCCTTAAGTTATGCAAATCCCGTCAATTTTCATGTAAAGTCCTCAAGGATACCCTGATTTTCTCACTTAGGTATTTGATTGCGATGGTTAAGAAAACCTCTTTTCTCAGTTGGGTTTCTTGTGATGCACACGTTATCGTCATGTTTCACCAACCTAGATGTCGACAATAGTGGGGATTGGCAGAAGGAAAAAATATTAATAATCAATAGTGTGCTTAATTACAAATAATAATCTCAATAACATATTTTCGCCTCTAGATAAAGCATATAATTATCAAACCTAAGAGATTAATTGCGTTGGAACTTATGCTAGCGATTGACTATGCAAATCTCAAAGGGAATATTGCCCAAAAAAAGTTCTAAATTATGGGCGGCCAATTTAGTCCTAAATCTTTCATTTGTGCCAATTTACTCATTAACTTTTTGATAATTTTGGCCGAAAATTGTTAACATGGATGCTGGTTGACCGGCAATCCTATGTGGCACAAGACACTAACGTAAATGATTTTTGCAACTTTTTAAATTTTTCTGTACTTTTTCTGTATTTTTTTTTTCGTTTCTTTTCTCTTTCTATATTTTTTTCTTGTTTCTCTTAGCTGGTTGCCAACCGCCAACAAGGTTCCTCCTTGCTAGGGGACCCTTGCATGGCATGAGAGGCTCTCGCTAGATTCTGGCGACCCTCACCCATGGCTGTGACCGGCGGAAGAAAATAAGGAAAAAAGCTAAGAAAAAAGAAAAAGCCTCACACCTTTTAAAAAAATTATTAAAATTCTCTGCATCATTGATTTCTGGCTAAAGTTAATTTATAGAACTACATTGACAAATCTTTAAAATATTTATGATTGACTTGACAAGTCGTCTAAAGATTTAAAACTAAAATCATAATTGACAAATTTAAAATTCATTTAGTCGCCATATAAGAGATTCATGAATTTTTAAATAATTATTCCAATCTTCAAATGCAACCAATTCAAGGAGAAGGGATTCCTCTAGTCGAAAAGGGGGACTTAATCGGCTTTTCTGAGAGAAAACTACTATAAAATACCATCTTACACGTAGTTTTCGTTGAGCAGTGATGGCGAAGTGTCACAAGCGTCGTCGCTCTCTTTGAGGATCCATTTTCCAAAGTATCGTGCGTGCGGCGGCCGTTGATAACTTGTGCAACGGGTTGTCCCGAAAAAAAAGGCTGAACAATAATGACCGAGGAAAGAGGCCGGTTCATGACATTTGAACGACGAAAAAGGCTTCGACTGCTGGAGAGGCGTGTGAACTCAAATCACGCGACGTCAGCAAGGGTGCCATCACTACTAGTCAAAGTTAGGACGTTGATTGCGGACGGCATCTCTATCAGAACACACTATCATTATTTTTTTTTGCATGTTTTTGCATGAGACATGGCTAGGTTAGCGATGAAGTTAACTTAGCTATTTTGCCAATTCTGGTTTAGCTTTTCACTTGTGGATGCCTAGTTTATTCATGACTGTCTATTTGTTAAGTACGATTAAGATATGTTTGACTTTTCGCTTTATGTTCGCAACTGTGACCTCCCTAAACATGTTCATAACTTGACCTCCATGCTCATAGGGACATTGAAGCGCATGGAGCGGTGAGGCAGGGGATCCATATCTATTGGCTTGAAAATTGTTAAACAATAACAAATGAGTTGAAAATTCAATAAGTAAAAAATCCTAAATCTTGTATAGGCGGATGCTTCGCATAAGAGCCTTATGATTATTTGACCCAAATATGTCAATGGTAGATCAATAATAAAGTCTATGCTTTGCCTTAACTATATACAAGATGGAACCTATCCTCTACTTAAGTCCCTCGACACATGTCGGATATTAGAATCTAAAACATCATCGAAGCCTTGGAGGCTCAAACAACGGCTTTTAGAACATCCACATGCCCCTCGCTTCATAAGTAACAACAATCATAGCATACATGTGCCTTCCAACTAACTAAAAATGACAATTAAATTATGCAAGTTTCTCATGCATCTCATATAAGGCCATGTCAAGCATACACGAACCATGAAACAACTTTCAAGGTATGCACATAATACTCAAATGCTTCGCATGCGTTTAGGCGTTGAGAATCATATGGCATTCCATACTACCATGATATATATGTCCAATTATTAATCACACATAGCCGAAACCCTCCAATTCTTCTAGAAACCTCCGGGATAATCGTCTCATCCAATCGAGCATGGCATCTAAACCTCTGTTTGGCATCCTTTTGGGCATCGTTTAGATATAACACTCCCATGATGGCATTTGGAACCCTTCGGGCATCACCCTTCGACGTCTCTTGGTGATGGCATCGTCCCTCGAAACCTCAATGATGGAATCTCTCGTGTGACCATACAAATGAAGCACATATGCAACTGGTTTTGTCTTTCATATTAGTCCAAGTATGAATGCTCCAAGGACATGCCAAGCGATGTGAAACTTATGACCTATCATAAATGTGTCAATAAAGTACATTGAGCACAAATCGTGGCTTCACACTTGACATTTGAGTACCGGCCTAGGTCAAATCCGGATTGAACAATACGCTTCAATATTGCCGAACCAATAGAGTGACCTAGCTCGGCTTACTTCCATGCACGTCCAAGAACCAATGCCGTTCCAGATTTGGAGGCTCGATGTGAACTCAAGCATCAACCGTGACCTATGGACTTCTATATGCGAAAGCCACATCCATATTGCAATCATAATGCTCAAATATCAAATCTCATAACAACATAGATGGACGATTCAACCACAATAGTCACAACATACAATAAACCACATCACATAACCTTATACAACCAACCAAGACAATCGGACATGAAGATTAAGCCTATGTAATATTAATAAAAAATTCTCAATCAACAATCATGGTAAACCTCCTAACTCAAGTAATAACCTAAACCTAAACGAACTATTTCCACGAACCACGCCAACCCGAACAATCTCGACGAACACATCCTCACTCCTTGCTCATCCCCAAGCCTTATAGTCCAAGCATATCATGAGCAAACCATATAAAATTAATCACATGAGCTCTTCAACTTAGGATAGTCCTATGACACTAGAGACGGACCTAAATTCGAGTCACATACTGCGACGACCTAGCCGATGTTTAAAAAATATACTTATGACAACTAGGGCATGAGATACAATAATGGCGGAGGGATGGTGGCTCGAGGGTGGCACGGCTTGGTAGAATGACGTGAGGACAGTGACAGCAGTAGTTGGTGAACGGTGGACGGCGGATGGGTGTGTAGTGGCGACAACTAGTGGATGGGCGGATGACGGTGACCAAGCGAGCGCACAGGTAGCAGCTCAAGCGAGAGAGAGGAAGGGAAAAGGGAGAGAAAAAAAGAGAGAGGGAGGAGAGGAGGGGTTCGGTCGGTGGGGGAGAGGAGAGAGAGGAAACTTAGAGAGGAATGAGAAGCATTAATGAGGAAGTGGTCAATCACATTAAATGCACATTGCATTATTGTCCTAAGTCATGATGGCTCTAAACTTGAAGGGCAAGATGCAATCCTAGCTCTCTATCTTGCTAAGTCCGTCACCTAAGATCAAGGGTCAAGATTTCTTCTTGACTTCTCAATTATTAGTTAGGTTAAAAAAGGGTAACATGGTCCATTTCCCCTTGTCTACCCTAGAGTGACACCCACACCCTTTCCATGGCCTTCCAAAATTTATCTCATTTCAATTTAAATCTTAATAGGCTAAATTAGTCTCACCTCAAGATCCGGTAAAGTCTATGTCCTCAAATTAGTGCATTTCTTTGATTAATGCACTAACAGTTTCACTAAACCTATTTCAATTGGAACAGAATGCCTTGATAACATCTATAGTTGATAGCCGTAATTGGATCGGGATTCGTGGCTAAGTTTCGATTGGAAATAGCTTTAACGTGACCAATGCAAATTTCGACGGCATTGACAGAACTCGTGCAACTAGACTCGAACTGAATTTGACGCCTGTCCAGGGTTTTATGCATGACTTTTAGTTGAGCTTGGTCGATCCACAAATGACCCTCGGTTGTCACGTAATTGAGTAGGATTGATCAGCTTGCCTTAACTCACAGTCGTTTCGGATTAGATTAGGGTCATTCACGAACAGTATATTAATCGTGTAGCGTCACCAGCGATCAGTATATACTCAAGTTAAATCGATTTGTACCCGTTCATCAACTGATACGTGATGGCACGTGATTGCCCACATCGATCCCTATAGTCGAACGATCCTTTCAAGATCGATTGCTTCGGTCCATCGCAATCTTGATCCTAAGTTGCCTTGCCCCTAATTAGATAGTCGGCTCGTGAACAATTCCTAGGATTGAGTCACAGCCTATCTTCATTACTGATGTACCGATCCTTAGTTCATTTCTTGTTGTCTAAATAAAGGTTTGAATCAAGAATGTCATAGGCAAGGTAGCTTGATCGGCTTTTAGGTGGCTGGTTTTCAGGGCATGAATGATAACTATTTCGTTTTAGAAATTAATTTCTGACTTATTTTTTGAATGAGTTTCTAAGTAAAAATACGCTTTTCATAATGATGCAAAATTTTTGTTTCTGAAGCAGACATTCGTTCGATAACAACACAATATTTTTCTCACCCTATCGGATGGTCGGCTAGAGGGTAGTGACGGGCAGATAGTAGTGGACGACGGCGGGCGGCGGCGGCGGGGGTGGACGGCGAGCTAGTAGTGAGGGCGAGCAATGATAAGAGTTTTTATTTATCATTTTTGTTCCAGAAATAGAAAAGTGGAAAATTTTTACTTCTTATCTCAGTTTCAAATCTATTTTTTGACTAAAAATTCATTCCAAAAATAGAAATAAAATTGCTTTACCAAATGGGTTTTCTGTTCCAAACTTATTATCGGGAATAGAAAAATAGAAAAATAAAGAAACAAAATTGTTGTATGCGCACTCTCAAATTTTGGTTGGCTTCCTCAATGATGCGGCATGAGTGGTGATGATTTGTCTTTGAAAGGGTTAAAGAAATAGTGGCCTCGCAATTTCATTGGTAACTGTCTACCCTAGTAAGGAAACCATCTAGAAAGTCTTCAAATTGTCTCATGAGCCTTGGAGTCTTGGTGAAACGGATATCCCCTTTACATAACTCATTAAGCAAGTCCTTAAGTCTTAAGAAAAGTGATTGATTATTTGCAATTATTGAGAAGCCACCATTGAAAAGATCAAGGAACTTAAGCCATTTAGCCTTCACCACCTTATATTGTGAGCAACTAATGCCTCGGAAGCCAAGTTGTCAGGAGTTAGAAGCCTTGTAGTATGCTCTAGTATAAGCTTGGCCTTAATATAGGAATCTAGAGGATTTTTAGTACCAACTTGATCCGACTGTTGAGCTGAAGGAAGAGGTGTCGATTGGATCCCAGGAGCAGGGGGAGATGTTGATGAAGGGTCATGAATCGCTACGATGGCAGAGTTGGAACCATCACCCAAAGTAGTAGGAGAAGATCTTGAATTAACAACTTGACCCATAGGGAGCAACTAGATTGTCGAAGTAACATCCGCGATATCTAATGAAGTCAAACATAGCTCTATTTAGCAAGACATACAGAGCAATATAAAAAAAATAGTATAGTAGAAATGAATGAATACCTTGCCCTGACGTTGGAAGAAGCAGAGGAGCTTGAGTCGAAAAAGGGTAGTATGAGATATCGATATCTTCATTTGGCAAGCTTTGATCGTATGGAGAAATGGGTGGGCCCAGTAACATAAACAATTGTCACACTTACATTATATTAAGAAAAATGATTGTCGATGTGACAAGAAATACTTACCATATACTGCCAGAGGAGTTGGAGCGAGAACAAATGATGTACCTTTGAGAGAGGAAGGAGTGAAATTGCAACTTGCTACGGGAGTATGTGTGACATCCCAAATTTTCACTTTTGCTTTCAATTAAATTAATCCGGCATTTCATCGACGCGTCTGTAGGGTTGTTCTCAGAGCTGATCACTCTCGAGATAACTAGACTGTCTGGGAAAACAATTAAGGAATTTTAAGGTAATAGATTTGAGAATTCGACCAGGAATCGGCTATTCGACCATGCTCATATTTAGAGGCCATTACGGCACATCTAAAAATCAATTAGGGATCAGAGGTAGGTTGTTTCGATTGAGATGTGTGGCTAATCGTGGGTGACTCTATTAAATTGGAAAATTCTCGTCTGCCGGCACTAGACTGATTTTTCTATCGTTTTGGTACCCTGTGTCCGTATTTGAATCCTCGAGATTTTCACGACAACCGAGATTCGCCAATGAGTTGAGTGGGTTCATTGTGGCTCGAAGAAAATCAACCACGGGTCATTTGCACTAAAAACTATTAGAGAAAACTCCAATACTATTTTGAAGTTGACAAAACGTTTCCAAAAGTCCAGTCTAAAGACTTGCAGACTCAAAAGTTATGATTTGAAGAACTCCAGACTCTTTTTTCAAAGTCTGAAGACCGCAAGACTTTAGTCTAAAATGTCTGCCCTCAGTGACAGTTTCCAAACCGAAGGTTGAAGACTTATCCAGATGCGGGATTATCTTCAAGGATTCGATTCGTATGGTTTTTAGAAGACCTTATGGCTGGATTTAGCATTTACTTGACTGATTATTCTTATTGGAACTTACTCTGATATGAAGATAATTTGAAAGGCGAGTAAACTTGGAAGGTTCTACTTATGGAAACCAAAGATCCTGATTATATGAGCGAACAGGATTGACGGGCTTTCATCACAATCATCTAACGACTCGAAGATCTCCTTGATTGATTCTATCCAACGGGTAGATTGGAAGAATTCCTTAAGTAAGTGCCAACGGTTATGAAGGCATGAAGGAGTATATAAGGAGGACTCGCTAGTTGTTCGAGTGTGTACGTGAAAGAAGAATTCCAAAGTCTGAAGCATTCCAGTTACTTACTGTTTCATACGTTGAGCTCAAAGTTGTATACAAAAGAGAGAGATACTTAGTGAAACTTTGTGAGAGTCCAGTAGAGACTCATCACTGAGAAAGTCGAAGATCACAAGCTGTAAAATTTCTTTTGATTCATAGTGGAATCCAGCTAGTGGCCTGTTATCACGGGAGAGTGGACGTAGGCTTGATCTAAGCCGAACCACTATAAACCTTATGTTCTAATTCTCTTTTCTTGAACTCTTTACTTTCATTCGTATATTTGCATGTTCATTTAAAGATGATTACGTTCTTAGTCTATCATCTTTTAAAAGAAAATTATTTCTACTGAGTTTTGTGAAGATTTTTATTTACACCTATTCACCCCCCTCTAGGTGTTTGCACTAGCACTTTCAAAAACTTCTGAAAGTTACCCGATAGCCTAGGTCACGCTAAAATCACGCCGAATTGAAATTAATCGCGAATTTGAATCCGATTTTAGAAATTGAAAGTTCTGTCATGTCACAATTAATTCTAAGAGTGTCGACTCAATCTTAGAAGATTTTTTTGCAAGCCAGGACTTTTTGAGAAAAAGTCGGCATGGGGCCGTTTTTGTCCAGAAAAAGTCAGGGGTCGTTTTTGATCGCGCAATTGGAAGCAAGATGGTTCAATTGGTGAGGAAAAATAGCAATTTGATTATTGGTTTGATGATTGAATTTTTAGAGGCCGTTAGGTGTTGAATTGAGAAGCAATAAATGTCCAATTGAAGGGAAAATACATGAAATTCGTATGCCCCCAACCACCATGACTTTTGGACCATCTCAAGTCCTCTAGAAGGGGGTAATTATGGCTGATTTTTGTTGAGGAAAGCCAGCTAGTGGAAGGATAAGAACAAGGGGACAATTGAGGAGAAAATAAGACCAAGTGGACCCCTTTTGCTCCCTCATCTCTCCCTCTCTCCCTCACCTGCCATCCATAGCTCCTCCTCCCTCATGTTTGTGTTGTTCGAACACCAACAGCCACCGAGGAAGCCGGCTGAGTAGCCATCCCCGTCGCACGCCGTCGCCTGTCGCCGTTCGTTGCTCCTCCTCACGCGCGAGCTGTCTTGCCTTGCCGCGCGTGCCTCCGCCCCTTCTCGTCTATTCCGCTGTTCCAGTAAGCTATTTCGCCGTCCAGCAGGCCCAGCCGGAGCCACCTCGCCCTCGTTTAGCCGCTGTGAAGCACCGCTGGTGGCCGCCGAGTGTCCCTGTTGTGTCCGCCGGTCTTGCCTCGCCAACCAGCCCTCGTTTTCCTCTTTTGCAGCCACCAAACAGAACCCGAATCAGTGGTTTTCCAGCAGCACCCTAGGCCCGTTTTGAGGTTGTTCCCGGTCTCGAAAGCTAGGCCCGCTTTGGAGTTTTCCATCCCCAATTGCGTCCCCGTCGATTTGAACCGATCGGATCGCCGAACAAGTGAGTTTAACTCACTAATCCTCATTTAGTAGGTTAATTACGCTTAGGGGTTGATTAGATTAAATTAAGCAATGTTTAGGTGGATAGTTTGATTAGATTAGCGAATTTAATTAATTGCCGATGCATGTTAGGTGGTTAGTTAGTGCAATTAGGGCCTAGACGAGCTCTAGTATTTATCTAGAGTGACTCGAAAATTTTCCGGGTCCGTTTCGGTTGTCAATTAGGTATTACGGGTCTAAGTTGGATTTATTGGCATTTATTTAATATTTTCCGTAATTAATTATTTAATGAATTATTTTCCGGAAATTAGACCGGGATAGTTGGTGATCGGAATTTTATGTTGATTATTGTGGTGCAATCTGTTTATTTAATTGAGCCTTAATTTGTACTGATTTTGAATGAATTGTATTTTAGGATTTTATTCCTAAATTAATTAATTTTGGTAATTAATTGGAAAATTATCGGACGTCGGTCTACAACGCCAAAAATCTATTTTTGGATTGTTGAAAGAAGTGGGAGGAACAAAAGTGAAATTATGGTATTTTGGCTAAGGCTGACTGTGTACCTACACATGGCTATTTTTTTCGGGTATGATAAAAATGATGAATTGACTATATGTTGAGGTGGTATACTATATTGGCCAGGAGGCCCTAATTTATCAGTTTTGGGTGAGCATATATATATAGTATACCATATTATCAGCTTTGGGCGAGCAATTTATTATTAGCTTTGGGCGAGCAATATATTATCATCTTTGGGCGAGCATATAAAGTATACTATATTGGCCTGGGGGCCTTAATTTATCAGCTTTGGGTGAGCATATATATAGTATACTATATTATC
Organism: Eucalyptus tenuipes; assembly: GCA_014182365.1. Taxonomy (NCBI): domain Eukaryota; kingdom Viridiplantae; phylum Streptophyta; class Magnoliopsida; order Myrtales; family Myrtaceae; genus Eucalyptus; species Eucalyptus tenuipes. Next base: position 19,121,722 of record CM024539.1, on the reverse strand, counting down.
AGCTTTGGGCGAGTAGTCCTGATTTGATAGCACTTTATAGATAGTTTTAATGTACCGGCTAGGGGAAGGTCGTGGTGACATGTAATCGACTGAGTCGATTGATCGATGATTCGATCTGATTGAATAATTGTTTGAATTATATTGTTTGATAGGAAGGAACTTAGGCCAATGTAAGTCCTCTGACTCGTGTTGTGCTTAGGCAGCCCTTAGGGCATATTTACTTCCTAATCGGGTCTTACGGGGTAGAACTCGTTGAGACGTCATCTCACTCCGTTGTGGGATAACATTTTCAGGTTCCTAGTTAACAGTGGTGGAGGACCCGAAGCCCGGAGTTTAGGAGGTGAAGCCCGAAGACTCGACGATCTTGTCCGACTAGTTAGTCATAGGACAATTCTCTTTTGTTGAAAGTCGATCCCTTTTTGTAGTCTTCTATGTATAAACCTGTGTGTTTATAAAAAAAGTATTTTGTGAAAAATTGGCCATACTTTTCTATCCCATCTTGTTGTTGTCTGGGGATTTATTAATTGCTTCCGTATGCGTATTAAAATGAATGGGTTGGCGATGCGTCCTGGGACATCTCTTTTAACCGACCAAGGAGGGATAGGCGCGCGCTCGAGGATCGGGGTGTGACATCCTCATTTAAGTGGTATCAAAGCGAAGGTTAAGGATTGGAGTGATAAGGTGCGATGGTTCATGGGATAGTGGTAGGAAATACCTTTAAATTCATGTTGATGCATGTCTGTGGTAGTTGTTTGGTAGAATTGCCTGTGGTGTGGATCACTTTGTTTCTAATTCGGTGTGGAATTGGAAGCAGGCTGCAGTAGTTAAAGCTGAGCCATGAGTGATAAGGAGCAGCGAACTCCCAGTAAGAGGATCGTTAGGGCCATGACTCAGGGTAGGACACCGACCAGGGTCGGTAATCGAGGAGGCTGAGGTCGAGCACTAGCTCAGGCTAGGGCGAGTGGAGTGGCACCACCTCCCGTTGGTGCCGAGGTAACAGCCCCTGGTGATCCCAGAATAAAAGGGATCATGCAGGTGCTTGAGGCCATAAGAGACATGATGGGACAGCAAGCACAAAACCAAGCCGCCGTTGTTGCAGCCGCTGCTACTGCTGCCATTGTCGCCGTCGCTGAGGCCGCACCTGTTGCCGCACTTGTTGCCGCACTGCTGAAGTTCCGCCAGGAATTGTAGTCGCTGGGAGACTGATTCATAAGTTGGTGGAGCAGTTCTTAAAGCCGAACCCGCCAAGATTCACGAGTACATGAGACCCCGAGGCCGCGTCTCTGTGGATGCAAGATCTGGAGAAAGCCTTTGCACTTCTAATGTGCAACGAAGAGGAGAAAGTGGTATTGGCTGTGTACCAACTTCAAGGCAATGCAAATATCTGGTGGAGAGCCGCCAAGGATACAGTATTTCCAGAGGGTGTGGTTCCGTTGTGGGACGCCTTCCTTAGAGCTTTTAACGATCAGTATTTTTCGGGTACTGCTTGAGAGCAAAGGATGGAGGAGTTTCAGCATCTCCGCCAAGTGAATATGACAATATGGGGTGGAATTTGCGGAGCTTTCTCAGTATGCTCCGAGACTGATTGAGGACCCCGAAGAAAAAGCTTGAAGATTCAGAAATGGTCTTCGTTTTGAACTAAAGCAACCTTTACTACCGTTATATCTGACAGAATATCGAGAAGTCTATCATCGAGCCCAGATGATAGAGAGAGGTTTGAATGAGCAAGCTTCCTCATCTGGATCGAGGTTTAGCTCTCACCGAGAAGGAATCCACCATGGGAAGAGACCCATGACTAGAGGTAGATTCTAGGTTTCGCCCAACAAGAAGGGTGGAATTGGAAAATCAGGATCGAGTCAGAATGGTCTGTGTCGCTTTTGCGAAAGGCGACATGGTTTAGCTTCGTGTCCCTGAAGACCGGGTGTCTGTTTTGGATGTGGCCAGCAGGGTCACATGATCAGAGATTGTCCTAATAGACCGAGAGGACAACCGCAGTTGCCGCTGCCACCACCTATGGGTCAGATTAGGGGGTATGCACCGCAGAACGCGACATAAGGAGGACAACTGAGACCACCGGTTCAGGGCATGGTGTATGCCATCACGCAAGGTTAGGCAGAGGCTGCGCCTGACGTGATCACAGGTATGGTTTCGCTGAACGACCATCCTGCTTGCCCTTTATTTGACCCAGGGGCAACCCATTCCTTTATTGCCAAGCAGTATGTTAAGTTGATAGGATTGAATCCTGAATTGCTAGAATCTGTTGTTAGCATATCTACACCATTAAAGGATAAGGTGTTAGCTGCTTTGGGTTGTTTTGGTTGCAAGTTAGCAATTGGTGAGCGAGTGGGGGAAATATACTTATTAGTCCTAGCCATGTATGACTTTGATTTAATTATTGGCATAGACTGGCTCACCAAGCAACGAGCTAAAATGGATTGCTATCGCAAGGCGATTCAGTTTGACCCGTTAGAAGGTGAGAGCTTCGAGTTTGTTGGGAATCGAGGAGGACTCTCGAATATCTTGATCTCGTCGCTAGAGGCAACTCGTTTGTTAGACGAGGATTGCCAAGGTTACCTAGCAACTATCGTGGATACGACAGTTGAGGAGCTGAAGGTGGAAGACATTGTTGTGGTGCAATAATTTCCAGATGTCTTTCCAAAGGAATTGCCAGGACTACCGCCAGAAAGAGAAATTGAATTCGTGATCGAGCTAGCACCCGGGACAGAGCTAATCTCTAGGGCTCCTTACTGGATGGCATTATCGGAGTTGAAGGAACTGAAGGTGTAGATACAAGAGCTTTTGGATAAAGGATTCATTCGTCCTAGTGCATCACCTTGGGGAGCGCAGTTCTGTTCGTAAAGAAGAAAGATGGTTCGTTGCGCTTGTGCATCGACTATCGACAAATCAATCAGGTAACGATCAATAACAAATATCCACTCCCGAGGATTGATGACTTGTTTGATCAGTTGCAAGGAGCATCGATATTTTCGAAGATCGACTTGAGGACAGGATATCATCAGCTGAGGATCAAGAAGGAGGACATTCCTAAGTCAGCATTTCGTACTCGGTATGGTCATTACGAGTTCACTGTGATGCCATTCGGGTTGATGAATGCTCTAGCTGCCTTCATGGATTTGATGAACCGAGTATTCAAGGAATATCTAGATCAGTTTGTGATCGTGTTCATCAATGATATTCTGGTGTATTCGAGAAGTGATGAAAAGCATGAGAGTCATTTGAAATTAGTGCTGCAGATACTAAGAGTCCATCAATTGTATGCCAAGTTTAGCAAGTGCGAGTTTTGGTTGACTCGTGTTGCTTTCTTAGGTCACGTGATTTTAGGCGAAGGAATCTCTGTGGACCCGAGCACGATTGAAGCCGTGATTAATTAGCCAAGACCGACTACAGTGACAGAAATCAGAAGTTTTCTGGGTTTGGCAGGTTATTACAGACGGTTTGTGGAAGGGTTCTCATCATTAGCGTCATCACTGACAAGACTCCTGAAGAAGAGAAATTTGTGTGGATGGACAAGTGCGAGCATAGTTTCCAAGAGTTGAAGCAAAAGCTGACTACCGTACCTGTGCTGACCATTCCATCTGGTCCTAGAGGATTCAAGATCTATAGTGATGCATCATTCAGAGGATTGGGTTGTGTGCTGATGCAACATGGTAGAGTTGTTGCATACGCCTCCCGTTAGTTGATGTCTCATAAACAGAACTATCTGACGCATCACTTAGAACTCGCGACGATTATCTTTGCCTTGAAGATTTGGAGACACTATTTGTGCGGAGAAAGATTCTAGATCTTCACGGACCATCAAAGTTTCAAGTACTTGTTCTCTCAGAAGGAGTTGAACATGAGATAGCGCCGATGGATGGAATTGCTGAAGGACTACAACTGTGATATCCTATATCACCCGAGAAAGGCGAACAAGGTCGCCGATACTTTGAGTTGAAAGTCTTCAGTTGCTCATATATTGATTAAGGAGTGAAACCTAATTGTGAGACTCGAGATTCGGTATTCAAGTTTGAGGTAGGCCACCTTTCGAGTCTTATAGCCACCCTTAGAATTGAACTGGATGTTCATATCATAATCAAGCTACTCTAACCGACAGATCCAGATGTACAGAAGATTCTACAGGAAGACACTGAGAAAAGAAAGGCTGACTTTCAGATTTCAATCGAAGGAACGCCGAGGTTCTGAGGACGTCTAGTTGTACCAAACGATGTGGAGCTTAGAGAGGATATCTTATCAGAAGCACATCGTAGCAGTTACAGCATTCATCCTAGTAGTACCAAAATGTATTAGAATCTGCGTCATACTATTGGTGGTCAGGTATGAAAGCGGACATCGCCAAGCATGTCGCCAAGTGTTTGACATGTCAGCAGGTCAAAGCTCAACATTGTAAGCCGGGAGGACTTCTGCAACCTCTCGCAATCCCAGAGTGGAAATGGGAGCAAATCACGATGGATTTCGTGACTGGACTACCGAGGATCAGAGAGGAAATGATTCGATTTGGGTAGTGGTCGATAGACTGACAAAGTCGACCCACTTCATTGTAGTTCGAAAGGACCTCAATTTGGATAGGCACGCAGATCTATATGTGCATCAAGTAGTTCGTTTGCATCGAGTGCCGGTTACGATAACTTCAGATCGAGACTCGAGATTTGCTGCCACTTTTTGGAAGAGCCTACAAAGTGCCTTAGGTACCAAGCTGCAGTACAGTACGGCATATCATCCTCAGACGGATGGTCAGTCTGAGAGGACAATTCAGACCCTTGAAGACATGCTGAGAGCTTGTGTATTAGACTTCAAAGAAAGTTGGGAAGAACAATTACACTTGGTCGAATTTGCCTACATTAATAGTTATCAACAGAGCATTCAAATGGCTTCTTTTGAAGCGTTGTATGTCAGAGTGTGTAGGACACCAGTTTGTTGGGATGAAGTTGGGGAAAGAAAGATCACAGGGCCAGAGTTGTTTCAGCAGTTAGTGGATGCCGTGGCAGTGATTAAAAACAAATTAAAGACCGCTCAGAGTAGACAGAAAAGTTATGCAGATAAGCGTCGAGGGCTTTTGGAATTCCAAGTTGGTGATCACGTTTTTCTGAAGGTGTCACCTATGAGGGGAACTTCGTGCTTTGATAAGAAAGGCAAACTGAATCCGAGGTATGTAGGTCCATTTGAAATTCTAGAGAGAATCGAAACCTTAGCGTATCATCTTGCGTTGCCGCCGAGATTGGCGCAAGTGCATGACGTTTTTCACGTGTCAATGTTGAGGAAGTACGAGCCTGACCCGATCCACGTGCTTAATTTTGAGGAATTGGACGTGGATGACCATGTGTCATACGTTGAAAGCTCGGTTCAGATTGTGGACAGAAAAGAGCAAGTTCTGAGTACAAAGACCATTACGTTGGTCAAAGTGGTTTGGCAACACTACGGTACTAAAGGAGCAACATGGGAGACTGAAGAGTAGATGAAACAGTTGTACCCCCACCTTTTTGCCTAAGTATTGTAATGGTTTAAATTTCGAGGACGAAATTTTTATAAGAGGGGAAGAGTTGTGACATCCCAAATTTTCACTTTTGCTTTCAATTAAATTAATCGGGCATTTCATCGACGCGCCTATAGGGTTGTTCTCAGAGTTGAGCTGTTTCACAGAGCTGATCACTCTCGCGATAACTAGACTATCCGGGAAAACAATTAAGGAATTTTAAGGTAATAGACTTGAGAATTCGACCAGGAATCGGCTATTCAACCGTGCTCATCTTTAGAGGCCATTACGGCACAGTTAAAAATCGATCAGGGATCAAAGATAGATTGGTTCTCTTGAGATGTGTGGTTAATCGTGGGTGACTCCACTAAATTGGAAAATTCTCGTTGGCTAGCACTAGATTAATTTTTTCATCGTTTTGGTGCCCTATGTTTGTATTTGAATCCTTGAGATTTTCACGACAACCGAGAGTCGCCAATGAGTCGAATGGGTTCATTGTGGCATGAAGAAAATCAACCACGGTTCATTTGCACTAAAAATTTCTGAAAGTTACCTAGTAGCTTAGGTCACGCTAAAATTGCGCCGAATTGAAATTAACCGCGAATTTGAATCCGATTTCAGAAATTGAAAGTTCTGTGATGTCACAATTAATTCTAGGAGAGTCGACTCAGTCTCAGAAGATTTTTCTGCAAACCGAGACTTTTTGAGAAAAAGTCAGCATAGGGCTGTTTTTGTTTAGAAAAAGTGAGGGGTCATTTTTGATCGCGCAATTGGGAAGCAAGATGATTCAATTGGTGAGGAAAAATACCAATTTAATTATTGGTTCGATGATTGAATTTTTAAAGGCCGTTAGGTGTTGATTTGAGAAGCAATAAATGTCCAATTGAAGGGAAAATACATGAAATTCGTATGCCCCCCACCATCATGACTTTTGGACCATCTCAAGTCCTCTAGAAGGGGTAATTGTGGCTGATTTTTGTTGAGGAAAGCCAGCTGGTGGAAGGATAAGAACAAGGGGACAATTGAGGAGAAAATAAGACCAAGTGGACCCCCTTTGCTCCCTCATCTCTCTCTCTCTCTCCCTCACCTGCCGTCCACAGCTCCTCCTCCCTCTTGTTTGCATTGTTCAAACACCACCAACCATCGAGGAAGTCGGTTGAGCAGCCGTCTCCGTCACACGCCGCCGCCCATCGCCGTTCGCCACTCCTCCTCGCGCGTGCGTCGTCGCACCTTGCCGCGCGTGCCTCCGCCCCGTCTCGTCTGTTCCGCCGTTCCAACAAGCTATTTCGCCGTCTAGAAGGCCCAATTGGAGCCACCTCGCCCCCGTTCAGCTGTCATGAAGCACCGTCGGTAACCGCCGAGTGTCCCTGCTGCCTTCGCTAGTCTTGCCTCGCCAACCGCCCTCATTTTCCTCTTTTGTAGCCACCAAACAGAACCTGAATCAGTGGGTTTCTAGTAGCACCCTAGGCCCGTTTTGAGGTTGTTCCCGGCCCCAAAAGCTAGGTCCGCTTTGGAGTTTTCTGTCCCCCTTTGTGTCCTCATCGATTTGAACCAATTGGATCGCCGAACCAGTGAGTTTAACTCACTAATCCTCGCTTAGTAGGTTAATTACGCTTAGGGATTGATTAGATTAAATTAAGCATGGTTTAGGTGGATAGTTAGATTAGATTAGCAAATTTAATTAATTGCCGATGCATGTTAGTTGGTTAGTTAGTGCAATTAGGGCCTAGACGAGCTCTAGTATTTATCTAGAGTGACTCGAAAATTTTCTGGATTCGTTTCGGCGATCAATTAGGCATTATGGGCCTAAGTTGGATTTATTGGCATTTATTTAATATTTTCCGTAATTAATATTTAATTAATTATTTTCTGAAAATTAGACCGGGATAGTCGGTGATCGGAATTTTATGCTGATTATTCTGGTGCAATCTATTTATTTAATTGAGCCTTAATTTGTGCTGATTTTGCATGAATTGTATTTTAGGATTTTATTCCTAAATTAATTAATTTTGGTAATTAATTGGAAAATTATAGGGCGTTGGTCTATAGCGCCAAAAATCTATTTTTGGATTGTTGAAAGAAGTGGGAAAAACAAAAGTGAAATTATGGTATTTTGGCTAAGGTCGACCGTGTACCTACACACAGCTATTTTTATTGGGTATGATAAAAATGATGAATTGACTATATGTTGAGGTGGTATACTATATTGGCCAGGGGGCCCTAATTTATCAGCTTTGGGTGAGCATATATATATAGTATACCGTATTATCAGTTTTGGGCAAGCAATTTATTATCAGCTTTGGGTGAGCATATATAGTATACTATATTAGCCTGGGCGTCCTAATTTATCAGCTTTGGGTTAGCATATATATAGTATATTCTATTATCAGCTTTGGGCGAGCTATATTATCTATTTATTAGCTTTGGGTGAGCAGTCCTGATTTGATAGGACTTTATAGATAGTATTGAATGTACCGACCAGGGGAAGGTCGTGGTGACATGTAATCGATTGAGTCGATTGATCGATAATTCGATTTGAGTGAATAATTGTTTGAATTATATTGTTTGACAAGATGGAACTGAGGTCAAGGTAAGTCCTCTGGTCCGTGTTGTGCTTAGGAGGTGGAACTCGCCGAGACGTCATCTCACCCCGTTGTGGGATAACATTTTTAGGTCCCTAGTTGACATCGGTGGAGGACCCAAAGCCCGGAGTTTAGGAGGTGAAGCCCGAAGACCCGGTGATCTTGTCCGACTAGTTAGTCATACGAAAATTCTCTTTTGTTGAAAGCCGATCCCTTTTTGTAGGCTTCTATGTATAAACTTGTGTGTTTATAAAATGTATTTTGTGAAAAATCGGCCCTACTTTTCTATCCCATCTTGTTGTTGTCTAGAGATTTATTAATTGCTTCCGCATGCGTATTAAAATGAATGGGTCAGCGATGCGTCCTAGGACGTCGCTTTTAACCGACCAAGGAGGGATGGGCGCGCGCTCGAGGATCGGGGCATGACAGTATGAATGATTACACTAGCATCACCTTGGGAAAGAGGTTCATCGCTAAGAATAATTTGGTTCCCAAGATCCGAGGAGGTAACGATAGCCTTGGTAATATGACTAGTACATGAGGGAGGAGATGTGTTCAAGGCCTTACCAATATGAACACCTTTAGTTTCACTATCTGATAGAATGGAGGAGGTTTTCTTTGTCTTTCTAGTCTAAGGTAAACTGGCATTTATTTCTCCTAAACTTCGGTCGGTTGTGTCTTATTAGTCCTTTAGTTCTAGTTGATTAAGAAATAGTTGCCAAAGGTAAATACACATTAGAAAAGTTTGGCGGCCTTTGCTCTATTACTCTTTTGAAAACGTAACTAATATTAAGGTAACTTCCTAATATATTTTGAAGATTGACAAAACCTTTCATGAGTGTCTATTGAATGTGACGAAAGTAGTTTTATGTGATATTCTTGAAGAAATGATGTTTAGACTTTATCACCTGATGAAGAAGTCTATTTAGACTTGGAGAATATCGAATATATGAAGCGCAATGGCTAGTAATTTGGCTTGTTTTTTTTTTCCTTGAAGATGTTAATTGTCTTTCTATCCAGGAAGGATAAGTATCAATGTAATCCTTGCATAGAAAGGATTCACAGTTTGATTGACAATCAACCAAAGACAAGATACTCTTTCCTAATGAAGAACTCTACTTATGGAAACCCAATTTCGGTTGTATGGACGATTGAATCAATGGGAGATTCTAATATGGTAATTCAAACGATGACCAAATCTTCTCATATCATTCATATCCAATGGGTTGATTGGAAAAATGATCCTTAAAATATTGTCCAATGATCAGTTTGGAAATAGAGGAGTGTAAAAGGCGATTGTGGTGCTGAAGTAAGCATGAGATCATGAATATGAAATTCTAAAGTTCAAAGAGAGCTTCCATATTACACGCTTGTCTTTGTGAGTTGCAATTGTAATCTTTGAGAGGCAATTGTTAGAGTGATTGTATGAGATTGGAAGAAAGAATCATACATACTTGAATAGCTAATACTTAGATTCTGTAACCTCTTATTGATTCTCCAGTAAAATCCAGCTAATAGGCTGTCAGTGTATGGGAGTGGACGTAGGCTTGCAATAAGCTTACTATAATAATTGTGTGCAAATTTCTCTATATGTTTAACTCTCTATTGTTTTATTTGATAGCATTTTGCACACAAGAGAATCTGCTTACTACATAGTTTCTCATCAAACTTGGTTCTTTCGTAAGATTGAACTTGGTTATTTTAAATTCCACTTTAATTTGTCTTGATTGTGTATAATCACCTAATCACCTATTCACCCCTTCTAGGTGATAGTGTTATCGAAAAATAATTGAGAAGGTTGGACCTGAGCAACAAATACTGGACGGTCTTTTAGAGACACTTTTTCAACCTCTTCATCCATTGACGAACCTAAATCCCACTCAAAAGAATCTTCTTGATTGACGACTTGCTGCAGATTTGCTTGACAGGGAGATCCTTCTTGATGTCCTTGATCAGTGACTCTCCTTTTGTCCAGCCAATGACTCTATGCTTGGGTCAGGGACTACATGCCTTAACCTGTTCTAGGATAGTGCTAGTGGCATCATTGAAGTTATCATTAGTACAGAGAGAATGCCACCATAGTGCCTATTAAGAAGTACAATTAGGATCATGCTTGAACTCATTAATGTCATTGGAGTATCGAGCATGCATTGATTTTGTGATCTCGGAATAGTAGTCAAAAGGTCTATCCTCTAATTGTTTGTACCGGTGCTTGCTCATGGAAGGGAATTCAAAGGAAGATGGAATCGACATAGCATAGCTTGTGTTGGTCCAAACTACCTAGCACGATACTGTGGGGAATACACTTTGAACCCATGGTAAAATCTCCCTTTCACCGATAACCTTAATGGAAAATGGACCAGGGTAAGCACGTTGACCTAGAATTCAAAAGACTTCTTTTGAGGAAAGAAATTATAGAGGTGAGAGTAAGCATTAGATATGTAAGGAAATAACTTGAAGCCGTCCTACTCAAATTCTAAGAACCGTCAAAGAAACTGTTTGAAGGATGGCACATGTAATGTAGGATGGCTAAGCAATCAACAATTGACAAAGTCAAGAATATGGGGTTGAGGATCCAACTAGTCATACTAAGGTAGGATGCAAGTTTGACCACCAAGAAAGATGGGAAATATAGAGTAATCTAGGCTTGTAGAAGCCAAAATGGACCAAAAAGGTTACGTTCCTCCTTGGACCATATAGCTAAAGAGGCATGAGTAAAACCCCCCGTATAGTGCAATAAAGGAGTGTGCTGGGATTTGTTTCAACAGACAAGAATATATGCATAGGTAAATTTGAATCAAAATGATTCGTGGTAGAAGTAAAAAAGCCTGTATATTTATTTCCATAACATTATTCATACATTTTAATAAGAAACATATGGAAGTGACAATAGGTTGATCACATTACCCTTGTACCATGCTCCAAAAGTTTATTTCCGATGTTCTTTATATTCTAACCACGAACGTTTAATATCTTTGTAACTTGGTTTCAACGTTGTTTAGATCTTTACAACGAATGCATGGTCTTCTTGTAACATTTTCTGACATTCTTCATATGTAGTTCAGATCTAGGCCACAAAAGCTTGGTGTGTTCATAGCATTGGTTCTAATATTTATCAGATCCTGACTGCGAATGTCTAATCTCGTCGTGGTGCAAGTTCTGACGTACTCTGATTATGATGTTTTTTAGTTCTAACTCCATAAATGTCGGGTCTCTAGTTCAAACATACCACCAACTTGTGTCGAAAAGCAAAGAGAAACTTGAGAGAACTCATCATGGCAATTATGCTAGCAATTGCTCTTGTGCGTGATTACTTAATTGATCACTATCATCACTCGACCATTGTGGATCATCCATCTGATCCTTTCTCTCAATTGCTTTTCATAACCAGTCCTAAATAGAGGTGAGCAAGGTCCGAGGGGTAGTTCCACACTAGATTCGAGAACCACCTACTTAGGACTGGTTCCCAAAAATTGGGATAGGGAAGCCCCTGTTGATTCCATGGATTCACCCGGGAACTGAATTGCTAGTTTAGTCCAGTTCTTGGGTGGGTTCATAGAACCGATATCATCAGGTTTCATGCGTTAACACTATAATATGTAATAAAGAATTACATAACGGAATCACCTCATCAAAGACACTCAGTTAGAGCCAATGAACCAATAATATTATTATGTTAGGAAGTGTGTAAGCAAGAAAGCACACTCACCAAACCTTTTATAAGTGGGCAAAAGCATATACTTATCTAACATAAAAACTAGTAAGTAGTCGAGAGATTTATGATTTATGATTTTTATATTAAAATTAAAGATATATTATATATTATTGATCCGATTTGGGTGCGTGGTTCCAAAACCTAGAACCAGGAACCGTATCGGTGCCCACCGGTTCCAATAAATTGGAATGGAGAATCGGACCGGTTCTCTTAGAAACCATCAGTTCTTAGGTAGTCTGGTCCAGTTCCAGGCGGTCCGAATAGTTCTCGGTTCCTTTGCACACCTCTAGTCCCATATCACATTTAATTTGGCTCATTAACTCTAAGATTGTTTCAGAAATTAATTCGGCCGTAACGTCTTAGGGATTAAGTTCTGAGACTGTTTCAAATACTATTTCGAGTATTAATTCTGTAACCGTTACAAAGCATTATTCTAGGAATTAATTTGTAATCGTTGCAAGTCTTTATTCTAGGCATTAATTTTATAACCGTTACAAAATTTTAATTTGACCGTTACATCTGAAACCATTTTAGAAAATTAATTGGTCATTACAATCTAATACCTTTTTAGGTAATTAAATTGCTTATTGATTCTAAAACCATTTTAGATCATGAATGTGACCATTAAATCTGAAACCATTTCAAATCTTTAATTTAGCTGTTAAATTAGAAACATTTTCAAATTATTAATTTGGCTATTGATTCTGAACTCACTTCAGATCATTAATGATGCTACTGATTCTGAACTCACTTTACATCATTAATGCAGCTATTAATACTAAATCACTAATTTGGTTGTTGAATCTGAACCTACTTTAGATCTTTGATTCGGCCGTAAAGTTTGAAAACCCTTTTAGATCTTTTATTTTTAGTTGGACTCAATCTGATTAGCTCAATTGCAAACACATTTGCAATATTGTTTCTCCTGTTCTAACGTCATTCCAGATTGGTTATAGGGTGCACATATCAAGGTTCATTAATAAGCTAGTAGTATGACTTGTACTAACACATTAGCACAACCAAGAGAACTAGTTGTCTCGATCAATCTCTAGTTCTTACAAATCACAAGTGTAAACTAGCAATTAGTCATGGCTATCTAGATGACGTGAATATCTGAAGAGCATAATGAATCTGTTAGCTTTGGCAATCATGTATAATTCAATTATTACTATGTCCCGATCGAACAAAAGCCATGTAATTATTTGTCAAGCCACCAATTTGATCATATGCCCAAATTCAACTGACATGTATTTCTACAAGACATGAACCATTTATTCTCAGTTACAACCTTGGCCAAGGATTTCAGTACAATGTCACGATTAGATCGCATAGGACATCAATCTTTTATCTTGTATATCTACATATATATAATAGGAAGACAGATTCCATATTGCACATGCATGTGCCTTTGTATGTGAACAAACCATGACCATTAAGTATAGAGATGGTTCAACGGATTGTCATCATGTGCATTTGTGAACCACAACCATCCGACATATAAGTCAGCATCATACTTTAGGTCTAAGGATGTTACACAAGACCAAAGCATGAACTATTACTCATTGACCCCGCTTAAAGTTTCCATGTTGCTAATCATTCTATGCATGCCATGTTTAGTGAACTTAGACAAGCACTTATGTTCTAGCTCGGATATCACAATACTCAATGACTTGTGACTCATTGTCCCCTCAGGGATCCAATACTAAATTGTGAAACTTGAGAACACACAGCTCTCAACATTTAATTGATCGAGAACTGTTTAAAGATTTAGTTTACTTGTAAACCTATTATACATATTCTTAAGTCCTTAAGAATATGTTCAGTTGCAGTTAATTTTATGAACTCATTCATATAAACGAGACAATGAATGGATATTTCTTTACCATTAAAAAAATAATGCAACTTAAATCCCTAACATGCAATTATTACATTATTGCTTTGGGGCACATAACTAACAGAGTGGACCCAAAGCAAATGGTGTACCTGAAGTGAGGCTTGAAGTAATGCCAAGAAGGTCCTTTGACACTTTGTGGGTTGAAAGAATGAAGACATATATGGAAAGCCATAATGGACAGACTTTAGAATGAATCTACGCAAGAACCTCCCATAAGAGAGAACATTATCATCAATGTCGGTAGGTCGAGGAGTTCAGGAGGATCAATGTTTTTCTCAGGAATGTCAAAAGGAAGAAAGCTAGCAATAGCATAAGCATCCAAAATAGTGATCGACATGGGAGGTGTAGTGAAAAAGAAACAGTTAGCTAATGGAGACCATAAGCTAATGGCGGCATCCAAAAGACCTGGATTCAAATCCTTGCTAAAGCAGCAAAACTTAAGAGCATTGTCGATACCAACCCTCTCCCAAATAGGATGTATTTGATTATCGGCCTTCATCCTTAGATACAATCTATGGAAATTTGCTTTGAAGGAAGGGAGACCTCTGAGTCGAGTAGGCTCTGTGGTTCAGACGTTTATAATAGAAGGCCTTTAAATGGGAAGTAGTTCCCCACTTCTACGAGGGAAACAATGTCTAAGAGGTGCAAGAATTTTGAAAATGGTTTTTGAGACAATGATCGAGGATTAGCATGTTGGGGTGCTCATCAATCACAATTAGAAGATTCAAGGAACAATTCTTGTGATGCTCATCCTTTTGTAGTCTATCAAAGTTAGCAATAGAGCTTATAGAAGGATGCTTAGGAGGTCCAGGAGCCATGGAGAACAATGGAGTTTAAGACGTGGAAAAGCCAAGGGTTTTAAACAAGATGAAAAGTTTAGGGTTCAAGATCGAAGGCAACGGATGTTTAAAAATCAAATCTTTATCCGAATATGTACTTTCTCGGGATAGAAAACGATTCAAAAGACGCTAATTCAAAAAGATAAGAGCCATAAAGATAACAATTCGCGAGCACGGTCAATTAAGGCAACGCGTCAGGACATTACTGGGTCCAATAAGATAGCTAGGTGCCCGCGGGTTTTGAAGCGTTGGAGGAATAGTGTGCATCGTGATAGCACCCTAGAAGAAGAATGCATACGTTAGAGGTATCACTTTAAAAGAATTAAAATCTCTTTAATCCTTTTAAAAAGGGGCATACGTTTACACAAGAAAACGATCAAGTTATCAACATAGATGAATAAGTGACTGGTAGGGTACCGCATGACTAACACATGACTAATGTGTGGACATTGGCATGCATGTGACGGATTGGTGATGACCATGTTGATATTAGCACACATTAGCAACACATGTTGATGGGTACTACCAATCAATTGTCAATACACAATGACAAATGACAATCAACAGGTGTGTCGATGAACAAAGGATAGTGTACGATTCATTGAATGTATGAGAAGTGTTGAGATATAATTCAAAGCTCAAGACCATCGTATGGACAATTGAGATTGTGGAGTAACTAACATGAATGTTTCAAGAAAGCAATAGTTCGAGAACAACATTGCGGGATTATTAGAATCTAGGCACAAAACTTTCAGAATGAAAGAACGAAGGAACAACCACTCGCTAGTAAAATCGTGAGGCAGTTAACAATCGTTTTTAAAAGAATAACCACTTGAGAACAAAACAAGATCAACAGATTGTGAAAGTATAGGCGTAAAACGTTTGAAAATGGAAGAGCATAAAGGTAATTGATGGAAATCGTCGGAGAAGAATGCAACCATTGGAAACCATTAGGAAGTAGTTATCGCATAGCCATTGTAAACACCACTGGTCACCTACTGGAAACCCCTCCCTCCGCGCCCAAATCAATCAAATTTACTATATTTTAGTATCTTTACTTTCCTACATTGTACTTTTACTTCTTAGGCTCACGTTGCTTGTCATGCCCCGATCCTCCGAGAACGTGCCCATCCCTCCTCGGTTGATTAAATGTGACGTCCCAGGACGCGTCGCCAACCCATTCATTTTAATGCACATGCGGAAGTAAATAAATAAATCCCCAGACAACAATCGGATGGAATAGAAAAGTAGGGCCACAATTTTTTCAAACCAGAACAAACCTTTTATAAACAAACATGTTTATTTACAAGACCAGGCTGTTTACAAAAATGTCGGTTCATCGAAAAGGGAGCTGTCCTAGGACCTACTAGTCAAACCCGTTCACCGATTCTAGTCTCTCCACCTTCCCGGACTCCGGGACTTCAAGTCTTCCACGACTGTCAACTAGAGACCTGAAAAGTTATCCCACAACGGGGTGAGACTACGTCTCAGCAAGTTCAACCCACTAAGACCCGATTAGGAAGGAAATACGCCCTAAGGGCTGCCTACTCACAAACACAAGTCAGAGGAATTACCTTGGCCTCAGTTCATTCCTGCAAGTCAATCATCGAATCACATCATCACATCAAATCAAGAATTCAGATCGAATCATCGATATCGACCTAGTCGGTTCCAACATAACAGGACCATCACATGGTCATTTAAATCACTCATCTCCGACATTGAATTACGGCTTAGCGGGCACGGCCTACTAAATCTTTGGGGTGGATTACGGCCCAGTGGGCACAATCGATTCCAAGTTCGGTGGTAAATTACGGCCCAATGGGCACAACCATACTTTGGCGGTTAATTATGGCCCAATAGGCACAACCTCTATAAGGTGGTTAATTACAGCCCAGTAGGCACAACCGATTTCAAGTTCAGTGGTTGATGCCCTATTCCACACTGTCACACACCCAACATACATCATTTCATCTTTCAATAGTCTTCTCAATGCGACTAATAACCCTCACACGATTAATTACTCTCGGCCAAGGACTGTGTGCTTCATACTTAGAATCCTCAATCAAAGTAATATTTGGCCTATTTCCCTCGTATTAAAGACACCTGATAAAAATTATTGTGTGTGGGTACACGGTCGGCCTTAACCAAAATACAATATTTTCAACTTTGAAAATCCCACAATTTATTATAGTGCACAAATTCATTTCTGGCGTTGTCAACCGACGCCCGGTGATTTTCTAGTTAATTACTGAAATTAATTAAATTAAGGAATAAATTCATAAAATCACAATTCACACCAAATTAGTACAAATTAAAACTCAATTAAATAAACAGATCACAGCGCTGCAATCAGCACGAAATTCTGATCATTGACTATCCCGATCTAATTTTTGGAAAATAAATAATTAATTAAATAATTACGAAAATTTATTATTAAATACCAATAATTAAAACTAAGGTCCGTAAAGCCTAATTGGAAGCTGAGATGGACCCAGAAAATTTTCAAGTGAGGATTAGTGAAAATTCACTAATCTAATCTAACTAACCACCTAATCTAAGCTTAACTTAAACTAATCAACCTTTAAGCGTCATACAGTATTAAGTGAGGATTAGTGAGTTAAACTCACTTATTTAGCGATCCGGCGAGTCCACGGCGACGGCGACACGGAGGCGAGTGACAATCCTACTAGCGGTGACACCAAGCGAGGACGGGAAGGGCTTGAAAACGGGCCATGAAGTCTGAAAACCCTTGTTGGTTTCTGCTTTTGTTCTGGGCTGAATTTCAGAGAAGAAAATAGCAGCTTCAACGGCGAAAACGGGCTAATCGGAGTTCCGACAAGCAAGTTGTTGGCAACCTGAGGCTCCCGGGGGTCAAGGGGAACTTCTTGGTGGTTGGGATGGGCGAGTGAAGGGTCGGATTGGGAGAAAAATAAAGAAAAACGTGAAACAGTGCAGACGGGCAGCAGACCAGCGGACCGGTGGCTTGCGGCAGCCGGACGGGACGGCCGGTGGCTCCATTCGAGGCGCAGCCAAGCTCGTTCGGACGGGCTGTCTCTCCTAGTCACGGTGGTGGTTAGAGCGTGAGCTAATTCGTCTGGGAAGGCAACTTTCAACTCAGATCTTTGGCGAAAGGTCAACTGGAGCAAAAACTGGAACGAGGAGAAAATTGAGGGAAAGAGAGGTCGACGGGCAAGGGGGAAGGGCTGGCTCAGTTTTTCTAGTTCTCTTGAGCTTTCCAAGGACCTTAGCAAGGGAGAAATGAGGGGGATAGAGGAAGAAGATGGATGATGGAGAGGGGACAAGATTGGGTTGAAGGGGGGCCACCAATCCTCATCCTCATCTTGTTGTCCCCCTTGGTTGTCCTCATCAACCTAGCTGGCCTTACAGCACATTTCCAACCCCAAAGTGCCCCTTCTAGAAGTCTTGGAGAGGTCCACAAGTTGGGTCCATGGGGTGTTACGAATTTCACATTAATTTCCCTCAATTTGGACTTTAATCCTTCTTGAATCAACTCAAATCGGCTCCGATAAATCCCATTATCGAGTCAACGATCAAATTGATATTTTTCCTCATGGATTGATCCCATTTGCTTCCCAATTGCGCGATTAAAACCAGTCCTCTGCATTTTCTGGACAAAAATGACCATACCTTGACTTTTTCCCAAAAGGTCTCGGTTTGTAGAAAAATCTTCAGAGATTGAGTTGACGTTCCCAAAATTATTTGTGACATGACAAAACCTTTAATTTCTGAAATCGGATTCAAATTCGCAGTTAATTTCGATCTAGTGCGATTTTATAGTGACCTAGGTGACTCGGTAGCTTTTAGGAACTTTTAGTGTAAATGACCCGTGGTCGATTTTCTTTGAGCCACAATGAACCCCTTCGACACATTGTCGACTCTCGGTGGTTGTGAAAAGCTTGAGGTTTCAAATACAGACACAGGGTATCGAAACGACAGAAAAATCAGTTTAGTGCTGATCGACGAGGATTTTGCAATTTAGTGGAATCACCCACGTTTAACCACATATCTCAGTCGAACTAGCCTATCTCTAATTTCCAATCGATCTTACTGTGCCGTAATGATCTCGATAGATGAACACGGTCGAGGAGTCAGTTACTGATCGAATTCTCAAGTCTATTGCATTAAAATCCCTTAATGGCTTCCCTAGACCGTCTAGTTATCTCATGAGTGGCCATCTCAGAGAAAAGCACTATAGTCACGTCAATGAAAAGCCCATCGAAATCAGAACCTGAAAATCAGGATGTCATATTGCTGATTAAATTTTGGCATGTATGTTTATCTTGGTGTGCTTAGGCTGTGTTTTTGATTGAACGCTGGTAGGGTTTGTTCACATTTGGTTCATTTGTATAAGTTGTACCTTCCAAATCTTATCGTTGATTAAATTTCGGCATGTCTTGCGCTTTTATAATTTGATTCATTTGTTCGTTGTTAATGCAGAACCCATATTCCCTAATAAAATCCGATGAATGACTTTCAGTAAAAGATATTTTATCATAGGACAAATTTCGACATAACAAATTCACATGGTATTGACATGGTTGACCAAATTAGATGTGGACACTAGTAGGGATTCGAATAAAGGAAAATAGGATCAATAGTGTGTTGCAATCTTCGAAACATATTTTTGGGTAAAGCATACAGTTTTCAACCCCAAGAGATTAATTACCCTGGCACTTATGCTAACGAATGACTATGCAAATCTCGAAAATCAACCAAGTCATAGAGAAGGAATTGCTCAAACCGAAAAGGTGGACTTAATCGACTTTTTAGAGCGAAAACTTGTATAAAGTACCATCTGATAGCATTTACATGTAGTTTTCAAGGAGCTGTGTCTTGTTTCCTCCAATCAATTGGTCAAAATGCTACAAACGACGTCGCTCTCTCGAGAATCTATTTTCCAAAGTATCGTGCATGCGGCGGCTTGTTAATAACCTGCTCGCAGGCCCTAGGGTTTTCTGGAAAAAAGTCAACTGTTATTGGCCGGAGAAAAAGACCGATTCTTGACATTTGCACGAAGAAAAAGACTACGTGTGGAGATGCGTGTGAACTCAAATCATGCGACGTCAGCATGTATGCAATCACTGGTCAAAGACAGGACGTTGACTGGGCACGGCATCTCTATCAGGACACAGTATAATTATTTTATAATGCATGTCTTTGCATGAGATAAAGCTAGGTTAGTGGATTAAGATACATTTAATTTTTTTCGCATTAGGTCGGAAAAACTTGTCTTAGATAAGTAAACTTCAGGAATATGATCTTTCAAGTTGTAACACGAAGCAATGATGTAAGTTTTGTGGAATTTCAAATACAAAAGGGTTTTAAGATACAAATACTTGGCTCATTTTTAATGACCCAACGCGATCCTATTTTTCTTTTGTTGATCTAACAGTTACAAGCTCCATAAACGGTTCGTTCAGGGAAAAAACCTTCCGTTAATTCTGTGGGAGTGAAAAGCCTCACCCAGTAAGCCACAAAGGGTAAACTCGATTGGATGAACCAAACAAGTGATAAGATAATGAGATGATACGCCTTTGGTGAAGTAGGGAGTCGAACCTGTGAAATATATACTTAATCAATCACATGCTTTCTTTCCAAAGCATTGCAACAAACCCCTTTTGGATGGATAATCATAAAACATCTCCAAATTCACTAGAAAGGTTATATAAGACCTAATGGTCGGATATTGGATTACTCTTAGAGTTGGCAGTTCCCATTTCAGTTTCCCAGTCATGCCGTATTAACTTTAGATCCAAGTTCGACACAATATGTTTGTTAATTTTATCGCATTCTTGAATCCCACAGATGACAATTTACTGAACGGGTCAAAAGACCCAAAACATTTACCATGTGCAAAATATGATCTCTTACATGAAGCTTACGTATTCTAAATTACATAAACGTTTTTTAATGGATCATCTTGATATGAGCAAAATATCTACCTATTTAATTAAACATGTCTCAGCATGCAATAAACGGGCTGCAAGGGTCAACTTGCGACACATATATTATTTACGTCTGAATGAGGTACTTACCTATGAGAAGAACATGATTAAGCTCAAACAAAACATGCTTGCCTATGTGTCGTGTACATCTTGTGTACTTGGGTCTTGTAAAAACGTGTTAGTCCTAATTCTAAATGAACCAAATTGTAGGCATCAAAGTTTAGTGGGGGAGCTCTCCTTCCAAAACCTATTTTACGGATCTTAATTCAGTCAAAAACTTTTCTATCTTGTCCATTTTCTAATCATAAACATCTATGCAAAATTGCAATGTAGTTTTTTTGGCCAATTTTCATTGAAATTCCCTAACGTGGTGGTATGCAACGTAAGTTGGCTAGCGATAATTGGCCTGCCATTTTAGTGATTTCTACTGAAAATTGATTAGAAGGACTTCATCGCAATTCCATGCAAAGGTTTGGGGCTAAAAAATTGGCAAAATAGACAAAATTTAGGACTAAATTAGCATCGTACAATAGGTTAGGACTAATTGGTTAGTTTTCCCAAGATTAGTGAATTGAGAAAAATGTCAAGATCTTGGGTATTCCTATTTCAAGACATTATTTTAGAAAAATTTTCTTTGGTATGGTAGATTTGACGTGATGTCATCAACGATGGAGCCAGAAATTTCAAGATAAAAGATGGGGATCGTGAATTTTCGTATTGATTTAACAATTTAGTCAAATTTTGTTATAAGCAACATGTTTGGCAAGATCGACAAGATAATTTGCAAATTAAAAACAATAAAACTCTTTACATTCTTAAAAATATTTGAGACCGTTTGAGCAAAACGGTGTCCATGGTCTTATGCACTTCAATAAACAACTTCAAATTTATTCATATAAAGATAATTGACTCTTTGAAAGATTACAAATTGAAATAAATCTCGTCAAGAAAAGATGGAAGCCTTATAACTAGAAAGATATAAGGATCTTGCACTATAATAATTAATGTGTAATATGAAATATATTTTCATCATTGTCAAATGACAATCAGTAAGTGAACTAGCAATTTGTAAGCCCTAGCTCGCAGCAGGTGAGGGCTTTGTGGCCCTCGCCCAAGGGCCGGCAGGGGACGTCGGCCCTCACCAGTGGCCCAACTAGTTCTTTTAAATTTTAATGAAAATGTTAGTGAAAATATTGGTCCTTTGAAACAAAAAAAGAAAAAGAAAAGAAAAAAGAAAAAATTAATAAAAATATTAAAAAATACGTCAGTATTGTCACATAAGATAACCGATATCTATGTTAGCGATTTTTGGCCAAAATTGGTCAAATGAAATCAATTGGCAAAACATAAAAATATTTGGATTTAATTTGCAAAATTAAAAGATTTAGGATTGAATTAGTAAAATTGCAATATGTTTAAGACTCTTTGGACTCCCTAGATTAGTGACTTGAGAAAAATGTCAAGATCTTCAATGTTACTATTTCAACACACTGTTATAGAAAATTTTGCTTTGGTAGACTTGACGTGATGTCATCAGCGACGAAACTAGATATCTCAAGATAAAAGGTGAGGAGCGTGAATTTTTGTCTCAACTTAACAATTTAGTAAAATTTTTTTCTAAACAACATGTTTGGCAAGATAGACAAGATAATTTGCAAATTAAAACAATTGAAAATTTTAAATTCTTCAACATATTTGAGACCGTTTAAACAAAAAAGGTGTCCATGGTGTTATGCATTTCAATAAAAGGCGAGGAGCGTGGATTTTCGTCTTGACTTAAATTTCTAAGTGTCGTACTTTTGATTTTTTCGTATAAAAGATAATTTAACTTTTTCCATGACAAATTGTTGATATTAGTTCCCGTCAAAGGAAAGATGATAGGTCTGAAAAACAAAAGGAAATGCTGGTGAGTAGCGGTCCTCGGAGATCGTTCGAGGTTTATCCAACCCGGTCGTAGCTACACAAGCAAATTGTCAATGAAACTCCAAATGAAATTTCTTCTTGACCTAATGATTCATATCAGCCAAATTAAGGATCCTTTAATTAGAATAATTAATAAATAATAATTTTCTGATGACAATTAAACGGTCTACTTGCGGATGACACATTTATTATTCATACACTCGCACACATACCAGGTCATGGTTAATGACACTAACATGATTAAACTCAAAGCGATCACACTTAGCTATGTGTCATGTACACGTCATATGGACACGTGAAAAATTGTTAGTTCTAATTCCAAATGAATCAAAGGAAAGGCATAATTTCAAATTCTCGATTATTGAATTGAGAGAAAAGTCAAGATCTTGGGTAGTTCCTATTTCAAAATATATTTTTTTAGGGAATTTTGCTTTTATGGATTCGAAGTGAAGTCATCTATAAAAAGCTAGAAATCTCAAGACTTTGGGGGAGTAGGTAGAATTTTGGCCTTAGCTTAACAATTTTTAGCCAATTTTTGTGATTAATGAAGATGTGTTTATTGACAAACTCACAAACAATGAACCTTTAAAATTCCTAAAATTTAATCACAAAGTAATTAAAATAAGATATTCTAATATATTCGTTACACCAGTAAGGTCATTTATCTCACAAACACCACCATAATATTTTAAAACAACATTAATCGACATAAAACAAAGAATTGTATAATATACAATAGGTTGTTTTTATCTAAAAATGAATTTCTTTCATAAATTACATGTTTAAAGTTTAGTTGGGATGGTTTTTTTTTTTGTCACTTGTTGGAATGGTAAGTCTAAACTATTTTGGGTTGAATTTTTGTTGGATTAAAGGTGGTTTAGGGTTAATCATCCTGCGTAGATGCTTCCGGGCCCAAGATCGGCCCAACATACAATTGTCCAACAATTTTTTGTGCAAGTTAGTCCTCTAACTTGATTTTTTTCCATGTAAGTCCTTTCTCCAATCATTATTCACACTTAATTTATCTTAATATGTTTGTTTAATATGGCTGTTTTCAATACAAACGAGAGGGAGAAAATCAATTTCAAATTTTAGAACTTAGTCTTATTACGTGGCTACAATTTCTGAATTGAATTTGGGCCTGATGATATGCTACTTTTCTCCATTAGAAAAACGTAATAATTTTTAAAATATGTTCCTTCCTTCCTTTTTATTTTATTTTATTTTATAGTTGACGCATTTATCTGTGATAACTAGAAAAAGGAATTCCATTGGAAAAATAGAGTCAAGGGATTAATTCGCACCAAAAAAAGTCTAATGGCCCAATCGCAAAAGCAGAATAAATCACAGAACTAATTCGGGACTTATCCTTTATATTTATGATGATTTCTTACTTTTGAACTGTTAATGAGATGAACATGATTAAGTTTAAAAAGGCATGGTTAACTATGTGTCGTGTACATATTGTATAAATGGGTCGTGCAAAAAATTGTTTGTCCTCCTTCCAAATGAATCAGATATATGGCATCAAAGATTAGTAAACTGAAAATGTCAAGATCTCCGGTTGTTCCTAATTTAACAGTTTGGTGGAAAATTTTGCTTTGGGAGACTCAATGTGATGCCACCAGTGACAGAGCTAAAAACCTCAAGGTTGGAGTGGGGAGCGTGGATTTTCAAATCGGCTTAACAATCAAGTCAATTTTGTTATTAATGAACATGTATGGAAAGATCAACAGATAATTTCTAAATTTAACGAAAAAACAATGAACTATTTTTAAATTTCTGAAGTATCGATGACCGTACGAACAAAAAAGGTCGTGCATGGTCTTATGCACTCCAATAACCTACTTTGAATATTTTCGTGAAGTGGTAATTGAATATTTTAAAATACAAATTGATAATGTAAATCTCATCAAAAAAGGATGGAATGCCTTAAAAGCAAAATGAAATATTAGATATAGTAGCAGTCAGAATGCGGGATGTTGAATTTATTTTAATCATCGTCGGATGACAAATTGAAAGGGTCAACTAGCAAATTATAGGGGTGTGCAACTGGATCGGGTATACTCGAGAACTGGACCGGCTTACTCGGAAAACAGAGTTGGGAACCAGTTCCCATTGAAACCGGTCCGAGAACTGGGTCCGCTTGATTACCCACTCAGGAACCGGTTCCTGGACCGGTTTTGGAACCGGTTTGAGAACCGGTTTTGTAAGTATAGGTTCAAAACCCTATTTTTTCTCCTTATTTCTATTCTTACTTCCGCAATCACACGGTGTTTTTCCTTTTGGCTCTCTCAAACACGCACGGCACTCCTCATTCGTTGTTCCTCTTCCTCACTTGCTTCCCTCCCTCATTGGTTCCCTCTCGCACCGTCCGACGGATGGACGGTGTTTGTCGCCACCAAATTCTTGTGTACCACGTGAATCGGCTCGCTTAATTTCTCAATTGTAGGAGGAGTTATTTTTGCATAAATGAGTAGCTTCATGTAGTAGTTGTGGGAATAAGACTAATATTATACCCATGTTTGTTGCCTTATGATTTTGTTTATTATAATTAGCCCCGTGGATCCTTAATTTTTTGTTTAGTCAAAAAATTCATGTATTTATTTATTACAAGTGCTTAATGTTTCGATACAAATTAGGAAGATTACGTTATTTTCTCGTGTATTAATATAAAATTCGAAATCGTATAGGATATTGGGAGATTGCAAAACAGGTTCCAGTGGAAACAGGTTTGACCCTAGAACCAGACCAGAAAAACAGGATGGGTCGGGTATAGGGTCCAATACAAATATGGTCTAGTACAGGGTCTAAAAAAGAGGAACTGGTTATAACAAGGTGGGTATAGGGTCTAGGTCTAGACCCTACCTACCCTAGACCCGATCACCCCTAGCAAATTATATACTTCTTAGCTTGTACAAAAATGACGATCTATATATGACATTGATACAATTAAGTTCAAATCAAATTCATTTTATAATGTGCCATGGGTGGGTCGTAGAAAATGGGTCGTGTAAGAATTTGTCAATCATCGTTGTCAATAAATCAAAGAAATCGAAATATCAACATCTTGGGCTTTTCCTATTTCAACGGAACATTTTGAAAAAAATTGCTTTGGGAACTCGAAGTGAGGTCATTGGTGATGAAGCCAGAAACCCTAAAAATTGTTTGATACACGTATGAACAAAAAGGTGTTCATAGTGTTATGCACTCCAATAATCAATCGAACTTCTGGATTTTTCGTATAAAATGCAAGTTGACTTTATTAAACAAAAAATTGATAATATAGTTCTTGTCAAAGAAAAGATGGAGGTAAAAAAAAAACGAAGGGAAATGAAAGTTAGTAGCGGTCCATGGAAATCGTTCTGAGTCTTTGTATTTTTGTCAAAGCTTTCTATATTTTGCATCTATTGACATAGAATATACAGTACAGCCTGTCTCTTAGGAAGCAACGTCTCTGGCATTACATATAAGACCTGAGCAACAGTGCAGGGGAGAAAGATAATTCACTTGCATAGAGGGCTCCAAGGATGATGACGACAGTGATGAAGATGACTATAACCCATCTCACCGCCGTCTAACAGGAGATCTTCAAATGTCTAGTCTGCACTTAGCCTGCACCGCTCTTTCTGTTGGAAAATAATCTAGATAATACACACTGTTTGTTGTAATCAGAATATAAAATTGGAGGTGAGGTACGGATATCCGAATCTCCTTAAGGCGATTAGTTCCTGCCAAAGGTGCTCCGCAGATTCACGAACTATGCCTCCCAAGATACAACACCTCGAACCTGTTTGGATTAGCACTATGCAAACAGGACTCAGTCGAACCGTTCAATTGAACCAGCACACTCAGAAAAATCAGAAGAGTAGAGAAGTATTTCAAAGCCTTTTGGAATCGAGTCGGAAAACCAAAACAAAAAAAAAAAAAAACCGTAAAGAAGCTCTTTGCTCCCATCTATTTATAGAGATTTTTAGTTCATGTACAGAAGAGATACATGAATTAAATAGACGCATGTATCCACGAAATTCATGAATCAAGAGATACATGAATTCAAGAGATTCATGAATCGAGAGATACGTGAATTCAAGAGATTCGTGAACTCAATAAATACATGAACTAAAAGATACATGAATCTAGGAAATTCATGAATTCAATAGATACGTGAACATAAAAGTTGAGGAAATTCATGAATCCAAAAGAGATACGTGAATAGAAAAAACGTATCTTAATTTATTGGCTTTCGTTGATCCATTAACCATAATTACAACAATCCCCACATTAATGGATCAACAAAACATTTTTGACTCGAAGGAATCTGAGCGTACTGTGGAAATACACTGCATCAAGATAGGTAGCTTTCGCCTTGAACCTTCTTTAGTGAAAGCCTATCGGACTTACTTAACTAGTCGATGGACTAAGCCTTGAATCGCCGCTTGTTTGTATAAGCCTAGACAATAAACCTCACACAGAGTATTTCCAATTCAAGATTGGTTCTCGGTTGTGTTCGTTCTTTCGGCCCTGAACCTCTCGGGATTCATGCGTGCTTTAAAAAATCTAGCCTTTATAGATTTTCATAGAGTCGGCCAACTCCACGCATATAGGTGCATTCCTTTTAAAGATATCCTACCATATCTCACTTGAATGTTATATTCCAAGTTATAGGAATCATTAAACGCATAGCGTACCCTTAATAACGCTGTAGGAAAGCACTGTTGCATCATAGGAATGGGAGACAAGTGCTTACACTAGAGTTTCCAAAATTTGCGTTGTCCTATTGAACCTAGTCCATGGGATCTCCAATCGCATAGGTTAGGTTTCCACCCTGGAATCTCTTTATTGGGTTAAGGCTTTTAAACCCATTCCCCTCGATGCGCAGTTTATCTGCTCTTTTGACAAACCTTTTGTCAGCGGATCCGCAATATTTTCCTTTGACTTTACAAAGTCTAAAGAAATGATTCCATTTGAGAGCAACTGCTTACGGTCTTGTCTACGACAAATGTGTCTAGACTTATCGTTATAAATCACATTATGCACCCCCACAATTTAAGAAAATTGTAGGATGGCAACTTTCCATTCCATAACTCGTATGGAGATTTACCTATCTTTTTGTGGGGTATTTTATTAAGAATATAATTTGCAGTTAAAACTGCCTCCCCCCACAAGTTTTGAGATAAACCTGAACTTAAAAGCATGGCGTTAGCCATCTCCTTTAGTGTCCTGTTCAATCGTTCAGCAACTCCATTTTGTTGTGGAGTATAAGTGCAGTCGTTTGGAGAATTATTCCAAAACTAGCACAAAATTGATTGAATTGTATTCTCCTCCTCTATCAGACCTAAGCACTTTGATTCGTTTATCAAGTTGGTTTTCAACTTCATTTTTATAGTTGACAAACATGCTCATAGTCTCATCTTTGCTAGTTAGTAAATAAACATAGCAAAATCTAGTACAATCATCCACAAATGTGATGAAGTACTTCTTTCCACATCTACTTTCTACAAACTTTAAATCACATAGATCACTATGGATTAATTGTAGAGGTTCACTTGTTCTTCCAATGGATTTGAAAGGTTTTTTGGCAAACTTGGCCTCAACACAAGTCTCACACTTGTAATGGGCATCCAACTCAAATCTTGGAATTAACCCCAAGTTTGATATTCTCTTCATTGTACCATAGTTTACATGTCCTAATCTACCATGCCATAGATAAGGAGACACAACAGTGTAAACTGAAGACTTTTCTTTATTAATAGTCTTTGGGTACACATAATTCGAGTTTACATCAATGACAGCCACGTTGGCTTTAAACAGTCATTACACAAAACCCTTTCCCCACATACATCCCTCCTTTCGAAAGTAAAAATTTGTCGATTCAAATACAACTTTGAAACCCTTCTTGACAAGTATGGGGCCAGAAATTAGGTTTTTCCGAATCTCTCGGTACATGCAGCACATTCAAAGCATGGCAACCTCCTTGCCGATGTAAACTACAGATCACCTTTCCTCTTCCGGCAATCTTTGCTGATGCAGAGTTAGCCATATAAAGCTTTTCATCTTCTTCAGCCTTCTCATAAGATGAGAACATGTGTTTATCTGCACATATGTGATTTGTGGCACATGTATCTAGCCACCAGCCATTAGTGTTCGACACCAGAGATGCTTCGGACATTACCACAGCAGACAATCTCTCAATATTGTCATGTTCTCACAAATTTAGTTGCTGGGCTGCACCATCATTCTTGACTTTTTCGGGCGCTTCTTGCAATCCTTAGCACGATGGCCAGGCTTGTTGCATATAAAACATGTCCCTTGGAATTTCTGGAATTGTTCCTTCGCTTGCCTTTTCCTTGAAAAGACATCTTCCTTTTTCTATCTTGCTTGGATTTGGAAGATTCCACAACGTTGGCCTTTGGTTCAGAAGAAGGGTTCGCACTTCTTCTATTATCCTCCTCGATTCTGAGGCGCAGAATGAGATCTTCAAGGCTCATCTCCTTCCGTTTGTGCTTCAAATAATTTTTGAAGTCTGACTAGCCCGGAGGCAATTTCTCAATCATAGCCGCCACTTGGAATGATTCACTAAGTATCATTCCCTCGAGATGTCACTCAGAATTAATTGTAATTCTTGAACCCGACTTATGACAGATTTAGAATCTACCATCTTGTAGTCCAAGAATTTGGCAACCACAAATTTCTTGGTGCCGGCGTCCCGCTTTTGTATTTCTTCTCTAAGGACTCCCATAACTGTTTAGCAGATTCAATATTACAATAAACATTATAAAGAGAATTCACTAAACAGTTAAGGATATAATTTCGGCATAAGAAGTCCCCATGCTTCCAAGCCTCCAACGCACCGAGCGTTGTGACATCTTGCTCATCTGGACTAATTATCGGGCACACCTCCGATAAATATTTCGTCAGATTGAGCATGGTCAGATAGAAGAACATCTTCTACTACCACTGTTTAAAGCCCACTCCGGTGAATTTCTCCGGTTTCTCATTAGCTGTAACTGAAGGTGTTGCCATCACAGTAGGCATAGTTCGTTGGACTACCCCTCCAGAAACGGAGCCAAAAGCCATTTGGCCTATACTGTTCAAAAACAGTCCGGTATACTAGTCGTATGACTTGTACCCGCACCACCAAAATTGGTGTTGGCCCAAGGGCCCGTAGCATTGGCTGCTACAAATTCAGACCCCGAGGGTTGAACATCTTCCATAGCAACGGTCGAATCGACCATAGGAACGTCTCCCGAAACATTCGGGACATTGAAGGGCACTTGATTGTTTCCAGCCATCTCAATAATCGATAATAACAACAAACAAAGTGAGTGAATAATCGCCTTAAGATTGTTGGAAAATAATCTAGATAATACACACCATTTGTTGTAATCAGAATATAAAATTGGAGGTGAGGTACGGATATCCGAATCTCCTTAAGGCGATTAGTTCCTGCCAAAGGTGCTCCGCAGATTCACGAACTATGCCTCCCAAGATACAACACCTCGAACCCGTTTGGATTAGCACTATGCAAACAGGACTCGCCGAACCGTTCAATTGAACCAGCACACTCAGAAAAATCAGAAGAGTAGAGAAGTATTTCAAAGCCTTTTGGAATCGAGTCGGAAAACCAAAACAAAAAAAAAAAACCGTAAAGAAGCTCTTTGCTCCCATCTATTTATAGAGATTTTTAGTTCATGTGCAGAAGAGATACATGAATTAAATAGACGCATGTATCCACGAAATTCATGAATCAAGAGATACATGAATTCAAGAGATTCATGAATCGAGAGATACGTGAATTCAAGAGATTCGTGAACTCAATAAATACATGAACTAAAAGATACATGAATATAGGAAATTCATGAATTCAATAGATACGTGAACATAAAAGTTGAGGAAATTCATGAATCCAAAAGAGATACGTGAATAGAAAAAACGTATCTTAATTTATTGGCTTTCGTTGATCCATTAACCATAATTACAACACTTTCACCACCAAACCCCACTTCTTGACCGCCTTCTTCTTCCCCTCCACCATCTCCGGAACACTTTGGAACACTGAAACGTCGCATGGGATTCTCAGCACACCCGTCTGCGGAAACCCGATGAAAGAAAGCAAAAGGAAGCAAGAAGCGGACGAAGCTTAGGGAGAAATCTCTTTGTATTTCTTCACTTGTAATGAATGTACAGCACTTAGTAATTATATTATAAGATGTACATGAAGAAAAGGCAATAAAATATTCTACAAATCAATTTAATATTTCTATCTATTCCCTAATTGATTCTATTATCAAATTAGATCAGAATCAAATTCCCGGCATATCTTCCAACACTCCCCCTCAAGCTGGTGGCTTATAGATATCCAAGACACCTAGCTTGCTTAGTAGATATGCGTGTTGTCTTTGACATAGAGATTTGGTGAAGATGTCAGCAGGTTGTTCAGCGGTTCCAATCCCCATTGTCTCGATTAGCCCTTCTTGAATTTTCTCTCGAGTGAAGTGATAGTCCACTTCTATATGCTTGGTTCTTTCATGCATTACGGGATTTGTTGCAAGCTTGAGAGCCGATTCATTGTCACAAAATAGCTTTGTTGGCCCTTTCAGTTGTACTCTGAGGTCCCTAAGCAAACCTCGTATCCATACAATCTCACATGTGGTTTTTGCCATAGCCCGATATTTTGCTTCAGCTGAAGATAAGGAAACCGTTGCTTGCTTCTTGGTTTTCCATAAAAGAAGGGAATCTCCCAGTTTAATGCAAAACCCAGTGATGGACCTTCGGCTCATAGGGAAAGTTGCATAATCTGCATCGCAATATGCCGTCATTTCCATGTTGCATCTTCTAGATAGAAGTATTCCCAATCCTGGACACTTCTTCAAATACTTCACAAATTTCAGAGCGGCATCCATGTGAGATTCCTTCGGTTTGTGCATAAATTGACTGAGATTTTGCACTGCTTATGATATATCAGATCTGGTCATAGTCAGATATATGAGTTTTTCAATAAGCTTCTGATAACTCGTCGGATCTTTTAGTACGGGATCATCATTCTGAGATATTCCCTCAACATGATCTGCTGCAGTCAATCTGGTATTTTGCTCGATTGGAATAACTGTTGGCTTGCATCCTGATAAACCAGCTTCTGATATGATCTCCAATACAAATTTCCGTTGACTGAGGGAAATTCCTTGGTGAGATCGAGCAATCTCAATCTCAAGAAAATATTTTGGTGCTCCCAGGTCTTTTATATGAAATGTGGTATGCAAATATTTCTTAAGACTATATATTGCAGGTTCATCATTTCCCATGATGAGAACATCATCTACATATATCATTAAATAAATAGATGTCGTACCTTTAGTCCATGTGAACAAGGCATAATCGTACTTGGATTGTTTGAAGTCTGCAGTTGTGAGAGCATTAGCAAACTTGGCGTACCATTGCCTGGAGGCTTGCTTCAGTCCATAAAGGGATTTGCGGAGATGACATACTTTATTCTCCCCCTGTCTCCGTAAGCCCTGAGGAATATCCATGTAGATTTCTTCATCCAGGTCACCATGAAGAAAGGCATTATGAACGTCCATTTGGTGTAACGACCAATCATGGATTGCTGCAACTGATAAAAAAGAGCGAACTGTGACATCTTTAGCAACGGGGGAAAACATTTCGTAATAGTCAAAACCTTCTCTTTGAGTATATCCCTTGGCCACCAACCGAGCTTTGTAACGCTCAATGGATCCATTGACTCTATATTTGACTTTATAGACCCATTTGCATCCTATGGATTTTCTGTTTGGAGGAAGATTGACTAATTCCCAGGTATGGTTATTAGTCCATGCCTGTAATTCTGCTGCCATAGCTTGTTGCCACCGTGGATCTCTCGATGTCTCATCATAACTAGATGGTTCCCTTTCATCGGATATGCGACTAATGCAACATCTATGCTCTGACAAAAGCTTATCAAAAGAGACATAAGAAGATATTGGATAGTTGATACCTAGCGAATTAAAGGAGGCACATATATAATCCTTGGTCCATGTCGGTGGTCGTGTGGCTCACCCCGAACTACGTGGATGATCCACTGGTGGTGAAGGAGGAGATAATTCTTCAATATTAGTTTCTGGCAAAACATCAGAATCATTCTCCATATTAAGTTGAGCAGCAGGCACACTTTCCATTGCTTCCTTCGGATGCAACTAGTTAGGGCGCGTTTGGTAACGATTCTCGTTCCTAGAACAGCATTCGATCGAAATGATTATTTTTTATTCTCGTTCCCTGAACCGATTCCGAGTAAAAGAACGCGTTTGGTAATTATACAAAATTTCTGATTCTGGAATAGAATTGCGTTTGGTACTGTTCATTGATTCTATTCCAAATCAATTTATTTTAATTTTTAAATAATTTTTATAATTTTTATAATTTTTCCTTTTTTTCTTTTTTTTTTTTTTTTTTTCTTTTATTTTTTTTTTTTTTTCTGTTTCTTATTTTTCCTTTTATTTTTTCTTTTTATTTTTTTCTTTTTCCTTTTCTTTTTTTCCTTTTGTTTCTTTTTTCCTTTTCTTTTATTTATTTTTTTCTCCTATTCTTCTTTTTTTCTTTTTATCCTTTTTTTCTTCTTCTCCTATTCTTCTTCTTCTTCTTTTTCCTTTTTCTTTTTCTCCTATTATTTATTTATTTATTTATTTATTTATTTATTTATTTAGGCCAGACGAGAACCTCCCGGCGAGCTTGCCGGACCGCTTCTTTGGCGATCGGTGGCGGCGGACGGCGGCGGTCGCGGGATGGCGGTTAATGAAGAAGAAGAAAAGAGAAGAAGAAGAGTTTTGATTCTCAATTTTGTTCCCGGAACAAGAATCAACTTTTTTTTTTTTTATTCTTGATTCTCTTCCCAATCTGTTCCCGGGAACAAATTTGGTCTCGGGAACAAAAATTTTACCAAACGCGATTCTCGTCCCAAACTGATTCTGGGAACAAAAAATCAAAATCAGGCACTGTTTGGATGGTTACCAAACAGGCCCTTAGGTGGGGTTAAAGCTGATTGAATAACTTGGTTCGGGGATGCTACGAGAAAATACTCAGGAAATACACTTTCCTCGTTTAAGAAACGATGGGTATTGGTTGGAACGCTCAAATCCTCTGTCGTTTCACGAAATGGGAAGACAGTTTCATGAAAAATGACATCCCTACTCACGAAAAAATCTCCTGTTGAGGGATCGAGAACACGATATCCCTTCTGTAGGTTGGATAACCCATGAATATGCATCTCCTGGCACGTGGACTCATTTTGTCCCGAGGTCCTATAGTTGTAGTGTAGCATAGACAACCGAAAATCCTTAGATGATATAGTGCTGGTTTTTTTTCCATAAAGTAATTCGAAAGGTGATTTACCGGCCAATATCCGAGTTGGCATGCAGTTGATGAGATAGGCTGCAGTAAGAACAGAATCTCCCCAATAATTCTCTAGAATAAACCCTTGAAACTTCAGGGCTCGTGCGACTTCCAATAGATGCGATGTTTACGTTCCACCACCCCATTTTGTTGTGGAGTATAAATGCAGGAGCTTTCATGTAAGATGCCATGGGACAAGAAAAGTGAGCTGCAATCATGGTTAAAAAACTCTTTCCCATTATCAGTGCGGATTTGCTAAATCGACTTCCCAAACTGATTTTTGGTAAGAACGATAAACTTTTTTAGATTAGAGGGAACTTGAGCTTTGGACTGCATCAAAAATACCCATGTGGCATGAGAATGATCATCCACAATTGTGAGAAAATAACGTGAACCATCACGATGTGGCGTGTGATAAGGTCCCCAGTCATCCACATGAATTAGTGAAAAAATATTATTGGAACGATTTCTACTGGAAGGAAATGGTGTGCGAGACTGTTTAGCGAGGGGGAAAATATGACATTCAGAGCAGGGAAAAAAAGCACTATGACCCATTCTCGAATGTATAAGAAATTTTTTATCATTGGCAGTAACATTACACAATGACAATTTATTCAGGGAAATTGAAGTCAAATCAAAATGACCTAGAAAATAGGTCCATAAATATAATCATTCGGAAAGACTCCCCAAGCCCATTAGTTTGCCAGTCGAAAGAGCCTAAAAAAAATAGGTGTCAGAATCGAAGATTACTCGACAGGAATTTTCCTTGCAGACTTTGGACACAGAGATAAGATTGAAATGAAATTGTGGGACATAAAGGACATTTTGAAGGGTGATTTGAGGACTTAGTTGAACAATGCCTGTCAAGGTGACATGAGTGATGTTCCCGTTTGGAAGTTGCACAGAAATAGTTGTATATAATTTCTTATGCATTTTGAAAAAAAAAAAACTCGTATCACAGATGATATGGTCACTTGCTCCTGAGTCAACTATCCATGTCTTTCTCGAAATAGAATTTATCAGGCAGTGAGATATACCTGAAAAACTTCATCCTTTATTTGCGTGTCAACCTTTTGCAATGCCTGCATCAATTGCTGATATTGCCCATAGGTAATGGGTTGGTCACTACTTAGACCAGTAGGTCCAGTGACCTGGTAAGCTGCATAATATTCTTTCTTTTTCCCTTTTTCTCCTATCTTTCCATGTAATTTCCAACAATTGTCTATTGTATGGTGCGGACATTTGGAATATTCGCAATATAATTTACCTCTCCCCTTGGAATTTTGGCCAAAATTCCCTGAAGATGCGGAAAAAATCTCGCGTCAACGAAGGTTTCCGCCTGGGTTGGATTTGTTCGCGTGGGCCAGGTAGCCTTTGGGCTAGGTTTCTTTTAATTAAAACGGGCCAAAATGGGTTTGGGCTCCTTAAAAGGAAAAAATGGATATTTTTGATTTTTTTTGATTTTCTGGAAAATAAATTATTATTTTTTTGATTTTTTAATTAAAATATTAAAATATAATTATAATATATTAAAAATGACCCGGCCGGATCCCCGGGTTGGGCCCAGCCCGGGATTCGATTGGAAGACCCGGGTCGGCCCCAACCGGGAATCCGACCCGGTCGTTTTATATTATTTTAATATAAAATAATATTTTAATTTTTAAAATAAAAAATAAAAATATTTTATTTTCCAGAAAATCAAAAAAATCAAAAATATCTCATATTTTCCCAAAAAAGCCAAAAAAGTTAGAAAAAGTCAAGAATGATTTATATTTTCCAAAAAGACCAAAAAAATCAAAAAATGCATAAGGTTGATATCTCGCCGGGCCTTCGTGCCCAGCCCCACCTTTGTTCCTCTTCCTCACACGGGCCCTCCGGGGCCCAGGGCCTACCTTTTCATCCTCCCATAGTTCAATGTTTCTTTCGATTGGCCTTTCTCATTTGTGGCCATGTATGCATGATTGCTAGTCGTTGATTCATCTTCAAACAAATCGATGCCCTAAGAAAGGTTGGCGCATCTCTCGAGAAAGGTCGGGTACCAACCGGTGTCATTGACAGAGATCAGGCACCCCACAAACCGATGCCTTGAGAAAGGTCAGCGCATCTCCCGAGAAAGGTCGGGTACCAACCGGTGTCCTTGACAGAGGTCAGGCACCCCACAAATCGATGCCCTGAGAAAGGTCGGCGCATCTCCTCCGATCTGTCCCAGTGTGGGGTGGTTCTTGACGGGGATAGGACAAAAATTTCACCAGTGTATGGGGCTCAAAAGGGTGAGCGATGGAATGCCTCTCACTGTTTTGATTATCGTACCATTCGTGAGAGAACTCTTTAGCCTGCAGTCATGGAATCTTCTGCACTCATCTCACAAGTATATAGATGGGGGACCATCTATACACTTGTTTCGAGTGGACGACCTGGGTTGGCCCCAACCCGGGAATTCGAACTTGGTCGTTTTTATATTATTTTAATATAAAATAATATTTTAATTTTTAAAATAAAAATAAACAAAATATTTTATTTTCCAGAAAATCAAAAAAAAAAAAAATCCTACCCCTGTCCAGGTTTTCCAGCCCTTCCAAGCGCCTGCGGCCATCTAGGTAAGCCTTGTGCTACATTCAAAATTATGTTTACCAGGAGGTGAGAAACCTTCATGAATTGCCGAGGTGCATCCTCGATATCCCTAATTACCAGGAGGTAAGAGACCTTCACGAATATCTCAGGTACGTCCTCGATATTCCATCTACCAGGTACTCTTTCAATGCTTGCGAACATCCAGGTACCTTCCAGAGTTCATACTTGTGATTATCCAAGTACCCCTTCGATTCCTGCGAACGTCCAGGCATCCTTCAAAGTTCGTACTTGTGATCATCCAAGTACTCTTTCGATACCTATAAGCAATAAGGTATTCTCCCGCATCTAGTACTTATGATCATCCAGGTACTCCTTCAACGCCTGCGAACGTCCAGGCACCCTCCATAATTCGCACTTGTGATCATCCAAGTACCCCTTCGACGCCTGTAAAGGCCCAAATATCCTCCAAGTTAGTACTTGTCAATACCTGGATATTCATGGAACAAATGCCATCGCAAAAGGATCGTGATACCTGAAGGGCTTGAGGGACAGGAAAAGGCCCATCATGCCTCTGAGCCCTACATCTACAACCATCGTATCCCGACGAAATTAAAAGGGTATCCGCCGACCCCCTCATGCTCTCAAAACAAAATATTAGAACCGAACCATTAGCCTCCGCAAGGCGCCCGCCCCGGTTGGTACCTGACCTTTCTCGGGAGATGCGTTGACCTTTCTCAAGGCATCGATTTGTGGGGTGCCTGATCTCTGTCACCGAGGCATGCTTGCCTTCAATGCCGCGTCCTTTCAGCCATCAGCCTATGCTCCTCTCTCTGCTGTAGGCTATTGTCGAGCGCGTCTTCGTCGCCACCTGTGACTTGCAGAAGCGGAGGAAGCAAGAAGAAGACGGGGCCTGTCGAATCAATAAATCAGATTCCCAATCCCTGGCTGATCGTTCATGAGTCATATCCCTATTCAATAGGGACGATCCATCGACTGTCTGGATTTTCTCCCTTGAGCTACCATGGTGTGCATGCATCGAATTTAACTGTATGCCTATCCCTATTACGTCCTATCTTTTGTTTCCTGTACATAGAAGAGAGGGGACGTCATTTTCAAAATTAGGTCCAATTCCGGCATGTGGGCTGAGTCCCTTTTTTGCAAAACAAAAATCTCGAATAAGCAGCATGCGTCGAAGACGAGGACGTGTTACGAAACGCAGGCTCGTCCGGGTCGCGAGCCCAAGGCCCGTCAGGCCCCCCACTCCATGATGAAGGTATCCGACGGCCAGAGGAGATCGGAGGAGGTCCCGTGCCCTGACGCCGCCGCTGCGCCAGATCTCGCCGTGCCGCTGTCCTCATGCCTCGCTGTCGTCGTAACTGAGCCCTAGACCAGTCGCCTCGAGCCTCGCCAGCAACCTCTGCGAGCTCACCTTCAAAGAGGGGTAGCTGTTGACGCATAAATTTTAATTAGTTTTTTTTTAATTAGACCTTTTTATTATTTTCCTTTCTGAGCAAGTGCTTCAGTAACACTGCTAGGCATAGAAATAGAGGATAAGGACGAGACAAAAGTAGAGAAGGTAGTAGATAAACGATCATAAGACAGAAAGTTGCTAATAGGATGACAAGTACGAAGACAATCAGACAATCCATAAGAAAGTGTATACCGATCCACAGGATGCCCAACACAAGATCGTGTACCTTTTTTAGTAGCAACGGGTTGATCAGGATTAGGATAAGGGGATGGCACATCAATCGATGAGGGATAAGATGAATCAGGTGATG
Source organism: Eucalyptus tenuipes (assembly GCA_014182365.1). Taxonomy (NCBI): domain Eukaryota; kingdom Viridiplantae; phylum Streptophyta; class Magnoliopsida; order Myrtales; family Myrtaceae; genus Eucalyptus; species Eucalyptus tenuipes. The sequence continues at coordinate 19,083,575 of CM024539.1, read as the reverse complement.
GTCGTACTTCTATAATGGGAGCTGTTCCTCGTCTATGATAAGTTTGATTAGCAAACTAAAATCATGTTGACGATACTGGAGGAAGTGAGATTGGTGGAGGAATTGGTAAGACATACTTGTCATTGTCAGGAGATACTGTAGAGACTGTTTGAGTACTATAGTAGGCTAGTTCTAAAAAAATGTCACATCCGCTGATACAAACACTCGGCAACTAGTAGGATTGTAACATCTATAGCCCTTATGAGTTCGAGAGTACCCAACAAAGACACATTTATCAACACGAGGAGCCAACTTATCAAGACCTGGAGTCAGAGAATGGACCAAACAAACACATCCAAAGACACGTAGGGGTAATGCAAAGGGAGGACGATTTGGATGTAAAATAGAGAAAGGTGTCTCCCCCTGAAGAACGGAAGTTGGAAGCCGATTAATTAAGAAGCAGGCTGTAAGAACAGCATGGCCCCAAAATGTTTTCGGAAGATGCATGTGAAACATAAGACAATGAGCAACATCAAGAAGATGACGATTTTTACGTTCAGCTACACCATTTTGTTGTGGTGTATATGAACATGATGTTTGAGGAATAATGCCATGGGAATCAAGAAAAAGTTTAAAACTAGAGGCAACGGCAAGATACTCTTTGGCATTATCGGACCGTAGAGTTTTCACAGAAGTATTATATTGCTTCAGCACCTCAAAATAGAATTGACGAAAGCAATGAAAAATCTCAGTACGATCTTTTATTACGAACAACCAAGTCATTCGGGAAAAATCATCCACAAATGTAACAAAGTACCAGAAACCAGATGTATTAGAAACACGGCACGGACCCCATATATCTGAATGAACCAACGCAAAAGGACTAGACACACGACTTTGAAAGCGAGAAGGAAAAAAGACTCTATGGTGTTTTCCAAACTGACAAGCTTCACACTCAAAAGTACTCACAGACTTAGATTCTGGAAACAATCGCCGAAGAATATTTGGTGGTGGATGACCAGCACGACAATGCATCCGATAGACATCAGTGGATGTGTGCTTTATAATTGCTGCAACTATCACCTTCTTGTCTAGATAGTATAGGCCATTTGATTCACGTCCCCCACCAATCATCTGTCCAGTCCTCAAATCCAGAAAAACACAATGAGAAGCAAAAAAGGTTATGGAACAATTTAGTTCTTTAGTTAATGAACTAAAGAAAATCAAATTATATGGAGATTTGAGATGAAGGACGGATGATAAAGAAAAGGAGGAACTCAAATGGGCATCTCCAGTGCCAGTAACTTGGGAAATTGAACCATCAGCTAATATAACAGAGTTGGACACCCCAAGAGGTGTGGAATTTAACGAAGACAACAATTTAGAGTTACCAACTATATGATGAGTAGCTCTAGAATCTATAACCCAAGAGCCTGACACTGTAGAAAGTAAACAGGATGAACTACCTTTTGAGCTATGTGCTAAAGTTGCAGTGGGAGCTGAAGTTCCTGTCACCTGTTGGGAGCGAATCCAAGCCTCATATTCTACACGTGTCAATGTAACCGAATCTTTTGTATTCTACACATTAGTAGGATCTGATTGAACTGGTGAGAAAGAATCTTCCACTTCAGCAAATGTAGCAACTGTGGGTCGAAGCTCTGGATGAAATGTGTAGCAATAAGCTTCAGTATGTCTAGTCCTTCGACAATGGTTACAATATCGAGAGCCACGGCTACCAATAATTCTATCATGACCACCACAACTTCCACTCTGAATAAACCCACATCCATGACCCCAATAACCACGACCACGAGCTTCACATCCACTAGAGCCATGAGAAATCATGACACTTGTCTCTAAAGTTGTAGCGGAGATCTTGTCAGTAGGTGTCGAGCGTAAGGCTCGGGAGAAAACCTCATCAACTGTAGGAAGGGAGCTTTCGGACGTAATCTGCTAGCAAAGGGAGGAATATTTACGCCCTAGTGCTTTAAGAAATAGTATCACTCGAAGATCCTCCTGGCGTTTGACTAATACATTCATATCATTGGAAGCTGGAAGATAAGCATCTAGTTGTCGACAAAGTGTAGTGAAACGAGCATAATATTTAGATAGAGATTGATCTCCACGCTGAAGATCAAACAGGGCCTCCCATGTGTCACACACTCGTGTCATATTATTTTGGCCAGAATAAAGTAGAGCACATTTATTCCAAACTTCCTTAGCAGAATTACATTGAATAAGTGAGGGCTAATCTTTGGATCCGTACTATTCCATAACATCGGATCCATACTATTCCATAATAGTGTACGGATCATTGCATCTTCGGCAATCCAATCATCTACTTTACTCGTATTCGAAGGAAGTGTAGATGTAAGATAATCATGCTGTCTAGTTGTAGTAAGATAAACTTGTATAGCTTTAGACCATGATGGATGGTTAGTGCCATCCAACTTGACAGATGTCAATTAGAAATGTGTCAAACCAGTAGATGATGTAGAAGCCATCAGTATTAACTCCACTGAACTCCAATAATGCAATTAGCCAAACAGGGTGAACACAAGAATCGACCGAACCCAATAAGAATGACACAATAATCAAGCACTTAACTCTAGTTGTGCAATCAGCCACAGAACAACAAACAGAAATAAGGGTTCAATTGGTCCACCACTGAATCAATATACTTCTAAGAGGTCATAAAATCATACCAACCAGCACTTCAAAGATGATCGGAAACCATCCAACAGTTGAAAGATTACTATGCGCATACCAACCAGCACTTCAAGAAGCAATATACTTCAATGAGAATCCATATAAGTATACTGGAAAACCACTTCTGATGCCCTCAGTTCGGGTCGAATTTTTTTTTTTTTCCGGGGTGAAACCCTTGCAGAACCGAATGTAACCCTACGAAACCCTTGCAGAACCGAAGGCTGCCAAAATCCTCACGATATATGAATAACACATAATCTAGATCGCAAGACAAACAGAGACCAAATCGTGCAATTGGTCTTCAATTCCGTCATCAAGAAAGAAGGTTGAATACATATTGATTTTGCTGGATGGGCTTCGGAAATTAACACTGGACAGTAGTTCTGTCCAGATCTTAGAAAACCAGTGGACAGATCTGGAGCTGGGAACGATGACTGAACAACAATGTGGGCTTTCTTTCTTCTCTGCTGTCTAGAAGAGAAGCATGCTGCGGTGGTGGCAGCGGTGGTGGAGGATTTGGATCTAGCGATAGCCTCCGTTGCCGGGCTGTGGTGGTGGGATCGAAGTTTTTTTTTTTTTTTAACCTTGCTTTGATACCATGTTAAAAGAGAGAGTATTCAACGTATTGTGTTCTCTTAATCAAAAAAGGATTACAAGAATACAATATATATATATATATATATACCCTCTCAACATAAGATTAACTATTGACTATTTTACCCTTATTATTATTTCCTAACAGTATATAACTTTTGGCACATTTAGTATCTTTCAACCCAGTCAAATTTGCAAGTCTATCTTTATAAAAGGACTGATTCCTAAAGTAATGACGTGCAATATATAAGCCTACATCACGACCAATATAGGAAATAAAATTAACCGGGGTCCAATCTTAGGTTTTGAAAGTCGATTTTCGATTACGATGAACACATAACATCTCAACTGAGGAAAATTGCCCATTTGTGATACGTCTGCAACCTTACGTCAAATCACCGCTAGAAATCAAATTGAGCAATCAAATGTTTGCATTGGATTTACCTAAATTGAAAAAAAATTGGTTTTCCCGGCGGCAATTAACACAAACTGGGCACAATGACTTTTGTTGACTTCGTTATCTTCATTGAACAATGGGGCAGCGACTCGTGTTGTCACGGTGGGGATACTGGAGGGCGAGAGCTGGACTTTACACAGCAAGGTCACTGATCACTTGAAGGTGCTGCTGTGTTGGTATTGCAGCGGGACTAGTCTGGAAGACCTGCAAGTGAATAGACAAGGCGGCAAGGCCGGCGATGAAGGGACTTAGGTTGCGTTTGGCAACCACTTTACCAAGGATCTTTGAGCCCCTAAAGATCTTTGGGCTAATGTAGGGGTGTTTGGCAAAAAAAATTTAACTCCCATTTAGAGAATGCCAAGCCTGGTGAAGGCATGTGAGGACCTGCCTTGGGCTTTCGGCTTTTTCCGCATGCCCACGCGGGCACTGTTCATATTTTTTTTTTTTCTGAAATTGTCCTTACGAACTTTTTGTTTTTCCATTTTTTGCCCTTGTGAGGAGACAATGTTCATCTTCTGCGTCGAGGGTGGCCCCAGCAGCAGCTGCTCGGGGTCGCGCGACCTCAGGCGAGGGTTGCATAGCCTTGGCGATGGCCGATCAAGGTAGCGCAACAGCTGGCGAGGTCGCGCGACCTAGGCGCGATCCTCGCCGAGGTTGCGCGACCCAGGCACGGTCCTTGCCGAGGTCCCCCGACCTCAAGCGAGGGTTGCGTAGCCTCGGTGACGGCCGATTGGGGTCGTACGATGGTCGGTCGGGGTTGCTGGAGGTCGAGGCGGCGTCGCGCGACGGGCGCGACCTCGCCGCCCCGGATCCGGGGTCACCGGAGGTCGCGACGGCATCGCGACGCGCGCGACCTCGCCGCCCCAGATCCGGGGTCGCCGGAGGTCGCCGGGGGTCGCTGGCGGCCGCTTGCCCTTGTCGGTCAATTTTTTTTATTTTTCTTTTGATAATTTTTTTTATCACAAAAGTCCTTTGTCCCCCAAACACCATTTTGCTCAAAGGTACTTCACAAAGGACTTTCAAACTACAATTTACCAAACACAGTTTACATTTTGGAAAACACCTTTAACTCAAAGGTCTTTGCATTTTCCTAAAGACTTTCCCCAAAAGTCTTCCCTAATGCACCCTTAGTTGCGATGGTGAGGCCTGGGTACACCAAATATCACTGGCAATCTTTGCTAAAGTACCATTGGGGCTGGACTGCTTTGCCCGAACTGTTGTGAGTGTCTACTAGCATTGTAATTATGGTGGGTTAATGGATCAACAAAAATTAGCAAAATGAGATACATTGTTTTCATTTATGCATCTCATTAATTCATGTATTTATCGAGTTCATGTATCTCTTGAATTCATGCATATAATTAATTGATGTATTTCTTCGATATTCTCATATCTCCTAGATTCTTGTATCTATTTAATTCATGGTTTATGTATGGCTTCTGTACATGAATTTTAAAACTTTATTAATAGACTTGAGAATCTTCATTTCAAGGAGAAGTGAAAACACCTACATCTCATCTCTTCAATTTTCTTTAAGTGTGTCAATTTCAAGAAGTGTTTGATAGACTCTTGTTTGTATATTACTGATTGTGTTCGAGATATTGTATCTTGTGAAGCATAATTCGTGAAGCTACTTAACACCGTTGGTAGGCTCTAATAGCATAAAAAAGATTTGGTTAGTCGTACCTTTTATTATATCTTTTTGTTATAACTTTCTCAAATTTATTATTTTTTTGTTACAACAAACAGTGTTACTTATTCTTCTTTCAATATGTCTTCTTCTTCATCTAGCGGTGGAGGTGTGGCGTGGACGTTAAGGCGGCAGTTATCTCCTCTAGTTTTTCTGTGTAGTGTGTGTCCGTCCGGTGGTGTGACTCTCTTGCTTTTATAAGTTCTTTTTTATTTCAATACTTTCCTTCCTTTATTTCCTCAACCAATTACTTTTTTCTCGTTTGTTGACCGAGCAACCAGAACTTTCCCAACCATTCTAGCATAGATTGCTTCTCATCCTTCCCTTTTATGGATGATTGTGCATATATCTTTCTTTTGCTTACCTTTCATCTTGACTGTATATATGCGCAAATTATCACCCTTGCATCAGTTAATCTTTTCAAAATTAAACCTGTGCCCACTCCCCTTTCCTTGCTAAGAATCATATGTCTTCAATCCATATTTCCCTCGTGAACGTATTTGCCACGCTATGGCTCTTTAGTGGGCTTTGACCAAACATTAATTCACGCGGGTATAGTCTAGTTAATCTAATGCAACTTAAAACACCCTTGCCCGAGGCTATTAATTAAAATTTATATAGGCCAATTAAAATAAATTTTATATGAGTTTATTACTATTAATGCAACATGCTCCTAATATGCAATTGTAATTTAACAATATTTTTGTTCAAGGGTTAATCTTTACTTTTTCTATGCAATAAATATGTCGTCAAAATTTAGATTTCTACAAAATCGGACAGTGATCCAGTTTGGTTTTGAGGAAATAACCAGATTGTCAAGAGCTGCTCAAATCCAGCGTTGGCCCGATTCAATCGATTGATTTGGTGTTGACCGGATATTGGTTTGACCGATTCTTTCGACATTATAAGAAAAAAAATTGGTCAATCTCGCACGAGCAAGGTTGGATCCTCTGTACACTTCGACGGTTAGTGGGCTCCTCTTCGGCAGGGCGGACGCCTCTTTATCGTTTAGTAGCGCTACAAGTTATTTTATTTATTATTTAAACAAGTGAACTTGCATAAGTAAGATAAGGGATCGACATCCTGACCTCCGAATTGCGAATATAGGCCTCAATCATCTGAGCTATGTTTTGTATGCTTCCTAGGAAGATAATTTTAACTAATAAATCAAATTAATCAGTATGAAAAGGGCAAAGCCGGATTGAACTAATCAACCCATGAACCGCCAGGACTACTGGTTTTTCGATTGGGCTGGTTTAAAGCAGTTGCCGGAAGTGATTGCCAGAAGGTTCAAATAGGTGTAAGGGGATCGAGAATGAATGGAACCACACATTGAATAAAGGGGGTATTTCTAGAGTGCACGACTGACACTCATAAGGACATTAGTGGTTGAAATGGGAGAGTTTAAGAAACACTCTCTCCCAGCCGATGAGTGAGGTCCTATGTTGTGTCACTCATAAGTAAGATCTGGATTCACATGGTCATGATCATATAAGGTTACCAAGAGATGTTTGGTAACCTAAAATTGGTGGGCTCTATTTCAAGATCGCATGAGAGAGAGAAAGAGAGTTATTATGGTGCTGGGTGACCAGGCAGGGAGGGGTGCCTCAAAGACACGTTAATCATCGGGTCCCACTGTTATCCGCTACATTCAAATGGTTTTGAGGCCGAATTATTTCCAATTTATTAGTCTATTGGGGGAAGAGACATTTGGTTGTTAGGTTTGGGGGTGCGTTCTTTCTTCAAAATGTAGGGCCATTTTCTATTTTGTAAGTGTTGAAGTTAGAATTTGCACCAATTTTACTTTAGGATGAGTCAAGATAGTTGGTGGGAGCAAGTTTAAGATGTACCTTCAATTTCCAAAGGTCAAGATTTTCATATCAAAACAGGTTAATACTACATCCCCTTCTTCTCTATGCTTTCTGTCTGTCTATCTATTGACATATAATATAGAGTGTAGCCTATATCCCTTAAAAAGCAACTCTTCTTTTCTGTGCTTTCTGTCTCTGTCTATCTATGGACATACCATATAGAGTGTAGCCTATATCTCTTAAAAAGCAACTGGGACAAACATATAAGACCTAAGCAAGAACAAAGAGGGCAAGACAATTCATCTGCATAAAGGGCTCCAAGGATGATGGCGAGAGGGATGAAGATGACGATGACCCATCTCACCACCGTCCAACAGGAGACCTCCACATGTCTCGTCTGCACTGAGCCTGCGCTGTTCTTTCACCACCAACCCGCCATTGTTTATCGCCTTCTTCTTCTTCCCCTCCACCATCTTCACAACATTTTGGAACACCGGAACATCGCACGGGATTCTCAGGACGCCCGCCTGCTGAAACCCGAACTCCTCCTCGGCCTCTCGCAGCAAGAACGTGAATGCTGGGTGGTCCAAGTAGTGCATTGGGATGATGAACCTCTCGAGCTCTTCGCCGATGCAGACTGCAAGGTAGCCTTTTGGGACAAGATTGCTATTGCCGCTGCTGTGCTTCATTTTGTTGCTGTTGTTGTCGTCGTCTGATGATAGAGAAGAGATCGTTCTTTTGAGGAAGCTGATGCTCTTGTGAATGCCGCTGCAGTTTGGGCTCATGGCAGCGGCCGTTGTGGCGGTTCTCGACGAGTTTGCAAAGTTCCTCCACTTCTTGAGGAGCCGCCAGAGTCGAACCACTTCGCTGATCTTGTTAGACTTGTTAGGGGACTCCATGGCTTCCTCAAGAAGAAGAATGGGAACAAGAAGAACAAGAAGACAGGTTGCAATGTGTCCTAATCTAGGAAACTGGATTCTTGCAATTTATAGGAGAAGCGGATCTTGATATTGAGAATGACAGATCGTAAGAAGTAAGCATCTGCACGAAAGCTTCGTGTCTAGGGTCGCGATCCAAAATAATGCCTATTAGCAACAAATTTCAAATTCGTTGACCAGCTCATGCAAGATTTTGTTTTGGAATATGCTCCCAAACAAATGATACGTGCTCCTTTAGGCATTAGTTTTTTCAAATCAAAACCAACCATCCAAAATTGAATTGGAATGCATATCCGCTACACGCTTTCACACGGTGTGTAAAACCTTCCCTAAGTCATATATGTACCAAGAAAAAGAAAAAAGAAAAACCCTCTTCAGAAGTTCCAGCACTGACTAATGTGGCGATAAAAAAGACGTTTACACAAGCATTTATCGTCTTATCATTTTCTGTCATTGTCTCGAATTATTTAGGAAAATAACTAAAGTAAACATCGAACTTAATAAGAATGTTAGCGATTGTTGGTCGGAGAGACAAAATTCACCCATTTATTGACATGGTCTAAAACCAAAAATACAAGTACAGAGGGTCGTCGGGCGAAATATGCAGTGTCAAGGCAATTTACTCCAATTGTTATTTGCCTTGTAGGTACATCTCAATACATATATGAAGTTTTTAATGCTTAAGGTCATCCACGCTATATCCAAAGGTTTGGTTAACTTAGGTTGACAAAATACCATGTACGCTTTCTTTGTGAAAGATGAGAGGCGACGAAAAAGGGGGAAGAATTTTTGGGGCCCTCATGACATTTGCAGTGCATTATTGTTAGGGCCAGCAATTCTCGACACGATGCATTTACACGATGCGTCAAGATATGCAATTAAACCGGTTTGGGTTGGCATAAGTGTGTTCGTGTCATGACACCATTCAAATCGTGTCTTACGCTGGATAACCCATTTGACCCGTTTAGACATGAACCAACACATTTAAATTAACATGTTAAAATGACATTTGTTTCAACACAACACAGTTAAATATGTTTAAACACATTTACTATTCTCTTTAGGACCTCACTTTTAAAGACTTTATCCTTAAAAACGTATGAGCAACACTCATGTCAAAAAGAGGGGAGAATTACCAAAATAGTTTTAAATCTATTGTAATTGCATCAATTCAATCCTCAGTCTTTTTTTGCCAATCAGATTTAAATCTATTGTATTTGTGTTAATTCAGTCAATCCGGCCGACGGTGACATGTATAATGTGTTAATAATATATATTTTTCGATTTTTTTTTATTTTGTTCTTTTATTTTTCCTTTTTTTCTATTTTTTTTCTCATCCTTCCTTCTTCCTCTAGCTGGTCGCCACCAACCCTAAAAAAATAAATATTATTAAAATATTGTCCATGTCATCGTTGGCCGGACAACCGATTAATTGGTTGGATGGACTGAATTGTCACAAATGAAAAATATTAAGAATTGAATTGACCAAAAAACCATTTAGGATTGAATTGGCTTAATTGTAAAAGAGTATACAATGATGATATATATATAATTGACTCAATAGCACTTTATAGATTATATTGTCTAGGGTGTGTTTAAAGTGTTTACACAAGTTATCATAACTCGTTTTACATGTACACATGTTGATGTATATTACACGTTATGGTATTGTGTCATTTTGATACCTAGCACAGTGACATGTTTGATATTCATGCTAGTCAAGTCATGTCGTGAGACCATTTTATTAGGCATGTTGGTTCGTGTCGAGACAAATCAATATGTTTGTAAAACACACTGTGCTTGAGTTAGGCATATTTATATTATCACCCTATTGTCAATTCTAATAATTGCTTGGGGGATGACGTTTCATTTTCAGACCCTATTGTAAATTGTATTTGCATTTTTTTTCTCTCCATTCTTTCCTTTATCCGAAGGACACTTTCACTTTCTTTTTCCACTCCTTCACTTTTCTTCCTTGTCATTTCCATCTTTACGTACCACTTCGAGCCATATGCCCTAACCTTTTGTGATCTTACTATGACAACTTGGATGAAATTGACGTAGCTGGGCATGCAACTCTCTCCCTAAAGATAGTAGAGACCGCTTGTCCAATTACCCTTTTAGCCAATAGTGCATCCCTGATTACTTTCGAAGTCCTAATCTCTGACCCCTATTTACAAGCTAGAGAATCTAGCGTACTCATAGAAATCAAATTTTTTCTTAGGCTCCAATCATTTGTAAGGGAAAAGGTTCAAGACAATACAATAGAGATACCATATATTCGTAGTAGGGATCAACTTGCTGATGTCTTCACCAAAGCTTTACCCAAGGGAGTATTTCAAGATATGGTGAACAAGTTGACCTCTGACGATGTCTTCGCTCCAACTTGAGGGGGAGTATTGGCGAGATTTGCGAGATTTGCTCTCCTATTCAAGGAAAGGACATATTGTGGGCAAATCTCTATATTGATAGTTTTCCTATTTTTGAAATTTCCCTTTTTTGTTGCGGTGAACCTTGTGTACAAATTGCAGTAGAATGTTATGACAAAAATAAGAGAGTCGAGAGTTTTGTCCGAGGACGTAGGCACATTGTTGAACCTTGTAATCCTTGTGTTCTTTTCCAATTGCCTTACTAAAATTCAACATGGTATCAGAGCAGGTTTGATTCAACTTGTACTTTTTTTTTGGTTTTTTTTTTTTTGCACATCTGATTGTCTCGATCTACTTATGTTCGAGACCGTTCCTATTCTACGACAATCTGCATTCTTCAGTCAGTGCTTGTTCCTCTCTTTGTTGCTGTCATATCCTTGTTATTACTAGCAACGTGTCATGGATGGGTCAAAGAAGTCAGGAGATGCATCCAACACAACAAAGGTGCATGAGACAAACAACTAGCGGTTGACTTCGTTGTTGCTAAACGAAAGAAATTACCTTCCTTGATCATGAGCTGTAACTATTGCTCTTGGGGGTAGATCAAAGCTTGGTCACATCAATGGGAATATTAGAGCCCCTCCCGCGACAGATCCCAGATTTGATGAATGGCAAGCGAATGACCACAGTGTGATGTTTTGGATATTCAATTCCACGGAACCAGAGATCTACGAGATATTTGCATATTCAGAGTCAGCCAAGGCGATGTGGGATTCGATAAACGAGATGTATGGTCAAGCCAGGAATGCATCTCGAATCTTTGAACTGCAACAAGGACTTGCTTCTTCTAAGCAAGGCGCAACACAATCTTTACTGAACACTTGGGAAAAATGAAGAAGCAATGGGATGAGCTTCGTCAGTATAGACTTGCTACCCAGAATGTGATGGATTATGTCAATCGAGAAGAGCAAGATAAAATCTTTCAATTGTTAGCAAGCATCAGGCCTAAATTTGAGGACACCAAATGTCAAATTCTTATGAGTTTTGCATTGCCCACTTTCAATGAAGTTTGTGCCATAATCCAAAGTGAGGAAACAAGGAGACTCGTCACGCCTTTAGTTCCAATTACATCAGGAGAGCTTGGTGAAGAATCGGTCCACAGTGCTATCAACACGAAGCAAGGAGACTCCATTGCTTGGTTTGCCAAAGGAAAATTTAAGAAACCAGCACGGTTCCATTGTGACCATTGCAATCGCGGTGGCCATTCCAAAGAGAGGTGTTGGGTTCTTCATCCACATTTGCGTCTTTCCAAATACAGGGGTTCGGAAGCTAAGGTGGCAATCCAAGAAATTCCAAATGATTTTCAATCCAAGTTGGAGGTTTTGTCTCAACAAGTTCAGCAATTACTTCAGACACATGGCAATGGAACGAACGCTTCTAGCACCGAAACCGGAAATTTGGCTATGACGTCTGGTAATGTCCATGCTTACTCAGCTTTATCCAAAACTCAGTTTATTATTGACTCAGGGGCTACAGACCACATGTGTAGTTCTCCAAACTTGCTATCCAATATTACTTCAAGTGTGTCATATCCACCTATTACTATTGTTAATGGTGGGCAGGTTCCAACTAGTTATGTTGGACAAATCAATTTCTTTTCAAATAATTCTGAAGTATTGTTGGTACTTGAATTTTCCTCAAATTTAATGTCGGTTAGCAAATATACTAATCAGTGGAATTGCAATATTATTTTTACTCTTCAAAAGGTGTTTTTTCAAGATCGAACCGCCAGGAGGATGATTGGTGAAGGGTGGTTGCAGAATGGGCTGTATACAGTGGACCTCAACAACGAAGCGTTGATGGCACAAAGGAAGACTGTTGACACTTCCCAGTTGTGGCATTGGCGTCTGGGTCATCCCTCTAATCGGGTGTTACATGCTCTTGATATGACTTTAAGTTATGATTCTAATTGCTGTGATCCTTGTCATTATGCTAAGCAACATAGGTTACATTTTCCACATAGTACACATAAATCAGAACAGTTTTTTGATTTAGTTCACTCGGATGTTTGGGGAACTTCTTCTATTGACTCTAAGGAGGGGTTCTAGTATTTTGTTACATTTATTGATGATAAATCTCGAGTTACATGGCTTTATCTGCTTAAATGCAAGAGTGAAGTTATGACTGTGTTTCAAGATTTTTGCAATATGGTGAAAAATCAATTTAACACTATGGTGAAGATTCTTCGTACAGACAATGGAACTGAATATACCAATCAGGCTTTTCAAGTGTTCCTGCGTAGCTTGGGAGTCATTCATCAGACCTCCTACATTGGAACTTCACAGCAGAATGGAGTTGCTGAAAGAAAAAATAGGCATCTGCTTGAGGTTACCCGAGCATTGTTATTCTCAGGAAATTTACCCAAGACATATTGGGTTGATGCAGTCCTTACTAGCTGCTACTTAATCAATCTTTGCCTAGTAAAGTGTTGGCGTATAAAGTTCCAATTGAAAGTCTGTATGGCCGAAAATTTGGTATATTTCACCTAAGAATTTTCGGATGTGTGTGTTATGTGCATTCTCAATCTGGTGACAAGCTAGATCCACGGGCTCAAAAGTGTGTGTTTGTGGGATACTCAAATGTCAAGAAGGGATACAAATGCTATGAACCAAGTACTAGACGTATTTATATTTCTCGTGATGTTGTTTCGATGAGGCTGACATGTTTTTTGCTAGGAATCAAATTCAAGGGGAGCAAGATGACTATTCTGAATTTTTGCTTCCTATCCTACCTATCGGGGATTCAATTTTGGATCAAGAGGAAATTCCAACAACGACTGTTCAAGGGAGTCAAATTGTCCCTAATGTCGATGTCGTTCCTGGTATAGCTGCCATTACAATAGATGGGGCTGATTTGGAAGTAGAGGTTGAAAATGCAATAGAGGTAGATCCAACAGATACGATACCTAATATCTCGGCCCCAACCCACAGGTCATCACGCATTCCAAGGCCTTCAACACGGCTCCGTGATTTTTTAGCATATCATACGGCTCATCATCCTATTCAAGATTTTATTGGGTATGATAGACTTTCCCATAATTATTTAAGTTTCTTATCTGTCATTGAAAATCAACAGGAACCCAATACCTTCTTGGAAGCATGTAAAAGTAGTGTGTGGGTGAATGCCATGAAAGATGAACTTCAGGCATTGGACCGTAACCATACTTGGGAATTTGTTAAATTGACAAATGGGAAAAAGACAGTTGGATGTCATGGATTTACAAGATCAAATACAATAGTGATGGTTCAGTTGAGAGGTACAAAGCTCGGCTTGTCGCAAAAGGGTATACTCAAACATATGGGATAGACTATAAGGACACATTTGCTCCTGTAGTGAAAATGAACACTGTTCGTGTCATTCTATCTGTAGCAGTTAACTGTAGCTGGCCATTGTTTTAGATGGATATGAAGAATGCTTTCCTCCAAGGAGACTTAGAGGAAGAGGTTTATATGGATCTTCCTCCAGGACATCCCTTAGAGAATAATAAGGAAATGGTTTGCAAATTAAAGAAGGCAATATATGGTCTCAAACAGTCACCTAGAGCATGGTATGGCAAACTAAGTTCCGCACTCGTTAGATTTGGTTTCAAAAGGAGCGCAGCTGATTCTTCGATGTTTACTAAAGTAACTAGTGAAGGTATTGTTGCTATTCTCATTTATGTTGATGATCTTATTATTACCGGCAAGATCTTAGCGGGTATTGCGAACTTAAACAGCTTGTTGAGCAAGGAGTTTGACATTAAAGATCTTGGAAAATTAAGGTATTTTTTGGGGATAGAGGTAGCAAGTTCCAACAAAGGTATGTTCTTGACTCAAAGGAAATATATCCTAGATCTATTGAAGGAGACTGGTAAGCTAGGTGTTAAACCTGCTAGCACTCCTATGGATTACAACAATAAGACTATGTCTAAGGAAACACCATTATAGGATATTGGGCAATTTCAGCGTTTGGTAGGGAGATTGATTTACCTAACCATTACTAGACCTGACATTGCTTATTCTGTTAGCTATGTGAGCCAATTTATGCAAAAACCTACACAAGGACATATGGAGTTGCTAAACCAGCTCCTTTGATATCTAAAGGCTTCTCTAGGAAGAGGAATATTGTTGAAGAATAATGGTAATACTGAGATTGTGGGATTTACTGATGCTGATTGGGCTGGGAATACCATGGATAGAAAATCTACCACTGGTTTTTGTACCTTTGTTGGTGGAAACATTGTTACTTGGAAAAGTAAAAAGCAAACAGTTGTGGCTAGATCTAGTGCGGAAGCTGAGTATCGAGCCATGGCTACTGCCACTAGTGAGATCGTATGGCTTCGTCTATTGCTTCAAGAATTGGGTTGTGATGCCATGTTTAAACCTACGAAGCTATTTTGTGATAATCAGGTGGCAACACACATTGCTTCAAATCCGGTCTTTTTGCTTCAAATCCGGTCTTTCATGAAAGGACCAAACACATAGAGGTCGATTGTCACTTTGTAAGAGAAAAGGTTCAAGACAAGACGATAGAGACACCATATATTCATAGTAGGGATCAACTTGCTGATGTCTTCACCAAAGCTTTACCCAAGGGAGTATTTCAAGATATGGTGAACAAGTTGACCTCTGACGATGTCTTCGCGCCAACTTGAGGGGGAGTATTGGCGATATTTGTGAGATGTGCTCTCCTATTCAAGGAAAGGACATATTGTGGGCAAATCTCTATATTGATAGTTTTCCTATTTTTGAAATTTCCCTTTTTTGTTGCGGTGAACCTTGTGTACAAATTGCAGTAGAATGTTATGACAAAAATAAGAGAGTCGAGAGTTTTGTCCGAGGTCGTAGGCACATTATTGAACCTCGTAATCCTTGTGTTTTTTTCTGATTGCCTTACTAAAATTCAACAGATATAATCTCACTCCTTGTTATCAGGGGATCATGAAAGTACCCATAAGAACTAGGCAAAAAACAAAGCAGAACCACAGCTTGCCATTAATCAGTTACCTTCTCCACATTCTTCAGATCGTGATGATTTTATTTAACTTATTCGGGTGATCCAATCGACATTCCCTCAATCAACTTGAAAGCGAAGAAACGTGATTAGAAAAAAAAGTTTGTTTGAGAGTGATTTCGACATATGCATCACTTCAAATTTCGACCAAACTGCAATTGCTCGTCTCATCCACTTCAACCAGAACATCGACCAAACGCGTAGAGGAAGACCTCTAGAAGTGAAAGGGAAAGGCCTTGTTAGAGCTGTGAATGGATGGACCGGATACCACAGTTTCTCCACTAAGAAACCCCCCGCGCAAAACACAACAATTGTGGAAGGTCCAGCCCTTTAATTGACGCATCTAATGTTTCCAAGACAACCATATGGCCTTGGATTTCAGCTAGATTTTCAGAAGAAGAAGCCTTCAACTGCTTTAGATAATTAAATTGTAAAAGCTCTAGCCTCTTAATGGATTTGCACTAGAAGATATCCGACTCTTTAAAGAACTCTGACCTATGAAGCCTTGAATTTCAATTAGATTTTCACAACAACAAGCATTTTGCTTTCTTCAAATGTTTCAACTGAGAAAGATCCAGCATTTCAATGGAATTGCATGAGTCGATGATCAACTTATCCAAGAACTTGGATCTATCAAGACCTCGAACTTCAACAAGAATATTGATTTTTATTTTTATTTTTTAATTTCAGTGCAGCATTCATTCTATCAAAATATACAAGGTCATCAAAACCACACGAATTTCTACCCCATGCTACGTCCAATGTTATCGTTTCATATATTTCATATATTCATATGGAAAATCTAGAGATGCTTTCAGATTTTTACTAAAATTCATTGTTAATTGTCTAAAATCTAATCTTTAGTCTTTGCCTTCTTTTGGTCCTTGATGTATGCTCCCTAGTGGCCTCAACAACAAACCCATTATCACTTCTCTATTGAAAAGTAATTATAGTGATCTCATATAATTAATGTAATAATATAGACTGGTTAATTGACCTTGACTTAGAAAAGTTCTGAGTCGTTGCCTTCTAGCCCTAGCCATTATCCGGTCCTTCCATTCACAGCTCCAAGAGGGCCTTTCCCTTTCACTTCTAGAGGTCTCCCTCTACGCATGCTTAGTCATCGCCTTCCAGGCATTATCCGGTGGCGGTTCTATCTAGGGGTGTGCATGGTCCGGGCGGGCGGTTCCTGACTTAGAACTGGGAACCGCCCGCTAAGAACCGGTTCTGAAAAATTGGAACCGAGAACCGCCCGCTAGTTACATGGATCCACCTGGGAACCGGACCGCCGGTCCGGTCCGGTTCCCGGGTGGATTCATAGAACCGGTGCAACCTCCACGCCTTCCCCTTTTTGCCTTCAACCAGTTGTGACCTCGCTTCGCTCTCGTCTCGGCCACCACCACCATCTTGGCCAATGCCTCCGTCGTCTCCCACTCCTCCATCGAGATTGACAATGAAGAGGATAACAAGGACGATGAGCCATTCTTAGACCTAGAGTTCACCCGTCCCCAAAGATGAGGATGATGGGGAGAAGCCTGAGGAGGGGGAGGAGGAAGAGGGGAGGTAGAAGCTAGAGCCTATATAGATACTTTTGCTAATTTCGAATTTTTTTAATATTAAAAATTAATATATTAGTATAATATAATCGATCCGGTGCGAGTGGGCGGGTGGGCGGATCCGCCTATGGAACAGAGAACCGGACCGGTTCCCTTAAGAACCACCGGTTCCTGACGGTTCCGGTCCGGTTCCGGGCGGTTCGGGCGGGTCCCGGTTCTTTTGTACACAAAGAATTATGTCTCATGAACTAAACATGATAGAAATTGTGGTTCGATTTAAGTGGAAAAATAAAAGAAAACTTTTTGAAAAAAAAAAAGTGAAGATAAATGTCACTAAGGGAGAGTGCCGCATATCAGCCATCCATTGAAAGGGTTTTAGTGCCCACTTTACATTTATCAAATAAGATAGATTTAGTATCTAATTTAGATCGATAATGTCACATTTGATTTCGTAAGCTTAACTATAAGCTCTAATAAATTATGCTTTCTTTTTTTGATCAGCACAAAAATTTGCTTTTTATTAACTTATGAAACTTACTAAAGAAAAGAACAATAAATTTAATTATGGGACGCTCATGTTCTTATTTATTTGTCAACTTTTGGTCTTCCTATTTGCTAAACTAGACAACTTAGGGTGCATTTGGTAATATTTTTGCTCCAGAGAATAATTTCTTTTTCAGAAATGGTCTTTTTCTATTTCTATTTCTCGAAACAATTTCTGAGTAAAATAGCGCATTTGGTGACTATATAAAATTTATATTCTCAAAATAGAAAAAGAATAAAAATGCATTTGGTATGATTCATAATTTTTTTTTTGTAACATAGAATTGCTTTTAATTTTTTAATAATTTTTTTAGATTTTTCTTTTTTCCCTCCCTTCCTCTTCTTGCTACTCCTCTAGCGAGTGGTGGCGGTAGTGGCTGGTGACTAGAGGTGGCAGCGACTAGCGACCCATGATCGGAGGTAATTTAAATAAATCTATAGGAGAGTTTGCCAATATTTGTACTAATACTGCACAGAATGGTTGGACATATTTCCCTCAAATAAAAGACAACACCGTCCACACTTCGATGCACTTCTGTATAATTGACTTATATATAATGGACAATATATAGTTTACTTGGGACAATCAATCCTTAATGATGGGAATCTAGGAATGAATACCAGTACGGGTTAGTGTGAGCTTATCCATACGATTATGCACTCTTTGAATATGAATCCATTTTCTGAAATATCCTTGTGATGACCTATGTTGTGTTGAAGGGATATCTATATGATTCAATCGATTGCGTAAAGCCCGCGGTAGCAAAGGAACCGGGGAAAGTATATAGAAAAGACAGTTCTTTTTTATTCTATTAATATTATAGTTGTATTAGTTAGTGATCCCAACTCAGTGAGTTCTTTCTTCCGTGATTCACTTTTGGCACTAGTCCTACATTTCCCTCAAGGATACCCTATTTTTCTCGTTTGGGGATTTGATGACGATGGTTAAGAAAAGCACTTTTTTTCCAAATTGGTTTTCTTTTAATACACATGTTATTGTCATGGTTGACCAAATTGGATGTTGACAACAGTAGGATTCGGCGAAAGCATAAATAAATAAATAACCAATTGTATGTTTAATTTAAATCTGCTCAAAATAATCTTTGCCTTCAGATAAAGCATTCAACTATGAAACCGAGAGATTAAATGGCGCCGGCACTTATTCTCGCGATTGACCATGCAATTCTCGAAACTCGAGGTGCAAAGAACAGTTCCCACACGGCATAACGTGTCGGACCAAAGGGATTGCTCGAAACGAAAAGGTGGACTTAATCGGCTTTTTTGAGTTTGTCCAGAATACCATCTGATGGCAATCCGAGGGGACGAGAGAGCTGCATTTGCATGTAGTTTTCGATGAGTAGTGCCCTGGGTCCTTCAACCAATGGGTCGAAATGTTACGAATTGCTGGACAGGGAAGTCAAAATCAAACGACGTCGCTCTCTTGAGAATCTATTTTCCAAAGTATTGGGCGTGTTGGTAACGTGTGCGTAAGGTTATTGAAACAACGAAAAAGACCGGTTCATGACTTTAGAACGGCAAAAAAGACTTGACACGTCGAGAGGCTTGTGAACTGAAATCATGGAAGAGTGCCATCACAAGTCAAAGACAGGACAATGATTGGGGACCACGTATCTATCTAGGTGCAGACACCCCAAGTGTCAAACTTGGCATACATAAGTGCTAAAATTTCCAAAAAATATAAACCTAACCATTGATTTAATTGTGAAGCGATGGAGAATGATGTAATCTATGAATACGTAAGATTCTATTGAAAAATAAAGCCTAATAACCAGGGACCAACTCATTTATCCCGAGAATTGATGAGCTAACCCTACAACTAAAATAGATATTGAAAGAGTAAATATTTGCTTGCAAAGGTTTTTATTAGATTATTCAATCTTCTTTTACATTACTCAATCTTGCTCAATCTAATATGAAATACTTAAGTGTTAAAATTGGAGAAGAAAGAAACACTTAAATGGCAATGGGGATAATTTTTGGCCAACCAACTGACGTGATATTTTCTGATGAGAATTTTAAATGATGTGGCATTTCTTTAAAAAAAATTTATCTACGTGGTACTGATATGGCTAGATAAGCAAAAAATGACGTTGTTTTGGTCATGTTTTTCCACCAAAAAGCAGGAACTCTTTTTCAATAGATCGACATATCAAGAATGGGATCTTGAAGATAGACATGGCATGGCGGGGAATGATTTATATCATGGTTTTAATTAATTCTTCCTTCCTAGCTTTCAACATCAATTTTTCCTTCCAAATCCTTGACTTCATATTTACTCGAGCAAAAATCCATGAGTGCATATCTTTCTTGGAAGTTCCCCAATCTGAAGGAATTCCTAGATATTTTACTACCTTGTCTATTTTGAGAACTCTTAGTTCCACTGCCATATTACATCTCAAATTATGTGGATAGTTTAAGCTTAATAGAAGGCCTGATTTGTTTAAGTTAATTGCTTGCTCAATACTACTGCAGTACTAATGCAAGATTCTAACACTCCTTCACTTTCCCATCTAAAATGAAAATTGAGTCCTCAACAAATAGAAGGTACAAAAGGAAAGGACAATATCTATTAAGTTTGATTCCCACAAAATTGCCTTCTTGCACAGCATTTCTCATTAGCACTAAAAGGGTGTATGCCACAATAATGAAGAGATAAGAAGATAGAGGGTCTCCTTGTCAGATGTCTCTAGTTGGTTGAAAGAAAGGTCATGGTTCTCCATTAAACTTGACACTTAAAGAGACGAAGGTAACACATTTCATCACTCCTTCTACCCACTAGTCAGTGAACCCCAATCTTAACATGCATGTGTCACGGGTCGATAGTTTCCTTGGCCCCGGATCAACTCGTGTGGCGCCTGGTGAGTGGAACTTGCTAGGCCAGCCTTCCTTCTATAGTTGTTCTAGAGAACAATATGGCGAATAACCCTTTTATACGAGATTGTACCATGCCTAGCTTTGCTCGGGCGTCTAGTCCATTGAGTGAGAAAGCAGCCCTTGTTAGGCCCAATAACTAGTTTGAGCCTGCCCTGCCCTCATCAGGAGAGCGGCATTAGCTCCCGACCAGTTTGTGCACGGGAGACCAACCTCGCCTTCAGAGCTCCTAATGGATATAATCCTTCTATTCTAGAACTCCTAGCACCAACCGTCCTGTAGCGACTCCCACATACTAGTTGTGTTCGTCCCCTCTGCCTCTTCACTCTTCACTCGAAGACCCCAAGCTTCACTCCTAAGGGTCCACGGGCACGGGAGGATTCACGGACTGTGACATTCTCCCCCACTCAATTCCGCAACGCCCTCATTGCGAGCTATTCTGTCGCTTCCTTGCATTTCCCTAACCATCAAGGCCACTCCCTAGGACTTACATAGATGGCAACGCTTGCCCAACAGAATAGTCTCACCACTCCATTGCTTGCTTGCACCAATCAAAGCTATTCACGAATCTCCAGTCACTTGTGCTTCCCGATAAGTGTGGGACCCCTAGCCAACTGCACCTTATAGTAGCACATTCTTTCGCCTACTAAGCTCCTCTTGATCTCTACAAGCCAACAGAGGGTCCCCCTTGGTGGAAATGTGATTGTCGACCTCTTCTTAAGATTCGCCCATTGATCCAGGAACGTTATCCCTATTCAACGAGTAATTCGGTTCCTTCCTATGCTCCCATTGCCATCCCAGAAGCTAGACGAGAGTCGCACGTTGTCCGAACCCCCAGGCCCCGACGATCACTCTCCGCCCTCATAGGACCGGGAAGACCACAGGCTTTTCCCAGTATCATCCACCTACTAGAGGGATCCCCGCTCTGATACCATTTGTCACAGGTCAATAGTTTCCTTGGCCCCATATCAACCCGTGCAGCGCCTAGCAAGGGAAACTCGCTAGGCCAACCTTCCTTCTATAGCTATTCTAGAGAATAATACGGCAAATAACCCTTTTATACGAGATCGTACCACACCTAGCTTTGCTCGGGTGTCTAGTCCATCAAGCGAGAAAGCAGCCCTCATTAGGCTTAACAACTAGTTTCAGCCTGCCCTGGCCTCATTAGGAGAGCGACATCAGCTCCCAACCAGTTTGTGCATGGGAGGCCAACCTCGCCTTCAGAGCTCCTAAGGGATGTAATCCTTCTATCTTAGAACTCCTAGCACCAACCGTCCTGACGCCATTCCCACGGACCAATTGTGTTCGTCCCCTCTGCCTCCTCACTCTTCACTCGATAACCCCAAGCTTCACTCCCAAGGGTCAACAGGTACGGGAGGATTCACGAACCATGACACATGCCTCCAGAAAATCACATTCTACTCTATTACAGGCCTTTTAAATATCAAATCTCAGCACGGAATGAAGTTTTCTCCCCCATTCTCCCATTTCTAGTGAGGGCCTACTCAACCTTGCCTCCAGTTGGCAAAGGTTGCTAGCCTAGGCACTGGCGACCCCACTGGCAATGGGGCGGCAAATTGACAGTGGGACTCCATCCCACTTGTGATTTTGCTTTTTTTTTTTAAAAAAAAAAAAATCTAAAACTTTTATCTTTAACTTTTTAATCTAATTTAATTTAAATTAAAATTAAAAATGTGTTTGGATGAAAATACCTGATTGACAGTAATATTTAGCCGGCCGACGAAGTTAGGCCATTACTTAAAATAGTTATAATCACTTCAGGCTCTTACTGAGAAAATGAAAGCACTTGAAACTTTTCTTTGGAATTATCCCTTAAAAAAATGTGTCCTTTCAACTCCTAAATTATTGATTTCAGACCAATGTCAAGATCTAGAGTTATTCCCGTTTCAACGGAATGGTTATAGAAAATTTTGCTTTAGTGGACTCGAAATGAGGTCATCATCGATGAGGCCAAAAATCTCAAGATATTGGGGGAAGGGGCAAATTTTGGCCTCGACTTAACAATTTAGTCAATTTTTATTACTAACAAATGCGTGCGTATTCACAAATGGGGAAAAAAAAAGCTATGAACATTTTAAAATTTCTGAAGTATTGAAGACCGTATGACCAGAAAAGGTGTAATGGTCTTATGCACTACAATAATCAATCAAACTTTTGAATATTTCACTATAAAAGATACTTCAATTTTTCAGGATGATGATTGGATAACATAAATCTAGACAAGAAAAGATGAAAGGCCTTAAAAAAAAAAAAAAAAAAAAAAAAAAAAAAAAAAAAAAAAACAAAGTTAAAGTGGAAGTCAGATTAGGATCCTTAAAGAAGAGTACAGCAATAGACATATTTTGATGTAGTGTTGGACTTTCCGCTTATTGGGCGTGAGGGCGAAGAACGCAATATATTTGTTTAGGTCTATCTTGAGCAACAGCCAACAACTAATGTGACTATTCTCGAACTATTATAGTATGATTGTAACGTTAAATTTCTAGTTTGTAAATCTCTTATAGTTATCAAAATTTAGTCCTCTAAGTTGTGAGTCCCCAAATTTCCTTTTTGTGCTAGTTAGTCCTCAAACTTTCTTCTTGTGCTAGTAAGTCCTTTCTCCGATTATTACACTTAATAATGTTAATGTGCTTGTTTAATATGCTTATTTCCAAGAAAAGGGAGACAAGTACTTTCAAACTTTTAGAACTCAGTCTAATTAACGAAAATAACAGAAAAAGTACTATCCTTTCTTAATGATGTGCCTATCATTTCTATATTAAATTTGGGTCTAACGATATGCCCTTCTTTGGTTAAGACCCTAATTAAATAATTTTGAAATATGTTCCTCCTTTTTGTTTTAACATAGACGTATCAAACAGCCAAGTTATGGTAAAATTAACCGTAATAACTGGAAAAAAGACTCCCATTGGAAAATTTCTAGTTATGGGAATCGATTTGCGCCAAAAGTCCAAGGGCCCAATTGCAAAAGCCAAGTAATTTTTTTTTTTTGGTCGAAAGAGAACTTTGCAATCAAGTGATAGAAAAAGAGCAGCCTGAAGCAAGGGCTTCAACGTAGACAAGATCCAACAAGTAAAGGGGAGGGGAGACAGCCTAGTTAGGGGCTAAGGTGCCACTACTGTGGGCCTTAGCAGCCCAATCGGCTACAAAGTTTGCCTCTCTCCTGCAATGTTGAAGACGCAGATTAGGGAAACAGGAAAGTAAAGCGGCGGCTTCTGCGAATAGAGCTCAAGCCTCCCATGGCGTCGATCTGCGATCATGCATTGCTTCAACCAAAGTGAGGCAGTCCGATTTGATCAATAGTGGGGTGGTAGCGTTACCATGCTGCAGCATATGTTGGAGTGTGAAAGTAAGCGCCTAAATCTCCGCCTGCAAAGCCGAACCAGCGGGGAACCTTCTAGTAAAACCATCAGTGAGTTTTCCATTATGATCACGGCAAATACAGGCCATAGTTGTTTCGTGCTTGCGGGCTGATAAGCTCCATCTATATTTATCTTTAGGACTCCCGGATCTGGTGGCCTCCATAGATGTTTAGGGTTAGGAACAGGTCGCCGTGTTTTCGTCGGGGGTCGATCGAACTGCTAAGCAACGTGGGCCTGGGCTAAAGCTACTTCCACCACATGTGTCGGATCGGGACACTGACGGCGAAAGATAAAATTTTTGCGCGCCCTCCAGATCTGCCATAAAACTTAGGCAATGATCTTCAAACCAAGTAAGAGTTGCTGCTATGTAACCCGCTCTGCTAGCCATGTATCCATTCTTTGCGCTGTTTGTGGCGAAAGCCGAATACTGATATGAGGGTGAGACCATAAGCCCTGAGTCCATGGATAGAATAGAAAGAGATGTTCCATAGTTTTTGGCGTTTGTTGATGGTAGAGGTCACGACTGGATTTGAGGTGATGCGTCTTTGAAATAGGTTATCTTTTGTTGATAGTGCATTGTGGCATAAAGACCATAGGAAAGTACGTATTTTTGGGGTAGTTTTCACTGTCCAGATTCTTCACCACAGTAAACTTGGTGGCTGATATGATGTCGAGGCACGGTTGCGGCAATGGCTAATAGTTGTGTTTCTAAGAGCATGGTTACCACTTTTCACAGTGTATTGACCATGTTTTGTTGCAGTCCAAATTAGCTTATCAGCAGCATAGTCTTACTGGAATGGTAAGGATTTCTGCTATGATCCGATCATCAAAAAGCTGGTGTAGTAGGGGAACATTCCACTTGTTGTGCACTGGATTGATAAGATCCGCCACCATCTCAGGTTCTCCTCTAACAGTAGGTCCGCCTATTATCCCCGTAGGTAACCATCTATCTTGACGAATACGAATCATTTTCCCATCACCAACTGACCACTGAATATGAGTTAAAAGACCGAATTTGGATTTATTCCTTTATTTTTATTTTTTTATTTTTTTATTTCTTACTTTTGCAAGACACTGATTAATGCCATGACAACAATCTTATTGGAGGTGTGGAGTTCTTGCTTAGCATGAAATAATGAGTTACCGTTGGCATCATCATAAATAAAAGACTAACACCCTATTTAAATATCCAATTAAATACCGAGAAATAAAAGTTCAACACTTAATGAAATTAAGCTTGTTTGATGACCTTTAATATAATTGACTAAATGATTCAATTGTCAAAAAGATCACTTAATCTAGTAAGTAAGAGAGGAGATGCTCAATTATTTTTTTTAAAAAA
This sequence comes from Eucalyptus tenuipes, assembly GCA_014182365.1. NCBI lineage: Eukaryota > Viridiplantae > Streptophyta > Magnoliopsida > Myrtales > Myrtaceae > Eucalyptus > Eucalyptus tenuipes. The sequence continues at coordinate 19,058,260 of CM024539.1, read as the reverse complement.
AAATTGAGCATAGCTAGAATCTTGCCAAAATATACCGATAAAACTTGACAATAGTGATCTTCTTTGTTTGCTTGGAAAGAGATTGATAATATGCAATTATCAATTTGTAATTGTTGTCAAACAACTTTTTCATCTATGTTCAAAAGACAAGATTATCATTTTTAAAAGGCTCACACTAGTTCCACCTCCTTATTGGCTTATAACACCCCTTTTTATGTTGAATTGACTACATTATCTTTTCTAGGTCTCATTCTTGATTTAATATGATTTCTTACCTTTTTCATCTTTTTCTTTTGTTTCAATTTTTGTAGAGACGAAATTACCCATACATAACTCATATAGCATATATTAAAATGTGGGGCCTATTATTGATTTAAAATTATTGTTTGCCTTTTTTCTTCGTTTTTATTTTTCCAAAAAAATAATTTGGTATATAGATAATAATTATTTGACAAAAAAATCTAATTATTTTTTTAACCAGTTGTATATTTCTTTTATTTTATTTCTTTGGACAAGGAAACTATTATTGAAAAATTGCCTAAGCACAGTTAAGTGTGAAAAGAACCATCAACCAATTTTAGTATGCATTTTGTTTAATTATAACTTTAGTATGCGTCATTATGTTATAGATAGTGTATTTTTAACTGCTTAATTGTCATTTTATTCAGTGAATCTACTTGTCAAATTTTTAATTAATTAATTTGTAATGCATTAGGTATTTGGAATGACCCTAATACATTTTTCTATTTATAGCAACAAACTTCAAGAGGATAGTCAATTTAGATCCAGTCTTTCTTCTCTAATTTGCAATAGAAATATTATGTCGATCATGATAATAACCTCTCCTATGGCAACAAAAAAGAACATATTTGTCTCTATTTGACCTTTTTATAGAGACAACATAACCTTGAACAAAAAGAAGCGTCCATACAATACTCAAAAGATCCTCTTGCCTTAAAAATTTACTTGGTAAAGTTTGAAATGAATTTGTAAACATAATTGATTGATGTTCTCCTTCTGCAGTTTCACCATCAATAGAAACATTTAAGCAAAAAAGAATATTGTCTTCTACATGCACCGCAAAAACCAATGCAATGAAAAATAAGTAAATTTTGTATAATGCATACATCAATCACAATATCGAAGTCGAAATTTACGATAGGAGGATAATGCAGGGAAATAAAGTAACAATTTGCGAAGAGAGCTAACATTTCGTGATGCGTGATGGGGTGAGTGATTCCAGAATGGAAATTTTTCAGAGGGGATTCTCTCTTGACCAGAAAATAATCCTCCTGAAACTTCATCAATTGGTCATGCAAGACATCTAAAATGGCCTCCCATTTATAGTTATCGATATACCACAAAGTACCGGGTAAGTAATTAACATTATTCATTCAAAATGATCCATCGAAGCACATAATGCCCAATTTCTTTATTGGCTTGGATAGGCATCGATGGTTCTGAGTTGGTCGATGGAGCTACGTTGGATGGTCCCGCATTATTTCGTTACTCCGATATATAATTAGTGCGTGCTCAATTTACAACAATGTAGACACTTCAAAAGAAGACATACATGAACGAAATGCCGTGACATAATAAGTGTGGAAGAAGTGGCAAGGGTGAAAAAAGTGGTTTAAAAGGGACGTGGATAGTTTTATCTTTTAGTAAAATTGAAACAAAAGAAAAGAAAGAAAAAAGGTAATAAGTAATCTTAAATTAAGAGTGGAACCTTTAAAGGATAATCCAGTCAATTTAATGTGAGAGGAGGTGTGAAGGGCCAATAAGAGGGTGGAGATAGCGTGAGCCTTAAAAAATTCAGCTAGTTATACAAAATAATCTCTAGTTTTAAATGATTTTTTTCTTAAATAGGAGCAAAGACAGTTAATGCCATGGCTCTCAAAAGAGGAAATCAAGGGCTAGGTCACGTGCCTAGGCTTCGGAGCTGATTGGTGGGGGAGGGGAGGCTTGGGCATCGATTTAGTCCAATTAATGTCACAAAAGCAGGCCCATGGAAGGGGGGGCCACTTGCCAAGGAGATCGTTATTAGGGAAAGCTTGACGTTTAACCTACTTTCAATGGGCTCCATATTGGCCCATGTTGTTGACATGCAATGCTTACACTCAAGAAAATATATTATATGAACGGGTACACTTTCATCCGACAGTTGATGCGGTATAACTGATCAATCATCATTATCCAATGCTAGGAATCTCCTACTGTTTGACTAACATAGATGATCTCTATGTTGTTCAGGCCGATCGGCTTCTACTGTGTATATGTCAATCCCCTATAAAGCTCAATTTAACTGTCATCGATCTATTTTGACTGTGCCACACCTCTAGAATACTAGGTTCTGGATAGACGTAGTGGAAACTCCAAACCCTAATTCGTGGGGAGCGTTGAGGAGAAGCAAAGTCCGAGCCCAATCTGGGTCCGTTACCGGCTGAACTCTTGCCGGACAAACGTGTCTTGGATGTTTTATAAATGGGAGAGATGCTAACTTTTGTGAAGGTCCTCGAGATGTGTGAGCAGATAAGAGACGACGTAGGGCTTGAAATAGGTTATTGAGCAATTCTTTTTAGTAAAAACTTATTCTTTTTCGTCATGATCCTCCATAGAGAGCCGACCACTACCCGGGACATGTCACTCCTTGTTAGGTAAATTGAGGCACTACACAACCGTAGTGGTTTCTAACAAAGCCGATAAAATGATATTCCAACGGTGCAACCACGTAATGGAGCACTACTAGGTATTGGTCACACCCAAATCCCACTAGCATACTGAGTCCATGATGTTGACTATATATATATATATATATATATATATATATATATCATTTTTTTTTAATGAAAGTAGGGATGCATGATGGGTCCGTAAAGGAAACGAACCCTTATTGTGGACTCCAAGGTTGCCCAATTGAAGGATGACTCTGCAAAACTCTTGCTTCACCACACCAGCTTCCATGGACTTCATTGCATCCCACTTTTTATTGCATGGCTTTACACGAGAGAATGATGCCAACCACAAGAGAATGCCGACTCATGACAAGCAATGATGAATTTGGACATGTTCAACTTCTCTTTCTTTCTACTTCCTCCTTCAACTTTATAAGGGAGCAAATCGTTTTGACAATGATAGCGGGGAACAAACAATGGATTAACATTTAATCTATAATGCGGTGTGTGAAAATTTAATTCGTCGAATGTTTGAATTGGCTCACTATACTTTTCAAAGTGATTTGCAAGTGAGATCCAACCTAAATGATCATTGCTATGATTATGCCTTTATGAGGGCTTAGCTAATTACGTGAATCGAATTGGATCCTTACAAAGAGTATTGGAGAAGTACATCAGCCAAAGTGTGTTATTTGAACTGTGCGAGTCATGTCCTGAACTTATTTTAAACAATGCTACAGTCCGAAACTCCTGGCCGACGGCCAATAGTGACCCAAGGAAACGACTCTCGACAATATAGTTATAAATGGCATCGAAACAAAGCACTGACGGTAAATATAGGACTAGATTCCAGGTGGGTTAAATGCCGTACCATCATGGTCACCACCTTGTGCTCCTGTAGGCGTTTGGCCCACGTGGATTCTGGCAACGTATTTACAATTTGTGATGTGTGATTTTTCAAGGAATTGCTGAAGATGTTATTTTACCTCTCAAATAGAGAGGATCTGAATCTTAAGTAAACAAAAAAAAAAAAAAAAATCCTTGATATGAAAGACTTATACAAAAGCAAAACCTAAAATCAATGGGAAAGTCTCACCCATCTCAAACACTATGATAAGAATAGCATAAGTGTTTTCTGCCTAATAAAGAAATGACTTACTGTATTTGGAATCTGATACTACATCGCTGCTCAATACTTTAGGGGATCAACTTTATTACGTAAATGGATTCCTAACCTTTTTCTTCTATCATGACATAAGTAAGTAAGCAGTTCTTATTATATTGGCCTAGAACCTCACTAATTAATCTTTACGGTGCTTTTTCTATCTATTGGATCCTTTATCCATAGAATAAAATATCTAGACATATCTATTTATTCCTATTTTGACTTTTATGAAGTTCCTTTCTTTCCTATTAGCGATACAGATCATTTTCTTTTTCTTTTTTTGTTGGACGTCTTGCTTTTCTTTTCAGCAGTTTGGCATGAATGAACATCGAAACAATTATTCCCTACCGTGCAATGGACTAAATGATGGTCGTTGTACTCTGCAATTTTAAAGTTTCTAGCTGCTAAAGTATGATTTTGCAACCTCATACTTTTCGTCACATCAATGTCACTTGATTTAAAGGAAGTAAAAGGTCAACTTGTCTAAGCTGGAGACTAATTTAACTTTTAACTATTTTTATATAAACCAAAGTTTTCTAGATACAAATTCGATGCCTTTTTGGCCAGATTGTAGGATCAAATGTTGAATTTCTTAGACTCTTTTTCGGATCAGTCGTTAGCGTAGAGTAATTGCATATGCAGCTTGAGTTGACTATGTTTTGAATATCTGTGGAATTTAAATTACAATGGCCTAAATTAATTTTTGTCGACAGTGCACGATGGACCGTAACCACAACCTTCCTAATCTTATCCTCAGATGGAAAATTGGAATTTGCCAGCAGACAGTAGATCATGTGTTTGGCAATAGAATCAGATTCATCTTCCACTAATCAAATTATAGGAACATGGATAGAATTTCCTTTCTAGAAACCGTTTGTTGTCACTCCTCCTCAATTATTCTAGATTGCTCAATAATATAAGTGTACGCCTTGTTTTTTTGAACTAATTTCATAAGCCCTAAATTAATAGACCTGTGACAATGTACTCCAAACTAATTTTTGTTTATAAAAAAATTCAAACGGGTACATTTATGGCAAATTTACCCTCAATTATTTTTTGTTAGATTGAATTAATACTACGAAAAACTGCAAAATTGGTACACCTATAACAAATAAAGGATAAAACCTAAACTAGTAATCACGTATTATCCAATTCAGCAATTTGACGATAAAATTTAACGGAAAATAATAAAGGTTAAATTTGTCACAAGTGTACTTATTTAGAGTTTATCAATGTATCAATTCTTCTTCTTATTATTTTTTTAATAATTTAGGGGCACGAACGTTGAGGCAAGGTTGTTTGAAAGCACATGGAAAACCCACAAGCCTTACAAATCTGTTAATTTTAAGTTTTTAACTTGTGCAAACATACTAACCTAGAGCAATTTGACTTAGTTGATGGGAGTTGAACAACCAACCTCCAGTTCTTGAGCTAGAAATCCCTTGACAGTGCAACTAATTTATTCTGTGTGCACATGAAATAAGATATTAAAGTATCGCACATCGCTTGATTATAGGATTTATATGTTTTTTATATACACGTAGTCATCTTTCATCCATCAACTTTAACTTCCGGATTAGGCTTCCTGATGGATATTGCCCTTTTACAAATACAATAAAACTTCATTGATAAAATATGATTCCTGAATCATGAAACTATATTAGTGCATACATCTGTGAATGTTTCGTCCATTATGTTTTTGCAGATGAGAGGCGTTTGAAACTAAGTGAACTTCAAGCTTCTCAGCTAAAGCAAAATTCCAAATAAATCAAAGCTTAGGAGGAGGATCGTTTTCGAAGGTCGCGTTAGCGCTGCGGTAAAATTGAAACGGGAAATTCCCAGGCTCTCGAAAAGTCGAAGGTCTTGGCTCTTTCCAGAAAAATGAACGTCAGGCAAGGTTTGCTTTGCTCTTGGCCTTGGCCTTGGCCTTGTCAGACTTCCACCATCTTCTTGGGAAGGAAATTTGTTTGAAAAAAAAAAAAAAAACAAAAAACGATGTGAAAAGACTTTCACTATCAGTTGCTGACGTTTATCTCCCCAAATTTTGTCTCAATAACCTGCACGCCCATATATCATATGCTGCAATTCATATTATATAAATAATATTTAGCGTTGTTGTTCTTAAAGTCGAAAACGAGGGACGAAATGATAATATCCGTCCGTCCGTTCCATACCCAGCCGCAGCCGGAGCATTACCGTGCCATATGCAGTTGTCCCTCCCGCAAAATGCTATCTCGTGTTGCTGGCTCCTTATCGTTGTTCCCGTTTTGCAGGTCCATTTCTTTTGTCCTCGTAGACATTTGAAATGACTAATTTAGTCTTTTGAAGAACTATTTGGACCTTTTAAAGGACCGATTTAGTCTCATTAAGGATTATTTGGAATTCGAAGGATTGCCCTAGTGTAAAAAATTTCCCTACAAATAGATTTGCTCCTTTTTTACTTCCAACTACATTATCTCATTTCTTGGAGCTAATCATCTTGATTTTATACTTGAGGAAATTCAGGCGATCTTAAGAAGGCATAGATTCAAGGTAAATAACATATCGACAAGTAAGGATTCCAAACACTTCAGATATAATTAGTGGCATGATACAAGAATTAGGTTATAAAATTAAATAAAATAGCCGTTACTCTGCTGGCTTTAAATTAGGCTTTTCGTGATAAAAAGGCCGTCGTTATGTCAAGATTATCTTGAAATGTACGGAAATATGTCTTCACTAGTTGCTGTTCCCGTAAAGTAAACCTAGTATAATTTATGATTTCTCTGGGCCGTCATCATATTTGTTTTAATTCTTCAATGTCATGATTTAATAATAATCCTTTTTTGAAACACATAGTTATTTTCCTTAACAATATTATTAGCTTTCAAAACCAATATTATACATGATCGAAAGAACAAAAATATCCCTATAGAAGTAAGCCAAATGATAACATGGCTGCGTCAATTTCCAAACTAAGCATTCATACGTAATAACACGTCATTAGTCAAATGCACACACACAATACACACAACGCAAATTAGGACTCATGCATACTTTTGAAATTCATTACATATTTTCAAAACATAAATACACGCAGCATAGGCAATCATGCCAGAGCGGAAAATGATGAAAAAATTTCACTTGAAAAGTTAAAGTTGTATCCATAATTTTAGGAAATTATTTTTAAATTTGAATTCAAAGGATTCAATTGAAAATTGTGGTACCGAAAGGTTATCATGGGGACCCTAACCCCTCTCCATGTATATTTGAAACCTGCACTACAATTTCTCTAGTTTTTCCCAAATGACCAATGCCTTTACACATGCACCTAAATGTCCAATCATCATAGTTCTTTTTCAATGGTTGATGGTGACTCCATCTTTTATTTTTGAAAGATCTGAGTCCATGGTGGTTATACTCTCCACCTGTCCAGCGAGATCCGGCTACCTAGAGGTCTGAAACGCCATTTATGCTAATAAAAAACGATAAACATTTTATAATGACCCGTGAATGTGAGGAAGTAAGGTCCTAACTTTTAATGGGGTTCGAACAAATGGTGACTTAGGATGACACGCAATTAACTTGTATAAGGTCAGTGGGGGATTAACATGCCCGGATATTCCTCTTATCTATTCCTGCATTTCAGCGCACTTATTCATGTCACGAGGAGCATTTGTTCTCTCGTATATACCTTTTTCTGCAAGCTTTCGGATTCCGAGTGGAGAATAATACTGTCCCTATAGATTATTATCACCGCACCTAAACAAAGTACCGTAAAAAAAAATACTTGGTGGTATGTACTAGCAGAGAGGGACGCAAAAATGGGTAGTGGATTCTGACCCATAAAAGCTAAAATTAAAGATTGTGAGTGGCCAAATGGGACAAAACTCACAAGGAAAATATTAGGCTCATGCTCGTTTAAGATTTAGTATGGTATAAAAAGGATATAATACTTTTTGCTTTTCCTTTCTTGCAGCCTCTTTGGTTCGTTCACTGAACTATGAATTGGAACGAGTCCACGTTCATTCTCATTTGTATATATATCAGCTTGCTGATGATGCAGTACGCACAACTCGAAAAGTCCTATAAGAGAGCGCGATAGGAAGACCAAAGGTGGTGCGCGCGCGCATCAGACGACATTACTATCACAGAGAGAGAGAGAGAGAGAGAGAGAGAGAGAGAGAGATGGAATGGAGAAAGTGTTATCTTGACGCCATACTCGTGCCATTAGGGTTTATGATAAGCTTGGGCTATCACGCTTGGTTATGGCATAAGGTCCGGACCGAACCGCTCACCACTATCATAGGCACAAACGCAAGGGGACGACGCTTCTGGGTCTCCGCCATGATGAAGGTACTTCATCTCTAACACTTCTTTTCGTCATGTATACACTTTACGCAGACATACTTGGGCGAGTATACCTATTACCACTGCCACACAGCTCACCCCGATCTTCTTCTTCTTCTAAATTATCTTTCTTGATTCATCAACCACCTAAACTTCACAACGCGACAGTCAGCAGTGATGTTGAGGAATTCTTATTCTGTCTATTTTTAGTTAGAGAAACAGTTTTCCATCCACATATGTTGTTATGACCGTCCGTGTAGTAAGTATATGAATCTTTATATAGAACGATTGAATCACACATATGTTCATAGGTCTCATGCAAACCTTTTCTCTCCATTTTCTTTCACGAGAAATGTACACAACAAACACTCCGATTTTTTTCTTTTAAATTGTTATTGAGAGTAAGGTTCTAGAAAGTATATGAAATGCCATTGAGGGAATATTCCCATACATTAACTTCAAAAGTATTTTATGCTCCACTTGTTTCACGAAAAATGAATTATTTGGAAAAATACTTTTTTAGTGATCACTTGAAATAATTTGTAAATGACAATATTTAAGTCTAGACATTTTTGTGAACGATAAAAAATATTTTTTGTTCATTCATTTATATAAATGATACGAATTATTAATTTAATAAAATATTTTTCAAATCATTCATTTTCGCGAAACAGGTGCACCCTTAGATAAGCATCATTTTTATGCTAGACTCAACGATAGAAGAACTCCTAGTTTCGGTGGGTTCATTTGGTTTCGATTGATTTCAGATGCCACTACTTTACAAGTTTTTGAAAATGGAAGAGAAAAAATGCTGATAGGGATAGAGTTCTTGATCTAATGCCACCATTCAAGTTGACACGAACAAGTGCTTGGTGAAACATTGTCCAACATTGTAGTTTCTGTCTCCATCAAAATATGTGGTGCCTAATTTTCTTCTTGCATAGAGAAGGTAAAAAAAATAAAAAAAATCATGAGTAGGTCTGATCAAAGAGAAGGACAACAATAGCTAGTTCGAGAACTCTGGAGATATATGCAGAACTACGATTTTATTCTGCTTTTGGAAGCACTTTTCAGCGACTGGCATGATGTTGTTGTACTCCGCCATTTCAGAGCATAAAATCTGATATTTGTTAGTGCTTTCCATGTGATCATCCACAGCCCAATGTTTTAGAATGTATAGTCAGATCGGTGAGTGAAGTGCGTTTCAGAATCATCATAGCATAATGAAACGATCTCATAAGCTAAAGTGATGGCCCCGTGACGATGCGGAGTTTCCACGTCCTAGCTTTGCTTTGTATATTAGGGTGTGAATCTATGCTTCGGTCTGACGTGTCACTGATAAAATGATAGGGTCGGACCACCATATGAAACAAAACACATTTAACAATTGAAACATGATTAGAGCCCGTTTCGTGCATCCTTTTACAATAATCATAATTATGGAAAAAGGGATAGTGCAGTTTTCATAAAGTGATTAGTAATATCTTCATAATCGCAGCGCCCTCACAGGAGTATGGGAGTTTCTTGATCAGTATCTTCAACTTTTTGGAAATTAAAGTTCTTCTGTTAAGCCCTGATCAATGTATCTACAAAAATTCCTTCAAATTGTATTGGATTAAAACCATGTATTGTAGACATTCCCTCGGTAAATTTACCTTCTAAAAGGCTAAGTGCCCTAAATTGTAGAGAAAAATGCACAATAAGACAACCTAACTTTTTTCCTATACCATTGCTCCTGCATCTGTCGGCCTCTACCACTTAATTGTGAATTAAAACTACTCCCAAAAAGAGGTCCGACCACCTAATTTTAGATTACCGTGGCTTTGAAGCCACGAGTCACTAAGCGAATGAATTACAACACAATTAAAATGCAGCATTACTATAGCACCGCTTCTCAGCTATAGGAAGCAAACACTTAAAGGCGCAGACATTAGCATACTCTAAATGAGTTTTCGAGGATAATATAGTTTTGATTGTTTTGTATGAACTCCCCAATGAAAACATCATATGCTCAGAATATTCTTCGAATAGGAATAGCCACCTTCCAACTCCCGCTTGCGGGATTGACCAAGATAACTAGACAAATAAACGAAACCACCGGGGAATGTCTACCAAATATGATGCATGTTCTAGAAGCTGCCACATATTCTGTCCACACAAAGGAAAACGTCGCATGGTTTTATCCTCTACCCTGACTAGGATATTCTCCAATTGATAGTACGTGAATTTTGACATATATTAGGTGGAATGTAATACTATCAAATCCCAAGTACAGGAAGCTATTTATTGAATTTCCCAAAGTGTAGGACTTGTATGGACAATTTTATTTTTGGGATTTCTTTATCGTACCATTATGAAAATGGGAAAAAGAAAGAAACAAGTTGAAGGTTAATATCTGATGAATTTCTAGGACAATGACAAGAAGAACATCTTGGCGGTACAAACCCTCCGGAACACCATCATGGGGTCGACCCTGATGGCCACCACGTCGATCCTCCTCTGCTCGGGCCTTGCAGCAGTGATAAGCAGCACCTACAGCGTGAAGAAGCCCCTGAACGACTCCGTGTATGGTGGGCACGGTGAGTTCATGATGGCCATGAAGTACGTCACCCTCCTCACCATCTTTCTCTTCTCCTTCCTCTGCCACTCCCTCTCCATTCGGTTCATCAACCAGGTCAACATTCTCATCAACACTCCGATGCAGCAAGTGGACCCCGAGACGGCGTCCATAGTCACTCCAGAGTACATCTCCGAGCTCCTGGAGAAAGGGTTTGTCCTCAACACCATGGGGAACCGGCTTTTCTACACAGCGATCCCTCTTCTGCTCTGGATCTTCGGGCCGGTTCTCGTGTTTCTTTGCTCGGCGGCGTTGGTTCTGGTGCTGTATAACCTGGATTTTGTGATTGGGAGTGGCAAAAAGTGTTGTCAGATGGAGGAGGGGAAGAGAAATGGTGACTTAGTATGATGCGAAGGGAGTGCATGGAAAGGGGGTTCAGTGAGAGGAAAGGTTCTTTCTGAGGGATAAAATGTGGATACGAAGCCCTGGTCAGCTAATGTCCTGAGGTTTTCCATTTATAACTGTAAAATTGTTTGTCTTTAATTTTGGACGTGGATTGGAGTCATTTAAAACCCTAAATCATTCCCTTGAGGTATTGACAAATCAGCTAGAGCAGGTTTTCTTTCCTTCTATCACTTTTCTGTCTTTTCTACTTCTAAACCGTCCCTCCTCCATGAGGCCACAACTTGCACACCGCAGAGACGGCGGCCTCTGCCAATTTAGCTTTGTTCCAACTAACCAGACCGGTTTTCAGTCGGGCCAGTGGCTTGACTAATCCATGGTTCTTTGATTCACCTATCTATAGACATTTGTTATGTGGTCCATCGGGGCCTGATTAGATTGTACTTTAATTTTAGGGATAAGTGTACTGAAAATTCTAAAACTTGTCATAAAAATGCAATTAAATTTTAAAACTTTCAAATTATGCAATCAAGTTATGAAACTTATCATGAAAATTAAATCGAGTCTTAAAATTTTTTAAAAATCCAATTAATACAAGACTTAATTGAATCAATTTGATAAGTTCAAAACTTATTTATATTTTTTGACAATTTTAGTACTCAATTAAAACTTTCTTGATATATTTTAGCACTTAGTTGTATTTTTTGAAAATTTAAGAACTCAATTGTACTTCATGGCATGTTTTAAGATTTTTAATACACTCATCCCTTAATTTTAAATTAAAAAGACAGAGCATGTGGAGGTTCGATATAAAGGTCAACTCGTTCACAAATAATTTTGAGCCGCTTCGGTTCGATTTTCGATGTAACGTCGCTTTATTTGGATCCTTTCGTTTGTTCTTTGATGAGCAGGCTTTGTACTGCTCCAGGGTCTTAACATTTTCCTTCGTTAGAATTTGCGGATGTCACTTGAATTAGCAAACATCGAGTTGTCGTGCGGTTCACACTTTGCGGAGTTTCGTTTCTTTGCATTAACTTTTGTTCAATATTTCTGTCTTTGCAGGACATTAGACTTTTCATCATTTAGATTGTATGTCTAATCATAAAAGAAAAATCATAAAAAAAATTCATGCGCATTACATAAAATGACTTTTGGCATTGCTTGTTTTAAATATTTAGTAATTTTATCATTAGGTAAATAGAAAAAAAGCATATTCACATAACAATTTCGGGATAATTGTCAAAAAAATCAAAAACATATTGTACCATGACAAATTCAATTAAAACCTTTCATTATGTCAAATTAGTTTTAAACAATTTCAATAATTTGTTAATTTAGCACTTTTTCAGCTGATTTTGTCTAGGATTGCTGACATGAACATCGGTCGGCCGTCGGCCATCCCACGTGACGTAGCTGATTTTGCTGCGGACAATTTTTTTATTTTTTTTAAATCCTGAATTTTTCCTTATTTTTTCCTTTTCCTTTTCCTTTTTGTCTATGGGCAGCCATGGCCAGCAATCAACCACAAGTGAGGGTTGCCATCACGACATGGACGAGGGTGATCCTCACCTGATTTGTCACGCCTCGATCCTCCAAGCGCGTGCCCATCCCTCTGCGGTCAATTAAATAGCCACGTCCCATGACGCATTCATTTTTATGCACATGCGGAAGCAGATAAATAATTCCCAGATAACAATTCAATGGAATAGGAAAGTAGAGCCACAATTTTGAAAACTAAAAATCATAACAAGCCTTCTATAAACACTTCAAGTTTATACACAGTACTAGGCTGTTTACAAAAGATCAGCTCAACAAAAAGGGAACTGTCCTATGACCCATTAGTCAGACACATCCGCCGGTCCTTCGGTTTCCTCCTCATCAAAACTCTAGGGCTTCGGGTCCTCCTCAACTGTCATCTAAGGACCTGAAAATGTTATCCCACAACGGGGTAAGATGACGTCTCAGGAAGTTCAACCCCCTAAGACCCGACTAGAAAGAAAATACGCCCCAAGGGCTGTCTAAGCACAAACAAGAATCAGAGGACTTACCTTGGCCTCAGTTCATTCCTATAAGTCAATACAATTCATCACATCACACCAATAAATCAAATCATCGCACCCAATCGAATCACCAATCAGTCGACCTAGTCAATTGATGTCCACAAGACCTTTACACGGTCATTTCAATTACTCAATCCAACTATTAATTACGGCCATACTCAGGCACGGCTTACTAAACGTTCAACGGTGAATTATGGCCCAACAGGCATAGCCTGTTTCAAGTTCGGTGATAAATTATGACCCAATAGGCACAGCCATACTTCAGTGGTTGATTACGGCCCAATAGGCACAGTCATATTTTGGCGGTTTTTCTTGATCTAACTTATAACATCATGCACAACATGCGTCATCTCAGCTTCAATAGTCATCTTCCTACGACTATAAACCATCACACATTTTCACCATTTTTATCATACCCGATGAAAATAATCGTGTGTGGGTACATGGTTGGCCTTAGCCAAAATATAATATTTTTCTCTTGAAAATCCCACTAATTTCACTGATCCATAAACATATTTTTGGCATTGTAAACCGACGCCCTGTGATTTTCTAATTAATTAATCAAAATAATAAATTTTGGGATAAATACCCAAAATTACAAATCATACTCAATTTGCATAAAATAACAGTCAATTAAATAATTTGACCACACCATTGCAATCGGCATAAAATTCCGGTCACCGGTTATCCCGGTCTAATTTTCTAAAAATAAATAAATAAATAATTACGGAAAATAATTAATAAATGCCAATAAATAGGACTTAGGCCCGTAAAGCTTAATTAAAAGCCAAGAAGGGCCCGGAAAATTTCTAAACCACTCTAGATAAATACTAGAGCTTATCTAGGCTCTAATTGCACTAAACTAACCACCTAACATGCAATATCGATTAGCTAATTCACTAATTCGTTCTAACTAACCACCTAATCCAAGCTTAACTTAAACTAATCAACCATAAAAAGTGATTAACTTACTAAGCAGGGATTAGTGAATTAAACTCACTTGTTTAGTGATCCGCACAGATCAAAACGACGGGACGCGGAGGGGCTCGATAAACTCCAAAGTGAGACCGCCAAGCAGGGTCGAGAAAGCCTCCAAAACGAGCCAAATAGCGACTGGAATACCCACTAACTTCGATTCTGGTCGGAGCCGAGAAAGGTGGAACCGTGGCTCGGCCGAAGCGGAAACGAACGAGGGAGAGGTGGACTGCTGTGGCGAAGCTTCATGGCGGCAAGAGGGCGGCTAGGCGGCTCTGGCGACGGCGAGGGTGTTGCGAACAGCTTAGGGGGTCGCCTGGGCTCACGGCTAAGGCAGAACAGTGACCAGGGACGCACGGGACGGTCGCGTGGCTGGCTTGGTGCGCGACGGGTGAGCGACGGCAAGCAGTGGCGTGCGATGGCTCCAGCGAGGCTGCTAGCTTGCTAGTCGGCTTTTCTGGGTTGATGGGAGCTTCACACAACAGAAAATGGGGGAGAGGGGTGCTCGACCAGTTGGGGAAAAGGAGGGGGAGACAACCTTGGCTTGTGGGACCCCTTGGCCTTCTATCTCATTTTCTTGGCCCCCTTGACTAGTCCACCTTGGCAGTTGGCCTCCTCAACTCAATTTCCAGCCACAAACTTCTTTCTAGAAGCCTATGAAAGGGTCCAAAGGTTGGGTCCAAGGGGGCACACGAATTTTGAAGGCTTTGGGCTCAATTTCCATTCAATCTCTCTTCGAATCAACTCGTTTCGGCTCCTAAAATTTCCATTATCAAGTCAACGATCAAATTGGTATTTTTCCTCACCAATTGATCCTACTTGCATCCCAATTTCGCGATAAAAAATGGTCCTCTGAATTTTCTGGTCGAAAACGACCCTATCTCGACTTTTTCCGCTAAAATCTCAATTTGCAGAAGAATCTTTGAAGACTGAGTCGACGTTCCTAAAATGACTCGTGACATGACAGAACTTTCAATTTCTGAAATTGGATTCAAATTCACAGTTAATTTCAATCCAGCGTGATTTTAGCGTGATTTAAGCTACCAGGTAGTTTTCAGAAATTTTTAGTACAAATAAACCGTGGTCAATTTTCTTCGAGCCACAATGAACCTCTTCGACACATTGGCGACTCTCAGTTGTCGTGAAAATCTCAAAGATTCAAATACGAACATAGGGTACCAAAACGTTAGAAAAATTAGTCCAGTGCCAGTTGACGAGAACTTTTCAATTTGATGGAATCACCCACGTTTAACCACACATCTCAGTCGAATCGACCTATCTCTGATTTCTAATTGATCTTTACTGTGTCGAAATGATCTCTGCAGATGAGCATGGTCGACTAGTCGATTCCTGGTCGAATTCCCAAGTCTAATCCGTTAAAATTCCTTAATGACTTCCCTAGATAGTCTAGTTATCTCACGAGTGATCAGCTCTGAGATAGCACTATAGGCGCGTCGATGAAAGGCCCGATTAATTTAATTGAAAGTAGAATTGAAAATTCCAAGATGTCACATGATTTCACAAAGGTGACCCTCGCACAAGCCACAAAGGTTGAGCCCACGCCAAATTCCACGAGGGCGGCCCTTGCCTGATCATACTATGGGGACCCTTGCTTAAGTGAAAAGGAAACGAAAGGGAAAAAAGGAAAAAAAGAATACAATGAAAAATTCATAAAGATTTAAGAAAAATATAATATTGTCAATGTCGGTACCGATAATGCCATATAGGATTGCTGAAATATCAAATTCTAAATTCGGAATTAGGGATGAAGAGGAAACAATTATATAAAGGAACTTCCCGTTGATAGGAGGGCTCGAGATCATGGAATTTGGAGGGATTATGGCCTCAAATTTCTTGGTTTGGTAGGAGGGGTTTGGAGGGATTGTGGGAGATGTACAAATCTATTTTCTCTCTTTTGTGTATTCATCTCTATAAAACAAATAGTCTCTAATAAAATAAAATAAAAATGAGGTGCGGACACCCACGCGCCAAAATTGCTAAAAGGTACACTTAAGTATCAAAATTGGAGAAGAAATGAATACTTAAGTATCAACGGCAAGAACCGTAGGCCAAACAACTAGCGTGGTATTTTTTAGCAAGAATTATAAACGATGTAGCATTTCTTAAAAAAAAAAAATTATCCACGTAGCGTTGATGTGGCTAGATAAGCCCAAAACTATGTCATTTTGATCTAAATTTGATTTTTAATATAAATATTGAATAAATTAAATGAAAAAAAAACTTTCTTTTTAAAGGGAAATTAGTGAGGGCCTCCATGGCCCTTGCCGTTGCCGCCCGACCATCACCAGAAAGGGCCAATGACAATGGGGTGACGGTTGGCTAGGTGCCACTGACCTGGCTGACTACAAGCAAGGGCCTGCACGCCCTTCCCTAGATCTGGGGCCAGGAGTCGCAGCCTTCACCTACGGTCGCTAGGACCGCCAACCACTAGCCAAGGCTCGGTGACTCTAACCAATCTCAACCCACAATCGCCAGCCCTTTTCAACAATGGTGAGGCCGCAGCGGTGAGAGCTGTGGAGGCCTTTGCTGATTTCCCTTTCTTTTTTAAATTCATCCTTTTTAATTTAATTTAATTAATATTTATATTAAAAATCAAATGGCAAAATGACGTCGTTTTGGGACAAGAATTGCTAAGTGGACATTCTAGCAAGCCGCATAAATAGTTTTATTAATAAATTAATGTTACATCATATTTCCAGCAAATCTCGTTGGAATTGGCACTTAAATATATATTTTGGGAGTTTTGGTAGTTATGTATCCACTAATGCCAAGTTTTAACACTCATGATATATTATTTCTTTCTAAGAAAAATAGCTTTAGTTGAAAATTTTAGGTAAACAACAAAGCAAAATCGTGGATATGTCAAAAATTAAATAGATGGCAAATCAAACTTTAGATTGAATCTCGATGTTCTTGTTGAGGTGTGATTCATATTCCCCATAAACAAAAAGACATGGAGTTCCTACTATAGCAGAGGTTCGAGTGCCGTCCTAGCAGAGTAGCACCTTTGAGTTCAAATTGCTAGAGGGTTTTTATAGTTAGAGCTCATATTTTATTGATAGAGTAGGTTTAGGCTCATGAATAGTTACTGGGTATATATAAAAAAATTCTTGTAATTCAGGGTTGTATAGAATGGTGTGATGTGCTAATTAGAATAAAATTTTATACCAGATGTAACCCAGTTTAAGTGTGAGTTAAGATACATTTTGTAGATCGATTTCTCTATCTGGTCTTTACTTTCTATTTCGTTGTGTTTGTGCATTGAATCCTCACATCTGGTATCAAAGTCGATGATTAATTGGTAGTCCACTCCCAATTTGTATTGGTGTTTGGTGAATATATCAAGGAATGAATTTAGTAACCAATGTGAGTTTCCAGATAGGTAAGTGTCGTGGTGTAGCAATGTCAGCCCGATGGCAAATTTTCATGGTTCGGTTCGAAGAAAGAGATCAAGGATGAAGTTGGGTGTTAGGAAATTTAAGTTTAAATAAGTTGATGTAGAAGGATACCTGAATTACGAGAGAGATAATATAATACTAGAGCTCACACATGAAGTAGAGATTGTTAGGATATATGCGTAAGTTAAGTTAGAAAAGTACAACATCGGAAAATTTATATAGTATCGAGCAGTTAATATATCATAATTGTGTTATAACTTATTGACTTGAGTTTCTTACGGAAACTTGGTCCAATTGAATATGATAATACACTCAGACTTGAATCCCCTCTTGGCGATCTCTCCGAATGAAGGTAAACTTATGGAAACTTGGTCCAACTGGATATGTTGACAGATTTGGATTTAAACTTCCTTTTGGCGATCTTTTCAAATGAAGGTATCACCTTTTGCTACGCGTTATCAATAGTTAACGAATATAAGTTTGAGCGAGAGGGAACAAATCACAATGCTATAAGTAGTAGCAGAATGGACTGAAGGTTTCCAGAAGTCTCCTATGACACGGTGTAGGCCTCCGCAAAGGTTGGATAGCTCTGTTTTCTCTGAATTGTAAAGCAGTGCGCCAGCTTCTTAAGATTCCTACGGTTTCATGACACCTAGTCTTGGCCTCTTTGCTAATCAACTTCTCTAAGTATCCTTAGCTTAAATCCCACGTAAATGCGTTGTCCACTCCCGCATTTTATCCGTCTGCACTTTTTTCCTCTCCCCCTCCCGTGGCCTCTCTCTCTCTCTCTCTCTCTCTCTCTCTCTCTCTCTCTCTCTCTCATACACACGATCGGGTCGGGGGTGTGCGAGTATGTGAATGTATGTGATCGTGTCCTGTAATGAGGAATTATGGAAATCATACCTTGTTTTGAAATTAGAAACTAGACCGGTCCCCTTTTGAACTGGTATTGAATCGGCTGGGTAAGGCTAGTTCGCACAGATTCTTGAATGGAATTAGCCCAGTTGCTCACTCCTACGGAGATGTACATTTGAAATTTTCAGAATAAATTGAATAGGACTTTATATTGGGCCTTAGTCCCTTTTCCTCATAGAAAGTTGACACAAAATTACTGGACTGCAATTTGGTTAAGAAAATATATTAATTGACGCATAAGAGTCAAACAATACATGCACACATTAGCGGCGAGCACCATGTCCATTCCAACCTGACTTGGTCGTATTTCAAGTCGTCTCCAAAATAAGACAGGTAGGTTCCTGATTCGAATTTTTCTTAAACCGATACTTTTGCTCTGGATTCTGAAAGTATATCAGTCCACTCAATTTGATATTGGAAGGGGATTGTCAAAACCTAACCCAACCCAACCCCCCAAAAAAAAAAAAAAAAAAGCACCAATAACTCTAACAACCCCTGAAAAGACCGAGAGCTTTGGCGTAGAAAAGCTTACTAAGTTCTCAAATTTGCGAGGCTCAAATTAAATTTGCTCTTCCAAACCCGAGTTCCAAGTGTTAAATTTATGACTCGAGTTTGAGATTCACTAGATTTTTGACGGATTTACAAAAGAGGAAATAATTAAAAGAGAATTTTTTTTTCTCTTTGGAGTGAAGCTGCCGAAGCCCCATGCGTTGCCGAAATCCTTTGGCATGAAGCCTCTGCACGTGAATGGAAGATAGGTGGGCCCAGAGTCAATGTGTTGACTCTGGGCACACACACACGTTCAGCGTGAAGCCGAAGCAAGGAGCGTAGGTTGGCCCAAGGTTGGGCGCACGATTTCCTTCTTTGACGTAAAGATGGAGTCCTCTGCACACGTCCTCCACACCCACGTATAAAAGCAGAACCTTGCAGGTCTACTTTCTGGCTTTTGAAAATTGCTGCCGTACCCTACGTACGTAGCCGCACGTTCAACGATCAACGAAGCTACAAGTCCTCCGCGAGAAGCTTAAAAAGATACGTGATTTCGTACGTACGCGAACCAGGTGTACGTAGAGCGTTGTATTTTGAGCTTGAACGCGCGGTAACTTTATGCCGTGAGTTTATACCCAAGTGAGTTGGGTTTGGGATTAAATTAGGGTTTGGGAAACACTGAGAGAGTGTTTGAGTGACTTGAGTGTGTAATCTCCTTGTATCGCTTGATCTATAGTGAAATTCGCTGCTGCTCTCCCCGTGGACGTAGGTCTTTACGACTGAACCACGTAAATCTGGTGTCCGATTTATATTTTCTTTTTCTACCTATATTATTGTTCAATCGCTCGCCCTTTTCACAACAAGTGGTATCAGAGCCAATTTTGGCTAAGTTGAAGTGAATCGATGGCGACAGAAGAAGTAAAAGTGAGAATCGACAGATTTGATGGGAAGGATTTTAGTTTCTGGAAGATGCAGATTGAAGATTATCTTTACTAGATGAAACTGCACTTGCCCTTATCTGGGGAGAAACCAGAGACGATGAAGCAAGCTCATTGGGATTTGCTAGATAGACGAGCTATGGGTGTTATTCGGCTGACGTTTGCTTGTAACATCGCGTTTAACATCTTGAAGGAGAAGACCACTGCTGACCCGATGCAAGCCATGTCGGATATGTATGAGAAGCCCTCTACGATCAACAAGGTCTGTTTGATGCGACGTTTGTTTAATTTGAAGATGAGCGAAGGTACGTCAGTTGCAGATCATATCAATGAACTCAATGTGATTGTTAGTCAATTGAGTTCAGTTGAGATTGACTTTGAAGATGAGGTACGTGCTTTGATTCTATTATCCCCATTGCCTAATAGTTGGAATACTACTGTTACTGCTGTTAGTAATTCCTCTGGGTCAACAAGTTTGACGTTTGATGGGGTTCGAGATTTGATTTTGAGCGAGGACATCCGTAGAAGAGAATCTGGCGAACCTATATCTGCTGATTTAGTAGGTGAAAATAGAGGAAGATCTAGAACACGTGTGGGTAACAGTAGTACTAATATGAACAGACGTAGTCAATCTAGGATTGCTAATGTTGTCTGTTGGAGTTGTGGCAAGAGGGGGCATCTTAGAAGAGATTGCCTTAAGCTGAAGAATGAGAAGGGTAAGGGAATTATAGTTGATTCTGTAGATAATGTTGCAGTTGTAGCTGATAATGCCGATTATGTCTTGTCTGTCACCAATGATTCATCGCTTGATGGATGGATTTTGGATTCTGGTTGTTCTTTTCATGCTACACCAAATAGAAACTTGTTTATCACTTATCAGTGCACAGGTAGTGGTAAATTCCAGTTAGGGAACAACGCTGAGTGCGATGTTGTGGGTGTTGGTGATGTTAAAATCAGAATGCATGATGGTACTGTGAGGACATTGATTGGAGTAAGGCATGTTCTAGAGTTGAAAAAGAACTTAATTTCCTTGGGTGCCCTAGATTTAGCTGGTTGCAGGTATTCTTCAAAAGGTGGAGTTCTGAAGGTTGTTCGAGGTGCCCTAGTAATAATGAAAGGAATCAAGCACGGAGGCCTGTATAAACTTCAAGGTGAGACAGTGACAAATTTCGCTACAAAGACGTCGGATGCATCTGTTCGAGAGTCTATTGACTACTCGAGGAAGACCTAGGTGTTTGTGCCAATGTACAAGTTTGATGCTGGTGTCAGGATCTCGCGGTTGAGAGCTTTGATCGAGACGGAGACTGGTAAGTCGATCAAGCATGTGTGGACTGACAATAGCATGGAGTTCTGCTCGGAGCTGGCAAATAAATTCTGCATGAAATAGGGCATAGTGAAACACCGCACCAATGCTAGTAAATCACAACAATTTGCAAAATTGATGAGCAGAACAATACTAGAGACGACCTGGAAAATTATCTCTAGTGCTGGTATTGCTAGGAGAATCCTAGCTGATGTGCTTAGTATGGTAAGCTGCCTGGTGAATAGATCCCCATCAATTGCTATTGAATGGCGGACTCTTGAAGAAGTGTGGTCAGGTAACATTGCTGATTATTCTGTTCTTAGAATATTTGGTTGCCGTGTTATTTTCGAGTGAGTGATGGTAAGCTCGATGGGAGGGCAAGGTGCATATTCCATGGCTATGCACAAGGTGAGCGGGGCAATCAGTTGTGGTGCCTGGATATAAATTCACCTGTTGACAATAGAGAAGTTACCCTTGACAAGTCTCCGATACTTCTGGCTAGGAGTGTTTGTGGCAGTGTTAATACGGATCTGGACGGTGTTCAGCTTGAGATGGAGTTGCGACCAAAAACTCCTGAGGTAGTGAGTATGAGTACTAGCAAAGTAATCGACACAGATGGTGCTCATAGCGAGGTGGAGCCTATAGAGCCAATGGTTGCTGTAACTGCTGAAATTAACAAGGTACGTATTCGATCTCCTGATAGATATGGATGCAACAATGGTTTTGCTTTATCTGCGGTTAAGGAGGTTGCGTCGGAAAATCCTTGCGGAGCAGTTAAAGGTACATGTGGAGTTGGTATTTTGATGAGGTCCTCGGTTATGGCGAAGTTCAAGCGAGCCTTGGACTTGGATAATATTTGTGGCGGTTGAGCCCATTGGGGGCTATGGAAGAGTAGCAGTAGAATTTGAATTTTTTACAAAGCGATTGTAATTTGGCTCAAACGTCGAGCCAAGGTGGAGAATTGTTAAATTTATGACTCGAGTTTGAGATTCACTGGATTTTTGACGGATTTACAAAAGAGGAAATAATTAAAAAAGAATTTTTTTTTTTTCTCTTTGGAGTGAAGCTGCCGAAGCCCCATGCGCTGCTGAAATCCTTTGGCATGAAGCCTCTGCACGTGAATGGAAGATAGGTGGGCCTAGAGTCAAAGTGTTGACTTTGGGCACACACATACATTCAGTGTGAAGCCGAAGCAAGGAGCGTAGGTGGGCCCAAGGTTGGGCACACAATTTCCTTCTTTGGCGTAAAGATGGAGTCCTCTGCACACGTCCTCCACACCCATGTATAAAAGCAGAACCTTGCAGGTCTACTTTTCTGGCTTCTGAAAATTGCTGCCGAACCCTACGTACGTAGCCGCACATTCAACGATCAACAAAGCTGCAACGAGAAGCTTGAAGAGATACGCGATTTCGTACGTACACGAACCAGGTGTATGTAGAGCGTTGTATTTTGAGCTTGAACGCGCGGTAACTTTGTGCCGTGAGTTTATATCCAAGTGAGTTGGGTTTGGGGTTAAATTGAGGTTTGGGAAACACCGAAAGAGTGTTTGAGTGACTTGAGTGTGTAATCTCATTGTATCGCTTGATCTATAGTGAAATTCACTGCTGCTCTCCCCGTGGACGTAGGTCTTTACGACTGAACCATGTAAATCTGGTGTCCGATTTATATTTTCTTTTTCTGTCTATATTATTGTTCGATCGCTTGCCCTTTTCACAACACCAAGTATCCCAGATATCCATTCCTCGAAATTTGGCATGTACGTGGTCTATTTATGACAAACCTTTCATGTTAATGTCGACCAAAGTCCTCTTTTTTTAAATTAGTAGCGAAAGAGCACTGAGTTACGTGTGAAAAGAAATGGCAGAAAAAAGTAATTAGTAAAATGATTAGATGGTATCTAAAGATTTCCGTTTTTAATGTAATTCAAATTGTGACTAAGGAAAGGAAAGAGAGTGATCCGTGGCATGTCTTCATGTACCCATGCCATCCTTGGCCACACCATCACAAGAGGAAGGCTCACATGATCATCCCTGTGCTCCGCCATGGCTGAGCCGCAAGCTTTGTATACTATTGGCTGAGTCGTTTGGGCCCTCAGGGCTTAGGTAAGCCTGACATTCTCGTCGACACTTGTTCTTGATGTATGATCAATGATCCAAAAACTTCAACGCCTAAATTTGAGAAATATAATAAGAAATACGAAGGCGAGAATATGAGTATAAATAATTTGTGTCAGGGGTCTGATTATGACGATGTCGACAAATTCATTCCCAAATATCTTAAAATGCAAAGTAGGCTTTTAGGAGCAAAAATTCAGATACTATACATCATCCAACTTCATTTCGTTTGTAAATTTTTTGATGATCCAGTTTGCATTTAATCCATAAAGCCGTCAAATTAAGACTCAATTCAAGTATAAATGTGAATTTTTGTTAGGTGCGTAAATCTTTTTCCATGCCTGGGTCCAAAAGCCGAATTTCTATTAGTAGTAATTGACATTGAGATTCATTCATTTGTCATTATTATTTTCTCTTTTTTCAAGATTGATTATTTATTGTTCTGCTTCATTAACATTTGACGCGGATCTCACTAATGTGTTGGGGAGTATCGTCCCTCAGGGCTCCGATAATGGACGGGCTCGAGCGAGCCCATTGGGCCGCCGTTCACAAGGTTTGCTCCCAAAAAAATGAGAAAAGGCCACGCGACTGAGATTCGATGAAGTCAATTTCTCTCTTTTACCAATCAATGGAACAAGGTCAGTCTCTCTCTTGCTTTACTAACTGAAGCCCTGACCCCCCACCTCAGGCCACCACAACACAGGCCAATGTAGCTCGTCCCCTACATGGCTCCATCACCAGCACTGTCCTCGCATCCCCTCCCCGGCGCTCACCCATCCTCCTCCTCCAATGCAGCAGCAACAGCCGCAAGGGTCGCCACGGGATGCGTGGCCGGAAGCAATGCGAGTGAGGGCACTATAGGAAGGTCGAAAGTTCAGGCACTCACTAAAATTTGTCATCTGTAATTTATATGAAATTAGCGAAAGATATTCACATATCAAAATCACTAAGTTATAGAAAATTAATTACACTGTCTACTGTAGCTAGTTGTCAATCATTCGGGAAAGGAATTTGTAGTCCGAAAGGCACCATTACTCCTTATTGTTCTACCTACGAACTATTACTTCATACTTATGCTAGTGTGCTTCATCTATACCAGATCACTAGCCAAAAAGGACGTGAAAATTTTAAGTTGTTTCTTAATGACCTCGAATCTCTATATCAAGCCCATAAAAATTCCTTGAAATTTATTTTCCTTGGTAATTTTTTTAAATTAATCCCATGAAAATTTGTTGCAACACCCAATGAATCAAACTGTCAGATATAAAATCATACAGCAGGCTATGTATTCATAGGCAGTTCCGTCAATTTTGTAGGTTTGCCAATATTCGCTTGATAAAAAAGACTTACTATTTTCCTTAAAAAAAAAAAAAAAACATTTGTGAAGTAGTGTGGCGTTGTGCATGAACATATATTACATACAATATCCGCAATGCTTAAACTCTTCGATAGATCAACACTAATGCAGCTCTTTACTTTTACTGCAATTCTATCGAACATCAATTTCTCACATCAGCAAAATAGTTTTGTCATCATAAGAAAAAAAAGGCGAGATTGTTGGAGAAACATGTCAAAGAATTTTGATGGTCCCAAAACTATCCTTAGGATAATAACTACTATGATATTTGCAGAAGTTCATGTTAATATATAAAAGATAGAAGTGATATCTGAAAAGGAAAAAGATCACAAATATGTTCTTTCATAAAACAACACCAACAGACTTAAAGATCAATCGAAGATGATCTTTGTGCAAATGCTAGAAATATGATGTCATTGGTGATGTTGGGGCAACAACCTTTTGGATAATTGTTGTAGAAGTCCAATACAGCCCGTTGTCGCCTAGAGATGTGCAACAGAACAACCGGAAGACTTAGAGTAACAAAAACAGGCTTTTTGACAAACCTGTCAAAGTCATTAGTGATGGGACAATAGCAAACCCTGTTTCAAGATAGCCTGCAAATGTTCAAGATAAAGGACTGAACAGCTATGGATAGCAGCACCCACAGATCTCTAACGACTCATTTTTCTAAGACATCCCCAATAGGAAGATTGAAGATGCTTCTATAAAAGAGAAGACCTCGAAGGCCATATATTAGATTCACAAAAACCAAAATCTTAACATCTGCTAAAAGCTGTGTTCCTAGCAAAATGTATTTCATTCTCTTACGATCTTCACTATTGTGTTCTTGCTAGCTTATAATTGTGTGATCTATTATGTGATAGCACCGATATGTGTTGATTATAACTTGTCTAGCAAGATACTAGCCGACTTGTGACTATTAGTGTGGATAGTGGACGTCGGTTTAAGGATAAAGCCGAATTACTATATATTGTTGTATGCTCATGTTTCTCTCTTGCTCTTACTTGCATTAGCACACAATTTAATTCACGATGATTGAAATATTTGCGTGACCTGATCTTTAGAAAGTCGTTGGCACTTTCCGCAAACTGTCAAAGTTTTTAAAATAACCTATTCACCGCCTTCTAAATTATATTGTTAGCCCTCCACGCTTGACACTTTTTGTAGGAATAATTCTTTAAATGAATACTTAAAACTATGTTTTGCATGCTTTTAATGATATTTTTCAGTATTATAAATTCTCTGTTTTGAAGTTAAAACATTATCACACTTGAAGACAATAAGTTCATTAATGATCATATCTTTTGAAGAAGGATTTTGCATAAAATTTTGCTTGTTTGATTCCCCAGTTCTATATGGAATTTGTCAAAATGGACAATTTAATGAATGTTGTGAAATGTTTGAGAATACTAAATGGGATTTATCGAGACAATGAAAGGCAACCCTTATTCTGTACACAATCCCTTGTTTATACACTGAGAGACAAGTGGAAATTTTTCATTTCTCAAGGTAAAGGGTTTTCTCGTGAAAGGTACGCAAACCAATATGAGGAGAGGTATTTAATTTTTTTTATCATTAATAGTGCGAGTAAACCATTGCTTAACCTTTTTTAGCCTGAATATTAGAAGAATTTATTTCCAAGTTAATTCTATTAAGAACCACCCACGTTGGGGTAGAATGGAGGCAAAGATAACATATAAGGAGAGGAAAATGAAAAGAACTTTCTTTCTCTCATTTGAATCAATCTTCAAGGGTCTTATTGTAGGTGAACTCAAATGAGAATTTGAGTAACTATAAGTGATGAAGAGCAATTGTTTATCAATCATACACACTTTCATCCCTTGCATAACCTAATTAAACCTGCAAATTCGTTTCTGAAACCAATTGGTGATCATCCTCGACATTAGGGTAAGGCAAATGAGTTAGCACATCGAGACACGAGAACTCCCTCCCTCCTCCCAACAAAGAAGATGCACTCACACCTCTTAAATGTTGTTATCCTTTGTGCTCATGTTGATGTTCGAGGTACTCCTATGCTTTTGATTCAACGAAGTTCATCTTTTTGCACATTGCCCCAATAATGTTATCATTATCTTTTTTCTGATGAAAAAAGGGCAAGAGATATAGACACTTGATGTTATTATTATGTCTGGACTTATGTTTGATACCATTAGCATTGAGATAGAGGGAGTTAGATGAGGAGAGTTAAGTGGAGTTATACGGAGAGAGTCATGCGCATTATTGATAATGTTTTCTAATTGATATCATGTTGTCTCTCAATACCTATCTTTTGTTGATTTCTCACTTATCTTATATCCTATGAATCATCATAAGACTATGAACCTAAGAAATTCATTCATATTTCCAAAAGATCCTTCAAACTTAGTCTTCTCATTTCTTGAAAATTTTATGGAGATTTCGACATCTGCAAATGTAACTTTCTTGATAGATCAACACTAATGCAGATCTTTATTTCATCACATTTTTATCAATTATCAACTAATCAATATGCGGAATAGTTTTGTCATCACAAAATGGGAAGACCGTTGGAGAAACATCTTTAAGTGATTTTGATAATTTCCAAACTATCTTTTATATATATATATATATATATATATATATATGATTAATGCAAACGTTATGACAACTATCAAGCACTATGTGATATCCATTGTGTGATCCACTGGGTGAAGATTGCAAAGTGTCCTAATGTAATATTTTGTAAACAACACCATGGGCTAAAAGATCAGCTAACGACAATGTTTGTGCCAATACTGGAGATATCATGTCGATGGAGATGTTAGAGCAGTGACCATATCGAATAATTGTGGCAGAAGTTCAATATAACTATTGTCGCTTTGAAAAGCATAGTAGAAAAACTGAAAGACTTTAGAGAAATGGAAATAAGCTTTCTGTCAAATATGTTAGAGCCATCATCGACGGAATAACAACAAAAGCTATTTGGGGCTAGCTTGCAAATGTTTAAGGAAAAGAATCGCATGGGCAATTCTATCTCTAGACAGTAGCACCAGCAGATCTCAAATATCTCTTTGCTTCTCTGAAACATCTCCAACAAGAAGATTAAGGATGTGTATGTAAGAGAAGCCAAAATGTTAGATGCCCAATACATAGAATTCAGAAATTTGCATGCTATCAAAGTGTTTCATTCTCTGAAAGATCTTCACTGTAGCATTTTTGATGGGCAGGAGAACACTTGAAGTATCAAAAGTTGTGTACGACACTCACTTTAGTACCAAAAATTTTCACCGAATCACTTATGTACCAATTTGAGGAAAAAAAACAATCACTGAAGAGCTAACGGTGATAAATTCTAGCCAAAAATGATACATGGATTTTATAATTAAAAATTTTATATAACTTGGCATATTATTTAAAAAATCTAGTCCACGTGATCTGCTTGGCACTAAAATTATTATTTTTTTAACAACTATTGGTACTTAAATGATCACTTTAAAAAAAAAAAATTGGCACTCAAATGATCACAATTTACAAATTTTAGACAGCATTTTTTAGGGGTCATATGCTGAGTGGGCATGCTGACAAGTTTTGTAGGATTGAGAAATTAATAAAATATAGCCACGTCAGATTTTCAGCGACCCAGATCAGAGTTGGCACTTAAGTGTTCATTTTTTTTTAAGAAAGTGGTACTTAAGTGATCTGAAAAGAATCTTTGGCATTAAAGCGAGTACTATATACAGGTTTTAGCACTTCTAGTATCCTTCTCCCATTTTCGCTGATTTGTAATCTTGTAAAAGATCAAGTCTACAAAGTGATAGCAACATTTGAAATCTGATGGCGTGATCTATTTGTGATAGGATCAGTGTATGCTGGTTTTAACTTGCCTAACAGATTACTAATGCAATGCAACCCTTACTTGTGGTTGTTAGTATAGATAGTGGATGTAGGCTTGGAGATAAAGCCGGACCAATATATATTGTTGTGTGCTTTTGTTTTTTTACTCTTACTTGCATTAGCACACAACTTGATTCACACTGCTTGTAATATCTACTTGACTCGATCTTTGCAAAGTTGTTAACAATTTCCACAAACTATCAAACTATCTATAAACAACCTATTCACTTCACTTTAGGTTGCATTGTTATACCCCAACATGATTAAAAATAGATTTGTTCAAAGCAAATTAATCTGGAATTCCAAACTTCTGATTGGCTATTTGGTTCCTTGAATGCCCAACAATGAACAAGGAATGTCTAGGTCTTCATTATATCACTCTTGTAGAAGTGTTATTCTAAGTTTGGTATAAGCTGTAGCTTCTATCAGCTTTCCTTGGGTCCAATTGACAATTCTTGTGTTTATCAAACTCCATTGATTTCTCCCAAGCACACATGTGAATTAGAACCCTAGATCTGTTCGCCTATTGATCTTTCAAATCTTCAGGAAAATCTCATTCTCTATGACTTATTCACCCTTAAGATCTTTTTAGTCATTCAAATTCTTTCGCATATTGTCAAGGATAGATTCAATGGTGTTGAGTCATCAATAGATACCTCAATAGAAATAATAACTGCATCCATCGAATAGCAAATCACATGAGATGATTTTGTCATTATTGGAAGTCTTAAGGGTTTTCTCAACAAATATTGTTTTTCGATTTCAACTATACCATTAGTGAGATTTTAATTACCATCAACTACTTCTCAGACCAAACATAAGTGAATTTATCACAAGATCTAGTATTTTAAGTGCATGGTTTTTAAGACTATAAAACGAACTTAATCTCTTTAGGTGTTGGCGCTTGTTTATAGAACTAAAATATAAGTATTGAAAATTTAAGTACTGAATTTTAGCTGCTTATAATGTCAAATGCTGAAAATAGAAACAGAAAGTTAGATGATGATAATTGAAAATTAATGGTTAAATCTTATTGATTTCTTAACGAAGATAGAACGATGGCCATCAATTAATTTTGTTGTTGAATGGAAGAAGTAATTGCTCCCTCATTTATTGCGTAAAGGATGGACAGACTTACTCGCGAAGTGATCAAAGTTGCCAATTTCTTTTTTAGTCAAAAAAAAAAATTCATTCATTGCCAAGCTGATATATGAAAGAGAATCTCAAAAGTCACAGTAACAAAGTAAACTTATAGAACTCTAAAATAAACAAAAACACAGAAATCAGGGCATTTCATTAGAGCATTCTTGATCAAAGTTGCCAATTCAGTATTAGCAAAACTGTACCAAGTTTGTCCTTTGTGACCGCGCCCAATTAGCAGAATCTCATTTAAATAAATATGATAACGTGAAAATCCAGAGTGATAGCTGTTATGCCGAAGGTCAACGCTCGTGACAAAACCATGGAACGCGTTTTCGATAAACATTTGTTTGACCATTTTTGCACTAACTAAAACAAACGTTTTCAGTGACAGGTAAAGAGACGCCAATTTAGTATTTTGGAAATATTCCATCACAATTACGAATTTAAATCAACAAGTCAACAAACAATTGATCTCCCATCACATGCTTGAGATGCAGTATGAAATTTTTCTGAAAATACCATTTCTTAATTCGAAGAGTGGAAAAAGACTGGCCTTTTTTTATTCGCATTTATCATCACTATATATATACATACATATACATACACACACATATACATATATAGATATTTAGAGTAAACTATGCTTGTCCATATTTAAACTTTTTGTGCGACTCACATGTTTTTAATTTATTCTCTTATGATTATATTAAAAAAAATGACAATTTTTCTCAAGATCGGTCGCTCTCTTTTTTATTGGCTCGAGTTACATTAAGCATGATTTTCAGCCTTACCTTTTTGTTATTTGGAAAAGAAATATAATTTATGTTGTATGAATGTTGTAATAATTGTGTTGCATTTTCTAAATTTAGTTGCACTTCGAGGAATTGATAAGCCAAAACTAGACACTTGATACTTCAACAGCCTTGCGTAGTGTACTTTGTCCATAAAAGAATAAGATAACTTTAGTGAAGGGAACATGCAGCAAGCAGGACAATGGAATATAAACATGTGCACCCAAAATTAGTGCAGTGGAGAAATTCAGAATGGACCAATCCCAGAACTCAAACAGACCGCTTGAAAGAGTGGTTTGGGGGGACATTTTTTATTCGCCAAAAATAATAATAATAATAAGTGGACATTTTTCTAAGTCTCTGAAAATAACATGAAACCAAATGGAGTGCAAATTCGCCAGTTTTTAAGGGTTTTTTATGAAGCAAAGAGCGACAAGATCCTTGTTACATGGCTTTTTACAGCGCAAATTTCGGCGCCAAGGCGAGCCATAAGGCCATCAGAAAGTTGAATTTTTAAGCTTGTCTTGGACCCTCCCATCAAGCATTTATTGCACGTGTTCGGTTCATGTGAACCCAACTCACATGTAGTGTTAAATTAATGGATTTCAAATGGAGCCCATCTCATTCAATGACGCATGCGAATTTAGCTCCCACAAATCGGATAGGAATTAAGATATCTCTCCCCACAACTAAGGGTATGTTTGATAACACTTTGAAGAACTACTGTTCTTTTGTTCTCGGGAATTAAAAAAGAATAAAAATTTGTTTGGTAAATTGTTTGTTCCCGAAAATAGATTTGAAATAAAATTAAAAGGCAAAAAAAAGTTCTTATTTCTGAGAACAATTCTTAGAATCAATTTTAATTTTTTTCTTGTCTCTTCTCTTTTCTTCTATTTTCTCTTCTTCTTTTTCCTCCTCTTCTTCTCTTCCTTTTGGCTAGCGACCTCGCCGAAGCGTCGTCGGCCCATGGTGACGCCGAGCCACAGCAAGGCTCGTCAGCCCTAGTCTCACCGTGGCAGGGCAAGGCTGACCTCACCCAGGTTTGGGGAGGCTGAGGCTCGCCTCGGTTGGGCGAGCCTTTAGCAAGCTCATTGGACATCGCCTTGGCCTGGCGAGCTCGTTGGACATCACCCAGTCGGTAACTAGCCATGGCGGTGGCCGACGACTAGCTACCAAGAAGGAGGAAGAAGAAGAGAAAAAGAGAAAAGAGAAAAAAAAAAAAAAAAAAAATATAATAAAAGTATCAAAATTTTAAAAGAAATAAAAAAATTTAAGAATCCTACCAAACACATTTTTATCTCGCAAATAAAAATTTTAGAAAGTTATCAAGCGCGTTTTTTTTCTCAAAAATTGTTCTCGGGGATAAAATTAGAAAAAAAATCATTTTTTATCAAAAATTATTCTCAAAAATGGAATTATCATCAAGTGCATCCCAAATCATGCATGTGCTTGCCTTCTTGGGGTGTTATCATTTGTTAAAGCCAACTAGGACTCTGCTGTAACTCACCTTCCTGAAAAGACTTAAATAGTTTTCATTCCGTGTATGCAAATAAGTTTCTATGTGGGCGTTGACTTCTAAAAAAAACTCTCTCTCTCTCTCTCTCTCTCTCTGTGAATTCGGAAAGACAAGACATTCCTGAGATGAATACACTGAATGGATCATAATTTCACCCTTGAAAAGGGAAATAAAGCGATGAATGGACGTCCGTGGAATCATCAAATTTTTATGCTCCAAATTTAAATACGTTGTCAATGAGTGTGTGTCACTAAACTTTGCATTTTCTGATGGCGGGATGCTTTTGCCTCTATTAAAAAAGGTATTAATTTAATGCAAGGTTCATAGGATGTGGCTGAGCACTTCGGAATTCATTCTCCTTGAGAAGGAAGATTGCCATTGGTACTGTACATGTTTGAATTTTCTCCGAAAGGGATAAATTGCTTAACCTTGATTTATAATCATCCGTGTACTTGGCTCATAGGGGTTGTATAGATCACTAAGGAAAATGTCAAAGTGAAAGAATAAAATAGAATAGTATAAGGGAAAAGGACAATAAAAATGCCACAAATTATGTACAACGTTCACTTTAGTATCAAAATATTTCGCCGGATCACTTTAGTGCCGCTCTAGTTAAAAAAAAAAAAAAAGAGCATTTAAATGCCATCGTTGGATTGAGATGCTAGAAGTCCAATGTAGAAATATCTTATCATTTTTTTCCGGAATGACATGGCTTGTCGGCACTCTAAGTCAGCATACTTTAACAAGTTTTCCCCAAATTTAAACCCCAATTCAAACAAAGAAAGCCATTTCTTCTTGTTGGAGGCTAACATTACAACCTAAAGTGGGGGTGAATATGTTGATTTGAAACTTTGACAATCTTAGTGGAAAATCAGCCAATGCTAAGTAAAAATCTGGTCAATGTGATGTTTCAATACTCATAAGTGGATTGTGTGCTTGTGGAAATAATAAGAGAGAAAAATAGTAACACTCAAAGATGTATAGTGGTTCACCTTTCTCTCTAAACCTATGTCCACTCCTCAATTAACAGTCACAAGTTGAGCTGGATTGTACTATTAATCCGTTCAAGAAGTTGCAATTAGCAAACACATATCCTTTTACATAATAGATCACACTATTAAGACTTAGTTACCACTCTTACTCTTATACACTTAATCTTTCGCATAATTACTCAAATAACAAGAATACAACACTCAAAGCAACAATCAAAAGAGGACATTTTGATTGGAATGCAAAGTATAGCAAATTTTCAGTCTCTATATTTGCATGTGTCTAACTTTTGGCTTTTGAGATCTTATCTTTTATACTCATCTTCAAATCTATTTGTTGGAGGTAGATTGGAGAAGCAAAGAGCTGTTAGAAGTACCGTTGATGTTGCTTTCCAAATATAGAACTGCCCATACGATCCTTTTTTTCTGAACATTCGCAGACTACCTAAAAATAACTTCTACAGTTGTCTCTTCACTACAACTTCTGACAAACTTATCAGACAACCTAGCATCTAGTTTTCTATTATCATCTAGATTCTACTATTGCACATATCCACTTCCACAACAACTAGTTTGCTGAACCAACAAGCATTATCAAATGAACGCCGTTGCCACAAAACCAACGACCTAATGTATGCAATGTTGATTCAAACATTGACAACAATTGACTTTAGGTTTGTTGGTGCTATTTATGAAAAAACTGTATTGAGACATATCGCGATCTTTACCACCTGAATCACAACATAGTCATTATACAGTCTCATAGTAAATATTATACTAAACATAATTTGAAAATCATTAAAATTAGTTGGAGATATTTTTTCAACCCTTCTTCTCTTCAAACTTTAATTCGGATTAAGCGTGCCTCGTGCTTGCTCTATCGTTGCTACATATTTTACTGCTTATTTTTTCCCATTCATAGAGCATCAGTGACTCTCTCTCTCTCTCTCTCTCTCTCTCTCTCTCTCTCTGTGCATGTGAGAAGTTTCAATTCAATTTTCTCTCTCCTTGGGCACACTAGCTCAACTCACCATATTAAAGGTGCGTTTAGTTTAGCATTTTGAAAGTCTCTTGAGAAAAATTTGGGGTGTTTGGCAATCATTCCCTAAGGAGTTTTAGGTTGAAAGTTGGCATTGGGAAGGCTGAAAGTTCAATGCTAATAGGCACTAGCAGTGAGCTTTCAACATTTTCAAAATACTAAAGGACTCTATTAATGAAATTTTGTGGAGTTCCTTTTGTCCTCAAAAAATCATTAGAAATCCAAATTTAGTCATTTTTAAAAGAACAAAATCCAAGGTTCATTTCTCTCCCTTCTCCCTTGCGGCTCCTCTAGAAAACAATTCGTGCTAGCTCCCCTTTGTTCACATCTTGCTCCCCACCTCTTACGCTCGCTCTCCCTTGCTCCCTTGCGGATCCTCCCAAAGTCCCCTTGTCCTTGTAATTACTCTTTTGCAAGTTCACCATCGGTATGCTCCTTCCTCTTAAATTTTTGCATTTTGGGTTTCTTTTCCGTTCCTTCGACGCATGAAATTCAGGTTTTTACATCATGTGTCATCAAATGGGTTGGAGAAACTTCGAGTTTTTGCACTACTTTGGGCTTGCGTTTTCAAGTTTCTGATGGAAGGTTTACTGGGTTTTATTTTTTCTCACCCTTTTTTTACTCTATGATGCAAAAGTCGAGGAGTTTTATCAGTAGTCCAATCCTGGTTAGGTATTATTTTTTCTCATTCTTTTGTGGGTTCTTTTTTTTTTTTTTACTAGATTAAGGTTATGAATTCGTTTGTTGATAGGAATTAGCTATGCTGCTGCTTTCTATTGCTAATGTGATGCTTGTATGAGATGAATTTGGAGACTATCTTGTAGGTATTGAGCGAGTGTCGCTTTTTGGAATGGATGACAAGCTAAAATGGAAAGGGAGAGTTCGAGCATTATGGATTGGTCTGTTTGCTAGATTTCATGCAGTGGGTTTGATGAGTAACGCAATATGAATGCAAGTTTATCCTCGAGAATGTTTTCGTGTTTCTCTAATTTCCCCTTTCTGCAAAATGACTTTTTCTTGGATTTCGTTTGGTTTTGGTTATTTGAATTCAGCAAAGTCCCTTTTCTTTTGTTCTGAGAGTAGTTGTTTCCTTGCGCTTTGATGTGGATACGTTTTAAGGAAGAGTTTTTTTGATTATAGAAGATTAGTTCACTCAATTCGTGGCCTGCATGTATAGTTTCACAACAATTTGCAACTAATTTTAATAGTAAATGTCATAAAACATCATCTTTCTTTCCGTTGTTACTTACTGTTGAGTAGATAAAACCTTATTTTGCCACTTATTTACCTGCAGTTTTGCTTTCAACTGAAATATTTTATCTATGCAGGGACTAAGCAATACGCCCATATATCCAGTTTTTGTTATAAGCAATTACTATGAGAAAACCAATCGATATCCAACTCTTGTTTGCAAAACTCTTGATTGACAAAGCTTTGCCTAGGTTGTTTATTTATGATTCTGTTTAATGTTAAGGATCCTGATATTACCCTTTTCTTGCTAATACCTTCTAAAGAATAATATACCAAATTTTGGGGCAAAGGAACTTCTGCCACTCTTATTACATGACAAATGTTGACTCATGAGTTCAAATTGACATCTTCAAAAGTTATTGTCTCTTGACTGCTCACTCTTGAATTTAGCATGAGGTTATGAATGCGTAAAACTAAAAAAAAGCAATTCTATGTGGATTGCATTTATCTTCAGTTGTCCTGCTTTATATCTAGTTGTACTTTTTGTCACTTGTATGATGGTAATTCATTTTATTTTATTTTTTACTTTTAGCTTTCTTCATATGCAAGAGATGCATATTCAAAAGGTTGTTAAGAGCAATTGTTTTCTTATGTTTGCCAATTACAATTCCAATTTATTGCAATACCCAAGCAACCTCTTGAGTTTGAGAAGAAATATCTAGGAAATATTATCTCATGTGAACATTTAAGTCTATTGTCTTTAAACTCAAATTGCATTTGTTTATGTTCCATTTATTAGTAGATGGTAAGTTCATAAAAGGAAAATGTATTTTGGAACCCTAGCAATGTTGAAACCTTTTGTAAATTGTGTATTAAACAAATTGACAATGATAATCATCCTACAAACAACAAAAGGAATGGATGAATAGTTATAATTAAGAAGTTTGAGGACCTAACTGGGAAAAAGTATGATAAATATCAAATGAAGAGTAAGTGGGATAATCTTAAGGAAGATTGGAAAATATTGAGGACATTGGTCCTAAAGGAAACAATATTAGGATGTGATAAAAAAAGAATACCATTGATGCAAGTGATGACTGGTAGGAGAGGAAAATTTAGGTTTTTTCCCATTCTTTTTTTAATTTTTTTAAGTTCATATTTTTTCTATAAAACTCAAAAAAATGTTTATTATAATAGGAAAATCCTTAGATTAGAACTTTTAAAACGAAAGGCATACATCTGGATCTTCAAGTTCTATTGGATAGAATGTTTGGAGAAACTATTGCTACTAAAAGCAACACATGGAATCCTGCACAAGACTTATGTATTGATGAGGATGTTATGGCTATATAATTTGACATCAGTGGTTATGCAGGATTTACTGATGATAATATAGAGTGCAATGTGGATGAAAAGACTAATAAACAACCTCAAAGTGATAAAAGAACGTTGTAGAGTTCGGTGAGGCAATCTCAAGGAAAGAAACAAAAGAAATTGAGTACGGTTGATAAGCTAGCAATACAAATGGAGAGAATTTATTCAACTATAAAAATATGAGCTATGCTAGAGAGTGATCGTTACAAGGAACTCATAGAGACGTTGAAAGCTATACCTGAGATTAAGTAAGATCAAGAGATATACTATTTTGCACTAGATTATTTTCAAAAAAGAAAGACAATAGACAAATCTTCATGAACTTGGATGGTGATCAAGAAAAGGTCGCATGGCTCAAGTATAAGTTCATACAGAGTAATCATCACTAGGATATTAGCTACTTATTTAAATTTTTTCATTTGCAACGTTGTTGTAATGTGAGACCTACTTGCACTACTTATTTGTACTAATTGGCAAGACATTTTTCACAACCTATTTCTAATTGGAATTATTTTTTATTGAGTGGAGTTTGCATATATATGATGTTGATAAGTGTTTTTTGTCGATGGATGATCTAGAGAATTTGTTATATATCTTATTCTAATTATATTTTGTTACTTTAATCAATTATGGATGATTTTCCTAAAAGGGAAAACTATGAAAAAGAGGAAGAGGAATATTGGCAACTTTGTGCAGCCACGCATACTTACACTGTTATCAGGCAACATATAATCGGAAAATATCGTGCATGATCTTATCATATATAGAAAATGCATGGTTAAGAGAGTCAATGGGTATAGTGCCAATCTTGAAAGTTTTTATCGAATGCTTAGACAGATAGAACTGTGTTTAAAAATTTAATGCATGATTTAGTGACTCAATATGATTTGCAAGGATCTAGGAATAATGATATTGCAAAAATGCTAGGATTGTTTCTTCATATCTTAAGACATAATACAAATAACAGATCAACACAAGAGTGCTTTCAACATTCTGGGGAAACCATATGCAAGTTATTTAGCTTAGCTTTGGCTAAAGTATGTGAAATATGAGTAGATTTGATCCAACCATCTGATCGGCAATTTAGGGAAGTTCCAAAGAAAATCAAGAATGATACAAGATTTTTTTCTACATTTTAAGGTAAGTTATGGTTATACAATAGAAAAGATAAACTAAATATAAGTCAAGTAATATTTGTGTTATTGTTTTAGGATTGTATTGAAGTTATAGATGGTACTCATATTCTAGCAGTGGTACCTACAAGTGACCAACATCGTTTTATCGATCCAAAAGGAACACCAACACAAAATGTAATGGTTGTGTGCAATTTTAACATGGAATTTACTTATGTTTGGGCCGGTTGGGAGAGAACAGCTCATGATACTTGTATATTTTATGAAGCCATTAGGATATATGATTTATAGTTTCTTCATCCTCCGAAAGGTTCATTAATTAATAGTTTTTACGCATTAATATATGTATGTGTTATATATTGATTAAATTTACAACATTTTTTCGTGTAAGTAAATATTATTTGGTAGATGCTAGATATCCACATCTCATCGATTATTTGGGGCCATACAAAGAAGTTAACTATCATTTGCTTGAATTTCAACAAAGTCCTCAATCGATAGGTTATAAAGAAGTGTTCAATCGTGCCCACTTCTTGCTACGATAAAAAATTGAGCAAGCTTTCGTTGTATTAAAGAAAAAGTATAAGATTCTAAAGAGTATGTCAAGTTATCCATTTATAAAGCAAGTGAAAATCGTGATAGCAGCAATTATATACGAAAAAATGCCATGAATGATGCACATTTTGCTAGAGTAGATTTGGATCCCAATTCCATTTATAAAGCAAGTGAAAATTGTGATAGTAGCAATTATATACGAAAAAATGCCATGAATGATGCACATTTTGCTAGAGTAGATTTGGATCCCAATTCCATTTATAAAGCAAGTGAAAATTGTGATAGCAACAATTATATACGAAAAAGTACCATGAATGATGCACATTTTGCTAGAGTAGATTTGGATCCCAATTTACATACAACAGATTCCGATGATGTAAATGAGGAAGATAATGCTTCAAATGATGATGTAGCATTTGATTGACATGTTTACATGATCAAATAGTTATGAATTTAGAAAATAGTTAAGGATGTTTATAATTTTTAAGGATAATGAGTTTCTTTCCTCCAAGCATATGTTACTATATTTATTATAATGAAAGTAATCTCCTCATAATTAAGAAAGAGAGCACATGAATTTTTTTAATTTGATATTTTTTAGCAAAAAAAGAAATTTCAATTTTAATAAAATTGTTTACACAACATCTTTAACATTGTTGTCAAATATAAATTAAAAAAGTCACAAACATTATTTTTAAATTTTAAATAAATAAAAATTAAAAAGCTTAGATTAATCATCAAATGGGCTTTTCAAATGTGTTTTCTACCAAATAGTATTTATCTCAAAATTACTTCTCAAAGCATAATTTATTAAATAGTCTTTGCATTTTCCCTAATGCCCTCTAGGCTAAAATACTTTGCAGTTCCCTAATAAGCTTTCAAAATGCTAAACCAAATACACCCTAAATGCATTATC
This sequence comes from Eucalyptus tenuipes, assembly GCA_014182365.1. Lineage (NCBI taxonomy): Eukaryota > Viridiplantae > Streptophyta > Magnoliopsida > Myrtales > Myrtaceae > Eucalyptus > Eucalyptus tenuipes. The sequence goes on along the minus strand of CM024539.1, from coordinate 19,019,039 downwards.
CTAGCCATATTAGTACTAGAGAGCATTTGATGGGTCGTCTTTAGTAAAGTTCAACTCATCATCGTCAAAGTCAATTTCAATTGAATTCAATTAGTTAACAACTACATTAGATTCATAGAAATGCAGAGCAACCAATACACCTTTGCCCATCTTTAAGTGAAATAGGGATTGCAAAGAGTTGATATATGTTGATTGTGCAAGGCTTCTCATACATGTTTGACAAGGCATTCATTAGTCAAGTAGCAATCTTTATTTTCACAATATTAAATGCGAAATTACAAGACAATATTAGCTTGATAACACCTAACATTTGTCTATCCAGCAGTTTGCTTCATCAACTTTGGCACCTTCTTAAATAAGCATAAATGTAGAAATCTGTAGAATAAGTCATCCTCAATCTACATTTTCTAGAAAGCTAAATCATTCCCTTCAAATCTGTTGATTTTTCACTTTTTCATCTTCTATTGCTATGGATTCGTTTCAAGTCAACCAAGCTTGGTTTTGATACCGATTGTTACAAATATAAGCAATCTAACAATAAAACAAGTAGAACAAAGAAATAAATCGAACGATGGATTTATATGATTTGAACGGTATGACCTACTTTATGGGGTGAACAAAACAAGATTCCACTATAGATTGTGGGAATTTATGGAGATTACAATCACACTTGAGTTACTCAAATAATCTCAGTATTTTTCAATTCCCAATTACACCAATAATTTCACATTGTTTAGCTCACAAAATTGCTCGTCAAATAATCATTGAATCTAACACTGCCAGTATCATCCGGACTCAAAACGGTGTATCACACGCTCAATCTAAACCAGCTTATCAGTTGGTTTCATATAAGAGGCTTCTACTTTCCCTCCTCTGATATGAATTTATAGTCTCAAGCCACAAACAAGCAAACCTATCACTTCGGGTTTGCGTCAAAATAAGCAGACCTAGTGTACAACGTTGAAGTGCCCTTTTTTCGTCCTCTCAAATCCCATGCTGAAGGACGGAATCATTGAAACGTGCACTTGCTAAGAATTGACGTGCGAGTTTCCATCCATGTGGCTTTGATAAATGATAATCATTTTTCTAATTACAAGGTTAAACTTCTAAGTCATAAGATAATCCACTAACCCCATAGAGCATATCGAATGTGAAGCAAAACTTGAGTAAATGGGTCAAACTGAACTTGTTTGCACTTTGTGACGTGGTGAATTGAACCAAGCACACATTTATCTCAATTTACCAAGTGAGTTTATCCAGTCAATTTTAATATAAAATCACTGACATGGTAGTCTAATCAACATCGATCATCTAATATGACATGATCGGCGCTAATATTGACAGTTTTTAATAATATTTTAATATTTTTTTAAAAATTTATTATTTTCAAATTTTTTCTTCTTCTTCTTCTTTTTTTTTTGGTGCAAAGGGCCAATGACCTCTACGACCACTGACCAAGGGTCGGGAACTCTTGTTGGCTCCTAGGCGAGGGCGTCGTGAGCCCTCGTAAGCCACAATGAGGGTGTCACAGCCCTCGCCCACCCTTATTGTGGCTGATGCATGCCACCATGCCCTCACCCAACATTGTTGTGGCTAGCGAGGGCATGAGAGAGGGCTGCCATGCCCTTGCCTCGCTAGATTTGGCAAGGGCATTGCAAGCCCTCGTAGGCCATAGCAAGGGCTCGCGACCCTCCCCAAATCTAGCAAGGGCTACGGCCCTCACCCTTGGTTGGCGAGGGCTTTGTGGCCTTCACCTGCTCAGTGGCCTCACTGGCCCTTTGAACTGAAATTTTTTAAAAAAAAGGGAAAAACAAAAAGATGAAAAAACAAAATATTTAAAAATTATTAAAATTAATCTATGTTAGTGTTTTCTTGCCAAAATTAGTTAGATTGACTCAATCGATGAAATTTGGAAAGGTTTATTACTCAATAGATGAAATTAAAAGTTTTAGGACCGAATTGGGAAAAGTGAAAGTGTAATAGGTTTAGGATTTTTTGGATAATTTTTTCCATATTCATGATCACTTTAGTTTGTATGTTGATGACGTCCCTAATTTATAACCCATTAATAAGGACTTGGTTGGATGAAGTTTCTTCCAATCGGGATGAAACGAAAAATATAGCATCGGTAATAATTAGAGGACTAGGTTTTTCTGGAGCTCAGTTGGAGAAATCTTCCACCAATAGGTCACGATTGATCTGATTTTTAAAATTTGTAGAAATAGGTAAGTTTCCCACTCATAGAAAATTACTCATTAAAAAGAACTCCATCTCCTTCTCCTCTCCTTCTCTTTCTCTCTCCTCACTCTCGCACCACCCGCCACCGATTAATCTCGTGGAGCAACCGTTGACTCCTCCGGCCTCCCTATCTCGTCTCTGCCACCATCGAATTTGCTTCATCTGCGGATAGATCCTTATCTCTTTCTCTGTTTACACCTAAACTTTTGCTCAAATACTTTTTTTTTGTATTAGAAAATACGAGAAAGAGAGAAATGAGGCCTTTATTAGGTAACGTGGGATTTTCTTTTGGCAGTTGGAAGGAGAACCGCTCGGCTTGGTGCCCCAGCGGAGCCTCGGTCAATGAAGAAAAGACACATAAAGAAACAAAAGCAACTAGAGATTTGGTGGACACAAAAGAAACCGACAACATGTGCGCAAGTAGAACAAAAGAGAGAAGGAAATCAAAGGCAATTAAGGTCAGGATTTCTAGATGATTTATGGTTGAATTTTTCTTTCCTAAAAGCAATCTTAGGACCGCTCAAAAAGGGACTCGGGGATTCACATTCAGGGGGACGCATACATATTCTCTAAGACGTAAACACTCGCATTCGCTCTCACATAAACACATACTAGCACAGATTCTCTGGAAATCGGAACAAGAGGTGGAGTGAAAACTGTGAGGGTGCGGGAGGAGGCTGCCTCGGACAACGAGAAGGAGGAGGAACCGCAAGGTACCATAGGCGATCACCTGGTTCCGTCCGTCGACCGTGTTTATCCCCAGCATTCGCTAGGTAAGAAATTCGTAAATTCCATGTACTCAGGTTATGTTCTAATTCAGTTGCAGCTTGACGTCAGTGTTGTTTTTTCTGAATCAACGGCTCCGTTTGTTTCACAGAAAATGAATAGTTTATCAAAAGTATAATCTTAAAACTGATCACTTGTATCACTTGAAACAATAAGCCAATGAAAAATATTTTTATTATCGACAACAATTTATATCTAAATATTTTTACGAACAATAAAAAAATTTCCATCCATTCATTTTTTTAATCAATACAAGCGATATTCTTTTGAATTTTTTTTTCAAATCATTCATTTTTCGTTATACTTGATGTCAAATTTTATTACACATTTAGCATCTTCCCACTAAGATTTTTATTGATTAAATATCCAAAACACTAAAAATAAAAATGAGAGTTTAGACTATGCAACAACATGGAATAGGAAACAGGAAAAGATATGACCGCCGATTATTGGACTCATCTGGGAACCAAATCGGTTCAATTTGGTCTAGTTCTAAGATGGGAACCTATCCGCCCTAGTACCGATCACTCCTAATGCAGGAGAATGGGCGAGGGTGACTAGACATTAGTCTTTTTTGGGTATATGCGCGTATTGTTTTTCCAATTGAACTTACATGTTGGCGACATGCCTGTTTGCGACCTGCCAATACGAGTTCGGTTGGAGAAAATTTCCTCCAATCCAGTTTAAAGGAAAACATAGCCCATGATTTGAAGGATTGGTACAATAGGTCAATGCATTCCTGCTACGTTTTTTAAATAATTTAAGTGCAAATTTTTTTATTACCATAGCATAATTTTGTAGTAATATGTGTGTACATCACAAGGCTCACCCTTCTTTATTAAATAATATGAACCCATTATCAATTTTCACGATGTCGGCTAACTAACTCCATAAGTACCGTCGGCTCTACCCTCCCACAACTTCTCCCACAGCAAAACATGGCTCAAACGGCGGTGCGTTTCGGCATTCTTGGCTGCGCCAACGTAGCGCGCCAGCTTTCCCGGGCCATTGCGCTGTCGTCGAACACCACCCTCTGTGCCGTTGCCAGCCGCTCGGTCGAGAAGGCCCAGAAATTCGCGGCCGACAACAGTCTTCCCTCGACGGTCAAGATCTATGGCGAGTACGGGGAGGTCCTCGACGACCCGGACATCGACGCTGTCTACATCCCCCTGCCGACCACCTTGCACGTGAAGTGGGCGGTGGCAGCCGCCGAGAAGAAGAAGCACGTGCTGCTGGAGAAGCCAGTCGCGCTGGACGTGGCGGAGCTCAACCGGATCCTCGAGGCCTGCGAATCGAACGGCGTGCAGTTCATGGACGGGACGGTGTGGGTGCACCATCCGCGGACAGGGCGGATGAAGGAGGCGCTCAGGGACGAGAGAAGCTTTGGTCAACTCAAGTTGGTACGTGCTTTACACTGTTTGAACACGTGCTACACGCTCCTGGGTCATGCATGGTGGATTGGTGTTGTGTGTGGAATTATTTTATCTTGCGTATACAATAATTTTCTGGGGAAAACACATATGACTTGTATGATGGTTACTTCGTTAGCGACGTCTACTTTTGTTTTTGTTTAGCCCATTTCTTTTAAATTCTAAGTTTTGATATTTCCATTTCTTATGATCGTTCTGGCACGACTATTCATGACGAAACTGGCTAATTATTGGTTTTTGGAGAGAGAAGCAACTGCGCCTGACGGGACAACCTAAGTCTAATCCATCCCAGGTTGGATGCGTATAGAAAGTTGGGTGCTTTTGTCAAGGAAATGATTCATTTCCTCTAAACTTTACTAAAAATCCCGGTTCAACCCACATGGTGAACAGCGGGTGTGTGCCAGTTTTGTTGTTTTTGCCAGGAAAATCAATGTTTGATGTTGATCTTTGACTTGGATGCGAATTTATAATTCCAGCACTTTTGTGGAATATTATATTTGCTAGAACCCTTTTTTATGATTAAGAGAATTCGCTATAATCTTTTGGGTTGTAAACTAATTTGTTGACTCGACGTGCAAGTCATCATCGTCCATAAAGAGGATGATAATAAAAAAAAAGCGCGTTTCTGGGACCAATCTACGGAAATATTGTGAGTCAACAGATATTATTTTGTCTATTTATGATGTTAACTGAAATTATTTGATTGTGAATCTTCTTGCTCTAGGAATTACATTTTGTCCCATAGGAGAGGTTTTTTGGGCACCGAAATAATTTGATACCTATCAAGTTTCATTATTTAAAACAAAACAACAATATGCATGTCACTTGATATGTTATAATTAATTTGGTTGAACAGAGACGTACTACTTGAGAATTCATATAAGTTTCACCATTCATAACGATATATTACACATAAAATATTTGATGAGACTTCACTTTTATCAATTTAAGTTGTACATGCTTGGATTGTCTCTGCTTTAACTATTGATTTGTCTAACATACAATGGTACTCTTTCTGAAATTTCAAGGTCCCGACGAGCAAGAAAACTATTTCCAATTTGCATTTCTTGCTCTTGCTTATGATGTAAATATGCTCAATGTTCGATCGACGTCCCTAAGAAGAGTTATTCAGATGGTCTTCATACTCGAAATTTCTATCTTATTTTTCCTCTCAATTTTGAACAGATACACAGTGTGCTTGGCTACAATGCCGGTCCAGACTTTCTAAAGAATGACATTAGGGTCAAACCCGACTTGGATGCTCTTGGAGCCCTAGGAGACATTGGATGGTATTGCATCAGGTCAATCCTCTGGGCAGCTGACTATGAGCTCCCCAAAACGGTGGTGGCCATGCACAAGCCCGTCTACAACGATTTAGGAGTGATTCTGTCTACAGGAGCTTCATTATACTGGGAAGATGGCAAAGTAGCGACTTTTTATTGCTCCTTTCTGTCGCACATGACGTTCGACCTCACCGTCCTTGGAGCCAAAGGGGCTCTCCGGGTCAATGACCTCGTCAGCCCGTTCCAAGAAAGTTACGGGTCTTTCAGCTTGGTTTCCGAGTCGGATTTTGCCCAGCTGGCGCCGGGCCGGTGGGCCCCTGCACCGCGGGAGCACCGTGTCGGATCAGAGGTTCCTCAGGAGGTGCTTATGGTGAACGAATTTGCAAAGTCGGTTGCGAAAATCAAAGGGGAGAGTTTGAAGCCGGATTGGGAGTGGGCAAAGAAAAGTAGAATGACTCAGCTGGTGATGGATGCGGTGAAGGCCTCCATGGAGAAGGGTTTCCAGGCTGTCGAGCCAGTTGAATATAACTGAGATTTCTTCATTGCCGCTGCTCGAGTGGGGACATAAAGTACCGTCGACGTCCCCACACCAGTTGCAATCAGGACTTTGCGATCTTTGAATCGAAGTGCGGCGCGATTGAACCCTGAAGATCGAATTGGTTCCGGATAATCGCCTGGTTCTGATTAACATATGTAATTAGCATACCCTTAAGTATGGTTTTCATGTTGTTTAAAAGTTGATTTTGTTGTGTTTTCTTTGTAGGTCAATGTTTGCTTAAAAATGTTAGCCAATGATATATGAACATATTCTGCAATCAAAGTCAATGAGAAAATTCGGGCTCACTCCATATATCGGGAATAAATATGTCATATGATCTACAAACCATGTAAATAAAGCCATTTGAACAGCTATTTATGAGAGCCTATGATGAGACTCACATAATTAATGATTCAGATTATACTTATTTTTCATGTGATTTTGATTTTATAGACCATGCAATAAATTATTCCAATATTGATCAAGTTGAGATGTTATTTTCCTTTGCCAACATAGACTCTGCTATATTCTTGCATGGAAACTGTTTGATTAGTTATAAATCTGTTGTAAAGATGTTACTTCAGTCTTAAACTTTCCAATTTTACCAAATTTGTCATAAAATTTTCCATGAAATTCTAATTAGTTCTTCCGGTCAAATTTTGCCGTAAATGCTAATGTGGTGGTGCGCCACAAAGGACAGTCAGCAATAACTAAACCGGCATGTCATTGACGAAGATTAATCGAAATGATCACATTAAATTTTCACATGAATGTTTAAAATTAAATAGACAAAATAAAAAAAAATTGCCATCGAATTAACATTCAATCAATAAATTTAACATTTATTGAGTAATTTTCTCATTTTGTTGCCTGATAATTTATTTATTTATTTTTGCCATGCTGGACCTCAAAGGAACCCAACTTCTCACATGTCCCTTATAGAGCTTTGTGTATCCATCAGGAAAATAGAATAATCAGATGGGGTATTTAGCTTTGTTCTATTTATTTATCATAAAGTGAATTGGTCTAATCCTTTTCGCCAAGCACTAGGCAGATGTTTTTTCCTTTCTATGGCAAAACATGGGGTCTTAAATTTTCTCGTGCTTTGTTACGTAGGATAACCGAGGGACGTGCCTTTTTATTCATCCAACTGTATCGAAGCGTGTCACCCGCAAGGCGCACAAATGCGCATGTTTTTCTGCGCGAGCACATCCTCGTTGAACCCCAAAAAGTGGCTTTGTTTCGTTGTACTGTCTTGCACTTCATGCTTCGATGTATGCAACTTTTCACGCGTCTCTCCCGCAACAAAATCCTCGTGCTTGCTGTAAAAAGAAGTGACTTTTCGATTTTGAGAGAGGAAAAAAGAAGTGAATCTTTCTCTGATTTTGCTTGGGCATTGGTTCCTTCTTCTACGCTCTCCTCTTATATGCTAGAACATCGTGCGTGGTCCCCATGTATTGGTTCAATTCTTTTCGCATGATTCATACATGCCCCCTGGGTGAGATGGTTTGTTATGAAACCAAGATTCAAATTTGGTCTAGCGCGATTCTCCAAGTCGTAGTTAGGGATGAAGAGGGGCACTCGACCCGCGCAAACCCTAAAAGAACATGAATGGGTTTTAAGTAGTGGGACGACTGCTCTTCCATCGGTTGGATAGATAAATAGAAAGGAGGAAAGTTTGTTTAGCAAAAAAAAAAAGAAAAAATCCCTTATATTGCCCTTTTTTATTTCATCTATTATTCTCATTTGCTGTTCAAATCGGTTTGGGATTATTCTCGTTTATAAGGATAGGATTGGATTGGATTAGATAGGGTATAAACTCTGTGGATTTTGTTGTGTCTTATCCATTGTTTGGTGAATCAAAGTAATAAAGTCGGATATTTTCATACCATATTATATACATTATTTGGTATAAATGGCTTATCAACATAAATGAACCTAAAAATGCAAAATAAAGATGTAACATTTCTCATGATTCACTGAAAAAAAAAAATCACTAATGCATCGACGGAGATAACCTCCATCAATCAATTCATAATTATTGTACAATCTACATCTTAAAGTAGCTCAATAATAAGAAATGTAAATGGGCTACAATAACACTGACGAGGTAGATAAGATAATGAACGCTAAATTTAGTAAAAGAGAGAAAACTTAATTATCCAACTTCACATTTCCGAAAAGTATAATGTTTTGACTCTCTCGCCACTTTCGTGAAAATTCAACATGAATCGCAGAGCTACGGAAAAGAAGAGTTTTGACCCTTTTGTTGCTTTCGTGGACTTTTGACATGTAGTAGAGAGTTATGAAGGAGAAGTAACTTTGACTCTCTTATCATTTTTGCGAAACTTTGACATGAACAAAGAATTACGGAAGAGTTGTGAAGCTTTAACAGGAACAAGATATACAGAAAAGAAGGAGATTGAGTGAATTAAAAGGATCCGTTTTAAGTTTGAATTTATTCATTTAAAATTGGGCTACTGCTATTTCATTTTTATTAACTTATTTTAATTATTTTTCCTCTCTTTTTATTCCCTTCCGTCATTCCTTTATAATAAATATTTTGTTAAAGAATAAACTATACTAATATACGTAAAAGAATTTCGATGCTATACATATATGCATAACATATATTATCAAATAGAAAATATTCAAATATTTACTAAAAATAAATATAAATATAAAATGAATAATGTCCATCATTATTTTGTTATATTGAATTTTCTTTATTATTTAGAATCCAAACATTATTTTGTATTTAATTATATTTAATTTTTTTAATATAAGAAGTTTGTTACTCAAAAGAAATATATGTTATGCCATGGATATAATAAAGTCTATCCACTTTTATCTCACCTCCCCATGGGATTATTTTATACAAGCTATATCTACTTTATATCCGACTTTATCTTATCTTGAATAAGAACTAAACATAGGATAGGATGAATTTTATGATATCCAACTTTTATCATCTCTACCAAACGTAAATAAGATTCCGGATAGATTTTATGGCTGAGAATCCCAATACCTGAGATTTGGTCATTTTGAGTCCTAGCAGGATTTTGATTGAATAGAATATAAGATATGTCATGTCAAGATATGTCGAGCCATAAATAGAATAAACTATTTTCCAATCTTAGTAAGGTTAAAAACCCCACTATGAAGGATAGACGGAAGAGACCACATAATCTAGTTCTCCTTTAACCCAATCATCACCTCGGTTGGTGACTCCAAGACACTACTCTATAAAATGTTGACCCCTCATCAATATTAGGAAAGAGTAAAAACAAAGAGAAGGTAGCAAGAGACAAATCCTCAAAACAATTCTGATTAAATGCATTACAACAACACTACGAAGGATATAACTAGGAGGCGAAAGGTCCCTTTTAGTGACACCTAAATAAGGAAATCATAACCTACTTAAAAGCTCCGTTTATTTAGTGGAAATGTGAAATTTTTTAAAAATGTTTTTCACGAAGTAATTTTTCCGGAAAATACAAGTTTTTTTTTGGATGTTCGGATGAAACATGAACATGAACTGGAATATTTTCGGCCATTTGGTAAGGAAAACTTGATTTGATTTTCTTAAATATGTTTTAGAAATATCTTCAAGTGATCTTGATGATGTCCAAACTATCATTAGTATAATATTTACAATGGCATATGCACATATTTGGACCAAAGACTACACAATATTCATGATGTGATTCATTGGAAAGAAGTTTGCAAAATGTCCTAGTACGGCAAATAGTATCATTAAACCTGAAGATCACCAGTTGATGATATTTGTGTCGAAGCTATAAAGATCAGGTACATGTTCATTGGGTTAACTAAGTAGCCGTTGTGGTCTTGGATTCACACAATAGCATAATCCAGATAAAACATGTAGCAAAGCAGTTAGGTTGTCGGAAAGGTTTGTCAGAGACTGGAGTAAGAAGACAGCAGCAGTTGCTATTTTTAGGTAGTCTACAAATGTTCAAAGAAAATAACTATTTCAAAGAAAATAACTATATGGGCAGTTCCATCCATGAACAGCAGCTCAACGAAAACTCTCCAATGGCTATCTACTTCTCCAATCCATTTTCAATGAATAGATTAAAGGTTGCTATAAAAGAGAAAATCTCAAAAGCCATGAGAGAGTATGTGCTACTTAAAAACCAAGACACTTACTTCCTCCTGTTTCTCTTAACTGTACACTCTCTGTTATACTGTTTTGTTTAATAATTGTGCAAATGATTAAGTGTATAAGAGTAAGAGCCGCAGCTGAGTCCTAATAGAGATATCTATCTTGTAAAAGATAAGTGCAAGCCAATTGTAACTTTCCAAGCACAATACTAGTAGAATCTAGCTCGCCTTGAGGCTGTTAGTTTAAAGAGTGGATGTAAGCTTGTGGATAAAGCCAAACCACTATAATTCTCTGTGTGCAGCTGTTTGCATCTATTTACTCATATTTACATAAAGTTGCTTCACGATTTTTCGAAATATTACGTTGACTTGATCTTTACTTAGCGATTAGCTAAATTCCACAAAAGATTGTCAAATCTAAAAAACAACCTATTCACCCCTCTAGGTTGTATTACTAGCCACAAATAATTGGTATCAAAGCTCTGTTACTTGTTAGTTGAAGTGTATTTCTTATGAGTATAAAGATCTTCTCTTATAGCTAACCTTGGCAGCTTCTTTATTAATGACACTTAAGCTCCCAATAAGCCACCGTACTTTAATGGAAGTAAATATGGCTACTGGAAGCAAAGAATGCAATCATACATTGAAGTTGCAAATTTGGATATGTAAGACGTGGCTGCAAATGGTATAGAAGTACTAGCTCCTATACTAGCTCTTGCTTACCAAGACGATCGAGAAGCAACCGCTATTACTAATATTGAAGAAGCTCGAAAAAGAGCTGCTCTTAATGCCAAAGCCAAACATCTTCTATATTGCACTTTGTAACCAACTGAGTTTAACAAGAATTTCTTCTTGTGATATAGTTAAGGAAATCTAGAATCGCATCATGATGACATTTGAAAGAACAAAAAGAGTGAAAAAAACGAAGCTAAACATCCTGCTTGGGAATTACAAGCTATTCAAGAAGAAATCTGACGAAACAATAACATAAATGTTCACTCAATTCATTAAAATAGTGAATCTTCAGGGAAAAGTTTACACTGATGGTGAAAAGGTGAACAAGTTGTTGCGAGTCTTACCCAAAGAATGGAGTACCATGAAGACCTCACTACGAGAAACAATGAGAATTCAACCAATCACAATGAATGAGTTGATAGAAACCTTCATGTCCTATGAAGTTGAGCTTCAAGATGAGGAAAGGAACTCAAGAGGTAAGAACATTATTGCATCTAAATCTAATTATGTTGATGTAGGTAGAGAAATGTCCTCAGAAGAAGAAGAAGAAAGTGATGAAGATATGGCACTGTTAACAAAAAGGTTCAAGAATTTCATAAAGAATGAGAAAACTACAAAGGAAAAAGATCATCTAAGCATTCAAATGACAAGAAGCCTTATAGGAACAAAGAAAAATCCAAAGGTAAGGACATCGTAAGTTATGAATGCATAAAACCAGGCCACATAAAACTAGATTGCCCATCTATCAAGAAACAGGTAGGAAAGTTTAAAAAGAAGAAAACAAGGCCGAAAGTTGAAACATGGAGTGACACCGATTGTGATTGAAGCAATGAAGAGGAAGCAAATATTTGTCTCATGGATGACTTAAAATTAGAGGAAGAAGATGAGGTAGAAGATTTTGAACTATCTTATGAAGAGTTACAAGATTTCCAAAGGGAAATGTTTGAAGAACACCAAAAAGTTTCTAAAATAATTTTTTTCTTGAAAAATGAAGTTCATGGTCTTACTACTGAAACTTCACTGATAAAGTTCTCATTGATGAACTCAAAAAGGAACTTGACCTTCAAGTGAATGAAGTAAAACTTCTGTGAGTCGAAAATGAGAATGTCAGAGATGAAATTTCAAAAATCACCACCAAATTTTCTCTTAGTTCAAAAACTTGGTAGCACATTCTCTCAAGTCAAATTCCTCACTACAACAAGAATGGTTTATGACGTTATGGAAATGAAGATGATAAGAATCTGTTTCTGAAAACAAAAGATAGGTTAAAACACAAACCTCATGTACATTACTATAAGTCTCATTTTGGTAAACATTTCACTAAAGCCACTGGTAAGAGATTTCCCGAGTGCTCAAACTGTAATAAGTACACTGTGATGGTCAATTTGAGTTCAGATTTGTGCTTGCATGTGGTGGTGAGGTTGTATGGAGGTCGTGGTGGTTGGTGGTGCCGCGTGTCGTGCCTTTAGATTGATTTGGGCTTAATCTTGGTCATGCATATGACGGCAAGAGTGTTGTGAAGTTCGGCTAGGGCGAATTGAGTGCGTCGTAATTTTAGATTTGAGTTTATGTCACAGCAAGGATGTAGTGAGGTTCGGCTAGGGTAGTGGTGTTTCCGATTTGTGAAGCCACAAATGATTTCGTGTTCTATGTTTGAAATAGTGTGACAGTGTAGCCTTGGAAGGGGTTCGGCCAGTGCATGGTTCGGTTAGGTCTTAGTAATGTCAATTTTTTGTGATTCTTGACTTGAAGTTGTGGCGACAAAATGGAGGGTAGGTTCGGCTAGGTGGTGTGCTTGGTGTAACCAAAGAGTGTCCTTGATAGTCGTTGATTTTGTGTCGAACTAGTCTTGGATCATTAGAATGATGTAAGCATGCATTAGGCTTGAGCCTTTGTGATTTGTCAATCCTAGTTAAGATCATTTTTGAGGTGATGTCCGCATGTTTAACAATAAAACAATTTTGCATGGATTGTATGCTTAAAGTACCATGTAATGGATACCGTCGGAGAGCGTACCAATGATGCCTTGCGGAATTGAGGAGAAATTCAGGATTCCCAGGGAGAGCATTGTCATGACCCCAACTCCATCCCCAGGGTCACAAGCAGCAAGGGTTATTTTCGTGACGTCCCAGGCGCATCGCTGTCCCATTTCTTTTTATCTTTTCATTAAGCACATGCGGAAGCGTACATACAACACCCGAACAACAACAAGCAGCCAGGAAAATAACCATTTAAAAATATATAATTACATCAGTTATATTTACAAGCCCTGTTTATCACGACCGTTATATTTATAACCACCACAAATTCAAAAAGGCGGGGGTAAACCTTAACTCTTTTAGTGAGACTGCAACTTCCATGTGGCTACAATTCTGAAAAACAACGGGATGAGCTATGGACTCAGTAAATAAAACTCCCTAATTCTCTATTAGGATGACATCTCATCATCAAAATCTAGTAGGTACAACGCTCGTAATGTAATATCAATAGCAGATTAATAGCAAACTTATTGCTATCCTCGACTACATGCACATGTATATTACCGCATACTTCAATGCATGCTTACCTTCAACATATCAAGAAACATATCAACATACCATACTTATGCATATGCTGGCACTCATGCAAATTCATTTACTGTCGTCCTGGCTCAATTAGGCCCTCCCGGCTCAATCGAAGCGTCCAGCTTCAAGCTACGTATCCTAGCTCAACCAAGGCATCCCGGCTCAATCGAGGCATCTTGGCACTAGCTCACCAAGGCATCCGGGCTCAACCTAGGCTTCCTATGTTACGCCCTAATCATCCAAGCACATGCCCATCCCTGCTTGGTCGATGTAATAGCGATGTCACAGAACGCATTGCCGACCCATTCAATTTAATATACGCATGCGAAAGCAGATATGAATAACCAAACAATAAAACAATGGGATAGGACAGTAGGGCCATATATTTTTCAAACCAAAATCAACCTTTTATAAACACACAGGTTTATTTACCACATCAGGTTGTTTACAAAAATATCGACTTAATCAAAAAGGGACTGTCCTATGACTAGCGAGTCAGACAAGTTTGCCGATTCTATTTCCTTCGCTTCCCCAAACTCCGGGACTTCAAGTTCTCCACGAACACCATCTAAGGACCTAAAAATGGTTATACAATAACCAATGAGACAATGTCTCAACCAGTTCTACCCCTTAAGACCCGATTAGGAAGAAAATATGCCCTAGGGGCTGCCTAAGCACAACCATCGGTTAGAGGGCTTACCTTGGCCTCAGCTTCCTTCCTACAAGTCAGTACAAAAAATAGATATTGACAATTATATCATCCAATCAATCAAATCGACTTAGCGATCAATCGACTAAGTCGATTACATGTCATCAAGACCACTCTCCGGTCATTTCAGCTATTCCATCTCAATTCTCACTCACGGCTCAACGAGCATAATCTACCAAATTCTTGGCTATAAATCATGGTCCAAACGACACAACCTATCTTTAGGTGGTAATCACGACCCAGAGGGTGCAACCTTTAATAGGTGGCAGATCACGGCCCTATTAGGCACGACTCCTATCAGGTGGCGAATCACGGCCTCAAAGGCACGACCTTTAATAGGTGGTGGATCACGGCCCCAGTGGGCACGACTTCTAATAGGTGGTGAATCACAGCTTCAAAGGCACAACCTTTAATAGGTGGTGGATCACGGCCCTATTGGGCACAACCGATCCCAATTCGATGGTAAATCTCGGCCCATCTAGCACAGCCTTACTTCGGCGGCTTTATAAGTTCAACTCACAACCTCTAACAGTCATTTTCCCATCAAATACCAACACTTTTAAATTTTGGGATATTTCCTCATATTCACTAATCACACTCAATTTTCACAAACTGGTACTCAATTAAATAAACAGAAAGCACCACAATGATCAGCACGAAATTTCGGTCACCGGCCATCTCAGTTGAATTTCCAGAAAATAAATAATTAATTAAATAATTACGGAAAATATTAAATTCGATTTAGGCCCGTAATGCCTAATTGGACGCCGAAACGGACCTGGAAAAATTCTAAGGTTCGTTAATTAAATAATACAACGAGTCTACTCACTAATGCCACTAATTAACCACCTAACATGCATTGGCAATTAAATAAATTCTCCAATTCAATCTAATCTAACCACCTAATTACGCTTAATTAAATCTAATCAAGCCCTAAGCATCATTAACCTATTAAGCGGGGTTTAGTGAGTTAAACTCACCAGTGCAAAGAGAAGATCGGTTTACCGCAACGGCAGCGCGACGGCGGCCGAATTTAGGCTCGCAGCGACACCCACAGGCTTGGACCGGGCCTAAAATCGGCCCAACAAATCTCAGCCCAAGCTAAGATGTGTTCTGGAATTGGGCTGGGCCTGAAAGCTGGGCCGAAATCCACTGGGTTGTTAGACCAGCATCGCTCGGCTTCGCTGGCTTCTTGGGTTGGTGGGCCAAACAACAAAAGAATTTGCTAGACTGGGCTTGAAGATGATGCGTGGCCTGAAGTTGCTAGAATTTGCTAGGCTGCTCGCTCACTTGGGCTGAACAAAGAAGCAGGTGGGCTGACCGATCCACAAGCAACGATGGGGGCCACTGAAGACCACGCGGACGAAGGCAGCTGCTGGTGTTAGCTGCTGGACTCGAGAACTTCAACTGAAGAAAAATCTTGACCGAATAAGCTGGAGGAAAGAAGCGGATGCATGGGCTGAAAGCGGTCAACCAAGGCTTCGGTGAGTGTTGCTGATGATCGAAGGAGGCTGGCACGTGCTTGACTGGGGCGATTGCAGACTCGGAGAAGCATGCGGCCAACCGGCCGCTGCTATTGACTTTGGTGGACTGAAATGAAAATACGAAGCGGTGGAGCAGCTGCAGAGGGCCAAAGTAGTTCGGTTCAGGCGAGAGAAAAAGAAAGCGAAGCAGAAAACAAATGAAATCGGGACCGATGAAAGGAGAAGATAAGGCAGTAGAAGAGAGATATGATATTGGCTACTTCAGTGGGGGATCACGTGGCCGAAGAAGAAGATTGGTGGGTTTGTCTTCGGCGGTTGACCAAGCACAAAGAAGGGAAACACGGAGAGGCGATCCTGGCTGGACCTCTTCGGTAGAGGAGATGACATAACCGAAGGAAAGAAGCAAAATGGAGAGTGGGCAGAGAGGGACGGTCGATGGAGGGATGGAGGGAATGCACGAAGAAGAAGGGAAATTAGGAGAAAAGTCCAAGAGGAAAAATATCTAATTCATCATTAGATGCCTAAAAAGTCTTCCAAGCTTATCCTCATGTCCCCAATTCTTTCTTGAAGATAATTCCACCATTAAATCCAATTTAAAGCCCAAAATTGTTGCCACAAAACCAAGCTCCGAATTTCTAAATTTTGACTTCAATTTCTTCATGAAATTTCCTAAATTGACGTCCAATTTCATTAAAGAAAGCCCCATATAATTTTTTATAAGTCCCCAACACTCAAAAGGCTCGACTTGGAAGTCCAAATTTCCTTTAATTTGGCCCGTCTGAATTTCCGTTAATTTTCCACGGCGTCCGAATCGATTTTCCATAAAATTCTCGGAATTTCCGTAAATTTTTCGGAGGATGAGTCGACGTTCCTAAAATAGATCGTGGCATGATAGAACTTTCAATTTCTAAAATTAGGTTCAAATTTGCGGTTAATTTCAATCTGGCGTGCTTTTAGCATGACCTAGTCTATCAGGTAACCTTTAGGAATTTTCGGTGCAATTGACCCGTGATCGATTTATCTCGAGTCACATAGTGCATCTTCGACACATTGGCGACTCTCGGTTATCGTTAAAATCTTGAGATTTCAATTACGGGCACCGGGTACCAAAACGATAGAAAAATTGATCTAGTGTCGTTCGATGAGAATTTTACTATCAGGTGAACCACCCATACTCTGATCATATATCTCAGTCGAATCGACCTATCTCCGGTCTCTAATCAATTTCGATAGTGCCGTAATGACCCTTGCAGATCAACACGGTCGAGCAGTCGATTCCTAGTCGAGTTCTCAAGTCCATTGCATTTAGATTCCTTAATTGCTTCTCCAGATAGTCCAGTTATCTCATGAGTGATCAGCTCAGAGAATAGCACTTTCGGAGCGTCAATGAAATGTCCTATTTATTTAATCGAAAGCGAAATTTGAAAATTCAAGTTGTCACAACTCTTCCCCTCTTATAAAAATTTCGTCCTCGAAATTTAAACCTTACAATACTTAAGCAAAAAGGTGAGGGTACAATCGTCTCATCGATTCTTCAGTTTCCCATGTTGCTCCTTCTATTCCGTGGTGTTGCCAAACCACTTTGACCATCGGGATGGTCTTTATACGCAAAACTTGTTCCTTTCTGTCCACAATCTGAACCGAGCTTTCAACTTATGACACTCGGTCATCCACGTCCAATTCATCAAAATTGAGCACGTGGGTCGGGTTAGGCTTATACTTCCTTAACATCGACACATGAAAGACGTCATGCACTTGTGTTAATCTTGACGGCAACGCAAGACGATACACTAGGTTCCCAATTCTCTCGAGAATTTCAAACAGACCTACGTACCACGGACTCAGTTTGCTTTTCTTTCCAAAGCGCGAAGTTCCCCTCATTGGTGACACCTTTAGAAAAACATGATCACCAACTTGGAATTCTAAAAATCTCTGGTGCTTATCTACATAACTTTTCTGACGACTCTGAGCGGTCTTTAGTCTGCCTCTGATCACTGCCATGGCATCCACTAATTGCTGGACCAACTCTGGGCCTGTAATGTTTCTCTCACCCATTTCATCCCAACATATTGGTGTCCTGCATACTCTGCCATACAACACTTCAAAAGGAGCCATATGGATGCTCTGCTGATAACTGTTGTTGTAGGCAAATTCCACCAGGTGAAGCTGATCTTCCCAACTTCCTTTGAAGTCTAGTACACAAGCTCTCAGCATGTCCTCGAGGGTTTGAAGTGTCCTCTCAGACTGGCCATCCATCTGAGGATGATATGCCATGCTGTACTGAAGCTTTGTACCTAAAGCACTTTGCTAGTTTTTCCAAAAGGCGACAGTAAACCTCGGGTCTCTATCTGATGTTATCGTAACTCGCACTCCATGCATATGAACCACCTGACGCACGTACAGGTCTGCGTGCTTATCTAGACTAAGGTCCTCTCGTAATGCAATGAGGTGAGCCGACTTTGTCAGTCTGTCGACTACCACTCAAATCGAATCATTTCCTCTATGACTCCTCGGTAGTTCGGTCACGAAATCCATCGTGATATGCTACCATTTCCATTTTGGGATCGCGAGAGATTGCAGAAATCCTCCCGGCTTGCAATGCTAAGCTTTTACTTGCTGACATGTCAAACACTTGGCGACATGCTTGGCGATGTCCGCCTTCATACCTGACTACCAATAGGGTCGACGCAAATTCTGATACATTTTGGTACTTCCAGGATGAATGTTGTAACTGCTACGATGAGCTTCCGATAAGATCTCCCCTCTAAGCTCTACATCGTCAGGTATAACCAAACGTCCTCGGAACCTTAGTGTTTCGTCCTCAGAAATTTGAAAGTCAGCTTTCCTTTTCTCGGTGTCCTCTTGTAGAATCTTTTGAACATCAGGATCTGTCGATTAGAGTAACTTGATTCTGATCTGGATATCTGGTTCAATTATGAGGGTGGCCATAAGACTTGAAAGGTGGCCTACCTCAAATTTGAATACCGAATCTCGAGCTCTCTCGATTAAGTTCCACTCCTTAATCAATATATTCGCAACTGAAGACTTTCGACTTAAAGCATCGGAGACCTTATTCGCCTTTCCCGGGTGATATAGAATATCACAGTCGTAGTCTTTCAGCAACTCCATCCATCGGCGTTGTCTCATATTCAACTCCTTCTAAGAGAATAGGTGCTTGAGACTCTAATGGTCAGTGAAGATCTAAAACTTTTCCCCACACAAATAATGTCTCAAAATCTTCAACGCGAATATAATTGCTACGAGTTCTTAGTCATGCGTCGGGTAGTTCAATTCATGAGGTCTCAACTGGTAGGAGGCGTATGCAACAACCTTTCCATATTGCATCAACACGCAACCCAATCCTCTAAACGACGCATCACTATAGATCTCGTACCCTCCAGGATCAGATGGAATCGTTAGTACAGGTGCGGTAGTTAGCTTTTCCTTCAGCTCTTGGAAACTACACTCACACTTGTCTGACCACACAAATTTCTCATCTTTCTTCAGGAGTCTTGTCAAAGGCGACGCCAAAGCTAAAAATCCTTCCACAAACCTTCTGTAGTAACCTGCCAAACCCAGAAAACTTCGAATTTCTATCATGGTAGTCGGTCTCGGCCAGTTGATCACGACTTCAATCTTGCTTGGGTCCACAAAGATTCCTTCTCCAAAAATCACATGACCTAAAAACGCAACACAAGTCAGCCAAAACTCGCATTTGCTAAACTTAGCATATAGCTTATGAATCCTCAAGGTTTGGAGCACTAATCTCAAATTCATGCTCCTCAGCACTCCGTGAATACACCAGGATATCATCAATGAACACGATCACGAATTGATCTGGATACTCCTTGAATACTCAGTTCATCAAATCCATGAAAGTAGCTGGAGTATTCGTCAACCCGAATGGCATCACTGTGAACTCGTAATGACCATACCGAGTACAAAATGCCGACTTTGGAATGTCTTCTTTTCTGATCCTCAGCTGATGATATCCTATCCTCAAGTCGATTGAAATATCGACGCTCCTTGTAACTGATCAAACAAGTCATCTATCCTCGGCAATGAATACTTGTTCTTGATCGTCACCTGACTGAGTTGGCGATAGTCGATGCACAAACGCAACGAACCATCTTTCTTTTTGACAAATAGAACTGGTGCTCCCCAAGGTGATGCATTGGGACATATAAATCCTTTATCCAGTAATTCCTGCATCTGCACTTTTAGTTCCTTCAACTTAGATAACGCCATTCGGTAAGGAGCCTTAGAGATTGGCTCTGTCCCAGTTGCCAGCTCAATCACAAATTCAATTTCTCTCTCTGTCGGTAATCTTGGCAATTCCATCGGAAAAACATTGAGAAATTCTTGCACAACTGAAATATCTTCAATTTTCAGTTCCTCAACAACAGTTGCCAGGTAACCTTTACAACCCCCATCTAACAAACGGATTCCCTCTTGCGACGAGATTAGGGAAATCAAGGGTCCTCCTCGATTCCCTAAAAACACGAAGCTCTCACCCTTTAATGGGTAAAACTGAATCGACTTGCGATAACAGTCCATTTTAGCTCGTTGCTTGGTGAGCCAGTCCATACCAATTATCAAATCAAATTCATACATGGTTAGGACTAACAGATCTATTTTCCCCTCTTGCTCACCAATCTCTAACTTACAACCAGAGCAACCCAAAGCAAATAACACCTTATCCTTTAATGGTGTAGATATGCTAACAATAAATTCCAATAATACAGGATTTGATCCTATCAACTTAACGAACTGCTCGGCAATAAAGGAATGTATTGCTCCTGGATCGAATAAAGCATAGGCAGGATGGTTGTTCAATGAAACCGTACCTGTGATCACGTTAGGTGCAGCTTCCGCCTAACCTTGAGTGATGGCATACACTATGCCTTGAACTGGAGGCCTAAGCTGTCCTCCTTGCGGTGTAAGCTGAGGCATGTTCCCTCTTATCTGACCCAACGGTGGTGGCGGCGGCAACTGTTGAGGTCTCACCTGTCTCCAAGGACAGTTCCTGGCTACGTGACCCAGTTGGCCACACTCAATATAAGCACTCTTCCTTCGGAGGCACTGGTTCACTCTATGTTGTCTTCCACAAGCGTGACATAACTCAATCCGGTTTGACCCAGATTTGCCAATCCCACCCTTTCTGTTAGGCAGTATCTGAAATCTACCTCCCGTTATGGGCTTCTTTCCCTGATCAATCCCTTATCTGAAAGAACTAAACCTTGATCCAGATGAGGTTGCTTGCTCATTCAATCCTCTTTCTATCGTCTGAGCTCGACGATAGACTTCCCGATAATTAGTCAGATCCAACGGCAGTAGAGGTTGTTTCAGTTCAGAATGAAGGCCGTTCCTGAACCTTCGAGTTTTTTCCTCTAGGTCCTCTATTAACCTCGGAGCATACTATGAAAGCTCCGCGAACTTGACTTCATATTGGTCAACAGTCATACTCCCTTAGCGGAGACGTTGGAATTCTTCCACCTTTTGTTCCCAGGCAGTATCCAAGAAGTACTGATTATTAAAAGCTCTGAGGAAGGTGTCCCACACCTGGACCACACCTTCTGGGAATACAATATCCTTGGTGGCTTTCCACCAAATGTTTGCATTGCCTTGAAGTTGGTACACAGCCAGTACCACCTTCTCCTCTTCGTTGCACATCAGAAGTGCAAACGCTTTCTCCAGATCCTAGATCCAGAGTGATGCAGCTTCAGGGTCTCCTTCACCAACGAACCTCGGCCGGTTTAGCCTCAAGAAATGTTCCACTAACTTATGAATCGGCCTTCTAGTGGCCACATTCCCAAGTGGAACTTCAACAGGAGCTACAACGGTGCAGTAGCGGGGGCAGCTTCAGCGGCAGTGGCAGCAACAGTAGTAGCGGCGGCTTGAGCGGCGGCTGCAACAACGACGGCTTGATTCTAGGCCTGCTGCCCAATCAAGTCCCCTATAGCTTCCAACGACTACAAGATCCCGTCTACTCTAGGATCACCAGGGGTCGCAACCCCAACACCAACAGGAGGTGGTGCCATTCAACTGGCACTGGCCTGCGCCTATGCCCTACCTCTGCCTCCTCGGGTTCCGACCCTAGTCGGTGACCTTACCCGAGATGTAGGCCTAACAGTTCTTTTGATTGGAGTTCTCTGCTCCTGCTTGCTCATGGTTCAGCCTTTATACTGAAACCTGTCTTCCAAATCCACATTGGATTAGAAGATGAGCGATCCACACACAACAAACAATTTTACCAGTCAACTACCATTGACATGCACCAGAAATGAATTTAAAGGCCTTTCCTACTTACTATCCCATATCCATCGCACCTTATCAATCCAATTTCAAACAACCACGCTTTGATACCACTAAATTGGGTTGTCACGCCCCAATCCTCCGAGCACATGCCCATCCCTGCTTGGTCGATGTAATAGCAATGTCCTAGGACGCATCGTCGACCCATTCAATTTAATAAACGCATGCAGAAGCAGATATGAATACCCATACAATAAAACAATGGGATAGGACAGTAGGGCCATATAGTTTTCAAACCAAAATCAACATTTTATAAACACACAGGTTAATTTACCACATCAGGTCATTTACAAAAATATTGGCTTAATAAAAAAAGGGACTGTCCTATGATTAGCGAGTCAGACAGGTTTGCCGATTTTGTTTCCTTCACTTCCCCAAACTCCGAGACTTCAAGTTCTCCACGAGCACCATCTAAGGACCTGAAAATGGTTATACAATAACCAGTGAGACAACGTCTCAGCGAGTTCTACCTTCTAAGACCAGATTATGAAGAAAATATGCCCTAGGGGCTGCCTAAGCACAACCACTGGTCAGAGGGCTTACCTTGGCCTCAGTTTCCTTTCTGCAAGTCCGTTCAAATAATAGATACTGACAATTATATCATCCAATCAATTAGACCGACTTAGCGATCAATCGACTAAGTCGATTACATGTCATCAAGACCACTCTCCGGTCATTTGAACTATTCCATCTCAATTCTCACTCACGGCTTAACGAGCATAATCTACCCAATTCTTGGCTATAAATCACAGTCCAAAGGACACGACCTATCTTTAGGTGGTAATCACGGCCCAGAGGACGCAACCTTTAATAGGTGACAGATCATGGCCCTATTTAGCACAACCCCTATCGGGTGGCGAATCACGGCCTCAAAAGCATGACCTTTAATAGGTGGTGGATCACAGCCCCATTTGGCACAACCCCTATCGAGTGGTGAATCACAGCTTCAAAGGCACAACCTTTAATAGGTGGTAGATCACGGCCCTATTGGGCACAACTGATCCCAATTTGGTGGTAAATCTCAGCCTATCTGGCACAGCCTTACTTCGGCGGCTTTCTAAGTTCAACTCACAACCTGTCACAGTCATTTTCCCATCAAATACCAACACTTCTAAATTTTGGGATATTTCCTCATATTCATTGATCAGACTCAATTATCACAAACCGGTACTCAAATAAAAAAGCAGAAAGCACCACAATGATCAGTACGAAATTTCGGTCACCGACCATCCCGATTGAATTTCCGGAAAATAATTAATTAAATAAATAGTTACAGAAAATATTAAATAAATGCAATAAATCCAATTTAGGCCTGTAATGCCTAATTGGATGCCGAAACGGACCCGAAAAAATTCCGAGGTTTGTTAATTAAATAATCGAACGAGTATACTTGTTAATGCCACTAATTAACCACCTAACATGCATTGGCAATTAAATAAATTCTCTAATTTAATCTAATCTAACCACCTAATTATGCTTAATTAAATATAATCAATCAGTAAGCATCATTAACCTACTAAGCGGGGTTTAGTGAGTTAAACTCACCGGTGCAAAGCGAAGATCGGTTTACTGCGACAACAGCCGAACTTGGGCTCGTGGTGACACCCACGGGCTTGGATCGAGCCTAAAACTGGCCCAACAAATCTCAGCCCAAGCTGAGATGTGTTCTGGAATTGGGCTGGGCCTGAAAGCTAGGCCGAAATCCATTAGGTTGCTAGACCAACATCGCTGGGCTTCGCTAGCTTCCTGGGTTGCTGGGCCGAGCAACAAAAGAATCTGCTAGACTAGGCTTGAAGATGATGCGTGGCCTGGAGTTGCTAGAATTTGCTGGGCTGCTCACTCACTTGGGTTGAACAAAGAAGCAAGTGGGCTGACCGATCCACGAGCGATGATGGGGGCCGCCGAAGACCACGCGGACGAAGGTAGCTGCTGGCGTTGGCTGCTGGACTCGAGAACTTCAACTGGAGAAAAATCTTGACCGAACAAGCTGGAGGAAAGAAGCGGATGCGTGGGCTGAAGGTGGTCAACCAAGGCTTCAGTGAGTGTTGCTGATGACCGAAGGAGGCTGGCTCGTGCTTGACTGGGGTGATTGAAGACTCGGACGATGCAGTTGAAGACCGTAAGGCATGAAGCATGCGGCCAACCAACCGCTGCTGCTGACTTTGGTGGACTGAAATGAAAATACGAAGCGGTGGAGCAGCTACAGAGGACCAGACCAGTTCGGTTCGGGCGAGAGAAAAAGAAAGTGAAGCTAAAAACAAATGGAATCGGGACCGAAGAAAGGAGAAGATAAGGCAGTAGAAGAAAGAGATGATCTTGGTTGCTTTGGTGGGGGATCACGTGGTCAAAGAAGAAGATTGGTGGGTTTATCTTTGGCGGTTGACCAAGCGCAAAGAAGGGAAACACGGAGAGGCGATCCTTGCTGGACTTCTTCGGTAGAGGAGCTGACAGAACCAAAGGAAAGAAGCAAAATGGAGAGTGGGCAAAGAGGGACGGTCGATGGAGGGAAGGCACGAAGAAGAAGAGAAATTAGGAGAAAAGTCCAAGAGGAAAAATATCTAATTCATCATTACATGCCTAAAATGTCTTCCAAGCTTATCCTCATGTCCCCAATTCTTTCTTGAAGATAATTCCACCATTAAATCCAATTTAAAGCCTAAAATTGTTGCCACAAAACCAAGCTCCGAATCTCTAAATTTTGACTTTAATTTCTTCATGAAATTTCCCAAATCGACGTCCAATTTCATTGAAGAAAACCCCATATGATTTTCTATAAGTCCCTAACACTCAAAGGCTCGGCTTGGAAGTCCAAATTTCTTTTAATTTGGCCCGTCCGAATTTCCGTTAATTTTCTGCGGCGTCCGTATCGATTTTCCGTAAAAATTTGGGAATCTCCAAAAAATTTTCGGAGAATGAGTTGACATTCCTAAAATAGATCGTGACATGACAGAACTTTCAATTTCTAAAATCGGGTCCAAATTCGCAGTTAATTTCAATCCAGCGCGCTCTTAGCGTGACCTAGTCTACCGAGTAACTTTTAAGAATTTTTGGTGCAATTGACCCGTGATCGATTTATCTCGAGTCACATAGTGCATCTTCGACACATTGGCGACTCTCAGTTATCGTGAAAATCTCGAGGTTTCAATTACGGGTATCGGGTACCAAAACGGTAGAAAAATCGGTCTAGTGCCGTTCGATAAGAATTTTGCAATCAGGTGGAACCACCCATACTCTGATCACATATCTCAGTCAAATTGACCTATCTCCGATCTCTGATCGATTTCGATAGTGCCGTAATGACCCTTGCAGATCAACACGGTCGAGCAGTCGATTCCTGGTCGAATTCTCAAGTCTATTGCATTTAGATTCCTTAATTGCTTCCCCAAATAGTCCAATTATCTCGTGAGTGATCAGCTCAGAAAATAGCAATTTCAGTGCGTCGATTAAATGCCCAATTTATTTAATCGAAAGAGAAATCTGAAAATTCAGGTTGTCACATCCTGGCTCAACCAGGGCATCCTAGGGCTAGCTTACCCAAGGCATCCGGGCTCAAACCCAAGTATCCTGACTCAACCAGGGCATCATGTTCAATGAACGAGGCATCGCCGGCAACGCTATGTGACGATGGGCGCTTTTTCCTCTTTAAGTGCACACACAAGTACATCACACAAGCTAGTTTTTCATCTCTTATCTTAGCCAACGTTTGCAAGGCCTGAGGGCGTGCTTATTTCAGTGAGTGTGCCATGACCCTCAACATCATATTATAAGATATGACGGGAACAATTCTTGGTTCGTGGCTTGAGTGGCATGCTTAGGCCATCGCGACTTGATGTCGATTCCAAGCCAAGCGAACCTTGACCTCGTCTCGGGGCATGAACCCACTCAAGCATGCAAACATAAGCAAACACACAAAAGAACATTACCTCATACACACAGCTTACACGGGTGAGCACATACTAAACTCGACGATGTAGGCTATCGCCCTAGCCAAGAGTTAAAGATTCTACTTACCTTCAATGAACCTCGAGCTAAGACACGAGCTACAAAGGAAAGGCGGCTTACTTTGAAGGCCAAGAGAGAGACATGAGGTGGAGGGCGTTCAAGGAGATGGAGGGTGGAGAAAATGGGAGCAAAGTGAGGAAAATGAAGAGAGCTCCTCATATTATAGCCCTTGGAGCCATCATTACTATGCCAAGCGGTCCATTGCAATGTTTTCAAGTGTCCCGCCTAAGCTCATAGGCGTCATTGATGATGACCCGCTTTTCACTTTTCCATTGGTCCACCTATACCTCACATTAAATAAGTATTTAATGAAATTTGACAATAATGATGCTAAAGTTACCAACTCGGCAAATTCTAGAATCTTCGGTCATTAATGAGGGCCCATGTATCACTTTCCAATTGGTCCATGTGTATGCCACTTTTCCTAAAATATCCAAGATATTTTGAACCACAATCATGACCTTTGAAAAGTCAAGGGACACCTCACCTTTTTCATGAAGGAATTTTAGAGTTTTCTTTCTACTTTCCTTTCCTTCTTTTTCCTTCCTCAAGAAGGCAATCTAGAAAAGTCTATCATCCAAGTTGATTCCGGGGCCAAGGAAGAGATCATTAGGTACACCTCAACGTGGCATTTAAGGACTTGAGTCCAAACTTGGGCGTGACTCATAACTCTTGGGTGAGAAAAACAGTTTTGAACAAATTCCGAAATCAGAGTCTTTACTTTATCAAACAGAATCGAAAACTTATGAAATTTTAATATGTTGTCGAGAAAATCTTAAGAAATTATTTTTGTATGAGGGAAGTCAAGTCAAATTTGTACTGTGGAAAGAGTAGCAAATCATTGAACACAACCCAAATTTCGTCCATCGAGCATATTCAACAGCCGGAGAGAAAAACTCATTTAGAAATCCAAATCTTCACAAAATTCTTTGAAACTTCTAAATGTTATAGAAATGTATGTCCTTTAAAACTTTTATGAAGGAATCATGATTAAATTTTAAAGGGAAAATTTTATAAAAATTCGAGAAGGCAACCTGGTCACCGTTTTCACCATACATGACAGGTTTTAGACGGTGAATGATTGGGCCTTCGTCCCTACCATTTCACCTTATAAAAATATAAAATTTAAGTATGTTTTAGATCAATATATTTAGAACAACTTTCATGAAAAAAGTTTCTTTAAATTCGCACCAAAAAAATCTGTGTAAAATTGGCAAATAGCGGAGGTCCAGAAATTTCGAAAATCACAGGTGGCAATCTTAGTTGGGCAAATGAGGCGTCCCACTTGGTCAAAAAGCATTAATTGTCGGACATCCTTATCTCCCAAGTTTTCAACTAGGTCCTAAATTAGCTTGTACATTTCATCTCAGCATTTGATAACTAGAAGCCAAATGTAATTAATGTGCTCTTGGCTTGTCTAAGAATGTTTGACTTGCTGGCTTTTTCTTCCAATGGATGTGTAGTCCATTTCTTAGTCTCCAAAATCTCCTACTTAGTTTAGGGTTATGACTAGGCTAGGCTATAGGGACGCATAAGCCTTTACATTCATCATCCTCATTTAATGATTTTCACACTTGTTCACATTTGTTCACACTTATTTTCTAGGAAGGTTTGACTAACCTAAGGCCTATCTAGCTTAGCCTCCTAATTGAGACCAAAATAAGGGTCGAAATCGAGAATGTTACAAGCATACCCTGAAAGCCTAGGGAAAAGTACCCTAGATGCCTTAGAGATTGGATTGCCATGTGCATGGGCCGAAGAGCATACCGGCATACACCACGGCAAACCGAAGGGTGCACTGGACTTCCGTTAGACAGGAGTATTCCTCTTTGCGTGGTCCAGCGAGCACACCTGCCACGTTTCTTGGAGTGGAAACATTGATTAAAAGTGAGTTAAAAGAACTGTGTGAAACGTATGCTCATGTATGGTTGCGTCTTTCATCAAGTCGTTAGATTCTTTTGTCGTGAGTATAGGATAATTTTAATAGTTATTTTATCGTTATAGTCTCTTGAGATTAATCACTCTAGTCGCATGTCTTAGTTAGATATTTTTCGTGTGTGTGGCAGGTGGGTCATGTGGTGTAGAGCTTTGGATATTTCATTTGCTGGGCATTAGCTCACCCTTATTAATGTTTAAATTTTTCAAATCCATAGTTATGGCTGCTATTCCTACTACCCCATCTCCCCATCTCCCGTTACAGCGCCCCAGTAGATTTGGAGGGGCAATTGTACGAGTTCACAAACCCACACTTCCCTTCTGTGATTTTTGTCCATTACACATCTACACTCTAGGTAGATATAGGCTCACCAACTAGCCGTATCGCCTACCTCTTTGTGGCGATCTACGCCAAGATTGGAGGACATCTAGTAGGTCCTCTGCCATTCCTAGAGAACAACAGCAGCAGCGATGAGGATGGCAGTGGTAGGGAGCCGTAGACAAGGGAGATAGTGATGGTGGTAGGGACTCATTTTTGGAGGCACAGTCTTGACACTTTTTGAGATCGAATTGTGCATATGGGTGGTATTTTGTGGATGGTTTGAGGGCGTAAATAATGGCTAAGTGGATAGCTAGTGGGAGTAGTATATCATTTTTACTTCCCAATGTAGCCTTGTTATCACCCATATATGTAAATAAAAGACAAGAAAATGAAATGGGAAAGCACGTGATGTTTACTTCACCTTTTGTATTCATTCTCTTTGTGATGTTTATTTAATTTCACACTTTTGCTTCACTTGTGCTACAAGTGAAAAGATTTAAATAACATGAGTTAGTAAGGTGGCGGACTAGGACACCACAATCTCCAACTTAAAACTTCAACATTTATCCATAAAAGACAGCTCCAAGTTCTAATCCTCTAAAAACAAAATAACAATAAGTATAGATGATCACTCAACATTGGTTTTAAATTCGAATTACTAGAAATGGAACTCAAAGAATTAATGGAATTATGGTTTTGGAAATTTGGAATAATAAGAGTTAAAAAACAAATCAGTCCAGTCTGAGTGGGTGGGTCCACACTTGAAACCAACCACCGGACAAATATTGATCGATTCCAAATCGGGAACTGCCCAGAATCGATTGGTTCTTTTGGCCACCGTTATTAGCAAAGACATTTGATCAACAGATGAAGTGCAAATGAGTCAAACAATGTCATGAAGCATGTCCTGTTTAGTCTGATCCTTTTGCTCACCCCTATTAGCAAAGACATCTAATCAACGAATAAACTAGAGACGAGACAAATGGTGTCATGAAAACATGTGATAGTGTGTGAAATGGTAGTCTATTTCGATATGCTTGGTGTGCTCATGAAAAGGATCAATATATACTATTTGGATAGAACTCTAGTTATCATAATAAATTATTGTTTTGCCATTACGACGGGCGCCCATGTTTTTAAATTTTTATTGCAACTCTTGTATTTCATGTGATTGGCAAGAGCATAGTATTAAGCTTCCATGCGACATCGAGTGATGGCAATTTGTTTCTTACTACGCCATGTGATAAGTAATTTATTTAGAAAGAAGCAGTAGCTTGTAGTGGAACGACAATGAAGAGGATCACCAGCCTAGTTGACATCTAAGTAAGCTGTCAAATCTAAGGTAGAATGAGCCAAAAAAAAAAACCAATGAAGATCATCAAATAAGGTATCATTGATATATCAAACATCAAATAATAGTAGCAAAGTAAGTCATACGTGGTGTAGTCATGAACTGACTGACAATGTGAAAAGCATGGGTAATGTTAGAATGAGTACTAGTGAGATATATATGATTGCCAACTAGCTGCTAATAGAATGTAGGATTCAAAAAAAGAATTTGTGTTTTATCATCAAATTTGGCGCTAGTTCATACGGGAGTTCTAGATATCTTGTTATTAGTGAGTCTCACTCAAGAAAAATGATTAGTGACGAATTTTTCTTGAAAAGGATAACAGTTAAGAATCTAAAGTAACCTCCAAGCCCAGAAAATAGTTGACTTACTCGAGGTCTTTAATTTCAAACTGTTGATTGAGATGCTTTGTAATGCTAATATGATTATTGCTTGTAATAACTATGTCATCTAGACTACACGTGAGGTTTTATGAGATCAGTCTTCTAAAAGCTTAAATTTTTGGAGGAAGATGTGGTTTGATACTTATATACTCTAACACTTCCCCTCACACGTAAGGCTAGACTTTGGCCTAACACTTAGACGTGAAAACATATAATGAGAGGCAAATAAAGGGTCTTGAAATATTCAAACTCAAGACTTTCTAATCTAATATTAGGATAAGAATAAAACGGAAAAGAGAATATTTTAGTTCCTTTATATTTTTATAATGAAAAGTAAATGACCCTATTATATGCTTTGCAAGACGATTATCTAAAGTAACAAGATGTTGCAATATCATTTAAAATAGGAAAATCGTCCAAAAAGTCCTAAACTTTTCAATTTTGCCAATTCAATCCTAAATCTTTTCACCATTTACCAATTGAGTCAATCCGATCAATTTTGGTCAGAAATCGCTAATGTACGTGCCAATGGTGCCACGTGGACGGCCGGGCCTTACATTGATAATTTTTTATAATATTTTTTTGAATTTTTCTTTTTTCTTTTTTCTTTCTTTTTTTTCTTCTTCCTTTTGCCGGTGCCAGCCACCAGCTACAGTTGTGTCGGCTAACCTCGCCTTCCATAGTAGAGGCGCAACCGACAACTGTGAGGTTCACCCTCACCTAGCCAAGACTTGACTAGGGTCAGCCTTGCCTAGGCCAAATCTAGCGAGGCCAGCCCTCACCCAAGTTAGGGCGGCCTCGTCAACCGTCGGTCAGAGAAGGGCCACCATCGCCATATTTGGCCTGAGCAAGGCCAACCCTCGCAAACCTAAGAGATATGTGGAATCAAAAGAAAATATATAGAATCTTCTAAATGTATTTCTAACAATATAAAATATGTCATTTTAGAAAATTGATCAACCATAGCCATGACCAGATCTTTCTTGTATTGAGTTTTTGCCCATGACAGGGTCCATACTCAAATCTTTTCCAAGCGCTTGCGGAATAGGTAGCGACACGAATTTACAAGTATTTTGACCGCCCTTTTTTTCTTGTCATCCAATGTAGCAAATTTTGCATCGCTCAATATGCCGCATAATGGTTTGTCACAACCAAAAATGACCAGCTAGCACACCATAATTGTTCAAAAAACTTAGCTTGCCGCAATGAACATTGCACACAAATTATTGCGTTGAACATAAAACACTTGTATACGCTTAATTTTATACAGAGATTTGACTAGATCTTGACCAAAACTCAACCTTGTTAAAATCATGATAGAAGGGTACAATTAAGACCTGCTCTGCAAGATCTTTATAATGACACCCAATTTTCCCAAATCGATCATCTGGATTGCTGAATTTGGCAACTTATAGTCAAAGTTGTCAATCTCAAAGGAGTCAAGAAAATTATTATTTTCACAGATCAAGCAATGAAATCATGTAAATCCAGTCGCAAACTTTTCAAAGCCTCAAGAACCACTTCGGTCAGCGTCTTCTCAATAGTTCATGACTCCTCATACCCTTCGGGCTCGATCCAAGCCTCTTAGTGGCCACCGGTCTCTGGGCCACCTTTGGCTCAGTGGGCCTGGTCTTGACCCAGTACCATTTGCGCACTTGCCCAAGGGTGCTCAAAAATGGGCCAAACCTATACATTCCAGCCAGTTGGAATCCCTTGTTCGGCCGTTTTTGGGTTCTTGCAACCAAAATTCGGCCCTTTTCCAGCATATGGGGGCCCTTCGCAAGTATTTCCCACTTGCTTTCACTTTAGCCCTGTATAGAGGACTCATTTGTTGGTTTCTCCAAAAGTAATCTCCCCTAAAGCTCTGTCTTTACTGAATTTCTCTTGATTCGAGTGTGAGGTAAAACCTAAGCCTTTCTATCTCAAATTCGTCGAAATTTGATTCCAAATTGAAATTAGGTCTTTATTCTGCTGAAACTAATTTAGAGAATTGTCTGTGCTTATTTAGATAAACCCCCATTCAATAGGCTGAACCCATAATCGTCCGGAGAGGTGACCTTGAAGGACATTGGTCTGCGACCGAGGCCCCTCGCACGAAAATATTTCACTACGCATCTAGAGATTATTAAACAAAAAAAAAATTATCCATTTGTTTAAAAATAATCGACTCCATATTTTTAATTTCGGAAATTTCGGGAGTTATGATTTGAAGTCATACATTTGTTGTGAATTCTTGTATTGTGTCATTCATTTTTGCATTATCAAAAAAATTGGAGTACTTGTAAGTCATGTCAATAGTAACGATGAATAGTTCGCACATTATTCTACAATTCACACGATAATTGAATTCCTATGTTGATTTCAAATCACTTCTTGATTGAATTTGCATGCTAATTGGACATGGTGCATGCCAATAGAAAATTACAGGGTGATTGAAAATTGCACGATGATCAAATAATGTCGCATTGTTATTAAATGTTGAATGTCTTTTATTGTGAAATAGAATGTGGTTGTGAAGGTGCAAGCGCATTGAGTGACATGATGTAACGATCGCGATTGGATTCGTCCTCATTTGTTTATATGATCGGAGGTAAGGCTGATTGATTGAAGTATAGATGCATTGTAGTTTTCACGTGTTGTTTGATTGATTGTTTCGGAAAAGGAAGCTAATGACACACGACACCACGGAGCCAGGTGTTAGCCTGCCCCTAAAGCGTCGGTTTTCATCTTAGGGCGGAATGAGGGTGCTAACCAATTTCCATGCCTAGAAATTTGATTTTCGTAGATCATTTGACCTTCTCAATGATTAGTTGAACTTTCCTCTGACACCTCGAATTTTTAGGACCCGACATGAGAATGATTAGTGTAACTCGGAGAATGTTTTAAGAATTTGGATTGTCATAGCTCACCTGACCTAAGAAAGAGATGACTCTAGAGTAGGGGTGTGCAACCGGACCGGGTTTACCCGGTTCCCGGTCCGGCCCACCCGGAAAACAAGGTCGGGAACTGGTTCCGGTTGAAACCGGTCCGGGAACCGGTTCCCAAAATTCAGACCCTGTTTGAACCGGTCCGGGAACCGGTTCCAAGGGATTACCCACCCGGGAATCGGATCGACCGGACCGGTTCTGGAACCGGTTTGAGAACCGGTTTTTAAGGCAGCCCAAAAAGACCAAAACCCTAATTTGTTTCTATCTTTACCTCTCAGCTCTCACACCCGCAAACTTCCCCGAGCTTGTGACCTCCGCCGATCTTGGTTCCATCCGAGCGCTGACGCTGCTTCCGCTCGCCCACCGTCGCCTTCCTCCCATGACACCCATAGCCCGTGAGATCCCGACGTCGCCACTCCGCCTCTCCATGCTCCGCGCCCCCCGAAATCGTGACGCCGCACCGTCGCCTTCCTCCCGCGACACCCGCAGCCCGTGAGACCCCGTCCCGCTTCCGCCTCCCCTACGAGGACATCTGGCTCAGATCCTCCGACGGCGTCCGCCTCCATGCCTGGTTCATCAAGCTCTTCCCCGATTGCCGCGGTCAGTAGTCGTCGTTGCCGCCCCGATTGCTCGTCCTTTTCCCCCGATCCTTCCCCACCTCGAATCTAGCGTCGTCTCGGGTTCAATTCGATGCGATTCGCGCCTGAATTGCGTGCCATAGGGTTTGTGTAGTCATCGGATGTATGGATCGAGTCATGCGAAATTGGACCTTCCCGTTAGCTCGTGCTGGAGTTCTATGTTGAGCGGTTGGTTTAACTGGATCTGGTTTCTTCGGTCGCTGGATTGATCGAGTAGTGCGTTGGTGCATTCTAGCGATTGCTATTGCGAGCTTCTTATTGAGGCCCATGTGCTTTTTAAAGCTTCAACGCTTGGTAGGAAATTCCGATTCGATGCTTTGAGGATTCTTTTTTGTTATGGGGAACTAACGGAATTGGGCTCGCAATCAACTATTTGATTGAATTGGCGATGGACACGTTATGATTTGAGATATATTATTGCGCTATCGTTGCTGAAAGTACTGAATTGTCGGTAAACAGAAACATGCGACTGCCGTGTTTGTGTGTTTTGCAGGAGTAATCATCTCTCCAGCACTGCACTGCGCCTTTTAACTATTTCCTGCTGAAAGTGATTACCATTCTTAACAGCATTCATATGCAGGTATGCAGAGAATAAGATCATACTCCGCCCTAATAAATTGGAAAGTGCTTTCCTGGTCATTATGTGTGCACTGAGTTGAGTTACTACTTGACTGGGTTCTTTATGTTTTTCAGGCACTCCATAACAACTGCATTTTTAATAGCATTCCTCATGACCTTCTTCTCCATGTTTGATGTTCCCCTCATTTGGCCCATATTGCTCTTTTACTGGCTCGTGCTTTTCATCATGACAATGAGACGTCAAATTGCACACATGATCAAGTACAAGTATATACCATTCAGCATTGGGAAGCAGGTGAGATCTCTTTGTGGTGCTGGTATATGTATTATTCTTATGAACTATGCAATAGAGATAGTTTACAAATGGTTTACAGAGGTTTGTGGCAAAAACTCATTTGGATGATTTGATATGGTCCATTTGTTTAAATACCAATCCTTCATATTGCTATGCAAATCAATTTGCCCACTAGTTTGTTCTGGTTTCTGCAACTTTTACTACTAGTATAATTGCCTTTCAAGTAATGACTACGATCCTATTTATTTTGCAGAAATACGGTGGTCAGAAATTTTTTGCTAGTTCCAGTGGCTCGCGTGGGGATTAAAATGTGGCAGCATAGTATTACAGTTTCATGAACTATTTCAGAAATCCGGTTTTTATAAATTTCTGTTTCATATGGTAAACAAGCATCTTTAATTGTTTGCTACAACGGTGGATGTGCTTATGCTAATCGAGATTATAAACGCTTTATCTTACATATGAGTGCTGTACAATAATTTTTATGCAAAACAAGCTCCAATATAAACAGGGTTAACTCTGTTCCCGGACCGGAAAAACAGGATGGGTCGGGAACAGGGTCCAATGCAAACAGGGTCGGGTACAGGGTCCAAAAAAAGAGAACCAGTTATAACAGTTTTGGGTACAGGGTCCAGGTCTAGACCCTACCCACCCTGGACCCGATCACCCCTACTCTAGAGCATGGAGTATGGGATGAGTTTTCAAAACTCACTTTTATCGATATGCTTGAACTTCTTCGACACCTCGAATTTTTCTGTTTTCTTTTGAAAAATCATCATCGGGCGCGGCGGAGGCGCTACAACCATCTTGTTCGTGAAAACCATCCACTATTCAGGTGGAATTTTGATCCATAAAATCTCGATCTTCTTCATACGACTCTTTCATTGCTTCAAATCCGATTACCTTCACTTGTATGGTAGAGAGAAGGGTATGTCCTTAACTCAAAAGCATTGGCCACTAGATTTTGAGCGCCAGATTTATGTTTAAGGAGAAAGGGAAAGCGTTGCAAAAATTCACTCCAAGCTGCTCGTCGGCCATTAAACTTCCGTTGAGAACTCAAAAGCTTAAAGTGCCTTACGGGATCCATCCATATCCCTTCACTAATCGCCACGTATCCAAGAAAAATTTTCTAGTCAACAAGTGACAATTCTTGAGATTAGTAAAGAATTTTTGCTATCTTAATGGTTAGAACACTAGTTCAGATGCATCGTGCGTTCATCCTTATTGTTCATGTAGACAAAGATCTATCATATCATATGACAACAGAAAGACCCGAAAAATTCTAGCTAGATAAAGGTACTTGCATTTTTTGAAAGGTAAGTCAAGATGACATGGACCTTTTGGAGCTTAGATGGAGCATTCTACTATTGAAAACCTCCGGAAAAAGTACTAAAAAGTTCTTAAATCACTTGCACTTATACCGATTTAGTCTTAAATATTTAAATTATATTAATTGAATCCTAAATCTTTTGATAATTTATCAATATAATCCACCTACCAATTTTGACTAGAAATTGCTAACATAGACGTTGAGTGTCCTACATTGCACGATCAATACTAACGATGACAAATTTTATAATTTTTTTATAATTTTTTTTATAATTTTCTTTTCTTTTCTTTTCTTTCTTTGCTTTTTTTTTTTTTTTCAACTCTAGACAAGCAAGGTCGCTGGCTACAAGTGAGGACCAACTCCCCTGTTTTAGGCAAGGGCGTCATGGCCCTCACTAGCCACAAGCGAGGGCATCAAGCCCTAGCCTAGATCTTATCGATGGCTAGAGAGAGTCGGCCAACATCGCCATCGCTAGCCCATAGTTGGGAAAAAGAAAGAAAGGGATGAAAAGAAGAAAAATAATAGAAAAAGGAAACAAAAATTAGTTAAAAATTCAGAATACTTTTTAAAAAATATATATATCATCGTTAGCATTGATTGTGAAACATAGGACCGCCGGCAGCCATATTAACGATTTTTGATCAAAATTGGCTAGATTGAGTATATTAGTAAATCGCCAAAAGGTTCAGGGCTCAATCGACACAATCAAAATGTTTAAGAATGATTTGACATAAATGTAATAAATTTATAACTTTTATTTTACTTGCCCGAAAACGTCTCTAGTAGACCTTTTGCAAATTTTTAATAACTTTTCTTTTATATTTTTTTCTGTTTTATTTGCTTTCCATTTTCTTTTCTCTTCTCTTGTTATTTTCCTCCTTTGGTCCACGACCTCGGCGATGGATTGTGAAGGTTGTCTCGCTAGCCACAAGCAAGGGTTGCCATGCCCTCACCCAAATTCAATGAGGCCTGCAACACCCTTGCCCTATGGTTGATGAGGGTCATGATGCCCTCACTGTGGTCGACACAAACTTCGGGCATTGCAGCCCTCGTCAGTCATAGTCAAAAGAAAAAATAAAATAAAATAAAAGAACAAAGGGAAAAGGAAAAAATCATAAAAATTCAAAAAAAATATCTAAAATTTGTCGAAATTGTCTACTTCAACATGGCTTGTGTTACATAAAATAACCACATCTAACTCAATGATTATTAATCAAAATTGATTGGAATAAATACATAACAAATCATTAAAAGGTTTAGAGCAAATACCACCGAAAACTCCTCAAACTATACCCATTATGACACCGATATCCCTAATTTTTTTGTGTCACTGAAAATCATAAACTTGCCTATTGTGACATAAATATCCCCAACTTTTTTATGTCTCTAAAAAACCCAAACTTATACATGTAACATACACAGTTCTATTTGGGGTATATTTGTCATAGTAGCATAAGTTCGGGATTTATTTGTCACACTAGCATAAGTTCGGGATTTTTAGGACAAAAAAAAGTATGAGATTTTTGTGTCATAATAGATAAGTTTAGGATTCTTAGTAATACAAAAAAAAAAGTTTGAAATAGTTGTGTTGTAATAGGCATAGTATCAGGATTTTTGCATTATTAACTTCCAAAGATTTTGATTAAATTGACAAAATTAAAAAAAAAAATTAGAAGTAACTATCTATACAATAAATTTAGGAATTTTTTAATAATTATCCCCACAACTAAACCTGGACCAGCACTAAACGTCTGCCAAGACGTTTTTCATTAGTTCTTTAGCTTGGTATTAGAGTTCTTTATGCTCCATAATGCACATGTGGTATGCAAACTTGGTATGGATAATTGCTCTAGGCATTCAATATATGCCGTGCTAGGGAAAAGAGTCATAAAAGTCCTAAATTTATTATACGAATACCGGTTTAGTTATAATCTTTTAAATGTGCTAATTTAATCCTAAATTTTTTGATTTTGTGTCAATTCAATCCTTCCTACTAATTTTGATAGGATATTACTAATATAGACGTCAACCAGCCTATGTAGGATAACTAACGCTGATGAGGGACATTTTTAATAATATTTTAATGTTTTATTAATATCTTTTTTTCCTTTCTTTTCCTTCTCTTCCCTTTAGTTTTCACCTCTTTTCAATGACTAACATGGCCATGGCTGGCAAGGGCTGGCCTCTACTAAGTGAGTGTGGCCCTCACCACCACGAGTGAGGGCCGGCCTCACAGAATCGCTGGTTGCACTCCTGTCTGATGACACAGCAGCGGTGTCCTATTCTGACCCAACGCATGGATCTTATCCTAGCATTCTCGGCGACCGCCATGACCAAAGACCCTTCTTTTATTCTTCCTTCTCAAAAAGCTCCTTCCATTTCTCTTCAGCAAGGAACGCTTTATCGGGATCAAACGATACAAATAAGGAAGGAAGTCCTGAAATGACTAGACACAACAAAGTGCATTCGGTCGGAGGAGCAAATTACCTGCCTTGTCTAATTCGCATTGACCCAAAAGCCCAAACAAAAGACCCACCACTAGGGGTGAGCGGTTCCCGGTTCCGGTTCGGTTCCGTTTGGAACCTAGAACCTACCATCGGGTATAGGTTCCTCATTTTTTGGAACCTGGAATCTACCCATCAGAACTAAGAACTTGGAACCTACCCTGTCATAGGTTCCGGTTCCAGGTTCCAACAGGTTCTTTTTTTTTTTTTTTTTTTTAAGATTTGAACTATAACGAAGAAGGAAAGAGACAAACCAAAGAAAATGGAACATTCAATGGTGAGCATTTACAAGAGAGCCACTTTCTTATCTTCCTATATAACCAATCTTTAATAATTAGAAAAGAGAATGGAACATTCAATGGTGTCAAATGTCTCACTTTATACAAGAGAGCCATCACCAAACTATTCTGAGTGTCTTATATCACCAATAACCAAATTTCAATCGTATCATATGCAACAATGTTCATTGGTTTCAATCGAGCATTAGACTCACCTAATGTTCATGGTTTCATAGCCAACTTGTTCAAAGCAGCATTTACTCTCTCTTCTGCGATCGATGTATGGTTCTCATAGAAATCCAATATCTCCATTGCTATATTCTTGACCTGTTCATGAACACATCAGCTTGGTTTGTTAAAAAGTTAAAGAAACATTATACAAGAAATGACAAGATGGCAAAAATGAGCCTTGTAATGTCAAAGTTATTCTCTGGGAAACAAAATATTCAAAGTATACCAATGGCATGGCGAAGTTGCAGGACAATCATAAATAGTAGATACAACAGGCCCCGTAAATCATTACCTAGAATAGCATCACGTGCAACCTTTGCTACTACATCCCCATTAGTCCCATAAAATTTTGTATAATGCCTGCTATTACAAATTGGTTTTAATAGACAAATAGGAATACTTTACTTGCATAACTTAAAAGTGTAGGAATACTCTCACCTGTAATACACATTGTCGCCAAATCTCACCTCTGGGCAATCCCATGCCAATGACAATGTAACTATACGAACAGATCCTGGAGGAACTACTAAAGAGGTAGCTATGGCAGCACCGATAGACGAACCTACTTCTGATGGAACGAAATTATCATTCTAGATGGTATGATCAAATGACCCATTCTGCACATGCAAGAGTAGTAAAACATAAGAATCTCAGTACTCTTCATTGAGAAGGCATTGATACACACTACACGTGGATAGAAGATCTTTCAGTTCATCCCATTCAAAGAAACTCAACAGCCTCAACCAGGGGGACGAGCGATGTTCAACGACGGCGTTGATGACAAGCGGCTGAGCGGCGAGGCGAGCAAGGCATGACGACGTCCAACGGCGGTGTTGAGGGAGGTCCAGCGACGGCGGCGCGACGATGATGAAGACACGAGTCTCATGGCACCAACGACAGCACGGACGGCCTGGCGAAGATGGCGGCGGTTGCAGCTCAACCCACAGCCAAGGGGGAAAGAGCTCGGTTTGAGGGGAGGCAGTGGCAGTTCGAAGCAACGATGGCCCGAACGGCCGAGCGAGCGACAGCAAGAGGTGGAGACGGTGGCTTGGGGAAGATGGCGGTGGCTCTCAGTGGCGCGACAACTCGTTGGGCTCAACGACAAGATGGCTCGTTGGACGAGCAGTGGGTGGTGGTGGTTCGGTGGCCAAGAGGTGGTAGTGAGTAGGGCGTGGGGCGGTGGTGTGGTCGTGGGTGAAGTAGCAGCCAACAAGAAGAAGAAGAAGAAGAAGAAGAAGAGAAGAAGGGGGGTTTTGGCTGAGAGAGGGAAAGAAAAGAGAGAGGCAGAGAGAGAGAGAGGAAAAGAAAGGGGAAGGGGGAAGAATTGACAGAAGGAGGGGAAATCATGTGCTCTAGGGTTTCTTTTTCTTTTTTTTTTTTAAACTCTAACCAGTGTCGGTTCCCAGAAAAAGGGAATCGGGAATCAAAACCGGTCTCTTTAGAACCGGGAACCGTGCTCATCCCTACTCACCACCATCAGTAGATCGTGTCTTCCCACAAAAACAAAATGGCAACAAAAAGCACTATAGATTGTTGGCGGGGTTGACGAAAGAACATATGAAAAAGCCGAAGCACCCAGGTGAACTTGGCCTCGGTGGTGTAGTAAGGCTGATGCTCACCTATGGCGGCAAGCGCCACCCTCGCTTAGGAGAGGCCATCCCTCACTAGCCCCAGCCACGGCCACTAGAAAGAGAAGGCAAAAACAAAGATAAAAAATTAAAAACAAATTGTTAAAATTATTAAAACATTATTTGAAAATTTCCACATTAGTGATGGCCATGCCACAGAGGCTAACCAACGTCAGTAATATTCTGTCAAAATTATTTGGACAAATTCAATTAGTATTAGACAAAAAAAAAGTAGGACTAAATTGATATAATTAAAAGATTTATAACCAAACTAGTACAAATACAATAAGTTCAAGACTATTGTAAAATATTGAGTTGCAAATATATAATAGAGAGAATAGAGAGATTGAATAGAGAAAATTAGACACTAGAGATAGTAGAGAAAATCAGAGGAGAAAATCTTATTTCCAGTGTATCACTGTTATACCACTGTTCATGTCTACAACAAAACTAAACTCCTATTTATAGGAAAACAAGAATGTATCGAAAGATCATGTATTGGATAGAGAGATGAACATTCATTGTATAGGGAGATGTACTTAAAATGTATGATACAAATGTATCATAATAAGTACACTAGATAATATGAATATAATGAATATTCATTAATGTATTTCATTCCTTCATATATTTGATAACACTCCCCCATGAATACTCATTGTGTTCATTACGAATGTGCATCGAATGATACTGTCTCATTAAAAACCTTAAGCCGGAAAAACCCAATGAGACAAAAACCGGACAAAAGGGAAAAAGAGTGCAAAGAACAAATTTTATAATTTCTCCCTTTTATAGATGCATTAATTGCCTCATTAAAAACTTTAAGCCGAAAAAACCCTGTGGGAAAAAAAGGACAAAAAGAAAAAAAGAAAAAAGAGCACAATGCATAGTTCATAATATCTTTCCCTCAATTGAGCCATATAGCCACTGCTGGGGCCAGTCAATCTTGCATCTTGTGAACTCGACGCATACCAATACTGCAATACATAGTTCATAATATCTCTCCTTTAATTGAGTCATATAACCACTTCTGGGCTAATCAATCTTGCATCTTAATTATAGAGTCAAATTTATAAGGTTCATAAATATTTCATAACCATATGAAAGAACAATTAAAAAAAAAGGTAATACAGTTAAAGCGAAACAACTAAAAAGAAATTATTAGAATCATAAAATTCGAAGTTCAAATTATCATCCACCAATCTGATGCCTCATCAAAGTAATCAGGGGTCCTTAAAGAAATTAAGAGACATACAGTGATGTATTTGCTACTTTAGGAGAAAGAGGAGTCCCACCAACGGAAATATTATTGGTCTCAACAGTGGTTACGGCAGTAGGATTGATTTCAATGGCATGAGATTAACCATGCTTGCTCGTATTTTTTAAAGATGGCTGGTATAGGTCAACAAAGTGCCTTGGCGTATGACAAGTACGTGATCAGAGCTCAGTCATGCCACAACGATGACAAATACTTTCATTAATCACCTTCTTTGGCTTCTTTTCTTTGCCATGATTCGGGCCAAAGTTAGATTTCTTAGGGCAGTTAAATTTCCTATCATCCCTTTTAGGATTATGTTCTTGCATGCACTTATAGCCCTTAAAATAGCCAGTATATTTTTCAAAGTTAGTATGTGCTTCAGGAAATGCTTTTGAGCCAGCAGGTCTAAAATCATGACTTTTGAGCAATAATTCATTAGTTTGCTCAGCAGTGAGGAGCACAGAAATTAATTCATAATATGTGGCAAACTGATGCTGCCGATATTGTTGTTGCAATACAATATTCAAAACATGGAAGGTGGAGAAAGTTTTCTCTAATAATTCCACATCGGCGAGTTTGATACCGCACAACTCAAGCCGAGAAGTAATATCAAATAAAACGAAATTATAGTCAGACACTGATTTAAAATCTTGCAGTCTGAGATTTTGCCAATCATATTGTGTTTGAGAGATGATAACAGTTTTGGTATGATCATATCTATCCTTCAACCTCCTCCACAGGATCTGAGGGTCTCAAACCGATAAATATTGAGTCCCCATGCTCTCATGCAAATGACGGCGAATAAAAATCAATGCATTTGCTTTATCCTTTTTCATTTGAGGTTCCATCATCTGTAATTGAATTAGCGAGACCTTGCCATTGAAGGTGCATTTCCATGTCAAGGAACCAGGATAGATCATTCTTTCCACTCACTTCCAATATGTGGAATTTGGGCTTTTCAATATTTGTCATAATCCTTGAAAAATTAAATCCTTAAATTAATTAGAATGATTTCTAAATAGCCACTGCCACTTCCGGAGTAGAATGATACTTTTTTAGATTTGAAATTTGGCTTCGGGCCAAGAAAAATAAAAATGAAGAATTGATAGAAGAAGATAAAGTATAAGTTGATTAATAAAAAGAATACCCACCTTGCAAAAATTACTTACCCACCTTGCAAAAATTACTTACTCAGTCGGTAGATCTTCGTGCTGATAACGTATTGGAAAATATTGCGTTGCAAATATATAATAGAGAGAATAGAGAGATTGAGTAGAGAAAATTAGACATCAGAGATCGTAGAGAAAGTTAGAGGAGATAATTTTATTTCCAGTGTATCACTATTATATCATTGTTCATGTTTACAACAAAACTAAACTCCTATTTATAGGAAAACAAGAATATATCGAATGATACATGTATTGGATAGGGAGATGAACATTTATTGTATAGAGAGATGTACTTAGAATGTATGATACAAATGTATCATAATAAGTACACTAGATAATATGAATATAATGAATATTCATTCATGTATTTCATTCATTCATACATTTCATAACAAAAACTCTCTTTTTTTCACACTTTTCCTTCTCATGTTAAATATCGCACACAGACAGCGGAGCAATTGAAATCTTAATGGAACATCTCTAACCACGAGATGTGCAGGTTGTTGACACCTCAAACTTTATATATGTTTTTTAAGAAAGTTTTCAAGTTTAATTGATAGTTGATCAAGGTTTGACCGATAAAGTACAAGGCAAAAACACATTTAGAAGATAAAAAAAAATGGGTTATGCTCATAAAAATGATTGTTTTGATACCCATATTACCACCCAAATCGGACCGTCAATTTATTTTTATCCTTTTTGCAGTGTCAGGAAGTTTCTGATCTCCGGATTTCAATTGCACATAATGAACTTAGGGATTGCAATCGTTTCGATGCAATAAAAATCGGGTCGATGAGTCGTTGAATGAGAAAGTAATCACTAGTCAAATTTCAGTCAAATCTTCGGAAGCTCAAAAAAGGTAAGAGAGCTCAAAACCATACCTGGAGATTTCACAATCGAACAAAGTTTCCAGACCTCCA
This sequence comes from Eucalyptus tenuipes, assembly GCA_014182365.1. NCBI lineage: Eukaryota > Viridiplantae > Streptophyta > Magnoliopsida > Myrtales > Myrtaceae > Eucalyptus > Eucalyptus tenuipes. The sequence goes on along the minus strand of CM024539.1, from coordinate 18,975,082 downwards.
CTTTATGCTAAATAAAGATTTATGCTCAAAACTTCTGACTCTTGATTTCTCGATTTTACACAAAAGTATTAGGCTCTTTGGGAAGCTCTCGCAACACGCGTACCGACGCCCAATTTGCGCTTAAACAAGTCCAACCGATGTAACTACAAGCATTGTCTCGTACTGACGAACGCCCGAGCCCGCCGTTGTCAAAATCGAGTCCGGTTCGACATATGTTATTGCATAAATATAAAAACTTGATTTGGCCAAATCATTCTAATATTCATTTTCTATTGACAACCTGCAATGCAACTAGCTGAAATAATTATATCACAATCAAATTCTTTTTTTTTTCTTTTTTTGTGGTTCAAAAGGGAACAAATATATTGTATTCGCCATCAATCTGAAGATAACATTTTGAGAAGCAAACACCGTCACGGACCATCTTCAACCTTGCGACGCCTGCAACTGGGGAAAGTTAGCCATGGATTTCATCTGCTAGGGATTCATTTGAAGCAGGCCTAAGCTTTAAAAGGTACTCTTGATTTGCATATCTTGACTTCGAGCAGCTTGTAAGTGATTTTAGCTGAATATGAATCGACCAGTATGATAAGACTAGTACGAGCACCTAGAGGAGCGTGAATAGGTGATCAAAGAAGTTTTTGCGAATCTTAACAAAACAAATTAGCTTTTATGATTAATAGACTAAAAGCGTGAAGACAATAAACAGTTATATGCGGCTGCGATATAAAGTGAAGAGTTTAGAGATAGAGAATCAAGACACTAGGTTTATAGTGATTCGGCTTAGACCAAGCCTATGTCCACTTTCCCACACTGACAGCCCACCGGCTGGATTCCACTAAGAACCAATAGAGATTTTACAGTCTCATGTCCTTGATTCCACAGTGTAGAGACTCTACTACACTTCCTCAAGGTCTCACAATTATCTAATCTCTCTTTTGAGTACAAATTGGGCTCAACAAATGAAATTGCAAAGAACAAGGAGCTTCAGACTTTGGAATTTTTCTATCAAGCACTCTCGAACAACTTGAGCATCTTCCTTATATACTCCTCCATGCCTTCATAACCGTTGGCACCTTCCAAAGGAGTTCTTCCAATCAACCCGTTGGACAGAATCAATTTAGGGAGATCTCGAGTTATTTGAGAAATGTAATGATAGCCCACCAATCCTGCTCACCCATACAATTAGGATCTAGGTTTCCATAAGTAAAACCTTCCAAGTAAACTTCGCCAATCAATCGGATCTAAGTTACTTGAATTAATCTCAATACGAATAATAAATCTTGAGATGCTATCTCCAACCGTGAGATATTTCTTAACCGCGCGAATCAAATCTTCAAAAGAGATACTCGCATTTGAATAAGACTCCTTCGATAAATCTTTTCTTTATCAATCTGGAACTATCAGTAAGGGCAGACTTTGAATCTTGAGTCTGGAGGTCTTCAGACTTTGACAATAGAGTCTGCAAGTCTTCAGACTAGACTGATGGAAACGTTTTGTCAACCTTAAAACAAATAGGGAAGTTTTCTCCAACAATCTCCCCCTTTTTTTATGGTGACAAAACTTTCCTGCAGATTTGGATACTTTTATCCTACAAGACAATACTTAAGCAAACAAAAATATCTCATGAAAGATAACCAGATTAGGATAAAGATAGTAGTGATTCTGCATCCACAGAAACCAAGTTAGTCCTGTAAGAACAACTATCTTTACCAAAGTCATCAACATAGCTTAAGATACTGCAAGCATTAAAAAAGTCAAAGCAGCCCAAACCAGTCCATCCAAACAAAAGATAAGTCAAGAAAGTCAAAACATAACCAACCAAACAAAAATAAAAAAGAGTTAAATCTGAGTCAAATCTGCACCAACTTCTCCCCCTTTTTGTCAACAACAAAAAGTAGAGAATACAAAAAGAATAAGGTTAAGATGATTTGGGAATGCGAATGAATTGAAAATCTCCCATACACTTGACAGTCTCTTCCAGCTTTCTCAGATCCTCCTGCAATTGCGCTACCCTTTGCGTTTTCTTGAACTTGAAGATTAAGGGCTTGAACTTGATCTTGCATAAAAACTGAAGTGGCTTGATGAGCATTCTGCAAGGTCTGCAATTCACATCCCAAAGCATAAACCTGGCCTTTGATCTCCAGAAGAACTTCAAGCAACTTTTTAAAGTCTGCTGAGTTGTCAGTTTGTGTGCTTGCTTCAGCGTGATCAGTTTGCGGAGTATAGCCAGATGATGGAACTTCAGCATGAGCATCCAAACTTGGAGATGAAGTCTCATTACCTTCTTCAGGAAATTGAGAGGCATACATATCCTTTGCATCCGCAGGAGAACGACTAACATCATCACTGGTTAAAGCAAGTAGAGAAGTACCTCTTTGCTCAGCAGCTCCCCCTGTTTCAGTACCTTCGAGCGGAGAGAAGTAGTCTTCTTGCTCGGGCTCTTCTTCAATGATGTGATGTTCTTGTGCTTCTTCTGCTGGAGAATCACCATGACTTTCTCCTTCAGTTTGTTCTCTTTCTTTTTCTTTTTCTTCTTTTCTTCCTTCTTCTTCTTCTTTCCTCATCGCTTCCCTCTCTTCACTCCTTTTCTCTGTCTCCTCTCTATCTTGGTTCTCTCGATCTTCTTTTTCTGGAACAAGACGCTGCACATTCTTTAAGGCAAGAGCGAAGATAGTGATGTCGTCTTCATCTTCTTCATCTTGCAAGATGATTGCTCTCCTCCTCTTAGATGGAGCTGTCATGGGCTCTTTGCCTTTCCTCTTTGCAGCCACAGGGTCTTGTCGAGACTTGACAGGGGTCTTCTCAATTAAATCTCTCTAAAGTCTTGTTCAGTTCCTTCAAACGCATCTTTGTAATCATCTTCAGCCCTATCACCATTCGATCAATGGTCCGAACACACAGAAAGTTGGGAGGCTGAATATTGAAATATCTGAATAAACGAGTAACGAGAGTAGAATAAGGAAGTTTTCCCTTGTCCTTTGCCATTGATCTATACATGTGAAACATAATGGTGTGAGGTAGAGAGAACTTGTAACCAACATTGATGGCATACATCAGCTTTGCTTCAGAATTGGATACGTCAGTCTTTGACGTGGATTTTGGTCTGAGACAATTGATCACAATCTTATGGAGCAAGATGTTGGAGGCACTCATTCTCAAATAAGAAATGCGGCCTTCTGCAATTCTATCTCAAACAAGCTCCATAGTCGCATGGCCAATAGACACACTGATTGACTGGAAAATCCCTCTCACTACTCCAATCACGTCAGCAAGGGTGTCCATATCTACCACATACTCTTGATCTCTTACACTAAAAGAAAATCTATTCGCATCCAAAAATGCTCAAGTTGGAGTATAGCAAACTTCTCCCGCAACTTGACGTTTAATGAATCGAGAAAGTCGAAGTCCACACTTCTTGGGTTCATCACTCCTCGCTTTAGCAAATTAGAGTAAACTCGCTTGTGTTCTTCAGAGCGAAACAGATCTGCCCTTTTTCCTCGAATGTTTGCAGCAACACCCATCCTAGGCTTAAACTAAGTGAACATCTTTTCATCGTCATCTTTTCCCTCAGGTTGATTAAATCCTCCAAAACGTGGATCACTTGGAAAATTCGCAAAAGCCCTTTCTGCCGTACCAACAAGAACAATTCCCAACCATTCCATCGTTCTTAAAAAATGGGTTTCATTTCAGTACCCATTTTCTCTCAAAAATTCATCAATAAAAGTCATTGCAGAACCACCTTCCTTTAAAGCGGTATAGAGTTTGAAAGTAAATGCAGGCTTAAGAGTCCTTACTGGTTCGACATCCTCAATAATTTCTTCCTCTGCTTGTTGTTGCTGATATTCTTGTGGTCTAGCATGAGAAGAATGGCGTGGTTGAGAATGTTGTTGTTGACTTTGCTGCTGCCTTGGAGAGTCTTCTTCCTCAGTCAGATCGAAGTGGGTAGGACCCTCGTGCATAAACTGTGGTCCCCTACTTGCAATCCTTAATGACTTTCTTTGAGAGGCCATTGTCACAGTCTTTAAGAGAATTTTCGAACTCGATTCGCGAGAACGAAGAGAACTTTTATGAATTAAACTAGAGAGAAAAAGTACAAAGGTGAAATTCTGTGATCTAGGGTTAGTGGGTAAAAACGAAGAAGACAAACGGTATATAAACTAGTCGAAACAGGGCATACGAATCGTCACAAAAGGAAAAATAAAAATACCTTTTCAAAAATGAATAACTTCCTTTTTTAAAAATGAATAACTGCCTTTTTGAAAAATTAATAACCGCTAATAATTCCATTCAATTAGCGATTAATGAATAGTCGTACCTTTTCATATAAATTAAAATACCGTTAACGAGAAGACTTACAGTTGTAACTCTTGGTTTTCTGAGTCTGAACATCTTCAGACTTTATCTGTATCTGAGCTTCTTCAAATTTTATCCCTGAGTCTGAGCTTCTTTAAATTTTATCCCTAAGTCTGAGCTTCTTCAGACTTTGAGAGATAAGATGTTAAGTCTGGAGCGGATAGACTCAAACAAACTTTTCTCTAGAGGTTTCGTGAATATGTCCGCTAGCTGATTCTTTGAGTCAATGAATTGGATCAAGATTTCTCCATTTTGAACATGATCTCTAATAAAATGGTGTCGAATCTCTATGTGCTTTGCTCTTGAATGAAGAATTGGATTCTTTGTGAGATTAATTGTGCTGGTGTTGTCACATTTGATCTCGGTGCATGAGTCTTCGATTCCAAAGTCTCGTAGTTGTTGTTTTATCCATAAGATTTGAGAACAGCAACTTCCAAGAGCCACATACTATGCTTCTGTTGTTGAAAGAGCTACAGTACTTTGCTTCCTTGAAAACCAAGATACTGACCTGTTACCAAGCAATTGACAAGTGCCGGATGTGCTCTTTCTATCAACTCTGCAACTTGCTAGATCTGTATCTGAATATCCAAGGAGAGTAAAGTCTCCTTCTTTGTGATACCATAGACCTAACTTAGAGGTTGTTGCAACATATTTGATGATTCGTTTCGCAGCACTTAGATGTGATTCTTTGGGATCTAATTGAAATCTAGCACAAATGCAAACACTACACAAAATGTCAGGTCTAGAAGTAGTGAGATAAAGAAGTGAACCAATGATGCTTCTGTATAGTTTCTGGTCAACTTTCTTTCCTCCTTCATCTTTGTCCAGCTTCGAATAACTTGACATTGGTATATCAGTCTTCTTGTAATTCTCCAATCCAAACTTTTTAACGAGTTCTTTTGCATATTTTTCTTGGTGAATAAAGATTCATTCCTTCAATTGCTTCACTTGTAGTCCGAGAAAGAAAGACAGTTCACCCATCATGCTCATCTCAAATTCATCCTACATAGACTTAGAAAATTTCTTGCACATATTTTCGTTAGGTGATCCAAATATAATATCATCAAGATAAATTTGAACAAGTAAAAATTTTTTACCTTTTTGAACACTACCTTTTTAATAAACAAGGTAGTGTCTACTTCTCCTTTAACAAAACCATTTTGAATTAAAAATTTACTTAGCCTGTCGTACCAAGCTCGAGGTGCTTGCTTTAATCCATATAGAACCTTTTTCAGTCTGAAAACAGAGTCTGGTTTTCTTGGATCTTCAAATCTAGGAGGTTGTTCCACATAAACTTCTTCTTGAATAAATCCATATAGGAATGCACTTTTGACGTCCATTTGGAATAACCTGAAATTCTCATAATAAGCAAAAGTAAGTAATAATCTAATTGCTTCTAACCTTACTACAGGAGCGTAAGTCTCATCATAGTCTATCCCTTCTTCTTGCGTATATCCTTTGGCCATGAGTCTTGCTTTGTTCCTTACCACTTTTCCTTTTTCGTCCATCTTGTTCCTGAAAACCCATTTAGCTCCAATAATAGACTTACCTTTTGGTTTAGGAGTTAATTCCCAAATGTCGTTAATGCTGAACTACCTGAGTTCTTCTTGCATTACTTCAATCCAACTTTCGTTAGTTAAAGCTTCTTCTATGCTTTTGGGTTCTATTTTAGAAATAAGTGCCACGGCGCTAGACTCTTCTTGCCTTTTGGATCTGGTACGAATTCCTTCATTGATATAACCAATAATGAGTTCCTCGGGATGACTAGACTTATGCTTCCAGTTCTGGTCGGGCCCGACATTGTTGATCTTCTTCTTCGCTTGATTCTTCAACATCCGTTCGTTGTTTTTCAACCGAAGTCCGAGCCTTCAAGGGAAGTAGACTTTGTAGAGTCTCGGAGCAAGTTCGCATTCTTCGGTTTGAGTTTGAACCGATTGATTTTGCAGAGAGTCTTGAAATTTGACATTCATTGATTCTTCCACAGTCTGAGTCTTCTTGTTGAATATTCTGTAGGCTTTGCTAGAGGTTGAATATCTAGGGAAGATTCCTTCGTCTGATTTTTCTTCAAACTTACCAATTCGATCATTTGCATTTTTCAAGATAAAACATTTGCAATCAAACACATGAAAATAAGAAACAATTGGCTTCTTTCCTTTGAATAACTCATAAGGAGTTTTCTCCAGAATAGGCCTTAAGAATACTCTGTTAATAATATAACATGCTGTAGACACTGCTTCAGCCTAAAAACGAGAAGATTTATTACTTTCAATTAAAAGAGTTCTTGCCATTTCTTGTAAAGATCTATTCTTCCTTTCCACAACTCCATTTTGTTCAGGTGTATATGGAGAGGAGAACATATGCTGAAAACTAGATTTATCACAAAATTTGGCAAAGTCTTGATTTTCAAACTCACCTCCATGGTCTGTCCGAATGCTTGAAACAGCGTAACATTTCTCATTCTGCACTTTCTTAGCAAACTTTAAAAAATGAGAGAATGTTTCAGACTTACTTGCCAGAAAGTAGACCTAAGTAAATCGTGAATAATCATCCACTATTACTAGACAAAATCTCTTTCCACCAATGCTTTGAGTTCTAGTTGGTCCAAATAGATCCATATGTAGGAGATGCAGGAGCTGCAGCACACGATTGGTGGAAATTTGATTTATTGGTTTAAAAGAACTTCTAACCTATTTTCCCAACACACATGGTGTGCATAAGTCAGACTTTTGATATTTCAAGTTGGGCAGTCCACAAACAAGCTTTTTCGAAAAGATTTTGGCAATTTGCTTCATATTGATATGACCAAGTTTCCGATGCCAGAGATTTGCTTCATCTTGTACTGATATTAGACATTACGATCTTTCTGGTTTTATATCTAGAAGATAGATATTCCCATGTCTACGCCCAGTAAAAGATTGAGAGAGATCTTTACTAGTTCCTGAACATGTTCATTCCTGAAAATTGATTTTGAATCCAGTGTCGCACAATTGACTTATACTGAGTAGATTGTAATTTAGTCCTTCTACCAAGGAGACATTGTTGATTGTAAGACTTCCAATCTTTACTGTTCCACATCCAACAATTCTTCCTTTGCAATTTCCACCAAAAGAGATTTTTCCTCCATCTATTTGAACAAGTTTTATAAAACAATTTGAATCTCCTGTCATGTATCTTGAACAACCACTATCCAAATACCATTTAATCTTCTTCTTGATAGTGACCTACAATTAAAAAGAAACTCAAGCTTTTTTTGGTACCCACATTTTCTTGGGTCCAGTAGAGTTAGGGCAATATACAGTCTTTGCCCAATCCTTCTTAACATGTCTCCAAACCATAAGACATTCTTTCTCAAAGTGTTCTGAGCTATAACACTTAGAACATTTGAGAGCACTTCGGCCAACAGGTTTTAAGGCTTTTGTAGGTCTATGTTTGATTCTTTCCTTTACTTTTGGAAAATCAATTAGAGGAATGGTTTCTGAAGTCATTCCTAAACCTAATTTGTTAAAGTAAGGTCTTTGTATTGAAAGAATCTTTTCCAACTTCTCAGATCCAATTGAAAATCTTTTTGAAATATTTGAAATGTCATTTTTTAAACATGTATTTTCTTTTGAAAGAGAGTCTGCATTTTCTTTCAAAATAACAAAACTTTTGTCTAAATTTTCAAACTTTTCTTTCCAAGATTTTTCCTGTTGCTTCAGTGTAAAATTCTCCCTTTTTAACTCGGAAATCCTTTTAAGAGAAGTTTTGAGGTTAAGACAAAATTCATCAATGTATTTCGAGACTTTAGTAGGAATTTTTAAGTTACTTACCTCAATTTCACTGTCTGAGTCTGAGTCTGTATCTGCCTCAGAGTTTGAGTCTGATTCTGATTTCGCCATTAAACAAATATTGGCATAATCATCATCACTTTCCTCACATTCAGTATCACTCCAAGTTTCTGCTTTGAGAGCCTTTCTGTATTTCTCAGCTTTTCCTTTCTTTTTCTTCAACAAACGACAGTTGGGTCTGATGTGTTCCTTTTTCTGCATTCAAAGCAAATCACATCTTTATTGGATTCATCATCCTCAGTTGATTTGTTCTGAAACTTTTGAGTGCTTTGTTTCTTCCAATTGAATCTTCTTCCCTTTTTGTTTAGTTTTCTGAACCTCCTTATCATAAGTGCTAGCTCTTCATCGTCTAAATCTTCTTTAGAGTCTGTAACATCAGAATCATTGTTAGACTTTAAGGCAATAGACTTCTTACCTTTGAGATCTTCTTCTTCATTAATTTGCTCCACTTCATAGGACTGAAGTGTGCCAACTAGTTCATCTACAGAGAGCAGCATGATCCTTTGTGTTTCCCTTATTGAGGTCTTTACGTGATTCCAGTCTTTGGAGAGTCCACGCAGCAATTTGTTAACTTTCATGGGTCCTGAGATTGGTTGTCCCTGATACTATAGACCATTTACAATTTCAGTGAAGCGGCTAAACATATCAGTGATAGATTCTCCTAGCTTCATCTTGAAAGCTTCATACTGTCCGAGCAGAATATTGATCCTTGTTTCTTTCACTCGATCAGTTCCTTCATAAGTGATGTGCAACCTATCCTGGACTTCTTTGGTTGTTTCACAAGAAGATATTCTATTATATTCAGTAGGAGATAACGCACAATATAAAGAGTAAATTGCTTTTGCATCAAGAGCTTGTCTCTTGATTATCTCTTCTTGAGTCATGTCGCTAGCTTCTGCAACTTCTTTTCCTCTCTCTGAGACTGATGTAGCTTTAGGAATGATTCCTTTTTCCACTACATCCCATTCTAAAGGATCTTTTGATCTTAGGAATGCCTTCATCTTGTTTTTCCATATGCTATATTCCTTTCCATCAAAGTAAGGCTGTCTGGTGTTGCTTTGGCCTTCAACCAAACCTGTAGCCAACATACTAGCCATAGATCTTTAACTTTGAAGTAAAAACACTTCAATTCAATGAGTACACAAGCTCTGATACCAATTGATAAGACTAGTACGAGCACCTAAAGGGGGATGAATAGGTGATCAAAGAAGTTTTTGCGAATCTTAACAAAACAAATTAGCTTTTAAGATTAATAGACTGAAAGCGTGAAGACAATAAACAGTTATATGCGACTGTGATATAAAGTAAAGAGTTTAGGGATAAATAATTAAGACACTAGGTTTATAGTGATTCGGCTTAGACCAAGCCTACGTCCACTCTCCCACACTGACAGCCCACCGGCTGGATTCCACTAAGAACCAAAAGAGATTTTACAGTCTCACGTCCTTGATTCCACAGTGTAGAGATTCTACTACACTTCCTCAAGGTCTCACAATTATCTAATCTCTCTTTTGAGTACAAATTAGGCTCAACAAATGAAATTGCAAAGAATAAGGAGCTTCAGACTTTGGAATTTTTCTATCAAGCACTCTCGAACAACTTAAGCATCTTCCTTATATACTCCTCCATGCCTTCATAACCATTGGCACCTTCTAAAGGAGTTCTTCCAATCAACCCATTGAACAGAATCAATTTAAGGAGATCTCGAGTTATTTGAGGAATGTGATGACAGCCCACCAATCCTGCTCGCCCATACAATTAGGATTTAGGTTTCCATAAGTAGAACCTTCCAAGTAAACTTCGCCAATCAATCGGATCTAAGTTACTCGAATTAATCTCAATACGAATAATAGATCTTGAGGTGCTATCTCCAGCCGTGAGATATTCCTTAACCGCATGAATCAAATCTTCAAAAGAGATACTCGCATTTGAATAAGACTCCTTCGATAAATCTTTTCTTTGTCGGTCTGAAACTATCAGTGAGGGCAGACTTTGAATCTTGAGTCTGGAGGTCTTCAGACTTTGACGATAGAGTCTGCAAGTCTTAAGACTAGACTGATGGAAACGTTTTGTCAACCTCAAAACAAATAAGGAAGTTTTCTCCAACACAGTATACTTTCTTCAAGGATTGGTGATGATGACATGTATGTTTATTTGAAAAGATGGATGAACGCATGTAATAAAAGCTAATATATGTTAAATTTTTTATTTCATTTCCTCTTTCTTAATAAATATTTCCTGAGTCGACCAGAATTTTCTGCTATGACCCAGAATGTACTTTCTGGCGTGAAGTTACTGATAATCCGATTCATTCCCATCGGGATGTATAAGAAAAGTGGTTTTGTGACTTGTAGAAATTAATAAGTACCCTGCTCATAGGTTGGTTGTGATTTCCTTTTGCTAAGAAAAAGGGTTTGGACAGGGCTGGAATCTACCTCATTTGCCATTGGTATATTCCGTTTGAGGCCCCAACGAAGCAGTAACCACCCAAGGAGGAGCCCATCACAACAGTCCCATTGGATGCGAATGGAAAACTCAAGACTGGCGGTACACCTAACTCCATGATTGTCTTTCATAGACTAACCAAGATTTGCTGAAATCGATTGGAAAGTTGAACCCATGTTTTGCAAATCAAGTCTTAGACAACACAACCAACCACCTGGTTGGTTGTGATGCAACAAGAATGAAGTGTCCAACATTTACTTAAGATTTTATACCATCAATTCCACTTCATCTAGATCACATGATGCTGCGATTAGATAATCCTTTTGTAGTTATACCGCCTGAAATCTGTATGTTTTGCATTTACTGGTGGTTTAGTCTTTTAAATGAAGTGTAACATTCATAAAAAGTATTCAGGTTCATAGTTTTGCATATTAGCCTAAAAAGAATTGGCAAGATTGTTTAATTCGCTCATTTACCTCTTTAGTTTAGCTTGTGTACACCATAAAAACCCCTTTGGGTATTCTAATGAACAAAAGGGAACACGTTCTGTCCAAGCATTTCTGCATGGTATCATAGCAAAAGTGAAATATTTGAATCTCATCACTCCCTCATCTCGCTGCTTTACCTGTCTTTGTCGTAGTGTTTCACCAGACGGACTCTACGATGCGAAATGTTCAGCAACTACTCATTTCAAAACCGTACAGAGAGGTGAAAATGAAAGAGGAAGGAAACGATCATGAAGAAACCGATCAAGATTTTGATCACAAGAACACGTGCACGGAGTGGGAGGCCATACTACCAACATTGCCCAAGCAAAAAGGGTGGATGGGCAATCATCTTGTGCAATACCAAGGAGTTTGGTTAAGCCCTTCTGGTCTAAAAGGAGTCATGCTGGCAAGAGACCACTTCAAGTCTCTACCCAGACATTCTCTTATCCACTTCTCCGAAAGCCGGAACCACATGGTTCAAGGCTCTCTCTTCACAATCATGAACAGAAGAAATTATCAGTTCTCTTCACACCCTCTACTCACCACCAATCCCCATGATTTAGTACTCTTCATAGAAGCCATGATTGATCAAACTCCTTCATCAAGTCCCATTAAGAGTAGCTTTTCATTTCCAAGGTTGCTTTCTACTCATATACCGTATTCCTTGCTACCGAATTCCGTTAAAACATCCAGTTGCCGAATAGTGTATGTGTGCCGTGACCCAAAAGATGAACTCATTTCCCAATGGCAGTACTTGAACAAGCTAAGGCCGAAAGAAATGCCGCCTTTTTCCGCTCGAAGAAGCGTTTGAATTGTTCTGTGATGGGGTCTCGCATTTTGGGCACTTTTGGGACCATGCCTTGGGCTATTACAGGGCTAGTCAAGAGTCACCCGAGAAGGTAGTGGTCTTGACTTATGAAGCCATGACGATGGATCCAACAGTCAATGTCAAGAGATTGGCTGACTTCATTGGCCACCCTCTTGACCCAGAGGAAGGGAGTGGAGAAGTGTTGGAGAGGATGGTGAGCTTGTGTAGCTTTGAGAATATGAGCAGCTTGGAAGTGAACAAGAGTGGGGTACAGCAATTCACTGCCCAGTTCAAGGTGCCAAACAGCAATTTCTTTAGGAAAGGGCAGATTGGGGATTGGAGGAATCATCTCACTCCTACAATGCTGGAGAGTCTAAACAAAATAAGCAAGGAGAGGTTTGGTGGTTCTGATTTGGAGTTTCTTTACAGCTGATTAAGCCTTTGAGGCAGGTCAAAAGAATTTTGTTTTGATTTTGATGCGGTATAGAGCTAGAATTGAGACAGAGAGGAGTAAAAGCCATAGTCGGCATATGCCTTCTAATGTCATCTACATGAAAGAACATTTCGTTGGGTGAGAATTCAATTATTGCTCATGTAGGGTGAAAAAAATGTACATTTGTACTGTTAAGTCATTAGAAATTATCACCTGTAATATAAAATTATTGTAAATTTTGTTTCTTTTACTCTTAATTTCCAATATCAACCTTATCGATTTATTCGGAAAGATAGATAGTTATTTTCTTGATGATCACTACATATGCAAATGCACGTTTATATGAATCATCTTTTGTCAATAACTTCTAACAAACACGGTCAATCAATGTATGTTTCTCCAAAAAAAAAAGAAAAAAAACATATGCTTCATCTACATATGAATAGTATAATTCCAAATACTGAAATTTTACTTCACATCAAAAGTTGTCGTATAAACGGAGGTATTACATGTAATCGTGGACATTAAATTACAATCTCTCACTGAGAAAATGACTATCTTGCATGTGATGAAATTCTGATAGAATATATAGCTAAACGATTATTTTAAACATTTTGTTGCGACTTCTTAAGTTACACTGGTGTGGCTTGAATTAGAAATTATCTAATTACCCTCGGCTTTTTAAGTTCGCCATCAAAATCCTAGAGCTCAACCCCGGATAGGCGTTGAAATCTACTAAGTGGGAGTGTGATAGGGGCAGAGGGAATTTTCGGTGGAGCGGTGAAATGCATGAAGATTGGAAACAACACCAACAGCAAAAGCACAATGCTAGGCTGACACTAACACTAAGAGGCGAAAAGACTATTGACATTAAGTGGACAACAAAAGTTTTACAATTGGAATTCTTTGAGTAAAGGATGTCATGCCCAATGGTGAAAAATAGTTGGGTTTAGCACAAAGGAACGCTGTGTCTCACTTCTACATTTGCCTCCCTATTGCTCTCCCAACCACTGCATAGACCTATATCACGAGTCATCAATTATTTTCCCAGGACACTGAACACCTCAGCGTGCTCTTCTGCAGCAGTGCCCAGTCGCAAGGCATTAGAGCCGCTGAGGACATCATTAGGATACAAATCTGTGAAGACGAAACCGTGCTAGTTACTAACAGGAGCTCACTAAAAGGTGCAAAGCAGAAATCTTTGCTCGGTCTTTATCCTGTGTCGATTCCACTTGGAAATTCCACGACCAGTGCGAGCGACTATTAGCAGATATTGATTCGTACCCGTTCTACATTACATTCCTTAAAGATATCCTTTTGGAAACGACAGAATGTTTTCGGCAGTCGTGTAGGACAAAGTGAGATCTTAGCTAGGGTGTTCGAGGCATCGTCGAAACATGTTCGTGGTGCGATCTGCCAGACCCTCTTGGAAGTACTTCGGGAGAAATACTGATACAAGGCAATTCCGATCGGCATATACAGGGCTCCAGCACCCCGCTCAGCCACGGATCAAAATAGAAAACTTCACCAACACCACAAAGAATATACGGATAATTACAGGAATAAAGCTAAAACTATGCCTTCCAGTAATAGACTCCTAAGACTTTTTATGTGCATTTAGGCCATAAAACTTGCACACTTTATGCCTGTCAAGACTTCTGTTCGGTCGTTTTTTTTTTAGAAATGAAAATCTCATATGGCTTCTTTTGCATCTTCTGTCCTACATGATGGAGGTTCCTGAGATACAAAACGGCATTGTTTCACTAGCGCCCCATTAGAATAAAAAATTTTGAAATTCAAAAAGAAAATCGAATACTGAAAGAATAGTTGAAAACTAGAAAGAGACAGATTCGAAGGGTGTGTCAACCCTCGCTGGGTGGTGGTGACCGGTGGCTCACCACTTTGCAAGCGAGGGACCTTATCCTCGCCCTGATCTAGCGAGGGCAAGCAGGCCCTCGCCTGCTCACAACTAGGGTGCTTTGGGCCCTCACTGACGAAGGAGGCCTTCACCCAAATCTACGACCTCTGTTTCTTGTCTCTTTCTATCCATTTATTTGTTTAATTTTTCTCTTTTTCAAATGTGGCATCTATTTTGCGCCACATCAGCACCACATGTTTGCAAAAGAAAGGGAAAGATTGGTAAAACAAATACCACATAATATAAGGACTTAAAATCTGAACCTGAATAAGTTTTATGACTTGAATACACAAATAATTTTTTTTTTTTTTTTTGAGACTCGAGAGTTGAAGAAGCACAAGTTTTAAGACTCTTGGTGTTAATTCCCCAAGAATTGTTCAGAAAGATAAGCTCTGCCTGATGTATGAAGTGAAGTGTTTGCCACACTACTTCTGTTTATAATACAAATTTAACATAACCGGTGGGCAACTGCACACCTTGAAGGTCGTTAATATAGATCTACACTGAATTCGCACTCCGAAACTACAAAAATGTAACAATGATAACATTTACAGGAGGTAATGTATAAGTTTTTTGAACAAATGGGCATCTGCATAGTAGAGAATGCATCAAAACTTTAACAAGGAATTACTTTGGTTGATCAATTATGAACACAAATACTCACCTCGAATGCTCTGTGTCAACCAGCGGTAGTTCAGCCTTAATGATAGGTCTCAGCTCTGCAGTTTCGTCCTTGTATTTCCTTTTAAACTCAGGCAATTCTGCATTTCACTCGGCTTCAAAAGCAGTACGATTTCATTTAGAGGGAACCAAGGAGGTACTGCCCCTATACAACATGGCCTCACATAGAAGTTGCCCGTACACAAATTCATGCGCAAACAACTGTTTCTAAGAAGTTGATTATCCATACCAAATTGGTCTCCCTCACACAATAGAGAGAGAGACGTTCTTTTGTTATTTATTCACTTTTTATTATCATCAGGTACATGGAAAGCACATTTGGCCATCCAAGGTTCTTCATTGCTGCAATTTCCTTGGCACTACTATGTACACTGTAGTAGTTGGCCTTGTCAGGTTAACCATAACCTACAGTTGTATTTCCATTATCAAAGAGTCAAAAGACGCTGGGAAAATGGCATTGCATTCAGAAAAAAGATAAAAACAATAATTGCAATATGCCAACAGATTTTCTCCTCCTTCGTGAGTTG
Source organism: Eucalyptus tenuipes (assembly GCA_014182365.1). NCBI lineage: Eukaryota > Viridiplantae > Streptophyta > Magnoliopsida > Myrtales > Myrtaceae > Eucalyptus > Eucalyptus tenuipes. The sequence goes on along the minus strand of CM024539.1, from coordinate 18,959,599 downwards.
CCCACCTGGACTCTCATGTTTGTATTTTTACCAGTAAAGTACTCAGTTAACAGATTAAGTTTGAAAAGGGGGGGAAACTCCCAATTTCTCCGTGTAGTAACAGCTAGAAAGCTAACTTCTTTCCCTTAAACATTTTCCAGGTGTGCAACAAAATCACCATTTGCAGTGGATAACTAACCTCAATCAAAATAGGCTTGTCTTTGAAAGCCTTTGCTTCCTTGATGACAGCAGAAAAATCATAACCAATGTTTCCATTTTTCGCCCATATAACATGCCAATGTAGAATGTCAAACCATTTGTCAACACTTCGGTGAATGCAATCTTCTTGTCAGCGTCAATAGAGATGCGGTCGTCATCATAGAAACAATCACCTTCTGAAGTCCCCACAGCTCAGCGAGCAACAAGCTTCATTTTCCTTACCTTCTATTTGACAACCATCTCCGAAAAAATATCATATCTAGAGTGAAGCAACATAAAAATCATTTAATCACACTACAGTCTATACCTTCCAAACAAACAAAAGAACAATATCAGGAATCGGAGCAGAGATTTAATGGAGATGCCATGCGAGAGACTTCATTCAACAAACCTGAGCCTGATAGATCCCGGTGATCTTCATAATTCAATTTTTAACCAAGCACCTACACCATGCTCAAAACATGTTAACAAATGAGACTTAGGAGAATTGCACAGATCAGCTAAAGTAATTAACGACAACAAAAAGCAACCATCTTCAAGTATGCAATGACATTAACAATTGGGAAGAGCTTCCTATGTAAAACTCAGTTACACATTAAAGTACATGATTGTCAGCTTTTAGATGTAGGTGCACAGTGATTGGCTCAGTCATTTGTACAATTAATGTGCTCATAAAGAATAATTACTGTCTTCCATGAGGCCACAAATTTGAGTTATGTTGTGAGTGACTCTTTGGTCAATATGTGCCGTAGGCATGTGCTATCTCATGTGGAGAGACTTCAAAAATTCTACCTTCCGATGACAAGCTCGTACACCTAGGGTGGAATGAGTTGCTATAGCCAAAACTTCAACATTTTGTAATGGGTATGAATCCCTTATGGTGACATCCAGAGGGAGCTGGTCACACCTCCCCACCCATTCACTTAACAGAAGAAAAAGAAGAACCACCCTAGCTAAACTTTAATAATTTCACTGATATCAATTACATTAATCTGCTGAATGTTTTATATGCATTTATTAAGCAAAGCCTTCCGTCAAGATGATAGTGTCATCCACACATTAAGTTGCAACCAACAGCAACGGATCATTAGTGAATAGCCAATCTGATATGAAAAGTATATAGAAAAGGTTGAACAAGAATATGGGAGAGTTTAAATTCCTGAATATTTCACAGAAACAGATAATTGCTATGGCATATGATGATCCAATCGAGACATAGATCCTGTTGTGCACTCTCATCTCAACCCTAGGTCTTGTTTAACCTTTAGGAGCAACAGGATGAAAAGACAGCTTTTTCTGTCTTATCAACCAAAAATTCCAGCAAGTAGCAAAATTAGATGGCGTGAACATGAGCAATGGGATATAGGAGAATCAGACTATCGCGCAAATAAACATGACTAACTTTAATAATAAAATGGTTGAAGAAATCCTACCTTAAGTGCATGCCAGTAAATTGACTGCTTTTGAACTTCAAGATCTTAATCAATGTTTTCACAGAACAAAAGCATTGGTTTAGCAAAGTCAAAGCATAGTTGTAAAACTCAGATCCCAGCTTTTGCAGATCTTCATCCAACCTGTTCGCAGGTTCCTAGTCAAACGAGGAGATCGAATGGCTGCAAACCAAGAAGGATGGTTAGAACGTGTCAAATCAAAAGCCAACATAATTACACTTGAAAGGGAAACCAATAAAACTAAAAAGCATAATCTGCTCCAAAGCTTCTCGGTTTGGCATAAGTTTTCCTCAAGACATTTTTTCACATTTCTTATAATAATTCATCAAAACAGGTTTCAAATAAACTGTTACATTTCTCTATTTGAAGTTTTTATAATTGGAATTAATAGCTAACATCTACCAGCATGATCATCCATTGCAAGGTTCTCAATCATAACTTTAATTAGCAGCCCCAGTGGCTTGGTGTGGAATCATTGAATTCTCAAAGGACTAAAGGCACGGAGGGTCCATTAACTATTGCAAAATGTTCAATCAGTTCTCTCTACTTTTTTTTTTCTTCTACTTCTTCTTCTTTGTTGCAATTGAGTCCTTAAACTTTATTTTTCTACTCAAATTGGTCCTTTTGAGAAAAAAAAAGGCGGAGATGCTGACATGGCCATCAAATGCAGTCGAGATGGGGCCTCATTTCATATTTGTAACGGGTCAATGCATCTACTCTTCCTTTTCTGGCACCTTAAATAGCAATTAAAACATACAAAAGTGTTTTCAAAATTTTAGAGATATGTAACAAAAAAAATCAAAAGATCATTCTACCGAAATGCATCCGTCTCCATCAAGTAGGTTTGAACAGCATTCTGGAGAGTTCACATTCGTTGTTTAACAAATAGTTTCTGCTTAAAAAAATAATTCGTGAAATTTTTACCAGAGATCTCTTACTTTTGCCTACAGTTTCTTCACTCACCTCTACAATCTTTCACCGAGCTTGCAGAGAATCTGCAGTCTTCGATCTTTTTCACAGGTTGCCACAGAAGCACGCCTCTCCAAGTCCCCGACCTTCACAACGTTCACCACCTCAAGGTCGAGCACTACCACCCACTTTGATATTCTTTGACGACATAGGCTATGACCCTCGCCTCAGATCTGGGTGAAAGTTGCAGATCTCAGTGAAGGCCACAGCCATCACTGCCAGAGAAATGAGGGTCGCTAGTGGCAAGGTGGCAGCAACTCTGGCCAGCAACTAGCAAAGCCAGTGATGACCACAACCTTGCCTGGCTCTTTTTTTTTTTTTTTTTTTTTTTTTTTGAGCACACAAAAGTAGCGGCAAGGGCTGCACCAACTTCACCTGAGCCCGGCAAGGAATGCTCTCCCCCACCAACGCATGGGTGGCATCAGTCCTGCTTCTGCCTTAACTGTAGCTACCATTGTCCTCGACTTCTCCTCTGTTTGAATTTTCCTTTTCTTTTCCAGATTTCAATTTTTCTAAAATCTTGAAATCAACATTTTTCAATTACCATGTAAGATGCCATATAACGTGACATGCCAACATTTAATAGCCACATCAGCATCTCCATTTATACTTTTAACAGAAGGACCAATTTGAAGAGAAAAAAAAGTATATATTTCAGGAACCCAATTGCACAAGGACAATAATTGAGGGACCTGATTGACCGTTTTGCAATTGTTCAGTGATCTCCAGTTGCTTTGTTTCTTTCTCAAAGTTCAAACACTTTCTTTAGTTAAATAATTTTTTCCATAAGCTCACCCACAGCTGCAGATTGCTCAACATGAGTAAGCTGGATAGGTCAATTGAAATGCATCATACACTATTATTCCATCAAAAGTCAATTTTGAGCAAGAGTTTTCTGATTCCCTCTGTATCACTAGCAACTGCAAGTCAAGTTGTGAAAGAATAGTGTCACAACAGATCATCTGCACTGAATAAGCTGATATCTACCTGCAACAGACATACAAAATCAAATTTCCAAAAATGAATAACCCCAGATCCGGATAATATGGTTCCTAAACTGATTTTTGTCTAGGACACAAAAATCATCACTTGTATAGGAATTCGAGTGCATTCCCTAGGAAAAAGCATGGTATGGGAGCTCAGAACTTTTCCATTGAGAGGAAGGAAACTAATTGGTCCAAATCAAAGATTTAATCGAAGTTATTGCTCCCACAAATGCCATCCATGTAAGTCTAGGATAAGTTGTTTGGGTTGTCTGATTATATGAACAAATTTTAATGTAATGGAATAGTTTTTTTTTTTTTTTTGGTAAGGTAATGTAATGGAATAGTTAGTGGACAGAAAAGTAAAAAAACCTTGAGTATTTCTGAAAACTTTCATGGTTCAGCTTGGGCACAAAAGGAGTGGGAATCAGAGTACAAAGTGCAACAGCAGCTCTATTAGTGCAACTCTATAGGTATAATTCGATTTCAAAGATGATGAAAGGAGAATATGAATATCATTTAAACACACAGGTGTAAGATCTCCCATGTCCCTTAACTGGATTATGAAACGATTTAAAGAAAAAAAGACCCAGTCACCAAAAGACACAGACAAATGATTCAAATAATGCACAGACAGGTTATACCTTGCTGTGACTTTGAGAAATGTCTCATTAAAGATCTAAGAGAAATTAATTGGGAATTAAAAATAAAAAAATAAAAAGTACAGAGTGTAAACTCACCATTTTTGACATCTTTCATGTAATAATGCATTCGAAAAAAGTTATTTTTTTGTTTAAATCATATACCCTTATTCCTTTGAAGTTATGAGAGATCAACATAAAAGTTATCCCACATGCAAACAACAACAACCACCACAATGACAGCAACAATAGTAACCAAAATCTGACTTCCTAACTTTCTAATGACAGCTTGAACCAACACAAAAAATTTGGGAATCGCACAAATAACATGAAATCTGTTAAGGAAAAATGGAGTGCGCACACTAAAATCTTGACAAAAAGAATATTAAAATGCTTGATCCCGAATTGTTAATTAATTATTTCCTGTCTTTCTATGCCTTTCTTGTCATCTCACTAGAATGAGCTAGAGCTTTCTATTCCATAGCAATTCTAAAAAACCCCCGAACTGAAATCTAAGAGGAAATATAAGCACAACCTGTCATGGCAAAAACAAATGGAACCTCTATGCCCAGGAAGCTGGTTATTGATGTAGCTTTTCAACCTGCAACATTCAACCATCAGCAACAAAGTTAATCAAGCCAATGATAGACAATGATCATTAAGAAGCATCCACATCAAGGACAAACCTGGAGCTTAATGCACCATACAATAGCAAAGGGCACTCTAGACAAAAGCAGGCATCATTCATGGCCATGTTGGGTTGAAATTGAAACATGACCACGTGAGAGATGTTTAAGCACCAACATGATCTTCATTACCTGGATGACTATCCTGCCATGGATCTTGTCTTTCCATCACCCACATAAGTAAACTTAGAACAACATAGATGTCTTCACCTCCATGATATTGTAACTGGTCTTCCCTGAAAGTGAATACATGATTATTTATCCCAATCCAACTACATCCTATTGTCTTTCTGACACCCCTATCTTTCATTGCCATCCTAACTCGAACAATGCCCTCCCATCTGCCCCTCATTTCATATTCCCTAGCTAGGACCAAATAAGGTACTGATGACTGAGGCTCCACTTCCATCATCCTTCTTACAACTTTTTCCATGAGTTCCAAATCTCCAAGCAAACTACAGAGCCAAAGCATCAATTCCCACATCTCATAATTGGGCTCATAAGGCATCTTTTCTACAACATCAACAATTTCTTGGAGTTTTCCACATTGGCTCAACAAGTTCAAGACACAGGTATAATGTTCTTCCGCAGGAATTATTGCATACTCTTCCTCCATGCATGAAAATGTGGCCATTCCTTCAGCAAAAAATCCTCCATAGTCACAGGCTTGCAACACGGCATATAATGTCATTCTATCTGGTGGCAGACCCACTTGAAGCAATTTCGCGAATAAACCTAGTGCCTCAATTACCTTTCCATTGCGAGTCAAACCCATAATCATGCAATTCCAAGAGATCAAATCCTTTGCAACCATATGAAGAAAGACCTTCATGGATGAGTTTACTAAACCAACTCTGTTGTACATATCCAAAAGAGAACTAGCGAGAACTACATCTGATTCCAAACCTGTCTTAATAATCAGGGAATGCAATTGATTTCCCTGCTCTGCCTGATGAAAAGAAACAGCACCCAGAACACTGCTTAAGGTAAACTCAGTCGGCTCAAGGCCTTTCCTCAGAACCAGAACAAAAAGATTTAGAGCAACTTCCCAATGGTCATGGCAAATGTAGCTTGAAATCATGGAATTACACAGAGCTATATCCCATTTTTCTACTTTGTCAAAGAACTGAACCGAATCCTCCAATCTGTTGCACTGGGAGAATAGATCAATGATGGCACTTGCAACTATTGCATTGGAAAGAAAGCCCATCTTTGTAGACAAACAGAAAAGTTGTTCACCCTTCTCTAGTTGTTGCAAGTTGCAACAGATTTTGAAAATCAATGAAACTGTAAACTCATCTGGAGATTGTCCTACATGAAGCATTGTGGTGAACTGCTCCAGTGCAGATTGACTTTGCCACGAGTTGCAAAGCCCTGAAATCAGCGAGTTCCAAGAAATGATGTCAATCTTTTCCATGGTCATAAATACTCTATAAGCATAGTCAACAAGACCAAGCTTCCCATACATGTCAATCAAAGAATTTCTGAGCACCACATTGTGTGCATTCATGCCACTCCTGATCATTTTAGCATGGATTTGCCTGCCATGATTAGCACATTGGACAAACGACGCCACCATGGAGTATGTGTACTCACTCGGTTCAACTCCAGCAGCTTGCATTTCCCAAAACAGCTCCAATGCATAATAAACAAACCCATTAGATGCATACCACGAGAGCATGGAATTCCAACTTACAACATCCCTTTGAGGCATTCCATCGAACATTACACGTGCCTTTCTAATGTCGCTGCGTTTCAGCAACCCTTTCAAGCAAATATTCCAGGATACCATGTTCTTGCCAGGGATATCATCAAACACGTTCAAGACATCCTTCATCGTGCCAAAGCACGCGTACAAATCCAGACATCGATTACCCAGAAATGTGTGGCGAGCAAGTCCGACTTTTATCAACTGCGCATGGATGGCTTTGGTATAATGAAGAGATTTCAAAGACAGACATTGATTTATGAGGTCAGAGTAGGACACTAGCGAGGACCTTTGCAGCCTATCCACTCGCTTTAGCAATGGGGACATACAATACTGTGGCCACACTTTCAATGCAGAGGTTCGTCTCGTCTGTGAGCGAAAACCATAACTATCCCGTCTTCCACAGTATGCCCACTTACAACACCGGTTCCTACTCCACACCCATGACCTTCGTTGGACTGGATAACGAATTGGAGATAAAAGTCCCGTCAAAGAATCCCGCTTTGTTGGGTAGCAAGCATTCAATCGGAAAGAAAATATCATGTACCGAAAGTTGACGATGAGCGACCCATAAAGGATTTTAGAAAGGCCTGGCAGTACCTCTTAGTTGCAGAGACCGAAATGCTCGACGAGGGAAGAACTGCGGCGCGACGGCGGAGATGCTCTGTATAGAATCTTCGACGCGACCGCGAAGAAACGCTCGGAGAGAAGAAGATACACAGGGCAGAAGAGGAGAGAAAAAGACACGGAAGAACATAGGAGCGGCTAGGCGGGAGCTTGTCTGAGCTCTCGTTGAAATCGGCTAATAGAAATACTCAGAAATGTTCTTCATTAAGAGTTTTCTTCTTATTTTTTTCGATATCAAGGATCCGCCTACTTACTTTACAAGTGCTCACGGCTCCGCCGGACACCGGCCAGTGACTATACTAGCACGGACCCTACCACTGATGGCCCCTACTTAAGTTGCAATCAACCAGTTGGGAATCGAAGTCAAGACCTCAAGATCGACGTGTAATGTTCGATGGAATGCCTCAAAGGGAGGTATGTTCTTCAGTGAGAGTTGTTTTTTTTTTTTTTGGTAAAAATCTTCATTAAGAGTTGAAATTTATTGTTTACAAAAAAATTATCAAATGAGAAAATATGAATACATTACGTACATACATATATACACACACATATAGTAATTCATACTTTACATTTTACAACATGCGATGTTTAGTTGCCTTTTTTGATTACTAATTACTAAGTCATGAAACAAGCATGCGTCATTAATGATTATGTTTCTTAATTAGTGATCATTTGACAAATTAATATTAACAATTGTCTGAATTTTTAGCACTAGTAGTCCCCAAAATTGAAATGCCATAAATTGGGGCTTGCCTGATCTTTCAACGATTGGACTGAAGTTTAAGTGGTGCTTAAAAATCTCAAAAGAAATTCAAGATCACATTTAATTTGACCTAAAATTTGATTTGTGATTATTCTCATTCGAATGAGGAAGATTGCAATGATTCAAAACAACTACAAGCACATTGGAAAAGGGAGACCTGAGCTCGACTTCATGAGCATTGACGTAAAAGAAGCAAATACCAAGGAGAAATCCTAGTGGGATCGTTCTCTCCAATTTCATACATCTGTAAGGTGTAATTATCCCTGAAGTCAAATGAAGGCCAACACTTTCAATGGTTATAGACGATTAAGGCTGTCCCATAGTCTCCAAGGCGGAAAGAAGGACAATACCTTATCAAGGTGTCGGAGGAAGACTAATAGTCTTTTTCTCTGAGCTAATCACTCATGAGATAACTAATATACCTGGTGAAGCCGTTAAAGAATTTAAACGCGACAGACTTGAGAATTCAATCAGAAGTCGACTACTCGACCGTGCTAATCTGCAATGGTCAATACGACACTATTAAAATCGATTAGAGACTAAAGATAGGCTAATTCAACAGAGACATGTAATTAAAGTGTGGGTGATTCCACCTAATTATAAAATTCGCATCGAATGACACTAAACCGATTTTTTTATCGTTTCTATACCCTGTGCCCGTATTTAAAACTTCGAGATTTTTACGACGATCGAGAGTAGCCCATGAGTCGGAGATGCACAATGTGAATCGAAAATAATCGACCACGAGTCAATTGTGCTAAAAATTCTTAAAGACTACCCGGTATATTAGGTCACGCTAAAATCGCGTCCGGTTAAAATTAATCACGAAATTGAACTCGGTTTCAGTAATCGAAAATTCTGGCATGTCACGATTTATTTTAGGAACGTCAACTCATCATTTGAAGAATTTTTGGCAAGCCTGGAATTTTCGGCGAAAAGTCAAGATTCGGCGAAATTGATTCAAGAATTCGGATGGACTAAATTGAGTGCACTTTTGGACTTCTAGTTGGATCATTTGGTGAGGGAAATCATGGAATTGATGTAGGTACCTTAGCTAGTATTTTTGGGTCACCAAATGGGATTGAATTGGAGGGATTTTGTGTGAAATTGGTGAGGGAGTTCATGAAATTCGTAAGCCATGGGGGCTGCAACATTTGGGACATCATCCTTGGCTTCTTGGAGAAGTTTTGGAGAGGATATGGCTGCTGATAAGGGCTGTGGACTTTGGGGGCTCACACTCAAGTGTTTTGGGATATTTTGGTGAGCATTGAAGGCTCTTTGCCCCCTTTCCAACTGCAGCTCCTTCTTCTTCTTCCTTGCCTCATTCTCCTCCATTGTTCTGAAACAAGAGTAGAGAACCAGTCTGCCCTCACCCAAACAGCCAACTCTCCCCACCTGGCCCGTTTCGCCGCCCAAGCTGCCGCCTGCCTCTGCCCGTGCATCCGCCTGCCTGCACCGCCTCCCGTCCGAGTCCTTAGTCGCGCACCCTGGTCGTCCACTCGTCGCCATCTGCTTGGCTGCCACCGTCGCCGTCCCTGAGCCGCCAGCTCTCCTCTACCTGCCCGCTTGGTCCCACTGTGCCGTTCCCACGCTAGCCAAGCAGCCCCGCCAGCTTCTTCGATTCAGCCACAGAACCGAAGCCCTTGTTGGGCTGTGGGCCTTCCAAGGCTATTTCAGGGCCTTTCCGAACCTCCTCGGGTGTCGTCATAGGCCCAAGTCTCGCTCGCCTTCGCGTCGCCGTCGCCGTGAACTCATCAGCTTGTTAAACCGATGAGTTTACCTTCTAAACCTTACTTAGGAGGTTAATTATGCTTAGAAGATGATTAGTTTAGACTAAGATTGGGTTAGGATGATTAGTTAGTGTAATTAGTGATTTAGTTAGTTAATTAGACTTTTTAGGTGGTTAGAATAGTTTAGGTAGAGGTTAATTAGATTATGTGATTTAGTTAGTTTAGTACATTATTTAATTAAGTCCAATTAGGTGGTTAGATTAGTGTATATAGCTTAATTAGTGATTTATTTAATTATTTTACATTTATTTAATTATTTATTATTTTCCATAAATTGTACCAGGATAGTCGGTCGTTAGAATTTCGTGCTGATTGTCGTGGTGCAGTTGGTCGGTGCAATTGAGTGTTAAATTGTGCAATTGAATGATGATTGTTGATTTTGATTTATTATTTCAAAATTATGGATTTTTGGTATTTAATTAGAAAAATACCGGGTGTCGATTTTTGACGCCAAAAATGTTTTTAAGTACTATATCAAATAGTGAGATTTTTAAAAGAAAGGATATCGCATTTTAAGGTTTAATATGATCGTGTACCCATGCACAATTATTTTACCAGGTGTTATTAATATAAAGAAAATAGGCCAAGTATATTATTTAAATGGAGACATTTGAGTGCAAAGTACGATGTCCTTGGCCGGGATTAGATGTGCGTGTGAACATTATGAGAACCTGTCACAAACGTTTACGCCAGATGATGCTCCTTCAAGAATGCTCATGTCAACGGATGTCGGTCGCAGTGGAGGTTAGGCCAATGCTCCTTCGGGAATGTCATTTAGAGGTAGATGTTGCCGTGCTCGATGGAGCGAGACAATGCCCGATTATGCCGGATGACTGCCGACTATTGAGTTGGCCGTGCCCGTGGGGCCGTAATTAATTGGAACACTTGAATGAGTGATATAGCTGTGCCGGATTATGGGGCAAAATTGTGTGGCACGGAATGGGACGTGTCATAACAATTTGGCCTTATAATCGGGACCCCGTGATTGATTGATTTGAAAGTGAGGCGTTCCAATTGTTAAATGCAATCACTGCATATATATATATATATATGTATGTATGTATGTTATATGAGTTGTACTGACGTGCAGGGAGGTGCTGAGGCGAGATAAGTCTTATGTGATGTGTGGTTAGACAGTCTCTAGGTGTATTATCTTTCTAATCAGGGTTTAGGGTGTAGACTCGCTGAGACATTATCTCACCCCGTCGTGGTTTAAATCTTTTACAAGTCCTTAGATGGAGGAGCGTCTTGTTCGATATGGGGTTCCGCAGACGATGGATTTTGAGTTCACTTTCCTCCCTATTCTCGGCACTACCTTGACTCGGGAGCTCGTTAAGTCCGTGGTATGGGTCGATGAGGGCCTACCTCAGTTGGTACCTCACCGATTCAAAGCATGGTTCATCGGGTTCCCTCAAGGGGGTCAGGAGGGTCCTTTACGGGGTTTTGACGAGCCTCCCATTGGGACTGGGGAGTGGGAGGCAGCGCACCTCATGGATCTCGACACCCCTAATGGTGTCGTGGTGGACCCGGAGCTCCCTGAGCCTATGGATGAGGAGTCTAGTGCCTAGATGGCTTAGTAGCTCTTTTTTTTTAAGTTAGGCCCTTGTATATATAGACTAGTTGTGTATATAAATCCGGATATTTATAAAAGGTGGTTTGTTTTATATGGTTGTTTTGCTTTTCTATTCCATGTTGATTGCTGTCTGGGGATTGTTTATTTCGTTTCCACATGTGCATGAATCGATTTGGGTTGGCGACAAATCCTGGGAACGTCGCAATTTGATCGACCACCGAGGGATGTGCGCGCGTTCGAGGTTTAGGGCGTGACAGTTCTCGCGCGTTTGACCCGTGGTCGATAATTTTCGACCCGCGTTTGTGCATCTTCGAATTACGGACGACCCTCGGTTGTCATGTAATCGCGAGGGTTCAATTACGTACCCTAAATATAATATCAATAGAAAATAGGTTCATTGTCGTTTGACGCGAATATCGTAATCGTGCGGAATCACCTGCGAATTGACTACGTACTTCTATCGAATTAGCTTATATCCATTCACTAATTGATTTATAACAGTGTAGTATTGACCCTTGTCGATCTTTATGGTCGAGCAGTCGATTTTTGATCAAAGTCTCTAATCTTTCGCATTTATAACCATTTACGGCATCACCTAATAAATTAATTAACTCGTGAGTGATTTGTTTAGAGTAAAATAAACATAAGCGCGTCGATGAAATAACTATTTTATATATTTCAAAATAAGGGCCAAATTTGAGGATATCACAACTCTTCTCCTCTTACAAAAATTTCGTCCTCGAAATTTGAACCACTACAACCCTTCCACAAAAAGGTGGGGGTGTTGACGTCTCATCGACTCTTCGCTTTCCCACGTGACTCTCTTCGTTTCGTGGTGTTGCCAGACCACTTTAACCAAGGGAATCGTCAAGTTCTACCCAGTTGCTCTTTTTGATCCATTATCCAAACCGGCCTCTCCACGTACGACACTCTCTCGTCGATGTCTATTTCCTTGAAATTTAGCACGTGGGTTGGATCAGGTTCATACTTCCTCAGCATCGACACATGAAAGACTTCATGCACTTGAGCAAGTCTTGGTGGCAACGCAAGACAATATGCCAAAGTCCCAATTCGCTCCAAAAGGGGCCGACGTACCACGGACTTAACTTCCCTTTCTTGCCAAAACACGAAATACCCCTCATCAGTGACACTTTAAGGAATACGTTTTCACTTACTTAGAACTCCAATGGCCTACACCGTTTATCTGCATAGCTCTTCTGACGACTCTAGGTGGTCTTGAGCCTTTCTCGAATGGCTTTGACGGCGTCGACTGATTGCTAAACCAACTCAGGCCTGTAATCTCACGCTCTCCAACTTCATCCCAATAGACAGGAGTCCTGCAGGCCTTGCCATACAATGCTTCAAATGGTGCCATCTTGATGCTCTGCTGATAGCTGTTGTTGTAGGCGAACTCAACTAGATAAAACTGTTCCTCCCAGCTTCCTTTGAAGTCCAATATGCAAGCTCGCAGCATATCCTCGAGGGTTTGAATAGTCCTCTCAAACTGATCATCCGTCTACGGATGATAGGCCGTGCTATACTGTAACTTCGTTCCCGGGGTAGTTTGTAAGCTTTTCCAAAAAGCTGCCGCAAACTTTGGGTCTCGATCTGACATGATCGTCACTGACATTCCATGAAGACGAACTATCTGTCACATGTACAATTCAGCATACTTGTCTAATGCAAAGTCCTTCCGTACGGCGATGAAGTGAGCAGACTTCATCAACCTGTCGACTACAACCCATATGAAATCGTTACCTCGCTAACTCCTCGGCAATCCCATCACAAAATCTATTGTGATATGTTCTCATTTCCACTCGGGAATCTCGAGAGGTTGCAAAAGTCCTCAAGGCTTGCAATGTTGTGCTTTCACTTGTTGGCACGTCAGACACTTGGCAACATGTTTGGCGATATCTGCTTTCATACCGTTCCACCAATAGTATTGGTGCAGATTTTGATAATCTTTGTGCTGCCCGGATGAATGCTATTACTGCTACAATGGGCTTCTAACAAAATTTCCTCCTTAAGCTCCACATTGTTGGGCATGCACAATCGTCCACGAAACTTTAGTATTCCGTCCTTAGTAACTTGAAAGTCAACTTTCCTTTTCCCGCATCCTCCTATAGAACTTTCTAGATTTCAGGGTCTGTCAACTGCAATGTTGTAATCTTCACATGCACTTTCAGTTCAATTCTGAGGGTGGCCATGAGACTTGAAAGGTGGCCTACTTCAAACTTGAAATCCGAATCTCGAACTCCTTCGAGTAGGATCCACTCTTGAACCATCATTTGCGCAATCGACGACTTCCGACTTAACACATCCGTGACCTTATTGGCTTTTCCAAGATGATACAAGATGTCGCAGTCGTAATCCTTGAGAAGCTCCATCCAACGACGTTGCCTCATGTTCAACTCATTCTGAGAGAATAAATACTTCAGGCTTTCATGGTCCGTAAAAATCTAGAATTTTTCTCCGTATAAGTAATGTCTCCAAATCTTCAGGGCGAAGATGATCGCTGCTAGTTTCAAGTCATGCGTTGGATAATTCAACTCATGAGGCCTTAGTTGACGGAACGCGTATGCAACAACTCTCCCATGTTGCATTAAAACGCAGCCCAATCCTCTATACGACGCATCGCTATAAATCTCATATCCTCCAGGACCAAACGGAATCGTCAACACGGGTGCGGTAGTCAACTTTTGCTTGAGCTCTTGGAAACTACACTCGCACTTATTCGTCCATTCGAACTTCTCTTCCTTCTTCAGCAATCGTGTCAAGGGCATGACTATCGCAGAAAATCTTTCCACAAACCGTCTATAATAGCTTGCCAATCTCAAGAAATTTCGGATCTCCGTCACCGTTGTTGGTCTCAACTAGTTTATAACTGCTTCAATCTTGGTCGGGTCCACAGAAATCCCTCCGTTAGAAATCACGTGACCTAAGAAAGCTACACGAGTTAGCAAAAACTCACATTTACTAAACTTGGCGTATAGCTCGTGTTCCCGCAAGGTCTGAAGCACCGTTCTTAAGTGTTGTTCATGCTCCTCTAGACTTCTCAAATACACCAAGATGTCATCAATAAACACAACCACGAACTGATCCGGGTATTCCTTGAACACTCCATTCATCAAGTCCATGAAAGCAGCTGGGGCATTGGTCAAACCAAACGGCGTACGGAAAGCCGTCTTCGGTATATTATCCTTCTTAATCCTCAACTGATGGTAACCCGTCCTTTGGTCAATCTTGGAAAATATTGAAACTCCCTGCAGCTAATTAAACAAGTCATCTAACCTTAGCAATAGATACTTGTTCTTGATCGTTACTTGGTTAAGTTGCCGATAATTGATGCAAAGATGTAATGAACCATCATTCTTCCTTACAAACAGAACTGACGCTCCCCAAGGCGATGCACTAGGACGAATAAATCATTTTTCTAACAACTCCTACATCTGCACCTTCAGCTTCTTTAACTCTGATAGCGCCATGCGGTAAGGAGCCTTAGAAATTGGCTTCGTCCCCGAGGCCAACTTAATCACGAACTCCATCTCCCTTTCTCGGGGCAAACCAGGCAACTCCTTAGGAAAAACGTTAGAAAATTCCTGCACTACGGCGATGTCCTCCATCCTTGGCTCATTAACTAATGTATCAACTACGGCTGCCAAATAATCTTGGCAACCCACCTCCAACAATCGAGTTGCCTCGAGTGACGAAATTAAGGTAATCGAGGGCCCTCCTCGATTTCCGACAAACTCAAAACTTCCACCCGCTAACGGGTTAAATTGAATCGCTTTACGATAACAGTCTATGGTAGCTCGTTGCTTGGTGAGCCAATCCATACCAATAATCACATCAAAATCAAACATTGCCAGCACAATCAAATCTATCCTTTCCTCTCAATCACCAATCACTAACTTGCAACCAGGACACCCTATCGCCGACAGCACTTTATCCTTTAACGGGGTAGATATACTAATGACTGCTTCCAACGATTTTGAACTTAACTTTGCTAACTTAACGAATTGCTCAGCAATAAATGAATGTATGGCTCTAGGATCAAATAAAGCATAGGCATCATAGTTGTTCGACTAGACCGTACCTATAACCACGTTCTACGAGTCCTTCACCTCCCTTCGGGTGATAGCATACGCCCTTCCTTGCATCGGAGGCCTACTCAAAATGCCTTGTTGTGCATTTTGCGACGCACTTCCCGTTGCCTATCCTATCTGCGGTAGTGGTGCCTGCCCTCCCATGGGTCTGCGCGGGCAGTTCTTCACCTAATGGCTATGCTGGCCACATCCATAACAAGCTTCCGTTCTAGCAGGACACAGGGTTCGTCCATGTTGCCTTCCACAAAATCGGCACACGCCATTCGAGTAGGGTGTCGGCTTTCCAATTCCACCCTTTCAACTGGGAGGAATGGAATACTTTCCTCCAGTCATTGGCCTCTTTCCAAACCAGTTGTTATTTATGTTGTGCATAAACCGCTGAAAGGGCTAGTGAATACACCTAGAGGGGGTTAATAGGTGTAAATAAAAAAATTTCGCAAGACTTAATGAAAGTAAATTGATTTCAGAAGAAGTTAGACCTTAAGTGTATTTCAACTTTAAGCAAATAGACAATCAGTAAATAATAGTAATAAGTTTAGGGATAAGAGAATATGAACACAAAGTTTATAGTGGTTCGGCTTTGGTCAAGCCTACGTCCACTCTCCCCGCTGACAGCCTATTGGCTGGATTCCACTAAGAATCAAAAGAGATATTACAGCTTGTGATCTTGACTATCACAATCATGAGTCTCAATAGAACTCTCACACAGTCTCACTAAGAATTTCTCTCTTTTGTATACAATGTTCAGCTCGATGAATGAAAAAGCAAGAGACTAGAAAGCTTCAGACTTTGGAATTCTCTTTCAAGCACCGTATCGAACAACCAAAGAGTCAATCCTTAAATACTCCTTCATGCCTTCTTGACCGTTGGCACTTTCCAAAGGAATTCTTCCAATCTACCCGTTGGACGGAATCAATTAAGGTGATCTTGAGTCGTTGGATGATTTGTGTTGAAAGCCCGTCAATCCTGTTAGCCCATACAAATCGGGATATTGAGTTTCCATAAGTAGAACCTTCCAAGTTTAGCTCGCTTTTCACAGATCTTCATATTGGAGTAGCTTCCAATAAGAATAATCAATCAAGTAGAGGTGAAATCCAGCTATAAGATTTTCCAATAATCATACGAAACGAAACTTTGAAGATAAACTTATATCTGGATAATGATCCTGTAGTTTGATAAATCTTCATACTTCAGTTTGGAACTGTCAATGAGGATAGACTTTGAGATTAAAATCCGATGGTCTATCGGTCTTCAGACTTTGATGATCAGATATAGACTTGGAAAGCTTTTGTCAACTTCAAAATAATAAAGGAGTTTTCTCTAACAATCTCCTCCTTTTTATGGTGACAAAACTTTCCTGCAGATTTGGAAAACTTCTTGACCTGCAAAACAGTACTTATATAATATCTTATAAATTTAATTAGGACTTTGAAAACCTCGATTCTGCATCCACAGAACACATATTAGTCCAAACCAGTCATAAGTAATATCACAAACTTGGTCACTGCACTGCAAGCATCAAACGATTAAAAATATCCAAAGTCAAAAGTCAAACCAAACCATAATAAAAAAGTCCACAGAAAGTAAAGTTCAAGCTCAAAGTCAACCAAATAAAAACTAAAATGCAAATTGCACTCAAACTCTCCCCCTTTTTGTCATCAGCATAAAGTGGAGACAAAAACAATTGAAAAGAGTTGGTTTGAATTAGGGCTGCTTGGGGATACGAACGAGCTGGAAATCCCCCATGGACTTGATAGTGTCTTCAAGCTTCTACAAAGACTCCTTAAGCTATTGAATATCCACACCCTGTGCCTGTTCTTGCTTGAGGGCTTGAATCTGTTCTTGAAGAGAGTCCTAAATGTCTTGAAGACAGTCATCATGTGCTTCATTTCAAACTCAAAAGCATATTGCTGTCCCTTTAATTCCAAAAGAAGCTCCATCACTCACTGAAAATCTACAGAGTGATCTATAGTAGTGCTGGGTGCAGCCGAATCAGTTACGGGAGTTTGAAAGTGAGGGGGAACATCAGTTGTTCTATCGCCATGAGTAGGAGTGTA
The DNA here is from genome assembly GCA_014182365.1 of Eucalyptus tenuipes. Lineage (NCBI taxonomy): Eukaryota > Viridiplantae > Streptophyta > Magnoliopsida > Myrtales > Myrtaceae > Eucalyptus > Eucalyptus tenuipes. Next base: position 18,942,047 of record CM024539.1, on the reverse strand, counting down.
TGCCTCGAAGTATGCTTCAGGAAATTGAGAGGCATAGACCTCTTCTGGGTCTGGTGGAGATCTACTAACATCGCTAGCAAAGATGGGTGAAGAAGTACCTCGTTTTTCAGCATCTCCCCCTGTCTTCATGCCTTCAGGTGGAGAAGTTTGGTCTTCTTCTGCTTCAGCACTGTAGTGATGTTGTTCTCTAGTCTTTCTACTCCTTGTTTTCTCCGAATCATCAGACAAAGAGGCAGCTAGTGTTGGTGCAAAAGAGTCATCGCGACTCCTTTCTTCTTCCCTTCTTCTTCCTTCTCTTCCTTCTTCTCTTCTCTTTGTTTATGACATCCCAAATTTCACCGACCTTCATTAGTGTAATCAGAATCATTAGGAACTTAGATTAATTTAGATTGGGCCAGAAAGTGAACCCGATGGACCGTGAGGAATGTGTGGGCTCGAGAAGTAAGCGGGCCACACGAATTTTAGAATTGGGCTTGATAAGTCGAATGGAAGAGCTGGGCTTGGGCTTAGCTTAGAGCAGACCAAGATTTAGAATTGTTAGACTGGTAAATTTAGTTTAGTGGGCCAGATTGTTATAGATTGAGCCTGTTGGGCCACAGACGGATATTTAGGCCCGAGTGATTTTATTTTCAATTTAGTTTATGGATTATAGTTATGATAATTTGATTAGTGTTTGTAAATGCTAATATCGGTTTTTAACTTTAGCATTTATTGTGATGAATTCTCTATAGACTAACACTAAATAGTTAATATGTCAAATAATTTCATAACTTTATAATAGAATTGAAATCTAATGGAATCGAACGGGAATTAAGTGAAAAAATTAGAAACTAATGAACCGACTAACAACACGGATTAGAGATTAATTAAGATCGAGTGACAAATGGCGAAAGAGATCATGCTTGGAGGCCACGACACTTCTCTCTCTTCTCTCTTTGTTTTTCCTCATCACCCACGGTTTTCCACTCCCGAAAAACAAAACCCAGCAAACTCAAGGAGACATAATCATTAGCAAAATCTAATGATTAGCCTAGCCTAGGGATTAGTCTATAGCTCCATTTCCCCTCTTAAGTCTTGTAACCTCTCTCTCTCTCCAAAACCGAGAAACCCATCTTCTTCTTCTTCTCGTTTTCCCTCTCGGACGAACAGCGACAAGTGAGAGAGAGAGTTCTTGCGAGAGGGTGAACGGCGAGAGGAGAAGAGGAGAGAAGGATCGCCCTCTGCCGTGCGCGTGCTACCGCCATCGACGCCGCTCGTGTTCGCTGTCAAGCCACGCCCGAGACCCTTCGAGCTCTTTGTTTTTGCTTGTCGTTGAGCCGTAGGTCTTGAGGCAAGTAAAAGTCCATTAACGTATATAATGCAAAGCCGTTATTGTCTAAAGTAGTGCAAGTAGACCGGAGAAGGTCTGAATTTGATATTGCATGTTGCATTTGAGGCTTGCATGTCTCGAAATCTAATTGTGAGTGAGCTGTGGTTGTTGAGTGAGGTGTAATGGTGTGTGCCGAGTGAAGAAAAGGTGATGCATGTTGAGTTACATGAGCCGAGATGTGAGTATGTACTTTGTACCGAGTTGTGAAGGATTCTAGGTGAGTGAAAATGTACTATGACTACTCCTAGATGCTGTGTAAGTGTGTTGAGATGCTACATGACGAATTTGTAGTAAAACAAACGGTTTGATTGAGTTGGAAATGAAGAGAAAAGCATTAGATGTTTTCTGTCTTAGAGGAACATGGATAAAAAGTCGTTTATATTGTGTCGCTTTAATTTCTAGAGATGAAGACGAGGAATAGAATCATTTTACTTAAGATAACATCCATTAGATTGAGTTTAACTCATAGTTATAGCTATATGAATACAAGAACGTGTAGATAGAAGCAATTCATTTTAAAACAGAAAAACTGTTCCGAAGAAAACAGCCTAACCTTTGATGATTCCACGAATTTTCTGTATTTATATAGATAGAGTTGAACTTCGAATCCTTAATTAAAGTTATAGGAAATATCCTTAGGAATAACATATCAAAATTTGAGAATAAATGGACAAATTTTGTTTGGTAAAACGATTTTCTCCGTAGATACTAAATCCGGACGTCATTACTGGATGTTAGTAAAGATTATAGCAATTACTGCTCTTAATACAGTGAGATATAGACTTTGGTTTCTACATGGAAAATGTCAATCTATGTCTCTAATTTAACATACTAAAATTTCGTAGTATTTGGATAAATGGTGATATACTTTCTGTGTCTGAGTTCATGTGGGGTTTATTCAAAAATTTTTACAAAAACTGTGCATCTTGGTTTTCAAATTGTCTTTATTCCGAATTTGCTCAATTCATCCCAAAAGTGAATGCATCATGAGTTGTCATTTGACATGGTGGTTTTTAGCATTTGGCATGGCATTTAAAACCAGAGGTTTTCAATGAAAACTCATGAGATTTCAAATGTTATTGCATCCAAATGTTTTGGTTTTGAGATAAATTAAGATGTTAATGTTGCCGTCGGACCTTTGGGTCGATGATGCCCCGGGAGTGTCGGGATGTCCGGTGGTACGTCAGTACATAATTCTGGGGGATGCCCGGTGGTATATCGATACGTAATTCCGGAGAGTGGGGGTAACCATTTTCATAGCAAGCCCCAGAGTTTTCCCCGGGAGTGTCGGGATGCCCAGTGGTATATCGGTACGTAATTCCGGGGGATGCCCGCTGGTATGTTGGTACGTAATTCCGGAAGGCAAGAGTAACCATTTTCATGGCGAGCCCCGACGATTCCTCGTGATGCCAAGTGGGATGCGAGATGACCAGAGGTGCAACGAAACACGCTCTGGATGCCCGGTGGCCTAGTGGCGGAATGCCAAAGGACTTCGCGATGCTAGGATTGGGTGCGAATGCCCAATCCTTGGTCCTCTGGGGGGGTGAAACCTTTTGAATGTTAAAACTGATGGCTCTACTAAGTGTGTGTGTGGTTTGGTTTTAGGACTAAATTGTGTGGCATGGAATGGGACGTGTCATAACAGTTTGGTTCTATAATCAGGACCCGTGTGACTGAAATGGTGCATCTTAGCTTCGAAATTTCACTTGTCATTGCATTGAGAGGTTTTATGAAAAGGATACACATCACTCATTGCCTTTGATTATACATGTTTTGTCTATCTTGCATGAAATTAGATTATGATGGCTACGGACTATATAGTTTAGTGGATCTTTTACAGCTGAATGGTTGTACTCACCCCTTTTAGGGACTAACATTTCAGACTAGACAAGATACCTCTGCTACAACCGCCATCAGCAGATGGACCGAGTGGTTGGATATGACTGCAAAGAGGAGGACAGCAGAGGAAGGAACTTTTGGACGCCAACACTGATTGATGGACTTTAAGTATACGACTGTTGGAAAAGTTGTCGGTCATCTTTTGATGTATAGCCGAGTATAGAAGACTACGGCATTTTGGTGTACCGACTAAAGATGTCCATCTAGTTTTATGTAAATAAAAGTGTTCGGCTTATTACCTATAAATGTGTTTAGTTGGTGTGCATCGCTTTATAATTCAGGACGGGGAATAGTTGAATGTGCTTCCGCTATATTTACTGCACAGGGACCGACTCAAAATAAATAAACCCCCAGGATTTATGAATTATAATGAAATTCCTTGGTATCAGAGTATTATACTATCAGGGTAAAGCAAGTGAAAGGTACGTGTGGTGACCCTAACGGATCGGGGGCCGTTCGGGGGTGCCACAGCAGGTGGTATCAGTGCTATGGTTTATGTGGAGTGATAAGGTGCCTCAGAAGGAAATGAGGATAGAATGATGCACACCATAGGATACTAACCAAGGGTAGTTGACTAACTTTGAACAACGGGTGATAGATTTTCACTCGTAGATCTCGGGTAACTATTGTGAGTTACCTTTGTGTGTCAGTGACATTTTTATGTTACTTATGTGACTTTAGTAACCCTTTTTATTTTTATTATTATTTGACCAGTGACATTGAGTCACTAATTGTTCCTGAGGCGAATGCTTAGAAAATTGTAGGAAAGTATGGTACGTATTGGGAGTTCCCATCCATTGAGGGATGAAGCCTCTGCTTCAAGGGCTGAACCCCGGATGGAAGATATCCTGCAGGCATTGGCCAATATAGGAAATTTGATGGAAAGACAAGCTCAGCAACAACAGCAACAACCCGAAACAGAACGTCACCCTCAAGGACTAGTGGAGCAATTTCTAAAGTTGAAACCACTTAAGTTTGTTGGAATGGGAAGTCCTGAGGAGGCGGAACAGTGGATTGATGGAATGGAACGAATTTTCCGGTTGTTGAACTGTAGCGATGTTGAAAAGATAACCTTGGCAGAGTACCAATTGGAGGGAAATGCAAAATTTTGGTGGAGAGCTTCAAAAGACACAATTTTTCCACCCGGTACTGACATAAACTGGGATGAGTTTGTTAGAGCTTTCAATAGGAAGCATTTTTCTGACTGTGCTAAGGATAAGAAAATCACAGAATTTGTTCAGTTAGAACAAAGGGAGCTGACAGTAGACCAGTATGAAGCCAAATTTTCTGAATTGTCTAGATATGCTCCCAGATTGATTGAGGATCAAAAGGAAAAGGCTAAGAGATTCCTGAAAATGCTAAGGACTAATATCAGGAAACAACTTATGCCTCTGAACATAAGAGATTATACTGAGATTTATGAAAGGGCACGGTTAGTAGAGCAATAATTAATAAGAGAACAATTAGAGTCTAAGAGGCAATCGACCTTTAGTGATGTCCGACGAGGTAAAAGACCTTATCCTGATTGAGGTCAGCCCTGGGAATCTAAGAAAAAGAGTAACTTTGGGAGTTTTAGAAAGGCTTGGAGTGGCCCGACTTTTGGGAAAGCACCCTACCAGGATGGTATTTGCCAGAGGTGTGGTGGACAACATGGACCAGGACCTTGTAATGGCCAACTGAGATGTAATGGATGTGGGCAAATAGGGCACTTTAAGAGAAATTGTCCACAAGATGGGTCGCAGCCGAATGTCAGCCCGGTGCGACAAGTGCAGTAACATGCAGCTGGACCACACAAACCAAGGAATCCACAGAGGCCACCAGCACAAGGACAGGTGTACGCGGTCACCTAAGAGGAAGCGGAAGCTTCCGAAAATGTTATCTCAGGTACGACTTCTACAAATGGCAAGAAGACATATGCGTTATTTGACAGGAGTGACACGCATTCATTTGTGTCTGAGAAATATAGATTATGAGAAATAGGAACCAAATCTTTAGATATGCCTCTACACCACTGAAAGAGATGGTGTTGTTCACGTTAGTATGTGAGAAGTATAAGATAACCATAAAAGGGGACAAAATCTGGGAATGAACTTGGTAGTGATAGTTATGTATGACTATGACGTCATTGTAGAAATGGACTGGCTCTGTAAGCGATGGACTAGGATGTTGATCTCCTGGAATAGTGCTTATCCGTGCGCCAAGGATAAAACCGTGAGGCTTAATTTGGGATAGGCCAAAACGAATAATATCTTTGTAAATTAGTCCCTACTGAAACGAGACCCTCTAGTGGATGTGTAGTTCGGGTTTGAACCAGGCGAAGACTGGTGTACCTGCAACTACCCGGTCCGATGAGGGCGGGGAGTTGACGCCGAGGTCAGAGGACCTGAGCAAGGAGCGGCTCCAGACAGGCTTCTAGGATGGCAAAAGGGGGACAGGAATAAACCGAACTATGAACTGAACTGGGAGGGTAGTGTTTCTGGGATAATTTTATTAGAGTGGCGCAGTGGAAGCATGGTTAAGCTTGTAGAACTCTTGTTGTGAAAGAGAAGGATGGGTCGATGCGTTTGTACATTGACTTCAGGCAATTGAATCAGATGACCATTAAAAATAAGTACCCATTACCTAGAATGTATGACCTATTTGATTAGCTGCACGGAAGTTCGGTCTTTTTTAAAATTGACTTGAGGTCAGGATACCATTAGCTAAGGATTAAGAAGGAAGACATTCCTAAGACTGCATTTAGGACTCGCTATGGATATTACGAGTTCCTAGTTATGCCATTTGGACTGACGAATGCCCCGGCTGCATTCATGGATTTGATGAATAAGATATTTAAGCCTTATTTGGATCAATTTGAGATTGTCTTCATCCTGATATATTCTAAAGGACCCGAAGAACATGTGCAGCATCTAAGCGTGGTGTTGCAAATAGAGACCATTAGATATACCATAATGGAAATGGGACCCTGTAATGATGGTTTTCGTGCAAGGATTACCAAGGACATCAAGTGGTCACGACTCTATTTGGGTAATAGTAGATCGCCTGACTAAGTCTGCCCACTTCCTAGCAATTCGTGTAGATTGTCCGATTAATAAGTATGCTGAGATATATGTAAGCCAGGTAGTACGCTTACATGGTGTTCCTGTAATTATCACGTTAGATCGAGACCTAAGATTTACTTCAAACTTTTGGCGAAGTCTCCAAACTGCCTTAGGGACTAAGCTCTAGTTTAGTACTGCTTTTCATCCATAGACAGATGGACAAATAGAAAGAGTGATACAGACATTAGAAGATATGTTAAGAGTTTGCGTTATTGATTTTAAAGGAAGCTGGGATGAAAGGTTGAATCTAGTAGAATTTGTATATAACAACAGTTTTCAGAAAAGTATAGGCATGGCTCCCTATGAGGCATTGTATGGGAGAAGATGCAGGACTCTTGTATGTTGGGATGAGATAGGTGAAAAGAAATTGACAGGACCTGAGTTGGTACAAATCACTACAGAAGCTATTGAGATCATCAGGAAAAGACTTAAGACAGCCCAAAGTCGACAGAAATGCTACGCAAATAAGCGTAGGAGACCTTTGGAGTTTAACGTATGAGACCATGTATTCCTTAAAGTATCCCCGATAAAAGGAGTTTCACGATTTGGAATAAAGGGTAAGTTAAATCCCAGATTTATTGGACCCTTTGAGATCCTTGAAAGGATAGGAGATGTAGCTTATTGGCTAGCATTACCTCCTAAGCTAGAAAATTTGCACGATGTATTCCATGTGCTGATACTGAGGAAGTATTAGCCAAATCCTGGTCACATACTCGATCATGAAGCCATCAAAGTGGATGAGAAAGTGAGGTACCTGGAAGAGCCGATCCGGGTACTGGATCGAAAGGAACAAGTCCTTCGGACAAAGAAAATCCCTCTAGTTAAAATATTGTGGCAGCATAATGATATAGAAGAAGCCACATGGGAAAGTTAGAAAGAGATGAGGAAAAGGTACCCTCATTTGTTTATAGAGACATGAGTGATGTCAAATTTCGAGGACGAAATTTTCTAAGTGGGGGAGAGTCGTGACATCCCAAATTTCACCGACCTTCATTAGTGTAATCAGAATCATTAGAAACCTAGATTAATTTAGATTGGGCTAGAAAGTGAACCCGATGGACCGTGAGGAATGTGTGGGCTCGAGAAGTAAGCGGGCCACACGAATTTTAGAATTGGGCTTGATAAGTCAAATGGAAGAGCTGGGCTTGGGCTTAGCTTAGAGCAGACCAAGATTTAGAATTGTTAGACTAGTAAATTTAGTTTAGTGGGCCGGATTGTTATAGATTGAGCCTGTTGGGCCAGAGACGGATATTTAGGCCCGAGTGATTTTATTTTCAATTTAGTTTATGGATTATAGCTATGATAATTTGATTAGTGTTTGTAAATGCTAATATCAATTTTTAACTTTAGCATTTCTTGTGATGAATTCTCTATAGACTAACACTAAATAGTTAATATGTCATATAATTTCATAACTTTATAATAGAATTGAAATCTAATGGAATCGAAAGGGAATTAAGTGAAAAAATTAGAAACTAATGAACCGACTAACAACACGGATTAGAGATTAATTAAGATCGAGTGACAAATGGCGAAAGAGATCATGCTTGGAGGCCACGACACTTCTCTCTCTTCTCTCTTTGTTTTTCCTCATCACCCACGGTTTTCCACTCCTGAAAATCGAAACCCAGCAAACTCAAGGAGACATAATCATTAGCAAAATCTAATGATTAGCCTAGCCTAGGGATTAGTCTATAGCTCCATTTCCCCTCTTAAGTCTCGTAACCTCTCTCTCTCTCCAAAACCGAGAAACCCATCTTCTTCTTCTTCTCGTTTTCCCTCTCGGACGAACAGTGACAAGTGAGAGAGAGAGAGTTCTTGCGAGAGGGTGAACGGCGAGAGAAGAGGAGGAGAGAAGGATCGCCCTCTGCCGTGCGCGTGCTGCCGCCATCGACGCCGCTCGTGTTCACCGTCGAGCCACGCCCGAGACCCTTCGAGCTCTTTGTTTTTGCTTGCCGTTGAGCCGTAGGACTTGAGGCAAGTAAAAGTCCACTAACGTATATAATGCAAAGCCGTTATTGTCTAAAGTAGTGCAAGTAGACCGGAGAAGGTCTGAATTTGATATTGCATGTTGCATTTGAGGCTTGCATGTCTCGAAATCTAATTGTGAGTGAGCTGTGGTTGTTGAGTGAGGTGTAATGGTGTGTGCCGAGTGAAGAAAAGGTGATGCATGTTGAGTTACATGAGCCAAGATGTGAGTATGTACTTTGTACCGAGTTGTGAAGGATTCTAGGTGAGTGAAAATGTACTATGACTACTCCTAGACGCTGTGTAAGTGTGTTGAGATGCTACATGATGAAGTAAAACAAATGGTTTGATTGAGCTGGAAATGAAGAGAAAAAGCATTAGATGTTTTCCGTCTTAGAGGAACATGGATAAAAAGTCGTTTATATTGTGTCGCTTTAATTTCTAGAGATGAAGATAAGGAATAGAATCATTTTACTTAAGATAACATCCATTAGATTGAGTTTAACTCATAGTTATAGCTATATGAATACAAGAACGTGTAGATAGAAGCAATTCATTTTAAAACAGAAAAACTGTTCTGTGGAAAACAGCCTAACCTTTGATGATTCCACGAATTTTCTGTATTTATCTAGATAGAATTGAACTTTGAATCCTTAATGAAAGTTATAGGAAATATCCTTAGGAATAACATATCAAAATATGAGAATAAATGGACAAATTTTGGTTAGTAAAACGATTTTCTCCGTAGATACTAAATCCGGACGTCATTACTGGATGTTAGTAAAGATTATAGCAATTACTGCTCTTAATACAGTGAGATATGGAGTTCGGTTTCTACACGGAAAATGTCAATCTATGTCTCTAATTTAACATACTAAAATTTTGTGGTATTTTGATAAAAGGTGATATACTTTCTGTGTCTGAGTTCAGTTGTGGTTTATTCAAAAATTTTTACAAAAACTGTGCATCTTGGTTTTCAAATTGTCTTTATTCCGAATTTGCTCAATTCATCCCAAAAGTGAATGCATCATGAGTTGTCATTTGACATGGTGGTTTTTAGCATTTTGCATGGCATTCAAAACCAGAGGTTTGCAATGAAAACTCATGAGATTTCAAATGTTATTGCATCCAAATGTTTTGGTTTTGAGATAAATTAAGATGTTAATGTTGCCGTCGGACCTTTGGGTCGACGATGCCGCGGGAGTGTCGGGATGTCCGGTGGTATGTCGGTAGGTAATTCCGGGGGATGCCCGGTGGTATATCGGTATGTAATTCTGGGAGAGTGGGGGTAACCATTTTCATGGCAAACCCCAGAGTTTCCCCCGGAAGTGTCGGGATGCCCGGTGGTATATCGGTATGTAATTCTGGGGGATGCTCGCTGGTATGTTGGTGCGTAATTCCGGAAGGCAGGGGTAACCATTTTCGTGGCGAGCCCCGGCGATTCCTCGTGATGCCAAGTGGGATGCGAGATGCCCGGAGGTGTAACAGAACACGCTCTGGATGCCCGGTGGCCTAGTGGCGTAATACCGGAGGACTTCGCGATGCTAGGATTGGCTGCGAATGCCCAGAAGGATGCAAACATTGGTCCTCTGGGGGGTGAAACCTTTTGAATGTTAAAACTGATGGCTCTACTAAGTGTGTGTGTGGTTTGGTTTTAGGACTAAATTGTGTGGCATGGAATGGGACATGTCATAACAGTTTGGTTCTATAATCAAGACCCGTGTGACTGAAATGGTGCATCTTAGCTTCGAAATTTCACTTGTCATTGCATTGAGAGGTTTTATGAAAAGGATGCACATCACTCATTTCCTTTGATTATACATGTTTTGTCTATCTTGCATGAAATTAGATTATGATGGCTACGCATGATACAGTTTAGTGGATCTTTTACAGCTGAGTGGTTGTACTCACCCCTTTTGGGGACTAACATTTCAGACTAGACAAGATACCTCTGCTGCCACCACCACCAGCAGATGGACTTTAAGTATACTATTGTTGGAAAAGATGTCGATCATCTTTTGAAGTATAGCCGAGTATAGAAGACTACGGCATTTTGGTGTACGGACTAAAGATGTCCATCTAGTTTTATGTAAATAAAAGTATGGCTTTTTACCTATAAATGTGTTTAGTTGGTGTGCATCACTTTATAATTCAGGGTGGGGAATAGTTGAATGTGCTTCCGCTATATTTACTGCGCAGGGACCGACTCAAAAGATATAACCCCCAGGATTTATGAATTATAATGAAATTCCTTGGTATCAAAGTATTATACTATCAGGGTAAAGCAAGTGAAAGGTACGTGTAGTGACCCTAACGGATCGAGGGCCGTTCGGGGGTGCCACATTGTTCCTTCTCATTCTCTGTTCTTTGTAGGACTTACATAACTCTGTAAATTTCGTAAGGCAAGAGCTGAGATAGTGAGATCATCATCATCTTCTTCTTCGTCTTCTATGATAAGAGATCCCATTTTCTTCACTGGTTCTGTCATGGGCTCCTTACCTTTCCTTTTCTTTGCAATAGAGTCTTGCTTGGCCTTCACAGGGGACTTTTCCTTAAAGCGCTCCAGCTCCTTGCTCAGTTCCTTCAGCCTCATCTGAGAAACCATTTTGAGACCAATAACCATTGGAACAATGGTTCTCGCACAAAGAGGAGTAGGAAGATTGATCTTGAAATGCTTGAAGAGTTGTGAGATAAGCGCCGAGTAAGGAAGTTGTCCCTTGTCTTTTACCACAGTTCTATACATATGCATAAGAATTGTGTGAGGTAGGGAGAACTTATGGCCAGAGATGATTGCGTACATGAGCTTCGCTTTGGAACGAGAAACGTCTATCTTTGAGGTAGACTTTGGCCTGATGCAATTTATCACCACCTTATGAAGAAGAATATTGTAGGCATTCATTCTTGAATAAGAAATTTTGCCTTCGACCATTCTATCATCAACAATGGACAAGGTAGCATGGGCATGAAACACACCAATTGGTTGGGATCTTCCTCTTTCCATACCAATTAGGTCAGCCAAAGTGTCTACATCAACTACGAACTCTTTATCCCTCACAGTAAAGCTAAATTTATTCGCATCTATAAATAACATATTTGAATAAAAATAGGCAGTAAGTTCGAGATATGCTGTGACACCCCTTGACGGCCCCCGATCCATTAGGGTCACCACAAGCACCTTTTACTAGTTCTAATTAATATATCACTCTGATACCATTTATTTATAGCGGGTCCATAAATCCTGGGGGTTAAATTTTTTTTTTTTTGAAATTGGTCCCAGCTCAGTTCATATAACGGAAGCATAGTCAACTCTCCCTATCCCCTACTCCAACAATAATAATGCAATGCACATCAACTACACATCAGATAAAAAGATAAAGCCGAGTCACTTTTATTTACATAATCACGATGGACATCTCGGGTCGGTATGGCAAAAGGCCAAGGCTTTTAACTATGCTCGGCTAACTCAAAAGAACACGACCCTACATTTGACATATACACCCATCCATCATCTAGTGTCAGCTAACCAAAAAGTGTCGTCCTCCACCAGCCGTACGCTCGATCACACCCTACTCGGTGCATCAGCCGGAGGCGGCGGCAGCATCCCTATCATCACTCCATCACGTCGGACATGAACAGACAAAAACTCCTGGATAACAGGGCCATCAGCAAGACCCACATCGTACATAACCAAGACACGGACTCGGATAAACACCAGACCAGGTACACTAACACAGGAATGCTCCGGGCACTGCACCTCAACATCAGATGGCAAGCCATAGTAAGTACCACGCTTGACTGGTGGCAGAGGCATCTTTCAATCTGAAATGTTAATCCCCAAAGGGGTGAGTACAGCCACTCAGCAGTAAAGATCCACCAAACTACACGATGCGTCTGATAGAACAATCAAGGTATCACGAATAAAGTACATATCATCCATGCATTCGAGCATACCTCACCATACGGCCATGCATATATCACCATGCAACGTACATATACCACCATGCACTTGTACATTTATCATCAAGCAGCCATGCATATATCACCATGCAATGTGCATATACCACCATGCACTTGTACATTTATCATCAAGCAGCCATGCATATATCACCATGCAACGTGCATATACCACCATGCACTTGTACATATATCATCAAGTAGCCATGCATATATCGCCATGCAATTCATGCTTGCATTTCCATGAGGTTCATCCCATGCCATATGCACACATCCAAGCGCATGATTCAATTTTCAATTTTTATCTTTCAATTGGATCTCATCATTTTTCTTCCCAGGGACCAGTGTTTGCATCCCCCATTTATCTTTCGCACCCAACCTGGCATCGTGAGGAGCCTCTGGCACACACCTCCGGGCATCCCGACACTCCCGGGGCATCCGGCACACACACTCCAGGCATCCGGCACCCACACTCCGGGCATCCCGACACTCCCGGGGCATCGTCAGCTCACACCTCCGACGGTATCATCATTATCATAATTTATATTCACATATGTGTCTCATTGTCAACATGGCATTTGATGTAATAGTAACAAAGGTCTAATTCAGCTTTTTAATATTATATGTCATGCCAAATGTCACCACATATGTAGCAAAATCAATCACTCAAGACATTATATCTCATAGAGCAAATTCATTTTTTTTTTTTGAAAAATGCAGTAAATTTTCGAATAAAACAGAATGCACTCTTTTCGTTAAAATTCTTGAAAACTTAGTAAACAGCCTTAATAAATTCTAAAAAGATCCATATGCAAAAGCTGCAGAACACGATTAGTAGATACTTGATTTATAGGCTTAAAAGAGCTTCTAACCTGTTTACCTAAAATGCAAGGAGTGCATAATTCATATTTTCGATAAGTCAAATTTGGTAGCCCACGAACAAGCTTCTTGGAGGAAATTTTGGCTATTTGCTTCATATTGACATGACCGAGCTTTCGATACCAAAGATTTTCTTCATCTTGCATAGAAATTAGACACTGAGAGGTTTTTGGTTTTATATCCAGTAGATAGATGTTTCCATGTCTTCGTCTAGTAAAAGATTGAGACAAATCTTTACTAATTCTTGAGCAAATGCCTTCTTGTAAGTTGATTTTGAATCCAGTGTCACATAGTTGACTTATGCTGAGTAGAATATAGTTCAAGCCTTTCACTAAGGAGACGTTGTTGATTGTGAGACTTCCAATCTTGATAGTTCCACATCCAACAATTTTTCTTCTGCTATTTCCACCAAAGGAGACTTTTCCATCATTTATTTGAATGAACTTTGTAAAGCAATTTGAATCTCCTGTCATATGTCTCGAACAACCACTATCCAAATACCATTTGAATTTTCTCTTGATAGTGACTTGCAGTTATAAGAACATTTCAAGTTTCTTTGGTACCCATATTTTCTTGGGTCCAAGGGAGTTAGTTCCAAAAACAGTCTTTGCCCAATCTCTCTTAACAGGTCTCCAAACTTTAGGACAATCATTCTCAAAATGTTCTGAGCTGTTACACTTTGAATATTTGAGAGCACTTTGGCCAACAGGTTTTACAAAAACTTTTTGAAAATGATTTTTGTAAAAGGTTTTTATATGTCTTTGTTTGATTCTATCTTTAACTTTTGGAAAGTCTATTAAAGGAATAGTTTCTGGTGTCATTCATAAACCCGATTTGTTGAAATAAGGTCTTTGTATTGAAAGAATTTTATCTAACTTTTCAGATCCGTTTGAAAACTTCTTTGAGATATTTGAAATATCTTCTTTCAAAAAATTGTTTTCTTTTGAAAGAGAATCTGTATTTTCTTTCAAGACAATAAAGTTTTTGTTTAGATTTTCAAATTTTTTTCCAAGAAATTTCCTGTTGCTTCAATTTGGAATTTTCTTTTTTTAGTTCAGAAATTCTTTTAAGAGATACTTTGAGACCAAGACATAGTTCATCAATATATTTTGAAATTTAGCAAGAATTTCAAAATTACTAACCTCGATTTCCTTGTCTGAGTCTGAGTCTGAATCTGTTTCAGAGTCTGAGTCTGATTCTGAATTTGCCATTAAACAAATGTTGGCATATTTTTCATCACTTTCTTCACATTCAGAATCGCTCCATGTCTCTGCTTTGAGAGCCTTTTTGAATTTCTCTGTATTTCTTTTCTTTTTCTTCAAAAGAGGACAGTTGGGTCTGATGCGTCCATTTTTCTTGAATTCGAAGCAAATCACATCTTTGTTGGTCTCATTGTCTTCAGTTGATTTGTTCTGAAATCTTTGAGTACCTTGCTTCCTCCAGTTGTACTTTTTTCCTTTTCTGTTTAACTTTCTGAACTTCCTAATCATGAGTGCTAGTTCTTCATCGTCCAGGTCATCTTCTGAATCTGTATCATCAGAATCATCATTAGACTTTAAAGTAATTGACTTCTTACCTTTAGGATCTTCTTCCTCATTGATTTGCTCCGCTTCATAGGACTGAAGTGTGCCCACTAATTTGTCTACTGATAGAGGCACGATCCTCTGTGTTTCTCTAATGGAAGTCTTTATGTGATTCCAGTCTTTAGAGAGTCCTCGTAGCAACTTGTTGACTTTCATCTACCTTGAGATTGGTTGTCCATGATATGCAAGACCATTTACAATCTCTGTAAAACTATTGAACATATCAGTAATGGATTCTCATGGCTTCATTTTGAAAGCTTCATACTGTCCGAGTAGAATGTTGATCTTTGTTTCTTTAGCTCGATCAATTCCTTCATAAGTAACATGCAACCTGTCCCAAACTTCTTCCGTTATTTCAAAACATGAAATTCCGTTATTTCAGTAGAAGATAAAGCACAATATAAAGAGTAGATAGCTTTAGCATCAAGAGCTTGTCTCTTGGTTATGTCAGATTGTGTCATCTTGCCAGCATCTGCCACTTCCTTTCCACTTTCTGAAGTTGATGTATCTTTGGGAATAATTCCTTTTTCTACCACATCCCATTCTAGGGAATCTTTCGATCTTAGGAATGCTTTCATCTTGTTCTTCCATACATTGTATTCATTTCCATCAAAGTAAGGAGGTCTGGTGTTGCTTTGACCTTCAACCAGTCCTGGAGCCAAAATACTAGCCATAGATCTTTAGCTTAAGAAGTAAAACACTTCAACAGATAAGCACACAAGCTTTGATACCAATTGAAAGTGCTAGTGAATACACCTAGAGGGGGGTGAATAGGTGTAAATAAAAAAATTTCGCAGGACTTAATGAAAGTAAATTGATTTCAGAAGAAGTTAGACCTTAAGTGTTTTTCAACTTTAAGCAAATAGACAATCAGTAAATAACAGTAATAAGTTTAGGGATAAGAGAATATGAACACAAAGTTTATAGTGGTTCGGCTTAGGTCAAGCCTACGTCCACTCTCCTCGTTGACAACCTATTGGCTGGATTCCACTAAGAATCAAAAGAGATATTACAGCTTGTGATCTTGACTATCACAGTGATAAGTCTCAATAGAACTCTCACACAGTCTAACTAAGAATTTCTCTCTTTTGTATACAATGTTCAGCTCGATCAATGAAAAAGCAAGAGACTAGAAAGCTTCAGACTTTGGAATTCTCTTTCAAGCACCATATCAAACAACCAAAGAGTCAACCCTTCCCCTGGCACCTGTCAAAGCCACTATGCCGCTTCTCCAAGGAGCTCCCTGCTCAGGATCGCTCATCTCACAAGGTCCTTACAGAAACCTGCTTTCCAATTCTATCAAGGAATTAGAAATCTGAGCAACCCACACAAAACAATCAATCAATTACAAGCATAAGCGTAAGGAAAATGTTTTTCCTAACTAACCACCTCATAACCCATCGCACCTTATCACTCTAAACCTTGCCTAGGCTCTGATACCACCTAAACGGGGATGTCACGCCTCGAACCCTGAGTACACACACATCCCTTGGTAGTCGATTAAAAATACGACGTCCCAGGACGCGTCGCCGACCTATTCTTTTTATCTTTCGATGATACAATGCAGAAGCGACTTAAATAAACACCTAGTCAACCAACAAAATAGGGATAGTAAAACACAATAAAAGATTTCCTAAAATCAACAATTTATTTATCAACTGTTACCCCTGGGAAGTTTAATAATTACAAGCCTTTTAAAAAACTTTTCAGGAATTAGGGTTGACCTAAACTTCACTGATGGTGGGGCCAACCAAAAAGGTGTCGCATCTTGTGCTCACCATAACCACACTTGGCAGTTCTCTACGCTACGGCCTTAAAAAATGGTTAACAACAACGGGGTGAGATAAAATCTAAGCGAGTCAACTTCGTAAACCTCAATTGGGACGTAAATTCGTCTCAAAGGTAGACTAAACACGCACCACATATAAAATTACCTCGCCTTGGCACACTCCTGCATATTAACATGTCAACACGTCACATATGCCGTTATCAATATCATAAGCATAATCAATAACCAGAACACATAATTCTCATTCTCCAAGCATCCACACGGGTCTCGATTATAAGGCAAAACCTGTTTTGGCACGTCCCATACCATGCCTAACAGTTTTGCCCCATAATCAAGCGCAATGCATCACAATCATTCACACGTGTTCCGATTATTACGATCCCTCAGGCCATGGCCAACACAGGAGTTGGCGGTCTTCCGGCATGACCGGGCATCGTCCCACCCCATCGGGCACGGCAACGTCTAGGACCTCCGCCCAGACGGCATTCCATAAAGGAGCATCGGTCTGGTCTCAACCGCGACTTGGCATTCGGACCCCTGCCGGGCATCCGATAGAATCGGGCATCGCCCCCAAACTCCCGTTAGGTGATGGGTTCAATTAAATGACCACTCAAGCACATCATCAATCAAGCCAACTTTTAATGCCGTTATTTAGCCAAGAACACAATACTTTATTTTCAAATAATAAACTTGGGCAATTTTTCTTATTTAAAATCCCAGTAAAATATTTGTGTGTAGTCACGTGTTTGAAATTAACCCGTCAAACTTTGCACACTTCTATTTTAAAACTCCACTGTTTTATTTAGCATGTAAAATTTGGGTTCCAAACCCGACACCTTACATTTTTCTATTTAATTGCCTATAAAACATTCTTTTGTAATAATAAGAGAAATTATCATAGAGCAATCTATAACATAATATCGTATGTGCAAACAATCAAAATCACGCATAATCTCATCCAAGAAAACGAGTATAAAATTCTACTTAACTACTAATCTGTCACTAATTTTCGTTAATTGCGATTAATTAAATAAATCATGATTAATTAAATACTAAACACAATTTAATTAATCTAAACACGATTAATTAAACTAATCGAAATTATTTACACTAATCGTAATTAGATTTAACTTAAACTATTCTTAATCACAATTAAAACTAAACTAAGATTAACCAAGACTAATCACCATTAGTACTAAACTAACCACCCCCTAAACAAAATTAACGCCCTAATCCACGATTAGGAAATTAACTCACAGATTTTCATCGGCGGCGGGCTCACGGCAGCGGCGGGCTCATAGCAACGGCGTTGAGAACGTCACGCTAGCGGCTCGAACGGAGGCTCGACGATGGTGGTGGCGGCTCCTCAAGCTCTCGACCACCTAGGGTGGCTCGGCTTGTTGGTGGCCACGGTAGAAGTGACGGACGGCGCGAGCGGGCGGCAGCTACGGCGGTGACGGTGGTGCGGCCAAGGCGGTGGTGGTGATGGTGGCATGAAGATGATGATGCTGGCGGTGGTGTGGTGGTGGTGATGGAGGGTGATGGCGTGGATGATGGTGAAAAAAAAAATGAAGGAGATTGAGGGAAAAATGGGAGCAAAGGAGAAGGAGATGGGTTGTCTGCAGAGCAGGGAGAGAAAGTAGCATGGGGGAGAGGAAGAAGAAATAGGGAGAGAGAAGAAAATAAAGAAAAACCAAAAAGGTTTCCAAGATAATATCTCTAAATTCATCATCACATTCTATCTACATTCCCAAAAGTCTTCTAAGCCTATCCTTACCCCCCTCCCCCAAATATCTCCTTAATTCTAACTTCTTAAAAATAAAGCTTTTTGGTCAGCAAAATCCACTTTGACCTCTTCATCCGAATTCCATTTCTCTTTTCTTCTTGTCCAAAAATCCTCTTTTCCGAAAAATTTCAGACTCGTAAAAAATTTGACGAAAGATGAGACGACATCCAATAATTAAATCATGACATGCTCCAAAGCTCGATACCCATAATCGAATTAAATTTCACGGTTAAAAATCGATCGAACGTGACTTTAGTATGACCTAATCTATCGAGTAGCTTTTAGGGGTTCTCGCGCATTTAACCCGTGGTCAATATTTTTCGACACATGTTTGTGCATCTTCGAATCAGGGACGACCCTCGGTTGTCATGTAATCACGAGGGTTCAATTACATACCCCGAATATAATATCAATAGAAAGTTGGTTTATTGTCCTTCGATGCAAATATCGTAATCGTGCGGAATCACCCGCGAATCGACTAGTACTTCCATCAAATCGGCTTATATCTGTTTGCTAATTGATTTGTAACAGTGTAGTATTGACCCCTGTCATCCTTATGGTCGAACAGTCAATTTTTGATCGAATTCTCTAGTCTTTCGCGTTTATAACCCTTTACAGCCTCACCTAATAGATTAATTAACTCGTGAGTGATCATTCAGAGTAAGATAACCATAAGCGCGTCGATGAAATAACCATTTCATATATTTGGAAATAGGGGCCAAATTTCGGGATATCACATTGGCCTTGTCGTTAGTGAAGCTAGAGTTAACCCTAACTTTTCTGACCCTTTTTGCTCATAGGTCGTGTAGGAGTTGTATTATGTTGTAGGCTTGTAAATGTTAAACTCCTTAGGTTAACAAGTGGATAAATAAATGTGTGACTTTTGAAAATCATTTGTTTCATCATCCCTGTTTTGTTAATTGACTTGGTGTTTATTTAAGTCGCTTCCGCATGCATTTAATCGAAAGAACAAAAGAATGGGTTGGCGACACGTCTTGGGACGTCGCAATTTAAACGATTGCCGAGGGATGTTCGCGTGCTCGGGGTTCAACGCATGACACTTTCTTTCCCACGTCTCCTTTCAAAGTAAAGGCCTTTGCATTCCTAATCTGGTAGGGCCAAACGCCTTGAAATCAATCATTGTCTTGTCAGGTTAAGGTCAGCTTTCTTGTTTTCTTTTACTAAGATGATTGGGCACTACACTGTGGTATAAGTGAACCTCTGTCATGCCCCGAACTTCGAGCGTGCAAACATCCTTCGATGGTCGATAGAATTGCGACGTTCCCAGGACACGTCGCCGACCCATTTGTTTTATGCACATGAAAAGTGAACTAATAAACCCCAGACAACAATCAACACAGGGTAGTCAAAACATATGCCAACACCTTTTTACAAAACACACTTTATAAACAGACCAGGTTAACCTACAAGTCTATACACACCAATCTATCTCCAAAAAGAAACTACTAAGTCACCTACGCTCCGAACCCTTCAGCCTCGTGCTCCGGGTTCTTCACACTAGGGACTTGAAAATATTTAAACCACAAAGGGGTGAGAATAAATCTCAGTGAGTCAATACCCTAAACCCCAATTAAGACGAGAATTCACTCAAAGGTGGCCTAAACATGCACCATATAGGACTT
Organism: Eucalyptus tenuipes; assembly: GCA_014182365.1. Classification (NCBI taxonomy): domain Eukaryota; kingdom Viridiplantae; phylum Streptophyta; class Magnoliopsida; order Myrtales; family Myrtaceae; genus Eucalyptus; species Eucalyptus tenuipes. The sequence goes on along the minus strand of CM024539.1, from coordinate 18,922,076 downwards.
ACCTCGCCTTAGCGCTTCCCTGCACATTAATGTGGCACCCCTTGACGGCCCCCGATCCGTTTGGGTCACCACAAGCACTTTTTTTACTTGTTCTAATTATTATACCACTCTGATACCATTTATTTATAGCGGGTCCATAAATCCTGGGGGTTAAATTTTTTTTTATTGGTCCCAGCACAGTTCATATAACGAAAGCATAATCAAATCACCCTATCCCATCTCCAAACAAACAATAATGCAATGCACACCAACTATTCATCATACAAACGATTAAGCCGAGTCACTTTTTTTTTTTACATAATCGCGATGGACATCTCGGGTCGGTACAGCAAAAGGCCAAGGCTTTTAACTATGCTCGGCTAACTCAAAAGAACACTACCCTACATTTGACATATACACCCATCCATCATCTAGTGTCGGCTAACCAAAAAGTGTCGTCCTCCACCAGCCATACGCTCGATCACACCCAACTCGGTGCATCGGCCGGAGGCAGCGGCAGCATCCCTATCATCACTCCATCACGTCGGACATGAACAAACAAAAACTCCTAGATAACAGGGCCATCAGCAAGACCCACATCGTACATAACCAAGACACGGACTCGGACAAACACCAAACCAGGTACACTAACACAGGAATGCTCCGAGCACTCCACCTCAACGTTAGATGGCAAGCCATAGTAAGTACCACGCGCGACTGGTGGCAGAGGCATCTTTCAATCTAAAATGTTAATCCCCAAAGGGGTGAGTACAACCACTCAGCAGTAAAGATCCACCAAACTACACGATGCGTCAGACAAAACAATCAAGGTATCACGAATAAAGCACATATCATCCATGCATTCGAGCATACCTCACCATACAGCCATGCATATATCACCATGCAACGTGCATATACCACCATGCACATGTACATATATCATCAAGCAGCCACGCATATATCATCATGCAACGTGCATATACCACCATGCACTTGTACATATATCATCAAGCAGTCATACATATATCATCATGCAACGTGCATATACCACCATGCACTTGTACATATATCATCAAGCTGCCATGCATATATCACCATGCAACGTGCATATACCACCATGCACTTGTACATATATCATCAAGCAGCCATGCATATATCACCATGCAATTCATGCTTGCATTTCCATGAGGTTCATCCCATGCCATATGCACACATCCATGCGCATGATTCAATTCTCAATTTTTATCTTTCAATTGAATCACATCATTTTTCTTCCCAGGGACCAGTATTTGCATCCCTCATTTTATCGCTCGCACCCAACCTGGCATCGCGAGGAGCCTCCGGCACACACCTCCGGGCATCCGGCACACACCTCCGGGCATCTCGACACTCCCGGGGCATCCGGCACACACACTCCGGGCATCCCGACACTCCCGGGGCATCGTCGGCGCACACCTCCGACGGTATCATCATTATTATAATGTATATGCACAAATATGTCTCATTTTTCAACATGGCATTTGATGCAATAATAACAAAGGTCTAATCCGGCTTTTTGATGTTATATAATATGCCAAATGTCACCACATATGCAGCATAATTAATCACTCAAGACATTATATCCCATAGAACAATTAATTTATTTTTGAAAATACAGCAATTTTTGGATAAAAACAGAATGCACTCCTTTGGTTAAAATTCTTGAAAAATTAGTAAACAGCCTTAAATAAATTCTAAAAATTTGACATGTTGTATACAAGATCTACAGGAAAATATTTCATGAAGAACACCATACCAAAAGAGCTTCATACAACAGGGTACAGTCCACTCGTCACAGTCTTTATATTTTCAGAATATTGCCATACACAGTTTCATTCACAAATTCGGTAAAAATCCTAAATCAGCTCCAAAAATTCTGAAATTTTTATATGTCATAGAAAAATTCTAGAATTAAATATTTCATGAATAACTCGAAATCAAATTCGTGATAGATTAAAAACTATAATAACCATAACCGTTCCTATCCCTCGGCATCGAATTCCAGATCTAACCGTTTCGGATAAAAATTGTTTCACCAATCTAAACTCGTCAATTTCCTCTAAAATTTTATTATATTACTCCTCAACATGTCATCTTCAACTTTCATTAAGAACACGAGATCAAATTTCAACCGGATAATTTTATAAAATTTACAGAATCACACTAGGTCAGCATTACGATTTCCAGATCTAACTCCTTCAAAGAAAAATAGTTTCACCGGTATATACTTGTTCATTTCTTCTGAAATTTTGATATGTTACTCTCCAAGAAGTCCTCTACAACTTTTATCAAGAAGTCGAAGCGAGATTCCAACTAGAAAATTACATGCAGCTCACGAAATCATCAAAGGTCGGACTGTCTTTCTAGAAAACAGAATGCTAGGCTAAGACACTTCTCTCCAAAGCTTCGAAATTTCTTCACCTCTACCACATCCGAAGTTTACCATTCACCACACACACATCACAGTAAGCAAAGGGTAGATTAATGGACTCTACTTGCCTCTATTCCAAACACACGGCGGGGCAAGGCTGGCTCGACGGCAACCGGTCTCCTTCTTCTCTTCTTCTCTCGCACGCTCGCTTTCTCTCTTTCTCTCTTCCTCTCTTCCTCTCTTCCTCGCGCGCAACACCTCCTCTCTCTCTCAGTTCAAACCCTTGAGTAATCCGCCCCCTCTCTCCTCTAATTTTCTTCCTTTCAATGATTAACCATCATTAGCTTTGCATGCCGGCGCCACTTGGTAAGTCCTTCTCGCCACTTGGCGTTTTTCCCATGCAATTTGATGGGCCAAATGGGCCGGGCCTCTCCCTCTCCCCCTTCGGTCGACGGCAGCTCCTTTGGGCTTCGTGGGCCAGGCTTCTTGGCCGAACGGTTTCACGGGTTCCTTTGGGCTGGGCTTGGCCGAATGGTGGGTGATTGTGGGCTGGTTTTTGGGCCGGCTTGGCCTAAGAATTTCGGCCCACTTCCTCCTTTAATAATTTATCCTAAATCCCTACTTATAACAAAATACCTAATTGCAAATTAATTGGCCATAAAACTTTATAATAGAAGCCCATAAAAATCCAACCTATAAGGTTCATGGTATATCCAGGGGTTGTCATGAAATTTTAGGATGCCACAATTAATACATCTCATATATCATATGCATATAGTAAATGCATTCAATAACTAGAACACATCATTTTCATATATCAATCAATCACATGGGTCCCGATTATAAAGCCAAATTGTTATGACACGTTCCATTTCGTGCCACATAATTTCGTCCCATAATCAGGCGTGGCTATCTCAATCACTCAAGTGTGTTCCAATTATTTACGACCCAACGGCCATGGTCAACATCAGCCAGCGGTCATCCGGCATAACCGGGCATTGTCCCGCTTTGTCGGGCATGGCAACGTCTACATCTATACGACATTCCAACGAAGCATCAGCCTAGCCTCCACTGCGACCGGCATCCGTTGTCAAGGGCATCTGAACTTAATTGGGCATCGTCCTGCGTGAATGCGTCGGACGGGTTCCGATAATGACCACACGCAAATCCATGCTCGACCAAGAATATCGTGCTTTGCACTCAAAAACTTCAATTTCAAATAATGGACTTGGCCAATTTTTTTTGTATTACTAATACCCGGTAAAATAATTGTGCGTGGTCACACGATCAAATCGAACCATAAAACATGACATACTCTCTTTTCCAAATTCCACGATTTTATATAGTATATAAAACATTTTTGGTGTCAAAAACCGACACCCGGTATTTTTCTAATTATATACCATAAAATCATATTTTTGCAATAATAATTAAAAATCATCACCAAGCACTCAATTGCATAATCTACCACTCAATTTCACAAATCAATTCAACCATGACAATCGGCGTAGAATTCTACGAACCAGCTATCCCGGTACAACTTATGCTAATCATAATTAATTAAATAAATAGCAATTAATTAATTAAATTGCAAATTATTTAAACTAAACCACTTAATTAATCTAATTAACCTAACCGAACTAGCCTAATTGAACTAGCTAAACTAATCTAGTTAGGCTAACTAATTAATCTCAATAACCTAACTAACCACATAACTAACCACCTAACTAACTAGTTACACCAACCAAACTAACCTAACTAACTAAGTTACTCTAACTAAATCACACTAATGTTAGTTAAGGCTAACTAATCCCCCTAATCCTTAATTAAGCATAAACTAATCCAACTAAGTGCAATTAACTTCATAATCCAAGATTAGGGTATTAACTAACTGATTAGCAAGAAAACGGGTTCACGGTGACGGCGGCGCAACGGTGGTGAGATCCTATGCCTACAGTGACTCCAAAGGAGGTTTGAAAAAGGCTGAAAAAGCCTTGCAAGCTCACGGTTTGGATTGGTAAACCAGTTATAGACTGAGCTAGACGGGCTGGATCGAGGGGCTAGTCGGGCTCGGCTTGGTGGGCTGGATCGAGCTGACTACGGGTTGAGGCGGCGAGGCAGCCGGCTGGATGAGCAGGGCCGGCTGGAGGCAGCAACGGCGAAGCTGGTCGAGCGCATGGATGGATGGAGATCGGGCAGATGGTTGGCTTGGCGCTGGTGGACATGTGCTAGAATCAGGTCTCGCGAGCTGGAGTTACCGGTGTCATGGCCCGGTGGCTATTGTCATGCCCCAGACCCCGAGCACGCGCACATCCCTCGGCGGTTGACTAAATTGCGACATTCCTAGGATGTGTCACCGACCCATTTCTTTTTATGCACATGTGGAAGCGAAAAATTTAAACATATACCCGGACAACAACAAACATGGGATAGAAAAACAGGGCAACCAAATTCATCAATCACGCTTTATAAACATCTCATATTTATACACACTAGTCTGACTCCAGAAATAGACTACTGAGCCACCTACGCTCCGGACCCTTCAACCTCGGGCTTCGGGTTCTCATTAGGGACTTGAAAAAATTTAAACCACGATGGGGTGAGAATAAATCTCAGTGAGTCAACACCTTAAAACCCGATTAGGACGAGAATTCACTTAGAGGCGGCCTAAATATGCACCATTCAGAACTTACCTTACCTAAACGCGTCCCTGCACAATAGTGCATCAAATGCACTTATAAACACACCGTAATCCATAATTGAAACACTTCATATCACTCATTAAATATTCACAGAGGTCCCAATTATAAGGCCAAATCGTTATGACATGTCTCATTCCGTGCCACACAATTTCGTCCCATGATTAGGCGCGAATATCTTATACCGGTGGTTCAATTCACACCTGATATTTACTCTCAAAATCCGAGCTCAATATTCAATCTGAAAGCTCAAACTCAATATTCAATCTTAAAGCTCAAACTCAATATTCAATCTCAAAGCTCAAACTCAACATCAGACTCAAGGCTCTAGAGGTGGCCCCCACGAAGTTACATTATCGTGTAGCACTTAGCCCTTAACCACATATAGCTATAGTACAAGGCTCTAGAGGTGGCTCACACGAAGTTTCGTTATCGTGTAACACTTAGCCCTTCACTATGCACGACAATAATGCAAGGCTCTAGAGGCGACTCACATGTGATTCAAGTCACCATATAGCACTTAGCCCTTGATTACAACAAGCACTGGTATAAGGCTCCAAATTTGACTCAATGAAATTACGTTACATGTAGAACTTAGTCCTTTACCTGCTCACAACCCATTCGGTTTCCTCAACACCACACATACCACCATTCCTTTGGTCATCCTTTGCCATGACCATAATTTATCACCATAGCACAACCATTCACATATCGCCACGTACAAGTTCCAAGCATGTCACAAGTCAATTACATCATCAAATAGGCATTTTCTAGCAACTATAGCATTAAGAACAATCACAAACTACTATCGATCCTAACCGGCAGAAACGGTCCACCTGCGCGTCTCCGAGTTTAAATCTAGAAACCTAACCAAACAAGTTCGGAAAATTCTCAAATTTGAATATGTTATAAAGGACACATAAACAAACATTTTTCATGTGGACACCTTAACCCAGATCCTTTTGAATTAAGAGCGGTAAATCGCTCAAACCGTTACAAAAACTGTGTCCGTTTCCAAAAATTCTGTTTTCCAAAATCAGTTTGGTTCGAGGTCCAAAACATGTCCGTTTGATTTGAAATTTGAGTATGTTAAACTACAAGATGTGATAAACAACTTTCTTCTGAAACTCTTTTGAAAATGGAATTCTAATAGTTGATAAAAATCCTTGCAATACCAAAAGGTCACAGATTCCAGCACAATCTGAGATTTTGTTTTGAAATGATGAAGCTGATATCTCCTTCTTTTAAATCCCTAAAATGTTGAGTAAAATATAGCTGAGGATGTCTAAAACATTTCTTAAGAATAAATCAACTTCAAAATCACAGTACATTTCGATCGACAAAAATGGCAAAGGGCGAGCATCCAGAAATCAGATCTGAGGAAAATCTACTGGATTGGACAAATCCATCCTCCTTAGTGCTAATCTCATCAATTAGATTAACACTAATCCATCTTAAGGCTAATCTAACCAAATTAGATTAGCATTAATCCATCCTAAAGCTAATCTCACTTAGTGCTAATTTAACTAAGCTAATTAGCACTAATCTAACCCCCTTAGTGCAATTAACAACCTAATCAAGGATAAGGGAGTTAACTCACCGGAACAAACGAGTTCACGGTGACGCTAAAGCGAAGGTGGTGAAGACCCGTGTCTATGGGGGCCCCAAAGGAGGCCTAGAAGACGCTGAAAACGGCCCTGCAAGCTCACAGTTTGTGTCATGCCCTAAACCTCGAGCGTGCGCACATCCCTCGGTGGTTGATCAAATTGCGACATTCTCAGGACGCGTCGCCGACCCAAATTGATTCATGCAAATGTGGAAGTGAAATAAACAATCTCCAGACACGATCAAACATGGGATATGAAAGCAGGACAACCAATAACACAAAGCACACTTGTATAAACAAACAGGTCAGCCCTAAAAGGTGATGTACAAAAGTCAAGGCCCTAAAAAGGACTACCTAGCTAACCCTACCCCGGACCCTCCTACTTGGGATCCGGGTCCACTACGACACCATCAGGAATGTCGATGTCTAGCGAGTCAGCTACTTCCTCAACTTCGGTCTCCTGCTCATCCTCAAGCAACTAGTTCGCCTCGATATTTGTGATAATATCGACGTCCACGACAAGGTCGAGCACAACATCACCCTCATTCTTTGACGGTGGGTTCGTCAAAACCATCCACGAGACCTTCCCTTTCCCCATTAGGCTCGTGACGAAACCACGCCTTGAATTGATGAGGTACCAACTGAGGTAGGCCCTCATTGACCAAGATCATGGTCACGACGAGCTCACGGGTCCAGGGATTCGTGGGGACAGGGAAAACGGTACTCTGCTCGCTATACCCTCGCGGCTGCCCAAAACGAACTGGATGAACTTCCATCTAGATAGGATGAGACAATGTTTTAGCGAGTTCACACCCTAAACCCTGATTAGGAATGTAATACACCTAGAGGTAGTCTAATCACACATCACAGAATACTTACCTCGCCTCGGCACCTTCCTACACGTCAGTACGACTCATATAACATTTATAAATGCAGTAGATGCAATCAATAACTGGAACGCCTCACTTTCAAATCAATCAATCACAGGGGTCCCGATTATAAGGCCAAATGGTTATGACATGTCTCATTTCGTGCCACACAATTTTATCCCATAATCAGGCGCGGTTATATCTCACTCAGACAGGTGTTCCAATTAAGTACGGTCCCACGGGCACGGCTAACTCAGCAGTCGGCGGTCTTCGGGCATAGCCGGGTGTCGTCTCGTCCTATTAAGCACAGCAACGTCTACCTCTAGATGGCATTCCTGAAGGAGCATTGGCACAACCTCTATTGCGACCGGTATCCGTTAACAAAGGCATTCCATATAGGAGCATCACCCACACGACTCTCATCGAGTGACGGGTTCTCATAACCATCACACGCACACCCAATCCTGACCAAGGATATTATGCTTTGCACTCAAATACCTCAATTTAAATAATGTGCTTGGCCTATTTCTTCATATTAAAAACACCCAGTAAAATAATCGTGTGTGGGTACATGATCGGCTTGAGCCATAAAAATGATGTCATTCCTTTTAGGGAAAAAACCACAAAAAACCCAAAATTTTACCCAAAGTGACAAATTTACCCCAAACATTTTTTTGTGACATAAAAACCCCCAACTTTGTAAACTATGACACATTTACCCCATCAAGGGCATTTTCGTCATATTTTTTTATGTTTTTCCTTTTTTCTTTTTTTTCTTCTTCTCCTTTCTTCCCTCCGCCGGCGGAGGGAAGCCGGCGTCTGGTGAGGGCTGCCCTCACCAGCGTCCGGCGAGGGTCGCCCTCGTCGGATCTGGCGAGGGCCTCCCTCGCCTGACGTCGGCGAGGGCTACCCTCATCGGGGTTCGGCGAGGGTGACACTCGCCTGAAGCCTGCGAGGGCTACCCTCGCCGGACGTTGACTTCTCTCTACCATGGCTAGCATAGGGAAGAGAGAAGAAGAAGAAAAAAAGAAAAAAAAATTAAAAGCTAAAAAGACCAAAATACCCTTTAATTTAAGGTAAATGTGTTACACGAATAGAAATTCAGGGTTTTTTGTGTCACGAAAAAAGTTTAGGGTTAATGTGTCACGGCTAGCAAACTTCGGGATTTTTCATGTCAAAAAAAAAGTTTGGGGTAAATTTGTTACTTTGGGCAAAGTTTAGGGTTTTTGGTGGTTTTTTCCCTTCCTTTTAGAAATCTCACTACTTGATATAGTACTTAAAAATATTTTTGGTGTCAAAAACCGATACCCGGTATTTTCTAATTCAATACCGAAAATCCATAATTTTGAAATAATAAATCAAAAATCAAGAATCATCACTCAATTGCACAATCTAACAATCAATTGCACAAACTAATTACACAACGACAATCAACACAATTTTTTGACGACCGGCTATCCCGATATAATTTCCTGAAAATAATAAATAATTAAATAAATTACAAAATAATTAAATAAATGACTAATTAAACTATGTACAATAATCTAACCACCTAATTGGACCTAATTAAATAATTTACTAGGCTAGATAAATCACTTAATCTAATTAGCCTCTAACTAAACTAATCTAACCACCTAATTGATCTAATTAACAAACTAAATCACCAATTAAACTAACTAATCCTCATAATCCAATCTTAGTCTAAACTAATTCTCCTCTAATCATAATTAACTCCCTAAGTAGAGTTTAGCAAGTAAACTCACCGGTTTGACGAGTAGATGAGTTCACGGCGACGACAACGCAGAGGCGAGCGAGACTCGAGCCTAGGGCGATGCCAAGGGAGGCCCGGAAAGGCCCGGAAAAAGCCCATGAAGCTCTCAGCCCAAAGTTGAGAGTTCGGTTCTGCTTTGGGTTGAAGAAGCTAGTCGAGCAGCTATGCTGGCATGGGAATGGCAAGGCGGGACCAAGCGGAGGCGACAGCGGCTTGGGTGGGCAGAGGCAAATGGCGATGAGCGGCCAAGGCTTTGGGACGTTGGTCTTGGCATGAGACGCGGTGGATGGCGCGCGAGCAGGGACGGGCACGCGGGCGGAGCTCGGGCAGACGTGGGGCTGTTGCGGCTTAGGCGACTTAGGCAGTCAACGACAAAGTGCTGGTTTGGTTTGTAGAGGGTGGTGGCTAGCTCCTTGCTCTGGAAAGGAAGGTTTTCAGCAACAATGGAGGAAATAGAAGCAAAGAAGAAGAAGATGGGCTATCGTAGGCCGAGGGGGACAAAGAGGCCACAAAGTCTTCAACAAATATCTCGAACACTTGAGTGATGGCCCCTAAAGCCCACAGCCCCTATCCAGTAGTCAATTCCCTCCCAATCTTCCTCCACAAGCCAAGGATGAAGCTGAAATGTTGCACCTCCCATGGCTTACAAATTTCGCCAAATTCCCTCACCAATTTCACCAAAATCTCTCCAATTCAATCCAATTCAATGGCCAATAATGCCAAGGTAGGAGCCCACACTAATTTCTTGCATTCCCATCACCATTTGATCCAACTTGTAGGCTAAAATTGCACACAAAAATGGCCCTCCGAATTTCCCGGTTCAAAATCGTCGAATTTTGATTTTTCGTCGAAATTTCGGGCTTCCCGAAAATTCTTTGAAGGATAAGTCGACGTTCCTAAAATAAATCGTGACATGCCCGAACTTTCGATTCCTAAAATCGGGTTCAATTTCATGGTTAACTTCAACCGGATGCGATTTTAGCGTGACCTAACCTACAGGGTAGTTTTTAGGAATTTTTAGCGCAATTGACCGGTGATCGATTATTTTTTATCTACAGTATGCATCCCTAACTCATAGGCGACCCTTGGTTGTCATAAAAATCTCAAGGTTTTCAATACGGGCACAAGGTATAGAAACGACAGAAAAATCGGTTTAGTGCCATTCAACATGAATTTTGCAATTAGGTGTAATCACCAACACTTTAATTAGATGCCTCAGTCGAACCGACCTATCTTCGGTCTTTAGTCGATTTTAACAATGCTGTATTGACCCTTGCAAATTAGCATGGTTGAGCAGTCGGTTTTTGATTGAATTCTCAAGTTTATCGCATTTAGATTCCTTAACGGCTTCACTTGATAGACTAGTTATCTCGTGAGTGGCCAACTCAAAGAAAAAGGCCATAGGTGCGTCGATGAAAAGCCAATTTTAGTTTATCGAAAACAGGGTTGAAATTCAGGATGTTACAACTCTTCCCCTTTTATAAAAATTTCATCCTCTAAATTTAAACCATTACAAATCTTAAACAAAAAGGTGGGGGTATTGTCGTCTCATCGAGTCTTCATTTTCCTAGGTTGCTCCTTCTATCCTGTGATGTTGCCAGACCACTTTGACTAACGAGATCGTCTTGGTTCGCAGAACTTGTTCCTTGCGGTCCACAATCTGAACTGATCTTTCCACGAACAACACTCTGTCGTCCACGTCTAACTCTTCAAAATTCAGCACGTGGGTCAGGTCAAGCTCATACTTTCTCAACATCGACACGTGGAATACGTCATGCACTTGCGCCAGTCTTGGAAACAACACATGATACACCAGAATCCCTATTCTCTCTAGAATCTCAAAGGGACCGACGTACCTTGGACTTAGCTTCTCTTTCTTGCCGAAGCGCGAAGTACCCCTCATCGGTGACACCTTTAGAAAGACGTGTTCACCAACTTGGAATTCCAATGGTCTTCGACGCTTATCTGCATAGCTTTTCTAACAACTCTGAGCGGTCTTTATCTGTCCCTAATAATTGCAACTGCATCTACTGATTGTTGAACTAACTCTGGGCCTGTAATCTTCCATTCTTCGACTTCATCCCAACAAACTAGAGTTCTGCACACTTTGCCATACAACGCTTCAAACGATGCCATCTGAATACTCTGCTGATAATTGTTGCTGTAGGCGAACTCAACTAGATGAAGTTGTTCCTCCTCACTTCCCTTGAAGTCTAGCACACAAGCTCACAGCATGTCCTTGAGAGTTTGAATTGTTCTCTTAGACTGGCCATCCATCTGCGGATGATAGGCCGTATTGTACTACAGCTTCGTTTCCAAAGCAGTCTATAAACTTTTTTAGAAGGCTGCCGTGAATTTCGGGTCTCGATAAGATGTAATCGTCACTGGCACTCCATGCAGACGAATTATCTTATGCACGTACAACTCAGCATATCTATCCAATGCATAGTCCTTTTGTACGGCGATAAAGTGAGCAAACTTTGTCAATCTGTCAATCACAACCCATATGGAATCATTACCCCTCAAACTCCTTGGTAAGCCCATCACAAAGTCCATTGTGAGGTTGCAGAAGTCCTCCCGGCTTGCAGTGTTGTGCTTTCACTTGCGGACACGTCAGACACTTAGCAACATGCTTGGCGATATCCGCCTTCATACCGGACCACCAATAGTGTTGACGCAGATTCTGATACATCTTCGTACTGCCTGGATGAATGCTGTAACTGCTATGATGAGCTTCTGAAGAATCTCCTCCTTAAGCTCTACTTCGTCAGGTACACACAATCGTCCACGAAACTTCAGTGTTCCGTCTTCAGAAATCTAAAAGTCAGCTTTTCTCTTGTCTACATCTTCTTGCAGGATCTTCTGGATCTCTGGGTCTGTCAACTACAACGTCTTGATCCTTATCTGCACTTCCAGTTCAATTCTGAGGGTGGCCATAAGATTTGAAAGGTAGCCTACCTCAAATTTGAAAATCGAATCTCGAGGTCCTTCGAGTAAGATCCACTCCTTAATCACCATCTACGCAATTGAAGACTTCCGACTCAACGCATCTATAATCTTATTAGCTTTTCCAAGATGATACAGGATGTCGCAATCATAGTCCTTGAGAAGTTCAATCCAGCGACACTGTCTCATATTCAACTCCTTCCGAGAGAATAAGTACTTGAGACTTTGATGATCTGTAAAGATCTTGAACCTTTCTCCACACAAGTAGTGTCTCCAAATATTCAGAGCGAAAGATAATCTTTGTGAGTTCTAAGTCATTCGTCGGGTAGTTCAACTCATGAGGTCTCAACTGACGGGACGCATATGTAACGACTCTGCCATGCTGCATTAACATGCAACCTAGTCCTCTGAACGATGAATCACTATAGATCTAGTATCCTTCAGGTTCAGACGGAATTGTTAACACTGGTATGGTAGTCAGCTTCTGCTTAAGCTCTTGGAAACTACGCTCACACTTATCTGACCACACGAACTTCTCTTCCTTCTTCAGCAGTCGAGTTAGTGGCATAGCTTTTGCTAAGAATCCTTCCACGAACCTTCTATAATACCCTGCCAAACACAAGAAACTTCTGATCTCTGTCACTGTCGTCGGTCTTGACCAGTGGATAACTGCTTCGATCTTGGTTGGGTCCACGAAGATTCCTTCGCCTGAAATCACGTGACCTAGGAACGCCACATGAGTTTACCAAAACTCGCACTTACTGAACTTGGCGTACAATCCATGATCTCGCAGAGTTTGAAGCACTGTCGTGAACTGTCTTTCGTGCTCCCAAGGACTTCTCGAGTACACCACGATATCGTTGATGAAAACGATCACAAATTGATCCAGATACTCCTTGAACACTCGGTTCATCAAATCCATGAAAGTGGCTGGGGCATTCATCAAGCCAAACGACATTACAGTGAACTCATAATGACCGTAACGCATACGAAACACCATCTTCGGTATATCTTCCTTTTTGATCCTCAACTGATGATACCTTGTCCTCAGGTCGATCTTAGAAAATATCGATGTCCCTTGCAGCTGGTCAAACAAGTCATCGATCCTAGGTTGCGGGTATTTGTTTTTGATTGTCACCTGATTGAGTTGACGATAGTCGATGCAAAGGCATAACGAACCATCTTTCTTCTTCACGAACAGAACTGGTGCTCCTCAAAATAATGCACTGGGACGTATGAATCCCTTATCCAACAACTCCTGCATCTGCACCTTCAATTCTTTCAGCTCTGACACTATCATGCGGTAAGGAGCCTTAGAGATTGGCTTCGTCCTGGGGGCCAACTCAATTACAAACTCAATCTCCCTTTCTGGGGGTAGACCAGGTAATTCCTTCGGAAACACGTCTGGAAATTCTTGTGCAACTGTAATGTCTTCCATTTCGGCTCATCAACCGTCGTATCCACAACAGTCACCAAGTAACATTGACAATCCACGTCTAACAAACGGGTTGCTTCAAGCGACGAGATTAAGGTAATCGAGGGTCCTCCTCGACTTCAAACAAACTCGAAACTTTAACCTGCTAATAGGTTAAACTGAATCGCTTTACGATAACAGTCGATAGTAGCTCGTTGCTTGGTGAGCTAGTCTATGCCAATTATCACATCAAAATCATACATGGCTAGAACTATCAAATCTATCTCTCTCTCGCTCACCAATAACCAACTTACAACTAGGACAACCTACTACAGACAACACCTTATCCTTTAACAGTGTAGAAATACTAACAATTGACCCCAACGATTCAGGACTCAACCCTACCAACTTAACAAACTTCTCAGCTATAAATGAATGAGTAGCTCCGGGGTCAAATAAAGCATAAGCAGCATGGTCGTTCAGTGAGACCGTACCCGTGACCACGTTCGGTGAGTCCTTTGCGTCGCATCGAGTGATAGCATACACCTTTCCCTGAACTGGAGGCCTATTCATTGCACCCTGCAGTGCGTTTTGCAGCACGTACCCTCTGTTCTGACCCATTGGTGGCGGCGGCGGTAACTGCTATGGTCTCATCTGCCTGCGGGGACAATCCCTGGCCAAGTGACACTGCTAGCCACACTCAAAGCAAGCACCCGTCGTAGAATGGCACGGGGCTAACCCGTGTCACCTTCCGCAAAAGCGACACATGCCATTATAGCTCGACGCTGACTTTCCTACCCCACCCGTCTTGTTGGGCGGAATAGGGTACCTTCCTCCGGCCATAGGCTTCTTTCCAAACCTATTACCATCCCTGTTCAAACCAAACCGCGACCAAAATGCAACAGCTCGTTCATTCAAGTTTCTTTCTATCAGCTGGGCCCACTCATACAGGTCATTGTAATCCTTTAGATTGAGCGGCACCAGTGGATCCTTTAGCTCCGATCTAAGGCCATTCCTGAACCTCCTAACTCCATCTGCCGGATTCTCTATTAGTCTAGGGGCGTACTGTTATAACTCAGCAAAATTTGCCTCGTACTGACCTACCGACATCATTCCTTGGCAAAGGCGTTGGAATTCCTCCATCTTCTGTTCCCTGGCACTGTCAGATAAGTACTTGCCATTGAAAGTTTCAACGAAGACGTTCCACACCAGAACTACGCCTTCTGGGGTCACTCTACCCCTAGTGGCCCTCCATCAGGTTCTGGCATTTCCCTGCAACTGATATACTACAAGGACAACCTTCTCTTCCTCTGTGCACCTCAGCAATGAAAAAACTTTCTCCAACTCTTGGATCCAAAGGGTTGCAGCCTTGGGATCCCCTGCACTAGTGAACCTCGGCGGGTTCAACTTCAGGAATTGCTCAATGAGTTTGTGCATCGACCTCTCCCCGATCACCACTCCAAGTTGGACTTCCACAGGTGCGGCTGTAGCAGCAACAACAACATTGGCGGCAGTAGTAGCAATAGCTGTAGCGACGGCAGTAGTGGCGGTGGCTTAATTCTAGGCCTGCTGCCCCATTAGATTCCCTACGGTCTCAAGCGCTTATACGATCCCATCGATTCTCGGATCGCCAGGTGCTGCTACACCAGCACCGACCTGCGGCTGCACTATTCTACTCGCGCTTGCCTACGCCTGCGTCTTACCCCGAGTGACGAATCCTATCATCCTCGTTCTAATGCAGTAGATGCAATCAATAAATGGAACGCCTCACTTTCAAATCAATCAATCACAGGGGTCCCGATTATAAGGCCAAATTGTTATGAAACGTCTCATTTTGTGCCACACAATTTTGTCCCATAATCAGGCACGGTTATATCTCACTCAGACAAGCGCTCTAATTAATTACGGCCCCACGGGCGCAGCCAACTTAGCAATCGGCGGTCTTCCAGCATAGCCGAGCGTCGTCTCGCCCCATCAAGCACGGCAACGTCTACTTCTAGACGGCATTCCTGAATGAGCATCGGCCTAGCCTCTACTGCGACCGGCATCCGTTAATAAAGGCATTTCATATAGGAGCATTGCCCACTCAACTCTCATCGGGTGACGGGTTTTCATAACCATCACATGCACACCTAATCCCGACCAAAGACATTGTACTTTGCACTCAAACACCTCAATTTAAATCATGTACTTGACCAATTTACTTCATATTAAAAACACCTGGCAAAATAATCGTGTGTGGGTACACGGTCGGTTTGAGCCATAAAAATGATATCCTTCCTTTTAAAAACCCCACTACTTGATATAGTACTTAAAACCATTTTTGGTGTCAAAAACCGACACCCGGTATTTTCTAATTCAATACCAAAAATGAATAATTTTGAAATAATAAATCAAAAATCAAGAATCATCCCTCAATTGCACAATCTAACAATCAATTACACAAAATAATTACACCACGACAATTAGCACGAAATTCTGACGACCGGCTATCCCGGTATAATTTCTAGAAAATAATAAATAATTCAATATATTATAAAATAATTAAATAATTTACTAAGCTAGATAAATCACTTAATCTAATTAGCCTCTAACTAAACTAATCTAACCTCCTAGTCCAATCTTAGTCTAAATTAATCCTCCTCTAAAAATAATTAACTCCCTAAGCAGAGTTTAGCAAGTAAACTCACCGGTTTGACGAGTTGATGAGTCCACAGCGACGCCGACACGGAGGCGAGCGAGACTCGAGGCTAGGGCGACGCCAAGAGAGCTCAGAAAGGCTCGGAAAAAGCCCACGAAGCTCTCAGCCGAAAGCTGAGAGTTCGATTTTGCATTGGGTTGAAGAAGCTGGTCGAGCGGCTCTACTAGCACAGGAATGGCTAGGCGGGACCAGGCGAAGGCAACAGCGGCTCATGGACTAGCAACAGCGGCTTGGACGAGCAGAGGCGAACGTCGACGAGCGGCCAAGGCTTCGGGACGTTGGTCGCAGCGTGAGACGTGGTGGGTGGCGCATGAGTTGGGACGGGCACGCGGGTGGAGCTTGAGCGGACGTGCGGGCTACTACGGCTTTGGTGGCTTGGGCGATCGAGGGCGGGGGCTAGTTCGGTTTGCGAGAGGGTGGTGGCTAGCTCCTTACTCTGGAAAGGAGGTTTTCAGCAACAATGGAGGATAGAGAAGCAAGGAAGAAGAAGATGGGCTGCTCCAGTTGGAGGGGGGACAAAGAGGCCACAAAGTCTTCAACAAATATCTCAAACACTTGAGTGATGGCCCCAAAGTCCACAGCCCCTATCCAGCAGCCAATTCCCTCCCAATCTTCCTCCACAAGCCATGGATGAAGCTGAAATATTGCAACCCCCCATGGCCTACGAATTTCACCAAATTCCCTCACCAATTTCACCCAAATCTCTCTAATTCAATCCAATTCAATGGCCAAATATGCTAAGGTAGGAGCCCACACCAATTTCTTGCATTCCCATCACCATTTGATCCAACATGAAGGCCAAAATTGCACACAAAAATGGCCCTTCGAATTTCCCGGTTCAAAATCGTCTAGTTTTGTTTTTGCGCTAAAAATTCGAGCTTGCCAAAAATTCTTTGAAGGATGAGTTGACGTTCCTAAAATAAATTGTGACATGCCAGAAATTTTGATTCCTGAAATCGGGTTCAATTTCATGGTTAATTTCAACCGGACGCGATTTAGCGTGACTTAACCTACCGGGTAGCTTTTAGGAATTTTTAGCGCAATTGACACATGGTCAATTATTTTCGGTCCACATTGTGCATCTCTAACTCATAGGCGACCCTCGGTGGTCGTAAAAATCTCAAGGTTTTGGAATACAGGCATAGGGTACAGAAACGACAGAAAAATCGGTTTAGTGCCGTTCGATATGAATTTTGCAATTAGGTGGAATCACCCGCACTTTAATTAGACGCTTCTGTCAAACTGACCTATCTTCGATCTCTACTTGATTTTAACGGTGCCGTATTGACCCTTGCAGATTAGCATGGTCGAGCAATCGGTTTCTAATCGAATTCTCAAGTCTGTCGCGTTTAAATTCCTTAACGACTTCACCTGATAGATTAGTTATGTCGTGAGTGGCCAACTCAGAGAAAAAGGCAATAGGCGCATCGATGAAAATCCCATTTCATTTCATCGAAAACAAGGTTGAAAATCAGGATGTCACGGCTTGAGTTGGGAACCGGTTCGCTTCTACTCGTTTCGAAGCCGCCGGTCTCAGGGCTTGGCTAAGTTGGTGGTGGACACGGGGACGGCAGCAAAGCTAGGCGAAGGCAGCGATGGCATGAGGGGTGGGGCTAGCTGAGACACGGAGCTGCGGAAACGCCATGGACGGTGAGGTGGTGAGGCGGTCGCGGGCTGACGGAACGAGTAGACTCTGGACAGGCGCGACTGGAGGCAGGTAGTGGCTCGTGCTGCAGCTTGGACGAACGGCAAAGGGCTAGCCACTTCAGTGAGGTGTTGGCTGGTTTGTGCTCTAGAAAATGGAGATTGAGAGAGATGAAAATGAAGAAGAAGCTGAGGAGGAAGAAGAAGCTACTGCTGGTTGGGAAGGAGGGGACAAAGGGGCCACAAAGTCAAGCTAAAATATCTTAAAACTCAAGTGCAAGGCCCCCAAAGTCTTCAACCTTAATCCACAGCCACTTTTCCCTCCTAATCTTCCTCCACAAGCCAAGGATTGATGTCCAAATGTTGTAGCCCCCCATGGCCTACGAATTTCAAGTGTTCCACTTTAATTCCACTTCAATTTCACACCAATTGACCTAAATTCAATGGCCAATAATGCCAAGGTAGGAGTCCACATCAATTTCTTGCATTCTCATCACCATTTGATCCAACTTGAAGGCAAAAAAATGCACACAAAATTGGCCCTCCGAATTTCCTAGGTTTAAATAGTCTAATTTTGATCTTTCGCCGAAAATCCGGGCTTGCGAAAAATTCTTCAAAGGATGAGTCGATGTTCCTAAAATATATCATGACACGCCAGAACTTTCGATTCCTAAAACTGGGTTCAATTTCGTAGTTAATTTCAACCGGACGCAATTTTAGCGTAACCTAACCTACCGGGTAGCTTTTAGGAAATTTTAGCGCAATTGACCCGTGGTTGATTATTTTCGATCCACATTTTGCATCTCCGACTCATAGGCAACTCTCGGTTGTCGTAAAAATCTCAAAGTTTCAATTACAAACATAGGGTACAGAATCAACAGAAAAATCGGTTTAGTGCTGTTCGACGCAAATTTTGCAATTAGGTGGAATCACCCACACTTAATTACATGCCTTTGTTGAATCGACCTATCTCGGTCTCTAATCGATTTTAATGGTGCCGTATTGACCGTTGCAAATTAGCACAGTCGAGCATTCAATTTCTTATCGAAGTCTCAAGTCTGTCACGTTTAGATTCCTTAACGGCTTCACCTGATAGATTAGTTATCTCGTGAGTGATTAGCTTAGAGAAAAAGGCTATAGGCACGTCGATAAAATGCCCATTTCATTTAATCGAAACAGGGTCAAAAATCAGGATGTCACAACTCTTCTCCTTTTATAAAAATTTCATCCTCGAAATTTAAACCATTACAATTTTTTTTTTTAAAAGGTGGGGGTATTGTCGTCTCATCGAGTCTTCACTTTCCCAAGTTGTTCCTTCCATCCCGTGGTGTTGCCAAATCACTTTGACCAAAGAGATCGTCTTGGTACGCAGCTCTTGCCCCTTTCGATCTATTATTTGAACCGGTCTTGCCGCTTATCTGCATAACTTTTCTGACAACTCTGAGCAGTCTTGAGTCTTTCTCGAATAACTGTAACGGCATCCACTGACTGTCGAACTAACCCTAGGCCGGTAATCTTCCGTTCTCGGACTCTATCCCAACAAATTGGAGTTCTTCACGCTCTACCATACAACACTTCAAATGCTTCCATTTGAACGCTCTGCTGATAACTGTTGTTGTAGGCAAGCTCAACTAGATGAAGCTATTCCTCCCAACTTCCTTTGAAGTCTAACACGCAAGCTCACAACATGTTCTCGAGGGTTTGAATTGTCCTCTCAGACTAGCCATCTGACCGCAGATGATAGGTCGTGCTATACTACAGCTTCGTTCCCAAGGTAGTCTGTAACCTTCGGGTCTCAATCTGACATGATCGTCACTGGTACTCCATATAGTCGAACTATCTGGCGCACATACAACTCAACATATATGTCCGATGCAAAGTCCTTTAGTACGGCGATGAAGTGAGCAAAGTTCGTCAATCTGTTGGCTACCGCCCATACTGAATCATCATCTTGTTGATTCCTTAATAACCCCATCACAAAACCCATCGTGAAATGTTCCTATTTCCACTCGGGAATGACAAGAGATTGTAGAAGTCCTGCTGGCTCGCAATGTTGTGCTTTCACTCACTAGCACGTCAGGCACTTGGCGACATGTTTGGCGATATCTGTCTTCATACCGGTCCACCAATAGTGTTGACGCAGATTATGACACATCTTCGTATTGTCTGGATGAATACTGTAACTGCTACAGTGAGCTTCTGACAAGATCTCTTCCTTAATCTCTGCATCGTCGGGTAAGCACAATCGTCCACGAAAGCTTAGTGTTCCGTCCTCGGTAACTTGAAAATAAGCCTTTATCTTTTTTGTATCTTCCTGCAGAATCTTCTAGATCTCTGGATCTGTCAACTGCAACATCTTGATTCTCAGCTGTACTTTCGTTCAATTTTGAGGGTGGCCATAAGACTTGAAAGGTGGCCTACCTCAAATTTGAAAACCGAATCTCTAGCTCCTTTGAGTAAAAATCCACTCCTCAATCACCATATGCACAATCGATGACTTTTGACTCAATGCATCTATAACTTTATTAGTTTTTCTGGGATGATACAGGATGTCGCAATCATAATCTTTGAGAAGTTCCATCCAATGACACTGTCTCATGTTCAACTTTCTGAATCCTCAACTGATGATAACTTGTCCTCAGGTCGACCTTCAAGACTATCGACGCTCTCTGTAACCGATCAAACAGATCGTCAATCCTTGGTAACAGATACTTGTTTTTGATCGTTACCCAGTTGAGCTACCGGTAGTCGATGCAAATGTGCAACGACCCATCTTTCTTCCTCACAAACAGAACTGGTGCTCCCCAAGGTGATGCACTAGGGCGTATAAATCCCTTGTTTAACAACCCCTACATCTACACCTTCAGTCCCTTCAATTCTGACAACGCCACTTGGTAAGGAGCTTTAGAGATTGGCTCCATCCTAGGGTCAACTCAATCGCAAACTCGATCTCCCCTTCTGGAGGCAAACCGGGTAATTCTTTAGGAAACACCTCAGAATACTCTCGTACCACGGCTATGTTCTACATCTTCGGTTCCTCAATTGTCGTATCCACTATAGTTGCCAAATAATATTGGCAACCTACATCTAGAAACTGATTGCCTTAAGTGATGAATTTAAAATAATCGAGAGTCCTTCTCGGTTCCCACAAACTCAAAACTTCCACACGCTAACGGGTTAAACTGTATTACTTCACAATAACAATCAATTACAACATGGTGCTTCTTGAGCCAAACAACAATTCCACACAACTCGTTGCTTCTTGAACCAACCCATTTTAATTACAATAATAAGGTCACACATAAGCAAAATAGTCGAGTACAACTCTAGCCAGCGATTCTCCTTTTTACAACTTCATTTCAACAAACTAAAATTCTACAAGCTTAACCAAACTTCCACTACGCCACTCTGATAAAATTACCCCAAAAACATTCTTTCCCCTGATCGACGCATAGCTCGGTTCATTCCTGTTCCCTTCGCCATCCTAGTGGCGTCCTATCTGCAGTACATTCCCTCTGTTCTGTCCTATCAGTGGCAGCAGTAGCAACTGCTGTGGTCCTTTCTGCCTGCTCGGACAATCCTTGAAATGGTGGCCATGCTGGCCACATTTAAAACAAGCTCCCATCCTGGTATAACATGGAGCTGAACCATATCTTTTCCCACAAAAACGACACACGTCATTCGAGTTGGCGTCGACTTTCCAATCCCATCTTTTTTGTTGGGCGGAATGGGATACCTTCCTTCATACATCGGCTTCTTCCCGAATCAATTACCATTTCTGTTGGACTTGAACCACAACTCAGACGCGGCGGCTCATTCATTCAGGTTTCTCTCAATCAAATGGGCCCTTTCATACAAATCGTTGTAATCCTTTAGATTAAAAGGTACCAACGGATCCTTTATCTCCAGTCTCAGTCCATCTTGGAATCTCCTTACTCTGTTCACTGGATCCTCAATTAGTCTAGGGGCGTACTGGGACAACTTGGAGAACTTTGCCTCATACTGGTCTACAGACATCAGACCTTGACGAAGACGTTGGAATTTTGCCATATTCTGTTCTCTAGCGCAGTCAGAGAAGTGCTTTCCATTAAAGGCTTCAATGAAGCCATTCCACACTGGAACCACGCCTTCAGGAAACACTCTTCCTCTAGTGGCCCTCCACTTGGTACTTGCATTTCCCTGCAACTAGTAAACCGCTAGGACTACCTTGTCTTCCTCCGAGCACCTCAGCAATGCGAAGGCCTTTTCTAATTCTTGGATCCAAAAGGTTGTAGCCTCGGGATCGCCTACTCCTGAGAATTTTGGCAGTTTTAGCTTCAGGAATTGCTCTACCAACTTATGCATCGGTCGCTCCCGATCACATTCCCGGTGGAACCTCGGCAGGTGCGGTAGCGGCAGCAATGGCTTGATTCTGAACTTGCTACCCCATCAAATTTCCCAAAGTCTCAAGCGCCTGTACGATCCTATTTAATCTAGGATCGCCGGGTGTTGCTACACCAGTTCTGACATGCAGCGATACTCTCTCACTCGCGCTGGCCTGAGTTGGCGCTCTACCTCGGGCACCAACCCTAGTTGGCGTCCTACCCCGAGTAACTGACGCGATCATTCTCTTCCGAGGAGTCCTTTGCTCCAGATCACTCGTTCTACAGGATCTCTACAAAACCTACTTTCCAATTCCACACAGAATTAGAAAATTGAGCGACCCACACAAAACAATCAATCGGTCAATCATAGGCGTTTGATAGGAAAAAGCCTTTCCTACTAACTATTCCAAAACCCATCGCACCTTATCACTCCAAACACTGACCAGCTCTGATACCACTTCGGGCGGGGATGTCATGCCCAGGACTCCAAGCATGCGCACATCCCTCGGCGGTCGATTAAATTGCGATGTTCCCAGGACGCGTCGCCGACCCCTTTCTTTTTATGCCCATGCGGAAGCGAAATTTAAACATATACCCGGACAACAACAAACATGGGATAGAAAAACAGGACAACCAAATTCATCAATCACGCTTTAAAAACATCTCAGATTTATACACACAAGCTTGACTCCAGAAATAAACTACTGAGCCACTTATGCTCCGAACCCTTCAACATCCGGTTCCGGGTTCTCCACACTAAGGACCTAAAAATATTTAAAGCACAACGGGGTGAGAATAAATCTTAGCGAGTTAACACCCTAAACCCTTATTAAGATGAGAATTTACCTAGAGGCAGCCTGAACATGCACCATTCAGAACTTACCTTGCCTCAACGCATCCCTGCACAATAGTGCATCAAATGCACTTATAAACACAACACGCGTAATCCATAATTGGAACACTTCATATCACTCATCAAATATTCACAGAGATCGCGATTATCAAGCCAAATTGTTATGACACTTTTGATTCCGTGCCACATAATTTCGTCCCATAATCAGGCGCGGATATCTCATACCGATGGTTTAATCCACACTCGATATTCACCCTCAAAATCCGAACTCAATATTCAATATCAAAGCTGAAACTCAATATAAGACTCAAGGCTCTAGAGGTGGCCCCCACGAAATTACGTTATCGTGTAGCACTTAGCTCTTGACCACATATAGCCATAGTACAAGGCTCTAGAGGTGTGGCTCATACGAAGCTTCGTTATCGTGTAGCACTTAGCCCTTCACTATGCACGACAATAATGCAAGGCTCTAGAGGTGAATCACGTGATTCAAGTCACCATGTAGCACTTAGCCCTTGATTACAATAAGCACTAGTATAAGGCTCTAGAGGTGACTCACACGACATTATGTTATCGTGTAGCACTTAGTCCTTTACCTGCTCACAACCCATTTGGTTTCTTCAACATCACAGATACCACCATTCCTCTAGTCATCCTTTGCCATGACCATAATTTATCACCATAGCACATCCATTCACATATCGCCACACACAAGTTCCAAGCATGTCACAAGTCAATCACATCATTAAATAGGCATTTTCTAGCAAGTATAGCATCAAGAACAATCACAAACTACTATCGGTCCTAACCGGCAGAAACGGTCCACTCGCGCGTCTTCGAGTTTATATTCAGAAACCTAATCAAACGAGTTCGGAAAATTCTCAAATTTGAATATGTTGTAAAGGACACAAATAAAATTTTTCATGAAGACACCCTAACCCAGATCCTTCTGGATTAAGAGCAGTAAATCGCTCAAACCGTTACAAAAACTGTATCCGTTCCCAGAAATTTTGTTTTCCAAAATTAGTTTGGTTCAGGATCCAAAACATGTCAATTTGATATGAAATTTGAGTATGTTAAACTACAAGATGTGATAAACAACCGTCGTGAAGAAATTCTTTTGAAAATCGAATTCTAAGAGTTTATAAAAATCCTTGCAATACCAAAAGGTCATAGATTCCAACACAATCCGAGATTCTATTTTGAAATATCGAAACTGATATCTCATTCTTTTAAATCCTTAATATCTTGAGTAAAATATATGTCATAGCTGAGGATATATTAAACATTTCTCAAGAAGGAATCAACTTCAAAATCGCAGCACATTTCGATCCACAAAAATAGCAAACGGTAAGGGTCCAGAAATCAAATGTGAGGAAAATCTACTAGATTGGACTAATCCATCCTCCTTAGTTCTACTCTCATCAATTAGATTAACACTAATCCATATTAAGGCGAATTTAACTAAATTAGATTAGCACTAATCCGTCTTAAGCCTAATCTCACTTAGTACTAATTTAACTAAGCTAATTAGTACTAATCTAACTTCCTCATTGCAATTAACAACCTAATCAAGGATTCCGGAGTTAACTCACCAGATTAGCGAAAAAACGGGTTCACGACGACGGCGACGCGAATGCCGTGAAGACCTGTGTCTACGGCGACCCCAAAGGAGGTCCAGAAGACGCTAAAAACGGCCCCGCAAGCTCACAGCTTGAGCTAGGAACTAATTCTACTTCTGCTCTGTTTTAGAGCTGCTGGTCGCGAGGCTTGGCTGAGCTGGTGGCGGATGCGGGGACGGCAGCTGAGCTAGGCGGACAGCAACAGGCAGAGGCAGCTACGACGTGAGGGGCGGGGTTGGCCGAGACGCGAAGCTGCTGAAATGGCATGGACGGTGAGGTGGTGAGGCGATCGCGGGCTGACAGAACAAGCGGGCTCTAGACAAGCACGATTGGAGGCAGGCGATGGCTCGTGCGGCGACTTGGATGAATGGCAAAGGGCTGGCCACTTCAGTGAGGTGCTAGCTGGTTTGTGCTCTGGAAAATGGAGATTGAGAGAGATGAAAATGAAGAAGCTGAGGAGGAAGAAGAAGCTGCTGCTGGTTGGGAAGGAGGGGACAAAGGGGCCACAAAGTCAAGCTAAAATTTGTTAAAACTCAAGTGCAAGGCTCTCAAAGTCTTTAGCCTTGATCCACATCCACTTTTCCCTCCCAATCTTCCTCCACAAGTCAAGAATTGATGTCTAAATGTTGCAGCCCCCCATGGCCTACGAATTTCAAGTGTTCCACTTCAATTCCACTTCAATTTCACACAAATTGACCTCAATTCAATGGCCAATAATGCCTAGGTAGGAGTCCACACCAATTTCTTGCATTCTCGTCACCATTTCATCCAACTCGAAGGCAAAAAATGCACACAAAAAAGGCCCTCGGAATTTCCCGGTTTTAAATCATCCAATTTTGATTTTTCGCCGAAAATTGGGGCTTGCCAAAAATTCTTCAAAGGATGAGTTGACATTCCTAAAATAAATCATGACATGCCAGAACTTTGGATTCCTGAAACTGGATTCAATTTCATGGTTAATTTCAATCGGATGCGATTTTAGCATGACCTAACCTACCAAGTAACTTTTAGGAATTTTTAGCGCAATTGACCCATGGTCGATTATTTTCGATCCACATTGTGCATCTCCGACTCATAGGCGACTCTCGATTGTCGTAAAAATCTCAAAGTTTCAATTACGGGCACAGGATACAGAATCGACAGAAAAATCGGTTTAGTGTCGTTCGACACGAATTTTGCAATTAGGTGAATTCACCCACACTTAATTACATGCCTTTGTCGAATTGACCTACGTCTGGTCTCTAATCGATTTTAACGATGCCGTATTGACCCTTGCAGATTAGCACGGTCGAGTAGTCGATTTCTGATCGAATTCTCAAGTCTGTCGCGTTTAGATTTCTTAACAGCTTCACAAGATAGATTAGTTATCTCGTGAGTGATCAGCTCAGAGAAAAAGGCTATAGGCACGTCGATGAAAAGCCCATTTCATTTAATCGAAGCAGGGTCAAAAATCAGGATGTCATAGCTGTTCTAGTGATTGGCCTTGGCTTTGTGGTGACAGCTACAACAATGGAGGAGGAAGATGAAGAAATTTGGCTTCTGCTAGTGGGAGGGGCTGCACACGCATAATGAGGGAGAAGGGGGGGGGGCGACAAGGGTCTTAAAAGTCCACCAACCAACCACGGGACAGCCATGCATAAAATATATTGCACTCAAGTGTTTTTCCCCTAAAGTCTTATGCCCTTGAAGTCTTGGCAGCCTCCAATGGGTGGTTTCCTCTCTTTTCTTCACCAATTAACTTCAATTTGACAGCCCAAAAATGCCCATAAACAGCCATACGTATTTCCCTCCTATTTCCTTCTAATTCTTCACAAAACATTTCAATTTGATGGCCAAAAAAGCCATGGCAGCAGCCCATATAAATTTCCCTTCAATCCTTCACATAACAAAACAATTTGGTGGCCAAAAATCTAATTAAAGATGCCCCTCCGAATTTCTTGATTTAATTTTGCCGAATTTTGATTTTCCGTAAAAATTCCAGGCTCGACGGAAATTTTCCAAAAGATGAGACGAGGTCCTAAAAATAAATCGTGACACACTTGAAAGTTCGATTCCTAAAACCAAGTTCAATTTCGTGGTTAAAATCGTCCGGAAGCGATTTTAACGCGACCTAACCTGTCGTGTAGCTTTTGGGGATTTTAGCGCGTTTGACCCGTGGTCGATAATTTTGATCCACGTTTGTGCATCTCCGACTCGTTGGCGACTCTTGGTTGTCGTAAAAATCTCAAAGTTTCAATTATAGGTACCGAATACAGAATCGACAGAAAATTGGGTTAGTGTCGTTCGATGCGAATTTTGCAATGTTGTGGAATCACCCATAATTTAACTACGTCATTCCATCAAATTGACCTATATCCGTTCACTAATCGATTATAACGGTGCTATATCAACCCCTGTCAATTATCACAGTCGAGCAGTCGATTTCCGATCAAATTCTCAAGTTTGTCACGTTTATATCCCTTAACAACTTCACCTGATAGATCAGTTAACTCGTGAGTGATCAGCTCTGAGAAAAAGGACCATAGGCGAGTCAACGAAAAGCCCATTTCATATTATCGAAACAGGGTCGAATTTTCAAGATGTCACAACCTCTCTCCTATAGGCCACTCAAACATAGAGAGATTAACGACTGAATGGCCAGCCCTCCCTATTAGGGAGCGTCCTTTGCCTAAAGAAATAGGTAGCTTCGCCTTCAAGCTGTGAAGAAAATCAAGCTAATATATAATCATCACAGTACACTGATGCATAGGTCTTTTTAGGGCCTTTTGATCATGATGCATCATGAACGTGCCAATATGTGATCGGGGTGAGCGGTGGTTAGATATAAGGGTAGTGGCATGAGATGATCAAGAGAGAGCTTCGTCTATCGATGAACAGTGGATTGATAGAGCTCTTGGCATTGCTTTGTTTTTCTCTCCTTTACTATCACTGAGTTCCGATCCTCTTGTTCGAAATTTCTTTGTTCGTACCGAAACGCTTGCAAAATCAAATCCTATTCCATAAGATCCTATATCAGCTATAAATCCACTGTGCAGTCAACCCGAGATGTCCTGTTGCGCGCAAACTCTTGGATAGTATCTTCAACCAATCTACTCTGGCGATTTTAAGAAAGAAACAAATTGCTAAAGGCAAGACATAATCATCTAACATAAAAAGTAAGATTCCTTCGCAGTCTATCCCCTAGCAAATCCAGGTCAATTTACATCCTCTAATTCGGGTTGGATTTTGTACCTAACTCAAACTCAGGAGATAATATGACAGTCCTAAATACCCTAAACACGGTAAGCGACATCCTTAAGGTGTCCGCTCAGCAAAGACATGCCACTAAGATGTGCCAATGCCCAAGACAAGCCACTAAGATGGGCCAGCAGACTGTTTCTGTTTGCCTAAAGTTCTTGAATGAAACTTCAAGTTTCTTTCATCCTGACTCCTCTTCGTGGATGTACGTTTCACCAGCCTCAAAGGCTGACTGCATTGCCTCAAAAAAGTGGGAAGATGTCCTCTAGATGTTTCATGACCTCATTAGATGTATGAAATATGAGGAAGAATTGCTTTTTCATTTAAAGGAGCTTGAGGCAATGAAGGAAGGGCTGTCTCAAATCATGGGTGTGGTAGTTGACAGATGTATGGGGTATAAAAATTCACAACACCAGGAAAGCTTGGTGCAAAGGAAAACTTACCAAGATACTCAGATACTCATCCCCATGCTTGTTCACTCTTCTTTTGTTTTATCTCTGGATATGTCAGAAACTTGGAGGTAGACCTTTCTGATGGGATTTGGGGACAAGGCGAAGGTAGCAAATGTTGTTTGCACATGGGAAGGATTTTGACATCAGGAGTATGTAAACGAGGGTAACATCAAGGATTATGTAAACGATCTTAGGTTGTGTATTTTTTATAGAGTTTTATTTGAAAGCTAAGCACACCCAGCATAAATGCAACTTTTATATAAAAAAAGTTTTGTGATTCTTTCTATGGACGCACTAGAGTTTGAGGTGTACAACAAACTGGCCAAAGCTGTCATGACCTGGAGCCCTATTTTCTGAATGATTTGTAAAGCACTGTCAACAGCCTATTTGTTTGTACACTTGTGAAATTGATGCGTTTTAAAATCTATAATTTGCAAGATATAATGTATCCAACTATATCCACTGCCCTTAGCGGAAACACAAACAAAGCACGTCTTCAATACAGGTTCCACCAACATATACGCTCATTAGTTTTTTACTGGTATTCTACTATTATTAGGATTATTTCAGCATCATCTCCTTGTTATTGATTTTTTTGCTTGTGGACTCCCAACTGAATTCATAATTGATTGCATCTGTTCCAAAGGGCAGTGAAGGAGCATCTACCATGTTCACATTCGGTTGCTCCATGTTTGGAGGAACCCATTCTGCGACTTTGTTAAGAATCCACCAAAACTTGCATATATCTACTGCTAGATAGAATAGTACGGCGAGGATACACTCTTATGCAAAGTGCAGATTACTGCAGTTGATTTTCAATTTACCTGCGTCTTGATCCCTGCCAAATTCTTGCACCATGTAATTAAAGACCTTGATGGCATTTGAAAGGTGAAGCAGATATTGTAACATGCTAGCTATGCAGGTTCAGGTTCACTTAGCCTATGCTTTCACTCCCTCTTTCTGATGCACCATCTTCTGCAGGCGTTCTTTCAAGAAAAGCTTCGCGTAATATTAAATAATTCCTTCTCAACATGGTCAAGGCAACATGCCTTAAGGTTGTTAATTGCCAAATGCTGATAGGGGCCTACAAGTTAGTCTCAGTTGCGGTGACATTTCTTTGGTGAACCGTTAGGACAGAGGCTGAATCGCCATATCCCATTCATATTAGCCGGTTTGTCGTTGTAAATTGTATTTGATAGGGAGAAGATAATTATTCTGGGTCCCGACTAACATACATTTTATCTGCTGATTCTCATGAAAGTAGATAATCATTACGCATAATTGGATCACAACTTAGAGCAGTACAGTGGCAATATACGATTCCATTCGGAAAGCAAAGTTATTTGAGAGACAGGAGTGAGCACACAGTCTGCACTACAGTCAGCGTAAGCAACACCGCTGCAGCAATAACCGAGAGGGCTGCACACGGGCTACTGCAGTAATCGCGCTTGAAAATTGCCTTCCACTTGTTATAAGGCTTTTGGCAATGCTTGACGAGCTTGTGCCTGAGGCTGTAGAAGTAGGCGTTATTTGACCGCACGAAAGTTTCCTTGCATAAGGTGTTGATTAGTTGCGAGATAACTGTCATTCCGATAATAACATTGCTCAAAGGCGATAATGTTTCGGAAACAGGATTCCGTTGGATAGAAAAATTTGAGCTGTGGGATTTCGAGCACTCCATTCTTGAATACAATGTCGAACAAGCACTTGCTCTTGCCTGAGAGCATTGTTAATACATGAAAAGAAATTAAATAGGGAACCAAACAGAATCAAATAGGTATTCAAATTTAGAAAACAAAATGACACAGGTCAAGTCTGACCTTTTCTCAGCTTGACTCCGGCCGTCACTAGTTCTGTTGCGCTCGGGATGAACTCCATATCCTCCTCGCTCTCACGTGGCGCCTCCCTCACCGATGGCAAGTACAAGAGCCTGATTGCGTCGAGAAAGTGCTGCACCTCTGACTCCATCACCGCCTCTGGCATGTCCTCGATATTCGTTGCTGGCCTGAAGAACCCATATGCGAGCTCAAGCAGCCTTGGTGTATGCTTCTGATGCGTTCCGAATGCCATGTTGAACAGCCCTTCAACGGTGAAGAATGGCATCTGATTCTCCAGCAGCGTCATGTCACGGCGGACGTCATTGAGCATCCGTGGGTTGCCAAAGATCCGGTCATCAGCAGCCCTCCACTTAGGTTTCCGGAACAACAGGAAGAGCTGGATCACGAAGATGCCATCAAGGATCATCATCTCGGCGAACTCGTTAGAGTTGAGGTGGATTGGTTCATCGTAGCACCTGCGGGCTTGGTTCTCCCAGGACCTGATCTTCTCGATGCAGTCCTCAAGGCGGAACTTCCGGTTATGCTTGAGGAAGCTCTGCAAGTACCGCAGCTTGTGATCTTCCATCAGCAAGAGGCTTTCATTGCGACAGTGATAAGGTCCGATTGCGACGACACGGGGCCTGTAGGCATCTTCGTAGCCACACCGGAGCTTCTCCGGTACGCGGAAGATGCTGCATTCGGAGGATAGCACACGTAAGGAATTGAGCTTCTCACGGATCGAAAATGCTAGAATTGAATTGTGTCTTGTGGAGTTTAATTTGTTGTTGCTGATATTTTCAAGGTTGAGGCTTTCGATATTGATTGATACGTGGTTGTCTGCAGATTTCTCCCACTGTCGCCCCGGTGTCGTGGGCGTGCCCCTGTTGCTCATCACGATAGGGAAGATGGTTCTGCAAAATCCTGTCACATAAGAAAGAAAAAGAGCCGGAGATGAGAAATAGGGGCGAACGAATGGCGGTTGCCTGGTCTGATTATCAGGAATGGCAAGGAGTGAGACCACTGATGAGGAAATGGCTTCGTTCCCGTACCTTCTGTATTTTCACATTATCCCTCTAAAGTCAGAATGATGTGGGCCAACGGATTTATAGGCCGCAAAATATTTGGATGTTCAGGAGGAGGTTTTGGTGGACTTGAGGCAACCATTCATTGCGTTTAATACCTGACATGTTCTCGATCGAGCCAGTGACACCAGTTGATGTTTATAATGATTTGACAGGGATAAGAATAATGCGTAATATAAATTAAAATTATTTCTATATATTTCAGTAATACTTAATGAAAAGTACATGAGCTATTTATACGTAATTAAATTAAGTACGATCAGTCAAGCTATACATAATTGCAAGGGATATAGAAAACATGCTAAATATCTCTAAGATAATATTCCAAACTCAACTCAAGGTGCAT
This sequence comes from Eucalyptus tenuipes, assembly GCA_014182365.1. Taxonomy (NCBI): domain Eukaryota; kingdom Viridiplantae; phylum Streptophyta; class Magnoliopsida; order Myrtales; family Myrtaceae; genus Eucalyptus; species Eucalyptus tenuipes. Next base: position 18,890,264 of record CM024539.1, on the reverse strand, counting down.
AGAACTATAGTAGTCAACTTGAGTTTGGATAAAAAATCTAAAAGATGCCCCGTGCATTGCTAAAGCAGTTTAGTTTGCTGAATAGAGAACCGCTACTTACATGGCTGTTGTATTTTTGTCGTAGTTGCTTTGCAGTCTACAAATGCTGCCGTCACGGCAAGTGTGGCGGTGGTGTGTCTATGGACTAGAAAAAAAATGCGATTGATGCGATTGGCATTTTTGCGAGCACTAAAGAGAAATGCAGCCGAACCCACCTCGTGGTGGGTGAGTTGGTTAGGGCGCACACTGGCCATACGAAAGGCCAGAGTTCAATTCCCCTCCTCGTCACGTTACGCGACTTAAGTGGGGTGCCCTGAAAGGTGGATCCCCATGTTAGTGCTTCTCCGAGTTTATGTCGCCAGCTGTACGGTGATTCCCGGATTGCCAAAAAACAAAAAGAGAGAAATGCAGCCGATGTAATTGGTGTTATTTCAAAATTGATCTGAAGGTGATAAGACTAGTGGTGTTCGTCTACAAAGGATGTGACCTGCACAGTTGGCATTGTAACGAACATTATGGAGAAATGCGCCTTCTTCATAGAACAGTTCTACAGACTATGCGACGATAGGAAAGGCTAACATCGGGTCGAGAAAGACAATGTTGTGTATCGACGTTCAGAAAGAGATATCAGTAGTAATTGAAAAAGAAGATGTCACAAAATACAAGAATTGCACTAATTTGCGCACCGAGTGTGTTGAGTACCAACGTAGCTAGGATCGTCAAGCTCTAACACGAAAATGATAATAATGCACAAAATATAGTAGGATAATTTCCATATATTTCGATGATATTTAGTGAAGAGTATACAAGTTTGTAGGTTTTATTAGAAGATTATTTAAGGTAATCAAATCAAGTAAGATCAATAAGGTAAACACAATCGAGAATATAGAAGATCTCTCTAATCAAATCAAGTAAGATCAATAAGGTAAACACAATCGAGAATATAGAAGATCTCTCTAGATTTATGCATAATCATAAGAAATATTTAAAAAAATTAGATATGAAAAATATTAAATATATCAATAACTGCGAAAATGACAGGGTTTGACTGTGTTCAAGTAAACAACCGTTTACTGCTACCCAATGGTGGTATTAGGTTTCTCTCATTTCAAAAGCTAGTTCAAGGGGTGAGGTTTTTCCTCACACTTGTAAGCTTCAACAATCTCTCCCTCACATTTTGGGTTTAGGTCAAAGGCGCAACAATTGATAACTCTCTCATGTGAATTTTTTTGGTCCAAACTTGTTGACAAACTCGAGCTTTGATATCGGTATTGAGTTGTATTGGGCCTTTCTTACCCCAAAAGCTAATTCAAGAGGTAAATTTTTTCCTCACATTTATAAACCGATCACTAGCCCCTTCGACAACTAGGGTGCGTTTGGTAACACTTCTGTTCCCAAGAACAATTTCTAATCATAAATAATTATTTTTTATTCTATTCTCGGGAACAATTTCTAAGCATTTGAAGTCGTTTGGTAACTTTCCAAAATTTCAATTCCTAGAATAAAATTATGTTTGGCACCGTGTTCACAATTTCTACTTCAAATTATTTTCTATTGATTTTTGAATAATTTTATTACTTCTTTTCTTTTTTTCTTCTTTTTTCCTTCCTTTTTTTTTTTTCCTTCTTCTTCTTCAAGTTGACGGTCGCTGGCATTGGGATGATCGGCGACTGGCCTAACGAGGGTTGGCAACCTCACCGGAGTGTCATCTGCTCTCGGTGAGGCCGTGCCTCATCAGTTGAGCCTCGTTAGCAACCGTGTGAGCTCAACCTCGCCAAATCTGAGCGAGGTCGAGCATTGCCTAGCCATGGCTCGGCCGAGCCTCGCCGATGGCCGGGGGAGGTCCGTCTAGCCACCGGCAAGGCTCGGCCTCGCCAAATTTGGTGAGCCAGACCTCGCCCTAGCCTGGCGAGCTCGCCGGACCGGTGACAATGGCGGTGGAAGATGGTGGACGGCAAAGGCGGCAGTGACAGCAAATGAAGAACAAGAAAGAGGCAAGAAGAACAAGAAAAAAAGATAAGATAAGAGAGAAAATAGGTTACTTGATTCTAGAATTGTTCCCGGGAACAAACGATCAATTTCTTTTTTACTTCTCAATTTTGTTCCAAATTTACTTTCGGGAACAAAAAAAATAGAAATTTGTTCATAAGAACAAAAATTTTACCAAATGAATTTTTGTTCAAATCTACTTTCAAGAATTAAAGAATAGAAATTACTACTGTTTGACAAGTTATCAAATAGAGTCTTAACGTGAGGCAATCTCCATAATTATTTAGTAGACCTAACATGCGTTGCATTAAGCCTGCGAGAGCAATTGAAATGACACATGATTTGAATGAAAGGGCAGAGCTTAGCGTCTTGTCACCAGCCGTTGGCTGCAACCTGACCACCAGGCGACTATTCGTTGGCGTTGATTTCCCATCGGGCGCTCCTTTATGTAGGAGACCTAAAGCGTGCTGGACTGAGTCGACGACAACAACTGAAGTTCTAAATGATGTACAATTCCCTTTTTAAAAAGAAGGAAGAGACACATTTATTTTTTGTTTGACAATTGATTAATTATATTTAGACGGTGGGTAATGGATGTTTATGGTGGGATTCACTTTTAAGAGCTAAATGGAGAAAATAACGCGTTGGTTCTTTTAAAATTAAATCAACTTATTATGAGCTTGATTTTGCGGCAATTTAAATTGATAGATCAAAAGATAACTCTTCCTTAAAAGAGTAGCATAGATATATATGCATGTGACTTTGTCACCTAGTATTGTTTGGTTCCACTTGAGATCTACCTGATTTAATTAGGATGTACTAAGCTCACACGCATTCAATGTACCCAAGAAGGTATCTCACCAAAACTTGAGCAGTGCAGTGGCAATTTACTACTAAAAAAGAAAGTCATTCGAGAGATAGAGTTAGGTGACAGCCTGGACTAAAGTCAGTACAAGCAACACCACCACAGTGATAACCGAAAGGACGCGCACGGGCTACTGCAGCATACACGCTTGAACCTCGCCTTCCACTTGTTATTAGGCCTTCGGCGACGTTTGACTAGCCCGTGCCTCTAAGGCTTGTTGTAGTAGGCGTTTCTCGCACAGGAACGTGCCCTTGCAGAAGTTGTTGATTGGGAAGCTGAGGTTAAAAAGGTTGAAGGTGGTCTGAGCACCTAAAAAAGGGTCGCATCCCCTCCGCCAAATCGAGCGGGTGCAGTATCTCCTCTCTAGGAATCACAGCTTTTAGTTTTTCAATGTACTGTGTGACCATTTTTTTTTGGAGAAAAAGAAGAAGAATGAATGCAATGTACAAAGGTTATCGCGAGGAGGGAGGAGGAGAGAGACTTAAAATCTGTCAACTAAACAAAACATAGATAAATAAGAGTGAAGAAATGGTGAAGGTTCGTCACTGCGGTTGCATCCGCTTTCGTACAGATGAAAACACTAGTCATACTCCACACTTAGCGCAAGAGTGAGAAAATTAGTGTTGTTTGGTCACCGCTAAACGATATCGGACAATCTCCGAAATAAATTCATTTTAACTCGCGAAAAAAACAAATTTTGCAGACATTCCGATGAGTACTCATTATGGCTGAAGAAATCAAGCCAAGAAAAATGTCAACTGCGAAAGACAACCTGACATTAAGACGGATGGTTGTTGAATAATGCAAGTCAGACACAAGTCAAGTACAATTTGTGTCAATGGCACAACATGAACATAAATGCAACTCTTCAGGATAAATGATATGATCGGTGTCATCATTCATCTCAGAACAGTTACCCACGTATAGCAATAAGAATATTGATCTAACCTTCTCGTGATCGATCATGCACATGTGCTCAGATGAGATGACGCCTACAAATGCCTTTCCTTTTAAATGAATATAAAGAGAAAAGGAAAGAGCAGATATTTTGTTGTCTAATTTTAGGGTTTGGTAGGGCTTTGTGATGAAATATTAAAGAAACATTTACTGATGAAAAAGAAGAGAGAAGAGGGAAGGTCAGAAGGGGTGAGATAGAAGTATACTCGAGTTCAGCAGCCAGCACTTTCTTCTTCTTTCCTTTTGCAGACATGGATACCAGAGGACATCAAACGACATTACAAAATTTTATTCAGCATAAAAATTAATCCCCTTCCATCATAGTACATACATAGTATCAACCTGGAGGTTTCTTCTTAGATGTGGAATCGCGTTTCATGGTAACCTTCAACTTGTGCCAAAAAGTTCTGTAATAAGATTTCAGATCCTGCCGAATCCTTAAGAAACTGATGTTCCTCGTCCGAAACCCACTCTCCTTTCCGAAACTGTTGAAAAGATTTGCCAATGCGTCGTCATTCCCCAACCAGTTCTCAATATCGATTATCTCTTTCCGGATCAGCAGCTTGGCATCATCTCTTGTGTCAATGAGATTGCCCAAGAGTGCTACATAGTCAATGAAGTAACTATCATCACTATGATAGGACCGCTCGAAAGCCGTGACATTCCTGAGAAAAGACTCTGTCGAGGGAATGAGCTTGAGACATGGGATTTCAAGAACACCCTTTGAGAATTTGATGTCAAATAAGCAATTGCTTTTGCTCGTCCGGAACTTCACTCCTGCTGCTTGAAGCTGCGATGCCCTAGGTATTGCTTCTATCTTCTTCCAATCATCGGATAGTGCCTTTTCCGGGGAGGGTAAGTACCAAAATCTTAAAGCATCCAACAAATGCTTGACATTGGATTGGAATATCCTCTCCGGTTCTGCTTTGAGATTTGCGCTGAAGCCGAAGAAATCATAGGCGAGCTCCAATAAAGATGGGAGTTTTGGGAGTTCTGGGAGTTCTTCCGGTTCAGTCCCGAATGCAAATTCGAACAGCCTTTTAATTACAAAAAAGGGCAGTTGATTCTCCATCAAACTTAGGTCTCTTCTCAGGTCGGTAATCATCCACTGTTTTTGCTCGTTGAAGATGATATCATTCTCGGTCCTCCATTTTGGGAAATGATTCAACAAGAACAGCTCAATGATGAATGCACCATCTACAAGAACCATTGTGGTGAGGTCATTAAGGCTGAGGTCGATGTCCTCCACGTAACACTGGCGAGTTTGGTCTTCCCACCCCTCGATGGCCTCAACACACTCTCCCAAGTTCTTCTGTGTCCGGTTTAGAAAGTTCCGCAGGTACCTCCACTTGTGCTCTTCCATGGCCTTACTATGTTTGCCATGATGGAATGGCCCGATCGAGACTTGCCTCGGCAAGAAGGCTTCCTTGTGGGTCTTGCGGAGCTTGTCCGGAACAGTGAAGATACAGGAGTCGACGGCTTCCGGAGATACCTTCTCCAGTCTGCTGCTTATTTTATTTATGAGTTGATCGTGAGGATTGTCTCTTGCAGATGTTCTCCATGATTTTTGCATCCTCTGTTTCTTCTCAACCTTGGAAAACAATTTTCCCTCCTCAGGCAATCGAGATAAAAGGTTTCAGCAAAATCCAGTCGAAGAAAAGGGTATGCTGTGCCAGAACAAGCGCAGAAATTAGATTTGCCCACGTCTATGCAGAAAATCATGGGATTAGGAATAGGGGTGAAGAAATTGCGGTTGGTTGGTTTGAGTTTCAGGCATGGCAAGCAGTGGACCCCTCTGATGAAATGGTTTCTTACTCGCACTATAATGGCCTCATATCTTGATTGACCAGCGATTACAGTTCCCAACGAGTCCACAAGTCATTTTAAATCACTTTTTATCTTTTTTCGGGTATGGTCCGGGGGTTTTTTTATTTCCTCTCTGTATTATAGGCTGCAGAAATTTGCATGTTGTGCAAGGAGCTCTTGGAGGACCGTTTATTATTTAATAGATCTAATGAGTGTTGGATTGAGGCGGTAACAAAGACTGAAGTTTCAAGTTATTTGATAGAAATGACAGAGCTTAGCCGGTGTTCTGTCAACCGCGGTTGGCTGCTATCAGAACACGAGGCAACCATTCACTGCGTATTTTACTTAGTAGACCTTTCGCGTGCTCATTTATTATTTAGTAGACCCAATGCCTGCTGAAAAAGGAGGATGCAGATTGAGGATTCATGATTTAAAGGGATTGCCGAACATCAGCAAAAATTCTGCCTAAAAAAGAAAAAGAATTTATATTACCAGCGCTCTATGTACAACTTCGGCACAAACGGTATATCTCCTGGCTGCCACATGCACCCAGTTCTTGTGATGAAAGCCGAGTATCACTCAGCGGAGGTTCAATACCTTCAAGCAAAAAGAAATAGTCCTCATCCTCATCATCATGTACCTTTTTTCTCACATCGTTCCTTGTTAAGATGATACTCGGATGAATCACAATACGAGGCTGGACCGTAATTGGGGGGGGTGACTTGCGTGACCAGAGTGGTGCGCGCCAAGTTTGACTTTCCGGGGCCTGTTGTCTAGGAGGAGATGGAATGATCAGTTTGTGGATGTCATTAAACGCACTCATTCCAATGCTCATTACCTTTTTCGTTGTCTATGAAGAGATGGAATGATCAGTTTGTGGATGTCATTAAACGCACTCATCCCAATCCTCATCGCCTTTTTCCCTTTGGTCTTGACTTGCGTGACCAGAGGGGTGCGCGCCAAGTTTGGCTTTCCGGGGCCCGTTGTCTACGAGGAGATGGAATGATCAGTTTGTGGATGTCATTAAACGCACTCATCCCAATCCTCATCACCTTTTTCCCTTTGCTCGGTATAATGGCTCGAACTTAGGGCCACTAGCAAGATAAAGATAATATCAAAATCTATAATGGGCTAATACCGCAAAAAATCTCAAATTGGTCACCCGTATTCAATTTTTACCAAATTAGTTTTTGTATCACAAAAACTCCTGAATTGGTACACTCATGTCATATTTATCCAAACTGTTTATTGTGTCATAATAAGTCCCAAATTGGTATGTATATCCTACATTCATCCAAATCAGTGCACTCATGATGCATTTTTCTTAAAAATTCCCAAATACACCACAATATGGGAGTAAAGCAATGTGAGTTGAACGTTACATAGGTGTACCAATTTTGGATTTTTTTGACACAAAAATTAGTTTGGAGTTGTAGGACAAGCGTACCAGTTCAAGACTTTTTGTAATACAAAAGTTTATTTGGGGATAAACGTGACACGTGTACTAGTTAGAGGTTTTTGGTGGTATTAACCATCTATGATTTAATTTAAGGGCTAACTCGTAACGTATCGCATCTTTACTCAAGGGAACATGCATAAGAGAAATAGAGAATGAAAGCATCAAAGAGCCAAAAAGGAAGCCAAAAATTGAGACATTGAAAGGGTTTTTAAATTCAGACATGGCTATATTATCTCCTTGTTTCTACTGGAATGAAGCCTCATACTGATACTAGACCAAAAGCCATGATGAAAGGAATATCACCCACAAAATTAAAAGATGTAAAAGGCAGAGGCAGCACAAGGTGATTAGGATGAAAATATCCAAATAGAAATGTAAAATCCATAAGTGCTTGTGGTTTGATTATAAACAATCAAGAAGGTATGAAATTGCTTTCCGTGTAGGATTTGGACTCCTATTTGAAAATAACCAAATAGAAATATAAAATCCATAAGTGCTCGGTTGTGATTAACTTTGATGATGAGATATGTTGTAAGGACCTAGGCCTTCCACTGTGTAATATTGTCCGTTTTGGGCCTCCCACTGTGTAATATTGTCTGTTTTGGGCCTTCGCCCTTACAGGTTTAAAACACATTACACAGGTTAGAGAACCCAAGACTCCCCCCTAAGCGATGTGGGACAGGAGACGCGCCCCCTCCCTGCGCACATCCAGGGACTAAGCGCAGTCTCGCGTACCGTCGCCTGGGCCGTCACACTCTCCCCCCCTTGGGAGCACAGCATCCTCGTTGTGGCCCCACACATGGTTGTGAGTCGGCTCTAATACCATTTGTACGGACACAGGCCTCCAACTGTGTAATATTGTCCGCTTTGGGCCTTCGGCCCTCACAACTTTAAAACGCGTTAAACATGTTGGAGAACCCAAACCTTATAAACTAGCCCAGGACTCCCCCCCTAAGCGATGTGGGACAGGAGATGCGCCCCCTCCCTGCGCACGTCGGGGACCAAGCGCGGTCCCGCGCACTGCCGCCTAAGCCGTCACAAAGATTCTTGAGTTGGTGATGTCCAATTGTGGATTGGTAATACACTGGCCATGAACCATACAGATGGATCGGGTACCAACCGAAATGAGCTCAATGATAGACCCGGCTATTCCATCACTAGTTCTAAGGTCCATGAATGACTTGGCTTAGTGCTAGGCAATGGGTAGTCTTAGGATTGGCCTTGAACCGATCAAAGGACAACCGACTCTTTAAGCCGACTGACCATCCAAAGGAATGGTTCGAGCGAGCATGGGGCGTGATGGCCAAATCTCTGGTGTACATGATTCGGTTTTTCAAGGTGTACCTAATGATCCATTTCTTGGCCTCGGAATCAACTTGAATGATAAAATTCTCTAGATCGCCTTCTTAATGAGGAAAAAGACAAAAGTGAAGAAAATTCTAGAACCCCCTCATTAAATGAATGGGCGAGGTGTCCTTTGAATTTTCAAAGGTCATGATGAAGGTCAAAAATATCTTTGAAGTTCTAGAAAAAGGCGGCATACACGTGGACAAATTGAAAAGCGATACATGGGCCCTCGTTAATGATTGAAGATTCTAGATTGCCGAGTTGGCAACTATGGCACCATTATGATCAAACTCCATTAAATGTTCATTAAATGTCGGGTATAGGTGGACCAATGGAAGCGCGAAAAGTGGGCCGTCGTCGATCGTGTCTATGGAATAGATTGCCAAGAAAAACCTTTTAGCTATACCAACTCACTTTTTAGGTGCAATCATGAGGCAAGTAGACTTGCCACCCAAGAATTTTAGGCGGGTCACATGGAAACTTAAGATTGGATCATGTGGCTTGGTAATGATGGCATCAAGGGTTATAAATAGGAGGAGCCATCTTCATTTCCTCAACTTGCCTCCCATTTCCTCCTCCTTCCTCCTCTTGCATGCCTCCTCCTCCTCACGCCCTCTCTCTCTTTTGGCCTCCAAGCAAAGCCGCCCATCTCTTGTAGCTCATGTTTTAGTTTGAGGTTCGCCCAAGTAAGTGTAGTTTCTCTCTTCTTTTAGTAACATTCGAGACGTCTTCGACTCTAGGAAATCCTCTCTCGAACAAGCCAAGGGTAGGTCGATTGATTCTTGGATGTTTGATGTATTCTATAACTTGTTCATGTACTTGAATTCCTTGTATGACTAGAACGAAGTCATGGTTCATAGCTTTTGTTTGGTACAAATCGAGGTTCACCCATAGCCATAAGATGTGATTCGGTATTGGGGCATACCGAGTTCACGTCTTGGATTGGTGCAGGGTTCCTTTATGCTTGTTACTGGAGCGGGGCTTTGGGCTTAGGCTCATTCGTGATGTTGTTGATGAAGAAATTCATAATTTCATGGCACGTGCATAAGACTTAAGTGCACTGTCAAGAAGGGATTAGTGCTCGAGCAAAGATAAGAAAAGATAAGAATGGGGTTTGAGCCCTTAAATTCCTAGCAAGAACTGAGTTCAAGTCCCAGAGGCTGGCAAGAGACTTAGGTTCGAGTCTCGAGCATAGTAACTTGGTTTGAGTCCCAGAAGATGGCAAAAAGCTAGAAGCCTAGATAAAAGCTCGAATTGAATTGGGTTCGAGTCCCAAGACGGCTTCAGGAAGACTTGGGTTCGAGTCCTAAGCATAAGAGAAAAGCTTAATGAGCATGGCATCCATGAGTAAGAAAGAAGGGCTAGAAGTGCATAAGCTCAAGGCATATATCATGTTCACGAATGATTGCAGGAATTATCATTTATATGTGCCAAAAGTATGAGTGCATCTTTGCAATTGATTTGCCTTTGGCATGGTTTGCATGAGATGTTTGACTAGTGTTGATGATGAACCGATGTTCTACTCGATGGTCAAAGGCTATATTTATTGAGTATTCCAAGTACTCATCCATGTTTCTTTTACAAGTATTTAGAATTATAGCTACCATGCATTTTGGTTGCCCTATAAAGACGTATGTCACTATGACGAACATAGTAGATGTAGATACCGATATCACTTATTGTAAAGTATCATCCGTTGTGTGGATAGAAAAAAGCCTGGGTGAGTTTGACCCGATGTACTTTGAAGCCTAGTATAGGCGATACGAGGACACTTGGATAGGACCCCTCCGAGGATTCGACAACTCGAACCCGAGTCCTAGTGATATGGATGAACTGTCCAAGGAATCGGACTAAGTTTAAGCATACCGGCCCTATGTAGTACAACAAGGGTTCCCGATTTCAGTTAGTACCCGCTGTAGTGGAGATAGGGGTTCCCCAAGCCCTCTTTTGTGTATGTGGAATAGGCTTGTAATCATCACTACTCATGTAATATACGGTATGTTAGTGGTGTTTGTATCCACGTTCCCATGATGTTTGTGTCGGGAATTATATGTTCACGCTTTTCACATGTACATAAATGAGAAATGAATGAAACCGAGATGGCGACAAAGCCTAGGATGTCGCAAATAACCTATAGCTCAACCTCCGAGTGAAGGGGGTTGTGACACTCTAAGAGAAATAGAATTGCAGGATGCAATTGAGAGAGAGTGTCACACCCCCGCCCCACCTCGGGCACAAGAGCGTGACCTGGCGAGTTAGCATTGACGCCCCAGGCAACATCGAACGTCCCGAAAGTCTTTTATCTTTAGTTAAGCACATACGGAAGCAATCATAAACAATCCCCGTACAAACAAACATGGAAGCCGGGCAAGACATATGCAAGCTAAGCAAATAAAAGTAACATATTCATATACATACTCACATATCAAAAGCTATTTTGATTACATGCCCATCCTAGTCTTGGGCTACTTATTTTCGTTTCCATATATAGTCAATCAAAAGGCTGGGGTAGCTTAACTCCTCTACCGAGCTACTCCCAAAAGTGGCCCCCAAGCTAGGTTCATTTCCTTCTTGGACCCATAAGAAGTAGTTTTCTTCCGATAAATGATGTGTGACAGCTTGATTTTCTAATTCCGTTTTCAATTGAATGAGTTGGGCTTTTCATCGACACACCTATGGCCTTTTTCTCTGAGTTGGCCACTCACGAGATAACTAATCTATCAGGTGAAGCCGCTAAGGAATCTAAATGCGACAGACTTGAGAATTCGACCATAAATCGACTGCTCAACTGTGCTAATCTGCAAGGCTCAATACAACATTGTCAAAATCGATCAAAGACCAGAGATAGGTCGGTTCGACAGAAGTATGTGATTAGAGTGTGGGTGATTCCACCTAATTGCAAAATTCTTGTCGAACGACACTAAACCAATTTTTCTATCATTTCTGTACCCTATGCATGTATTTGAAACCTCGAGATTTTCACGATAAACCGAGAGTCGCTAATGAGTCGAAGAGGTACAATGTGGCTCGAAAATAATCGAGCACGGGTTAATTGCGCTAAAAATTCCTAAAAGCTATTCGGTAGGTTAGGTCACGCTAAAATCACGCCCGATTGAAATTAATCACGAAATTGAATCTGATTTCAAAAATTGAAAGTTCTGTCATGTCACGATTTACTTTAGGAACGTCGATTCATCCTCCGAAGAATTTTCAACGAGTCCAGATTTTTGGCGAAAAATCAAAGTTAGGCAATTTTGGACTGGGAAATTAAGAGGGCCGTTTTTGTGTGGATTTTTGGTGTTTAAGTTGGTTCAATTGGCGAGAAAAATTATGGAATTAATTGTGGACTCATACCTTGGCATTTTAGCCCTTGAATTGGATTGTTTTGTAGAGAATTTGAGTTGAATTTGAAGAGGAATGCACAATTCGTAGCCATGGGTGGTGTACAACATTTGGATCACCTTGGGTGGCTTCTTGGGGAAGCTTGATGATTGAAAATGGGTAGGGGATAGGGCTGATGGCTGGTGGGCTAGCCACTTGAGTAATTTCTATATTTTTGAAGACTTTTAAGGCTTGTTTCCCTCCCTCCAGCCGCAGCCACGTCTTCTTCTTCCTCCCTGCCTCCTTTGATCTCCATTGTTCTTGTTTTGGAGCCAGAAAACCAGAGAAAGCTAGTAGAGAACCAAAGAGACCACAGCAGCTGTCGACCGCCTGCCCGAATAGCTAGAACCGTCGCGCCGCGCCTGTCCGCGCGTCCCTGCCGTTCTGTGCCTACTTGATGTCCCCACGAACCTTAGCTGTCGTCCCAAGCCCTCATCTAGCCCGCTTGAGCTCCTCCGTCGCAGTTCCAGCTACCTGAAGCCTTCGCCTGGTCCTGCTGTAGCCGCCTGGCCGTTTCCAGCCAAGCCGAACCCTTGGTCCAGCACTTTTAGCCTTGGACAAAAGCCGAAGTTTCAGTAAGGGCTAATACTTCGTAAGCCTTTTGCGGCCTCTTCCGGACCTCCCTTTGGCATTGCTCCAGGCTTAAGTCTCGCCCGCCTTAGCGTTGCCGTCACCATGAACTCACCAGCTCGCTAATTCAGTGAGTTTACTCACTAAACCTTGCTTATGAGGTTAATGATGCTTAAGGGGTGATTAGATTAAGTTAAGATTAGATTAGTATAATTAGTAGCATATTTAGTTAAATTAGTCAATTAGGTGGTTGGTGAATGTAGTTAGTTAGTTTAGTATGTTGTTATGTAGCTATGATGGTTATAGTAATTTAATTGGTCCATTAGGTTGTTAGATTAGCATTTTAAGGCTTAATTAGGCATTTATCTAATTAATTTTCATTTATTTAATTAACTTTGCAATTTATTTAATTATTTAATATTTTTCGGAAAATATATCGGGATAGCCCTAGCCGGAATTTCGTGCTGATTGTCGTGGTATGATTAGTTTGTACAATTGAATGATAAATTGTGCAATTGAGTGGTGATTGTGATTTTTGGTTTATTATTTCAAAATTGTGAAATTTTGGTATTTAATTAAAAAATATCGGGTGTCGGGTTTTGACAACGAAAATGTTTTTAAGTACTTTATCAAATAGTGGGATTTTGAAAGGAAGTATATAAATTTTTCTGGTTGGATCTGACTGTGTACCCACACACGATTATTTTACCAATTATTTTTAATATGATGAAGATAGGCCAAGCACATTATTTTAATTGAGGCATTTGAGTGCAAAGCACAATGTCCTTGGCCGGGATTGGATGTGCATGTGAACACTTGATATCCTGACGCGTTTACGCAAGACGTTGCTCCTTCGGTAGTAAACCCATCCTAACGCGTTTACGCAAGACGTTGCTCCTTCGGGAATACCCCAAGTCAACGGATGCCGGTCGCAGTGGAGGCTGGATCGATGCTCCTATGTGGAATGCCGTCTAGATATAGACATTGCCGTACTCGATGGTGCGAGATGATGTCCGGCTATGCCGAAAGACTGCTGATTGTTGAGTCGGCCGTGGCCGTTGGGTCGTAATCAATTAGGACGCATGGATGATTGAAATTGATGGGCCTGATTAGAGGACAAAATTGTGTGGCGCGGAATGGGACGTGTCATAACGATTTGGCCCTATAATCGAGACTCTTGTGATTGATTGAAATATAAGTGAGGCGTTCTAATTGATGGGTGTGCAATTATAATATGCATCTATGATATGAATTGTACTGACGTGCAGGAAGGAGCTGAGGCGAGGTGAGTCTTATGTGATGTGTGGTTAGACTACCTCTAGGCATATTATCTTCCTAATCGGGATTTAAGGCGTGAACTCGCTGAGACATTGTCTCACCCCGTCGTGGGCTTAATCTTTGCAGGGCCTTAGATGGAGGCGAGGCTGGTTCGTTTTGGATAGCTGTGGGGGTAGAACGAGCAGAGTACAGACGTCCTTGTCCCCGGGAGTCCCTAGCTCCATGAGCTCATCGTGACCACTATCTTTGTCGATGAAGGCCTACCACAATTGGTACTCGATTGATTTAGGGCATGGTTCCGTCATGGGCCTAATGGGGTTCGGGAAGGTCCACTAGAGGGTTTCGACGTCCCCGCCGTTGCAATCAACGCTGCTGCAGGTGAGGGGGTAGCTGACCCACCTCATGGTGTTGTTGTAGACCCAGATCCCAAGTAGACATGGTCTAGAGTAGGGTTAGCTTGGCCGCTCTTTTGTCTTTTTAGGCCTCTGTGTATAAACTCAGTTTGTTTATAAAAGTGTGTTTGGTTTGAAACTGTTGTCCTGTTTTTCTATCCCATATTTATGTTGTTGGGAGATTGTTTATTCGCTTCTGCATGTGCAATAAAATGAATGGGTCGGCGACGCATCCTAGGACGTCGCAATTTTATTGACCACCGAGGGATGTGCGTGCGCTCGAGATTCGGGGCGTGACATGATGTTCCCTTCTAAGTCTACAATGTTCTCACGGTGGTAGTCATATCAATAAGGAGGTCAGGACGGACGGGCAGCAAGATTGGTTCACCCATCACACACTTGAAATTGTGAGAACAACAAGAGTAAGTCAATGACTCAGTAAGTAAAAATCCCTAATTCTCCTATAGGAGGATGTCTCGCCGTCGATTGTCAAATACAAGATCACCATCCACTTGTCGATGACAAATCAATAACAAGGTTTGTGTCTTGCCTTGCTTAGGCATATGAAAGGCTCTCAACCGTCTATGTGTTTTCAAGAATCAAAGACAAGGAGTTGGTGCATATGAACAAGCTTTCCAAAGATCCGTGGCTTGCGTGCATCTCATGAAACTTGTTTAAGCACTAAGTGACCTAATTCAAACATATGCTCAAATTCATGCAAGTACTTAACAATACATATCAAAACAATCCCAAGTTTTGCAATCATCACACATGGACTTTCATTTTTCTTTTTTAGTAGCATATTGGTCGAAATTAATCGACTCTTCTAGTAATAACCGGGCATCAGTCCCCCCCTTCGCAACCGGCATCATCTTGATCTCATTATCAGGACGGTATCCAAGGCGACCCCTAGGCATTGGCCTCACCCGAGCCGGCATTGTCCACGATCTCAATATTAGGACGGCATCCGGGGTTTTACCCCAGGCAACCATCCGGCATCCCCCAGCGTCGGCATATAAGTCCATTGTGTGTCCATGCATTTCAAGCATCAACTGATTCATTTTATATTTAAACTTTTAGCCGAAAGAAAAGCCCGAAGGCATGCCATGCAAGGTGAACTAATGAACAACTCTTGTATTTTATTAAATCAAAGTCATGCCGGATGTGATTCGGGCTCGTGACCTTGACTTGGAACCATTTGCTCAGACTTTAGCATTGTCCATAGTCATCGAGACCACTCCTCGACATCCGAGTGTGCTTGACACTCATGCAGAATTATGAACTTACTTAATGCAACAACAAGTAATAGAAACGCAACAACCATAACAATACAAAGTCAACACAAGCAAACGATGACATGATCCTAAAATTGATAAGCGTAGCACATCGCCTTATCGAAGAGTTAGAAAAGTCTACTTACTACTTTTTGGACCTAGCTCCAAGATGCTTCTTTGATGGTCGGTTGGCGTCTAGGGCGGCTTGGAAGAGATGGGCGTGAAAGAGAGGAGAGGAAGGGAGAGGAAAGGAGGGAAGGGCTAAGCTTAAAAATGTGAGGATGGCTCATCCTATTTATAGGCCTCCTCCTCTTAGATTTTAATTGCAAGCTCATGATTACACCTAAGAGGCAAGTTGGCCTAGCTATCCTCTTGAGTTGGCGCCTAAGTCTCTTGGTGTTCACTTGTAATTGGTTCACATATTGACTTGTTCTTCAATGCTCATTTTAGGTTCGTTATTGCCTATAGTGCCTAAGGAGACGCATAAGTCTTTTGATGCATCATGTCCTCTTCTAATTGGCTAGTTCTTGACTTGTTACCAAGGCTATAATCTAGGGCCATCATACCCTAGGATTTACCTGAGATTTGATCATCAAGAAACTTGGACTTTGGACAACTTATTTTCCAAGTTAACCACATGAGTGTGTGACTCATTAAGCTCATTAATTAGCTAGCTTCCAAAAGGATTTAATACATTGTAATCTTCAAGCAAGAAAACTCTAGATTGGCTTCCTCCTCAAGTTAGGCGTGCAGCCCCCTTCCCATCCAAGTTGGGATGTGGTTCTCCGATTCTAAGGCGAAAATAGTTTTGAGCAACTTTTTAAATCAGTATCATTACCTTATAAATGGGCTCAAAAAATTATAAAATTTCAATATGTTGTAGAGAAGACCTTAAAAAAAAAATTTCATGAGGAATCCAAGCCAAATTCATTCTGTGGAAAGAGCAACAAATCATTGGACACAACCCAAAATTTGTCCTTCGAGCAGATTTAACAGTCAGAGAGAGACTCATTTCAAAATCCAAATCTTCACAAAACTCTTTGAAATTTTAATATGTTGTAGAAATGGATGTCGTTTAAACTTTTATGAAGGAAGTATGTCCAAATTCGAAATGAAAGAGTTTATAAAAATTCAAGAAAGCAACTTGATTACCGTTTTTACTATACTGGGCAGGTTCTATATGGTAATTGATTAGGCCTTTGTCTCAACCATTTTACCTCAGAAAAATATGAAATTTAATTATGTTATATATTATGATGTTTTGAACAACTTTTATACAGAAATTTCTCCAAATTAGAAGCAAAAATAGCATTATAAAATTGGAAATCAAGAAAGGTCTAGTAGTTTCGAAAAATTGAGAAGTCAAAACCTATCAAACTCAAGGTGGCAAGTCTATGGGGGAGAGGTGGTGCCCTACTTGACTTGCAAGATCACTTGTCATCATTCCCTTAGGCCATGAGTCATCCAATTTCATTAATTATTTGGGATACATAAGCCTCCACACTCATTATCCTCATTTAATATATTTGACTCTTGTTCTTCAAGGAGATTAGCCTATCTAGCTTGGCCTCTAGGTCTTCTTAATAGGCTTATGACTCACTCTCTCTTAATATACAACCATCCAAAATCTCATGATTACCTCTCCAAGGGCAAGACTAATTATGCCAAGTGTCCTACTTAGTCATCAAGTCTTAATTAACTACCTTCCAAGAGCATTAATTGCACTAAGGGAAATATCTAAGTTTGAAGGCCATCTTATTGGGTAAAAATTAACTGAGTTTGACCACGATCGACTACCTTATTTGGCCCAAAATTTGTGCCTAAGCCATGATCGAAAGAAGTTGGACGCAATCGGGCATAACTAGCGAAACCGAGTTTGGACTCCTCATTTGCCATGTAAAAGGTTTGAAGTTGAGGATGTTATAGAGAGAGAGTGCAAAGGATTGCACAAGCTCGAAGAGAGAGAGAGAGACTGAGAGAGAGGTCGGTTATCTTATGGTTATCTTTTTTTAACTAATCTAAAAACCGGTTCCAAAACCGGTCTGGTTCTTGGGTGGGTCTTCACTGGAACAGGGAACCGAACCGGTTCCAACAAGTTCCCAAAAACTAGAACTTGTTCTTGGCCCTATTTTTCAAATGATTTGGTCCAGTTTCCAAATAAACCTAATTTGATTGCACACTCCTAACCCCTAACCATTTAAGATAGACTAGAAATCAATCGAAATGTCCTTGTTTATTCTTTAATTGACTGTATATAGATATCGGGTAGTGGCGACTAATCATTGTATTCATTATAAGAGCTCAATGACGAAAATAACTAATGGATTCATTTAGAATTAAATTATTAATGTGAACTTAATTTTGTGGAATAATTCAATTTTGCAAAAAAAAAAAGATTGACAAGATCAAAAAAGAAACCTCTTCCTTAAAAGAATAGCATCGATACTCATGCATATAATTTTGTCCACTAAGGGTCTATTTGACAACTTGCCAAACAGTAATAATTTCTATTCTTTTATTCCCGGACTAGATTTGGAATAGAAATCTGTTTGGTAAAATTTTTGTTCCGGGGAAAAAATTATATTTTTTTGTTCCCGAAAGTAGATTTGGAACGAAATCAAGAAATAAAAAAAAAGTTGATCCTTTATTCTCGGGAACAATTCTAGAATCAACCAACCTATTTTATGTATTTTCTTTTCTTTTTTCTTATTTTTCTTCTCTATTTCTTCTTCTTCAACTGCCACCACCGTCGCCATTGCCGTTCCCTGCTCACCGCCGACGGTCGTCGGCGATCTGTTGGGTGAGGTATGGTGAGCTCACTGGAGGCTTGCCCAGCCATCGGTGAGGCTCGGCCTTGCTAGAGCCTCGCCGATGGCTAGGCGGGCCTCGCTCGAGCCTCCCGACCACCGGCGAGGCTCGCCCGGCCATGGCTTGACCGAGCCTTGCCCGGTTGCGATGAGGCTTGGCCAACGAGGCATGGCCTCGCCAAAGGCCAGCGACGCTCCGGTGAGGTCACCAGCCCTCGTCTGACCAGTCGCTGGTCATCCCAAGGTCGGTAACCGGCAACCTTGAAAAATAAGAAGAAGAGAAAGAAAGGAAAAAAGGAAAAAAGATAATATAATTATTTAAAAATCAAAAGAAAATGATTTGAAGTAGAAATTTTGAGAACAAAGCCAAACGTAATTCTATTCCGGGAATTGAAATTTTGGATAGTTACCAAGCGATTTAAAATGCTTAAAAATTGTTCTTGGGTGCAGAATAAAAAAGACTCATTTATGATCGAAAATTGTTCCTGGGAACAGAAGTGTTACCAAACTCTCCCTAATTATCTGTGCACAAGACATGACAACCTTCAGTCTTCTCTGCTTTGTCCCTTTCGTCATTTGTAAATGATAAATTTTTAAGTGTTTTTGATACATGTGAGCCCAAAGCCCTTCATATTGGTAGGTTATACAGCCCCCATGATCTAATGGCTAGGATGCACTAAGCTCACACACACTACATGCACCCAAGCATGTCTCTCGGCAAAAGTGGCCTCTTCTGCCTGCAGAAAGGGAGGAAAATCAATAGTTTTGTCTCCTTAACGTACAGCTTTACTCTTTTTATTTATTTATTTATTTTTCGGCTGTCTCTTGCTCCAACACCATTTCTCTCTTCTTTTTCTTCTTCTGCTTGGGCAAGTCTCCGTACGTTGTTAGCCTCTCCCTTTCTCTCTCTCTCTATTTATTTATTTTTTGGTGTTATTAACCCTTTATAATTTAATTTAAGTGTCAAGTCGCAAAATATCATGTCTTTACTAAAGGAAGCATGGATAAGCAAAGTAGAGAATTGTGGCATCCCAAAAATTCATGGCAATCTCTAGAAGCATTAAAGTCTATGAATAAGTGATGGAAGTACCATCAAGTTATGTTGTAGCTATTTGATTAATAATTTACAATGAGATTTATGGCCAGGCTTTTAGTGGATAATTAGTTTGATAAGAAAGAAAATTCTATCATTGGCCATGTGTTTATAAATTGGCATTTATGGATTTATGATTTCAAGTATTATGGCCATAGTGGGAGATATTAGTAGATTAAATTAGAGAAGGGTGGGCCAAGACTCTTAGGCCAAGACCAGCCCAAGATCACCTACCATTCGGCCACATGGGCTTGGCTCGCGAAGCCCAAGGGAGAGGAAGAGCTGCCGTCGACTAAGCTGGCCCAAGCCCAGCCGGTTAGAGCCCATCTTGCATGGAAAATACCAAGTGTCCTCTCCTAGCAGCCAAGTGTAGTAAGCCATGCATAATCCAATGATGGCTAATGATGAAGGGAAGGAAAATTTGAGGGGAAAAGTGGCCGGTTTAAGCGAGCGAGAGAGAGAGAGAGAGAGAGAGAGAGAGAGAGAGAGAGGAGGGTTCGTCCGAGAGAGAGAGAGAGAGGAGAGAAAGAGAAGGAAGAAGGAAGAAAGGAAGAAAGGAAGAAGGGAAGAAGGAAGAAGGAGGGGCCGTGCATCGCCGTCCGTCACTGCTGTGTGCTTGCCGTTACTCGGTATGGAGGCAAGTGGGATCTCTTGATCTACTCTTGCACGCTGTGCTTGGTGTGTGTGATTGAATGGTAACAATTTCGGATGTATAGGATGTGAAAAATTGAAGTTATGAGAGTGATGATCTAGTTTAGTGTACTGTTCTTGAGTAAAGCAGCTCGACCTTGGATGTTCTAATGACTTGCATGCGATGTTCTAGTTGAAATTTGGCTTCGACTTCTAAATGAAAGTTGTAAAGGACTTCTAGGAGTATAACATACTCAAATTTGAGACAAAAGAAACGAGTATAAGTGGGTGAAATCGTTATTCTTTGGAAAGACTGGATCTGGAAATTTTGGTACCGACCCTTGATGAATGCATGGACTGTAAGGCAACCTTTTTGTCGAAATTTCACTTCGGTTTCTTAACAAAAGATGTAAAGGACATCCTGAGGTATAACATATAAAAAAAATTTAGAGAAAACAAACAAGAATAGGTCAGTGAAATCGTGGTCTTTCGGAGATGGTTAGATCTGGAAATTTCGGTACTAGGAACAGAAGTTTTAACCGCCTATATTTAATTACCTAGGACGAATCTAACTTCGATGTCTTCATGAAGTATTTACCTTATGGTTTTTCTATAACATAGTCAAATTTCATAATTTTTGAATGTCATTTGGGTATTTAATGGAAAATGTTTCTAAAACTGTGCAATCTGATGTGTTCGGGCTTGATAATGTTGCAATGCGTGGTCTATACCGTCTTGTATGAGATTCTTTTGGAAAATTGTTCTGCATGAAATATATTTATTTATGTCTTGCCTACAACATATTCGAATTTCGTAATTTTTGAAGTTCATTTACCTATTTAACTAAAAATGTTTCAAAAACTGTGCAAGTGGATCAGACAGAATTAGTAGTGCTGTGATGCGTGGTCTGTATTGAACTATATGGGGATCTTTTGGTGTAGTGTTCTTCATGAAGTATCTGCCTTTATGTCTTTACTATGACATGTTCGAATTTTATAATTTTTGAATGTCATTTGGGTATTTAATGAAAATGTTTTCTAAAACTGTGCTAGCTGGATTGTGCAAATTTCACAAGCTGTGATGTACGGACTATCCTGTTTTGTATGAGATTCTGGTGGTGTTGTGTTCTTCATGAGATAAATGCCCCTAGAGTTTGTCTATGATGTACTAAATTCTTAGAAATTATTAGAGACAATTATTAAATTTTAGGAAATGTAAATTAAAAAGAATGCATTCTGTTTTCTAAAATAATAGTAATTGATCTTGCTGCATATGTGATGAAACATGGCATTACATATAAAATCAAAAGCTGAAATTGACCTTGTTGCCATCGGATTGTGCATCATGTGGATAATATGGTACATATATGAGAATAAATTACGATGATGAGGATACCATCGGAGGTGTGAGCCGACGATGCCCCGGGAGTGTCGGGATGCCCGGAGTGTGTGTACCGGATGCCCGGAGTGTGTGAGCCGGATGTCCTCGGGAGTTTCGAGATGCTCGGAGGTGTGTGCCGGATGCCCGAAGGTGTGTGCCGGAGGTTCCTCGCGATGCCAGGATTGGGTGCGAGCGATAAATTAGGGGACGCAATCACTAGTCCCGGTAAAGAAAAATGTGGCGATCCAATTGAAAAACAAGAGCTGAAATTGAATCATGCATAGTGTGGTGACATGTATGCATGGATGTATGATGTAATATGTATAAGTGCATGGTGGTATGTGCACATGGTATGGTGACATGTATGCATGGCTGTATGATGTAATATGTATAAGTGCATGGTGGTATGTGCACATGGTATGGTGACATGCATGCATGGCTGTTTTGATGTAATATGCATGACTGAAAGGTGAGATATGTTTGATATGTATGAACTATATGTACTCTATGATGCCATGATTGTTCTGTTTGATGCATTGAGTAGTTCGATGGATCTTTTACCTGCTGAGTGGTTGTACTCACCCCTTTGGGGACTAACATTTCAGATTAGAAGATGTCACTACTACCGGTGGCGCGGGGTACCTTCTATGGTATACCTGTTGACATGAGGTCGAGTGTATGGAGCATGTCTGCGTTAGTGTTCTTGGATTGGTATTCCTGCGAGTCCGTGTGCTGATCATATATGATGTAGGCTTGGCTGGGGGCCCTGTTGTGCAAGAATTTGTGTCTGTCCACGTTCGGCGCAATGGAGTGAATGTAGGGATCTTTGCCGCCGCCGCCGCTCGATGCACCGGATTAGGTGTGATGGCATGTAGGACCGTTGGGAGCTAACACTTTTTGGGAATAGCCGACACTTGTAGATGGAGGGTTATACATGTTCGATGTAGGGGTCGAAATCTCTCTTTTGAGCTGTAGCCAAGTTTAGCTAAAAGTCTTAGCTTTTTGGTTGTACCGACCCGTGATGTCCATCCTAAAAGTGTAAATAAAAAGTGGCTCGGCTTTATGATTTCCTTCGATGTGTAGTTGGTTTGCATTGTATCATCATTACGTGAGTAGAGGGATGGTGAGACTTGTCCTTATTTTCGCTATGAGCTGCGCCGGATTTCTTTAAAAAAAAATGCCTATGAACTACGGTTCTTCTTTAACCCCGAAATAAAGATATGTAGCTGGTATTCATTAGGTAGAGCGATAGGTACCTATGGTGACCTTACCAGATCGGGGGTGCCACAGTGGGTTTTGGTATCAGAGCTATGGTCTATTTGGAGTGATAAGGTGCCTAAGATAGAAATGAGGATAGAACAATGCACACCATAGGAATACTAACTGGAATAGTTGACTAACTTTGAACAACGGGTGATGGGTATTCACTCGTAGATCCCTAGTAATCTTTGTGAGTTACTTTTAGGTGCCAGTGACATGTTTATGTTACTTATATAGCAATAGTAGCTTTAAATAAAGACATTGAGTCACAGATTATTCCTGAGGCAATGCTTGAAAACTGCAAGAGAGTCATGGTACGAGTTGGAAGTTCACATCCATCGAGGGATAAAGCCTCTGCTACAAGGGCTGAACCCCGAATGGAAGATATCCTGCAGGCATTGGCCAATATAGGAAATCTGATGGAAAGACAAGCGCAGCAACAACTCGGAGCGGAACGCCATACTCAAGGACTGGTGGAGCAGTGCTTGAAATTGAAACCACCTAAGTTCAGTGGAATGGGAAGTCCTGAGGAGGCGGAGCATTGGATTGATGGGATCGAACAAATTTTCCGGGTGTTGAACTGCAGTGATACTGAGAAGATAACTTTGGCAGAGTACTAGATGGAGGGAAATGCAAAGTTTTGGTGGAGAGCTTCGAGGGACACGATCTTTCCATCAGGTACTGATGTAAATTGGGATGAGTTTGTTAGAGCTTTCAATAGAAAGCATTTCTCTGATTGTGCTAGGGATAAGAAAATTACAGAATTTGTCCAGTTAGAACAAAAGGAGCTGACGGTGGATCAATATGAGGCAAAATTTTCTGAACTGTCTAGATGCGCTCCTAGGTTGATTGAAGATCGAGAAGAAAAAGCTAAGAGATTCCTGAAGGGATTGAGGACTAATATCCGAAGGCAACTGGTGCCTTTGAATATAAGGGATTATAATGAGATTTATGAAAGGGCACAGTTGGTGGAACAGGAGTTGATAAGAGAGCAATCTGAGTACAAGAGGCAGCCGACCTTTGGTGATAACAGACGGGGTAAGAGACCCTATACAAGTCAAAGTCAGACCTGGGAATCTAGGAAGAAGAGTAATTTTGGGAATTTTGGAAGAGTCAGGGATAGCCTAAATCTAGGAAAAGCGCCTTATCGAAACGAAGAATGTCGAAGGTGTGATGGGCGAAATGGCCCAAGACCTTGCAATGGACGGCTGAAATGCTATGGTTGTGGACAGGTAGGTCATCTTAAGAAAGACTGTCCACGAGAGAGATCACAGTTAAGCGCTGGCTCGGTACGGCAAGTGCCACAAAGAAGTGCTGGACCAAATTTGTCAAGGAATTCGCAGAGACCACCAGCACAAGGGAGGGTGTATGCGATCACCCAAGAGGAAGCAGAAGCTTCCAAAAATGTTATCTCAGGTACGATCCTCATAAATGGTAAAAAGGCATATGCATTGTTTGATACGGGTGCTACTCATTCATTTGTATCTGAAAGATATAGACAGTTAAACAAGTTAGAAACTGCGTCTCTTGGAATACCTCTTTATGTTTCTACGCCTTTAAAGAACATGGTATTGTCTACATTGGTATGTGGAAAGTCTAAGATAACAATAGAGGGAAGAGATATGGAAATAGACCTAGTTGTGATGGCCATGTATGATTTTGATGTTATCGTAGGAATGGATTGGTTTCGTAAGTATTGAGCCAAAATGGCTTGTTATAGAAAAGTGATCCAATTTATTTTACCTGATCAGTCTAGTTGTGAATTTTTGGGAGGTCAGGCCAACCTATTTGTAGCACTTATTTCCGCAATAGAGGCCCGTGCGTTACTTGACAAAGGATGTCAAGGTACCTAGCCATGGTTAAAGATTATACTAAGGAAGAGCTTAAACTTGATGAAATTCGAGTAGTTAATGAATTTCAAGATGTATTTCCTGAGGAGTTGCCTGGATTACCGCCGGAGCGAGAAATTGAGTTCAAAATTGAATTAATGCCCGGAACAGGACCAATATCGAAAGCCCCATATAGGATGGCCTTGATGGAACTGAAGGAGTTGAAAGTGCAACTGTAGGAGTTGCTTGATAAAGGATTTATTAGGCCAAGTGCTTCACCTTGGGGTGCACCAGTCTTGCTTGTGAAAAAGAAGGATGGATTGATGCGCTTATGTATTGACTATAGGCAACTGAATCAAGTGACCATTAAGAATAAATACCCCTTACCTAGAATTGATGATCTGTTCGACCAACTACAGGGAAGTTCGGTCTTTTCTAAGATTGATTTGAGATCGGGATATCATCAGCTAAGGATTAAGAAAGAAGATGTACCTAAGACTGCATTTAGAACTCGCTATGGACACTACAAGTTCCTCGTCATGCCTTTTGGATTGACGAATGCACCGGCTGCATTTATGGATCTAATGAATAGGGTATTTAAGCCTTATATAGATCAGTTTGTGATCGTTTTCATTGATGATATCTTGATATATTCTAGAGGGCCTAAAGAGCATGAGCAACACTTAAGGATGGTTTTGCAAACTTTGAGAGATCATAAGCTATATGCCAAATTCAGCAAGTGTGAATTTTGGCTGGACCGGATAATATTTTTGGGACACGTGGTATCAGGAGGAGGAATTGCAGTGGACCCGGCGAAAGTTGAGATGGTAATAAACTGGCCGAGACCGACAACACCCACTGAAATATGGAGTTTTTGAGGACTGGCTGATTATTATAGAAGGTTTATTGAAGGGTTTTCACGATTGGCAGGTCCTTTAACAAAATTAACTCGAAAAAATGTGAAGTTCGAATGGAGTGATGAATGTGAAAGGAGCTTTCAGGAACTTAAAAGAAAATTGACCTCGGCTCCAATCCTAACTATACCATCTGGATCTGATGGTTTTACAGTGTATAGTGATGCATCTCACAAAGGATTGGGATGTGTTTTGATGCAACATGGCAAGGTCATAGCCTATGCATCCAGACAATTGAAGCCTCATGAACTGAACTACCCAACGCATGATTTAGAATTGGCAGCTATAGTGTTTGCTTTGAAAATATGGAGACACTATTTGTATGGAGAGAAGTTTGAAATCTATACCGATCATAAGAGCCTAAAGTATTTGTTCTCACAAAAGGAGTTGAACATGAGACAAAGGAGGTGGATGGAATTGTTAAAGGATTATGATTGTGAGATACGGTACCATCCAGGGAAGGCAAATAAGGTGGCGGATGCCCTTAGTCGTAAATCGGCTACGGAGATGGCCAGTTTAAGAATGGCAGAATGGAATCTATTAAAGTCCGTAGCAGACACGGAGTTTGAATTGAAAGTGGATCGCCTTACCGGTATGCTTACTGCCTTAAGAATTGAACCCGAAATTATACAGAAAGTTAAGATCCTACAAGAGTCTGATCCGGAAATTATGAAAGTGAAGAATGTAGTGTCTTTAGGAAAAAGACGAGAATTTCAAATCTCTGAAGATGGAGTGGTAAGGTGCCAAGTATGTGTGCCCGACAATGAAGAAGTGAAGAGGGAGATTCTGTCAGAGGCACATAAGAGTAATTATAGTATTCATCCGAGTAGTACAAAGATGTACAGAAACTTACGTCAGCAATTCTGGTGGAATGGCATGAAAGCGGATATAGCTAAATACGTTACTCAATGTTTAACATGCCAACAAGTAAAGGCGGAACACCGCAAACCTGCAGGACTATTGAGACCATTAGACATACCAGAATGGAAATGAGAGCATTTAACGATGGACTTTGTGCAAGGACTGCCAAGAGCATCAAGTGGTCACGATTGGATTTGGGTAATAGTGGATCGCTTGACTAAATCTGCCCATTTCCTAGCGGACTGCACAATCTATTCAATGAATAAACTTGCTGAGATGTATGTAAGCCAGATAATACGCTTACATGGTATACCTGTAACGATCACTTCTGATCGAGACTCTAGGTTTACTTCGAATTTTTGGCGGAGTCTCCAAAATGCCTTAGGGACAAAGCTTCAATTCAGCACTGCCTTCCATCCTCAGACAGACGGGCAATCAGAAAGAGTGATCCAGACCCTAGAGGATATGCTGAGAGCATGTGTTATTGACTTTAGAGGAAATTGGGATGAGAACTTGCATTTGATAGAGTTTGCATATAACAATAGCTTTCAGAAAAGTATAGGCATGGCTCCATATGAAGCGTTATACGGGAGAAGATGCAGGACCCCTGTCTGTTGGGATGAAGTAGGTGAAAGAAGATTGATAGAACCTGAATTGGCACAAGTAACCACTGAAGCTGTCGAAATTATCAGGAAAAGACTTAAAACAGCCCAGAGTAGACAGAAAGACTACGCAGATAGGCGTAGAAGGCCTTTGGAGTTTGGTGTAGGAGATCACGTATTTCTTAAAGTATCTCCAATGAAGGGAATATCTCGATTTGGAATGAAAGGAAAGTTAAGCCCTCAATTTGTTGGACCCTTTGAGATACTTAAAAGAATAGGAGATGTAGCTTATCGTTTGGCGCTACCTCCTAATCTGGGAAATTTACATGATGTGTTTCATGTGTCGATGCTGAGAAAGTATCAGTCGGATCCTGGTCACATACTCGATCATGAAGCCATCAAAGTGGACGAGAAAGTGAGGTATATCGAAGAACCTGTGCAAGTGCTGGACCGAAAGGAGCAAGTCCTTAGGACCAAGAAAATCCCGTTGGTAAAGATATTATGGCAACATCACGGTGTGGAGGAAGCCACATGGGAAAGTGAGGAGTTGATGAAGGAAAAGTACCCCTACTTGTTTCAAGAGACATAGGTAATGTCTAATTTCGAGGACGAAATTCTCTAAGGAGGGGAGAATTGTGGCATCCCAAAAATTCATGGCAATCTCTAGAAGCATTAAAGTCTATAAATAGGTGATGGAAGTACCATCAAGTTATGTTGTAGCTATTTGATTCATAATTTGCAATGAGATTTATGGCCAGGCTTTTAGTGGATAATTAGTTTGATAAGAAAGAAAATTCTATCATTGGCCATGTGTTTATAAATTGGGATATATGGATTTATGATTTCAAGTATTATGGCCATATTATCTTTGTAAGTTAGGAATTTATTTGAGTGGGAGATATTAGTAGATTAAATTAGAGAAGAGTGGGCCAAGACTCTTAGGCCAAGACCAGCCCAAGATCACCTACCATTCGGCCACACGGGCCTGGCCAGCGAAGCCCAAGGGAGAGGAGAGCTGCCGTCGACTAAGCTGGCCCAAGCCCAGCCGGTTAGAGCCCATCTTGCATGGAAAATACCAAGTGTCCTCTCCTAGCAGCCAAGTGTAGTAAGCCATGCATAATCCAATGATGGCTAATGATGAAGGAAAGGAAAATTTGAGGGGAAAAGTGGCCGGTTTAAGCAAGAGAGAGAGAGAGAGAGAGGAGGGTTCGACCGAGAGAGAGAGAGAGGAGAGAAAGAGAAGGAAGAAAGGAAGAAAGGAAGAAAGGAAGAAGGGAAGAAGGAAGGAGGAGGGGCCGTGCATCGCCGTCCGTCGCTGCTGTGTGCTCGCCGTTACTCGGTTTGGAGGCAAGTGGGATTTCTTGATCTACTCTTGCATGCTGTGCTTGGTGTGTGTGATTGAATGGTAACAATTTCGGATGTATAGGATGTGAAAAATTGAAGTTATGAGAGTGATGCTCTAGTTTAGTGTACTGTTCTTGAGTAAAGCAGCTCGACCTTGGATGTTCTAGTGACTTGCATGCGATGTTCTAGTTGAAATTTGGCTTCGACTTCTAATGAAAGTTGTAAAGGATTTCTAGGAGTATAACATACTCAAATTTGAGACAAAACAGACGAGTGTAATTGGGTGAAATCGTTATTCTTTGGAAAGACTGGATCTGGAAATTTTGGTACCGACCCTTGATGAATGCATGGACTGTAAGGCAACCTTTTTGTCGAAATTTCACTTTGGTTTCTTAACAAAAGATGTAAAGGACATCGTGAGGTATAACATATAAATTTTTTTTAGAGAAAACAAACAAGAATAGGTCAGTGAAATCGTGGTCTTTCGGAGATGGTTAGATCTGGAAATTTCGGTACTAGGAACAGAAGTTTTAACCGCCTATATTTAATTACCAAAGACGAATCTGACTTCTATGTCTTCATGAAGTATTTACCTTATGGTCTTGGCTATCACATAGTCAAATTTCATAATTTTTGAATGTCATTTGCGTATTTAATCGAAAATGTTTCTAAAACTGTGCAATCTGATGTGTTCGGGCTTGATAATGTTGCAATGCGTGGTCTATACCGTTTTGTATGAGATTCTTTTGGAAAAGTGTTCTGCATGAAATATATTTATTTATGTCTTGTCTACAACATATTCGAATTTTGTAATTTTTGAAGTTCATTTACCTATTTAACCAAAAATGTTTCAAAAACTGTGCAAGTGGATCGGACAGAATTAGTAGTGCTGTGATGCGTGGTCTGTATTGAACTATATGGGGATCTTTTGGTGTAGTGTGCTTCATGAAGTATCTGAAATTTTGTCTTTACTATCACATGCTCGAATTTTATAATTTTTGAATGTCATTTGGGTATTTAATGAAAATGTTTTCTAAAACTGTGCTAGCTGGATTGTGCAAATTTCACAAGCTGTGATGTACGGACTATCCTGTTTTGTATGAGATTCTGGTGGTGTTGTGTTCTTCATGAGATAAATGCCCCTAGAGTTTGTCTATGATGTACTAAATTCTTAGAAATTATTAGAGACAATTATTAAATTTTAGGAAATGTAAATTAAAAAGAATGCATTCTGTTTTCTAAAATAATAGTAATTGAT
The DNA here is from genome assembly GCA_014182365.1 of Eucalyptus tenuipes. Lineage (NCBI taxonomy): Eukaryota > Viridiplantae > Streptophyta > Magnoliopsida > Myrtales > Myrtaceae > Eucalyptus > Eucalyptus tenuipes. The sequence goes on along the minus strand of CM024539.1, from coordinate 18,860,929 downwards.
CTTGCTGCATATGTGATGAAACATGGCATTACATATAAAATCAAAAGCTGAAATTGACCTTGTTGCCATCGGATTGTGCATCATGTGGATAATATGGTACATATATGAGAATAAATTACGATGATGAGGATACCGTCGGAGGTGTGAGCCGACGATGCCCCGGGAGTGTCGGGATGCCCGGAGTGTGTGTGCCGGATGCCCGGAGTGTGTGAGCCGGATGTCCTCGGGAGTTTCGAGATGCCCGGAGGTGTGTGCCGGATGCCTGGAGGTGTGTGCCGGAGGTTCCTCGGGATGCCAGGATTGGGTGCGAGCGATAAATTAGGGGACGCAATCACTGGTCCCGGGAAAGAAAAATGTGGCGATCCAATTGAAAAACAAGAGCTGAAATTGAATCATGCATAGTGTGGTGACATGTATGCATGGATGTATGATGTAATATGTATAAGTGCATGGTGGTATGTGCACATGGTATGGTGACATGTATGCATGGCTGTATGATGTAATATGTATAAGTGCATGGTGGTATGTGCACATGGTATGGTGACATGCATGCATGGCTGTTTTGATGTAATATGCATGACTGAAAGGTGAGATATGTTTGATATGTATGAACTATATGTACTCTATGATGCCATGATTGTTCTGTTTGATGCATTGAGTAGTTCGATGGATCTTTTACCTGCTGAGTGGTTGTACTCACCCCTTTGGGGACTAACATTTCAGATTAGAAGATGCCGCTACTACCGGTGGCGCGGGGTACCTTCTATGGTATACCCGTTGACACTGAGGTCGAGTGTATGGAGCATGTCTGCGTTAGTGTTCTTGGATTGGTATTCCTGCGAGTTCGTGTGCTGATCATATATGATGTAGGCTTGGCTGGGGGCCCTGTTGTGCAAGAATTTGTGTCTGTCCACGTTCGGCGCAATGGAGTGAATGTAGGGATGCTGCCGCCGTCGTCGCCCGATGCACTGGATTGGGTGTGATGGCATGTAGGACCGTTGGGAGCTAACACTTTTTGGGAATAGCCGACACTTGTAGATGGAGGGTTATACATGTTCGATGTAGGGGGTCGAAATCTCTCTTTTGAGCTGTAGCCAAGTTTAGCTAAAAGTCTTGGCTTTTTGGTTGTACCGACCCGTGATGTCCATCCTAAAAGTGTAAATAAAAAGTGGCTCGGCTTTATGATTTCCTTCGATGTGTAGTTGGTGTGCATTGTATCATCGTTACGTGAGTAGAGGGATGGTGAGACTTGTCCTTATTTTTGCTATGAGCTGCGCCGGATTTCTTTAAAAAAAAAAAATGCCTATGAACTACGGTTCTTCTTTAACCCCGAAATAAAGATATGTAACCGGTATTCATTAGGTAGAGCGATAGGTACCTGTGGCGACCTTACCATATCGGGGGTGCCACAAGAATCAAAGCATTTAAGAGCAAAAATAGAGGGTAGAAATTGAGACGTTGAAAGGGTATTTAAAGTTTAAACATGGCTGGTATTATCTCTTTGTTACTACTGGAATCAAGCTCCATACTGATACTAGACCAAAAACCATGATCAAAGGAATATTATCCACAAGTTCTAAGTTTAAGCCCTTGAAGGAAATCCCATCCAAGTAGAAAAAAAAAATCCCAAAGTACTTGTGGTTTGATGCTGGAACAAGCAAGAAATTATTGAAATACTTTCCATATAAGAGTTGGACTTATAGTATGAGTAGGATTCTTTGTTTGAGTCAGCTAGAAGGGTTTATTTATTTTGGAACCAAATATTCATACATGAGGGCAATTTTGGTTTTAGCACCCTAGACTAGCGGAGCTTTTGGCCCTAACAATCTATTGTACGACGTGCTAGTGAATTACATTCCAAAGAGTTTGGAAGAGTTCAAAGCCAATAAGTATTGTTTTTATATTTTTAAATTTCTTTGCAAGGTTGAGAGGTTCTTTTTTGTGAGGGGAATTGCAAAAGCTAAATACTATATGAGTTGTTAGGTGTAAGATAATAGTAAGAGTATTTAAGTGACTCAAGTGCAATTGCAAGATTTCTATTTTACTGCTTAATCTATGGTGGAATTCCATATTGCTTTCTTCATGAAGTAGGCCATGCTAATCAAATCATGTAAATCCATGCCTAATTCATTTCCTTGTTTTGTTTATTATTGTGTACGATCACTTGTTTTTACTATAATTGGTATCAAAGGAAAACTCAGCTGACTTGAAGAGAATCAATGACGATAGAAGAAGAAAAAGTGAAATTGACAAATTTGATGGGAAATGATTTTGGTTTTTAGAAGATGCAGGTTGAGGATTATTTATTTAGACGAGTCTACACTAACCCTTATTTAGAGGGAAACCGGATCAATGAGCAAGCCTATTAGGATTTGCTAGATAGATAGGTAATGAGTGTTATTCAACTGACGTTGACTTGTAATGTTGTGTTTGACAGAATGAAAAGGAAGATCACTACTGAGTTGATGAATGCCCGTTGAACATCTACGAGAAGTGTTCTACAATCAATAAGAGTTATTTCACGTGATATTCAAATTACTTAAAGATGGACGAAGGTGCATCTGTTGCTGAGCAATGAATTCAATGTGATTGTTAGTCAATTGAGTTTGGTTGAAATTGACTTTGATGATGAGGTATGTGCTTTTATTATACTTTCTTAATTGCTTGATAACTAGAATACTACCATTATTGCTGTTGAGTTTTTCTTTGGGTCAAGAAGCTTGACATTTGATGAGGTTGGCAATTTGATTTGTAGTGGAGACATCTACAGGAGAGAATCTGGTGAGCATGTACTTGTCAGTTTAGAAGGTGAAGATAAAGACGAAACTAGTAAACGTGTAGTAAGAGTAGTGCAAACCTAAATGACATAGTCAATCTAAGATTGATGACATTGTCTATTAAAGTTTCGGCAAAAGCACATCTTAGAAGGGATTGTCTTCAGCTAAAGAATGAGAAGGGTGAGGGAATTGAAGTTGAGTCTATTAATGATAATACTAGAATAGCTGAAAGTAACTAAGGTAGTGACTATTATGTCTTGAATTTCATTGAGGATTCACAGTTTGATGGATGGGTTAATGGCTTCTGGTTACTTGTTTCACGTTGCACCAAATAATGTTTACTACTTATCAGTGAACCAATAGTGGTAAAGTTGGAGAACAAGGTTGAGTGTAATGTTGAAGATTTTAAAATTAGAATGCATCTTGTTATTGTGAGGACATTGACTTGATTGAGTCATGTTCCAAAATAGAAAGAGAACCCAATTTCCTTGAGTATCTCGAAGTTAGCCGGATTTCGATGTGGACTTTTGAAGGTCATTCGAGGTATCTTGATGACAATGATAAGAGTAGAGCATAGCCGCTTGTATGAGCTTTAAAGGGATACTGTTTTGGATTTTGTCGTGGAAACATCGGATGCTTTTCGAGAGTTTGAATTGTGTAGTATTCATTTGGGGTACATTGCTAATAGAAACTTGAAGTTCTCGAATGAAAGGAATTTGTTGTGCAATTATGTAGCTAAGGAACTATAAGTGTTGTAACTTAGACAAACCACACAAAGTGTAGTTCAATTCAACCATAAGAAAAACCACGGAAATTGCAGATTTGTGTTCACTAGGATGTTCATAAGCTATCACAATTTCCTTTGGCGACAAGTACAAGATTTATGTTATGAGTTATGGATGACTACTCAAGTAGTTATTTATGCTGAGACACAAGTTTGATAACAACAAGCAGTTCAGAACCTTGATTAAAGTGGAAATTAGTAAGACAATCAAATATATGCAGACTGTTATTAGTATGGAGTTTTACAAGTAGCTGTTGAACAACTTCTTCATGAAAAGTAGGCACAATGAAACACCGTATTAGTTAGTACTAATGAACCACAAGAAATTGCAGAATTGATGAGCAGTTTGTAGTTTTGCAAACCTGCTTCCAATGACCAAGTATAGAAACATTTCAACCCACCGTACTTTGCTAATCAAATTCGATTTCAAATTTTATCCCCACATCCAAATTATAAATATAAGAAAATCCTTATGTAGTGATGAACAACTTCAGGAGGAAAAAAAGAAGAAGAAGCCTGTTTTACTATGGCAAATGAGGTAAATCAATCAAGTGTATGTTTTCACATCCAAATAACTTAGAAAAGAATAAAGTAAGAGACATAAAATTTATGTTTTTTCCCCCTACGTATCATTTTTTTTTCGTGTTTATATCGAGTTCGCATTTCTGGCGTCGTCTGACAAGAACGATAATGATACAAGACCATAAGATAGAGAGTATCGAGAATTGTCTTAGTCAAGTTATTGATCTATCCTGTTGGCTTCAATTTCACCATAAATGGTGAAATGTACGTGACATCTAACGTCTACCATCTCATCTAGGCAGCTCTCTGGATTGGTCCATCTGTGTTTGCATTTATTATTCTGTGATTATAGGTCAATTTTTCATGGAAGTTCTCCTGTTGGCTTCAATTTAACCATAAATGGTGAAATGTACGTGACATTTAACGCCTACCATCTCATCTGGGCAGCTCTCTGGATTGGTCTATCTGTGTTTGCATTTATTATTATGTGATTATAGGTCAATTTTTCAAGGAGGTTCTCCAACTAACCACTGGCTCTAGCTTTACTATTTGTAACCATCACGCATTAATTCTACTCCTGAATCATGTGGATGATACAATCTTTCTTCTTCTTCTTCGATTGACAATAATATTGAATTCTACTTGGAACTCTTCTTCTTCTTCTTCATTGAGTATATGTAGATTGACAATAACATGGAATTCTACTTGGAACTGTTAAACAAATTTTATATGAAACTTGGCATGATGAGATTATGCATAAATTCCAATAAAACACAACGGGTTGCAGAGTTGATGAGCAATTAATCTGTAGTTTTGTGTAACATGCTTTCCGTCACTAGGTATGGGAAATCCACCATACTTCCCTCATTGACTCAGTTGGAAAAAATTTTTCTCCACATGCAAATTATAAATGTAAGAAATTCCTTTAGTAATGATCGACGATTTCTTTTCAAAAAAAAAAAAATCCTTGTTTCACTACTGCCATTGAAGTAAATCAATGAATCATATATGTTTTCCCACACATAATTTTTATGAAAAATAAAGTTAGAGACGGAGAAATCTGGTTTTCCCCTTTGGTGGTCATTTTCGTGTGTTGATATCGACTTCAAAGGTCTGGCGTAGTCCGACTAGAAGGACAATAATTGTCTCTGTCAAGGTCTTGGTCTATCCTGTTGGCTTCAATTTAACCATCAATGGTGAAATGTGTTGGAAGATCTTAGAGTTGATTCTGATTATAATTGATTCTAGTAGATCTTTAATTAGAACAATAAATAGAAAACTAGGGAATTCTGATTCTTTGTTTTTTTTTTCCTATTTTATTCTTCCACTCTTACATTATAAATGTACAATGTAATGTCATACAAAAGATATACAGAGAAAATATTTTACCAAAATTCCATTCTCTTTTCTGTCATGGTATCAGAGCACTCGCTTCCTGGCCTTGCTTCTGCAACCTTCTTAATTGCCATCGTCTTTTTTTCTGGTCTGTCGCTGCATCTCTCTCCCTGTAGAACAAACCAACAAAGTGATTAGGAATTCAATTTAGATACCATGACAAAGGATAAAAATGTTATGAGTCCCTCAGTAGAAGACTTATCACCTCAGGATCAGACAATTTCATCTTCTGATCAAATTGGATCGACTGAAGAAGGGTAGGTTACCAACAATGTCTCGGCCCCTGCCCCTACTCTAGTACAAATTCCAATGCCGACTTACTGGCCTCCAACTCAGTGGTACCTCCCTCAATGGATGACTGGATTTGGACAGACATGGCCTCAGTACCCATATGGGACCGACCCAACTGATGAGTCGGGACAGACAGCTACGAGTTACAGACCTGGATTCATGCCGGGTCAGGGAATGGAGCCCTACCCATTTCCACACAGAGCGCCTTACCTGTTTCCGTTCAACGGCGGCCGGCCTGAACTTGGAGATCCACTTTACATGTCACCAGTGGACGGGCCGGAATTACGCCTGATCAACCAGCAGCTCACTGGATCGACGAACTACCACTCTTGGGCTCGGGATCTCCGGCGAGCACTCGTCACCAAGGCCAAGGAGGGCTTCATCGAGGGAACCGTGCCCTACTCGACAGACGAGCGACTGTAGAGGCACTGGCGGCGCTGCAACCAACTAGTGCGCACTTGGATCGGGAACTGCTTGGCGCCTGATGTTGCTGCCGGCCTACCTCTGACAGAAGACTCGAAGAAGTTTTGGGATAGCATATAAGAAATGTATGGAAAATCATATAGGGCGAGAATTTTTTCCTTGACACAAGCCCTAGCCGAATTAAAATAAGGCAACCTCTTGGTCACCACCGTGTTTAACCGGCTATCGGCCCTGTGGAATGAGATTGAGGCGGCTGAGGAGAAGTTGGAGGGACCGGAGACCACTCTCCCACAATACTACGCAATCAAAGAGAAAGCGAAGGCCACCAGATTTCTTCTTAACTTGAATGAGTCGTATGCCGTGTTTCCTTCGCAAATCCTTGCGATGGAACCCCAACCACCACTCGGCTGGATCTTCCAACTGGCCGTGCATGAAGAAAACTAGCGGGTTGCCGCGACTGAGCAAGCACGGGTCGGTGAAGGAACGGGATTCGCGGCATTTCCATCTGAGCCTGTTTTGACGGAAAACGTCACTGAAGCCGGAGGAGTTTTCGGAGCCACAGGATAGTCGCGGGGAAGGGGTTTCGTGGCCGCAGCGATGAAAGGTAGAGAAGATAACCCTATTTTTTCACAGATGGACGGTTGGGATCGCAGACATGGATCGGACGGCCTAGATAAAGGCGCTGGATTTGACGGTCGTGGGAGGGGCGCTGGATCGGACAGACAAGATCTCTTTTTTGGAGTGGACGGCTGGGATCGACGCGCGAGATTAGACGGCTTCAATTTTGCGAATTACTCCGCCGAATCGGACGGTCAGCATTTTGCCACGTCAGCACCAGTATATAAAGGATCCTACGGCACACGAAATGCCATGTCAGCAGGGAAGGTTAGTGGACAAAATTCAAAAATTAAAAATAAATATTGTGAATATTGCAAACGTCCAGAAACATGTTGGAAATTACATGGGAGACCCAATAATAAAAAGGAAAAGGAGGCATCAGTCTATCAGGTCTCTGCATAGAAAAATGGTGGAATGTCTTAGCAGATTATCACCCAAGAACAATATGACAATATTGTGCAAGCTTTGAGCCAACTCAGGACTGGTGATACTGGTGCAGGATTCTTAGGTACTTTTTTCCATGAAAGGAATTCATTATCTATTTATGCATGGATTATCAATTCAGGTGCAAGTGACCACATAGTTTGTAATGAGTACCTATTTTCTCATGTCCATCAAAATGCACAATCTCATGTTACGGTGCATCTTCCAAATGGGAACATTATGAATGTTACCAAAATCAGTACCGTACAGATTGGTCAAAATTTTGTCCTTAAAAATGTCCTGTACATCCCAGATTTTGAGTTTAATCTTATTTCTGTCGCAAAAGTATGTATGGACAATTCCTACAAAGCCATATTCAATTCCAAAAATTGTGTCTTTCAGGACCCTTCGACTGGTAGAGTGATGGGCTTGGGTAATGAGGCACAAGGGCTTTATTTTTGGGTCAATTCCCCAGGAGATTTAGAATTATTGAATAAAGGCATTTATTGTAATGCAATCAGTTATAATAAAAATCTCCTTTTGCATCAACGATTGGGTCATAGTGCTCGATTTCCTCATCCAAAATGTCCCATATGTCCTTCAGCTAAACAAACTCGAGCATCTTTTCTTTGATTTACATGGACATTTGGGGTCCCTATCATACTTCTCATCGTGATGGATCTCGCTACTTTCTTACAATCGTTGATGACTATAGTTGTGCCACTTGGCTATACCTTATGCAGTCAAAGAGTCAGACATTTACTCATTTATCAAATTTTCTTTCCTTAATTAGGAATCAATTTGATAAAGCTGTACATTGAATTCGTATAGATAATGGGCGAGAATTTTTCACTTCTAATTGCACAACTTTGTTATCTACTCATGGGATGCTTCATTAAAGTTCTTGTACTTATACTCCACAACAAAATGGAGTTGAAGAAAGAAAAGATAGACATCTCTTAGAAGTAGCTCGTGCAATTAAATATCAAGCCTCAGTCCTTGAAGAATTTTGGGGAGACTGTGGGGTCACAGCTGCCTATCTGATTAATCGCATGCCAAGTCGAATTCTTCATGGTAAAACTCCTTTTGAGATGCTTTACAAGAAACAACCAGATAATAGCCATCTTAGAGTATTTGGTTGTTTATGTTATGCGACAACAGTGGGTCTTCAAGATAAAATGAGCCCCCGTGTAACACAATGTGTTTTTATGGGATACCCTTCTCTTCAGAAGGGTTATCGTGTCTTGGAGTTTTCTACAGGGCATTTCTTTACCAATAGAGATGTTGTTTTTCATGAAGACACGTTTCCTTTCAAAGAGAAGCTACCTTCATCACAAGACAATTTATCAGAAAACAATCGGTTTCTTTTGTCTGATGAAGATTTATCATTAGCGCCTGGTTTTCTTATGGCGCCTGCATCTTCTATGATACCAGCACCAATGGAATTCTCAAATCAGGAGACGGGATTACCAGCTTCATCTGAGGAAATCCCTCCATTCACTTCAGCAGAAGACACAACAGATATGGCTGCTGAATCATCCGTGGCCTTTGAGAATATGGTTGAGCTACCTCGTCGTTCTGGAAGACAGACTCGTCCACCCACATGGACTAAAGATTATATATGTTCTACTACAAACTCTTCAGGTACACAATATCCTGTTTCATCCTATGTTTCCTTCAATTGGTTATCGGCAGAGCATATGTGTTGTATCAGTTGAATTTCAGAAGAACACGAGCCATCTTCATTCACTGAGGCGGCAAAAGATCCCAAGTGGCGGAGTGCAATGGAGTCCAAACTTACTGCACTCATGGAGAATCATACTTGGGATATTGTTCCCTTACCACCGTATCGAAAACCGATCGGATGTAAATGGGTTTACAAGATCAAGTTCAAATCGGATGGTTCCATAGAATGCTACAAGGCTAGGTTAGCAGTCAAAGGCTTCACTCAAAGAGAAGGCTTCGACTATCACGAGACATTCTCCCCAGTTGCGAAGGAAGTTACCGTCCGGTCTTTTTTATCTGTTGCAGCAATACGCAATTGGTCCTTACATCAGATGGACGTCCACAATGCCTTCCTTCATGGAGATTTAGATGAAGAGATCTACATGGATCTTCCTCAAGGATTACGCAGACAGGGGGAGTATCGGGTATGTCGTCTTCGCATATCCTTGTATGGGTTAAAACAGGCATCTAGACAGTGGTATGCCAAGTTCATTGCTGCATTAACCAATGCAGGTTTCCAGCATTCCAAACATGATCATGCTTTATTTACACGAAATGAGGGAAGTTCATCAATTTATTTACTGATATATGTTGATGACATATTAGTTATGGGAAACAATGATTCGCATGTTGCAAGATTCAAGGAATATTTGCACTCCAATTTTCATATCAAGGATTTGTGGCCTCCCAAATACTTTCTTGGCATTGAAATTGCCAGGTCTGATAAAGGAATTTCCCTCAATCAAAGGAAAATTGTCTTGGAAATCATTTCTAAAGCTGGATTATTGGGCTGCAAGCCAGCAGTAATTCCCATTGAACAAAATATCAAGTTGACGACACATGAGTATGATCTCAATTCTTCTTCATAAACAAGGATCCTTTACTTAGGGATCCGTCAGGATATTAGAGATTTGTTGGAAAGTTGATATATCTTACCATAACAAGACCTGATATATGCTTTGCAGTACAAATACTCAGCCAATTCATGCATATGCCAAATGAATCACACATGAATGTAGCCTTGAAAGTAGTAAGATACTTGAAGGGATGCCCAGGGCTCGGTATATTTTTATCTCGTGAGTGTGATATGGGAATGAGAGCATTTTGTGACACTGATTACGCTACCTGTCCAATGACTAGAAGATCCATCACCGGTTTTTGTGTTAAATTGGGAAAGTCATTGATTTCGTGGAAGACAAAGAAGCAATCCACTGTATCATTGTCATCAGCTGAATCAGAATATCGAGCCATGGCGAAAACTACTTGCGAAATAGTATGGATACGAGGACTTCTTTCAGACTTAGGAATACAGGTTAGTGGACCAAGTGAATTGTTCTGTGATAATGATGCTGCACTTAAGTTAGCATCAAATCCAGTTTTTCACGAGAGAACAAAACACATAGAAGTTGATTGTCACTTCACTCGCGACAAGATTAAAGAAGGAGTTCTCATGACAGAGGGCATTAGAACAGTGAATCAACCTGCAGATATCTTCACTAAGCCGCTATGCCAAAGACAACACAAGTTTCTACTGAGCAAGCTAGGTGTCCTCGACATATATAGGCCACCAGCTTGAGGGGGAGTGTTGGAAGATCTTAGAGTTGATTCTGATTATAATTGATTCTAGTAGATCTTTGATTAGAATAGTAAATAGGAAACTAGGGAATTCTGATTCTTTATTTTTTTTTTATTTTTCCTATTTTATTCTTCCACTCTTACATTAGAAATGTACAATGTAATGTCATACATAAGATATACAGAGAAAATATTTTACCAAAATTCCATTCTCTTTTCTGTCAAAATGTACGTTGTTTCTAATGTCTACCACCTCATTTGGGCACCTTTTGATTGATCCACCTGTGTTCGCATGATTTATTTTGTCGTAATTGGTCAATTTTTGGAGGGAGTAACTTTTCAGCTATCCACTGACCACTGTCTCTAGCTTTACTATCCATAAACATCACACATCAACTCTGCTCATGAATCATGTTGATGGTACATTCTTGTTCTCTAGCTAAAGATTCAAACCTACCCACTTGTAATTCTAAATGTGAAATCTTGTAGGACCATTGTCAACTATTTTAAACACTTAAGTTGTTAGATGAAGATGTAATTTAATATTAAAATAATCTATTATCATATCTCATGCTTAATCTGATTTTTTTTTGCCTAATATTAAGCGTTGACATATTTGATTGGGGAAGCAAATGGGGTTTGGAAATATTTGAATTCAAGACTTCTTGCTCCGATACTATGTGAGAATTTTGTGGAAACACCTCCGATTGTTCTAAACCTTAAAGTTGTTAAAAGAATACGTGATTTAATATTTAAATATTCTATAATTTAAAACAGTCAATTTTGCGGTCATTGTCATGGACATACTGATCTTAATCTCTCCATCTCATGTATATGATTTACAATCAATAAAAAACGTATACAATGTTATTTTCTCAAAAAATCAGGAATAAAGATATCACAATTGTCATAATTTTGGTATGATACTTTTTTTTCGACCACTTAAAGTGCCATGACTACTAAAAAATGTTGACTTGAGTGTTATAATTTTCAATCGATCACTTAACTATCATGAACATTTTAAAAATGTTTACCCAATGGCCCAAATTCAACATGGCATAGCACTTGTTGTAAATGTTTTAAAAAGTTTGTACTCAAGTATCAATTGACAACCACTAGATTTTGTCCTAGTGGGAAAAGGGAGGTGGGGGATTGAATGCCCACTTTCTTGGGAGTTGGGGTGAAGACGATTAGTTTTAAGTGCAAATTTTGACTCCTACGCCCTACAAAGAGACATGGTAAAAATCTGAAAATGAATTGAGAATTAAAGTAAGACTAACAAATAAAAAAGTATCAATTGAAAAGTTATATAATAAAAAAAGTTATGGCGCTCTGAGTGCCATATATAAGTTATGGCATTCATATGATTGCAAGTAGCTTCTCCTCTTTCCATTCAAGGGAAAAAAAAAGAATTAAACACTTAAATGAGCGTCATATGAAAGTTATTATACCAATATTATCGTTTTTCCAATAAAAGATCAATCAATTTTGGGTCATTGAACACCAAAGTCCTTTTCATTATTACAGATTCTCTTGCGTGTTCATATAGTGATCTCTGGTCTTTTATCTGTAGAAAAACCCAGCACAAGGTTGTATCCTCTCAAGTAAAATTTGTAGAAAAGTCAGGATGCTTGTGCTTTCACAAATAGCCCTTTCAACAACAGCAAAGCAGCTTCTGGCTTTTTTTTTCTTCTTTGTCAAGGAGACCAAGATCTATAGAAGGTATTATCTTACACATCCAAACTTGTGATGTGAAATAATAATCAAAGTCCATATTTCTCCAAGAGCTACAAACTCTCAGTTATTGCCATTCAAAAGTTTCAACTTACATTTCATGCTGGAGTTGAGCTGTCACCACATGCCTAGCTACTACTGCAAATGTTGGTTTCTTGCTTGTTTTTTTGAATTTATCTTTTGACTATGTTAATTGCATTTCGCAAATCATGCAAGATCAACCAATACAACCATCTAACAAAGAAATGGCATATATATGCATATATATATAATTATTAAGTGCTAAATATCAAAACATTGAATACCTAATAACATTACACACATTTCATAACACTGGTTAATTTTGAGTTGGGAGATTCATAAAAAAAAGGAAAAAAAGAAAAAGAAAACTCAATATATTGTAAGTTAAGGAAAGGGGTTACTTAAAATTTTCACTGAAAAGATACTTGATGAAAATAAGAATCTTAACAGTTATGTTGTGAAACTGATATTAATAATGTTATTCAAGTTTTCAATAATAATTGATTAACTTTTGATTTCCATTTTCTATATATAAATTTGCCAAACTTGTGACATATGAGCTATTTCATTTTTCTAAGTTAAACAAATAAATCCAAAGTCAGTATATGAAATGTCCCACAAATGCTCATGGGCTTAGGCAAAGTGCTCTCACTGTGACATCCCAAATTTTTAATCCTGTCTTCTATTGAATAAATTGGGCATTTCATCGACACACCTATAGAACTGTTCTCAAAGATGATCACTCTCGAGATAACTAGACTATCTGGGAAAGCCATTAGGAAATTTTAATGCAATAGACTTAAGAATTCGACCAGGAATCGGCTTCTCAACTATGCTTATCTTTAGAGACCATTACGGCACAGTTAAAAATCGATTTGGGATCAGAGATAGGTCAGTTCGACAGAGATATATGGCTAATCGTGGGTGACACCACTAAATTGGAAAATTCTCGTCGGCCGGCACTACACTGATTTTTCTATCGTTTTGGTACCCTGTGTCCGTATTTAAATCCTCGAGATTTTCATGACAACTGAGAGTCGCCAATGTGTTGAGTGGGTTCATTATGACTCAAAGAAAATTAACCACGGGACATTTGCACTAAAAATTTCTGAAAACTACCCAATAGCCTAGGTCACGCTAAAAGCGCGCCGAATGGAAATTAACCGTGAAATTGAGTTCGATTTTAGAAATTGAAGATTCTGTCATGTCACAATAAATTCTAGGAACGTCGACTCAGTCTCAGAAGATTTTTCTGCAACTCAAGACTTTTTGTGAAAAAGTCGTCCTAGAGCCGTTTTTGTCCAGAAAAAAGTCGAGGATCGTTTTTGATCGCGCAATTGGGAATCAAGTGGGATCAATTGGTGATGAAAAATACCAATTTGATCATTAAGGTGCTAATTGAAATTTTGAGGGCCAAAGTGAGTAGAATCATGAGGCTTTTGGTTACCAATTGAAGCAAAATTTTCCAAAATTCGTAACACCCCTTGGACCTAACATCTTGGACTGCTTCAAGCTTCTAGAAGGGGCCTAATGGTCTGAAAAATGGACGGGCAAGCTAGCTGGGCAGGACGACCGGTCAAGAGGGAACAAAGGGAGAGAAAATGAAGCCATGTGGTCCCCCTTGGTCCCTTAGATCTTTCCTCTCTCTTTCCCCTGCTGTTCGACTGTTGCTCCTCCTTCCTTGGTGTGCTTTGAAGACTTCAAATCCTCAGATAGTTGCAGAGGAGTCGCCGGAGCCAGGATCGCCGTTGCACACCGCCATTCGTCGCCGTCCACGCGCCCCATTGCGTGCGCGCTGCCCACGCACATCCGCCCAGCCCTCCGCCTTCAACCGCCGTCCTCGCCTGTCCCTGTATCCCAATTGCTGCCCTAGGTTGTGTGAAGCTCAACCGGAGCTGTCCCGAGCAACCAAGCCACCGTGAACCACCCCTTCGAGCTGCTGAAGCCTCCACTGGTCCTTGTCGCCTCATTCAGCCCTTGTTTTCTTCTTTTGCAGTCAAGAATAGAGAGCATTTTCAGTGGGTTTCCAATAGCTTCGTGGCTTGTTTTGAGATGGTTACGGACCTCGAAAGTTAGGCCCACCTCGGGAAAAGTCGAGCTCCGTTGCGTCCTCGTTTATGTGAACCGACCGGCTCGCTGAACAAGTGAGTTTAACTCACTAAACCTCGCTTAGTAGGTTAATGATGCTTAGGGTTGATTATATTTAATTAAGTGTGATTATGTGGATAGATTAGATTAGAGTAATTAATTTAGTGCTTTACCAATGCATATTAGGTGTTTAGATAGTGCAATTAGTGAGTAAATACACTCGTATTTATTGAACGAGTCTCGGAAATTTTTTGGGTCCATTTCGGCATCCAATTAGGCATTACGGGCCTAAGTTGGATTTATTGGCATTTATTTAATATTTTCCGTAATAAATGAATTATTTATTTATTTTTCGAAAATTAGACCGGGATAGCCGGTGACCGGATTTTTATGCTGATTACTGTGGTATAGTTTGTTTATTTATTCAAGCTCTAATTTGTGCTGAATTGATTTAATTGTGAATTTATGATTTTATTCCTAAATAAGTTAATTTTGGTAATTGATTGGAAAATAACCGAGCGTCTATTTACAATGCCAAAAATGTTTTGGTGGACTATACAAAATGGTGGGAATTGTGAAAGTGAAATTATGATATTTTGGCTAAGGCCAACCGTGTACCCACACACGGCTATTTTTATCGAGTATGATAAAAATGATAAATTGATTGGATGGTGGAAGTGATATACTATAATGGCATGGGGGCCCTATTTTATCAGCTTTGGGTGAGCATATATAGTGTACAATATTATCAGCTTTGGGTGAGCATATATAGTATACTATACTAGTTTGGGTGAGCATATAAATAGTATACTATATTATTAGCTTTGGGCGAGCTATACTATTTATTTTCAGCTTTGGGTGAGTAGTCCTGATTTGATAGGACTTGATAGATAGTATTGAATGTACCGACCGGGGAAAAGTCGTAGTGACATTTAATCGACTAAGTCGATTGATCAATGTTTCGATCTATGGTGATTGATTGATGTGATTTGTATACCTCTGAGATAGACTGAATTGCAGGAAAGAACTAAGGTCAAGGTAAGTCCTCTGACCCGTGTTGTGCTGAGGCAACCCTTAGGGCATATTGACGTCCTAATCGAGTCTTAGGGGTAGGACTCACTAAGACGTAGTCTCACCCCATTGTGGGATAATATTTCAGCCCCGTAGATGGCAGCACCTTCACCCCCTCCCATGCATTTTGGTATACCTGAGGAGATCACCGAGATAGGTTATCACTTTCCAATACACCCTCACCCTGAAGGACTGGAGTACGTTTTGGTGAAATGCACTGTCTGGGTTGATGTGGGTAAACCCCAAAAGGTGCCCCACAAATACCGGTTGTGGTATTGCTATTACCATGATGGACGAAGGGAGGGCCCTGTACCGGAAGGTGATGTACCTCTATTTGTTTTGGAGGCTACTTTTGGGAAGGGTACAATAGACCCTAAGGATGGCTCGGTCGTAGATGCGGTGAATTCCAACCTTGAAGAGCTAGGAACTCCAGAGTATTCTGTTGAAGACTCCAACGCGGGTATGGAGAAGGGTGAAATTGTGGAGGACGAGGAAGTGGAGCCAAAGGAGGATGAAGAGGGTGACGACCCGTAGTGGCTTTTGAAACCCCCACCCCTATTTTCAGACTTTCTTTTGTGAACCTGTTTGATTAGGACCTGAACTAATAGTTTGCCTTGTATATATTTGCATAAGGGTTTGCAATGTATATAAGTGTGTTGGTTTTTCAGGTTTGAGATTTTATAGTCATACTTCCCTATCCCATTGTTTTATCGTTTGGAGATTTTATCTGCTTCCGCATGCGTATATAAAATGAATGGGTCGGCGATGCGTCCTGAGACGTCGCTATTTAATCAACCAGGTGAGGGATGGGCGCGCACTCGAGGATCGGGGTGTGACATCCCCGTTTAAGTGGTATGAGAGCAATGGTTAGGTATTGGAGTGATAAGGTGCGATGGTTCTTAGGATAGTAGCAGGAAAGACTTTTAAATTCATGATGGTGCATGTCTGTGGTAGTTGATTGGTAGAATTGCTTGTGGTTGAGATCACTCTGTTTCTAATTCGATGTGGAATTGGAAGCAGGCTTCAGTAATTAAAAGCTGAGCCATGAGTGATCAGGAGCAAAGAACTCCCGTCAAGAGGACTGTCAAAGCTGTCACTCGGGGTAGAACACCGACCAGGGTCGGTACTCGAGGTGGCAGAGGTAGAGCGCCAGCGCAAGCTAGCGTAAGTGGAGTGGCACCACCTCCAGTAGGTGTCGGGGTAGCAGTTCCTAGTGATCCCATAATCGAGGGGATCATGTAGGCGTTAGAAGCTATGAGAGACGTGATAGGACAGCAGACTCAGAACCAAGCTTCTATTGCTGCTGCTATTGCTCTTGCTGCCATTACCGTCGCCGCCAAGGCCACACCCGCCGCCGCACCTATTGCTGCACCTGCCGGAGTTCAACCTAAGAACGTAGTGGTGCAGAGAGAGAGAGATCGATCCATAAGTTGGTGGAGCAATTCCTGAGGCTGAGTCCACTAAGATTCATGGGTATCGGAGACCCCGTGGCTGTTTCACTATGGATCCAGGATTTGGAAAAAGCGTTTGCACTTTTGATGTGCAACAAAGAGGAGAAGGTGGTATTGGCTGTATACCAACTTCAAGGCAATGCGAACATCTGGTAGGGAGCCGCTAATGATACAGTGTTCCCAGAAGGTGTGATTCCGGTGTGGGATGCCTTCCTTAGGGCTTTTAATGATCAGTATTTTTCGAGTACTGCCCGGGAACAAAATATGGAGGAGTTCGAGCGCCTTCGTCAGGGATCGATGTCTGTTGATCAGTATGGGGTCAAGTTCGCTAAACTTTCTCAGTATGTGCCGAGATTAGTTGAGGACCCAGAAGAAAAAGCTCGAAGGTTCAAGAACGACCTTCGTTCTGAGTTAAAGCAACCTTTACTACCATTAGATTTGATCGAATATAGAGAAGTCTATCGTCGAGCCTAGATGATAGAAAGAGGTTTGAACGAACAAGCTACCTTGCCTGGATCGAGGTTCAGCTCTCACAGAGAAAGTATTCGCCATGGGAACAGGCCCATGCCTAGAGGTAGATTCCAGGTTCCGCCCAACAAGAATGGTGGAATCTGAAAATCAGGGCCGAATCAAAATGGCCTGTGTCGCTTTTATGGAAGGCAACATGGTTCAACCCCGTGTCCTCGAAGGCCGGGTGTTTGTTTTGGATGCGGCTAACATGGCCACATAATCAGAGATTGTCCTAATAGACCAAGAGGACAATTGCAGTTGC
Organism: Eucalyptus tenuipes; assembly: GCA_014182365.1. Classification (NCBI taxonomy): domain Eukaryota; kingdom Viridiplantae; phylum Streptophyta; class Magnoliopsida; order Myrtales; family Myrtaceae; genus Eucalyptus; species Eucalyptus tenuipes. The sequence goes on along the minus strand of CM024539.1, from coordinate 18,843,259 downwards.
CACCATCGCCACCTATGGGACAAATAAGAGGTTATGCATTATAGAGCACGCCACAAGGAGGTTAGCTGAGACCACCAGTTCAAGGCACGATGTATGCCATTATACAAGGTCAGGCAGAAGCTGCGCCTGACATGATCATAGGTATGGTTTCACTGAACGACTGTCCTACTTACGCTTTATTCGATCTAGGAGCGACCCATTCCTTTATTGCCGAATAGTATGTGAAATTGATAAAAGTCAATCCTGTGTTATTGGAGTCAGCAGTTTGCATATCTACACCATTGAAGGATAAAGTTATTGCTACCTTGGGTTGTTCTGGTTGCAAGTTAGAGATTGGTGAGCTAGTGGGGAAAATAGATCTGCTAGTCCTAGCCATGTATGATTTTGATTTAATAATCGGCATGGACTAGCTCACTAAGCAACGAGCTAAAATGGACTGCTATTGTAAGGCGATTCAGTTTGACCCGTTTGAAGGTGAGAGCTTCGAGTTTGTCGAGAATCGAGGAGTACCCTCGATTACCTTGATCTCATCGCCAGAAGCAACTCGTTTATTAGACGAGGGTTGCCAAGGTTACCCGGCAACTGTCGTGGATACAACAGTTGAGGAGCTGAAGGTGGAAGACATTGCTGTTGTGCAAGAATTTCCAGATGTCTTTCCAAAGGAATTGCTAGGACTACCACCAAAGAGAGAAATTGAGTTCGTAACCGAGTTAGCACCCGGGACAGAACCAATCTGTAAGGCTCCTTACCGGATGACGTTATTTGAGTTGAAGGAACTAAAGGTGCAAATGCAGGAATTATTGGATAAGGGATTCATTCGTCCCAATGCATCACCTTGGGGAGCATCGGTTCTGTTTGTAAAGAAGAAAGATGGTTTGTTGCGCCCGTGCATCGACAATCAACAAATCAATCAGGTATTGATCAAGAACAAGTATCCACTCCCGAGGATTGATGACTTGTTTGATCAATTGCAAGAAGCGTCGATATTTTCGAAGATCAACTTGAGAATAGGATATCATCAGTTGAGAATCAGGAAAGAGGACATTCCTAAGTCAGCATTTTGTACTCGTTATGGTCACTATGAGTTCATAGTGATGCCATTCAGGTTGACGAATGGTCCAGCTACTTTCATGGATTTGATGAACAGAGTATTCAAGGAATATCTAGATCAGTTTGTGATCGTGTTCATCGATGATATTTTGGTGTATTCGAGGAGTGATGAAGAGCATGAGAGTCATTTGAGACTAGTGCTGCAAATGCTGAGAGTTCATCAATTATACGCCAAGTTCAGCAAGTGCGAGTTTTGGTTGACTCGTGTTGCTTTCTTAGGCCACGTGATTTCAGGCGAAGGAATCTCTGTGGACCTGGGCAAGATTGAAACCGTGATCAATTGGCCAAGATTGATTACAGTGACCGAGATCTGAAGTTTTCTGGGTTTGGCAGGTTGTTACAGACAGTTTGCGGAAGGGTTCTCATCATTAGTGTCGCCACTAACAAGACTCTTGAAGAAAGAAGAAAAATTTGTGTGGACAAACAAGTGCAAAAGTAGTTTCCAAGAGCTTAAGCATAAGCTAACTACCATACCTATGCTGACCATTCCATCTGGTCCTGGAGGATTTGAGATCTATAGTGATGCATCATTTAGAGGATTGGGTTGCGTGCTGATGCAACATGGTAGGGTTGTAGCATATGCCTCCCGTCAGTTGAGACCTCATGAACAGAACTATCCTACGCATGACTTAGAACTCATAGCTATTATCTTTGCCCTAAAGATTTGAAGACACTAACTGTGTGGAGAAAGATTCCAGATCTTCACAGACCATCAAAGCCTCAAGTACCTGTTCTTTCAGAAGGAGTTGAACATGAGATAGCACCAATGGATGGAATTACTGAAGGACTACGATTGTGATATCTTATATCACACGGGAAAGACGAATAAGGTCGCCGATGCTTTGAGTCGAAAGTCTTCAGTTGCTCATATTTTGATTAAGGAGTGGAACCTAATCGAGAGAGCTCGAGATTCAGTATTCAAGTTTGGGGTAGGCCGCCTTTCAAGTCTTATGGCCACCCTCAGAATTGAACCGGATGTTCAGATCAGAATCAAGCTACTCTAACCGATAGATCCAGATGTACAGAAGATCCTACAGGAGGACAATGAGAAAAGAAAGGCTGACTTTCAGATCTCTGATGATGGAACACTGAGGTTCCGAGGACGCTTAGTTGTACCTGACGATGTGGAGCTTAGAGAAGATATTTTATCAGAAACACATCGTAGTAGTTACAACATTCATCCTGGTAGTACCAAGTTGTATCAAAATCTGCATCAACACTATTAGTGGTCAGGTATGAAGGCGGACATTGCCAAGCATGTCACCAAGTGTTTGATGTGTCAGCAAGTTAAAGCTCAGCATTGCAAGCCGGGAGGACTTCTACAACCTCTCGAGATCCCAGAATGGAAATAGAAGCATATCATGATGGATTTTATGACCGGACTACCGATGAGTCATAGAGGAAATGATTCAATTTTGGTAATAGTTGACAGATTGACGAAGTCAGCTAATTTCATTACAGTTCAAAAAGGCCTCAGTTTGGATAGACACATAGACCTGTACGTGTGTCAGGTGGTTCGTTTGCATGGAGTGCCGGTTACGATAACTTCATATAGAGATCCGAGGTTTACTGCCGCTTTTTGGAAGAGCTTGCAGAGTGCTTTAGGTACCAACCTACAGTACAGTACGGCATATCATCCTCAGACGAATGGCCAGTCAGAGAGGACAATTCAAACCCTCGAGGACATGCTGAGAGCTTGTGTACTAGACTTCAAAGGAAGTTAGGAAGATCAATTTCATTTGGTGGAATTTGCCTACAACAACAGTTATCAGCAAAGCATCAAGATGGCTCCTTTTGAAGCGTTGCATGGCAGAGTGTGCAGGACACCAGTGTGTTGGGACGAAGTCGGGGAAAGAAAGATTACAGGCCCATAGTTGGTCCAGCAGTCAGTGGACGCTGTCGCAGTGATCAAAGGCAGATTAAAGACCTCTCAGAGCAGACAGAAAAGCTACACAGATAAGCGCCGGAGATAATTGGAATTCCAAGTTGGTGATCACATTTTTCTAAAGGTGTCACCAATGAGGGGAACTTTGCGCTTTGGAAAGAAAGGCAAACTGAGTCCGAGCTACATAGGTCCATTCAAAATTCTAGAGATAATTGAGACCTTAGCGTATCGTCTTGCGTTGTCGCTGAGATTGGCGCAAGTGCACGACGTCTTTTATGTGTTGATGTTGAGGAAGTACGAGCCTGACCCGACCCACATGCTAAATTTTGAAGAATTGGACATGGATGACTGAGTCTGATACGTTGAAAGTATGGTTCAGATAGTGGACAGAAAAGAACAAGTTCTGCGTACAAAGACCATCCCGTTGGTCAAAGTGGTCTGGCAACACTACGGTAGTAAAGGAGTGACATGTAATCGACTGAGTCGATTGATCGATATTTTGATCTGTGGTGATTGATTGATGTGGTTTGTATACCACTGTGATAGACTGAATTGCAGGAAGGAACTGAGGCCAAGGTAAGTCCTCTGACCCGTGTTGTGCTTAGGCAACTCTTAGGGCATATCGACTTCCTAATCGAGTCTTAGGGGATAGAACTCGCTGAGATGTAGTCTCACCACGTTGTGGGATAACATTTTAGGCCTGTAGATGGCAGCACCTCCACCCCCTCCCATGCATTTTGGTATACCTGAGGAGATCACTAAGATAGGTTATCGCTTTCCGATACACCCTCACCCTGAAGGACTGGAGTACGTTTTGGTGAAATCCACTATCTGGGTTGATGTGGGTAAACCCCAAAAGGTGCCCCACAAATACCGGTCGTGGTATCGCCATTACCATGATGAATGAAGGGAGGACCCTGTACTAAAAGGTGATGTACCTCTGTTTGTTTTGGAGGCTACTTTTGGGAAGGGTACAACAGACCCTAAGGATGGCTCAGTTGTAGATGTGGTGAATTCTAACCTTGAAGAGCTAGGAACTCCAGAGTATTCTGTTGAAGACTCCAACGCGGGTGTGGAGGAGGGTGAAATCGTAGAGGACGAGGAAGTGGAGCCAAAGGAGGATGAAGAGGGTGATGACCCATAATGGCTTTTGAAACCCCCACCCCTGTTTTCAAACTTTCTTTTGTGAACCTGTTTGATTAGGACCTGAACTAATAGTTTGCCTTGTATATATTTGCATAAGGGTTTGCAATGTATATAAGTGTGTTGGTTTTTCAGGTTTGAGATTTTATAGTCCTACTTTCCTATCCCATTATTTTATCGTCTGGAGATTTTATCTGTTTCCGCATGCGTATATAAAATGAATGGGTTGGCGATGCGTCCTGGGACGTCGCTATTTAATCGACTAGGTGAGGGATGGGCATGCACTCGAGGATCGGGGCGTGACACTCACTCTCACTTAAATGGGCATGTGGCCCTGGTGCTCTACTTGCGCAAAGGCTTGGCCATTGAAATCAACTTATTCATATATCATTACTTACTCCAATTTTCATAAAATTGGTCTACTTCCCAAACTTTCCCGAAACAATTTTTATTTCCTTCTTTCATTTTCTTTACATTGGCCTCTACCCCACATAAATGGAAAATGTCATGACCCTAACTCCATCTCTAGAGTCTTGAGCGGTAGTGGTCATATTCGCGACGTCCCAAGCTCGTCACCGTCCCGATTTTATTTTTTATCTTGTTATCATGTATTTGTAGAAACGTGAACAAATAACTTTCCAGACAAACAACAGCTGGAAGATTGGGACATACATCACACTGAACATGCTGACTTATATTATAATAGTACTTTTACAAGCCCCTTTGTCACGCCCCAATTGTCGAGCGCGTGCCCATCCCTCGGTGGTCGAATAAATTACGATGTCCCAGGACGTGTCGCCAACCCATTCATTTTAATGCGCATACGGAAGCGAATAATAAATACCCAGACAACACAAAGATGGGATAGAAAAGTAAGGCCACAATTTTGAGAACCACAACACACCTTTATACAAAGCAGACCAGGTCACATATAATACTAGTCTATATATACAAGCCTATAAAAGGGTAGAGGGCTATAGATCCTTTAAGCATTCGAACCCTCAACAAAAGACTCTGGGGTCTCTGGCTCTAGGGGACTCTGGTCTATCACTGCACCACTAGGAGGGTCAGCCGTACCCTTGCCAAAAGCAACCTCCAACATCGACATAGGGATCTCAAATTCTGGTGGGGGACCTTCTCTGGGTCCATCTCGCTCGTTATGCACTCACAAGATAGAGGACTTACCTTTGCCTCAGTTCCTTCTCGCAAGTCAGTACAATTCATGTTCTCAACCAATCAATCCCAATTCAAACAATCAATCAGGTCAATTCCATACCAACAGTACTATCTATCAATTCAATATGACCAATGCTCTTACAAGCTAAAGTAATTATTCAATGCTGTCACAAGCTGCATTATATGGTCATAGCTCTCACAAGCTGATATAGTAGATAGTAGCTCGCACAAGCTGATAATATAGATCGTGTTCTTACAAGCTGATATAACGATCTTAGCTCACACAGGCTGATAAGGTATACTGCTCTCACAAGCTGATGTATCAAAGCCCATAGGTTGATACAGTATACTGCTCTCACAAGCTAACGTATCAAAGCTCGTAGGCTGATACAATATACTACTCTCACAAGCTATAGTGCAAAGGGTCCCAAAAGCTGACAATAAATATGCTCGCACAAGCTAACATGCATATATGCTGTCACAAGCTGATATATTACCAAGTTAAAAGTACTTGATAAAAATAATCGTGTGGGTACACGGTCGGCTTGAGCAAAAAACACAATATCTTTCTTTTATAAAATCCCACTATTTAATATAGTCTATAAACACATTTTTGGCGTTGTAAACCGACGCCTGGTATTTTCTAATCAAATACCGAAATTAATCAATTTTGGAATAAATACCCAAAATTATAAATCTCACTCAATTTGCAAAAATCAACACTCAATTGAATAAACCAATCATACCATTGCAATCAGCACGAAATTCTGGTCACCGGCTATCCCGGTATAATTTTCGGAAAATAATAAATAATTAAATAAATACCAAAAGTAATTGAATAAATACATTTAAATGCTATAAATGCAAACTTAGGCCAAAAAAGCCTAATTAAAAACGAAAACGGGCCTAGAAAAATTCCGAACCTATCTAGATAAATAATACAACCTATCTAGTTGCTAATTAAGCCAATCTAACCACCTAACATGCAATAACGAGTAATTAAATCACTAATCCGTTCTAACTAACCACCTAAACCATACTTAGCCTAAACTAATCAACCCTTAAGTATCATTAACTCTCTAAGCAGAGTTTAGTGAGTAAACTCACTAGTTTTGAAATCCGATAAGTTCATAACGACGGCAAGGCGGAGACAGGTAACAAAATCCAAAGTGGTGGTACCCTACGGGGCCCGGAAACGGTCCAAAGTGGGCCTCGAAGCCCATGGTTGGCTTGCTGGGTTCGGCTTCTATTGATGGGCCGAGGGAGGGAGCTGAGTGACGGATTGGGTTGGAAACGGCAAGGGTGGTTGGCAGACGGCTACAGCGGAGCTTGGCGGAGGCGGATGGTGACGAAGCGACGACGACGGGACTCCGGCTGAGCTCGATGGGCTTGGGATATGGCCTGGGTCGTGGTTGGAGCGAAATGGATCGTGGACTGGCATGGGCAGGCGCGACTCGCGCCTGGGACAAGGGCAACGCGACGGCGAACGGTGGCGATCCAGGCGACTCAGCGATGGCAGGGGGCTTGGGGCTCGATTCTTTGCAACTTTTCGGAGCTCAAGGTGGCTGGAAATGGGGAAAGCAGGTTGAAGGAAGAAGAAAGAGGCCAGCTGCCCTTGGAGGGTCCCTCAAAGCCTAAATATCTTCCCATTTGATCATTGCCTTGGTCACAACCATGTCTGCCATATCCTCAGCCATTGAGTGCCACAAAGCTTCTCTTAGAAGCCATTGAAGTGGTCCAAAGGTTGAGGACCATGGGGGCTACGAATTTTGAAGTATTTTTCCCCAAATTGAACCAATTTCCCTTCAATTGAAGCCAATTTTGGTCCTATAAATTCCACCAAGGTGTCCACGATCAAATTAACATTTTTCCTCATCAATAGAACGAACTTGCATCCTAAAAACGCGATAAAAAACAGTTCCCTGAATTTTCCGGTAAAAAATGGCCCTATATTGAAATTCCACCAAAAATCCCGGTTTGCAGAAAAATCTTCAGAGGATGAGTCGACGGTCCTAAAATGAATCTTGACATGAAAGAACTTTCAATTTCTAAAATCGGATTCAAATTAGCGGTTAATTTCAATCTGGTGCGATTTTAGCGTGACCTTGCCTATTGGGCAGTTTTTAGAAATTTTTAGTGCAATTGACCCGTGGTCGATTTATTTCGAACCACAATGTACATCTTCGACACATTGATGACTCTCGATTGTCGTGAAAATTTCGAGATTTCAAATACGAGCACAGGGTACCAAAGTGACAGAAAAATCGATCTAGAGCCAATTGGCGAAAATTTTGCAATCTGGTGGAATCACTCACACTTTGATCACCTATCTTAGTAAGATCGACCTATCTCTGATCTCCGATCAATTTTTAACTATGCCATAATGATCTCTGCAAATGAGCACGGTCGAGTAGTCGATTTCTGATCGAATTCTTAAGTCTATTGCATTAAAATCCCTTAATGTCTTCCCAAGATAGTCTATTTATCTCATGAGTAATCAGCTTAGAGAATAGTACTATAGGTGCGTCAATGAAAGGCCTGATTCATTTAATTGAAAACAGTACTGGAATTTCAGGATGTCACACCCTTTCTCTACTGGCTCTCTTTTCTTTTTACATCATAGTACAAGTTTTCCACATAGGCCAAGGGAAATCCTATCTCCTCTAACATGACTACAGCTCTCAATATTGACATGAGATTTTCATGCACACAAGACTGAAATATGAGGGATGAGTTTTGGGGAAACTTAGTAAGTAAAATTCCTAGTTCTCTACTAGGAAAGCATCTCATCATCAAAGCTTAGCAAGTATAGCACTCGCAAAAAGTGTCGATGGCAGATCAATAGCAAACTTGTTGTTACCTTTGACTATATATAGATGTCCATTGTAACATGCTTCAATACATACTTACCTTTCGCTTATGAATAAATATATCAACATATCATGCTTATGCATAAATGGCACTCATGCAAATTCATTTAGCATCGTCCTAGCTCGACCAGGCCCTCCTGCCTCGACCGGGGCTTCTAGCTTCTTGCTGGGCTTCCTGGTTTGACCAAGGCATCTCGGCTCGACCGAGACTTCTCGGGGCTAGCTTCCCAAGGTTTCTGGGTTCAAAACCTAAGCATCTTCGCTCAACTAGGGCATCTCAGCTCAACCAAGGCATCCTGTTCAATGAACAAGGCATCACCACCGACGCTGTGTAGCGACAGGCGCTTTTTCCTCTTTAAGTGCATGCATAAATGCATCATACAAATCAGCTCTTATCTTATCTCTTAGTCGACACATGTATGGCTCGAAGGCATGCTCATTTATTCGTGTGTGTCATGAATTCTCATACTTTGCTAACAAATATTTCAGGAACGACCTTTTGGTCCGTAACTTGAATCAATCACTTCACACCAATCCCCACACCGAACAAGGCTCGCAAACGGTACGCCTTAATACCGATCCAAGACCTCGAGGATTGGCTACACCTCGCTTTAGTGACGATCCCAAGCTTGACGGATCTTAGCTCTAACCCGATGTGAATACACACGTATCGAGAATGGCCCTCGGCTTGCGGTTTCATTCAACGCCAAGCACAAAGTCCCTGCATCCATTTGGACTATGGAAATTGGCATGCTTAGTGCCTTACCAATACCTCGTGGATTTGGTAATCTCCATACCGATCAAGGCATAAGATTGACATGCTTCAATGTTGACTTAGGACCTTGCGTCCTTAGGCGATGCTCGCACCAAACAAGGCTTGGACCCGACATCCTATTTATGTCAAAACTAAGGCTTTATGGCTTGGGGTGACCTTGCCTTGCGATGAACTCAACTTTAACGAATCACGGCCTCATTCCAGGCGTGAAAAACTCAAGCACACGTTCAAGCACAAACATGAGCAAAATCATAAAAAAGATCCAACATCCTACCCACGGCTTGACGGGTGAGCACCTAACTAGACTCTACAATGGAGTCTGCCGCCCTAGAGGAGAGTTAGGGATCTTACTTACCTTGGCAAACCTCAAGAACTAACTTGAATAGCTTGAAAGGTTAGTGGTGTGCGGCCGAGAGAAAGGAGAAGGAGGAGGAGGATAGGTGTGAATGGCAAAGTGGGCTAAAGTGGTGGAAATGAATGGGAGCTCCTCCTATTTATAGGCACCAAGCTAATCATTACTCATCTAAGTGGTCCAATCACGTTTCTTAGAGTGGCACGGCTATAGTATCGAGGTGGCAAGCTTATTTTGCAAGGTAACATGCCTAGGGTTCTAAGAGAACACTTGCCATCTTTTTATTGGACTACCTGTTGGCTTGCTCTCCAAGGCTCAACTTAGGCTCATGATGTGCTTATGGTCCTAAGGGACACATAAGCCCCTTTGATGTCTAATGTCCTCTCTTGATTGGTTGGTCTTTACCTTGTTCACCAAGGCTATCATTTAGGCTCATCATAACCCAAGATTCTAGAGGACACCTGTGACATCCTTAATTCGACCCCAATTTTCAGAACAGGATTGCAATAGTGGAAAATCTTCAGAGCGAGATTGCAATTGGGATCGATAGGCAATAAAAATGCCGAAAAATGTCACTTTGGGGGAAATACTCAATTTTTCACCGGTGAGACGTAAAAATTAGGAAATGGGCCACGAACGAGGACCCGTGTGGGCCTAATGGGCCCTTGGACCCATGAAGGATAGCCCAATAGGCCCAAGCCAAAGGTGGGCAGCTCAATGGGCCTCACACCCAAGATAGGAGGCCCAGAGGAGCCCATGGACCGCCCAAGCCCTTTCTGGTCTTTTCAAGTACCTCATTAATGTCCATGTGTGTGAATAGTACCTAGGGCTTGTTAAATTACCATTTTGCCCTTCTGCCTTATAAAACAAGAAATGGGCGTCCAATGAAGGGAGGAGAGAGAAGATGATGGCATGCCTAACCTACCCGACCTAGCTAAGCCTACCTAACCTATTTTCTAGCCTAGGCATGATGAGTTAATTTAATGTGGAATAAATGGCATTAATGGAACTTGGGGAAGAAGTAAAGCAAGAAGCAATCTTGACCCTCCATTCTTGTCTTGGGGAGCAAGGATGCATCTTGGCCATCCAATGGCCTAGACTTGTGCAGCAATCTTTCTCTCTCTCCCCTAACTCATTCAACCACCCCTTTTCTCTCTCGTTCTCTCATTTCTCTCACTTTCTCTCTCTCTCTCTCTCTCTCTCTCTCCAGCCCTTTGGATGAATTTTCAGTCACTCTCTCTCTCTCCCTTTCCTTGCACTAGCTGAACCCTCTCATCCTCGCCATCACTCATCTCACACTCATATCCCTCTATTTTCCTCTTGGTTGGAGCCACGGTGAACCGCCGGAAACCGCAGGCCCTTACTATTGCCGTGGCCGAACCGTTGTCCTCACCACCTCACGGTACTATCCCTTGGCTATTTTGGCCTTGTCGTGGGCTGCCAAGCACCGACCAGCCACCGTCAAGCCTCACCGAGCCTCACCATGAGTTGTGCCACCAGCCCTAGCCTTGCCGTGATCTCTTTGAAAGGTGACCAGCCACCCCCGAGCACCACAGCAACCATCCAACTCTTGTCGCACCTTTGCCATCACTTGCCGAGCTTGGAGTCGGGAGTGAGTGGCTTTCTAGCCCTTGAATAGGATTGTTATTGCATTTTTGAGTTAGTTTAGGGCTAGATTGAGGTTATATGATGTTTTGTTGATGTGATAAGTGGGTTTTGCATGATAAGTGATCATAGGGATTTGATAGCTCTTCATGCTTTGCCGATAGGTTATCGAGATAGGTCATCATGCTTTGCTGGTTGGTTATCGGGATAGGTCATCATGCTTTTTCGGTAGGTTATCGTGATAGGTCATCATGCTTTGCCGGTACGTTATCGAGATAGGTCATCATGCTTTGACGGTAGGTTATCGTGATAGATGATCATGCTTTGCCAATTGGTTATCGGAATGGATTATCATGTGTTTCCGATAGGTTATCGTGATAAGACTTTCTAATATCTGATAAGTTATTGAAATGTGATAAGTGGAGATGTGATAAGTTATGATGTGATATGTGATAAGTGTTAAGTTATGATGACATGTTATAATAATGTGAAATAAATCATTATATAGGTTATGAAGGCATATGATAGATTATTCTAATAACTTATACACTTTATCTTCGCTTGATGAGAGTTCTATATGCCATGAGTCCTAATTGGATTGATGTATTCTTGGTTGCTAAAGTTGAATATAGTGCATGCTTATGTACCTGTTAGAATGGGAAAATAATAAAAGTTATGGTATCCATTGATTCTAGCCAATTAATAAGCATGTGAGGTGTGTGGAAATATGGCATGGTGAAGTATTCAAGTGACGTATTTAGGTGATATGAGATGAGATACAAGTACGACGTGATGGCTGAAAAGGCTAGTAAGAACACCTAGAGGGGGGTGAATAGGTGTTAAAAGAAATTTTCGCAAGACTTAATAAATCAAATCATCTTTGGAAGATAATAGACTGAAGATGTAAATGACTACAAGCGGTTATATAAAACTACGAATTAAAGCAAAGAGTTCAGGGTAAGAGAATTGAAATACAAGATTTATAGTGGTTCGGCTTAGATCAAGCCTATGTCCACTCTCCACGCTGACAGCCTATTGGCTGGATTCTACTATGAATCAAAAGAGATGTTACAGCTTGTGATCTTTGACTATTACAGTGACGAGTCTCTACCGAACTCTCACACAGTCTCACTAAGAGTTTCTCTCTTTTGTATACAAAGTTTAGCTCAATGAATGAGAAAGCAAGAGACTAGAAAGCTTCAGACTTTGGAATTCTCCTTTCACGCACTTCTCCGAACAACAAAAGAGTCAATCCTTAGATACTCCTTCATGCCTTCTCGACCGTTGGCACTTTCCAAAGGAATTCTTCCAATCTACCCGTTGGACATAATCAATTAAGGTGATCTCGAGTCGTTAGATGATTTGTGATGAAAGTCCGTCAATCATGTTCGCCCATACAATCAAGATCTTAAGTTTCCATAAGTAGAACCTTCCAAGTTTGTTCGCCTTTCAAAGATCTTCATATCAGAGTAGTTTCCAATAAGAATGATCAATCAAGCAATTGCTAAATTCAGCCATAAGGTCTTCCAGTAGCCATATGAATCGAATCCTTGAAGATAATCTTGCATCTGGATAATAATCCTGTATTTGGATAAGTCTTCATTCTTCAGTCTGGAACTATTAGTAAAGATAGACTTTAAGACTAAAATCTGGCAGTCTTTAGACTTTGACGATAAAGTCTTGAAATCTTCAGACATAGACTTGGAATTGTTTTGTCAACTTCAAAACAATAAATGAGTTTTCTCTAACAATCTCGCCCTTTTTGATGGTGACAAAACTTTCCTGCAGATTTGAAAACCTTTGACCTACAAAACAGCACTTATGCAATACATGATATCTTATAAAAAATAAGTTGATTAGGACCTGGAAACCTTAATTCTGCAACCACAAAACACATGTTAATCCATAACAGTCCAGTCATAAGCAATATCACAAACTTAGCCACTGTACTACAAGCATCAAAAGATTAATAATATCCAAAGTCAAACATCCAAACTAAATAGTCATTAAAAGTCACTCTCAGTCAAAACCAAAACAATTAAACAAATCTGCAAATAAAGCATACTCTCTCCCTTTTTGTTATCAGCAAAAAGTGGATGAAAAACGATTTAAAAAAATAATAAAGGTTGGATAAGATCAGGGCTGCTTCGGAATACGAACGAGCTAGAAATCCCCCATTGACTTGACAGTGTCCTCAAGCTTCTTCAAAGACTCCTTAATCTATTGAATATCCTCACCCTTTGCATGTTCTTGCAGTTGAAGCTTCAGGGCTTGAATCTGTTCTTGTAGAGAGTTTGTAGATGTCTTGAAGACAGTCATCATGTGCTTCATTTGAAACTCGAAGGCATATTGCTGACCCTTTAACTCTAAAAGAAGTTCCAGCACCCTTTGAAAGTCTGCTGAAGGATTTGTTGCAGTACTGGGTCTAGCCGAATCAGTTCCAGGAGCTTGAAAGAGAGGGGGAACATCAATTGTTCTATCACCAGGACTAGGAGTAGATGCCTCGAGATCTGCTTCAGGGAATTGAGAAGCGTAGACCTCCTTTGGGTTTGGTGGAGATCTACTAATATTACTAGTAAAGATGGATGAATAAGTATCTCGTTTTCACCATCTCCCCCTGTCTTTGTGCCTTCAGGTGGAGAGATATGTTCTTCTTCTTCAGCACTATAGCGATGTAGTTCTCTAGTCTTTCCACTCCTTGTCTTTTCCGAATCATTCGACAAGGATATAGTCAGTGTTGGTTCAAAAGAGTCATCGCGACTCCCTTCTTCTTCATCTCTTCTTTTTTCTTGTTCTTCTCTTTCTCTTCCTTCTTCTTCCTCTATTCTCCTCTCTTCTCTTTCCTCGTCTCTCTTCTCTGGTCCTTCTCTTGCTCCGTTCTCTATCTCATTAAAACTCACAAAACTCTGTAAATTTCCCAAGGCAAAAGCTGAAATAGTGAGATCATCTTCATCTTCTTCTCTGTCTTCCAAGATAAGAGATCTTATTTTCTTCACTGGTTCTGTCATAGGCTCCTTGCCTTTCCTTTTCTTTGCAGCAGAGTCTTGCTTTGCTTTCATAAGGGACTTCTCCTTAAAGCGTTTCAACTCCTTGTTCAGCTCCTTCAGTCTCATATTGGAAACCATTTCAAGACCAATAACCATTGGAACAATGGTTCGAACACAGAGAGGAGCAAGAAGATGGATCTTGAAATGCTTGAAGAGTTATGAGATAAGCGCCGAGTAAGGAAGTTGTTCCTTATCTTTCAAACAGTCCTATACATATGCATAAGGATAGTGTGAGGAAGAGAGAACTTACGACTAGTGTTGATCGTGTACATTAACTTCGCTTCGGAATGAGAGACATCCGTTTTTGAGGTAGATTTTGGCCTGATGTAGTTGATCACCACCTTGTGAAGAAGAATGTTGGAGGCATTCATTCTAGAATAAGAAATTTTGCCTTCAACCAGTCTGTCTTGAAAAACAGACAAGGTAGCATGGGCATAAGATACACCAATTGGTTGGAATCTTTCTTTTTCAATACCAATTATATCAGCTAAAGTGTCCACATCAACTACAAACTCTTTGTCCCTAACAGTAAAGCTAAATTTATTCGCATCTAAAAAGGATAGATTTGAATAAAAATAGGTAGTAAGTTCGGGGTAGGCAACAGTTGTCTCGGTGCAAAAATGTTCAAGTTAAAGCAATCCAAGCTTCTCCCTCAGATTTATCTTTAAAGAATCGAAAAAGTCAAAATCCACAGTTCTAGGGTTCATAGCCCCTCTTTTCAACAAGTTCGAGTAAGTCTTTCTGTGGTCCTTTAAACCATATAAATTCGTCCCCTCACCACGAATCTTGGCAGCAACACCCATCCTGGGTTGAAAATGAGTAAACATTCTTTCATCGTCGTCATTCTCATAAGGCTGACCATATCTCGGATCACTAGGAAAATTTTCAAACGTCCATTCCGCCAAACCTTGAGGGGCAACGCCTATTCTTTCCATAGTGTTCAAGAAATAGGTCTCATTCTTGTAACCATGTGCTCTCAAGAACTCACCGATCAGATTCATTGCTGAACCACCCCTTTTTAAGTTGGCGTATAGTCTAAAAATAAATTGGGGTTTTTGAGTCCTTACAGGTTCAACGTCTTCAATAATCTCTTCTTGTTCTTGCTGTGGAGGAGGATCTTGTGCTGCTTGTTGACGCTGTTGAGAATGTTGTCATTGCTGTTGCTATTGTTATGGGGAGTCTTCTTCCTCGGTCAAATTGAAATGCGTAGGTCCCTCACGCATATGCTGTGGTCCCCTGCTTGCAATTCTAGAAGATTTCCTTTGGGAAGACATTGTCACAGTCTAGGAGGGTTTCTTTGAACTCACTCTTTGGAAAGGTGAAAACTTTTTGGATCGATCTCAAGAGAAAATGAGATAGAGTAAGATCACAGTATTCTAGGGTTTCAAAGAGATGTAAATGGAGAAAACGAGTTTCTACTGAAAATATAAAGCAAGTGAAAAAGGGTATATGAAACGTCATAAGGAAAAAAAATAAAAAGTGCCTTTTCAAACAATGAATAACTGCCATTTTTGAAAATGAGAGAAACTGCCAAAAATTCAAGAATTAATTTCTAAAAATGAAAAAGGCAGGTAGCGATTCAAAAATTAAACATGCATTTTCAAAATTCCATCCAAAAATAAAATCACATATATTTAGAAAGAATTAACTTACTGAACTAAGTCTGAGCACCTTCAGACTTTAACCGGTAAAAGATATAATGTTCAGTCTGGTTCGAATAGATTCAAATAAGTTTTTCTCTAGTGGCTTTGTAAATATATATGCTAGCTAGTTCTTTGAGTCGATGAACTGAATCATAACTTCTCCATTTTGAACACGATCTCTAATGAAATGATGTCGAATTTCTATGTGCTTTGCTCTTGAATGAAGAATTGGATTTTTTGTGAGATTGATTGCACTGGTGTTGTCACATTTGATCTTGGTGCATGAGTCTTCGATTTCAAAGTCTCTCAGCTGTTGCTTTATCCATAAGATTTGAGAACAACAACTTCCAAGAGCCACATACTCCGCTTCTGCTATTGAAAGAGCTATAATACTCTGTTTCCTTGAGAACAAAGATACTATCCCGTTACCCAGCAATTGACAAGTACCGAGAAAGAAAGATAATTCACCC
Source organism: Eucalyptus tenuipes (assembly GCA_014182365.1). NCBI lineage: Eukaryota > Viridiplantae > Streptophyta > Magnoliopsida > Myrtales > Myrtaceae > Eucalyptus > Eucalyptus tenuipes. The sequence goes on along the minus strand of CM024539.1, from coordinate 18,827,183 downwards.
ATCATACTCATCTCAAATTCATCCTACATAGACTAAGAAAATTTCTTGCACAAATTTTCATTAGATGATCTAAAGATAATGTCATCAACATAAATTTGAGCGAGTAGAAAATCCTTACCTTCATTTTTAATAAGCAATGTAGTATCCACCTTTCCTTTAACAAAATCATTTTGAATTAGAAATTTACTTAATCTGTCATACCAAGCTTGAGGCGCTTGCTTTAATTCATATAGAGCCTTTTTCCAGTTTGAAGATTGAGACTGGTCTTTTTGGATCTTCAAATCCAGGTGGTTGTTTCACATAGACTTTTTCTTGGATAAATCCATTTAGGAATGCACTTTTGACATCCATTTGGAATAACCTAAAATTTTTATAGCAAGCAAAAGCAAGTAATAATCTAATTGCTTCTAACCTTGCTACTGGTGCATATGTCTCGTCATAGTCTATCTCCTCTTCTTCTGTATATCCTTTGACCACGAGCCTTACTTTATTTTTGACCACTTTTCCTTTCTCGTTGATTTTGTTCCTGAAAACCCATTTAGCTCCAATAATAGATTTACCTTTTGGTTTAGGAATTAGCTCCCAAACATCATTGATGCTGAATTGTTTAAGCTCTTCTTGCATAGCTTCAATCTAGCTTTCATCAGCTAAGGTTTCTTCTATGCTTTTGGGTTCTATCTCAGAAATGAGTGCTAGAGCGCTAGACTCTTCTTGCCTTTTGGATCTGGTGCGAATCCCTTCATCAATGTTGCCGATGATGAGTTCTTTGGGATGACTAGACTTATGCTTCCAGTTATTGGTAGATCTAAATGTTTGCTAATCTTCTGCTTCAGTTGATTCTTTTGATTCTTCCTATTGTTGAACTTCAGAAGTCTGAACCACTTTGGGGGAAGTAGACTTTATAATGTCTAGAGCAAGTTTAGACTCTTCAAGTTGAGTCTGGTCTACTTGGGCTTGCGTTGAGTCTTGAAACTTGACATTCATAGATTACTCCACAGACTGAGTCTTTTTGTTGAATACTCTGTAGGCTTTGCTTGAAGTTGAGTAGCCGAGAAAAATTCCTTCATCTAATTTTTCTTCAAATTTACCAGTTCGATCATTTGCATTTTTCAAAATAAAACATTTACAACCAAACACATGAAAATAAAAAAACATTTGGCTTCCTCCCTTTAAATACTTCATAAGGAGTTTTCTCAATAATAGGCCTCAAAAACACTCTTTTAATGATATAGCAAGCTATAGAAACTGCTTCAGCCTAAAAACGAGAGGAAATATTACTCTCAATTAAAAGTGTTCGTCATTTTCTACAAAGATCTTTTCTTTCTTTCCACAACCCCATTTTTCTCTAGAGTGTATGGTGAAAAGAAAACATGTTGTAAACCAAATTCATCACAAAAGTTTGGAAATCTTGATATTCAAACTCACCTCCATGGTCTGTCCGTATGCTTGAAATGACATAACCTTTCTCATTTTGAATTTTCTTGGCAAACTTTGAAAAGTGAGAAAAAGTTTTAGACTTACTAGCTAGAAAGTAAACCCAAGTAAATCGAGAATAATCATCCACAATTACTAAGCAATATCTCTTTCCACCAATGCTTTGAGTTCTGGTTGGTGTTTTCCCAAAACACATGATGTACATAGATCGGGCTTTTGATAAGTTAGACTGGGAAGTCCTCGAACGAATTTCTTAGAAGAGATCTTGGGAATCTGTTTCATATTGACATGTCCAAGCTTTCGATGCCAAAGATTTGCTTCATCTTGAATGGATATTAGACACTGAGAACTTTCTGGTTTTATATCCAGAAGATAAATATTCCCATGTCTTCGTCCAGTGAAAGATTGAGAAAAATCTTTACTAGCTCCCGAACAAATTCCTTCTTGGAAATTGATTTTGAATCCAGTGTCGCATAGTTGACTAATGCTGAGTAGATTGTAATTCAAACCTTCTATCAAGGAGACATTGTTGATTGTGAGACTTCCAATTTTCACAGTTCCACATCCAACAATTCTTCCTTTGTTGTTTCCACCAAATGAGACTCTTCCACCATTTATTTGCACAAGCTTAATGAAACAACTTGAATCTCCAGTCACGTATCTCAAACAACCACTATCCAAATACCACTTGATCTTTTTCTTGATAGTGACCTGCACTTACAAAAAGAACTCAAACTTTCTTTGGTACCCAAATTTTCTTAGGTCCAGAAGAGTTAGTTTTAAACACAGTCTCTGTCCAATCCTTCTTAACAGGTCTCCAAACTTTAGGACATTCTTTCTCAAAATGCTCGAGCTGTTACACTTTGAACATTTGAGAGCACTTCTTTGAAAATGATTTTTGTAAACTGTTTTTGTAGGTATTTGTTTGATTCTTTTCTTTACTTTTGGGAAATCAATTAAAGGAATAGTTTCGGTGTCATATCTAAACCAGTTCTATTGAAATAAGGTCTTTGTATCGAAAGAATCTTTTCCAATTTCTCAGATCCTATTGAAAACCCTTCGTAATATTTGAGATATCCTCTTTCCAAAAAGTATTTTCCTTCAAAAGATAATCTGCATTTTCTTTTAAATTATCAAAACTTTTGTTTAGATATCCAAACTTTTCTTTCCAAGAATTTTCCTATTGCTTCAGTTTAGACTTCTTCCTTTTAAGCTCGGAAATCCTCTTAAGAGATGTTTTGAGACGAGACAAAATTCATCTATATACTTTGAGACTTTAGCAGGAATTTTAAAATTAGTAACCTCGATTTACTCATTGAGTCTAAGTCTGGATCTATTTCAAAATCTGAGTCTGAGTCTGAATTTGCCATTAGACATATGTTGGCATATTCATCTTCACTTTCTTCGCATTCAGTATCGCTCCATGTATCTGCTTTGAGAGCCTTTTTGAAGTTTTATGTATTTCCCTTATTTTTCTTCAACAAATGACAGTTGGCTCTGATATGCTAATTTTTCTTGCATTCAAAGCAAATCACTTCTTTGTTTGTCTCATTGTCTTCATTGGATTTCTTCGAAATCTCTCGAGTGCTTTGCTTCTTCCAGTTAAACTTTTTCCTTTCCTATTCAACTTCCTGAACTTCCTTATCATGAGTGCAAGTTCTTCATCATCCAAGTCGTCTTCTGAATCTGTGTCATCAGAATCATTGTTAGATTTTAAAGCAATTGACTTCTTACCTTTGGGATCTTCTTCTTCATTAATTTGCTCCACTTCATATGATTGAAGTGTGCCAACTGAATCATCTACTGACAGAGGTATGCTCCTCTGTGTTTCTTTAATTGAAGTCTTAATGTGATTCTAGTCTTTGGAGAGTCCACCTAGCAATTTATTGACTTTCATCTGCCCTAAGATTGACTATCCATGATATGCTAGACCATTTACAATCTCTGCGGAACGACTGAACATGTCAGTGATGGATTTTTTGGCTTCATCTTGAAGGCTTCATACTATCCAAGTAGTATGTTGATTTTTGTTTCTTTAACTCGATCAGTTCCTTCATAAGTGACATGCAACCTATCCTAGACTTCTTTTGCTGTTTCACAAGATGAAATTCTGTTAAACTCAGTAGGAGATAAAGCACAATATAAGGAGTAGATAGCTTTAGCATCAAGAGCTTGTCTCTTGGTTATGTCTGCTTGTGTCATCTCGCCAGCATCTGTAACTTCCTTTCCTCTTTCTGAGGTTGATGTAGCTTTGGGAATGATTCCTTTTTCTACCACATCCCATTTCAGGGGATCTTTTGATCTTAGGAATGCCTTCATCTTGTTTTTCCATACATTGTATTCCTTTCCATCAAAGTAAGGAGGTCTGATTGTTGTTCTGGCCTTCAACCAAACCTGGAGTCAAAATACTAGCCATAGATCTTTAACTTAGAAGTAAATACACTTCAATAAAATGAGCACACAAGCTCTGATACCAATTGAAAAGGCTAGTAAGAACACCTAGAGGGGGTTGAATAGGTGTTAAAAGAAATTTTCGCAAGACTTAATAAATCAAATCGTCTTTGGAAGATAATAGACTGAAGATGTAAACGACTACAAGTAGTTATATAAAACTACGAATTAAAGCAAGGAGTTCAGGGGTAAGAAAATTGAAACACGAGGTTTATAGTGATTCAGCTTAGATCAACCCTACGTCCACTCTCCACGCTGACAGCCTATTGGCTGGATTCCACTATGAATCAAAAGAGATGTTACAGCTTGTGATCTTCGACTATTACAATGACGAGTCTCTACCGAACTCTCTACAAAGTTTAGCTCGATGAATGAGAAAGCGACAGACTAGAAAGCTTCAAACTTTGGAATTCTCCTTTCACGCACTTCTCCGAACAACTAAAGAGTCAATCTTTAAATACTCCTTCATGCATTCTAGACCATTGGCACTTTCCCAAGGAATTCTTCCAATCTACCCGTTGGATAGAATCAATTAAGGTGATCTCAAATTGTTAGATGATTTGTGATGAAAGCCCGTCAATCATATTCGCCCATACAATCAGGATCTTAAGTTTCCATAAGTAAACCTTACGAGTTTGTTCGCCTTTCAAAGATCTTCATATCAGAGTAGTTTTCAATAAGAATGATCAATCAAGCAATTGCTAAATCCAGCCATAAGGTTTTCCAGTAACCATACGAATCGACTCCTCGAAAATAATCTTGCATTTGGATAATAATCCTGTATTTGGATAAGTCTTCATTCTTCAGTCTGGAACTGTCAGTGAGGATAGACTTTAAGACTAAAATCTGGTAGTGTTCAGACTTTGACGATAAAGTCTTGAAATATGCAGACATAGACTTGGAAATGTTTTGTCAACTTCAAAACAGTAAAGGAGTTTTCTCTAACAATGGCATGTGACTAATTAGCGCATACGTATGAATATGTGAAAAGATAGTATGATGAAGTGTTTAAAACATTGTTATGGGATAATATGCCATGAGATAGAAGTATAATTAATTTGATAAATGCATGATTGGGCTGTGATCACGTGGCATGATAGCATGATATGGTTGTATGTAATTAGTGTTGTTGCATATTGTATGAGCATTACACACTCTTCTATCGATTAATTAGAAATATATTAAATGAGCTTGAGTGATTGTATGCTCGTATGGTCACTTAAATACCCTGATGCGTATGATTATGCGGGGTGATGGTTCCATCCTGACGCGTATGATTATGCAGGAGGATACCAAATTAAGTTTGGAGTGTTGTATGCTCGTGTGTTCACTTAAATACCCTGATGCGTATGATTATGCGGGGTGATGGTTCCGTCTTGATGCGTATGATTATGCGGGACGATACCAAATTAAGTTTGGAGTGATGTATGCTCGTGCGATCACTTAAATACTCTGATGCGTATGATTATGCAGGGTGATGGTTACGTCCTGATGCATATGATTATGCGGGACGATGCCAAGTTAAGTTCGGAGTGTTGTATGCTTGTGTGATCACTTAAATACCCTGATGCGTATGATTATGCGGGGTGTGTGGCACCCCTTTCCCCGATCCATTAGGGTCGCCACAGGTATGTATCACTTATCCTACTACATACCAGTCCAATACCCTTTTTTTTTAAGTGAAACCATAGTTCATAAGGGTTACTCCATTTAAATTTTTTTTAAAGGGTTTTAGCGCAGCTCACCAACGGAAGCATGAACGAGTCTCACCTTTCTTTGCACCAATAACAATGATACTCAACATCTCCCTAGCCCGTACACAAACTGAAATAATGCAATGCACACCAACTACAACCTTTCATATATATATGCATCATAGGGCCGAATCACTTTTATTTACATAACTAAGATGGATTTCACAAGTCGGTATAACAAAAGACCAAGACTTTAAGTAAGCTCAGCTAAACCCAAAAGAGAACCTAACTACACATCAGACATGTACATCTATCCATCAGCTAGTGTCGGCCATCCCAAAAAGTGTCAGCTCCCACCAGTCATACGTGCCATCATACCCAACCCGGTGCATCGAGCGGTGGCGGCGGCAGCATCCCTAAATTCACCCCATCGCGTTGAACGTGGACAGATAGAAACTCTTGGACAACAGGCCCCCAGCCAGGCCTACGTCATACATAACCAGCACACGAACTCGAAGAAACACCAAACCAGGAACACTGACACAGATGTGCTCCACGCACTTAACCTCAACGTCAGAAGGTATACCGTAGAAGGTACCACGCGCAACCGGTGGCAAAGGCATCTTTTAATCTGAAATGTTAATCCCCAAAGGGGTGAGTACAACCACCCAGCAGTAAAGATCCATTAATCTACACATTGCAGCAAGCAGAACAATCACGATGTCACAAGTATAGTGCATGTCATCCATGCTATCGAGCATACATCACCATGGAGTCATGCAAGCATCCCCGTACAATCATGCATATATTACCATGCCATATGCACATACCCATGCACATGATTCAATTTTCAAATTTTCAGGGGATCTGATTTAATCTTTCTTCCCAGGGATCAATATTTGCATCCCTCATTTATCGCTCGCACCCAACCTGGCATCGCGAGGAACCTCCGGCACACACCTTCGGGCATTCGGCACACACCTCCGGGCATCTCGAAACTCCCGAGGACATCCGGCACACACCTCCGGGCATCTGGCACACACCTCCGGGCATCTCGACACTCCCGAGGCATCGTTGGCACACACCTCCGACGGTATACACATCATCATACTTTATTTCCATATATGCATCACATTATCCCCATGACATATGATGTGATGATAACAAAGGTCTATTCAGCCTTTTTAATGTTATATACCATGCCATATGACACCACATATGTAACATAATCCATCACCCAAAACATTATACCACATAGAACCAATTCTTTTATTTTTGAAAATACATCAATATTCGGGTGAAACAGTATGCACAGTTCCGAAGATAATTTCGATTAAATACCCAAACGAACTCCAAAAATTATGAGATTTTGATATGTTATAAACAACACTTAAAGGTAAATATCTCATGGAGAACACTATACCAAAAGAACTTTACATAATTCGGTACGGTCCATGCATCACAGCTTTCGAAATTTAGCATTACAGTTTACACGGTTCTGAAAATAATTCCAATTAAATACCTAAACCAGCTCCAAAAATTATGAGATTTTGATAGGTTATAAAAAACACCTAAAGGTAAATATCTCATGAGAACATTGTACTAAAAGAACTTCACACAATTCAGTACGGTCCAAGCATCACAGCTTTCAATATTTCAGCATCGCAGTTTGCGTAGTTTCGAAAATAATCTCGATTAAATATCCAAAAGAACTCTAAAAATTCTGAAAATTTGGTAGGTTATAGACAACACCTAGAGGTAAATATCTCATGCAGAAATATGAATCCAATTCGTTCTAGATTAATAGCTATTGACGATTTAGTTCTTCCTATTCTCGGTACTGTTTTTCCAGATTAAGTCCTTTAAAAAAAATTCGATTCACCAACCTAATCATGTCCATTTAATCTCAATTTTCAGTATGTTGTTCCTCAGAAGGTCATCTATAACTTTCATTAAGGGCACAAGATCAAATTTCAACTGTACGATTTTATAAAAATCACAGAATCGTACTAGGTCGAGGCGACGTTTTTCCAGATCCGGTTTCTTCAAGGAAAGACGATTTCACCTACTTATTCTTGTTAATTTCCTCTCAATTTTTTATATGTTATACTTCAAGAAGTACTCTACCACTTTTGTTAAGAAGTGGAAGTGAGATTCCCACTAAAAAGTCGCATGCAGCTCACAATCTCACGGAGGGTCGGACTGATTTCTCTAGAAACAGCATGCACAGCCAACAAACTTCTCCCCATTGCTTCGAAATCTCCTTACCTCTACCACATCCAACATTCACCGTCCAACATACACACATCACAGCTAGCAAAAGGGTAGAGAAACGGACTCCACTTGCCTCTAGTCCAAGCGAACACAGCAGCAAACGAACGGAGGGGGCAAGGCGGCACGACGGCGGGACTCGGCGCACGCACGGCAGCGAACGGATCTCCTCCTTCCTTTTCGCACGCACAGGTCTCCCTTTCTCTCTTTCTCTCTTCCTTTCCTTCTCTCTTTGTGTGACACCCCCACCCCTTCCTTGCTTAATCCGCCCCTCTCCTCCCTCACTAATTTCCTTCCCTTAATGATTAGCCATCATTGGATTTTGCATGGTTTTTACCCTTGGCTACAAAGAGACAACACTTAGCAATTCCATGCAAGAGAGGGGGTTCATCCGGCTGGGCTTGGGCCCCTTGGTCGACGGCCCATTGGGCCTCTTGGGCCGGGCCTTAGCCGGTCGAAGGGTGGGGGATTGTGGGCCGGTTTTGGGCCTTAAGAAATCAGCCCACCCCCTTTAATAATCCACCATTATTTTCCCCACTTAAATAAATACCTAATTGCAAAATAAAATGGCCAAAAGACTTTGTGACATTAATCCATGAAAATCAAATCTATAAAGTGCATAGTCAAGAACAAAATCTTCCTTATCAAATTGTCCTATAGCACCAACCTTGATAACCCATTAACATAAGATATATTTCCATTAAAGTACTCGGCCTTAGTCTATTACAATTCTTTGGTCTAAAGGCCATAACATAAATCAATGACACTTCCATCACCTTTCCATAGGTCGTAATGCATCTAGAAATTGCTAGGAAATTTTGGGATGCCACAGGATGATAGTTCCATCCTGATGCGTTTGATTATGCGGGACGATGCCAAATTAAGTTTGGGTAAATGTATGCTCGTGTGATTACTTAAATGCCCTGATGCATATGATTATGCGGGGTGATGACTCCGTCTTGATGCGTATGATTAAGTTTAGATGCCCCCAAGTCAACGAGATGCCGTTCACGGATAGATTTCAGAACAAAGCTCCTTATTGGAATGCCGTCCTGAGGCATATGCATACACAGGATGATGCCATGCCCAATCGAGCGTGACGATGCCTGGTTATGCCGGATGACTGCAAACCTTCGGGTTGGCCTTGGGTCCTGAGTGACCGTAATAATCTGGACATAGTTGTACGAAAAGTGCATGAGCGCATTAATGAATATTTTGAGAAGTGATGCTATAATCGGCACACGTGTGATATGAAATTGATATATGAGAAGTTCTAGATTATTGTATGGCATAAGTTCATGAATGAACATTTTGAGAAGCGATAAGTGATGCTATAGTCTGCACATGTGTGACATGAAATTAATATATGAGCAGGTTTGAATTATTGCGTGGCATGGTTGCATGACTATGTTATATTGCATGTTTTTATGTTTGGCTCCTGAGTGTAAGAGGTGTTTAAAGAATTGGAATAATGATTCATGTTATAGTCAAGGCAAAGTAGAGGTTGCTTTGCTATTGATCTGCCATCGATAGAAAACTTGCACGTTTAGGTTGTTTCCGAGGTGAATGACTTCCCTATGCGAGGTCTAAAGAGTTCACTAATTGAGTTTATCTCACTCCTCGTTGTTTAACCTTTTTCAGGCCCTAATCCTGACTAACCTAGCCCGAGTTATGGTATATTGAGTTGGATGTGTACTAGGCGCATGGGGGATACCACCCTTTTTCAAGTCGCTTTGGAGCATAGAGGAGCTAGGCTAAACCTAAAACCTTTTTGGCAGTGCAAATTGTTGGAGAAAACTCTTATTAGTTTTTAAGTTGACAAAACTTCTCTAGTTCTATTCTCAGTTTCATTCTGAGGTATACCGGATTGCTGGTGAATTCTCTCAAAGTCTATTATGCATCAGAAGTGTGCCACATTCTGACGAAGACCCAGACTGAACGCAAGTGAAGAACGAAGATTTAATCAGACTCAAGATTATTTTTCTTCCTTCAAGGCTTCAGTTTGAACATGATATTTATGGCTTTTTGGATGGAAATCTTACTTACCTTCTTTGGTATTATTATCAAAATCAATCAAGAATGGTAATATCTTTTTGGAATGCAAGTTTATTTGGAAAGAATCTATTTATGGAAACTTAGATCCTGACTGTATGAGGGACCAGGATTATCGAGCTTTCATCACAATCTTCAAACGGCTCGAGATCTCCTTGATTGATTCTGTCAAATGGGATAATTGGAAGAATTCCTCTAGAAAGTGCCAACGGTCAAAAAGGCATAGAGGAGTATTTAAGGGGTTTTTCAAGTTAGTCGAAGGTGTGCATGAGTATGAATCTTCCCAAATTACTTATTCTTCCTCAAATAGTGATTAAACTTGTATTCAAAGAAAAGAGAGACTTTAGAGAGTGACTTTGTGAGAGCAGTAGAATCTCTTCACTGAAAAGTTGAGATCATAAGGCTATAACACTCTTTTTCGATTCTTAGTGAAATCCAGCCAGAAGGCTGTCAGCATGGAGAGCAGACGTAGGCTTAAACTAAGCCGAACCACTATAAATCTTGTGTTCATTTTCTCTTTCCTGACTCATTTATTTTATCAGTTGCGATATCATTCTGTGTTTCAAATAGCTTTTAAAGTCTGAACTCTTTCACAAAGTCTGGTGTTCATCAGACTTAGTTTAAAAGTAAAAGTATTTTTTATGCATTTCACCAAATCTGTTTTCACACCTATTCACCCCTCTCTACGTGTTTATACTAGCACTTTCAATTGGTATCAGAGCCTGTGTGCTTACTTTATTGAAGTGTTTTTACTTCTAAGCTAAAGATCTTCTATGGCTAGTATTTTGGCTCTATGATTGATTGAAGGACGGAGCAACACCAAACCTCCTTATTTCGATGGAAAGGAGTACAATGTGTGGAAGTACAAAATGAAGGCATTTCTTAGATCCAGAGATCCACTATAGTGGGATGTTGTTGAAAAAGGAATCAATCCAAAGGCAATAACAACTTTAGGCAAAGGGAAAGAAGTGACTGAGAAAGATGTTGATGAATCCACACAAGCTGAAATTATCAAGAGACAGGCTCTTGATGCAAAAGCAATTTACTCTTTATACTGTACTCTGTCTCCCACTGAATATAACCTAATTTCTTTTTGTTAAATAGCAAAAGAAGTTTGGGACAAACTACATGTTACCTATGAGGGGACTGACTGTGTGAATGAAACAAAAATAAATATTCTACTTGAACAATATGAAGCATTCGGAATGAAGCCTAGAGAACCTATCTCTGATATGTTCAGTTGCTTTACAGAAATTGTGAATGGCCTGGCTTATCAAGGTCAACCAATTTCTGGACCAATTAAAGTCAACAAACTGCTACGGGGACTTTCAAAGGACTGGAATCGTGTCAAGACTTCAACTAGAGAGACTTAAAGGATTATGCCTCTATCTGTTGATGAACTAATAGGCACTCTTCAGTCATACGAAGTGGAACAGATCAATGATGGGGAAGATCAAAAGGTAAGAAATCAATTGCATTAAAGTCTAACATTGATTCTGATGCTACAGATTCAGACGATGACATGGACGATGAGGAGTTGGCCCTTATGATTAAAAATTTCATAAAGTTGAACAAAAAGGGAAGAAGGATGAATTGAAAGAAGCAAAGCACACAAAATTTTCAAAAGAATCAACAGAAGATGTTGAATCTAGCAAGGATATAATATGCTTCGAATGTAAGAAAAATGGACATATCAGACCAAATTGTCCCTTGTTGAAAAAAAAGAAAGGGAAGTCTGAGAAATATAAGAAGGTTCTTAAAGCAGAAACCTAGAGTGACATGAAATGTGAAGAAAGTGACGAGGAATTTGCAAATATATGTTTGATGGCTCATTTAGAGTCAAACTCAGAATCCGAGATAAACACAGATTTAGGTTCTGATAAAGAAATTAGTCACTCAGAAGTTCCTGTTAAAGTTTCTATGTATATAGAAGAACTTTGCCTCAATCTTAAATCCTCTCTTAAAAGGATTTCCGAACTGAAAAAATGAGAATTCTAAACTCAGGCAACAGGAAGTGTCTTGGAAGGAAAAGTTCAAAAGTCTGAAAAGAAGCTTCAACGATTTAAAAGAACATTCTAATTCACTTTCAAAAGAAAATGTTGTTTTGAAAAAGGAGATTTCAGATATTTCAAAAAGGTTTTCAAAAGGATCAGAAAAATTAGAGAAAATTCTTACAGCTCAAATACCCCATTTTAACAAATCTAGTTTGGTATGAATAATGAGACCGTTTCTCTAATTGACTTTCCTAAAGTAAAAGAGAGACTTAGACAAAAACCTACAAAGGCTTTTTACAGAAATCATTTTTCAAAAAGCGTTTGTAAAGCCTGTTGGCCAAAGTGCTCTAAGATGTTCTAAGTGTAACAGCTCAGAACATTTTGAGAATGTTTGTCCTAAGGTTTGGAGACCAATTAAGAAGGATTGGGCAAATACTGTTTTCAATAGTAATCCTCCTGGACCTAAGAAGATCTGGGTACTAAAGAAAGTTTGAGTTTTTCTTCTGATTGCAGGTCACTATTAAAAGAAAAATCAAATAGTATTTGGATAGTGGCTGCTCTAGGCATATGACAAGAGACTCAAGCTACTTCGTAAAGCTTGACAAAGTAAAAGGAGGAAAAGTTTCTTTTGGTGGAAACACAAAAGGAAGATTATAAGTTGCGTAACCGTGAATATTGGAAGTCTGACTATCAACATTGGAGGTTTTTGTCGAAGTCTCTCTTTTACTTTAGAAAAATCAATTAAAGGAATAGTTTCATTATTCATACCTAAATCAGATTTATTGAAATCGGGTATTTGAGCTATAAGAATTTTCTCCAATTTTTCTTGATCATTTGGAAAACCTTTTTGAAATATCTAAAATCTCCCTTTTTAAACAGACATTTTCCCTTGAAAGAGAATCAAAATTTTCTTTCAAATCATCAAAACTTCTTTTTCAGACTTTCAAACTTTTATTTCCAAGAGACTTTATGTTGCCTGAGCTTAGAATTTTCCCTTTTTCAGTTCGGAAATCCTTTTAAGAGAGGATTTAAGATTAAGACAAAGTTCATCTATATACATAGAGACTTTAATAGGAATTTCTAAATGACTAACCTCGAATTCTTTGTCAAAATCTGAATCGGTTGTCTGCTTTCGATTCTCGAGTCCGACTCGAGTGAGCCATCAGACATATGTTTGCAAATTCCTCTTCGCTTTCTTCACATTCGGCTTTGGTGAAAGGCTTAAACTACAATCTTTTGAGTATAAGTCAGCTTTGTGACACAGGTTTCAAAATAAATTTTCAAGAAGGCATTTGTTCTTGAATAAGTCAAGATTTCTCTCGAATCATTTACTTGGGCAAAGGCATATATCTTCTGGACATAAATCTAGAAAATTCTCAATGCCTTATTTCTATTCAAGTTGAAGCAAGTCTCTGGCATTGAAAGCTTGGTCATGTAAATATGAAGCATATTGCTAAAATCTCTCCTAAGAAGATGGTTCGAAGGCTTCCTATTTTGGTTTATCAGAAGACTGAGTTATGCACTCCCTGTGTCTTTGGAAAACAAGTTAGAAGTTCTTTTAAATCAGTAAATTAAGTTTCCACCAGTTGAGTTTTACAGCTTCTTCATATGGATCTTTTTGGGCCAACAAGAACTCAAAGTATTGGTGGAAAGAAATAATGTTTAGTTATCGTGGATGATTATTCACGGTTCTCTTAGGTATACTTTTTGGCTAACAAGTCTGAAACTTTTTCATACTTTTCGAAGTTTGCTAAGAAAGTTTAGAACGAGAAAGGTTATGCTATTTCAAGCATAAGAACAGATCTTGAGGGTGAGTTTGAGAATTGGGATTTTGTAGACTTCTGTGATGAATCTGGTTTTTAGCATGTTTTCTCCTCTCCATACCCTCCAGAATAGAATGGGGTTGTCGAAAGGAAAAATAGATCTCTACAGGAGATGGCCATAACTCTATTGATAGAAAGCAAAATATCCTCTCGGTTTTGGGCAAATGCAGTTTCTACTGCCAGTTATATCATCAACAAGGTATTTCTAAGGCCTATTCTAAAGAAGACTCCCTCTGAAATATATAAAGGGAAAAAGCCAAATGTTTCTTACTTTCACATTTTTGGCTGTAAGTGCTTTATTTCGAAGAATGCGAATGATCGATCTGGAAAGTTCAAGGAAAGATTGGATGAAGGAATTTTTCTTGGCTACTCAATGTCAGGCAAAGCTTACATGGTTTTTAACAAGAAAACTCAATTTGTAGAAGAATCTATGAACGTCAGGTTTTAGGATTATGTGCAGATCAACCAGATCAGATTCAACTTGAAGAGTCCGAACCAGTTCCAGCCTTAACAAAGTCTATTTCCCCTGAAGAGGCCGGTCTTGGAGTACATCAACAAGCCAAACAAGAAGATTCAAACAAAATAGAGGATCAACAAATTCTCAAATCAAATAGCAATTGGAAGCACAAGTCAAGTCATCTTAAAGAACTCATCATTGGCAAAATTGATGAAGAAATCCACACCATGTCCAAAAGAAAAGAAGACTCCAATGCATTAGCACTTGTTTCTGAGATAGAACTAAAAGGAGCAGAAGAAGCATTGTCTGATGAAAGCTGGATAGAAGCTATACAAGAAGAACTCAGACAATTCAGCATCAATGATGTGTGGGAGCTAATTTCAAAACCCAAAGGCAAATCGTCATCGAACAAAATGGGTTTTCAGAAACAAAATGGATGAGAAATGTAAAGTAATTAGAAACAAAGCAAGGCTTGTGGAAAAAGGATACACGCAAGAAGAAGGGATAGACTATGATGAGACTTATGCTCCGGTAGCAAGGTTAGAAGCGATTAGATTATTACTTACTTTTGCCTGTTATCTAAATTTCAGGTTATTCCAAATGGATGTCAAGAGTGCTTTCCTTAATAGATTCATTCAAGAAGAAGTCTATGTGGAACAACCACAAGTATTTGAAGATCCAAGAAAACCAGACTCTATCTATAGATTGAAAAAGGCTTTCTATGGTGTGACATCCGGATTTCACCGAACCTCAAGTATGTAACTATCCGAGATGGGTCAACGAATTTGTCGTCGAACTACGTCGTTGGCACCACTTGTGGAAGCCGTTTCGTCACCACCCCTACCATAACGAAACGTCACGTTTCGTCACGTTCTCGCGATAGCATCTTATCTAGAAATTCCTTCGCGCAATGCCACTTGCGAGACCAACACCTCCCGCATTGGCATCTTACTAAGCTAGCTTTTTGTCCACCCGGAGACATCAACTTCTGAAAATTTCAGCCACGTACCCCATGCATTTCCATGCAATAAGAGGAGATTTTGGACATCAATTTTGCAGTCACGTTCCCTTTCTTTAGCCAGCCAACAAAGTGAAGATTTGACCATGCATGGAGCTGTTTTCTGTCCAAGCTGCCCTTCGAATCTTCATTTAATTGACTAATTGAGTCAACTAACTTAAGTGAACGTCCATCAACCTGCCCATGCACGGCCATGAAGCTACGTTTCCCTCCCCATTGTAGCCGGTTAACCAAAGGAACCACATTTGACTAAAAGCCACGTAAAATTCCCTTCATGCATGCGGCGATTGAAGCCACGACCATTTGCAGTCAACAAAATGGGAAAAGTGGACTCCAACTCTTGCTGCTACGTCGAAGTATACGGCCACAAACAGCCCCTCCTCTAAGGGCATTCTTTCTCAAAGTGTTCTGAGCTTTGACACTTTGAACATTTGAGAGCATTTCGGCCAACATGTTTTACAAAGACTTTCTGAAAATGATTTTTGTAAACAGCTTTTGTAGGTCTCTGTTTTTTTTTTTTTTTTTGAACAGGAGGTCTCTGTTTGATTCTTTCATTTACCTTAAGAAAATCAATTAGAGGAATGGTTTCAAGAGTCATGCCAAGACCTAATTTGTTAAAATAGGGTCTTTGTATCGAAAGAATCTTATCCAACTTCTCAAATCCATTTGAAAAACCTTTTTGAGATGCTTGAAATGTCATTTTTTAAATAAGTGTTTTCTCTTGAAAGAGAGTCTACATTTTCTTTTAAAATGATAAAGTTTTTGTCTAAATTTTCAAATTTTTCTTTCCAAGATTTTTCCTGTTGCTTCAATGTAGAATTCTCCCTTTTTTAATTCGGAGATCCTCTTAAGAGAAGTTTTGAGGCTAAGACATAGTTCATCAATATATTTCAAAACTTTAGTAGGAATTTTTAGATTAATTACCTCAATTTCACTGTCTGAGTCTGAGTCTGTATCTGTCTCGAGGTCTGAGTCTGATTCCGATTTTGCCATTAAACAAATGTTGGCATAATCATCATCACTTTCTTCACATTCAGTATCACTCCATGTTTCTGCTTTGAGAGCCTTTCTGTGTTTCTCAGTCTTTCCTTTCCTTTTCTTCAATAAAGGACAATTGGGTCTTATGTGTCCCTTTTTCTTGCATTCGAAGCAAGTCACTTCTTTGTTGGAATCATCATCCTCAGTTGATTTGTTCTGGAATCTTTGAGTACTTTGTTTCTTCCAATTGAATTTTCTTTCCTTTTTGTTCAGCTTTCTGAACCTCTTTATCATAAGTGCCAGTTCTTCATCATCTAAATCTTCTTCGGAGTCTGTAACATCAGAATAATCGTTAGACTTCAAAGCAATAGACTTCTTACCTTTGGAATCTTCTTCATCGTTGGTGTGCTCCATTTCGTAAGACTAATGTGTTCCAATCAATTCGTCTACAGAAAGTGATGCAATCCTTTGTGTTTCCCTTATCGAAGTCTTTATATAATTCTAATCCTTAGAGAGTCCACGCAGTAGTTTGTTGACCTTCATTTGTCCTGAGATTGGATGTCCCTGATATTCTAGACCATTTATGATTTCAGTAAAACGACTAAACATATCAGTGATTGATTCTCCAAATCTCATTTTGAAGACTTCATATTGTCCCAGAAGGGTATTGATTTTTGTCTCTTTCACTCGATCAGTTCCTTCATAGGTAACGTGCAGCCTATCCCATACTTCTTTTGCTGTTTCACAAGAAGATATTCTGTTATACTCAGTAGGAGATAAAGCATAATATAAAGAGTAAATAGCTTTAGCATCAAGAGCTTGTCTCTTGGTCATTTCTTCTTGAGTCATCTCAATAGGAACAACAACTTCTTTTCCTCTCTCTGATCCTGATGCAGCTGTAGGAATGATTCCTTTTTCTACCACTTCCCATTCCAGGGGATCTTTCGATCTTAGGAATGCTTTCATCTTATTATTCCATATGCTGTAATATTTTCCATCAAAGTAAGGAGGTCTGGTGTTGCTTTGACCTTCAACCAACCATGTAGGCAACATACTAGCCATAGATCTTTAACTCATAAGTAAAAACACTTCAAATAAATGAGTACACAAGCTCTGATACCAATTGACAGGACTAGTACGAGCACCTAGAGGGGGATGAATAGGTGATCAAAGAGATTTTTCCTAATCGTAACAGGATAGATTAGTTTTTAACATTTAATAGACAAGAAGAGCGAAGACAATAATAGACATATGAAGAGTGATGTAAAGTAAAATGATTAGGGATAGAGAATCAAGACTCCAAGTTTATAGTGGTTCGGCTTAGACCAAGCCTACGTCGACTCTCCCGCACGGACAGCCCACCGGCTGGATTTCACTAAGAATCAAAAGAGAATTTACAGTCTCACGTCCTTGATTCCACAGTGTAGAGACTCTATTACACTTCCTCAAGGTCTCACAAATATTCAGTCTCTCTTTTGATTACAAGTATAGCTCGACGAATAAGATCGCAAAATAACAAGGAGATTCAGACTTTGAAATTTTTCTATTTGGCACTCTTGAACAACTTGAACGTCTCCCTTATATACTTCTTCATGCCTTCAATATCGTTGGCACCTTCCAAAGAAGTTCTTCCAATCAACCCGTTGAATAGAATCAATTAGAGAGATCTTGAGCTATTCAAGGAAAATGACGATAGCCCATCAATCCTGCTCGCCCATACAATCAAGATCTAGGTTTCCATAAATAGAACCTTCCAAGTGTAATTCGCGGATATAGAGAATCTAGGTTACTCGAATACGAATAATAGATTTTGAAGTGCTAACTCCAGCCGTGAGATATTCCTTAACCAAACGAATCAAATCCATAAGGATATGCTTTAATTTAACCGAATAGAACTTTAACTTCGTCGGTTTGGAAACTATCAATGAAGGCAGACTTTGAATCTTGAGTCTGGAGGTCTTCAGACTTTGTCAATAGAGTCTGCAAGTCTTCAGACTAGACTAATGGAAATGTTTTGTTAACTTCAAAACAACTTAAGAAGATTTCTCTAACAGAAAGGTCTAACTAAAGTGGATTCTTGAAGTGAAGTAGTTATAATGCAGTGCAATAGACTTGTAAGTGTTTGGTTATAGATGTTGGATGCTGGGATTCAAACGAATTGGAGTAGTTCTCTATGGATTAGTAAACTGTTTTCGCAGAAAACAGCATGACCTTCGGTGATTCCATGAATTTTCTGTAATTATCTAGTCAGAATTGGACTTTGAACCCTTAATAAAAGTTGTTGGGAACATCCTGAGGAATAACATATCAAAATTTGAGAATAAATGAACAAGGTTTGATCGGTAAGACGATTTTCTTTGTAAATATTAAAATCTGGAAGCTATTACAGAATGTTAGTAAAGAATATAGCAATTGTTGCTCTTGATATACAATGAATTCGACTTGGTGTTCTTCATGAAACTTTTTCCTTTAGGTCTTATATATAACATGTCAAAATTTCAGAATTTTCTGAGTTCATTTAGGGATTATTTCGAAATTTTTACCAGAACTGTGCATTTTAATAATCGAGCTATTTTGTTCCGAATTTGCTCAAATTGTCCCAAATGTGATGTGGCATCCTAAAATTTCATGACAACCCCTGGATATACCATGAACCTTATAGGTTGGATTTTTATGGGCTTCTGTTATAAAGTTTTATGGCCAATTAATTTGCAATTAGGTATTTTGTTATACGTGGGGATTTAGGGTAAATTATTAAAGGAGGAAGTGGGCCGAAATTCTTAGGCCAAGCCGGCCCAAAACCAGCCCACAATCACCCAACATTCGGCCAAGCCCAGCCCAAAGGAACCCGTGAAACCGTTCGGCCAAGAAGCCTGGCCCACGAAGCCCAAAGGAGCTGCCGTCGACCGAAGGGGGAGAGGGAGAGGCCCGGCCCATTTG
Organism: Eucalyptus tenuipes; assembly: GCA_014182365.1. Taxonomy (NCBI): domain Eukaryota; kingdom Viridiplantae; phylum Streptophyta; class Magnoliopsida; order Myrtales; family Myrtaceae; genus Eucalyptus; species Eucalyptus tenuipes. The sequence continues at coordinate 18,808,071 of CM024539.1, read as the reverse complement.
GCCCATCAAATTGCATGGGAAAATGCCAAGTGGCGAGAAGGACTTACCAAGTGGCGCCGGCATGCAAAGCTAATGATGGTTAATCATTGAAAGGAAGAAAATTAGAGGAGAGAGGGGGCGGATTACTCGAGGGTTTGAACCGAGAGAGAGGAGGTGTCACATGCGAGGAAGAGAGGGAGAGAGAAAGAGAGAAAGAGAGAAAGTGAGCGGGCGAGAGAAGAAGAGAAGAAGGAGACCGGTTGCCGTCGGGCTCGCCTTGCCCTGCCATGTGTTTGCCGAAATTTTGCTTGGACTAGAGGCAAGTAGAGTCCATTGATCTACCCTTTGCTTACTATGATGTGTGTTGTGATGGATGGTAAACTTCGGTTGTGGTAGAAGTGAGGAATTTTCGAAGCTTTGGGGAGAAATGTCTTAGCCTAGCATTCTGTTTTCTAGAAAGACAGTCCCACCTTTGATGATTTCGTGAGCTGCATGTAATTTTCTAGTTGGAATCTCGCTTTGACTTCTTATGAAAGTTGTATAGGACTTCTTGGAGAGTAACATATCAAAATTTCAGAAGAAATGAACAAGTATAGACCGGTGAAACTATTTTTCTTTGAAGGAGTTAGATCTGGAAATCGTAATGCTGACCTAGTGTGATTCTGTAAATTTTATAAAATTATCCGGTTGAAATTTGATCTCGTGTTCTTAATGAAAGTTGAAGATGACATGTTAAGGAGTAATATACTAAAATTTGAGAGGAAATGAACGAGTTTAGATTGGTGAAACAATTTTTATCCGAAACAGTTAGATCTGGAATTCGATGCTGAGGGATAGGGACGGTTATGGTTATTATAGTTTTTAATCTATCACGAATTTGATTTCGAGTTCTCCATGAAATATTTACTTCTAGACTTTTTCTATGACTTATCAAAATTTCAGAATTTTTGGAGCTGATTTAGGATTTTTACCGAATTTGTGAATGAAACTGTGTATGGCAATATTCTGAAAATATAAAGACTGTGACGAGTGGACTGTACCGTGTTGTATGAAGCTCTTTTGGTATGGTGTTCTTCATGAAATATTTTCCTTTAGATCTTGTATACAACATTTCAAATTTTTAGAATTTATTAAGGCTGTTTACTAATTTTTCAAGAATTTTAACCAAAGGAGTGCATTCTGTTTTTATCCGAAAATTGCTGTATTTTCAAAAATAAATGAATTGTTCTATGGGATATAATGTCTTGAGTGGTTGATTATGCTGCATATGTGGTGACATTTGGCATATTATATAACATGAAAAAGCCGGATTAGACCTTTGTTATTATTGCATCAAATGCCATGTTGAAAAATGAGACACATTTGTGCATATACATTATAATAATGATGATACCATCGGAGGTGTGAGCCGACGATGCCCCGGGAGTGTCGGGATGCCCGGAGTGTTGGTGCCAGATGCCCGGAGTGTGTGTGCCGGATGCCCGGAGTGTGTGTGCCGGATGCCCCGGGAGTGTCGGGATGCCCGGAGGTGTGTGCCGAAAGCCCGGAGGTGTGTGCCGGAGGAATTCCTCGTGATGCCGGTTGGGGTGCGAGATGCCCGAAGGTGTGTGCCGGATGCCCGGAGGTGTGTGCTAGAGGCTCCTCGCGATGCCAGGTTGGGTGCGAGCGATAAAATGAGGGATGCAAATATTGGTCCCTGGAAGAAAAATGATGTGATCCAATTGAAAGATAAAAATTGAGAATTGAATCATGCGCATGGATGTGTGCATATGGCATGGGATGAACCTCATGGAAATGCAAGCATGAATTGCATGGTGATATATGCATGGTTGCTTGATGATATATGTACAAGTGCATGGTGGTATATGCATGTTGCATGATGATATATGCATGGCTGCTTGATGATATATGTACAAGTGCATGGTGGTATATGCACGTTGCATGATGATATATGCATGGCTGCTTGATGATATATGTACATGTGCATGGTGGTATATGCACGTTGCATGGTGATATATGCATGGCTGTATGGTGAGGTATTCTCGAATGCATGGATGATATGTGCTTTACTCGTGATACCTTGATTGTTCTGTCTGACGCATCGTGTAGTTTGGTGGATCTTTACTACTGAGTGGTTGTACTCACCCCTTTGGGGATTAACATTTCAGATTGAAAGATGCCTCTGCCACCAGTCACGCATGGTACTTACTATGGCTTGCCATCTGACGTTGAGGTGGAGTGCTCGGAGCATTCCTGTGTTAGTGTACCTGGTTTGGTGTTTGTCCGAGTCCGTGTCTTGGTTATGTACAATGTGGGTCTTGTTGATGGCCCTGTTATCCAAGAGTTTTTGTCTGCTCATGTCCGACGTGATGGAGTGATGATAGGGATGCTGCCGTCGCCTCCGGCCGATGCACCGGGTTGGGTGTGATCGAGCGTATGGCTGGTGGAGGACGACACTTTTTGGTTCGCCGACACTAGATGATGGATGGGTGTATACGTCAAATGTAGGGTCGTGTTCTTTTGAGTTAGCTGAGCATAGTTAAAAGCCTTGGCCTTTTGCTGTACCGACCCGAGATGTCCATCGCGATTATGTAAAAAAAAAAGTGACTCGGCTTTATCATTTTATATGATGAATAGTTGGTGTGCATTGCATTATTGTCTGTCGGAGATGGGATAGGGTGATTTGATTATGCTTCCGTTATATGAACTGCGCTGGGACCAATAAAAAAAAAATTTAACCCCCAAGATTTATGGACCCGCTATAAATAAATGGTATCAGAGTGGTATAATAATGAGAACAAGTAAAAAAAGTGCTTGTGGTGACCCGAACGGATCGGGGGCCGTCAAGGGGTGCCACATGTGAATACATCTTGACTTGTTATTTGACATGATGATACTCGCTTTGGCATATTATGCAATATTGAGATTTGTTGAAGGATTCATGGGACATCATGTCATTGCAATTGAAAGTATTTTTTTTGAAAATTAAAATGTTAATTGATACCGTTGGACCCTCTAGTCAACGATGCCCCGGGAGTCGAGAGGCTCAAAGGATCGAATAAGTCGATGCCTTGTGGATGCCCGGTGGCCCTAGTGGCTGAATGCCGGAGGTTTTTCCCCGGGAGCTTCGGGATGCCGGGTTGTATGCTACTTGGTACGTAAATCCGGAGGGCCGGGGTAACCATTCTCATGGTGAGCCTCGGAGGTTTCCTCGTGATGCCAGGTGATGCTTGGAGGCATGATATGCTCCGGATGCCTGGTGGCCCTAGTAACTGAATGCCGGAGGCTTTCGCAATGCCAGGGTGGATGCGAATGCCCGGAGGGACGCAAACATTGGTCCTCTGGGGGATGAAACCTTTTGAATGATAAAATGGATGATTCTACTAAGTGTTTGTGTGGTCTGGTTATAGGACTAAATTGTATGGCATGGAATGGGATGTGTCATTACAGTTTGGTCCTATGATCGGGACTCGGGTAACTGGACATGATGCATTTTGGTTCTTTTGAAATTACATTTGCCTTTGCACTAAAGAATTTCATGATTTTGATGCATATTTATCCCTTTGATTACCTGTTTTTGTCTATCCTGCATGAGTCTAGATATTAACGGTACTGCTTGATATAGCTTGATGAATCTTTTACTGCTGAGTGGCTGTACTCACCCCGTTTGGGGACTAACATTTCAGATTAGAAGATATGTCTCTGCTACCTATCACCCCCGGTACATTTTACGATGTCCCAGTTGACGTCAAGTGTGAGTGTTCGGAGCACCCTCATCCTGACATACGAGGGTTGGTTTTTGTCTGAGTGCAGGTTCTAGTTATGTATGATATCGGTACACCTAATGGCCCAAAGTGGTTCAGGAGTTCTTGTCGGTGCACGTTTGTCGTGATGGTTTCATGCTGGGGATGTTGCCGCCCCCGCCAGCTGACGAACCAGGCTGGGTGTGACTGAGAGGGACGGGTAGCAGATGAAGCATTTTTGGACCGCCGACACTAACTGATAGACTTATGTATAGGACTGTATGGGAAGGAAAGTAAAAAGGGAAGTCGGGTTACCTTTTGATACGAAGCCGGGTATAGAAAATCATGGCAAATTTTGATATACCGACTGATGTTGTCTATCAAACCTATGTAAATAAAAGTGTTCGGCTTGACTTATAAAACTGTCTAGTGGGTGTGCATCTTTTCTAATTTTGGGATAGGGAGATGTGATTTTGCTTCCGCTATATATTTATATACTGCGCAGGGACCGATCTAAAAGATATAAACCCCCAGGATTCATACACCTTCCAGTCAAGTAAGAGAAAGGTAAGCGAACTATGGCGACCTCAACCGGTTGGGGGCTGTTTCGGGGGTGCCACACCTATTGGGTAGCTTTTAGGAATTTTTAGTGTAATTTACCCGTGGTCAACTTATTTCGAGCCACAATGTATGTCTTCAACACATTGGCAACTCTCGGTTGTCGTGAAAGTCTCGAGATTTCAAATAAGGACACAAGGTACCAAAATGACAGAAAAATTGGTTTAGTGCCGATCGACTAGAATTTTGCAATCTGGTGGAATCACCCACACTTTGATCACCTATCTCAATCGATGATCTCTGACCACTTTTTAACTGTGCCATAATGATCTCTATAGATGAGCAGGGTCGAGTAGTTGATTTCTAGTCAAATTCTCAAATCTATTGCGTTAAAATCCCTTAACGAGTTGACCTGATAGGCTAGTTATCTCATGAGTGGCCAACTCAGAGAAAAGAACTATAGGCGCGTCGATGAAAAGCCCAACTTACTCAATCAAAAATAGAACCTAAAAATCAGGCTGTCATGCGTTGGGTGTCGCCGTAGGCCTGTGTTCTGCACGCCTCCACGTCGCCATCACCATGAACTCACCGGCTCACGAATCCGGTGAGTTTACTGGCTAAACCTTGTTTAGGGGGTTAATTATGCTTAGGGTAGGATTAGATTAGGCTAAGATTGGTTTAGGTGGTTAGGTTAGTTTAATTAGTGATTTAGTTGGTTAATTAAGCTTATTAGGTGGTTAGATTACATTAGTTAAGGGTTAATTAGATTGTTTTATTTCATTAGCATAGTGCATTATTTTTCTAGGTCCAATTAGGTGGTTAGATTAGCATATTTAGCTTAATTAGACATTTAGGTAATTAATTTGCATTTATTTAATTAATTTTGTAATTTATTTAATTATTTAATATTTTCGGGAAATTATACCGGGATAGCTGGTTGTCGAATTTCGTGCTAATTGTCGTGGTGCAATTAATTTATGCAATTAAGTGCTAATTTATGCAATTGAGTGATGATTGTTGATTTTCAGTTATTATTTTAAAATTATGAAATTTTGGTATTTAATTAGAAATACCGAGTGTTGGGTTTCGACACCAAAAATATTTTTAAGTTCTATACCAAATAGTTGGATTTTAAAAGGAAAGATATCGTTTTTTATGGTCTAATCTAGTCGTGTAACCACACACGACTATTTTGTCAGTGTTTTACCATGAGTCTTCTATAATGTGTGGTTAGACTTGTCTCTAAGCGAATTACCTTCCTAATCGGGGTTTATGGCGTGAACTCACTGAGACATTGTCTCACCCCGTCGTGGGTTTCAACTTTTTCATGTCGTTAGATGGAAGTGTGCCCAGTTCGTTTTGGGTGGCCACGAGAGGCTGAGCTAGAGCGCATCGTCTTCCCTATCCGTGGGAATCCCTAGACCCGTGAGCTCATTGTGACCACAATCTGGGTTGACGAGGGCCAACCTCAATTGGTACCTCATCGATTCAAGGCGTGGTTTCATAACGGGCCTAACGGGGAACGGGTAGGCCCCGTGGATGGTTTCGATGGACCTACCGTCGAGGGTGAGGGCGAGGTTGTGCTCGACCCTGTCGTGGACGCCAATGTCATCACAGACATCGCGGCGAACCAGTTGCTGGAGGATGAGCAGGAGCCCAAAGTTGAGGAGGTGGTTGACTAGTTAGATCTCGGCATCCTTGACAGTGTCGTGATAGACCCAGATCCTAAGTAGATAGGGTCTAGGGTAGGGTTGGCTAGGTAATCCTTTTTGAGACCTCGACTTTTGTATATATAACTTTGTAGGCTGACCTGCTTGTTTATAAAAGTGTGTTTGGTTTGAAATTTGTTGTCCTGTTTTTCTATCCCATGTTTGTGTTGTCTGGAGATTGTTTATTTCGCTTCCGCTTGTGCATGATTCGTTTGGGTCGGCGACGCGTCCTAAGAATGTCGCAATTTAGTCGATCACCGAGGGATGTTCGTGTGCTCGAGGTTCGGGGTGTGACGGATAGAAAGCAAAATATCTTCTCGATTTTGGGCAGAAGCAGTTTATACTACCTGCTATATGATCAACAGAGTATTTTTAAGGCCTATTCTAGAGAAGACTTCCTACGAAGTATATAAAGGGAAGAATCCAAATATCTCATACTTTCACGTAATTGGCTATAAGTGTTTTGTTTTGAAAAATGCAAATGATCGATCTAGAAAATTTGAAGAAATATAGGATGAATGAATTTTTCTTGGCTATTCTTTGTCAAGTAAAGCTTATAGGGTCTTCAATAAGAAGACTCAATTAGTAGAAGAATCAATGAACGTCAGATTTCTAGAAAGTATGCAAAGTCAACCAAATCAGATTCAACTTGAAGAGTCTGAACCAATTCCAGACTCAGCAAAGTCTACTTCCCCTGGCGAAATTCAATCTTCTGAAGTGCAGCAACAATCAGAACTTGAAGATTCAAAAGAAGCAGATGATCAACGAATGTCAACAATTGGAAATACAAATCAAGTCATCCCAAAGATCTTATCATTGGCAAATTAGATGAAGGAATTCGCAGCAGATCCAAAGGAAAAGAAGATTCTAGTGCTGTAGCACTTATTTCTGAAATATAACCAAAAGGAATAGAAGAAGCCTTGTCTGATGAAAGCTGGATAGAAGCTATGCAAGAAGAACTCAGACAATTCAGCATTAATGATGTATGGGAGTTGATTCGTAAACCTAAAGGCAAATCTGTGATTGGAACAAAGTGGGTATTCAGAAACAAGATGGATGAAAAATGTAAAGTGGTTAGAAATAAAGCAAGACTTGTGGCTAAAGGATACACACAGGAAAAATGGATAGACTACGATGGGACTTATGCACCAGTAGTAAGGTTAGAAGCAATTAGATTATTACTTGCTTTTGCATGTTTTCAAAATTTCAAGTTATTCCAGATTGATGTCAAAAGTGCTTTCATTAATGGATTTATACAAGAAGAAGTCTATGTGGAAGTTGTATATAACATCTTAAAGTATGACATACTAAAATTTAAGACAAAATGGTTGAGTTTTTAGGGGTGAAACCCTCCTCCTACGAAAATGTTAGATCTGAAGCCGTTTTGTCGACCTCTTGGTGTTTTGGTGTGTTGCATGTAACTTTTTACTAGGAATTTCACTTTGACTTCTTCACGAAAGTTGTAGAGAACATCTTGAAGACTAACATACTCAAATTTGGGGTAAAAAAAACAAGTATAGCCTAGTGAAACGATTTTTCTTTTGAAGACATTAGATCTGGAAATGTTGAACTAAACCCCAGTGACTTCGTGGACTATAAAGTGACTTTCCTTTAAAAATATCGCCTTGATTCCTTGATGAAAGTTGTAGTATACCTCTTGAGACAAAACATATCAAAAAGTTAGAGGAAAAGATGGAAGATAAGTAGGTGAAATCACGATTTTTCGGAGACGGCTAAACCTGAAATGTTCGGTACTAGGAACAGAGGCTTCGACCGTTCATAATTAATTATCTAGGACAAATATGACTTCGGTGCCTTCATGAAAAATATACTTTAGGATCTTGACTACCACATATTTGAAATTCATAATTTTTGAACGTCATTAGAATATTTAATCGGAAATATTTCAAAAACCGAGTAATCTGACGCGTTCGGGTTTAGTCAGTTTCAATGCATGGGTCATATCTTGTTGTATGAAGCTCTTTCGGCAACGTGTTCTTCACGAAGTATCTTTCTGTATGTCTTCCCTGCAACATATTAAAATTTCATATTTTTTGAAGTTCATTTGCCTATGTAACCAAAAATGTTTCAAAAACTGTGCAAGCTGTATTGATAGAATAGAAATGCTGTGATGCGTGATCTATATCAAATTTTATGAGGGTCTTTTGGTGCAGTGTACTTTATGAAATATCTTCTATTATGTCTTGACTATCACATATTCGAATTTCATAATTTTTAAAGACCATTCGGGTATTTAATGGAAACATTTTCTAAAACTGTGCAAGCTGGATTGTGCGAATTTCAAGTGCTGAAATTTATGATTATTCTGTTTTTGGATGAGCCCCATGAATCATACTGATAGAGGTGATTGAATCTTGCTGAGCATGTGATAATATTTGGCATTGCATATAGAATCAAATGCTGAATTTGACTTTGTTGCCATTACATCATGTGCCATGTTGATTGTGAGACATAAATTGGTGAATATAAATTATGATGAATGAGGAAACTGTTGGAGGAGGGTCGATAATGCCCTGGGAGTATCAAGATGCCTGGGATGGTAGGTGCCGGATGCCCGGTTGTATTGTGATACATGCCCGGATGTCCTCGGGAGTTTCGAGATGCCCGAAATGGTTGGGTGCCGGAAGCCTCGGAGGTTTGTGCCCGGGGAATGCCTCGTGATGCCAGTTGGGATGCGAGATGCCCAGAATGTGGGCGTGCCGGATGCTCGGTGGTGTGTGCCGGAGGTTTCTCGCGATGCCAGGTTGGGGTGCGAGTGATAAAAATGTGGGATGCAATTACGGTCCCGGAAAGAAAGATGTGGTGATCAAATTGAAAGATAAAAGTGGGAATTGAATCATGCACGTATGATATGGTGACATATGCATGACTATATGACATGATGATGATGAGTGCATGGTTGTATGTGCACCTATGGCATGATGATACATGTATGACATGATGATGATGAGTGCATGGTTATGTGTGCACCTATGGCATGATGATATATGCATGACATGATGATGATGAGTGCATGGTTGTGTGTGCACCTATTGCATGGTATATGTATGACATGATGGTGATGAGTACATGAGGATGTATGTACATATGGTATGATGACATATGCAGGGCCGCAAGGTAAGTTATGCTTGGATGCATGAATGACATATACTATGCTATGATTGTTATGATTGTATTTTGTGATGCATGAGTGGTTTATTGGATCTTTTACCTGCTGAGTGGCTGTACTCACCCCTTGGGGGACCAAAATTTCAGATTAGAAAGATGCCGCTCCCTACTGTCACGCGGGGTACCTTCTATGGCCTCCCATCTGACGTGGAGGTAGAGTGTTCGGAGATCGACTGCGTTACTATCCCCGGTCGACATTTGTGCGAGTTCGAGTGCTGGTCATGTACGATGTGGGCCTGGCTGGGGGCCCGGTCATACAGGAGTTTTTGTCGGTCCACGTCCGCCGAGATGGAGTGTTTAGGGGGATGTTGCCACCACCACCGCCCGACGCACTAGGATGGGTGTGATGGCCCGCGTGAGGAGTAGGAGTTGACACTTTTTGGACATAGCCGACACTGATAGATGGAGAATGACACGCGATCGACATAGAGGGTCGAGTTGTCTCTTTTTGAGTTGTGGCCAAGTTTAGCCAAGAGTCTTGGCCTTCCTTTTGGTTGTACCGACCCTTGAAATCCATCTTGAAAAATATGTAAATAAAAGTGGCTCGGCTTTATCTTTTCATATGGTGCGTAGTTGGTGTGCATTGCATTATGGTTATTGGAGGGAGAGATGGTGAGATTCAATTATGCTTCCGTTAACAAGTTGCGCTGGGACCGTTTTCAAAAAAAAAATGCCTATGAACTACGATGCTTCTACTAAGAGATGTAGCTAGCGTTCATTAGGTATAGTGATAGGTACCTGTGGCGACCTTAGGTGTTTCGGGGTGCCACAGTCGACCTTTTTTTTGGTATCAGAGCAAATGGTTATAGTTTGGAGTGATAAGGAGCCTCATTTGGAAATTGAGGAACATGATGACAATGCACACCATAGGATATTGACTAGAATAGTTGGGTAACTTTGAATAACGGGTGATGAGTAATCACTCGTAGATCCCTAGTAGTTATTATTAGTTGCTTTTAGGTACCAGTAACATGGTTATGTTAGTTATTTTCCTTAGTGCTGTTGTTTTAATGAAGATATTGAGTCACAAATATTTCCTAAGGCAAATGCATGGAAACTGCAGGAAAATCATGGTACGAGCTCGAAGTGCTCATCCATCAAGGGCTGAAGCCTCTGCAGCAAGGGCTGAACCCCAAATGGAAGATATCCTGCAGACATTGGCCAATATAGGAAATCTGATGGAAAGACAAGCGCAGCAACAACTCGGAGCAGAATGCCGTACTCAGGGACTAGTGGAGCAATTTTTGAAGTTGAAACCACCTAAGTTTAGTGGAATGGGAAGCCCTGAGGAGGCGGAGTATTGGATTGATGGAATGGAACGAATTTTCCGGTTGTTGGACTGCAATGATGTTGAGAAAATAACTTTGGCAGAGTACCAGCTGGAGGGAAATGCAAAGTTTTGATGGAGAGCTTCGAAGGACATAATCTTTCCACCAGGTACTGATGTTAATTAGGAAGAGTTTGTGAGAGCTTTTAATAGAAAGCATTTTTCTGACTGTGCTAAGGACAAGAAAATTTCAGAATTTGTTCAGTTAGAACAAAAGGAGCTGACAGTAGACCAATATGAGGCTAGATTTTCTGAATTATCTAGATATGCTCCTAGGCTGATTGAGGATCAAGAAGAAAAGACTAAGAGATTTCTGAAAGGGTTGAGAACAGATATCAGGAAACAACTAGTGCCTTTGAACATAAGGGATTACCATGAGATTTATGAGAGGGCACAATTAGTGGAGCAGGAGCTGATGAGAGAGCGATCAGAGTTTAAGAAGCAGCTGGACTTTAATGATGTGAGAAGGGGTAAGAGACCCTACCTTGGTCAAGGTCAGACTTGGAATGTGAAGAAAAAGAGCAATTTTGGAAATTTCGGGGGAGCAAGAAATGGTCTGAATATAGGGAAAGCACCCTATCAACCTGATGTTTGTCAAAGGTGTAATGGGCGACATGGCCCAGGACCTTGCAATGGACGACTGAGATGTTTTGGTTGTGGACAAGTGGGCCACCTTAGAAGAAATTGCCCACAAGAAAGGTCACAAATGAGTGTTGGCTCGGTGCGATAGGGACAACAGAGTGCTGTTAGATCAAACTTACCAAGGAATCCTCAGAGGCCACCAGCACAAGGAAGGGTGTATGCGGTCACCCAAGAGGAAGCAGAAGCTTCCAAAAATGTTATCTCAGGTACGATCCTTATCAATGGTAAAAAGGCATATGCATTGTTTGATACGGGTGCTACGCATTCATTTGTGCCTGAAAGATATAGGCATTTGAGTAAAATAGAAGTTATGCCTCTTGAGACGCCTCTTTGTGTTTCCACGCCCTTAAAGAATATGGTATTGTCTACGCTGGTGTGTGGGAATTGTAAGATATCAATGGGAGGAAGAGATATGGAAATAGACTTGGTCGTAATGGCTATGTATGATTTTGATGTTATTATAGGAATGGATTGGCTTCGTAAGTATCGGGCCAAAATGGATTGTTACTTGAAAAGTGATCCAATTTGTCTTACCTGATCAGTCTAGTTGTGAATTTTTGGGAGGTCAGACTAACCTACCTGTAGCACTTATTTCGGTAGTAGAAGCTCGTGCGTTACTTGACAAAGGATGTGAAGGGTACCTGGCTATGGTTAAAGATTATACTAGGGAAGAGCCTAAACTTGAGGAAGTTCGAGTGGTTAATGAATTTCAAGATGTATTTCTTGAGGAGTTGCCTGGATTACCACCAGAGCGGGAAGTTGAGTTTGAAATTGAATTAATGCCTGGAACAGGACCTATATCTAAAGCCCCGTATAGGATGGCCTTAGTCAAGTTAAATGAGTTAAAGGTGCAACTACAAGAGTTGCTTGACAAAGGATTCATTAGGCCAAGTGCTTCACCTTGGGGTGCGCCAGTTTTGTTTGTGAAAAAGAAAGATGGGTCGATGCGCTTGTGCATTGACTATAGGCAACTAAATCAAGTAACCATTAAAAATAAATATCCTTTGCCTAGAATTGATGACCTATTTGATCAACTCCAAGGAAGTTCGGTCTTCTCTAAGATTGACTTAAGGTCGAGATACCATCAGCTAAGAATTAAGAAAGAAGATATTCCTAAGACTGCGTTTAGGACTCGTTATGGACATTATGAGTTCCTGGTTATGCCATTTGGATTGACAAATGCACCGGCTGCATTTATGGATCTAATGAATAGGGTATTTAAGCCTTATTTAGACCAGTTTGTGATTGTTTTTATTGATGATATTCTGATATATTCAAGAGGGCCTAAAGAGCATGAACAACATTTGAGGATAGTTTTGCAAACCTTGAGAGATCATAAGCTATATGCCAAATTTAGCAAGTGTGAATTCTGGCTAGACCAGATAATATTTTTAGGGCATGTGGTATCAGGAGAAGGAATTGCAATAGACCCGGCGAAAGTTGAAATGGTAATAAATTGGCCGAGACCGACGACACCTACTGAAATACGAAGTTTCTTAGGATTGGCTGGCTACTATAGAAGGTTTATTGAAGGATTTTCACGATTGACGGGTCCTTTAACAAAATTGACTCGAAAGAACGTGAAGTTTGAATGGAATGGGGAATGTGAAAAGAGTTTTCAGGAGCTTAAAAGAAAATTGACCTTGGCTCCAATCTTGACTATACCGACAGGATCGGATAGTTTTACAGTATATAGTGATGCATCTCACAAAGGACTGGGATGTATTTTGATGCAGCATGACAAGGTCATAGCCTATGCATCCAGACAATTGAAACCCCATGAATTGAATTACCCAACGCATGATTTAGAACTAGCAGCTATAGTGTTCGCTTTAAAGATATGGAGGCATTATTTATATGGGGAAAAGTTTGAGATTTATACGAATCATAAGAGTTTGAAATATCTGTTCTCACAAAAGGAGTTGAACATGAGACAAAGGAGGTGGATGGAGTTGTTAAAGGATTATGATTGTGAGATACGATACCATCCAGGGAAGGCGAATAAGGTAGCGGATGCTCTTAGTCGTAAGTCAGCTATGGAGATGACTAGTTTAAGAATGGCGGAATGGAGCTTGTTAAAGTCCGTAGCGGACTCAGAGTTTAGATTGAAAATGGATTGTCTTACTGGTATGCTTAGTGCATTAAGAATTGAACCTGAAATTATTCAGAAAGTTAAGACATTACAAGAATCTGACCCGGAAATTTTGAAAGTGAAAGATGCAGTGTCTTTAGGGAAAAGACCAGAATTTCATGTCTCTGAAGATGGAGTAGTAAGATGCCAAGGACGACTCTGCGTTCCCGACAACGAAGAGGTAAAGAAGGAAATTTTGTCGGAGGCACATAGGAGTAATTACAGTGTTCATCCAGGTAGTACAAAGATGTACGGGAATTTACGTCGCAATTTTGGTGGAATGGTATGAAAGTAGATACGGCTAAGCACGTTTCTCAATGTTTGACGTGCCAGCAAGTAAAAGCGAAGCATCGCAAACCCGCAGGACTTTTGAGACCGTTAGACATACAGAATGGAAATGGGAAAATATAACAATGGATTTTGTGCATGGGTTGCTAAGGACATCAAGTGGTCATGACTCTATTTGGGTAATAGTGGACCATCTAACCAAGTCTGCTCATTTCCTAGCAGTTCGCATAGACTACCCAATGGACAAATATGCGGATATATATGTAAGTCAAGAGGTACGCTTACATGGTGTTCCAGTAACTATTACCTCAGATCGGGATTCGAGATTTACTTCAAAATTTTGGCGGAGCCTTCAAATTGCCTTAGGAACTAAACTTCGCTTTAGTACTTTTTTCATCCTCAAACAAATGGACAAACAAAGAGTAATTCAGACATTAGAGGACATGCTGAGGGCTTGTGTGATTGATTTTAAGGGAAATTGGGATGAAAGATTGCATTTGGTGGAGTTTGCTTATAATAATAGTTTTCAGAAAAGTATAGACATGGCTCCCTATGAAGCATTGTATGGAAGGAGATGTAGGACTCCCGTCTCGTTGGAATGAAGTAGGTGAAAGGAAATTGACAGACCTCGAACTAGTTCAAGTTACCACTGAAGCTGTCGAAATTATCAGGGAAAGACTTAAAACAGCTCAGAGTAGACAAAAAGACTACGCAGATAGGCGTAGAAGGCCTTTGGAGTTTAATGTAGGAAATCATGTGTTCCTTAAAGTATCTCCAATGAAAGGAATATCTCGATTTGGAATGAGGGGTAAGTTAAGCCCTAGATTTGTTGGACCTTTTGAGATACTTGAAAGAATAGGAGATGTAGCATATCCTTTGGCGCTGCCTCCTAAGTTGGGAAATTTGCATGATGTGTTTCATGTATCCATGCTAAGAAAGTACCAGCCAGATCCTGGTCACATACTCGATCATGAAGCCATCAAAGTGGATGAGAAAGTGAGATACATTGAAGAGCCTGTGCAAGTACTGGATCGGAAGGAACAAATTCTTAGGACCAAGAGAATCCCATTGGTGAAGGTATTATGGCGACACCATGATATGGAGGAGGCCACCTGGGAAAGTGAACAAGAGATAAAGGAAAAGTACCCGTACTTGTTTCAAAAAGGACATGAGTGATGTTTAATTTCGAGGACGAAATTCTCTAAGGAGGGGAGAATTGTGGCATCCCAAAATTCAAGGCAACCTCTAGATGTATTAAAGACTATGATTAGGTAATGAAATTTCCTTTGGTTTATGCTTTAGCGATTGATTTTCTTTTAAGACCGAGTGTTATGTGGATGGAAATGTATCTTGTGTTCATGGGTTATTAAAATTAGTAATATAGAATAATTTGATAAGAAGAATTTGTTCTTGGCTATGCTCCTCATAGATTTGATTCCTATAGTTTAATGTTACAAGTTTTACGGCTATATGAAATTGTAAATTTTGGAAATTGTAAAAGAGGGAATTAAGATGAATTATTAAAAGTAAATATGAGCTACTTAAGTTTGGGTCTTAGGCCCAAGGGGGATAGGCCTAAGATGGGCCAAGTTGGCCAGCCCATGAAGCTCATGAAGGGCTGCCGTCGACCACAAGGAGGGGAGAAGCCGGCCCCTCTTCAAGCCCATCATGTGCATGGGGTTTGCCAAGTGGCAAAAAGGGGAGTTACACCTGGCCACCTTGGGCAGCTCTTGATCATTACAAATGATTGAATAAAAGGAAATAGAGAGAGAGGGAGTGACCGGTTTTGAGAGAGGGAGAGAGAGAAAGCTGTCGAGAGAGTGAGGAACCGAGAGAGAGGAGGAAGAGGCCGCGTGAGGAAGAAGCCGCTCGTCCGTCGCTCGTCGTTGCCGTGTCCAGCCGCCGTGTGCTCGTGTTTGCTCGGTTTGGAGGCAAGTTGGGATCCTTTGATCTGCTCTTGCATGTTGTGTCTAGAATATGCTATTGAAGGGTGATGTATTTCGGATGTCTAGGGTGAAAAACCGAAGTTTTAAGAGTGTTGTTTTGAAAGTTGGAATCTGTTCTCGAGTAAACAGCTTAACCCAGAATGTTGTGATGGCTTGCATGCGATGTTTGAGTCGGATTTTGGCTTAGAATTCTGCATGAAAGTTGTAGATAAAATCTTAAAGTATGACATACTAAAATTTGAAACAAAATAGTTGAGTTTTGAGGGGTGAAACTCTCCCCCTACGAAAATGTTAGATCTGAAGCTGTTTTGTTGACCTCTTGGTGTTTTGGTGTGTTGCATGTAACTTTTTACTAGGAATTTTACTTCGACTTCTTCATGAAAGTTGTAGAGAACATCTTTAAGACTAACATACTCAAATTTTGGGTAAAACTAACAATTATAGCCTAGTGAAACGATTTTTCTTTTGAAGACGTTAGATCTGGAAATGTTGAATTAAACCCCAGTGACTTCGTGGACTATAAAGTGACTTTCCTTTAAAAATCTCGCCTTGATTCCTTGATGAAAGTTGTAGTATACCTCTTGAGACAAAACATATCAAAAAGTTAGAGGAAAAGATGGAAGATAAATAGGTGAAATCACGATTTTTCGGAGACGGCTAAACCTGAAATGTTCGGTACTAGGAACAGAGTCTTCGACCGTTCATAATTAATTATCTAGGACAAATCTGACTTTGGTGCCTTCATGAAAAATCTACTTTAGGATCTTTACTACCACATATTTGAAATTCATAATTTTTGATCGTCATTAGAGTATTTAATCGGAAATATTTCAAAAACCGAGTAATCTGACGCGTTCGGGTTTAGTCAGTTTCAATGCATGGGTCATATCTTGTTGTATGAAGCTCTTTCGGCAAAGTGTTCTTCACGAAGTATCTTTCTGTATGTCTTCCCTGCAACATATTAAAATTTCATGTTTTTTGAAGTTCATTTTCCTATGTAACCAAAAATGTTTCAAAAACTGTGCAAGCTGTATTGATAGAATAGAAATGCTGTGATGCGTGATCTATATCAAGTTGTATGAGGCTCTTTTGGTGCAGTGTCCTTTATGAAATATCTGCTATTATGTCTTGACTATCACATATTCGAATTTCATAATTTTTAAAGACCATTCGGGTATTTAATGGAAACATTTTCTAAAACTGTGCAAGCTGGATTGTGCGAATTTCAAGTGCTGAAATTTATGATTATTCTGTTTTTGGATGAGCCCCATGAATCATACCGATAGAGGTGATTGAATCTTGCTGAGCATGTGATAATATTTGGCATTGCATATAGAATCAAATCCTGAATTTGACTTTGTTGCCATTACATCATGTGCCATGTTGATTGTGAGACATAAATTGGTGAATATAAATTATGATGAATGAGGAAACTGTTGGAGGAGGGTCGATAATGCCCTGGGAGTGTCAGGATGCCTGGGATGAGGGGTGCCGGATGCCCGGTTGTATTGTGATACATGCCCGGATGTCCTCGGGAGTTTCGAGATGCCCGGAATGGTTGGGTGCCGAAAGCCTCGGAGGTTTGTGCCCTGGGAATGCCTCGTGATGCCGGTTGGGATGCGGGATGCCCGGAATGTGGGGGTGCTGGATGCTCGGTGGTGTGTGCCGGAGGTTTCTCACGATGCCGGAGTGGGGGTGCGAGTGATAAAAATGTGGGATGCAATTACTGGTCCCGGGAAAGAAAGATGTGGTGATCAAATTGAAAGATAAAAGTGGGAATTGAATCATGCACGTATGATATGGTGACATATGCATGACTATATGATATGATGATGATGAGTGCATGGTTGTATGTGCACCTATGGCATGATGATACATGTATGACATGATGATGATGAGTGCATGGTTGTGTGTGCACCTATGGCATGATGATATATGCATGACATGATGATGATGAGTGCATGGTTGTGTGTGCACCGATGGCATGGTATATGTATGACATGATGGTGATGAGTACATGAGGATGTATGTACATATGGTATGATGACATATGCAGGGCCGCAAGGTAAGTTATGCTTGGATGCATGAATGACATATACTATGCTATGATTCTTATGATTGTATTGTGTGATGCATTGAGTGGTTTATTGGATCTTTTACCTGCTGAGTGGCTGTACTCACCCCTTGGGGGACCAAAATTTCAGATTAGAAAGATGCCGCTCCCTACTGTCACGCGGGGTACCTTCTATGGCCTCCCATCTGACGTGGAGGTAGAGTGTTCGGAGATCGATTGCATTACTATCCCTGGTCTGACGTTTGTGCGAGTTCGAGTGCTGGTCATGTACGATGTGGGCCTGGCTGGGGGCCCGGTCATACAAGAGTTTTTGTCGGTCCACATCCGCCGAGATGGAGTGTTTAGGGGGATGTTTCCACCACCACCGCTCGACGCACCAGGATGGGTGTGATGGCCCGCGTGAGGAGTAGGAGTTGACACTTTTTGGACATAGCCGACACTGATAGATGGAGAATGACACGCGATCGACATAAAGGGTCGAGTTGTCTCTTTTGAGTTGTGGCCAAGTTTAGCCAAGAGTCTTGGCCTTCCTTTTGGTTGTACCGACCCTTGAAATCCATCTTGAAAAATATGTAAATAAAAGTGGCTCGGCTTTATCTTTTCATATGGTGCGTAGTTGGTGTGCATTGCATTATGGTTATTGGAGGGAGAGATGGTGAGATTCAATTATGCTTCCGCTAATAAGTTGCGCTGGGACCGTTTTTAAAAAAAATGCCTATGAACTACGGTGCTTCTACTAAGAGATGTAACTAGCGTTCATTAGGTATAGCGATAGGTACCTGTGGCGACCTTAGGTGTTTCGGGGTGCCACATTAATGACCGAAGGTTCTAGAATTGTTGAGTTGGCAACTATAGCACCATTATTGTCGAACTTCATTAAATGTTCATTAAATGCGGTATATAGGTGTACCAATGGGAGAGCGAAAAATGGCCATCATCAATGACGCCTAGAGGCTAAGAATTCCAACTAAGATCTTTTTGCTTGGCCAACTCATCTTCTAGGTGTAATTATGAGGCAAAGTAGAGTTGCCACCCAAGGAATTTAGGTGGGACACTTGGAAAAATTAGAGTGGACCATTTGGCTTGGTAATGATAACTTGAGATTTGTCTTGAAGAAGTTAGTAATTCATGCTTAGGTGTTGTCATGCCCTGACCCACTTGAGATGTGCGACAACCCATGCTCATCATCATTCATTTCCTTTAGGTCATTCGATCGCGACGTCCCACGAGTTTTCGTTGACCCAATCGTTTTATTCGATTAAATACTCAAGTGGAAGCATAAACAATTCACCCAATCAACAAACAGGGATAATTTTAACCACACTAATATATATATATATATATATATATGCATCTATATGTCATTACAACATAATAGCTATTTATATCCAAACTTCAACGTCACTCATTACGCCATTTCTTGTTCAATCAAAATACGCGGTTATTTGTGAAAGTACTAGTATAAACACCTAGAGAGGGGGTGAATAGGTGTGAAAACAGATTTGGTGAAATGCAGTAAAAAATACTTTTACTTTTAAACTAAGTCTGATGAACAACAGACTTTGTGAAATAGTTCAGACTTTAAAGGCTATTTCGAAACAAAGAAGGATATTGCAACTGATAAAGTAAAGGAGTTCGGGGAAGAGAAAATGGACACAAGATTTATGGTGGTTCGGCTTAGTTTAAGCCTTCGTCCACTCTCCACGCTGACAGCCTTCTGGCTGGATTTCACTAAGAATAAAAAAACAGTGTTATAGCTTTATGATCTCGACTTTTCAGTGAAAAGATTCTACTGCTATCATAAAGTCACTCTCTAGAGTCTCTCTTTTCTTCGAATACAAGTTTAAGCACTGTTTGAGGAAGAATATATCACGCCCCGAAACTCGAGTGCATGCCCATCCCTCGATGGTCGATAAAATTACGACGTCCCAGGATGCGTCGCTGACCTTTTCATTTTAATGCGCATGCAGAAGCGAACGATTACCCCTGACAACAACTAACACGGGATAGAAAAGCAGGAAACATAATCACAACCAAAACACTTTTATAAACATCCTGGTTTATATACACACTAGACTATAGCTAAGAGTCTACAAAAGACCGGCTCTCAAAAGAAGTTGTCTTAAGACCTACTAGTAGGACACAGCTGATCCTTCGGTCTCCACAGGTGCCGGGGGCATCGAGTCCTCCACAGTATCATCAGGAGGGTCAACTGCACTCTCACCTAGAGCAGCATCGACTACCACAGAGGGGATCTCAAAACCCTGGAGGGGACCCATCCTAAATCCATTGGGTCCGTAGCGAAACCACACTCTGAATCGATGTGGTAGCCTTTGAGGTAGGCCCTCATTGGCCCAGACGGTGGTCACCACGAGTTCATAGACCCAGTAACTTCCGGGATTAGGGTAGTCAAAAACCCACTCGGTAACCCTCACGAGCCGACCAAAATGTTCCAGAGGAACCGCCATCTAAGGACCTAAAAAGATTGAGCCCACGATAGGGTGAGACAATGTCTCAGCAAGTTCACCCCCTAAACTCAAACTAGGAAAGAAATATGCCTAGAGGCAGCTATACACACAAGTCATAAGACTTACCTTGCCTTAGTTCCCTCCTGCACGTCAGTATAATTCATATACTCATATAAGTCAATTCAATTCAATCCATCAATCTATCGATCCATCCATTTAATCAATTCAAGTCGATACAATCGATACGATCAATACCATCTATCAATTCAATTATTGTTCGCACAAGCATGAACAACCGACACACATCGGTCCACTGGTGTAGCTAGGGATTACTGCTCACACAAGATGATACAAATCATTGCTCTCACAAGCTGACAAATCATTGCTCAGACAAGCTGACAAGTCAATGCTCTCACAAGTTGACGTACGATATTGCTCACACAAGCTGATAGATCATTGCTCACACAAGTTAACAGATTAATACTCTCACAAGTTGACGTACGATATTGCTCACACAAGCTGACAAATCAATGCTCTCACAAGCTGACATATGATATTGCTCACACAAGCTGACAATTCAATAATGCTCTCATAAGCTAACAGTTCCATGTGAACGAGAAAAACTGATATTCACACTTTTAAAATCCCACGATTCGATCTAGTCCTCAAAACCATTTTCGGTGTCAAAACCCGACACCCGAGATTTTTCCAATCAAATATCAAAATTCCACAATTTTGGAATAAATACCAAAAATCACAATTACCACTCAATTTTCACAATTTAGCATTCAATTGCATAAACTAAGCATACCATTACAATCAGCACAAAATTCCAGTCACCGGCCTCTCCCGATATAATTTCCCAAAAATAATAAATTATTAAATAAATACCAAAAATAATTAAATAAATGCAATTAATTACCAAAAATATCAACCTAAGCCGGAAATGCTTATCCACTTAAACGGGCCTAGAAAATTTTCAAATCTATCTAGGTAAATAACACAACTTATCTAGTCCTTAATTAATCTAATCTAACCACTAACATGCACAATTGAATAATTAAATCCCTAATCCATTCTAACTAACCACATAAACTCTAATTAACCTAAACTAATAACCCATTAAGCATCATTAACTCCCTAAGCATAGATTAGTAAGTAAACTCACCGGTTTTGCGATCCGGTGAGTCCACGACGACGGTGACGCGGTGACGGGCAATAAACAACCCTGCGACGACACCAAACGGAGACAGGGACGGGCCGAAAAACGAGCCATGAAGCCTCATGGCCCTTGTTGGAACTTTGGCTTCGATCTTGGCTGCAGGGACCAGTCGAATGGGCTGCTTGCATGGGAAAGGGAGCACGGCAGAACGGCGAGCTGCAGCGGCAGACTAGGCATGCTGCAGCGGTGAACTAAGCTGGTGACAGACGGCTAGATGACGATGTACGGAAGCTAGCACGGACGGATGGAGGCCAAGCTTCATCGGACGGGGGCGCGGGATGGCGGAACACGCGGAGTAGCATGCGAGCGAGCGGACGGCGTATATGCTCCGCCGATCGGCAAGGGGCCCGGATGGGCGTGTGACGAGCAGGGGAGGGGCTAGCCGGTTTCTCTGGTTCTCTCAAACTTCCAAGCACACCCAATAATGGATAAAGTGGGCCAAATGGAGAAGAAGAAGCTGCTGAAGAGAGGGGGACCCCAAATGGCTTCCAAGCCTTCCACACTTGTCCAATTCACTCATCACACATGCCCCCACCACTTTAGCCTTCATCCTCAGCCACTTGCACACCCAAGGCTTCCCCAACAAGCCATTGAAATGGTCCAAAATGTTGCTCCCCTCCAAGGCTCTGAATTTTGGACATTTGCTCTTTAATTTCATTCAATTCTTCTTCAAATCAATCCAATCGAAGCCCAAACAATTCAGCCAAGGTGCCCACATCACAATCTACATTTTTCCTTACCCAAAGATCCTACTTGAATCCCAAAAATGCGATAAAAAACGGTCCTCTGATTTTCCCGGTCAAAAACGGCCCTACTTTAAATTTTTGCCCAAAATCCTGGTTTGCAGAAAAATCTTCAGAGGATGAGTCGACGTTCTTAAAATGAATCGTGACATGACAGAACTTCCAATTCCTAAAATCGGGTTTAAATTCGCGGTTAATTTCAATCTAGCGCGATTTTAACGTGATTTAGCCTATCGGATAGGTTTTAGGAATTTTTAGTGCAATTGACCAGTGGTCGATTATTTTTGAGCCACATCGTATGTGTTCTATACATTGGCGACTCTCGATTGTCATGAAAATCTCGAGGTTTCAAATACGGGCACGGGTACCAAAATAATAGAGAAATCAATCTAGTGCCGATCGACGAGAATTTTGCAATTAGGTGGAATCAGCCACACTAAATCATATGGCTTAGTCAAAACGACCTATCTCTAGTCTCTAATCGATTTTTAACTGTACTATAATGACCTTTGCAGATTAACACGGTCGAGTAGTTGATTTCTGGTCGAATTCTCAAATCTATTGTGTTAAAATCCTTCAACGGCTTCCTCGATAGACTAGTTATCTCGTGAGTAATCAACTCGAGAGAATCGAACTATAGGCACATCGATGAAAAGCCTGACTCATTCAATTAAAAGCAGAATTGGAAAATCAGGATGTCACAACTCTTCCCCTTTTATAAAAATTTCGTCCTTGAAATTTAAACAATTACAAATCTTTAAAGAAAAAGGTGGGGGTACAGTTGTCTCATCGAATCTTCACCTTCCCAGGTTGCTTCTTCAGTTCCGTGGTATTGCCAGACCACTTTAACCGATAGGATCGCCTTGGTACGCAGAACCCATTCCTTCTAATCTACAATCTAAACTGGTCTTTCCACGTATGACACCCTGGCGTCCATGTCTAACTCTTCAAAATTCAGCACGTGGGTCGGGTCAGGCTTATACTTTCTCAACATCGACAAGTGAAAGATGTCATGCACTTACGCCAACCTCGGCGGCAATGCAAGACGATACGCTAGAGTCCCTATCCTTTCTAGAATCTCAAAGGGACCTATGTACCTCGGACTCATCTTTCCCTTGTTGCCAAAGCGAGAAGTACCCCTCTTGGTGACACCTTCAGATAGACGTGCTGTGACGTCCCAGTAGCATCATGTACTAAGCGCAAGTGGAAATTATAAATATTATCATCTTACAGGACTTAAAAAAAAAAAAAACAATTCTTCAATTACTAGCCTATAGTGTTCACTTTTAAAGGTTAGCATGTATAACATGGATTATTTAAAATTTACGCTTTGTTTTACAAGGTTAACCTACAATAGTTCTATCAATTTATAAAAGACAATCCTATTAGGGTTATATATAATGATCACAAGAAGCTTCATTTCTAAACATGTCAAGATCGTTCGGGCTTACAAAAATTCAACCTGGACTTCTTACAAGTACCTTGCCCGTATACATCACATTTACAATTCAAAAGTAGGGCGCAAGTAAACATCCATGGATAAGGTTGGGGGTATCTACTCCACTACTCCCACACAAGCCCACGTTCTACAAAAGAAACAAAAGTCAGTCAGCTTCTACATGATCAAAGGCATCTAGGCGCTATCTGTCCTAGCTCCTACTCCATCATCACTAAAAGGAATAGGGCCAAACATTGCTCCATCGTGCTTGACAAACCATACGACAAACTTCATCGGGATCATCTCAGCTCTACCATCATCCATCCATAACATAGCCTCATATTTGGAGAAAGTCAGCTCAACATTAGAGTCATACACATCGGTAAGGGTAACTTCAATGTTCGATATCACTCCATAACGAGCTATTGGCGGCACATCCATACTATCAATCTGAAAAATATAAGGAATGAGCAAACACTATGCCCAATAAAGAAATGATAAGATTCTAACTTAGACAATCCATAGCCATCAAGTTTACAAGGGAATCATGACCAAACAGCTTAAGATGCTAATATAGAATTGTCACGAGTATAATCCAATGAATATTAATACACCATATGAGTAACCACTTGATATGTGACATACTAAATGCATCTATAAACATCAAATATACCTACCACCTTCTCAATCTCGATATCAAGATAAAATGC
Source organism: Eucalyptus tenuipes (assembly GCA_014182365.1). Lineage (NCBI taxonomy): Eukaryota > Viridiplantae > Streptophyta > Magnoliopsida > Myrtales > Myrtaceae > Eucalyptus > Eucalyptus tenuipes. The sequence continues at coordinate 18,783,904 of CM024539.1, read as the reverse complement.
AACAATGATGGATGAACTCACTCGCCAAGTAGAATTATGTTTAGTGTGCATATAATCCACCCTCGATCAGTTTACCCACCAGAACTCTGCCGGCCCGATCGAGTCACTTCCAAAAGTTACCTTATCTGGACTTCCATAATAAACCTATTATGGGCATCTCACTCCGAGGCATCCCAGTATCACACAACCAAGGTCCTCCCAAGATCACTCAGCATGGGGCATCTCACTCCGAGGCATCCCGGTATCACACAACCGAGGCATCCTTGATTACACACAAGGGCATCTCACTCCGAGGCATCTTGATAACACGGCACCGAGGCATCCAAGATCACACAGCATGGGCATCCCAACTTCTGAGGGGCATCACCGGTATCTCTGTACCGATGGGTTCATTCACTCATTTAAGCACACATTTCACGCCACCACACCTTTGATTAATGCATTGATCGTATGCAAAAAGAAAAAGACTTCAAAAGATAAAACTATACTTCTAACTCTCATGTACCTAGCACACGTTCGTGTCCGAATTATAAGATAAAACCCATTACGACATGTCCCATACCATGCCGAGTAGATATTTACCCCATAATTAAGCACTATGCACCGCACTCATTGCACACGCATGATACTATTTGTGCCTATACCTCAAATGATATAGGAGACTTACTTTTATACAACTAACATCTATTATGGGGTCACTAGACTCTATGTGGGTCATGCAAGACTAATGTATACGACGCACCAACTATTGCTTATTCTCGGGTCTAAACAGATTATTAACTATAATGAGCAGTTTTGTTCTCAAACACAGAAAGTATATCAATTCTTATCGAAATACGACGAAATTTTAATATGTCAAATTAGAGACATAGATCGACATTTTCCGTGAAGAAACCTAAGTCTATATCTCACTGTAGTAAGAGAGGTAATTGCTATAATCTTTACTAACATCCAGTAATGACGTCCGAATTTAATATTTACAAAGAAAATCATTTTACTAAACAAAACTTGTTCATTTATTCTCAAATTTTTATATGTTATTCCTAAGGATGTTTCCTAAAACTTTCATTAAGGATTTGAAGTTCAATTCTTACTAGATAATTACAGAAAATTCAAAGATTCATCAAAGGTCAAGCTGTTCTTTACGAAACGGTTTACTGATTTCAATTGGTATACTTCTATCTTCATGTTTTTATATCTATTTGGCTACAACTAGAGATTTAGCTTAATATAATAGATGTTCTCTTAAGTAAAATGATTCTATTCCTCTTCTTCATCTTTAGAAATTAAAGCGACACAATATAAACGACATTCTATCTATGTTCCTCTAAAACAGAAAACTTCTTATGCCTTTCTCTTCATTTCCAGCTCAATCAATCCGTTTGTTTTACTACAAATTCATCATGTAGCATTTCGACACACTTACACAACGTCTAGGAGTAGTCTTAATACGTTTTCACTCACCTAGAATCCTTTACAACTCGGTACAAAGCACGTACTCGCATCTCGGCTCATATAACTCAACATGCATCACCTTTTCTTCACTCGGCACACACCATTACACGTTACTCAACAATCACAGCTCACTCACACTTAGATTTCGAGACATGCAAGACTCCAATGCAACATGCAATGACTTATAGCCTCAATCTAGAACTCATCTAACTCAATCCATCACAAAACAGCAACTTCACATCTAATCCTCCACCATTCGGCTAGATCCACAAGTTCCTTGACAAAAACAATGGATAACTTCTAGTTTAGAAACTTATCTTTCCTTACCTTAGTTCAGCTACTAGATAACTCAAAGATTCTTCAAAAATCAACACCAAAACTCGCATGCAAGAAGGAAAAGTTTTGCTGGTTTGTTGCTGGTTCTTTACTGCTCGACCGAGAGAGTGAGAGAAGAAGAAGATGAAGATGGGTTTTCAGTTTTGAAGAGAGAGAGAGGGTTTCGAAATTTAAGAGGGGAATAGATCTACAAAGCTAATCCCTAGGCTAGGCTAATCATTAGATTTGCTAATGATTATGTCTCTTGAGTTTGCTTGTTTTCGGTTTGTGGGAATCGAAACCGTGGGTGATGCGAAACAAAGAGAAATGAGAGAGAGAGATGTCGTGGCCTCCAAGCATGATCTCTTTCGCCATTTGTCACTCAAAATCAATTAGTCTCTAATCCGTGTTGTTAGTCGGTTCATTAATTTCTAATGTTCTTCACTTAATTCCCTTTCGATTCCATTAGATTTCAATTCTATCATAATCATATAAAGTTATGAAATTATATGACATATTAACTATTTAGTGTTTGTCTATAGAGAATTCATCACAAGAAATGCTAAAGTTAAAAATTGATATTAGCATTTACAATCACTAATTAAATTATCGTAACTATAATCTATAAACTAAATCGAAAATAAAAACACTCGGGCCTAAATATCCATCTCTGGCCCAACAGGCTCAATCTATAACATTCCGGCCCACTAAACTATTCTAACAGATCCAAGCCTTGGCCCGCTCTAAGCTAAGTCCAAGTCCATAATCTCTCATTCGGCTTATCAAGCCCAATCCGTGTGGCCCACTTACTTCTCAAGCCCACACATTCCTCCGGTCCATTGGGTTCACTTTCTGGCCCAATCTGAATTAATCTAAGTTCCTAATGATCTAATTATACTAATGAAGGTCGGTGAAATTTGGCACGTGCTCACCAACTTGAAATTTCAAAGGCCTTTGACGCTTATCGGACGGCTCTGAGCGGTCTTTAATCTGTCTTTGATAATTGCAACCGCATCCACTGACTGCTGGGATAACTCAGGGCCTGTGATTTTTCGTTCTCTAACCTCATCCCAACACACTAGCGTTCTGCATGCTCTGCCATACAACGCTTCGAAAGGTGCCATCTGAATGCTCTGTTGGTCACTATCGTTGTAGGCGAACTCGATGAGATGAATCTGTTCCTCCCAGCTTCCTTTGAAATCTAGCACACATGCTCTCAACATGTCCTTGAGAGTCTGAATCGTCCTTTCAGACTGACCATCCGTCTGAGGATGATAGGCCGTACTGCACTGTAGCTTCGTTCCTAAGACAGCTATGAACCTTGGGTCTTGGTCTGATGTAATCATCACTGGCACTCCATGCGGACGAACTATCGATGAACATACAACTCTACATACCTGTCCAAATCGAGGTCTTTCCGTATAGCGATGAACTGAGCCGACTTTGTCTGTGTGTCGACCACTACCCAAATGGATTCTTTACCCCTTTGACTCTTTGGTAAGCTTGTCACAAAGTCCATGGTGATGTGCTCTCATTTTCACTCGAGAATCTCGAGAGGTTACATAAGTCCTCCCGGCTTATAATGTTGTGCCTTCACTTACTGACACGTCAAACACTTGGCAACATGCTTGGCGATATCTGCCTTCATATTGAACCACCAATAGTGTTGACGCAGATTCTGGTACATCTTCGTTCTGCCAGGATGAATGTTGTAACTGCTACAATGAGCTTCTGATAAAATCTCCTCCTTAAGCTCTGCATCGTCAGGTACACACAATCGTCCTCGGAACCTTAGTGTTCCGTCTTCAAAAATCTAAAAGTTAGCCTTCCTCTTTTCAGTATCCTCTTGTAGGATTTTCTGAATCTCTAGGTCGATCAACTGAAGCGCCTTGATTCTGATCTGTAATTCCAGCTCAATTCTGAGGGTGGCTATGAGTCTTGAAAGGTGGGCTACCTCAAACTTGAAAATCGAATCTCGAGCTCCCTCGGGTAAAATCCATTCCTTAATCATCAGATGTGCAACTGAAGACGTTCGACTTAGCACATCTACAACCTTATTCGCCTTTCCAGAGTGATACTAGATATCACAATCATAGTCCTTCAGAAGTTCCATCCAGCGACGCTGTCTCATATTGAACTCCTTTTGAGAGAATAGGTATTTGAGACTTTGATGGTATGTGAAAATCTGAAATCTTTCTCCGCACAAGTAATGTCTCCAAATATTCAGAGCGAAAATGATTGCTGCGAGTTCTAGGTCATGTGTCGGATAATTCAGCTTGTGAGGTCTCAACTAACGGGACGCGTATGCAACAACCCTACCATCTTGCAACAACACGCAACCCAGTCTTCTAAACAACGCATCACTATAGATCTTGTATCCTCCAAGACCATATGGTATTGTCAACACAGGTGTGGTAGTCAACTTCTGCTTAAGCTCTTGGAAACTGCACTCACACTTATATGTCCATACAAACTTCTCTTCCTTCTTCAATAGTCGAGTTAACAGCGACACTAATGCTGAAAATCCTTCCACGAACCTTCTGTAGTAACCTGCCAAACCCAAAAAGCTTCTGATCTCTATCACTGTATTTGGTCTTGGCCAGTTGATAACTACTTCGATCTTAGACGGGTCCATGGAGATTCCTTCACCTGAAATAACGTTACCTAGGAGCGCAACACGAGTCAACCAAAACTCGCACTTGCTAAACTTAGCGTACAACCCATGATTCCTTAGGGTCTGAAGTACCATCCTCAAATGTCTTTTGTGCTCCTCTGCATTTCTCGAATACACCAGGATGATTTTCTCGAATACACCAGGATATCATCGATGAACACGATCACAAACTGATCTAGATACTCTTTGAACACTCGGTTCATCAAATCCATGAAAGCAGCTGGGGCGTTCGTCAAACCAAACAGCATTATAGTGAACTCATAATGGCCGTATCGAGTACGAAATGCTGACTTCGGTATGTCCTCCTTTCTGATCCTCAGCCGATGATACCCTATCCTCAAGTTGATTTTCGAAAATATCGACACTCATTGCAGCTTGTCAAATAAGTCGTCGATCCTCGAGAGTGGATACTTGTTCTCGATAGTCACCTGATTGAGTTGACGATAGTCGATGCACAGACGCAACGAACCATCTTTTTTCTTAACGAACACAATTGGTGCTCCCCAAGGTGGTGCACTGGGACGTATAAATCCCTTATCCAACAATTTCTGCATCTGCACCTTCAGTTCTTTCAACTTAGACAGCACCATCCGGTAAGGAGCCTTAGAGATTGGCTTTGTCCCGTGTTCTAACTCGATCACGAACTCTATCTCTCTCTCTCTGGTGGCAGGCCCGGCAATTCTTTCGGAAACACATTTGGAAATTCTTGTACCACTGCGATATCTTTAATCTTCAGCTCCTCAACTCTCGTATCCACGGCAGTTGCCAAGTAACCTTGGCAACCCCCATCTAACAAACGGGTTGCCTCAAGCGACGAGATTAAGGAAATCGAGGGTTCTCCTCGACTCCTAGTAAACTCGAAACTTTCATCCAATAACAGGTTAAACTAATCGCTTTACGATAGCAGTCCATCTTAGCTCGTTGCTTGGTGAGCCAGTTCATGCAATTATCACATCGAAATGATACATGGCTAGAACTATCAAATCTATCCTGCCTTTTTGCTCACCAATCACTAACTTGCAACCAGGACAATCCACTGTAGTTAACACCTTATCCTTTAATGGTATAGATATGCTAACCACTGACTCCAACAACTTAGGAATCAATTCTACTAGCTTAACAAACTGCTAATCCATAAACGAATGAGTTGCACCAGGATCAAATAAAGAATAAGCAACATGGTCATTGAACGAAACCATACCTGTAATCACATCGGACAATTCCTTAGCCTGTCCTCTCGTGATAGCATACGTCCTTCTTTGAGCTTAAGGTCTGTTCAGTCCACCTTGTGGAGCAATCTGCGGCGTGAACCCTCTATTTTGACCCATCAGTGGCGGTAACTGTTGTAGTCCCCTCGGCTTTCTTGGACAGTCTCTGGCCAGGTGACCCTATTGGCCACACTCGAAGCAAGCACCCTTTTTTAAATGGCATGGGGCTGAACCATGTCTCCTTCCACAAAAGCGACATGTGCCATTCTGACTCGGCGCTGACTTTCCAACTCCACCCTTCCTGCTAGGCAGGACATGATACCTTCCTCTAGTCACGGGCTTCTTCCCAAACCGGTTCCCATCTCTATTTAAACTGAACCTTGACCTAGATGAGGCGGCTTGCTCACTTAAACTTCTCTCTATCAACCGGGTCTGACCATAAACCTCATTGTAATCCTTGAGAGCAAGCAACACCAGCTGGTTCTTTAGCTCTAGTCGGAGGCCATTCCTAAACCTCCGAGCCTTGTCTTCTAGATCTTCCACCACTCTTTGAGCATACTAAGACAGCTTAGCAAACTTAGCTTCATATTGATCCACGGCTAGCATACCTTAACGGAGGCACTGGAATTCCTCCATCTTCTGCTCTCGTGCGCTACCAGAAAAGTACTTGCTATTAAAGGCTCTGAGGAAGGCGTTCCACACTGGAACCTCACCTTTTAGGAATACTGTGCCTCTGGTGGCCCTCCACCAAGTATTCGTGTTACCCCACAGTTGGTATACCGCCAGGACAACTTTCTCGCCTTAGTGCACATTAAAAGTGCAAAGGCTTTCTCCAAGTCTTGGATCCAGAGCAATGCAGTCTCGGGATCTCCTGCGCTAGTTAACCTCGACGGGTTCGACTTCAAGAACTACTCCACGAGCTTGTGAAGAGGCCTCTCTCTCTCCCCAACCACGATCCCAGGTGGAACTTCAAAAGGCGCGGCTGCGGCTGTGCAACAACGGTAGCAATAGCAGCGGCTATAGCGGCAGTGGTAATGGCGACGGCTTGGTTCTAGGCCTACTGCCCCATCAGATTTCCAAGCGTCTCAAGCGCTTGCATGATCCTGTCAATCCTTGGATCACTAGGGGTTGTTACCCCAACACCAACTGGAGGCGGTGCTACTCCACTTGCACTGGCCTCAGCCTGCACTCTTCCACAATCACCTCGGGTATCGACCCTTGTTGGCGTCCTACCCCGAGTAGCAAGTCCAATGGGTTTCTTCCTAGGAGTCCTCTGCTCTTGATCACTCATCTTGTAGACTTTCTACTGGACCTACTTCCAATTCCACACAGAATTAGAAGTTGAGCGATCCCTACAAAACAATCTACCAAATAGCTATCATTAACATGCATTAGCAAAAAATGAAGGCATTCTACTAACTATCCTATAAACCATGGCACCTTATCACTCCAACTATCGACCAGCTCTGATACCACTAAATGGCGGGGATGTCACGCCCTGAACCTTGAGCTTGTGCCCATCCCTCGGTGGTCGATAAAATTGCGATGTCCTAAGACACGTCGCCGACTGTTTCATTTTAATACATATGCGGAAGCGAACGATTACCCCTGACAACAACCAACACGGGATAAAAAAGCAAGAAACATAATCACAACCAAAACGCTTTTATAAACACCCCAGTTTATATACACACTAGATTATAGCCAAGAGTCTACAAAAGACCGGCTCTCAAAAGAACCTGTCATAAGACCTACTAGTCTGACACATTCGCCGATCTTTTGGTCTCCACAGCACCATCAGGAGGGTCAGTTGCACTCTCACCTAGAGCAGCATTGTCTACCACAAAGGGGATCTCAAAACCCTAGAGTGGACCCACCCTAAATCCACTGGGTCTGTAGCGAAACTATGCTCTGAATTGATGTGGTACCCTTTGAGGTAGGCTCCAATCGACCTAGACGGTGGTCACCATAAGTTCATAGACCCAGTGACTTACGGGATCAGGGTAGTTAAAAACCCGCTTGGTAACCCTCATGGGCCGACCAAAACATTCTGGTGGAACCGCCATTTAAGGACCTGAAAAGATTGAGTCCACAACTAGATGAGACAATGTCTCCGTAAGTTCACCCCCTAAACTTCGACTATGAAGGAAATACACCTAGAGACAGCTATACACACAAGTCAGAAGACTTACCTTGCCTTAGTTCCCTCCTACACGTCAATATAATTCATATACTCAATCAATTCAATTCAATTCAATCCATCGATCAATCGATCAATCGATCCATCCATTCAATCAATTCAAATCGATACAATCGATATGATCAATACCATCTATCAATTCAATTATTGCTGCACAAGCATGAACTATTGACACACATCGGTCCATTAGCATAGCCAGGGATTACTACTCACACAAGCTGATACAAATCATTACTCTCACAAGCTGACAGATGATTGCTCACACAAGCAGACAGATCATTGCTCACACAAGTTGATAGATCAATGCTCTCACAAGCTGACATACGACATTGCTCACACAAGCTGACGGATCAATGCTCTCACAAGCCGACGTACGATATTGCCCACACAAGCTGACAGATCATTGCTCACACAAGCTGACGATTTATTGCTCGCACAAGCTGATGATTTATTGCGCACACAAGCTGACGATTCATTGCTCACACAATCCGACGATTCATTGCTCACACAATCCGACGATTCATTGCTCACGTAAGCTGATGATTTATTGCTCACACAGGCTGACGATTCAATAATGCTTTCACAAGCTGACAGATCAATGTGAACCATAAAAATTGATATTCACACTTTTAAAATCCCATGATTCGATCTGATCCTCAAAACAATTTTCGGTGTCTAAACCTGACACCCAGGATTTTTCCAATCAAATATCAAAATTCCACAATTTTGGAATAAATACCCAAAATCACAATTACCACCACTCAATTTGCACAATTTAGCATTCAATTGCATAAACTAAGCACACCATTGCAATCAGCATGAGATTCCAGTCACCGACTATCCTAGTATAATTTTCGAAAAATAATAAAAAATTAAATAAATACCAAAAAAATTAAATAAATGCAATTAATTACCAAAAATAGCAACCTAGGCCGGAAATGCTTAATTAACCACCTAAACAGGCCTAGAATATTTCCGAACCTATCTACATAAATAGCACAACTTATCTAGCCCTTAATTAATATAATCTAACCACCTAACATGCACAATTGAATAATTAAATCACTAATCCATTCTAACTAACCACCTAAACCCTAATTAACCTAAACTAATCACCTCTTAAGTATCATTAACTCCCTAGGAAGAGATTAGCAAGTAAACTCACCGGTTTTGCGATCCGGTGAGTCCACGACGACGGCGACGCGGTGACGGGCGACAAACAACCTTGCGGCGACACCAAACGGAGATCGGACGGGCCTAAAAACATGCTACGAAGCCTCACGGCCCTTGCTAGAACTTTGGTTTCTGATCTTGGCTACACGAACAGGTTGAAGAGGTTGTTTGCACGGGGAAAGGAGCACGGCGGAACGACGAGCTGCAGTAGCGAACCAGGCGGGCGACGGATGGCTACACGACGACGTACGGTGGCTGGCACGGATGGATGGAGGCCAGGCTTCGTCGAACAGGGCCGTCAGATGGCTAGGAACGCCCGGAGCAGCGCGTGAGCAAGCGGACAACGTACGGGCTCCGGCGGGCGGTAGAGGGCTCGGACAAGCGTGCAACATGCAAGGGAGGGGTTGGCTGGTTTCTCTAGTTCTCTCAAGCTTCCAAGCACACTCAACAATGGATAAAGTGGGCCAAATTGAGAAGAAGAAGCTACAGAAGAGAGGGAGACCCGAAATGGCTTCCAAGCCTTCAACACTTGTTCAATTCACTCATCACACATGCCCCCCCTTCTGCCTTCATCCTTAGCCACTTGCACACCCAAGGCTTCCCCAACAAGCCATTGAAATGGTCCAAAATGTTGCTCCCCTCCAAGGGTACGAATTTGGGACATTTGCTCTTCATTTTCATTCAATTCTTCTTCAAATCAATCCAATTGAATCCCAAAAAATTCAGCCAAGGTGCCCACATCACAATCTACATTTTTCCTTGCCCAAAGGTCTCACTTTAATCCCAAAAATGCGATAGAAAATGGTCCTCTGATTTTCCCGATAAAAAACGGCCCTACTTTGAATTTCCGCCAAAAATCCCGGTTTGCAAAAAAATTTTGGAGGATGAGCCGATGTTCCTAAAATAAATCGTGACATGATAGAACTTTCAATTTCTGAAATCGGGTTTAAATTCGCGGTTAATTTCAATCTGGCACGATTTTAGCGTGACCTAACCTACCGGGTAGCTTTTAGGAATTTCTAGTGCAATTGACCCGTGGTCAATTATTTTCGAGCCACATCGTACATATTCGACACATTGGCGACTCTCGGTTGTCATGAAAATCTCGAGGTTTCAAATACGGGCACGGGGTAGCAAAACGACAGAAAAATCGGTCTAGTACCGATCGACGAGAATTTTACAATTAGGTTGACCCACATTAGATCACATGGCTCAGTCGAAACGACCTATCTCTAGTCTCTAATTGATTTTTAACAGTGCCGTAATGACCCTTGTAGACTAGCATGGTCGAGCAGTCAATTTCTGGTCGAATTCTCAAATCTATTGCATTAAAATCCTTTCACGGCTTCTCTAATAGACTAGTTATCTCGTGAGTGATCTCAGAGAATATAACTATAGGCGCATCAATGAAAAGCCCGACTCATTCAATTCAAAGAAGAATTGGAAAATCAGGATGTCACAGAATAAGTAATTTGGGAAGCTTCGGACTTTGGAATTCTTTTTTCACGCACACCTTCGATTGACTTGAAAAACCCCTTAAATACTCATCTATGCCTTTTCAACCGTTGGCACTTTCCAGAGGAATTCTTCCAATCATCACGTAGGATAGAATCAATCAAGGATATCTCGAGCCGTTTGAAGATTGTGATGAAAGCCCGATAATCTTAGTCGCCTATACTATGATAGCCCGAATTTCTGATTCTGTTTTCAATTGAATGAGTTGGTTGTTCATCAACGGGCCTATAGTTCTTTTCTATGAGCTATTCACTCACGAGATTACTAGTCTATCTAGTGAAGCCGTTAAGGCATTTTAACGCACTAGACTTGAGAGTTCAACCAGAAATCAACTACTCAACCGTGCTAATTTGCAATGGTCAATACGACACTATCTAAATCGATCAGAGATAACGGATAGATCAATTTGACTGAGATATGTGATTAAAGTGTGGCTGATTCCACCTAATTGCAAAATTATCATCGAACGGCACTAGACTGATTTTTCTGTCATTTCTGTACCCTATGCCCATATTTGAAACCTTGAGATTTTCACAACAATCGAGATTCGCCAATGAGTCGAAGATACATAATATGGCTCGAAAATAATCGACCACATGTCAATTGCACTAAAAATTTCTAAAAGCTACCTGGTAAATTAGGTCATGCTAAAATCGCGCTTGGTTGAAATTAACCACGAATTTAAACCTGACTTCAGAAATTGAATGTTCTATCATGTCATGATTCATTTTAGGAACGTCGAATCATCCTCCGAAGATTTTTCTACGAACCCGAGATTTCGGCGAAAAATCAAAGTTGGGTTATTTTGGACTGGGAAAATTAGAGGGCCGTTTTCTGTTACACTTTTGGCTGTCAACTTGGACTAATTGATGAGGAAACACATTGAGATGGATGAGGGCATCACTGTTGATTTTATAGAGGTCAATTGAGCTCAAATTAGAGAAGATTGGAAGTGGAATTTGAGGGCAAGAGCTCAAAATTCGTAGGTCCATGTGCAGTGCAACATTTGGGGCCTCAATTCAGGCTTGTTGAGGAAGATTGAAGGGAAAATGGCTGTTATGGATGAGGCTTGGGTGGTGGGGGCATGTGATGAGTGAAAAGGATACATTTGTGGACTTTAGAGGCATTTTTGGGTCCCGCCCATCAGCAGCTCCTCTCTTCTTCTTCCCTTGGCTGCTTTCCCCATTGTTGTTGTGCTCTGGAGCTCAAGAAAAACCAGAGAACCAGCCAGCAAGCCAGCAGCCACCATCGCATGCCCGACGAAGCCGCCCGAGCAGCCGCATGCTTGCCGGAGCCATCGCGCCGTTCGCTTACCCTTGCTTGCGTCCGCTCGTCTCAGCACACCTGTCTGACAAAGCTAGGCCTCCATTCGTTTGTGCCAACTGCCGTACATCGCTGTCCAGCCATCCTCGCCCCCACCGTCAGCTGCTGCAGCCCGCCGTCCCGCCATGTCCCTCTCTCATGTCATTTCAGCCCAAGCCGAGCCTCAGTCCAACCTTTCTCGGCCCAAGGTAGAACTGAACACCCATAGTGGGCTAGGGGTTCGTGAGGCTTTTCCGAGCCCATCCGGACCTCGCTTGGTGTCGCCGCAAGCTTGTTTCTCGCTTGCCTTCGTGTCATCGTCGCTGTGGACTCACCGGCCCACTAAACCGGTGATTTTACTCACTAAACCTTACTGAGGAGGTTAATTATACTTAAGGGTTGATTAGCTTAGCCTAAGATAAGATTATGTGGTCAGTTAGTTTAGATTAGCAATTTAATTGCTTAATTATGCATGTTAGGTGGTTAGAATAGATTGATTAGGGACTAAATAGATTGTACTATTTATCTAAATAGGTGCATTATTTTTCTAGGCCCATTTAGGTGGTTAGATTAGGGCGCGCATGACAAAATTTCTATTTCTCGATTTCTCTATTTCTCTGTTCCTCGGAACAGGTTTGGAACAGAAATCTGTTTGGTAACGCAATTTGATCTCTCTATTTCTAAAACAGATTTCTATTCCAGAAATAGAGAAATCGAAGAAATCAAAAGCTGAAATTTTTAACTTCTCAATTTATAAAATAGAAATCAGAAGCTAAAATCAAACCGTATAAAATAACCTTGCGCTTTTTTCCTAACTTAATTCACTCATAACCACAACTTCACAAATTATTGCTAATTTTTTTTCTTATTTTGCTCGTGTTTTTTTTCATTTTTTTTCAATTTTTTTTTGATAACTTCCTCTTTAGGATGAAAGGAAATCGAATGGGTCCACAATTTTCAAAAACGTCCAAAGTTCTTAAATGCTTACTTAAAAAAAATGGGGCTCTTTCCTCCTAGAAAGGGCACGCGCATGGCCAATAAAATGGCAAGAAATAATAATATGCCGGAAATTCCATGAAATTGTATTGTATTATTTCGACTATTATTTTGTATGTGAGAATTTCCTATGTTGTTATATAATCAATTTCTATTCCTATAAATAGAAATTTTATTCTGTTATCAAACGGATTTCTGTTCCAGAAATAGAAATTTTGAGTCGTTATCAAACGGGTTTCTCTGCTCAGAAATTTGTCCGGGGAATAGAAATTGAGAAATCAATTTCTTATCAGAAATCAATTTCTAGAATAGAAATTTTGTCATGTGCGCCCTTAACATTTCCAGCCTATGTTATCATTTATTGGATTTAATTTGCATTATTTAATTATTTTGTAATTTATTTAATTATCTAATATTTTTCGAAATTATACCGGGATAGCCGATGACCGGAATTTCGTACTGGTTGCCGTGGTATGCTTAATTTATGCAATTGAGTGCAATTGAATGGTGATTTTGATTTTTGAGTTATTATTTCAAAATTGTAAAATTTTGGTATTTAATTAGAAAATACCTGGTGTCGGATTTTGACAACGAAAATGGTTTTAAATACTATATCCAATAGTGGGATTTTAAAAAGGAAGAATATCAATTTTTAAGGTTCGATCTGACCGTGTACCCACACACGATTATTTTCACCGAGTGTTTTTAATACGAAGAAAATAGACCAAGGTCGTTATCTTAATTGAGTCATGTGAGTGCAAAGCACATTGTCCTTAGCTAGAATTGAATGATTGTGTGCTGGTTAAGAGAACCCGTCCTTGATGTGCATCGGGTGGACGTTGCCCCTATATGAGATGCCCTTGGACAACGGATGCCGGTCGTAGTAGATTCTAGATTGATACTCCATTTGAGATTGCCATCTAGTATAGACGTTGCCGTGCTCAATGGAGTGAGACAACGCCTAGCTACCCTAAAAGACCACTGAACATCGAGTAGGCCGTGCTTTGTTGGCTGTAATCAATTGGAACGTGTGATTGATTGAGATAGACGCGCCGGATTATGGGACAAAATTGCGTGGCACGGTATGGGACGTGTCATAACGATTTGGCCCTATAATCGGGACCCCTGTGATTGATTGAAATTGATTGAGACGTTCCAATTGATAAGTGCATCTATTATATGCATTGTGCGTATGAACTGTGCTAACGTGCAGGGAGGAACTAAGGCGAGGTGAGTCTCTATGGTTGTGTGGTTAAGCCGTCCCTAGGCGTATTTCCTTCCTAATAGGGGTTCAGGGGGTGAATTTGCTGAGACGTTGTCTCACCCCGTTGTGGGCTTAACTTTTCAAGTCCTTAGATGGCGACCCCGCCGGTTCATTTTAGTCAGCCTCGAAGGGTTTCTGAGCTGACTACTAACTTCCCTGTTCTCGGAAGTCACTAAGTCTATGAACTCGTGGTGACCATCATCTGGGTCGATAAGGGCCTCCCTTAGAGGGTACCTCATCGATTTAAGGCGTGGTTTCACCACGGGCTCAATGGATACAGAGTGGTCCCCTATAGGGTTTTGAAATCCCCGCTGTGGTAGTTGACGCCTCTTTTGGCGAGGGTACAATTGGCCCTCCTAACAATGCTGTGGTGGACCCGACGCCCCCAGAGCTTGTGGAGTTTGAAGGATTGGTGAACATGTCCGACTAGTGGGTCATAGAACAATTTCCTTTTTGAGGGCCGATCTTTCTCGTAGACAGACTAGTTTTGCATATAAACCTAGTTTGTTTTATAGAAGCATGTTTTGGTTGTGAAATTGTTATCCTGCTTTTTTATCCTATGATGTTTGCTATCAAGGGTTTGTTTATTCACTTCCACATGTGCAATAAAATGAATGGGTCGGTGACGCGTCCAGGGACGTCACAATTTCATCGACCACTGGGGGATGTGCGTGCGCTTGGAGCTTCGGGGTGTGACATCCCCGCCCGGAGTTGTATCAGAGATGGTCAGTAGTTGGAGTGATAAGATGCGAGGGTTCATGGGATAGTTAGTAGGATTGGCCGTTTTCTTATGCTGATGCATGTGACTGATAGCTGTTTACTAAATTGTTTGGTGGTGATCGCCCAGCTTCTAATTTTGTGTGGAATTGGAAAGTAGGTTTCTATAAAGAACTTGCATAATGAGTGATCAGGAGCAGAGGACTCCTAGGAAGAGGACTATTGGACCAGTGACTCGGGGTAGGACACCGACCAGGGTCGATACCTGAGGTGGTCGAGGTAGAGCATCGGCTCAAGCCAATGCAAGTGGGGTAGTACCGCCTCCAATTGGTGCTGGTATAGCAACACCTGGTGATTTGAGAATTGACGAGATCATGTCGGCGCTAGAGACCCTGGGTAATCTAATGGGGCAGCGGGCCCAGAAATAAGCCGCCGCCGCTACAGCCGCTACCACTGCCACTACTACTGCTGCCGTCGCTGCTGCTACTAATGCCACTTCCGCAGCTGCACCTGCTGAGGTTCCACCTGGGAACGTGGTTGCTGTGAGGCCCCTGCACGAGTTGGTGGAACAATTTTTGAAGCTGAACTCACCGAGGTTCATGGGTGCAGGAGATCCCGAGGCTGCAACCCCTCTGGATACAAGACTTGGAGAAGGCTTTTGCATTGCTGATATGCACCAAGGTAGAAAAAGTTGTCAGTGCAGTATACCAGTTGCAGGGAAACGTAAGTACTTGGTGGAAAGCCACCAGAGGGAGTGTGACCGCATAAGGAGAGATTCCAGTGTGGAACGCCTTTCTCAGAGCCTTTAATGGCAAGTACTTTTCCAACAGCGCCCGAGAGCAGAAGATGGAGTGCCTCCGTCAAGGGATGATGACAGTGGACCATCATGAGGATAAATTAGCAGAGCTGTCACAGTATACACCTAGACTGGTAGAAGATCCTGAAGATAAAAAATGGAGGTTCTGAATCGGCCTCCGACCGGAGTTGAAGAATCCGCTAGTACCCTTCGACCTAAAAGACTACAACAAGCTATAAGGTAGGGCCTAGTTGATAGAGAGGAATCTGAACGAACAAGCTGCTGCATCTGGGTCGCAGTTTGGTTCAAACAGGGATGGAAATAAGTTTGGGAATAAACCTATGACAGGAGGAACGTACCTTATTTTGCCCAATAGGAAGGGTGCGATAGGTAAGTCAATGCCGAGCCGGATGAGCGTGTGTCGCTTTTGCGGAAGATGACACGGATCAGCCTCATGTCATTCTAGGCTTGGTGCTTGTTTTAAGTGTGGCCAACAAGGTCACATGGCCAGGAATTTTCCCAGAAGACAAACGGGACCGCAGTTGCTGCCATCGCCTCAGAGTGCACAGTAGGGTGGACAGAACAGGCCCCTAGTTCAAGGAAGGGTATACGCTATCACCAGAGGACAGGCAAAGGACTCCCTTGATGTGATCACAGGTACTGTTTCTGATGTGAATCATTGTGGAAAGATCGTTCTACGAAGGCCCGGATGGTGCGAATTGCGAACCTCGACCTCTAATCAAACCTGTGATTGGCAACCTCGGTATGAACGTGACCTATTGACGAACGCGTGTCAACCAACCAACGTTATAGATGCCAGGAGCGAAAGAATTCGCTCTCTCGCTCGATAAGTCGAATCGACCGCCACAAGAGAATCTTGATAAGGTCAAGTCCTCAAAAGAGCAGTAAAAGAAAACCTCTCACTTCTTTTCCTCCAAAAATAAAATATGTCTCTATCTCCCAAAGAAATTCAGTCAGTCTTATATATAGGCCTTCTAGCCGCCACACAAACCCTAAAACCAACCCTAGAAATATAATGCGTCATATTCTAGAATATTCCTAAACAAGAAGATATATATATAATCTATCTATATATATTTGACTTGGTCAAATATTTGGTGTCCATATAATCAAATTGCGCCAAGATTTTCAAGATTCTTCAAGATTTGATCCAAGGTTATCTCCACACCGAAGATCACCAACCATGACGCCAACAGCTTGCCTGAATTGCTTGGCCCGCGCTTGAGTAATCGAACCAGCGAGAATAGACAATGGGTCTCTAGCACCTCCTCCTCGATATGGCTCGATGTCCACATCATTCCCTCCCCCGTGCAAAGGATTTGCCCTCAAATCATCACTGGCATCGAAAAGAGTCAAGTCAGAAACATTAAATGTGGCGCTAACGTCATATTTACCTGGAAGATCAAGCTTATAGGCGTTATTGTTAACTCTTTCCAAAACCATGAATTGTCCATCCCCTCACGGTAATAACTTAGAATGTCGCTGGTCAGGAAATCGCTCCTTGCGCATATAAACCCAAACCCAATCGCCGGGTTCAAACACCACTTCCTTGCGCCCTTTGTTGGCTTGCCTTGCATATTGCTCAGTCTTGCGCTCAATATTTGCGTGCATCTTCTCATGCAACGCCTTGACAAATTAAGCTTTCTTTGCTCCATCTAAATCCACACACTCATCAACAGGTAAAGGGGTTAAATCCAACGGAGTTAACAAATTAAAACCATAGACAACCTCAAATGGTGTAAATTTAGTAGCAGAATGCATGCTCCTATTATATGCAAATTCAACATGTGGCAGACAATCTTCCCAAGATTTTATGTTCTTTTTAATAATAGCATGTAACAATTCTCCTAAAGTTCTATTAACTACCTTGGTTTGACCATTGGTCTGTGGATGACAAGTAGTAGAAAATAACAACCGTGTTCCTAGTTTTTTCCACAATGTTTTCCAAAAGTAGCTAAGAAATTTAGAATCTCGATCTGAAACAATCGATCTAGGCATGCCATGCAAAGGTACAACCTCCCTAAAGAACAAATCAGCAACATGAGATGCATCATCAGTTTTATGACAAGGTATAAAATGAGCCATCTTTGAAAATCGATCAACAACCACATAAATAGAATCTCTACCATACTTAGACCTAGGCAATCCTAACACAAAATCCATAGAAATATCAGTCCAAGGATGCGTTGGAATAGGTAATGGTGTATACAAGCCATGCGGTTTAGTTGTAGACTTCGATTGCTTACAAGCAATGCATCTCTCACAGACACGTGTGACATCTCTCTTCATATGTGGCCAATAAAAATGTTCATGCAGTACTTCATAAGTCTTATTAATACCAAAATGCCCCATCAAACCACCACTATAACAATTGACGCAAAGAACACTTAGGCAAACATAGTTTGCTTTCACGGAAAAGATAACCTTCATGCATATAGAATTTATCAAATGCAGCATGCTCACATGCTTCAAACACTCTCCCAAAGTCATCATCATCAGTATATAAGTCCTTGATATGCTCAAAACCTAAACACTTTGTTCTAAAGTAGTTAGAATCGCATACCTTCGAGAAAGTGCATCGGCTACCACATTCTCCTTACCTTTCTTGTACTTGATCACATATGGAAAAGTCTCGATAAACTCCATCCATTTGGCATGTCTTTTATTCAACTTTTGCTGCCCTTTCAAGTACTTCAAGGTCTCGTGGTCGGTGTGGATCACAAACTCCTTTGGCCATAAATAATGTTGCCAAGTCTCCAAAGCTCGCACTAAAGCATACTTCTCCTTATCATAGGTAGGATAATTCAATGTTGCTCCACTCAATTTCTCGCTGAAATAGGTTATGGGACGCCTTCCTTGCATCAACACGGCTCCAATTCCTGTACCAGAAGCATCACACTCTATTTCAAAAGTAGCATTGAAATTCGGCAAAGATAACAAAGGAGCATTAGTCAACTTATCTTTTAGCAGATTAAATGCTTTCTCTTGCTCTTCTCCCCACGTGAAACCCACGTGCTTCTTGATAACCTTAGTTAAAGGTGCGGCAATGGTGCTGAAATTTCTCACAAATCGCCAATAAAAACTCGCCAATCCATGAAAGCTACGCACGTCTCTAATGGTCTTAGGCGTTGGCCATTCACGGATTGCTTTGACCTTTTCTTCATCAACCTGTATACCATCAGCACTAACAACAAATCCTAGAAATACTAATTTGTTGGTAACAAAAGAGCACTTCTTTAGATTAGCGTATAATTGCTCGGCCCTTAAAACCTGCAAGACAGCTCGCACATGCTCAATATGGTCGTAAGAACTTTGGCTATAAATCAAGATGTCATCAAAATAGACAACCACAAATCGACCAATAAAAGCACGCAAAACATGATTCATAAGTCGCATAAACGTGCTCGGTGTATTAGTTAATCCAAATGGCATGACTAACCACTCATATAATCCATACTTGGTCTTAAATGCAGTTTTCCATTCATCACCTTCTTTCATCCTAATTTGATGATAGCCACTTTTCAAATCGATCTTAGTGAAAACGCAAGAACCATGCAATTCATCCAACATGTCATCTAACCTAGGAATAGGATGTCGATACTTTACCGTAATGTTATTGATTGCTCGGCAATCGACACATATTCGCCATGTTCCATCCTTCTTTGGCACCAACAAAACAGGGACGGCGCACGGGCTAAGACTCTCTCACATACCCCCATTCCAATAGTTTGCTAACTTGCCGCTGAAGTTCCTTTGTCTCCTCAGGGTTGCTTCGATATGCGGGTCGGTTAGGTAATGGTGCACCAGGAATCAAGTCAATTTGATGTTCTGAATCGGTGGTATCCCTCCAGGAAGTTCATCAGGAAAGACATCTTTAAATTCTTGTAATAAAGACACAATAGGACTAGGCAAACTTGGGTCAAGATTGTTAGTAGAAAACAAAACCTCCTTGTACAAAAGTACAAGCATCGGTCGGTCTAGAACTAAAGATCTCCTCACCTCACTCGATTTTGCATAAACATTCTTTTGCCTATTTTCTTTCCTTTCTTCTTTTCCCTCGGTTTTTACCTCAATCCTTCTCTCGGCCTCTCCTTTTCCTTGCGTCTCAGACGCACCACGCAAGCCCTCGGATTTCTCACCTTTTCTCTCTCTCTCTCTCGGCTTCTCGTTGTAACTTTAACTGATCCTGATACACCTCACTAGATGTCATTGGTACCAAGGTATAAGTCTTTTGATTCATCACCAATGAATAACGATTAGTATACCCATCATGATGTACCTTTCGATCATATTGCCATGCTCTTCCAAGCAAGATATGACCCGCTTGCATAGGGACAACATCACACTCTACCTCGTCCTTGTATCTCCCTATTTCAAATGGGATTCGAACTTGCTTCGACACTTTCACCTCACCACTATCATTTAACCATTGAAGTCTATAAGGCCTAGGGTGCTTTGTCGTCTTCAAACCTAACTTATCCACCATAGTACAACTTGCCACATTTGCACAACTACCTCCATCAATTATCAAACTACAGATCTTACCATTCACCACACATCTTATATGAAACAAGTTATCTCTTTGTTGGTGATGCTCCTCCTCCTTTACTTGCACACTAAGAGAACGCCTAACCACCAATAAGTCTCCTTTTATAGCTACTTCTCCATCACTACAATCCTCCAACGGTGGCATCTCATCATCCTCTTCTTCCCTTTCACTTTCGGACTCAATAACACCATGTCCAGTCATGATCATCACCCTCCTATTAGGGCATTGATTCGCCATATGACCCCTACCCAAACACTTAAAACATTTAATTTCACGAGTTCTAGTGTTAGGGTTTTTGGTTTTACCTGAAACCGGATTCGTTCCAACTTTACTGTCCCTCTCCTTCTCCTTTGAGGTTTCGGTTTTGGTGTTGTTTCCTCTCCAATTTGGCTTCTTATCTCTCTTCCAATTGGATCTCCAATTTTGATTTGAACCTCCTACACTCTTGTGATTTCGGTCCAACTTCAATTGCCGTTCAACTTTGATGGCTTTGTCCACCAATTCCTCCAATTCAACATAGTGTTGCAGCTCACCACCCTTGCTATGTCTCGGCTCAAACCACTCAAAAATATTGACATTGTGGCCTCACGATCCTCCACCACATTAGCACGGATCATGGCAATCTCCATCTCCTTGTGATACTCTTCCACGCTCTTATTGCTTTGTGTGAGATTTTGTAACTTTTGAAACAAATCTCGATGGTAATGACTTGGCACAAAATGCCTTCTCATCACCGCTTTCATCTCATCCCACGTCTCTATTGGTCTTTCACCATTACGTCTCCTACTAGTCACAAGTTGATCCCACCAAATTATAGCATAATCAGTAAATTCAACAGCTGCAATTTTGACCTTTTTGAGCTCAGAGTATTGCTGGCAATCAAATACCATCTCCATGCATTTCTCCCACTCTAGATACGCATCGGGATGATTCTTCCCTTGGAAGGAAGGAATCTTCATCTTGATGTTGCCAAGTTCATCATCTCCTCGGTGTCTAAGCCTTCGGCCTCCATTCCACCTTTCAAATCGAGCATCTCGATCATCCTCCATGTCGGCCTCATCATCATCATATTGCCGCTGCCTTCTATGTTGTGCTCTAGAGGCGTCTCGCTGATATTGCGGCCTTCCTCGGGGTATCTCTTGATCACCGTCAACCTTCATGCCATTCCCCATCATTCGGCCACTAAGCTCCTCCACTACGGCCGTCAATTGCTAGATTCTTTCCACGAGCGCTTCATCCCTTCGTATGGAGTCAACCTCCCGTTGATTCACGCTTTCTTAATGCGACATATTTTAGACCTGCAAGTAAACGTTAGTCTAAAAAATCCTCACCAATCGCTCCCTCATGTGTTTCTCTCAAGGTGTTTGTCACTCCCCTCGTGTTTAACTCAAGTCTAGGCTTTTTCTACCCTCAATTAAGCTTACACACTCTTGCCCTTTTCCTCTCGTATTCTCTTTTCACAAGCTCTTTATTGGACTCAAAACCTGTCTCTCAACCCCCTCACAACAATCAATCAAACTAATCAAACAATATTAGATCACTACTGATTTTGTTTCAGCAAGTAACAATTTCAAACCAACAAGTATAACTTTCGAAATTCCAATTGAAACGCAAATCACTACTGATTTTGTTTCAATTCGGTCCACTAACAGTTGCCTTCTTGATTTTTTTTGTTCGGCTATTTTTTTCTGCCGAATCTGGTTTTTTTTCTCTTGCGCACTTTTTTTTGTGCGTTTTCTTTCTCTTCTTTTTTTTTGACGAACTTTCTTTTTTTTTTTACGAACTCAGATACAATTTAAGATGCTAGAAAAAAAATTAAAACTAACAGCAAACAACTTCGTATGGAAGCACAAAAGCAATCGGATCCCTAAATTGGCTAGAACCGAAACCCTAGCTCAACAAATCTCAAATTGCTGAATATAAACAGAAAATTAAAGATAAATAGACCTTGTAGAACCTGGC
The DNA here is from genome assembly GCA_014182365.1 of Eucalyptus tenuipes. Classification (NCBI taxonomy): domain Eukaryota; kingdom Viridiplantae; phylum Streptophyta; class Magnoliopsida; order Myrtales; family Myrtaceae; genus Eucalyptus; species Eucalyptus tenuipes. Next base: position 18,761,757 of record CM024539.1, on the reverse strand, counting down.
TCTGATACCAAATGATGTGAATCGTTGCGGAAAGATCATTCTACGAAGGCCCGGATGGTGCGAATTACGAACCTCGACCTCCAATCAAACCTGTGATTGGCGACCTCGGTATGAACATGACCTGTTGACGAACGCGTGTCAACCAACCAACGTTATAGACGCCACGAGCGAAAGAATTCGCTATCTCGCTCGATAAGTCGAATCGACCACCACAAGAGAATCTTGATAAGGTCAAGCCCTCAAAAGAGCAGTAAAAGAAAACCTCTCAATTCTTTTCCTCCAAAAATAAAATATGTCTCTGTCTCCCAAAGAAATTCAGTTAGTCTTATATATAGGCCTTCTAGCCGCCACACAAACCCTAAAACCAACCCTAGAAATATAATGCGTCATATTCTAGAATATTTGACTTGGTCAAATATTTGGTGTCCATATAGTCAAATTGCGCCAAGATTTCCAAGATTCTTCAAGATTTGATCCAAGGTTATCTCCACGCCGAAGATCACGAACCATGACGCCAACAGCTTGCCTGAATTGCTTGGCCCGCGCTCGAGTAATCGAACCAACGGGAATAGACAATGGGTCTCTAGCACCTCCTCCTCGATATGGCTCGATGTCCACATCAGTTTCGTTGAACAACCACACTGCTTATGCTTTATTAGACCCTAGAGCAACTCATTCATTTATAGCTGAACAATTTGTTGAGCTGGTAGGATTGAGTCCTGAAATGTTGGAGTCAGTGGTTAGTATATCTATGCCGTTAAAGGATAAGGTGTTGCCTATGATGGGCTGTCCTCGTTGCAAGTTAGTGATTGGTGAGGGAGAGAGGAGGATAGATTTGGTAGTCCTAGCCATGTATGATTTTGATGTGATAATTGGCATGGACTGGCTCACCAAGCAACAAGTTAAGATGGATTGCTATCATAAAACAATTTAGTTTAACCCGTTAGCGGGTGAAAGTTTCGAGTTTATTGGAAGTCGAGGAGGACCCTCGATTACCTTAATCTCGTCGCTTGAGGCAACCTGTTTATTAGACGGGGATTGCCAAGGTTACTTAGCGACTGTCGTGGATACAACAGTTGAGGAGCTGAAGATTGAGGACAATGCTGTAGTGCAAGAGTTTCCAGACGTGTTTCCAAATTAATTGCTAGGTCTACCATCAAAAAGAGAGATTGAGTTCGTGATCGAGTTAGCCCCCCGGACAGAGCCAATCTCTATAGCTCCTTACCAGAAGACGTTGTTTGAGTTGAAAGAATTGAAGGTGCAGATGCAGGAGTTGTTGGATAAGGGATTCATACGCCCCAGTGCATCACCTTGGGGAGCACCAATTCTCTTCATGAAAAAGAAAGATGGTTTGTTACGCCTATGCATTGACTATCACCAACTCAATCAGGTGACAATCAAGAACAAGTACCCACTCCCGAGGATCAACGACTTGTTTGATCAACTGCATGGAGCGTCGATATTTTTTATGATTGACTTGAGGATAGGGTATCATCAGTTGAGGATCAAAAAGGAGGACATACCAAAGTCATCGTTTCGTACTCGATACGGCCGTTATGAGTTTATTGTAATGCCGTTTGGCTTGATGAACCCCCAGCTGCTTTCATGGATCTGATGAATCGGGTGTTCAAGGAGTATCTGGATCAATTTGTGATCGTGTTTATCGACGATATCCTAGTGTACTCGAGAAGTCCTGAGGAGCATGAAAGACAGTTGAGGATAGTACTTCAGACTCTACGGAATCATGAACTGTACGCTAAGTTCAGTAAGTGGGAGTTTTGGTTGACTCGTGTGGCATTCCTAGGTCACATGATTTTAGGCAAAGGAATCTCTGTGGACCCGATCAAGATTGAAGCAGTGATCAACCTGCTAACACCGACGACAGTGATAGAGATCAGGAGCTTTTTGGGTTTAGCACGGTATTACAGAAGGTTTGTGGAAGGATTTTTAGCTTTAGCTTCACCGTTGACTCGACTACTAAAGAAGGAAGAGAACTTCATGTAGACAGATAAGCGCAAGTGTAGTTTCCAAGAGCTTGAGTGGAAGCTCACTACCGCACCAGTGTTGACAATACCATCCGGTCTTGGACGGTACGAGATCTACAATGATGCGTCGTTTAGTGGACTAGGTTGCGTGTTAATGCAACATGGCAGAGTCATTGCATATGTGTCCCATCAATTGAGACCTCATGAATTGAATTACCCGACGCATGACCTAGAACTCATAGCGATTATCTTTGCTCTGAAGATTTGGAGACACTATTTATGTGGAGAAAGATTCCAAATCTTTATTGACCATCAAAGTCTCAAGTACCTATTCTCTCAGAAGGAGTTGAATATGAGACAGCATCGCTGGATGGAACTCCTGAATGACTATGATTGTGATATCTTGCATCACCCTAGAAAGGCTAATAAAGTCGCAGATGTGCTGAGTCGAAAATCTTCAGTTGCACAGGTGCTGGCTAAGGAGTGGATTTTACTCGAGAGAGCTCGAGATTCAATTTTCAAATTTGGAGTAAGCTGCCTTTCAAATCTTAATGCCACCCTCAGAATTGAACCGGAAGTGCAGATTAGAATCAAGACACTTCAGCTGACAGACCTAGAAATTCAGAAAATCCTACAAGAGGATACCGAAAAGAGAAAGGTTGATTTCCACATTTCTGATGACAGAATACTAAGGTTCCGAGGACGATTGTGTGTACCTAACGATGCAAAGCTTAAGGAGGAGATCTTGTCAGAAGCTCATCATAGCAGTTACAACATTCATCCAAGCAGTACGAAAATGTATCAGAATCTACGTCAACCCTATTGGTGGACCAAATAAAGGCGGATATCGCCAAGCATGTCACCAAATGTCTGACGTGTCAGCAAGTGAACGCATAGCACTGTAAGCCGGGAGGACTTCTGCAACCTCTCGAGATTCCCAAGTGGAAATGGAAACACATCACGACGAACTTTGTGATGGGCTTACCGACGAGTCAGAAAGGTAATGATGCCATTTGGGTTGTGGTCGACGGACTGATGAAGTCGGCTCACTTTATCGTCATACGAAAGGACCTTTCTTTGGACAAATATGCAAAATTGTACGCGCGTCCGATTGCTTGTCTACATGGAGTGCCAGTGACGATTACATCTGATAGAGACCCGAGATTTATAGCTGCCTTTTGGAAAAACTTGCAGATCGTCTTAGGAACAAAACTGCAATTCAGTACGGCTTACCATCCGCAGATAGATGGCCAGTCTGAAAGGACGAATCAGACTCTCGAAGACATGTTGAGAGCGTGTGTGCTAGATTTCAAAGGAAGCTGGGAGGAACAGCTTCATCTTGTTGAGTTCGCCTACAATAACAGCTACCGGCAAAGTATTCAGATGGCACATTTTGAATCATTGTATGGCACAGCGTGCAGAACGCCAGTGTGTTGGGATGAGGTTGGAGAAAGGAAGATCACAGGCTCAGAGTTGGTTCAGTAGTCAGTGGATGCAATTGCGGTTATCAAGAACAGATTAAAAACTGCTCAGAGTCACTAGAAAAGTTACGCAAAAAAGCGTTGAAGACCTTTGGAATTCTAAGTTGGTGAGCATGTCTTTCTGAAGGTGTCACCGATTAGGGGTACTTTGCGCTTCGGTAAGAAAGGGTAGCTGAGTCCGAGGCATGTTGGTCCCTTTGAGATTCTGGAAAGAATATGGACCTTAGCGCATCATCTTGCATTGCCGCCGACATTGGCGCAAATGCATGACTTCTTTCACATGTCAATGTTGAGGAAGTATGAGCCGACTCGACCCACGTGCTGTCGTACATGGAGAGACCAGCTCATATTGTGGATCGGAAGGAGCAAATTCTATGCACTAAGACAATCCCATTGGTCAAAGTGGTCTGGCAACATCCCGGCATAGAAGGAGTTGTTGGAGAAGTCCTTTACTGTTTTGAAGTTGACAAAACATTTCAAAGTTTATGACTGAAGACTTCAAGACTCTATCATCATAATCTGAAGACTGTCAGACCTTAGTTTCAAAGTCTACCCTCACTAACAGTTCCAGACTGAAGAATGAAGACTTATCCAGATGCAGGATTATCTTTAAGGATTTGATTCATATGGTTATTGGAAGACCTTTTTGATGGATTTAGCATTTACTTGATTGATTATTCTTATTGAAAACTACTCCGATGTGAAGATCGTTGAAGAGCAAACAAACTTGGAAGGTTCTACATATGGAAACTAAAGATCTTGATTGTATGGGCGAACATGATGGACTGGCTTTCAACATAAATCATCTAACGACTGGAGATCACCTTAATTGATTCTGTCCAACGGGTAGACTGAAATAATTCCTTTGGAAAGTGCCAACGGTCGAGAAGGCATGAAGGAGTATTTAAGGTTGACTCTTTAGTTGTTCGAAGTAGTGCTTGAAAGAAGAATTCCAAAGTCAGACGTTTTCTAGTATCTCGTTTTTTCATTCATCGAGCTCAAAACTTGAAAACAAAAGAGAGAAACCCTTAGTGAGACTGTGTGAGAAGTTCGGTGGAGACTCATCACTATGATAGTCAAAGATCACAAGTTGTAATATCTCTTTTAATTCATAGTAGAATCCAGCCAACAGGCTGTCATCGTGGAGAGTGGATGTAGGCTTGATCTAAGCGGAACCACTATAAACGTTGTGTTCTTATTCTCTTTTCCCTAAACTCCTTACTTTCATTCATTTGTTGTTTATTTGCTCAAAGTTGAAATACGCTTAAAGTCTATTATCTTCTAAAGGAAAATTATTTTTTGAAGTCTTGCAAAATTTTTATTTACACCTATTCACCCCCCTCTAGGTGTTTGTACTAGCCCTTTCAATTGGTATAAGAGCTTGTGTGCTTATTTTGTTGAAGTGTTTTTACTTCTTAAGCTAAAGATCTATGGCTAATATCTTGGCTCCAGGTTTGGTTAAAGGACAAAGCAACACCAAACCTCCTTACTTTGATGGGAAGGAATACAATGTATGGAAAAACAAGATGAAGGCATTCCTAAGATCGAAAGATCCCCTGTAATGGGATGCAGTAGAAAAATGGATTATTTCTAAAGTCACATTGACTTCAGAAAGAGGAAAGGAAGTTGGAGATGCTGGTGAAATGACAGAAGCAGAAATAACCAAGAGACAAGGTCTTGATCCTAAAGCCATTTATTCCTTATATTTTGCTTTATCTCCTATTTAGTATAATAGAATTTCATCTTGTGAAACAACAAAAGAAGTCTCGGACCGATTGCATGTTACCTATGAAGGAATTGATCGAGTTAAAGAAATAAAGATCAATTTCCGACTCGGACAGTATGAAGCCAGGAGAATCCATCACTGATATGTTCAGTCGTTTCACGGAGATTGTAAACGGTCTAGCATATCATTGACAGCCAATCTCAAGACAAATGAAAGTCAACAAATTGATGCGAGGACTCTCCAAAGACTAGAATCACGTGAAGACTTCAATAAGAGAAACCCAAAGGATCATGCATCTTTCAGTAGACGAACTAGTGGGCACACTTCAATCTTATGAAGTGGAGCAAATCAATGAGAAAGAAGATCCCAAAGGTAAGTAGTCAATTGCTTTTGTGGCACCCCTTGACGGCCCCCGATCCGTTAGGGTCTCCACACGTACCTTTCACTTATCTTATTAACATATCACTCTGATACCATTTAATTTTTAGCGGGTCCATAAGTCTTGGGGGTTAAATTATTCAAATTGGTCCCAGTGCAGTTCATATAACGGAAGCATAATCAAATGTCCCTATCCCATACTCCAACAAAATAATGCAATGCACACCAACTACGCATCATATAAAAGATAGAGCCGAGCCACTTTTATTTACATAACTATGATGGACATCTCGAGTCGGTACAACAAAAGGCCAAGGCTTTAACTAAGCTTGGCTATAACCCAAAAGTACCCGACCCTACATCAGACATGTACATCAATCCATCATCCAGTGTCGGCTATCCAAAAAGTGTCATCCTCTACAAGTCACACGCGCAATCACACCCAGCCCGGTGCATTGGCCGGTGGCGGCGGCAGCATCCCTATCATCACTCCGTCGCGTCGAACATGCACGGACAGGAACTCCTGGACTATAGGGCCATCAGCTAGACCCACATCATACATAACTAAAACTCGAACTCGGATAAACACCAGTCCATGAACGCCAACACAGGAATGCTCCGAGCACTCAACCTCTTCATCAGATGGTAAGCCATAGAAAGTACCTCGCGTGACCAGTGACAGAGGCATCTCTCAATATGAAATGTTAGTCCCCAAAGGGGTGAGTACAACCACTCAATAGTAAAGATCCATCAAACTACACAGTGCATCAGACAAGACAATCAAGGTATCACGAATAAAGCACATATCATCCATGCAATCGTGCATATATCACCATGCAGCCGTGCATATATCTCCATGAGATTCATTCATTAAGGCAGTTTATGTTCCATGCCATGTGCACATACATACGCATGATTCATATCATCCATACAATCATATATATATCCCCATGAGATCCATTCACGCCTTCATGATCGCATTCTCAATGTCAAATAGTATCAATTCAATTTCATAGGCAATTCATGCATCATGCCATATGCACACACACATGCGCATAATTCAATTCCCAATTTTAATTTTCAAAAGGATCTCATTTTTCTTCTAGGGACCAATGTTTGCATCCCTCATATCGCTCGCACCCAATCTGGCATCGCGAGGAACCTCCGACACACACCTCCGGGCATCCGGCACACACCTCCGGGCATCTCGCACCCCAACTGGCATCACGAGGAACCTCTGGCACACACCTCCGGGCATCCGGCACACACCTCCGGGCATCTCAAAACTCCCGAGGACATCCGACACACACACTTCGGGCATCCCGACACTCCCGGGGCATCGTCGGCTCACACCTCCGACGGTATCATCATCATCACAATGTATATTCACATATATGTCTCACTTTCAACATAGCATTTGATGCAATAATGTCAAAGGTCTAAACCAGCTTTTTGATGTTATATGACATGCTAAATGTCACCACATATGCAGCATAATTAACCACCCAAGACATTATATCTCGTAGAGCAATTCATTTGTTCTTGAAAATACAGCAATTTTCGGATAAAACAGAATGCACTCCTTTAGTTAAAATTATAAAAAAAATTAGTAAACGATCTTAATAAATTCTGAAAATTTAACATGTTATAAACGAGACCTAGAGAAGAAGATTTCATGAGGGACACCATGTCAAAAGAGCTTCATACGAGTCGCTACGGTCCATGCATCATAGCCTTTAATATTTCCGAACATCGCCATTGCACAGTTTCATTCACAAATTCGGTATAAATTCTAAATCAGCTCAGAAAATTCTGAAATTTTGATATGTTATAGAAAAACCTAGAGGTAAAAGTTTTGTGAAGAAATTGAAGTCTAATTCCTTCTGGATTAAAAGATATAATTTTTATCACTCTCCCTAACTCTCGGTTCACTGTCCAGATTCATCCTCTTCAAAGAAAATCGTTTTCCTCGATCAATACCTGTCTGTTTATTCTCAAATTTTAGTATGTTATTCCTCGAGATGTCTCCTATAACTCTTATCGAGAACACGAGATCAAATTCGGACTGGATATTAGCACAAAATTCACAGAATCACAATAGGCCAACATAACAGTTTCCAGATCTAGTATCTCTGAAGTAAAATGGTTTCATCAACAAATACTTTTTCGTTTCCTCTCAAATTTTGCTATGTTACTCTACAAGAAGTCCTTTATAACTTTCATTAGGGATATAAAGTCAAATTCCAACTGGATAATTTTATAAAAATAACGGAATCGCAAGAGGTCGGACTGTTCTTACATGCAACAGGTTGCTTGTTCTAGGAAGACTACTACCATTCACTCGAATTTCAGCATCCAGCCTCACCAATCAAGCATCTTCAACACCCATTACACTTTACACACAACCACAGCAAGCAAAATGTAGGCTAACGGACTTTACTTGCCTTAAATCCAACGAAATCACAGCAAGCACACGGTGATTAGAGGACTTCGAACACAGCACGATCAACGGCGAAGCTAGGCGCACGCACGGCAGGGTAGGTCTTCTTCTTCCCTCACTGAAACACCCTCACGAACAACTCTCTCTCTCTCTCTCTCTCTCTCTCTCTCTCTCTCTCTCTCTCTCTCGGCTTTCTCTCTTTCTCTCGGCTTTCTCTCTCTCCATCTCGCGCAACAACCCCCTCGCTCACTCCGCCCTTCCTCTTTTCTTTCACCTTCATGATTAGCTAGTAATCATTAACTTTGCATGGGAACGGACACTTGCTTCATCTCCCTCGCCACTTCTCACTCTTCATGCAAGATGATGGGCTTCATTCGGCTGGGCTTGGGCTAGCCTTGGTCAACCAAATGGGGGAAACGGTGGGCTGGTTTTGGGCGGTCTTGGGCCTTAAGAAATCAGCCCACTCCTTCTTTTAATAATCCACCTTAATCCCCACTTATATAAATACCTAATTACAAATTTATATGACCATAAAACTTTGTAACATAGATCAATAAAAATCCAACTTGTAAAGTTTATGGCCAAGAACAAAATTTCCTTATCAATTTATCCTTTAATACAATCCTTAATCTCACATGAACATAGGATGCATTTCCAACAAAATAATTGTCCATTAATTGCTCGGCCTTGATTTATTGAAATCCATTGGTCTAATGGCTATAATATAGTCCGATGGCGCTTCCATCACCTTTTCATAGGTCATGGTGTATCTAGGGTTCGCTATGAAATTTTTAGGATGCCACAATTCTCCCCTCCATAGAGAATTTCGTCCTCGAAATTAGACATTACCTATGTCTCTTTAAACAAGTGAGGGAGCCTTTCCCTCATTTCATTTTCGCTTTCCTATGTGGCTTCCTCCACATTATGATGTCGCCATAATATCTTAACCAATGGTATTTTCTTCGTCCGTAGGACTTGTTCTTTTTGATCTAGCACTTGCACTGTCTCTTCTATGTACCTCACTTTCTCATCCACTTTGATGGCTTCATGATCGAGTATGTGACCAAGATCTAGCTGGTACTTCCTCAGCATCGATACATCATGTAAGTTTTCTAGCTTAGGAGGTAATCTAGTCGATAGGCTACATCTCCTATCCTTTCAAGTATCTCAAAAGGTCCAACGAATCTAGGGCTTAACTTACCTTTTACTCCAAATCGAGATATTCCTCTCATAGGGGATACCTTAAGGAATACATGATCTCCTACATTAAATTCCAAAGGCCTTCTACGCTTATCTGCGTAGTCTTTCTGCCTACTCTAGGCTGTTTGAAGTCTTTTCTTGACAATTTCAACAGCTTCAGTAGTAACTTGTACTAGTTCAAGTCCTGTCAATCTCCTTTCACCTACTTCATTCCAACAGACAGGAGTCCTGCACCTTCTTCAATATAATGCTTCATATGGAGCCATGCCTATACTTTTCTGGAAACTATTGTTATAGGCGAACTCTACTAAGTACAATTTTTCATCCCAACTTCCTTTAAAATCAATAACACAGGCTCTCAACATATCTTCCAGAGTCTGGATTACTCTTTCCGTTTGCCCATCTGTTGGAGGATGAAAAGCAGTACTAAATTGAAGTTTTGTCCCTAAGGCATTTTGGAGACTTCGCCAAAAATTTGAAGTAAACCTAGAGTCTCGATCAGATGTGATCGTTACAGGAATACCATGTAAGCGTATTACCTGGCTTACATAAATTTCAGCAAGTTTATCCATTGGATAGTCTATGCGAACTGCTAGGAAATGGGTAGACTTAGTCAACCGATCTACTATCACCCAGATAGAATCATGACCACTTGATGTCCTTGGCAGTCCTTGCACAAAGTCCATCGTCACATGCTCCCATTTCCACTCTGGTATGTCTAATGGTCTCAATAGTCCTGCGGGTTTGCGGTGTTCCGCTTTCACTTGTTGGCATGTTAAACAGTGCGAAACGTGTTTAGCTATATCCGTCTTCATGCCATTCCACCAGAACTGCTGGCGCAAATTTCTATACATCTTTGTACTACCTGGATGGATACTATATTTACTCCTACATGCTTCCGATAGGATTTCCTTTCTCACTTCTTCATTATCGGGAACACATAGTCGTTCCTGACACCTTACTATCCCATCTTCAGAGACTTGAAACTCTGATCTTTCCCCTAAAGACACCGCGTTTCGTATTTTCACGAGTTCCGGATCAGATTCTTGCAGAATCTTAACTTTCTGAATAACCTCGGGCTCAATCCTTAAGGCAGTGAACATACCGGTAAGATGGTCTATTTCCAACTTGAACTCTGAGTCTGCTACTGACTTTAACAGATTCCACTCTGTTATCCTTAAACTAGCCATGTCCATAGCCGACTTTCGACTAAGGGCATCTGCCACCTTATTTGCCTTTCCTGGGTGGTACCGTATTTCACAATCATAATCTTTTGATAATTCCATCCACCTTCTCTGTCTCATATTCAACTCTTTTTGCGAAAACAAGTACTTCAAGCTCTTATGATCTGTATAGATTTCAAATTTCTCTCCATACAGATAATGTTTCCATATTTTCAAAGCAAATACTATAACTGCCAATTCTAAATCATGAGTTGGATAATTTAATTCATGAGGTTTCAATTGCCTCGATGCATAGGCTATGACCTTGCCATGCTGCATCAAAACGCATCCCAGTCCTTTATGAGATGCATCACTATACACCGTGAATCCACCAGATCCAGATGGTATAGTTAGAATTGGGGCTGTAGTTAATTTCCTTTTAAGTTCTTGAAAGCTTCTTTCACATTCTCCACTCCATTCAAATTTCATATTCTTCCGAGTCAATTTCATTAAAGGGCCTGCCAATTGTAAGAATCCTTCAATAAACCTCCTATAATAACCAACTAGTCCCAGGAAACTTCGTATTTCAGTTGGTGCCGTTGGTCTCGGCCAATTCATTACCATCTCAAGTTTTGCAGGATCTACTGCAATTCCATTCCCCGACACCACATGTCCTAAAAATATTATCTGATCTAGCCAGAATTCACATTTACTGAATTTGGCGTACATTTTATGATCTCTTAGTGTTTGTAACGCTATCCTCAGGTGTTGCTCATGCTCTTCAGGTCCTTTAGAATATATCAGGATGTCATCAATGAAGACAATCACAAATTGATCCAGATAAGGTTTAAATATTCTATTCATTAAGTCCATGAATGCCGCTAGTGCATTCGTTAATCCAAATGGCATAACCAAGAACTCATAATGTCCATAACGAGTCCTAAATATAGTCTTAGGAATGTCTTCTTTCTTTATTCTCAACCGATGGCATCCTGATCTTAAGTCAATTTTAGAAAAAACTGAACTTCCTTGCAATTGATCAAATAAATCATCAATTCTAGGCAAGGGATACTTATTCTTTGTAGTCACCTGGTTCAGCTGTCTATAGTCAATACATAAACGCGTTGACCCATCCTTCTTTTTCACAAATAGGACCGGTGCACCCCAAGGAGAAACACTTGGCCTAATAAATCCCTTATCAAGCAATTCTTGTAGTTGCACGTTCAATTCCTTCAGTTCCATTAAGGCCATTCTATATGGGGCTTTTGATATTGGTCCAGTTCCAAGCATTAGTTCAATTTCAAACTCAATCTCTCGTTCCGGTGGTAATTCAGGCAATTCCTCAGGAAACACATCTTGAAATTCCCTGACTATTTGAATCTCATTGATATTTGCCTCTTTCTTAGTAAGATCTCTTACTATCGCTAGATATCCTTGACATCCTTCGTCAAGTAGTTCATGAGCTTCTACCATTGAAATAATGGCTATAAAGGGGCTTGTCTGACCTTTGAAAAATTCAAAACTAGACTGGTTAGGTAACATGAACTAGATCACTTTCCTATAACAATCCATCTTAGCATGATACTTATGGAGCCAGTCCATTCCTATGATAACATCAAAGTCATACATAGCCATTACGACTAGGTCTATTTCCATATCCCTTCCTCCTATTGTCATCTTACATTTTCCACACACCAATGTAGACAATACCATGTTCTTTAAAGGCGTAGAAACACAAAGAGGCATCTCAAGAGACGCAGTTTCTAACTTATTTAACTGTCTATATCTTTCAGATACAAAGGAATGGGTAGCACCCGTATCGAACAATGCATATGCCTTTTTATCATTTATAAGGATCGTACCTGAGATAACATTTTTGGAAGCTTATGCTTCCTCTTGGGTGAATTCCTCGACAAATTTGGTCCAGTACTACTTTGTGGCACCTTCCGCACCGAGCCGGTGCTCAACTGTGATCTCTCTCGTGGACAATCTTTCTTGAGGTGACCTACCTGTCCACAACCATAACATTTCAGCCGTCCATTGCAAGGTCCTAGGCCATGTTGCCCATCACATCTTCGACAAGCATTACTTTGATAGGGTGTCTTTCCTAAGTTCAGGCCATCCCTGGCTTTTCCAAAGTTTCCAAAATTACTCTTTTTATTAGGTTTCCAGGTCTGACCTTGACTAGGATAGGGTCTCTTACCCCGTCTAATATCACTGAAAGCCAACGGTTTCTTAGACTCTGATTGCTCTCTCATCAATTCCTGTTCCACCAACTGTGCCATTTCATAAAGTTCATTATAATCACTTATGTTTAAAGGCATTAGTTGCTTTCTGATATCAGTTCTTAACCCTTTCAGGAATCTCTTAGCCTTTTATTCTCTATCCTCAATCAACCTGGGAGCATACCTGGACAATTCAGAAAATTTTGCCTCATACTGATCTACTGTCAGCTCCCTTTGTTCCAACTGAACAAATTCAGTAATCTTCTTATCCTTGGCACAGTCAGAGAAATGCTTCCTATTGAAAGCTCTAACAAACTCATCCCAATTTATATCAGTACCTGGTGGAAAGATCGTATCTCTTGAAGCTCTCCACCAAAACTTTGCATTTCCCTCTAATTGGTACTCTGCCAAAGTTATCTTCCCAGCATCATTGCAGTTCAACAACCGGAAAATTCGTTCCATTCCGTCTATCCAGTGTTCCGCCTCCTCAGGACTTCCTGTTCCACTAAACTTTGGTGGTTTCAGCAAAAATTGTTCCACCAGTCCTTGAGGACGACATTCCACTCTGGGTTGTTGCTGCGCTTGTCTTTCCATCAGATTTCCTATATTGGCCAATGCCTACAAGATGTCTTCCATTCGGGGTTCAGCCCTTGCAACAGAGGCTTCAGCCCTCGATGGATGTGAACTTCCAGCTTGTACCATGACTCTCCTGCAGTTTTCAAGCATTTGCCTCAGGAATAGTCTGTGACTCAATGTCTTTATTTAAAGCTACTACTGCTATATACATAAGTAACATAAACATGTTACTAGCACCTAAAAGCAACTCATAGAAATTTCTAGGGACCTACGAGTGAATACCCATCACCCGTTGTTCAAAGTTAGTCAACTATCCTAGTTAGTATCCTATGGTGTGCATTGTCATCATATTCCTCAACTTCCAGATGAGGCTCCTTATCACTTCACATATAAACCTTGAGCTCTGATACCACAAACCGGGGCTGTGGCACCCCTTGACGGCCCCCGATCCGTTAGGGTCTCCACATGTACCTTTTACTTATCTTATTAACATATCACTCTGATACCATTTAATTTTTACCGGGTCCATACATCCGGGGGGTTAAATTATTCAAATTGGTCCCAGCGCAGTTCATATAACGGAAGCATAATCAAATGTCCCTATCCCATACTCCAACAAAATAATGCAATGCACACCAACTACGCATCATATAAAAGATAGAGTCGAGCCACTTTTATTTACATAACTATGATGGACATCTCGAGTCGGTACAACAAAAGGCCAAGGCTTTAACTAAGCTCGGCTATAACCCAAAAGTACCCGACCCTACATTAGACATGTACATCAATCCATCATCCAATGTCGGCTATCCAAAAAGTGTCATCCTCTATAAGTCACACGCACAATCACACCCAGCCCGGTGCATCGGCTGGTGGCGGCGGCAGCATCCCTATCATCACCCCATCGCGTCGAACATGCACGGACAGGAGCTCCTAGACTATAGGGCCATCAACTAGACCCACAGCATACATAACTAAAACTCGAACTTGGATAAACACCAGTCCATGAACACCAACACAGGAATGCTCCGAGCACTCAACCTCTACATCAGATGGTAAGCCATAGAAAGTACCTCGCGTGACCGGTGACAGAGGCATCTCTCAATCTGAAATGTTAGTCCCCAAAGGGGTGAGTACAACCACTCAGCAGTAAAGATCCATCAAACTACACAGTGCATCAGACAAGACAATCAAGGTATCACGAATAAAACACATATCATCCAAGCAATCGTGCATATATCACCATGCAGCCGTGCATATATCTCCATGAGATTCATTCATTAAGGCAGTTTATGTTCCATGCCATATGCACATACATACGCATGATTCATATCATCCACACAATCATATATATATCCCTATGAGATCCATTCAAGCCTTCATGATCGCATTCTCAATGTCAAATAGTATCAATTCAATTTCATAGGCAATTCATGCATCATGCCATATGCACACACACATGCGCATGATTCAATTCCCAATTTTAATTTTCAAAAGGATCTCATTTATCTTCTAGGGACCAGTTTGCATCCCTCATATCGCTCGCACCCAATCTGGCATCGCGAGGAACCTCCGGCACACACCTCCGGGCATCTCGCACCCTAATTGGCATCACAAGGAACCTCCGGCACACACCTCCAGGCATCCGGCACACACCTCCGGGCATCTCGAAACTCCCGAGGATGTCCGGCACACACCTTCGGGCATCTCGGCACACACACTCCTGGCATCCCGATACTCCCGGGATAAAACAGAATGCACTCCTTTAGTTAAAATTCTCAAAAAATTAGTAAACGATCTTAATAAATTCTGAAAATTTAACATGTTATAAATGAGACCTAGAGAAGAAGATTTCATGAAGGACACCATGTCAAAGGAGCTTCATACGAGTCGTTACGGTCCATGCATCACAGCCATTAATATTTCAGAACATCGCCATTGCACAGTTTCATTCACAAATTCGGTATAAACCCTACATCAGCTCCGAAAATTCTGAAATTTTGATATGTTATAGAAAAAACCTAGAGGTAAAAGTTTTGTGAAGAAATCTAAGTCTAATTCCTTCTGGATTAGAAGCTATAATTTTTAGCACTCTCCCTAACTCTCGGTTCACTGTCCAGATTCATCCTCTTCAAAGAAAATCGTTTTCCTCGATCAATACCTGTCCGTTTATTCTCAAATTTTAGTATGTTATTCCTCGAGATGACTCCTACAACTCTTATCCAGAACACGAGATCAAATTCGGACTGGATATTAGCACAAAATTCACAGAATCACAATAGGCCAACATAACAGTTTCCAGATCTAGTATCTCTGAAGAAAAATGGTTTCATCAACAAATACTCGTTCGTTTCCTCTCAAATTTTGATATGTTACTCTCCAAGAAGTCCTTTATAACTTTCATCAAGGACGTAAAGTCAAATTTCAACTGGATAATTTTATAAAAATCACGGAATCGCAAGAGGTCGGACTGTTGTTACATGCAACAGCTTGCTTGTCCTAGGAAGACTTCTACCATTCACTCGAATTTCAGCATCCAACCTCACCACTCAAGCATCTCCAACACCCATTACACTTTACACACAACCACAGCAAGCGAAATTTAGGCTAACGGACTTTACTTTCCTTAAATCCAACGAAATCACAGCAAGCACACGGCGATTAGAGGACTTCGAACACAGCATGATCAACGGCGAAGCTAGGCGCACGCACAGCAGGGCAGCTCTTCTTCTTCCCTCGCCGAAACACCCTCACGAACAACTCTCTCTCTCTCTCTCTCTCTCCTTTCTCTCTTTCTCTCGGCTTTCTCTCTCTCCCTCTCGCGCAACAACCCCCTCGCTCACTCCGCCCTTCCTCTTTTCTTTCACCTTCATGATTAGCACGTAATCATTAACTTTGCATGGGAATGGACACTTGCTTCATCTCCCTCACCACTTGTCACTCTTCATGCAAGATGATGGGCTTCATTCGGCCGGGCTTGGGCCAGCCTTGGTCGACCAAATGGGGGAAATGGTGGGCTGGTTTTGGGCGGTCTTGGGCCTTAAGAAATCAGCCCGCTCCTTCTTTTAATAATCCACCTTAATCCCCACTTATATAAATACCTAATTACAAATTTATATGGCCACAAAAATTTGTAACATAGATCAATAAAAATCCAACTTATAAAGTTCATGGCCAAGAACAAAATTTCCTTATCAATTTATCCTTTAATACAATCCTTAATCTCACATGGACATAGGATGCATTTCCAACAAAATAATTGTCCATTAAAGCTCGGCCTTGATTTATTGAAATCCATTGGTCTAATGGCTATAATATAGTCCGATGGTGCTTCCATCACCTTTTCATAGGTCATGGTGTATCTAGGGTTCGCTATGAAATTTTTAGGATGCCACACCAAAGATTTCTCTTGTTGCACGGTTGATCGATCCAACTATAATACAAATCAATGCCACAGTCCAATGATACTTCCATCGATCGGTCACGACTGTCACATACCCGAGGATCGTTGAAATTCTTGGATGCCACAGTAAGCTAAGTCATGCTAAAATCGCGCCAAATTGAAATAAACCACAAATTGATCCGATTTCAAAAATTGAAAGTTCTGTCGTGTCATGATTCATTTTAAGAACATTGACTCATCCTTCGAAGATTTTTCTGGAAACTGAGATTTCGGGCGAAAATTCAAAATAGGGCCGTTTTCGACCGGAAAATTCAAAGGACCGTTTTTTGTCGCGTTTTTAGGATGCAAGTTGGTTCTATTGGCAAGAAACAATGGCAATTTGGTCAAAGACACCTTGGTGAAATTTATGGGGGCCGAATTGAATCCAATTGGAGAGGAACTTGGTTCAATTTGCGGCGGGGGGATGTTACAAATCAACTTGCCTAGTTCCATGACTCGGTGTGGATTCTGCAATGTCTGGTTCAGGAAAATGAGAAGCATAGACATCTTCGGGGTGTGCAAGAGACCAACTGATACCACCACTCGTAAAAATAGGAGAAAAAGTCCCTGTTTGCTCAACAGCTCCCCCTGTTTTTGTACCTACAGGTGGAGAGGGGATTCCTTATTCTTGGGCCTTCTCTGTTTCAGGATGAGAGTGATGTTCTTCCTTTGTTTGTGCTCCTATTTGACCACTCCAAGTTACTTTAGAATCTTTAGACAAAGATATGGCAATTGTTGTCGCCCCATAAGATTCACCCTCATGACCTCTTCCTTCTTCTTCTCTTCTTTCTCCTTCCTTCTTTGGTTCTTCTTCTTCTCTTCTTTCTTCTTCCTTCCCTGGTTTTTCTTCTTCTTTTGGCTTTGCTTCTCCTGTGTCTCTTCCTTCTCTTTCAATAGGATTTTCAGGACCAACAAAACCTCGAAGATTCTTCAAAGCAATAGTAGAAATTGTGAGATCATCATCATCCTCTTCGTCCTGCAAGATGAGAGATCTTCTCTTCTTTACAGGTTCTTTCACAACCTCTTTGCCTTTCCTCTTCTTTCCAGCAGAATCTTCCCTGGTTTTGCTTGAGCACACCTTCTTTAAGCGCTCAATAGCTTTATTCAGATCCTATAACCTCATCTTTGAAATCATTTTCGGTCCTATAACCATAGGAGCAATTGTTCGAGAGCAAAGAGAGATGGGAAACTCGATCTGGAAATGCATAGATAGCTTTGTAACCAACGCTGAATAGGGCAACTGTCCTTTATCCTTCACAACTGTCCCGTGCATATGCATCGGGATAGTATGAGGCAGTGAAAAGCTCATCCCATTACAGATAGCAAACATGAGCCGTGCTTCGAACCAGGAAACATCCGTTTTTGATGCAGCCTTTGGTCTAATGCAGTTAATGACAACTTTGTGCAAAAGAACATTTGAGGATAACAGCCTAGAGTAAATGATGCCTCATTTTAGTAATCTGTCCTTGACATGATATCTCATTGCTTGACCAAAAGAGACATTTATTGGTTGAAAGCTACTTTTCTCCACCCCAATAACGTCTCCCAATGTGTCAACATCCACCACATAGTCTTTATCACACACTATGAATTTGATTGTATTCTGGTCAGGAAAGGACAGGTTTGACTAGAAAAATGTAGTTAACTCTAGATAAGCAATTGTTGTCTCTGAACAAAAATTCTTGAGTTGTAGAAAGGCTAACTTCTCCCTCAAGTTAACCTTGATCGAGTCCAGGAAGTCAAAATCAACAGTTCGAGGGTTTATCACCCCTCTCTTCAGCAAATGTGAGTAAACCTTTTTGTGTTCCTTAGAACGAAACAGTCTCGTTCTTTCTCCAGGAACGTCATCATCATCCTTGTTCTCAGGACGATTAGAACCAAACCTAGGATCTGCAGGAAAATGAAGAAAGACATTGTTGACACCTAAATTTTGACGGCCCGTTTAGTCATTTATCGCATTAAAAAATTAGGGGTTAATTTTATCCCTAAAAAAATAATTAATTGCATAGCATATAGTTTTAGGTGTATTTATTTTTCATTTTTTGCATTTATTTATTGGACCAGTGGCGGATGGGTTCGAATTAGTGGTTCTGAGCTTTAAATTGATAGGTTGGATTAAGCCCACAAAGCGAGCAAATTGGCCCAAGCCTTTTTTTTTTTAATAATCGAAGATTATCTTGTGAAAAATAGGAATTTGAAATTTTCCGGGATATGATTGAATTTTTTCGAATAGGGCAAGTGAAAAAGAAATATTGCGTTCGAGAGAAATCTTTATGGATGTCGATTTGAGGGATAAAATAAAACCCTAGTTCACTCACCTATAAAAGGTTGCTACACTAAAGAAAAAGAGGAGGGCCACACATTGAATATACGGCCACGCGTATTGATACGGCCACAAAAAGAGAGTTTTTTCTATTCTTTCTTCTTGAGGTTCTGAAGGTGCGAGGAGAAAACTCGGGTTTTGAAGGTGCAAGGAGAAAACTCGCTCATTGGAGAGTACGCCAAAAAGGGGCTCATATACTGCCAGAGGAGAATCCACACTTTGAAGATGATGATCACGTTCCCACTTGGTTCACTATGACGATTCCATCTTCTCATCTCCTCGACTTCATCTTACCGAGAATAGTACACCACGTTGATCTCGACACCTCTACCGAGGTGACTTGCAGGAATCTCTAGTAGCGTCCCTCAGCCCAGCATCGTTGAGTCAAGGTCAAGCCTCGACAATCAACTTTCCGTCCATCACCATTGGCGATCCAGTCCACAAACCGCTGCCTTGATCAGTCTATACGCACGGCTGTCGCTTTTGCTTGTCTAGCCCGTGTTGTTCCGTCGGCGTTCCAGCTTCTTTCCATAGACGGGTTTCGATCATCATCTATCGGTGGAGCTCCCAATCACGAAGTGTTAGCTCTCCTCTCGCAGAGTTTACTGACGAGATTTCCCCAAAAAAAAAAAATCATGAAAATCTCACCATCGTCACAGCCTGACGGACGGTTGATGTCTTGACAATTCGATGGTTCACCGCCATGGCTAACCTCTTTCCTGACGATGAGTACAGCTGCACATCCGACAAGTCTCGTCGATATCACAATAGCGTGCCTTGTGGCGCTCTACCATTAGTCAGCGGGAGTTGACTAATCCTTTGGTCTTGATTCATATTAGAGGAACACCACGTGTTGTGGTGCCTCTTGGTCCAGCGTGTTTGTCCACTTGAAATCTCCCATGTAATTGCATACCGCATGAAGTCCAGCGGCTTGCTTTCGCCGCGCTCAAAAGACCCATGATCATCCTGATCATCCTTGCGAAGCAAGGATGTGAATAGCCACCACGAGCCATTGTCGGTCATCCTCATTGTGATTCTCGTGATCTACCGTCCATCCGAATTCAGAAAAAAATATCCGAGCAATATCGCAAATTAGAGAAGAATCTTGATTAATTCAGTTTCATATATCTTATGCCTAATTCGTAGATTGCGACCATGTTTGAATGTTCAGTTGATATTGTCATGTCTAAAAGAAATCTTTTGATTTCTTGTAAATTATGTAATTTTCCTAATTTCATAACGTGCATACGATTGACAGTTTGATTTTCACACCCGAAATCTAACTCGCAATCGCACGGAAAATCGCCAATCCGGTCTCATGCTCGAGATTCAATTCGCGATTTTATTTAAAATTGACCAATCCGATCCAATGCGCAGGATGTGATTCGTCAATTTATGGATATCGACATTATCTTGCCTGATTTGCCGTCGTGTCGTTTGAATCAATTTTGTTTTCGTAAAAAAAATCCAAAGAATTAGTTAGATTAGGTTTATTTCTTGTTTTTAGGGTTATTTTGCATCTCTAGAATATGAGGTTTATTTATTTCGAGTTTTTGAAAAAAAAATCCAAAGAAAATGCATTCATTTAGGATGTTAGTTTTTTTTTTAATTTAAATTGCACGTTTAATTATGTGGCAATTTTTAATTTCATGAAAAGAAAAAAAAATTAGAACTTGGGCATTCTTTGCACGTCATTGCATATTAGGATAAGATTGCGTTTTTGTATTAATTATAGGTTTAGATAATTTCTCTTAGATAGATTGCATTTTAGGATTACTTGGTTAAGATAAGATGCTAGTTTAAATTAGGGTTTGGCATAACTTAATTCCTAATACAAATTGAATAGAATCTTAATCTAGCTAGATAATCCTTGCATTTTTCTAATTGCGAATTTCATGGAAAATACCAAAAAAAATTGCCTTCGAATTAATCAATTTCATTCTTTAGGATAGACTGCATTTTATCTATGTCAGATAGTTTAGATCATATTGCCATGGCATATCATTCCATGTTAGATTAGTAGCATACATTGCATAAAAGCATGATTCCCATTAAATAAGTGAAAACAAAAAAAGAAATTGCGTGTTAATTAGATATCATATTTAAGATTGTTGATGTGAATTCTGATTTAACATTGCATATGCTTTCGTTGCCATGAGGTAAATCTTGCAATTTATTCATTGCTTTCTTGAGTGATAAACTGGTGGTTTGCACACCCGCATGATAACCTCACATGTTAGGGATGTAAGATCAATTCAAGCTGCTTGCCAAATTTTTTCAAAGTAAAAGAGAAAGGTACCGAAAGGGCGTTAAAGAAATCTAACGTAATCAAGTCCCCGTACCCAAAATCTCTAGTTTGTAGAAGTGAAATAATTCTCCCATTATTTTACTTAGGTGTCTAATCGACCTACCGTAAACTGATTAGTGGCGACTCATGATTGAAAATCTTTTGCATGCTAGATATTTGAACCTAAGTCGCGAATTCATATGGACTTGGGAGAGCCCAAGCTAAGTTTAGGCTTAGCAATCCATTAGCCTAATTTTAGGTGGTGCACCAGAAAATTTGGTCGCGACAGGCGTTGTCTGTCAATCCTTTCGGCACTATGCCTAACTGTTCCATCCTTCTTAAGAATAAAGCCTCGTTCTTATAACATTTCTCTCTTAAAAACTCATCGATGAAAGACATGGGAGTACCACCTTGCTTTAAATGAGTGTAAAGCTTATAATGAATCTGGACTCTCGATACTCTAAGAGGTTCTGCGTCTTCTATAACTTCCTTTTCCAGGGGTTGACGCGGAACAATCTGTGTAAAGTGCTATGGAGAATGCTACGGAGAGTTGTGCAAAGAGTTTTCCTTAGTGAGATCGAAGTGAGTCTGCCCTTCTGGCATGCTCCTTGGACCTTGATTAGCAATCTGGGAGGATTTCCTTTGGAAAGACATACTTGCAGGCTTGGAGGATTTCTCAAACAGGTTCGAGTGAAAAAGATGGAAACTTGCGAAACAATCTTGAGAGTGAGAACGAGAGAGTAGAGATTCTGTATTCTAGGGTTTGAAAAAAAGTGCTCGAAAGAAATACAAGAAGGTATATAAAGGAAATGAAACGTCACTCGGAAAAGAGGTAATCGAACCGACATAAGGAAAAAAAGAAAATTGCCTATTTGAAATAGAATAAAAACTACCAAAAATTAAAAAAATCCGAAAAAGATAATTTTTAAAAATAAAATAGGCAAGCAACGATTCGATTAAACATACATTTTCATTCCAAAAATAAAATACCTGGATTCGAGACATTTTATTACTGAAGTAGCGTCTGGAAAGTCTGAGTCTTACCAACTGCAAACTTTACTGCAAAATAGAAGTAATATTCATCTTGGTGTGAATAGACTCAAATATATTTTTCTCTAGAGGCTTCGTGAAGATGTTTACTAGCTGATTCTTCGAATCAATGAACTGGATCATAATCTCCCAATTCTGGACATGATCTCTTATAAAATGATGTCGAATCTCTATATGCTTCACCCGTGAACGAAAAATTGGGTTCTTGGTGAGATTAATAGCACTGGTGTTGTCACATTTGATCTCGGTACACGATTCTTCAATCCCAAAGTCTGTCAGTTGTTGTCTCATCCAAAGAATTTGAGAGCAACAACTCCCAAGAGCAACATACTCTGCTTCTGCAATTGAAAGTGCCATAGTACTTTGCTTCATTAAGAACCAAGATACCAACATATTTCCCAGTAGTTGACAAGTGCCAGATATGCTCTTTCTATCGACATTACAACCTGCTAAATCAGCGTCTGAATATCCAAGAAGAGTAAAGTCTCCTTCTTTTCGATACCACATACCCAGCTTTGGACATGTCACAACATATTTAATGATGCGTTTTACAGCACTTAGATGAGATTCTCTTGGGTTAGACTAAAATCTTGCACAAATACAAACACTGAATGAAATATCAGGTCTAGAAGCAGTAAGGTAAAGAAGTGAACCGATCATGCTTCTGTATAACTTCTGGTCTATTTTCTTCCCATCTTCATCCTTGTCTAGTTTCGAAGAACTTGACATTGGAGTCTCTGTTTTCTTGCAATTTCCCAACCAAAATTTCTTGATGAGATCTTTGGCATATTTTTATTGGTCTTCCATTGTTTAACTTGCAATCCCATAAAGAAAGTTAACTCACCCATCATGCTCATCTCGAATTCATCCTGCATAAATCTTGAAAATTTCTTACAAAGACTTTCGTTAACAAAACAAAAAATAATATAATCTACATAAATTTGTACCAGTAGAAAGTCTTTTCCTTCTTTCTTTATAAATAAGGTTGTATCAACCTTCCATTTTTCAAAACCATTTTGAGTTAAAAACTTACTCAACCTCTCATACCAAGCTCGAGGTGCTTGCTTCAGTCCATACAAGGCCTTTTTCAGTCTGTAGACTGAGTCTGGCTTTCTTGGATCTTGAAATCCTGATGGTTGTTCCATATAGACTTCTTCTTGTATGAATCCATTTAGGAATACACTTTTGATGTCCATCTGGAGTAATCTAAAATTTTTATAATACGCAAAAGCAAGTAATAATCTAATTGCTTCTAACCTCGCTACTGGTGCATATGTCTCGTCATAGTCTATCCCTTCTTCCTGTGTATATCCTTTTGCCATGAGTCTTGCTTTGTTTCTGACCACTTTACCATTCTCATTCATCTTGTTTTTGAAAACCTATTTCGCTCCAATAATGGATTTGCCCCTAGGTTTGGGAATCAGCTCCCATACATGATTGATGCTGAATTGTCTGAGTTCTTCCTACATAGCTTCTAATCCAACTTTCATCAGACAAAGCTTCATCTGCACATTTTGGTTTTATTTCAGAAACAAGTGCTAGAGCACTAGACTCTTCTCTTCCTTTGGATTTGGTGCGAACTCCTTCATCAATGTTGCCAATAATGAGTTCTTTAGGATGACTTGGCTTTTACTTCCAGTTGCTGCTTGGTTTGATAGTTGGTTGAACCTCTGCATTGGTTGAATCTTCTCGTTCTGCTTGTTGATGTTCTCCAGAAGCTTGAACCTCTTCGGGGGAAATAGACTTTTTAAAGTCTGGCACAGGATCAAACTCTTCAAGTTGAGTCTGGTCTGGTAGATTCTCCACATAATCTTGAAACTTGATGTTCATAGATTCTTCCACGGATTGTGTTTTCTTATTAAAGACTCTATAAGCTGTGCTTGAAGTCGAAGAGCCAAGGAAGATTCATTCACCTGATTTTGTTTCGAATTTTCTAGATCGATCATTTGCATTCTTCAGAATAAAACATTTACAGCCAAAGAAATGAAAGTAGGAAACATTTGGCTTCTTTCCTTTATACACTTCATAAGGAGTTTTCTCTAGAATAGGCCTCTAGAATACTCTATTGATAATATAGCAAGCTGTAGAAACTACTTCTGCCCAAAATCGAGAAGATATTTTGCTCTTTATTAAGAGAATTCTGGCTATCTCTTGTAAAGATCTATTTTTCCTTTCCACGACCCCATTTTGTTCTAGAGTGCATAGAGAAGAGAAAACATGCTGAAAGCCAAATTCATTACAGAACTTAGCAAAGACCTGATTCTCAAACTCACCTCCATGGTCAATTCGTATGCTGGAAATAGCATAACCCTTTTCATTCTGAACCTTCTTGGCAAACTTCGAGAAATAAGATAAGGCTTTAGACTTACTTGCCAAAAAGTAAGCCCAAGTGAATCGAGAATAATCATCCACGATTGCTAAGTAATATTTCTTTCCACCAATACTTTGAGTTCTAGTTTGACCAAAAAGGTCCATATGAAGAAGCTGTAGAGCTCGATTGGTTGAGACTTGATTCACAGGTTTAAAGGAACTTCTGACTTGTTTTCCCAAAACATAGGGAGTGCACAACTCATTCTTCTGGTAAGCTAGATTAGGAAGTCCTCGAACAAGCTTCTTAGAGGAAATCTTGGCAATTTGCTTCAAGTTAACATGACCAAGCTTCCGATGCCAGAGATTTGTTTCATCTTGAATGGAAATAAGACATTGAGAACTTTCTGGGTTTACATCCAGAAGGTAAATGTTGCCATGCCTTCGCCTAGTGAAAGATTGAGAGGAGTCTTGACTCGTTCTCGAACAAATGCCTTCTTGGAAGTTTATTTTGAAACCAGTATCGCAAAGCTGAATTATGCTTAGGAGATTATAATTCAATCCTCCCACCAAGGAGACATTGTTCATTGTTAGGCTTCCAATCTTCACAAATCCACAACTTACAATCT
Source organism: Eucalyptus tenuipes (assembly GCA_014182365.1). NCBI lineage: Eukaryota > Viridiplantae > Streptophyta > Magnoliopsida > Myrtales > Myrtaceae > Eucalyptus > Eucalyptus tenuipes. The sequence goes on along the minus strand of CM024539.1, from coordinate 18,736,545 downwards.
TTCCTTTGCTATTTCCTCCAAAAGATACTTTTCCACCATTAAGTCTAACAAGCTTTATAAAGCAGCTTGAGTCTCTTGTCATATGCCTCGAACAACCACTATCCAAATACCATTTGATCTTCCTTTTGATAATGATCTGCGATCAAAAGAGAAACTCAAACTTTCTTTGGTACCGAAATTTTCTTGGGTCCAAGAGCGTTAGTATTAAAAATAGTTTTAACCTAGTCCTTCTTAATTGGTCTCCAAACCTTGGGACATTCTTTCTCGAAATGTTCTAAGCTGTTACACTTTGAACATCTGAGTGCACTTCAGCCAATAGGTTTTACAAAAAAAATTTCGAAAATGACTTTTGTAAGATGCATTTGTAGGTCTTTGTTTGATTCTCTCATTTACTTAAGGAAAATCGATTAATGGAACAATTTCTGAAGTCATACCCAAACTAGATTTGTTAAAGTACGGTATTTGAGCTGAAAGAATTTTCTCCAGTTTCTCGGATCCTTTTGAAAATCTTTTTGTTATGTTTGAAATATCACTTTTCATAAAGGTATTTTCCTTTGAAAGATAGTCTGGATTTTCTTTAATATTATCAAAACTTGTTTTTAGATTTTCAAAATTTTCTTTCCAAGAAACTTCCTGTTGTCTGAGCTTAGAATTCTCCCTTTTTAGTTCAGAAATCCTTTTAAGAGAGGATTTGAGACTGAGACAAAGTTCATCTATGTATTTAGAGACTTTGACAGGAATCTTTAAATCACTAGCCTCAAATTCTTTGTCTGAATCTGAATCAAAGTCTATTTCTAAAGTCTGTTTCTGAGTCTAAGTCTGAGTTAGAATGAACCATTAGACATATGCAGGCATATTCTTCTTCGCTTTCCTCACACTCGGTGTCACTCCAAGTTTCAAATTTGAGTGTTTTTTGTACTCCTCAGTTTTTCCTTTCTTCTTCTTCATCAGAGAACAGTTAGGTATGATAAGCCCATTTTTCTTGCATTCGAAACATATCACTTATTTGCTAGTTTCATTGTCCTCAATTGGTCTTTTCTGGAAATTTTGTGTGCTCTGCTTTTTCCAGTCAAATCTTCTTCCCTTTCTATTCAACTTTCTGAATTTCTTGATCATAAGCGCCAGCTCTTCATCGTCCGTATGATCATCAAAATCTATAACATCAGAATCAATGTTAGACTTTAAAGCAATTGACTTCTTACCTTTAGGATTTTCTTCATCATTTATTTGTTCCACTTCGTATTACTGAAGCATGCCTACATGATCCTCTGTGTTTCTCTAATTGAAGTCTTTACATGATTCTAGTTTTTCGAAAGCCCACGCAGCAGCTTATTGACTTTCATTGGTCCCGAGATTGGCTGACCTTGATAAGTTAGACCATTTACAATCTCTATAAAGCGACTAAACATATCAGTGATAGATTCTCCAGGCTTCATCCTAAAGGCTTCATACTGTCTGAGCAAAATATTGATTTTGGTTTCCTTCACACGGTTAGTTCCTTCGTAGGTAACATGTAACCTGTCCTAAACTTCTTTTGAGGTTTCATACAAAAAAATTCGGTTATACTCGGTAGGAGATAAGTCATAGTATAAAGAGTAGATTGGTTTCGTGTCAAAAGCTTGTCTCTTGGTAAATTCAGCTCGTGTTGCTTCATCAGCATCAATGACTTCTTTTCCTCCGTCTGAAGTTGATGTTGCTTTAGGATTGATCCCTTTTTCTACAACGTCTCACTCTAGAGAATCTCTGTATCTGAGAAATGCCTTCATCTTGCTCTTCCTGACATTGTACTCATTTCCATCGAAGTAAGGAGGTCTGGTGTTTCTTTGATCTTGAACCAAACTCAGAGCCAAAATACTAGCCATAGAGAATCTTTAGCTTAGAAGTAAAACACTTCAAAAATAAGCACACAGGCTTTGATACCAATTGTGAGTGCTAGTATGAACCCTAGAGGGGGGTGAATAGGTGTGAAGACAATTTTTCATAAAGAACAATAATAATTTTTTACTTTTAAAACAGAGTCTGAGAACAACAGACTTTGAGCTAGTTCAAACTTTAGCAGTTAAATAGAACTACGAACAAAATAAAGAAGTTCAGGGAAGAGAATATGAACACAGAATTTATGATGGTTCGGCTTAGATCAAGCCTACGTCCACTCTCCCATGCTGACAGCCTTCTAGCTGGATTCCACTATGAATCAAACGAGAATTTACAATCTTGCGATCTCAACTTCATAGTGAAGAGTCTCTACTACTCTCTCACGAAGTCACACAATGAGTCTCTCTCTTTTGAATACAGTTTAGAGCACAGTAAATCGAATAACAAGAAACTGGGTAGCTTCAGGCTTTGGAATTTTTTCTTTCACGCACGTTCTCGAACAACTGGAGTGTCATCCTTAAATACTCCTTCATGCCTTCTCGACCGTTGGCACTTTCCAAATGAATTATTCCAATTAACCCGTTGGACAGAATCAATCAAGGAGATGTCAAGCCGTTTGAAGATTGTGATGAAAGCCCGTCAATCATGTTCGCCCATACAATCAGGATCTTGGTTTCCATAAGTAGATTCTTACCAAAATTACTTGCCCTTCAAAAAGAATTGGTGTATCTAAATTAATTCCAATAAAGATATTCAACTCGTAGGTGATATGTCTAACCATAAGACCATATATAATGTGACATCCCAGATTTTCAGTCCTGTTTTTGACTGAATAAATCGGGCATTTCATCGACGCGCATATAGGGCTGTTCTCAGAGCTAATCACTCTCGAGATAACTAGACTATATGGGGAAGCCATTAAGGAATTTTAAGGCAATAAACTTGAGAATTCGACCAGGAATCGGCTTCTCGACCGTGTTCATATTTAGAGGCCATTATGGCACAGTTAAAAATTGATTTGAGATCAGAGATAGGTCAGTTCAACAGAGATGTGTGGCCAATCATCGGTGACACCACTAAATGGAAAATTCTTGTCAACCAGGCACTAGATTGATTTTCCTATTGTTTTGGTACCTTGTGTCTGTATTTGAATCCTCGAGATTTTCACAACAACCGAGAGTCACCAATGTGTCGAGTGGGTTCATTGTGGCTCGAAGAAAATCGACCACGGGTTATTTACATTAAAAAATTTTTAAAGTTACCCGGTAGCCTAGGTCACGCTAAAATCACGCCGAATGGAAATTAACTGCGAATTCGAGTCCAATTTTAGAAATTGACAGTTCTGTCATGTCACAATAAATCAAGGAATGTCGACTCAGTCTCATCAGATTTTTCTGAACCGAGACTTTTTGGGAAAAAGTCGTCCTAGGGCTGTTTTTGTCCAGAAAAAGGCAGGGACCGTTTTTTATCACAAAATTAGAAAGCAAGTGGGATCCATTGGTGGGGAAAAATATCAATATGATCATTGAGGTGACGATTGAATTTATGAGGGTCAAATTGTGTTGACCGACCAGCCCCTTGCCTTCTTCATTGTGCATTTTCGAAACCCAGCAAGCTAGAGAAGGAGTAGTAGCTACCTGGAACCATCGCACGTCGCCACCGTCGCCAGCACGCCGCCCTGCTCGCGTGAGGGCCCCGCGCACGTCCACTAGCCCAACGCCCTCTCACCGTCCCAACCGCATCTCCGCCTCTGTTCGTGCGTCCCAGGAGCTATCACGATCAGCTCAGATCGCCGTGAGCCCCCTCCGACCACCGTGAACCCGTGTTGTTGGCCGTTCGGCCTTGCCGTTGCCTCCACCAGTCTAGTTTGCCTCAACCAACTTTGTTTTCTCTCTGTTGCAGTTGAAAACAAAGAATTTGTTGGTGGGTTTTCTAGCATTCCTGTGGCCCATTTTGAGGTGGTTCTGGACCTCGGTTACTAGGCCCGCCTTGGAGAAAGTCGAGCCCCGTTGCGTCCCCGTCGATTTGACCGAACGGATCACAAAACAAGTGAGTTTAACTCACTAATCCTCGCTTAATAGGTTAATGATGCTTACGGTTGATTAGATTTAATTAAGTGTGATTAGGTGGATAGATTAGATTAGAGCAATTGATTTAGTGCTTTACCGATGCATGTTAGGTGGTTAGTTGTGGTAATTAGCAAGTCAATAGGTTCTAGTATTTATTTAACAAACCTCGGAATTTTTCCGAGTCCGTTTCAGCTTCCAATTAGGCATTACGGGCATAAGTTGGATTTATTTGCATTTATTTAATATTTTTCGTAATTATTTAATTAATTAATTATTTTCCAGAAATTAGATCGGGATAACCGGTTACCAAAATTTTGTGCTGATTGTAGTGGTGGTCTCTGTTTATTTAATTGAGTACCTAATTGTGCAAATTGAGTGAAATTAGTGTTGGTGGGTATTTTATGTCAAAAATGGATAATTTTGGTAATTAATTGGAGAATTACCAGGCGTTGGTCTATAGCGGCAAAAATCTATTTTGGTATGCTGAAAATAGTGGGAGGTTCAAAAGTGAAAACCTTGTATTTTGGCTAAGCCGACCGTGTACCCACACATGTGTACTTTTATCGAGAATGATAAAAATGGCAAATTGATTGCTCGATCTGAATGTTATATTATACCAGCTCGGTAACTCCATATGTCATCTTAAAGAAATGACAGCATGCAATATCGGCTCACTAACTCTATATGTCATCTTGGAAAAAGGATGTTATGCTATATATATATGCTCGGTGACTAGATATGTCATTTTGGAGAACAATTCATACTGCCTCGGTAACTTGATTTGTTATCTTAGAGAATGGGCAGTATTGAATGGAATGACAGGGGAATGGTCTGATTGACATGTAATCGACTAGGTCGACTAGTCGATGTTTCGATCTGTGGTAAATAATTGGGTGCCTATTTGAATTGTGTTGAATTGTAGGTGGAATTTAAGGCCAAGGTAAGTCCTCTGACCCGTGTTGTGCATAGGCAGCCCTTATGGCGTATTGGCTTCCTAATCGAGTCTTAGGGGGTAGAACTCGCTAAGACGTAGTCTCACCTCATTGTGGGATAACATTTTAGGCCCGTAAATGGCAGCACCTCCACCCCCTCCCATGCATTTTAGTACTTGAGGAGATCACCGAGATAGGTTATCACATCCCGATACACCCTCACCCTGAAGGACTGGAGTATGTGATGGTAGAATCCACCATCTAGGTTGACGTGGGTAAACCTGAAAAGGTGCCCCACAAATACCGGTCGTGGTATCGCCATTACCATGATGGACGAAGGGAGGGTCCTGTACTGGAATGTGATGTACCTCTGTATGTCTTGAAGGTAGCACTCGGGAAGGGGACAATAGATCCCAAAGGTGGGTCAGTGGTGGATGCGAAGGATCTCAAACTGGAAGGCGATTCTGACACTCCTATGTACTCGGCCATGGGCTCCAGCTAGAACGAAGAAGAAGGAGAGATCATTGAGCCGAAGGAGGAGCAAGAGGAGGAACCTAAAGAGGACCCTGAAAAAAAAACCAAAGGAGGAATCCAAGGAGGATCCAGAGTATGACCCGGATGAGAATTGAGACCCCCACCCTGTTTTGCAAACCTTAAGTTGTGAACCTGTGTATGATAGATCTGACTTTCGTTGGTAGTATTGTATTATATACTATGAGGTTTGCTTTGTATAAAAGTGTGGTTGTGGTTTTTCACGTGTGAAAAATATGGCCCTACTTTTCTATCCCATTGTTTTATTGTCTGGGGATTGTTTAACTGCTTCCGCATGCGTATTGAAAATGAATGGGTCGGCGATGCATCCTGGGACGTCGTTATTTAATCGACCAAGTAAGGATGGGCGCGCGCCCGTGTGGCATTCTAAATTTCCAAATTTTTTTCAATTGAATAAATCGGGCCTTTTATCGATGCGTCTATAGTGCTATTCTCAGAGCCGATCACTCGTGAGATAATTAGACTATTTTAATGCAATGGACTTGAGAATTCGACCAGAAGTCGACTGCTTGACCGTGCTAGTCTGCAAGGGTCATTACGGCATTGTCAAAATTGATCAAAGATCAGGGATAGGTCGATTCGATTGAGATATGTGATCAAAGTGTGGGTGATTCCACCTATTACAAAATTCTCATCGATTAGCACTAGACCGATTTTCTGTCGTTTTGGGTACCGTGTGCCCGTAATTGAAACCTTGAGATTTTCACGACCATCGAGAGTTGCCAATGTATTGAGTGGGTTTATATTGGCTCGAAGAAAATCAACCACGGGTCATTTACACTAAAAATCTCTGAAAACTACCCGATAGCCTAGGTCACGCTAAAAATGCGCCTCAGTGAAATTAACAGCGAATTTAAGTCCGATTTCAGAAATTGAAGGTTCTGTCATGTTACAATAAATTCTAGGAACGTCGACTCAGTCTCCGAAGATTATTCTAAAACCCAAGACTTTTTGGGAAAAAGTCGGCATAGGATCGTTTTCGTTCAGAAAAAAGGCAGGGATCATTTTTGATCGCGTATTTGGAATGCAAGATGGATCCATAGGTGAGGAAAAATATTAATTGGAGCATTGAGATGTCAATTGAATTTATAAAGGCCATATGAGATTAAATTGAAGATGAAACTATGTCCAATTGAAGCCAAAGCCCCTCAAATTCATATGCCCCCTTCCCCTAACCATTTTGGACCAAATCAATGTTGCAAAGAGGGCATTGGTGGCTCATTGAGAGCCAAGGAAGGTGTGCATGGCCATGGATGGGTCAAGGGGACAAAGCATTGGAAGATAAGCAAGTGTGGAGTCCTTGTCTCCTTATCTTTCCAACTCCAACCTCATCTCTTCCTTCTCTCTCTCCCTCATTGCCATCCAAGCCATCTCTCTCTCCCTCCATCCTTGCTGTTCGAAGACTATCAACAGCCAAGGAAGTCACCAGATCAACCACACCACCGCTGGACCATTTTCCTCCTCTATTTTTACTTCTGCCGATTTCTGCTCCAGCTGACCTTTCACCAAAGATCCGAGTAAAAGGTTGACTTCCCAGATGAATCAGTAAATGAGCCACCCATCTCCATGACAAGGACATCCAGACCGTTCCATCAAGCCTGACCTCGCTCTAAATGAAGCCCCCGGCCATCTGGTATGCAGGCGTGAAGTTACCGATCGCCAGACCATCTAGAGCCCTACCGAGTGAATTGTTTCACGTTTCTCGTGAGTTTCTCCCAATTCCAACCATTCCTTTGCTCGTTCCAACCACCAACACATCCCCCCTTGATCCTAGGAGCCACCAGTTGCCAACCACCCGCTCACCGGAGCTTCGATCGGCCCAGGAGCCACCGGTTGCCAATCACCCGCTCGCCGGGAGCCACCGGTTGCCAACCACCAGCACATCCCCCCTTGATCGGACTTATAGGTATTATTGATTGAAATGGCCAGAAATGGTCATCGTTGACATGTAATCGACTAGGTCGATTGATCAATGATTTTATCTGATGCGGTAAATTGATGTGATTCCTATATATCTGATATATACTGACTTGCACGAAGGAACTGAGGCCAAGGTAAGTCATCTGACTCGTGTTGTGCTTAGGCAGCCTCTAGAGTGTATTGGCTTCTTAATCGGGTCTTAGGGAGTAAAACTTACTGAGACGTAGTCTCATCCCAGTTGTGGGACAACATTTCAAGAGGAACCTAAGGAGGAAGAACCCAAAGAGGAGGACCTTGATGAGGAACCAGAGGAGGAGTCCGAGGAGGATTCCAAGGATGATTCGGAGTATGACCCGGATGAGGACTGAGACCTCACCCTATTTTGCAAACTCTAAGTTGTGATCTGATATGTTATAGATCTGATTTGTTAATAGTATTGTAATATATACTATGAGGTTTGCTTGTATAAAAGTGTGGTTGTGGTTTTTCAGTTGTTAAAAATATAGCCCTACTTTTCTAACCCATTGTTTTATTGTCTAGGGATTTTATATCTGCTTCCACATGCGTATTAAAATAAAAGGGTCGGTGATGCGTCCTAGGACATCGCTATTAATCGACCAGGTGAGGGATGGGTGCGTGCCCGAGGATCGGGGCATGACAGCCCAAGGATTGGGGCATGACATATAATCCATACGAACCAATCCCTTGAAGATAGAAAGATAATCCTTATCTGGAAAAATCTTCATCCTTCACTTTCGTTCAGTCTGGAATTTATCAGAGTGAGCAGACTTTGACACAAAAGTCTGGACTTCTTCATAATAGACTTTGAACAAGTTTTGTCATCTTCAAAACATCAAATGAGTTTTCTCCAACAGAAACGACGTGCAAGGGACATCAAAGAGAATGCATATGTTGATGATGGTGAAGGTTCAGTAATGAAGGTCTCCTAATGAGAGTGATCCTCTATATCCCTCGATTCCCCTAACTGTTGCTTCCTTAACGTGCTTAGGATCTCTCAAGTGGATAGTCTTTTAATATGCCTAGTCATGTAACACAGCCTGCTAATGAAGTATAAACATCTAAGTAGACAATAACATGTAAATGAAATTTATCAAAAGATGCTAATGTCATATAATCCAAGCGAACACAGTTCTAAATTAAAGGAACGTTAATAGCAATGTAATCCTAAGACTTATTCGACATGTCTCCTAAATTCAAAGTGCAAAAATGTAACGCAAATATTTTGTTATGGCTCAAATTCCAACAAGTTTGATGATTTTAAAGCTTTAGTTTTAATAAAATGTTAATAACAACCGTTAGGGCGAAAAATTCAGGTGTCAACATTGATAGTGTCGAATGATGTAAAAGCCACAGGTAGAGCAAGGTAATATGGATGAAAGCAAACTCTCAATCCTCACTTGGTACCAAGAGTAGAACTTCATGAATGATTCGGTGTTCCCTTCTTTAATCAAGGAACAAAGAAACTTTATTATTGAAGGAAAGGGTTCACATCAGAAATTAACTCTAGATCCTAAAGGGTGCAGCGAGTTACACATGAAACAGTCTGAAGTGCAACAGGAAGACAACTTGATCTCTATGGCAATGAAAACCTCACCGGGAGGCATCCTCAATTAGTCTCTCATCATGTAATAATCTTTCCTCATAGAAATGAAGTGATCTTTCCATTAGTTTGATCACAAGCCTATATAAGTAAGAATTAAACGACTAGAAGTTAAACACCATGTAGTGTCCATGTCAACATTACACGACCTCCAAACTTCCAAACCAAAAAGAACAGCAAAGCGGGATTAACCATTACCTTGCTTCCTATGGTCTAGAGCTAGGAGGGACGAGTTTACGTAGAGAAATAAAGAATTTCAAGCACAGATACTCAAGTTTATCCAAAGCATGAAGGAGCAAAGACAGAAAATCTCAAGCTTGAAGTGAGAAGCATGCCTGGCATGCGCTTTTGTGATGCTATAGCGGTGAAAATGATTCCAATCGAACAAGTAGTTGTAATCAACCAAATCAGAAAAAAGCTACCTTAAACATCGATCCAGTGACCCATGACGGACCAATGGCCAACCATCAAGTCCAAATGAAAGTTATAAGTGACCATCGGAACACTTGATCAGTGACCCTTGAAACCTCGACGGCCGGCCCACGGTAGCCATTGAAGGGAAATAGAACTTGGCACTCTATAAATTGGCCGTCTCCCTCTCTCATTTTTTTCATCATTCATCAATCTTCAATTACATTGCACTTCCAAACACCTTTCTCTTTAAAATTGTTTGTCACTTTCATATGTTTCCTTTCACCTTCAATCAATCAATCACATTCTAAATATCACAATGGAGAACAACAGCAATAATCCCGTATGATTGTCCCAACTCAATCCAAACTTCACTGTGCATTTGAGATGGAGCTCTCGGTAAGTTTTCGTAACATCAACATTTGTCGGATCAGCCCCCGCAACAAGCCAAATTCGGCATGCATGATTGGGAATTCAGGAGCTTATGGGGCCTGGACACGCGCGAGTTGTGTCATTATACCTGGACACTTTGTCTTCGGCCCAAGCCCAACTCATTCTAGACTCTGGCAAACAATGAAGGTAGCATCTCACTTAAAATAAAATAAAAATTATTAACTTCGTCAAGACTCTTGAGTACGTAATCAAATAATCACATAAAGAAATGACTAAAAGTATATTGTTCTTTGCGGGAAAAGAACGGATGTCTAAAGAAAAGAGTTCGGAAAGCCCAAAACGAAAACTGCAAAATAATAGATGGCGTGACCATTAAAGATGACGCAAGGGGCTGGCAATATAGCCCGATAACATGTTAGATTGAAATGTAGAAACCTGCGATGACATTTTGTGTGAGAAATTATTTCGTGATTAGTTTAAAAGAAGTACAAAAACTCACTCAATTACTTTATTCTCATTAAAAATTAATGGATCAACCCTTTTTTATTGATAGATTAGCAGTTAACCACGTGTAACGAAAATACAAATCTCGCTACCAATTTAAAAAGAAAACAAAGTCAAAAAATGAAAAAAAGGAAAAGTTGGAACTCAGTAACTAAAAGTCCATAGTAGAACTATGTGCGATTGCCACGAACCTTTTGTCGATCAAAATATTTTGCTGATACATTAGTTCTTAATCAAATAGAAAGAGCAAACAGCTCTAACCAATGAATGAAAAACAAAATAAAAATAACTCATTTTAACTTAGGCAACCAAAAGAGCAGAAAACCGAGATTTAAACATCTAACTTGCTTGGTTCTTGTAAAAATAATTACACACTTAACTAAAATCAGAATATTGGAGTCACACCACTAATGTACATGAATTCTAACCTAATTTTAAGAATCATAGTAGTCCATATTAATATATAGCTCTCGCCATACCCATATGTTAGGATTTTTGTGCAAAAAATAAGCATAGGTAAAAGTAAATAAAAAATTGCAACCGAAGTAAACACCTATTTATGTATTTGTAAGCATTGTTTGTGTATTTGAATAAGAAACACGTAAAAATGAGAAGGAGAGCTAATTGCATTACCTTTGTACCGTGCTCAAAGCAATTTGGTTGTGATGTACTTTAGTTCCAAACCACAAACATATGATCTCCTCGTCATGTATCTAAAGTAATCTAGTTCTTATGTTCTTCAGTTCTAGTGCCACAGATATTAGACCTCTAGTTCAAACACATCATCAATCACACATTCGAGAGACTTCAACAGTTCAGTTGTGCTAGCAATTGCTTTTGTGTGTAATTAATTTAATTGATCTCAATCATTTCTCATTGTTAGTCTCAAATACAATTTATTTAAATCAATTTAGCCATTGACATTGAAACCATTTTAGAGTATTAATTCAATTATAGAGTTTGACCCCATTCAGAGTCAGAATCCGGATATTGATTATGAAACCTTTTAAGAGCATTACTTTGAGCATTAACTCCGTAACCATTATAGAGAAGTATTTTGGGCATTAATGCTATAACCACTATGGAGCATTATTCTTTTCTTTAATTCTGTAACCATAACAAAATATTGATTTGGTCATTAAGATTGAAACCATTTTAGATTATTAATTTTGCCATTGATTTTGAAACCATTTTAGAATATTAATTTGTCCATTGATTTTGAAACCGTTTTAGATCATCAATCAAGCCATTGATTCTGAACCTGTTTTAGATAATTAATCTAGCCATTGAATTTGAGAACCCGTTTTAGAAAATTAATTATGTCACGTCCCGATCCTCCGAGCATGTGCCCATCCCTTGGTGGTCGATTAATTTGCAATGTCTCAGGACGTGTTGCCAACCCATTCATTTTAATGTACATGCGGAAGCGAATAAATAAATCCCCAAACAACACAAAGATGAGATAGAAAAGTAGGGCCAGCAATTTTGAAAACCACAACATACTTTTATAGACATCAGACTAAGTTATATACAATACTAGTCTATATACACAAGCCTACAAAAGGGGTAGAGGGCTACATATCCTCTAAGCATTTGAACCCTCAATGGAAGACTCCGGGGTCTTTGGCTTTGGGGGACTCGGATCTACCACTGCACCACCAGGAGGGTCAGTCGTACCCTTGCCAAAAGCAACCTCTAGCACCGACATAGGGACCTCAGATTCCGGTAGGGGACCTTCTCTGGGTCCATTTCACTCGCGACGGTACCACGATCTGTATTGATGGGGTACCATTCATGATAGACCCACATCAACCCAAACAATGGACCTTACGAGTTCGTAAACCCATCCCCTTTTGTCCTCATGAAGAGGAATGTAAGATACCTGTTCGGTAACTTTCTTCGGCTGGCCAAAATGTTCGGAGGGAACCTCCAGCTAAGGACCTGAAAAGATTAGCCCACGATGGGGTGAGAGAACGTTTCAGCAAGTCCACCCCCTAAACTCCGACTAGGAATGAAATACTCCTAAAGGCTACCTACACACACACAAGACAAAGGACTTACCTTTGCCTCAGTTCTTTCATGCAAGTTAGTATAATTCATATACTCAACTCATCACTTCAATTCCAATCAAATCAAATCCAATCAAATCCAATCAAATCAATCGATCCACTTGGTTCCATACCATCAATACCATCCATAAAGTTCGATCGATTCAAGCACTGCTCACCCTAAGCTGAAAAAAGATGATATAACTCACCAAAGCTGATAAATATATAATAATGCTCACCGAAGCTGCTATATATCTATATTGCTTACCGAAGCTGTGCGATACTTATAATGCTCACCGAAACCGTGTGATACTTATAATGCTCACTGAAGCTGCTAGAGTATACTGCTCACCAAAGTTGATATTTCAAAGCCCGCAAGCTGATATAGTATACTGTTCTCATCCACTGAAAATTTACCATCTTTATAGCTCCTAGTAAAAATAATCGTGTGTGGGTACACGGTCGGCCTGAGCCAAAAACACAATATCTTTCTTTTAGAAAATCCCACTAATTATAATAGTCCATAAACACATTTTTGGCGTTGTAAACCAACGCCCCGTATTTTCTAATTAAATACCGAAATTGCCCAAATTTGGAATAAATACCCAAAATTATAAATCTCACTCAATTTGCACAAATCAACACCCAACTAAATAAACCAATCATACAATTGAAATTAGCATGAAATTCTGGTCAAGGGCTATCCCGGTATAATTTCTGGAAAATAATAAATAATTAAATAAATACTAAATTAATTAAATAAATAGAATTAAATACCATAAATGCAAACTTAGGCCGGAAAAGCCTAATTAAATACCGAAACGGGCCTGGAAAAATTCTGAACCTCTCTAGATAGATAATACAACCTATCTAGTTGCTAATTAAGCAGATCTAACCACCTAACATGCACAAACGAGTAATTAAATCACCAATCTATTCTAACTAACCACCTAAACCATACTTAGCCTAAACTAATCAACCCTTAAGCATCATTAACTCGTGAAGTAGAGTTTAGTGAGTAAACTCACCAGTTTTGAAATCCGATAAGTTTACGACGACGACAAGGCGGAGACGTGCGACGAACTCCAAAGCGGCGACACCCTGCGAGGCCTGGAAGCGGTCCAAAGTAGGCCTCGAAGCCCACGGTGAGTTGTTGGCTTTGGCTCTAGCTAGGTGGGCCGAGAGAGTGAGCTGGATGACGGCTTGGGCCGAAATGACGAGGGAGGCTAGTGGATAGCTACGGCGAGGCTTGGTGGAGGCGGACGGCAACAAAGCGGCAACTACGGGTCTCCGGCTAAGCTTCTCGAGCTCGAGGAACGGCCTGGGGTCACAGCTAGAGCGGAAAGACGCACTAACAAGCGCGGGATAGGCACGGCACGCGACGTGCGAGCGACGGCTAGCGGCGGCCTAGCAATGGTCGGACGGGCGTGTGACGGCAAGGGGAGCGGCTACTCAATTTCCTCTGCACTTTTAGTGCTTCAAGGTGTCTAAAAATGGAGGAAGTAGGCTGAAGGAAGAAGAAAAGCCAGCTACACTTGTGGAGGGTCCCTCCAAGCCCTTTTTCTATCCCTTTGTCCCATTGAAGAGGTCCCACCTTGGTTGGCTGTCTTCCTCAGCCATTTTTCGGACCAACAAGCTTCCTTAGGAAGCCAATGAAGTGGTCCAAAGGTTGAGGACCAAGGAGGCTACGGATTTTGAAACATTTTTCCCCAAATTGATTCAATTACCCTTCAATTGAAGCCAATTTCGGTCCTATAAATTCCACCAAGGTGTCCACAATCAAATTGATATTTTTCCTCGCCAATAGAACCAACTTGCATCCCAAAAACGAGATAAAAAATGGTCCGCTTAATTTTCCGGACAAAAATAGCCATACTTTGAATTTTTGCCAAAAATCTCGGTTTGCAGAAAAATTTTCGAAGGATGAGTCGACGTTCCTAGAATGAATCGTGACATGACAGAACTTTTAATTTTTGAAATCGGATTCAAATTCGCTGTTAATTTCAATCTGGCACGATTTTAGTGTGACCTAGCCTACCGGGTAGCTTTTAGAAATTTTAGGTGCAATTGACTGGTGATCGATTTATTTTGAGTCACAATATACATCTTTGAGACATTAGCGACTCTCGGTTGTCATGAAAATCTTGAGGTTTCAAATACGAGCACAAGGTACCAAAACGACAGAAAAATCGATCTAGTGCCGATCGACGAGAATTTTGCAATTTGGTTGAATCACCCACACTTTGATCACCTATCTCAATCGAAATGACCTATCTCTGATCTCTGATCGATTTTTAACTGTGCCGTAATGATCTCTGCAGATGAGCACAGTCGAGTAGTCAATTCCTGGTCGAATTCTCAAGTCTTTTGCGTTAAAATCCCTTAATGGCTGCCTCAGATGGACTAGTTATCTCATGAGTGATCATCTCAGAGAATAGCACTATAGGCACGTCACTGAAAGGCATGTCACTGAAAGGCACGATTCATTTAATTGAAAATAGAACTGGAATTTCGGAATGTCACAACTATTTCCCTCTTATAAAAATTACTTCCTCGAAATTAAACAAAAAGGTGGGTGTACAGTCGTTTCATCGAATCTTCACTTTCCCAAGTTGCTCCTTCAATGCCGTGGTGTTGCCAGACCACTTTAACTAATAGGATTGTCTTGGTACGCAGAATCTGTTCTTTTCGATCCACAATCTGAATCGGGCTTTCTATGTACGACACTCTTTTGTCCACATCTAATTCCTCAAAATTAAGCACGTAGGTTGGGTCAAGCTCATACTTCCTCAACATCGACACATGAAAGACATTGTGCACTTGCGCCAACCTCAGCGGCAATGCAAGACGATACGCTAGGATCCTAGTTCTCTCTAGAATCTCAAAGGGACCTACTTACCTCGGACTCAGTTTTCCCTTCTTCCCAAAGCACAAAGTACCCCTCATTAGTGACACCTTTAGAAAAATGTGATCACCAACTTGGAATTCCAATGGTTTCCGGCGCTTATTTTTCTGGCAGCTTTGAGCGGTCTTTAATCTGTCCCTGATGACTGTAACGTCCTCCACTGACTACTGAACTAACTTTAGGCCTATAATCTTTCGTTCTCTAACCTCATCCCAGTAAACTGGCGTTCTGCATGCTCTGCCATACAATGCTTCGAAAGGAGCCATTTGAATGTTCTGCTCGTAGCTGTTATTGTAGGCGAACTCAACAAAAATGAAGTTGTTCCTCCTAGCTTCCCTTGAAATCCAACATGCAAGCTCGCAACATGTCTTCGAGGGTTTGAATTGTCCTCTCAGACTGGCCATCCGTCTGAGGATGATAGGCAGTACTATACTGCAGCTTCATTCCTAGGGCAGCTTGCAAACTCTTCCAAAAAGCAGCTCTGAATCTCAGGTCTCGGTCTGATGTAATTGTCACCGGCACTCCATGTAGTCAAACTATCTGACGTACGTACAAGTATGCATGCTTGTCCAAATCAATGTCCTTTCCTACTACAATAAAGTGAGCCGACTTCGTCAATCTGTCGACCACTACCCAAATGGAATCATTACCTCTCTGACTCCTCGGTAAGCCTGTCACAAAATCCATTGTGATGTGTTCCCATTTCTATGCGGGAATCCCGAAAGGTTGCAGAAGTCCTCCTGGCTTACAATGCTATGCCTTCACTTGCTGACACGTCAGACACTTGACGACATGCTTAGCGATGTCCGCCTTCATACCGGACCACTAGTAGTGTTGACGCAAATTTTGATACATCTTTGTACTGCCAGGATGAATGTTGTAACTACTACAATGTGCTTCTGATAAGATCTCCTCTTTAAGCTCGGCATCGTCAGGTACACACAATCGTCCTCGGAACCTCAGTGTTCCCTCCTAAGAAATCTTTAAATTAGTCTTTCTCTTATCGATATCCTCTTGCAGGATTTTCTGAACATCCGGGTCTGTCAATTGGAGCGTCTTATTCTGATCTGCACATTCGGCTCAATTCTGAGGGTTGCCATAAGATTCAAAACGTGGCCCACCTCAAATTTGAAAACCGAATCTCGAGCTCTCTCGAATAAAACCTAGTCCTTAATTATCATCTGTGCAATTGCAGTGTGGCACCCCTCAACGACCCCCAATCCCGTTAGGGTCACCACAAGTACTCTTCATTTTGTCCTGATAGATTGATACTCTGATACCAAAAATTTTATTGTATCTCTTAATCCTGGGGGTTTATATTTATCAATTCGGTCCCTGCGCAGAAAATATAGCGAAAGCATATTAAACTATCCCCAACCTGAAATTCAAACGATGCACGCCTACTAAACATTTTATAAGTTAAAGCCGAACACTTTTATTTACATAACTAGATGGACATTACAAGTCGGCACAACAAAATGCCGAGGTCTTCTATACCCGGCTACTTTCAAAAGATACACGACCATTCTAGTAGATCATCTACAAAAGTCCATCACCAGTGCCGGCGTCCAAAAATATGCCTTCTCTGCTGTCCTTCACCCTCGGTCACACCCATCCATCCGGTCCATCAGCTGGCGATGGTGGTAACGGCCCTAGTGTGTCCCCATTTCGATGAACAAAGACTGTGAGGAACTCCTGAAGTACTGGGCCGGTGGAAGAACCAACCTCAAACATCACCAGCACCCGCACTTGTATGAAAACTAAACCTCGCACCTTGGGATGGTGATGCTCCGACAGCTCACATTGTAAATCAACTGGAAGTCCATAAAATGTGCCAGGAGATACAGGCAGCAAAGGCATGATAACTAATTTGAAATGTTAGTCCCCAAAAAGGGGTGAGTACAACCACTCAGCAATAAAAGATTCACTAAGCCATATCGTGCGCAACCATCACTATCCAATTTCATGCAAAATAGACAAAACATATAATCAAGAAATGTATGAGTATGCATCAGCCGATAAAAACTTTTCAAAGTGATGGCAATGCAGTTTCAAAAGCCAAATGCATTGTTTCAGTCACACCGGCCCGATTATAGAATCAAACTGATATGGCACGTCCCATTCCATGCCATACAATTTAGTCCTATAACCAAACCACACACACTTAGTATGTCTATCTGTTTTAATTTTTCAAAAAGGTTTCACCCCCCAGAAGACCAATGTTTGCGTCCCTTTGGGCATTCGCATCCACCCTGGCATCGCGAAAGCCTCCGGCATTCAGCCACTTAGGGCCGCCGGGCATCCAAAGCGTGTTACATCACACCTCTAGGCCTCTCGCACCCCACCTGGCATCAGGAGGAATCTCCGCGGCCATAAAAATGGTACCCCTACCCTCCGGATTTACGTACCGACTAGCATACAACCGGGCATCCCGAAGCTCCTGGGGAAAACCTCTAGGGCACTACGGACCCTAGGCATCCAAAGGACATCGACTCACTTGAGCCTTCGGGCCTCTCGACTCCCGGGGCATCGTCGACTCAAAGGTCCCACGGCAACATTAACATCTTAATTTCCAAAAACATTTTGGATGCAATAACACTTGAAATCTCATGAGTTTTCATTGAAAACCTTTGTGTTGAAAGCCATGCTGAATGCCAAAAACCACCATGTCAAATGACAACTCATGATGCATTCACTTTTGGGATGAATTGAGCAATTTCAAAATAAAGACAATTCGAAAAAAAAAGGGATGCACAGTTTTTGTAAAAACTTTGGAATAAACCCCAAATGAACTCAGACACAGCAATGAACCCAAACACATAAAGTATATCATCTTTTATCAAAATACTACGAAATTTTAGTATGTTAAATTAGAGACTAGATTGACATTTTCCATAGAAACCTAAGTCTATATCTCATTGTATTAAGAGTAGTAATCGCTATAAATCTTTACTAGCATCCTGTAATAATTTCCAGATTTACATCTACGAAGAAAATTTGTTTCACTAACCAAAAGTTGTCCATTTATTCTCAAATTTTGATATGTTATTCCTAAGGATGTGATCTACAAATTTGTTAAGGATTCGAAATTCAATTCTAACTAGATAATTACAGAAAATTCAGATAATCATCAAAGGTCAAGCTATTCTCTACGAAACAGCTTATTGTTTTCAATAGGTATACTTCCATCTTCATGTTTCTACATTTCATATGGCTATTGCTAGATGTCAAACTCAATCTAATGGATGTTATCTTAAGCAAAATGGTTTCTTTCCTATTTTCATCGCTATAAATCAAGGCGACACAAAATAAAAGACTTCCTATCTATAATCCTCTAAACAGAAAACATTTTTTTACTCTGTTTCCTTCATTTCTAACTCAAACAAACCGTTAGTTTTCTCTACCAGCATCTTAAGACTCTTCCACAGCACTTAAGGATAATCACAGTAGGTCTTTACTTACATAGAAACCTTCCACAGCTCAGTACAAAGCAAATATTCACACTTCGGCTCACCTACTGCAATATACCCCACTCTTCTTTACTCGGCAACCATCACTACACCTTGCTCGACCAACACAGCCATTTTACACTCAATTTTCGAGACATGCAAAACTCTAATGCAACATGCAATGACTTATAGCCTCAATCTAGAGCTCAACTAGCTCAATCCAACACAAAACATCAACCACACATCCAATCTTCCACCATTCAGCTAGATCCACAATTCGACATCCAACCTCCCAAAAATCCCAAATATTTCTAAGTCTATTGCACTACATTAAACAATAACAGCTTTGCATTATATGGATTAGTGAACTTTTACTTGCCTCAAGTCCTACGACTCAACAGCAAGCAAAAACAAAGAGCTTGAAGGGTCTCGGGCGTGGGTCGACGGCGGCAAACACGAACGGCGTCGATGGCGGCAGCACGCGTGCACGGTAGAGGGCAACCTCCTCCTTCCTCTCGCCGTTCACCCTCTTGCTCGATCTCTCTCTCTCGCTCACCCGCTCGGTATCTCACCCTCTCTCTCTCTCTCTCTCTCTCTCTCTCTCTCTCTCTCTCTCTCTCTCTCGACTAATCCGCCCCCCTCTCACCTCAAATAATCTCACTAAGTAATCATTTGCATGTTGATCTTTTAGTTATTGCAGCAGCATTGGACAAGTGGAGGAAATGTGGAGATTTCTCTTGCCACTTGGAGGCAAAATTGGATGCAGCAATGTGGCCATCGATGGGCTTCTTCCGATCAAGCATCATCAAGCGCAAAGAGTCCATTTTGTCGTCAATTAAGGGAAAATGTAGATGGGCCCGTGGGCTTGTGGTCGCATGGCCCTTAATTCACGGCCCAAATCCTCCAAAAATTAATCCTTAAGTTTTTAGTGGTAGTATGTAGAAAAGAGTCTATAATTTCTTCAACTATCAAACCATTATAATACGTTGTGCATCGGTCCAATGATGAAAATAAAACAATGCCCGTCACTTAGTCATGGACCGTCGCATGTCGTCTCAAAATTCCGGATGCCACATGAAGACTTCCGACTCAAGGCATCTGCGACCTTATTCGCCTTCTCATGGTGATATAAGATTTCACAATCATAGTCTTTCATAAGTTCCATCCAGCGACACTGTCTCATATTCAACTCCTTTTGACAGAATAGATACTTGAGACTTTGATGGTCAGTGAAGATCTGGAATCTTTCTCCACACAAAAAAAATCTCCAAATCTTCAAAGCGAAAATGATTGCTGCGAGTTCCAAGTTGTTCGTTGGGTAATTCAATTCATGAGGTCTCAATTGGCGGAAGGCGTGTGCAACAACCCTACCATGTTGCATCAGTACGCAACCCAAACTCTTGATTGACGCATCACTATAGATCTCGTATCCTCCAGGACCAACTGGAATAGTCAGCATAGATGCGGTAGTCAGCTTCTGCTTAAGCTCTTGGAAACTACGCTCACACTTGTCTGTCCACACGAACTTCTCTTCCTTCTTCAGTAGTCGACTCAATGACGAAGCCAAAGTTGAAAACCCTTCCACGAACCTTCGGTAGCAGCCTGCCAAACCCAAAAAGCTTCAGATTTTTGTCATTGTCGTCGGTCTCGGCCAACTGATCACTGCCTCAATCTTGGATGGGTCCACGGAGATTCCTTCGCCTGAAATCACGCAACCTAGGAACGCAACACGAGTCAACCAAAACTCACACTTGCTAAACTTAGCATACAATCCATGGATCCTCAGGGTCTGGAATACCGTCCTCAAATGAGTCTCGTGCTCCTCCGCACTTCCCGAATACACCAGAATATCGTCTATGAATGCGATCACAAACTGATTCGGGTACTCTTTAAATACACGGTTCATCAAATCCATAAAAGCAGCTGGAGCGTTCGTCAAACCGAATGGTATTACAGTGAATTCATAAATGGCCGTACCAAGTATGAAACGCTGACTTCGGTATGTCCTCCCTTCTGATCCTCAACGGATGATACCCTATCCTCAAGTCGATTTTTGAAAATATCGACACTCCTTGCAACTGGTCAAACAAGTCATCGATCCTCAGGAGTGGATACTTGTTCTTGATCGTCACCTGATTGAGTTGAGGATAGTCGATGCATAGGCGCAACGAACCATCTTTCTTTTTCACAAACAGAACTGGTGCTTCCCAAGGTGATGCACTGGGATGTATGAATCCATTATCCAACAATTCCTGCATATGCACCTTCAGTTCTTTCAACTCTAACAATGACATCTGGTAAGGAGCCTTAGAGATTGACTCTGTCACAGGAGCTAATTCAATCACGAATTCTATCTCTCTCTCTCTCTCTCTCTCTCTCTCTCTCGCGGTAAGCCGGGCAATTCTTTCGGAAACAAAACTTGAAATTCTTGAACTATTGAGATATTTTTTATCTTCAGTTCCTCAACTGTCGTATCCACGACAATTGCCAGGTAACCTTGACAACCCCCGTCTAACAAACGGGTTACCTCAAACGACGAGATCAAGGTAATCGAGGGTCCTCCTCGACTCCTAGTAAACTCAAAACTTTCACTCACTAACGAGTTAAACTGAATCGCTTTACGATAGCAGCCCATCTTAGCTCGTTGCTTGGTGAGCCAGCCCATGCCAATTATCACATCGAAATCGTACATGTCTAGGACTAATAAGTCTATCTTTCCCTCTCGCTCACCATTCACTAACTTGTAATCAGGACAACCCAATATAGCTAACACCTTATCCTTTAACGGTGTAGATACGCTAACCACTAACTCCAACAATTCCGGACTTAATCCTATCAGCTTAACATATTGCTCAGTAATAAAAGAATGAGTCGTGCCAGGGTCGAATAAAGCACAAGCAGCATGGTCATTAAGCGAAACCGTACCTGTAATCACATTAGGCGAGTCCTCTGCCTGACCTCTCGTGATAGCATACACTATCTGTGACACCCCTTAACGGCCCTCAATCCGTTAGGGTCACCACAAGCACCTTTGACTAGTTCTAATTAATATATCACTCTGATACCATTTATTTATAGCGGGTCCATAAATCCTAGGGGTTAATTTTTTTTTTTTGAAATTAGTCCCAGCGCAGTTCATATAACGGAAGCATAATCAACTCTCCCTATCCCCTACTCTAACAATAATAATGCAATGCACACCAACTACACATAAGATAAAAATATAAAGTCGAGTCACTTTTATTTACATAATCACGATGGACATCCCGGGTCGGTACAGGAAAAGGCCACGGCTTTTAACTATGCTCGGCTAACTCAAAAGAACATGACCCTACATTTGACATATACACCCATCCATCATCTAGTGTCGGCTAACCAAAAAGTATCATCCTCCACCAGCCGTACGCTCGATCACACCCAACCCGGTGCATCAGGCGGAGGCGGCGGCAGCATCCCTATCATCACTCCATCACGTCGGACATGAACAGACAAAAAAATCTTGGATAACACGGCCATCAGCAAGACCCACATCGTATATAACCAAGACACGGACTCGGATAAACACCAGACTAGGTACACTAACACAGGAATGCTCCGTGCACTCCACCTCAACATCAGATGGCAAGCCATAGTAAGTACCACAATATGAAATGTTAATCCCCAAAGGGGTGAGTACAACCACTTAGCAGTAAAGATCCACCAAACTACACGATGCGTCAGATAGAACAATCAAGGTATCACGAATAAAGCACATATCATCCATGCATTCGAGCATACCTCACCATACAGCCATGCATATATCACCATGCAGCGTACATATACCACCATGCACTTGTACATTTATCATCAAGTAGCCATGCATATATCACCATGCAACGTGCATATACCACCATGCACTTGTACATATATCATCAAGTAGCCATGCATATATCACCATGCAATTCATGCTTGCATTTCCATGAGGTTCATCCCATGCCATATGCACACATCCATGCGCATGATTCAATTTTCAATTTTTATCTTCCAATTGGATCTCATCATTTTTCTTCCCAGAGACCAGTGTTTGCATCCCCCATTTATCGCTCGCACCCAACCTGGCATCGCGAGGAGCCTCCGGCACACACCTCCGGGCATCTCGCACCCAACTGGCATCACAAGGAATCCCCCCGGCACACACCTCCAGGGCTTCCGGCACACACCTCCGGGCATCTCGACGCTCCCGAGGCATTCGGCACACACACTCCGGGCATCCGGCACCCACATTCCGGGCATCCCGACACTCCCGGGGCATCGTCGGCTCACACCTCCGACGGTATCATCATTATCATAATTTATATTCACATATGTGTCTCTTTGTCAACATGGCATTTGATGTAATAGTAACAAAGGTCTAATTCAGCTTTTTAATATTATATGTCATGCCAAATGTCACCACATATGCAGCAAAATCAATCACTCAAGACATTATATCTCATAGAGCAAATTCATTTATTTTTATTTTTATTTTTTTTGAAAAATGCAGTAAATTTTCGAATAAAACAGAATGCACTCTTTTGGTTAAAATTCTTGAAAAATTAGTAAACAGCCTTAATAAATTCTAAAAATTTGACATGTTGTATACAAGATCTAGAGGAAAATATTTCATGAAGAACACCATATCAAAAGAGTTTCATACAATTCGGTACAATCCATGCATCACAGTCTTTATAATTTCAGAATATTGCCATACACAGTTTCATTCACAAATTCGGTAAAAATTCTAAATCAGCTCTAAAAATTATGAAATTTTGATATGTCATAGAAAAAATCCAGAAGTAAATATTTCATGCAGAACTCAAAATCAAATTCGTGATAGATTAAAAACTATAATTACCAGAACCATCCCTAACCCTCGGCATCAAATTCCAGATTTAACCATTTCGGATAAAAATCGTTTCACCAAACTAAACTCGTCAATTTCCTCTCAAATTTGAGTATTTTACTCCTCAATATGTCATCTACAACTTTCATTAAGAACATGAGATCAAATTTCAACCGGATAATTTTATAAAGTTTATAGAATCACACTAGGTCAGCATTACGATTTCCAGATCTAACTTCTTCAAAGAAAAATAGTTTCACCGGTCTATAATTGTTCATTTCTTCTGAAATTTTGATATGTTACTCTCCAAGAAGTCCTCTACAACTTTCCTCAATAAGTTTAAGTGATATTCTAACTAGGAAATTGCATGCAGCTCACGAAATCATCAAAGGTCGGACTGCCTTTCTAGAAAACAGAAGGCTAGGCTAAGACACTTCTCCCCAAAGCTTCGAAAATTCCTCACTTCTACCACATCCGAAGTTTACCATACATCACAACACACATCACAGTAAGCAAAGGGTAGATCAATGGACTCTACTTGCCTCTAATCCAAGCAAAATCACAGCAAGCACACGGCGGGGCAAGGCGGGCTCGACGACGGGACTAGGCGGGTGCACGGCGGCCAGTCTTCTCCTCCTCTTTCTCTCTTGCACACCCGCTTTCTCTCTTTCGGTTCACTCTCCCTTTCTCTCGAATTCTCTCTCGCGAACACTCTCTCTCTTCCCTTATCGGTCGATAACCCTCTCTCAATCCGCCTCTCTTCCCTCTAACTTTCTTCCTTTCAATGATTAACCATCATTAGCTTTGCATGCCAGCGCCACTTGGTAAGTCCTTCTCACCACTTGGCATTTTTCCCATGCAGGTTGATGGGCCAAATGGGCCAAGCTTCTCCATCCGCTTCCTCCTCCTTCGGTCGACTGCCCATTGGGCTTATTTGGGCCGGTCGAACAGTGGGTTTGTGGGTTGGGTTTTTGGGCCGGCTTGGCCTAAGAATTTCGGCCCCCTCTCCTTTTAAAAATCTAACCTAGTTTACCACTTATAAAAGTACTTAATTACACTTATTCACTTGGCCACAAAATTGCAACAATAATCAATAAAATCTGACTTATAAGGTTCATGTTATATCCAGGGGTTGTCGTTAAATTTTTGGATGCCACAATTCTCCCCTCCTTAGAGAATTTCGTCCTCGAAATTAGACATCACTTATATCTCTTTAAACAAGTGAGGGTACTTTTCCCTCATCTCGCTTTCACTTTCCCATGTGGCTTCCTTCACATCATGATGTCGCCATAATATCTTAATCAATGGTATTTTCTTCGTCCGTAATACTTGTTCTTTTCGATCCAGTACTTGCACAGGTTTCTCAATGTACCTCACTTTCTCATCCAATTTGATGGCTTCATGATCGAGTATGTGACCAGGATCCGACTGGTACTTTCTCAGCATCGATACATGGAACACATCATGTAAGTTTTCTAGCTTAGGAGGTAATGCTAGTCGATAGGCCACATCCCCTATCCTTTCAAGTATCTCAAAAGGTCCAATGAATCTGGGGCTCAATTTACCTTTTAATCCAAATCGAGATATTCCTCTCATAGGATATACTCTAAGAAATACATGATCTCCTACATTAAATTCTAGAGGCCTTCTACGCTTATCTGCATAGTCTTTCTGTCTATTCTGGGTTGTTTTAAGTCTTTTCCTGATAATCTCAACAGCTTCAGTAGTAACTTGTACCAGTTCAGGTCCTGTCAATCTCCTTTCACCAACTTCATCCCAACAGACAGGGGTCCTGCATCTTCTTCCATATAATGCTTTATATGGAGCCATGCCTATACTTTTCTGAAAACTATTATTATAGGCAAACTCTACTAAGGACAACTTCTCATCCCAACTTCCCTTAAAATCAATAACACAAGCTCTCAACATGTCCTCCAGAGTTTGAATCACTCTTTCCGTTTGCTCATCTGTTTGAGGATGAAAAGTAGTACTATACTGAAGTTTTCTCCCTAAGGCATTTTGGAGACTTCGCCAAAAATTTGAAGTAAACCTAGAGTCTCGATCAGATGTGATCGTTACAGGAATACCATGTAAGCGTATTACCTAGCTCACATAAATTTCAGCAAGTTTATCCATCGGTTGGTCTGTGCGAACTGCTAGGAAATGGGTAGACTTAGTCAAGCGATCTACTATTACCCAAATAGAATCATGACCACTTGATGTCCTTGGCAGTCCTTGCACAAAGTCCATCGTCACATGCTCCCATTTCCACTCTGGTATGTCTAATGGTCTCAATAATCCTGCGGGTTTGCAGTGTTCCGCTTTCACTTGCTGGCATGTTAAACATTGCGAAACGTGTTTAGCTATATCTGTCTTCATGCCACTCCACCAGAACTGCTGGCGCAAATTTCTATACATCTTTGTACTTCCTGGATGGATACTATATTGACTCTTATGTGCTTCCGATAGGATCTCCTTTCTCATTTCTTCGTTATCTGGAACACAAAGTCGTCCTTGACATCTTACTATCCCATCTTCAGAGACTTGAAACTCTGATCTTTTCCCTAAAGACACAGCGTTTCGTATTTTCACAATCTCCGGATCAGATTCTTGCAGAATATTAACTTTCTGAACAATCTCGGGCTCAATTCTTAAGGCAGTGAGCATACCGGTAAGATGGTCTATTTCCAACTTGAACTCTGAGTCTACCACTGACTTTAACATATTCCACTTGGTTATCCTTAAACTAGCCATGTCCATAGCCGACTTTCGACTAAAGGCATCTGCCACCTTATTTGCCTTTCCTGGGTGGTACCGTATTTCACAATCATAATCTTTCAGTAATTCCATCCACCTTCTCTGTCTCATATTTAACTCTTTTTGCGAAAACAAGTACTTCAAGCTCTTATGATCTTTATAGATTTCAAACTTCTCTCCATATAGATAATGTCTGCATATTTTCAAAGCAAAGACTATAGCTGCCAATTCCAAGTCATGAGTAGGGTAATTTAACTCATGTGGTTTCAACTGCCTCAATGCATAGGCTATAACCTTGCCATGCTGCATCAGGACACATCCCAGTCCTTTGTGAGATGCATCACTATATACTGTGAATCCACCAGATCCATATGGTATAGTCAGAATTGGAGCTGTAGTTAATTTCCTTTTAAGTTCCTGAAAACTTCTTTCACATTCTCCACTCCATTCCAATTTTATATTCTTCCGAGTCAATTTCGTTAAAGGGCCTGCCAAATGTGAAAATCCTTCAATAAACCTTCTATAATAACTAGCTAGTCCCAAGAAACTTCTTATTTCAGTTGGTGTCGTCAGTCTCGGCCAATTCATTACCATCTCAACTTTTGCAGGATCTACTGCAATTCCACTTCCCGACACCACGTGTCCTAAAAATATTATCTGATCTTGCCAGAATTCACACTTACTAAATTTAGCGTACAATTTATGGTCTCTCAAAGTTTGCAATGCTATCCTTAGGTGTCGCTCATGCTCTTCAGGTCCTTTTGAATATATCAGGATGTCATCAATGAAGACAATCACAAATTGATATAGATAAGGCTTAAATATTCTATTCATTAAGTCCATGAATGCCGCTGGTGCATTCATTAACCCAAATGGCATAACCAGGAACTCATAATGTCCATAACGAGTCCTAAATGCAGTCTTAAGGATGTCTTCTTTCTTTATCCTCAACTGATGGTATCCTGATCTTAAATCAATCTTAGAAAAGACTGAAATTCCTTGCAATTGATCAAATAAATCGTCAATTCTAGGCAAGGGGTACTTATTCTTTATAGTCACTTGGTTCAGCTGTCTATAGTTGACACATAAATGCATTGACCCATCCTTCTTTTTCACAAATAGGACCGGTGCACCCCAAGGAGAAACACTTGGTCTAATAAATCCCTTATCAAGCAATTACTGTAGTTGCACCTTCAATTCCTTCAGTTCCATTAAGGCCATTCTATATGGGGCTTTTGATATTGGTCCAGGTCCAGGCATTAGTTCAATTTCAAATTCAACCTCTCGTTCCGGTGGTAATCCAGGCAATTCCTCAGGAAACACATCTTGAAATTCCCTGACTATTTGAATCTCATCAATATTTGCCTCTTTCTTAGTAAGAACCCTTACTATCGCTAGATATCCTTGACATCCTTCTTCAAGTAATTCATGAGCTTCTACCACTGAAATAATGGCTATAGAGGGGCTTGTCTGACCTCCGAAAAATTCAAAACTAGACTGATCGGGTAACATAAACTAGATCACTTTCCTATAACAATCCACCTTAGCCTGATACTTATGGAGCCAGTCCATTCCTATGATAACATCAAAGTCATACATAGCCATTACAACTAAGTCTATTTCCATATCCCTTCCCTCTATTGTTATCTTACACTTTCCACACACCAATGTAGACAATACCATGTTCTTTAAAGGCGTAGAAACACAAAGAGGTATCTCAAGAGACGCAGTTTCTAACTCATTTAACTGTCTGTATCTTTCAGATACAAATGAATGGGTAGCACCTGTATCAAAGCACCTGTATCAAACAATGCATATGCCTTTTTATCATTTATAAGGATCGTACCTGAGATGACATTTTTGGAAGCTTCCGCTTCCTCTTGGGTGATTGCATACACCCTCCCTTGTGCTGGTGGTCTTTGTGAATTCCTCGACAAATTTGGTCCAGCACTACTTTGTGGCACTTGCCGCACCGAGCCGGCGCTCAACTGTGATCTCTCTCGTGGACAATCTTTCTTAAGGTGACCTACCTGTCCACAACCATAACACCTCAACCGTCCATTGCAAGGTCCTGGGCCATGATGCCCATCACATCTCCGACAAGTACTACTCTGATAGGGTGTCTTTCCTAAGTTCAGGCCATCCCTGGCTTTTCCGAAGTTTCCAAAATTACCCTTTTTATTAGGTTTCCAGGTCTGTCCCTGACCAGGATAATGTCTCTTACCCCTTCTAACATCACTGAAAGCCAACGGCTTCTTAGATTTTGATTGCTCTCTCATCAATTCCTGCTCCACCAATTGTGCCCTTTCATAAATCTCATTGTAATCTCTTATGTTTAAAGGCACTAGCTACTTTCTAATATCAGTTCTTAACCCTTTCAGGAATCTCTTAGCCTTTTCTTCTCTATCCTCAACCAATCTGGGAGCATACCTAGACAATTCAGAAAATTTGGCCTCATACTGATCTACTATCAGCTCCCTTTGTTCCAACTGAACAAACTCAGTAATCTTCTTATCCTTAGCACAGTCAGAGAAATGCTTCCTATTGAAGGCTCTAACAAATTCATCCCAATTTATATCAGTACCTAGTGGAAAGATCGTATCTCTTGAAGCTCTCCACCAAAACTTTGCATTTCCCTCCAGTCGATACTCTGGCAAAGTTATCTTCTCAGCATCATTGCAGTTCAACAACCGGAAAATTCGTTCCATTCCATCTATCCAGCGTTCTGCCTCCTCAGGACTTCCTGTTCCACTAAACTTTGGTGGTTTCAGCTTCAGAAATTGTTCCACCAGTCCTTGACGACGACGTTCCACTCCGGGTTGTTGCTGCACTTGTCTTTCCATCAAATTTCCTATATTGGCCAATGCCTGCAGGATATCTTCCATTCGGGGTTCAGCCCTTGCAGTAGAGGCTTTAGCCCTTGATGGATGTGAACTTCCAGCTCGTACCATATCTTTCCTGCAGTTTCAAGCATTGCCTCAGGAATTATCTGTGACTCAATGTCTTTATTTAAAGCTACTACTGCTATATAAGTAACATAAACATGTTACTGGCACCTAAAACCAACTCATAAAAAAAATACTAGGGATCTACGAGTGAATACCCATCACCCATTGTTCAAAGTTACTCGACTATCCTAGCTAGTATCCTATGGTGTGCATTGTCATTATATTCCTCAACTTCCAGATGAGGCTCCTTATCACTCCACATCTAAACCTTAAGCTCTGATACCAAAACAGACGACTGTGACACCCCTTGACGGCCCCCGATCCGTTAGGTTCACCACAAGCACCTTTTACTAGTTCTAATTAATATATCACTCCGATACCATTTATTTATAGCGAGTCCATAAATCCTGGGGGTTAAATTTTTTTTTTTTTTGAAATTGGTCCCAGCGCAGTTCATATAACGGAAGCATAATCAACTCTCCCTATCCCCTACTCCAACAATAATAATGCAATGCACACCAACTACACATCAAATAAAAAGATAAAGCCGAGTCACTTTTATTTACATAATCACGATCGACATCTTGGGTTGGTACAGCAAAAGGCCAAGGCTTTTAACTATGCTCAGCTAACTCAAAAGAACACGAACCTACATTTGACATATACACCCATCCATCATCTAGTGTCGGCTAACCAAAAAGTGTCGTCCTCCACTAGCCGTACGCTCGATCACACCCAACCCGATGCATCAGCCGAAGGCGGCGGCAGCATCCCTATCATCACTCCATCACGTCGGACATGAACAGACAAAAACTCCTGGACAACAGGGCCATCAGCAAGACCCACATCGTACATAACCAAGACAGGGACTCGGATAAACACTAGACCAGGTACACTAACACAGGAATGCTCCGTGCACCTCAACATCAGATGGCAAGCCATAGTAAGTACCACGCGCGACTAGTGGCAAAGGCATCTTTCAATCTGAAATGTTAATCCCCAAAGGGGTGAGTACAATCACTCAGCAGTAAAGATCCACCAAACTACACGATGCGTCAGATAGAACAATCAAGGTATCACAAATAAAGAACATATCATCCATGCATTCGAGCATACCTCACCATACAGCCATGCATATATCACCATGCACCATACATATACCACCACGCACTTGTACATTTATCATCAAGCAGCCATGCATATATCACCATGCAACGTGCATATACCACCATGCACTTGTACATATATCATCAAGCAGCCATGCATATATCACCATGCAATTCATGCTTGCATTTCCATGAGGTTCATCCCATGCCATATGCACACATCCATGCGCATGATTCAATTTTCAATTTTTATCTTTCAATTGGATCTCATCATTTTTCTTCCCAGGGACCAGTGTTTGCATCCCCCATTTATCGCTCGCACCCAACCTGGCATCGCGAGGAGCCTCCGGCACACACCTCCGGGCATCTCGCACCCCAACTGGCATCACGAGGAATCCCCCTGGCACACACCTCCAGGGCTTCCGGCACACACTCCGGGCATCCCGACACTCCCGGGGCATCCGGCACACACACTCCAAGCATCCGGCACCCACACTTCGGGCATCCCGACGCTCCTGGGGCATCGTCGGCTCACACCTCCGACGGTATCATCATTATCGTAATTTATATTCACATATGTGTCTCATTGTCAACATGGCATTTGATGTAATAGTAACAAAGGTCTAATTCAGCTTTTTAATATTATATGTCATGCCAAATGTCACCACATATGCAGCAAAATCAATCACTCAAGAAATTATATCTCATAGAGCAAATTCATGTATTTTTATTTATTTTTTATTTTTTGAAAAATGCAGTAAATTTTCGAATAAAACAGAATGCACTCTTTTGGTTAAAATTCTTGAAAAATTAGTAAACAGCCTTAATGAATTCTAAAAATTTGATATGTTGTATATAAGATCTGGAGGAAAATATTTCATGAAGAACACCATATCAAAAGAGCTTCATACAATTCGGTACAATCCATGCATCACAGTCTTTATAATTTCAGAATATTGCCATACACATTTTCATTCACAAATTCGGTAAAAATTCTAAATCAGCTCCAAAAATTCTGAAATTTTGATATGTCATAGAAAAAATCCAGAATTAAATATTTCATGCAGAACTCAAAATCAAATTCGTGATAGATTAAAAACTATAATTACCAGAACCATCCCTAACCCTCGGCATCGAATTCCAGATTTAACCATTTCGGATAAAAATCGTTTCACCAACCTACACTCGTCCATTTCCTCTCAAATTTGAGTATGTTACTCCTCAACATGTCATCTACAACTTTGATTAAGAACGCGAGATCAACTTTCAACCGGATAATTTTATAAAATTTACAGAATCACACTAGGTCAGCATTACGATTTCCAGATCTAACTTCTTCAAAGAAAAATAGTTTCACCGGTCTATAATTGTTCATTTTTTCTGAAATTTTGATATGTTACTCTCCAAGAAGTTCTCTACAGCTTTCATTAAGAAGTCGAAGGGAGATTCCAACTAGAAAATTGCATGCAGCTCACGAAATCATCAAAGGTCGGACTGCCTTTCTAGAAAACAGAAGGCTAGGCTAAGACACTTCTCCCCAAAGCTTCGAAAATTCCTCACTTCTACCACATACGAAGTTTATCATCCATCACAACGCACATCACAGTAAGCAAAGGGTAGATCAATGGACTCTACTTGCCTCTAATCCAAGCAAAATCACAGCAAGCACACGGTAGGGCAAGGCGGGCTCGTCGACGGGACTAGGTGGGTGCACGGTGGCCGGTCTTCTCCTCCTCTTTCTCTCTTGCATGCCCACTTTCTCTCTTTCGGTTCACTCTCCCTTTCTCTCGAATTCTCTGTCACGAACACTCTCTCTCTCCTTCTCGGTCGATAACCATCTCTCAATCCGCCTCTCTTCCCTCTAACTTTCTTCCTTTCAATGGTTAACCATCATTAGCTTTGCATGCCGGCGCCATTTGGTAAGTCCTTCTCACCACTTGGCATTTTTCCCATGCAGGTTGATGGGCCAAATGGGCCGGGCTTCTCCATCCGCTTCCTCCTCCTTCAGTCGACAGTCCATTTGGCTTCTTTGGGCCGGTTGAACGGTGGGGTTGTGGGCCGGGTTTTCGGGCCGGCTTGGCCTAAGAATTTTGGCCCACTCTCCTTTTAAAAATCTAACCTAGTTTCCCACTTATAAAGGTACTTAATTGCACTTATTCACTTGGCCACAAAATTGCAACAATAATCAATAAAATCCGACTTATAAGGTTCATGGTATATCCAGGAGTTGTCATGAAATTTTTGGATGCCACACTATCCCTTGAGTTGGGGGTCTGTTCTATCCACCCTACGGTGCAATCTGCAGTGCTATACCCATCGGTGGTGGCAGCGGTTACTGCTGTTGTCCCCTCGGTCTTCTAGGACAACCTCTAGCCAGGTGACCCTGTTTGCCACATTCAAAACAAGCATCCATCCTTCGAGGGCACGAGGCCGAACCATGTCGCCTTCCACATAAGCGACATACGCCATTCTGATTTGGTACTGACTTACCAATTCCACCCTTCCTCTTTGGCAGAACGTGGAACCTTCCTTCGGTCATGGGCTTCTTCCCATACCGATTGCCATCTCTATGTGAGCTAAACCTTGATCCAGACGAAGCAACTTGCTCGCTCATACTCCTCTCTATCAGTTGGGCTTGACTATATACTTCATTATAGTCTTTCAGGTCGAGTGGCATCGGCATATTCTTTAACTCCAGTCAAAGGCCATTTCTGAACTTCCGAGCTTTATCTTCAGGATCCTCTATCAATATGGGAGCGTACTGCGATAGCTCCGCGAACTTCACTTCATGTTGATCCACGGTCATCATCCCTTGGCAAAGGTGCTGAAATTCCTCCATCTTTTGTTTACGGGCGTTACTCGAAAAATACATGCTATTGAAAGCTCCAAGGAAAGCGTTCTACACGGGGACCACGCCTTTCGAAAATACTGTGCCTCTAGTGGCCCTCCACCAAGTATTCGTGTTTCCCCGCAGTTCGTATACTGCCAGGACAACCTTCTGCCTCGGTGCACATCAGCAGTGCAAAGGCCTTCTCCAGATCTTGAATCCCAAGCGATGCAATCTCTAGATCCCCAACACCGGTGAACCTCGGTGGGTTCAACTTCAGGAACTGTTCTACCAACTTATGAATTGGTCTCTCTCTCTCTCTCTCTCTCTCTCTCTCTCTCTCTCTCTCTCTCTCTCTCTCTACGACTATGTTCCTAGCTGGAACTTCAATAGGTGCAGCTACGGCGGCGGCAATGGCAAAGCGAGTAGCAACAGCTTGAGCGGTGGCGGCGGTGGCGATCTTCATTCAAGCCTTGCTGCCCTATCAGTGCTCCCATAGCTTCAACCGCCTGCATGATCCCTTCGAAACTAGGATCACCAGGGGCTGCTACCCCAGCATCAACAGGAGGCGTTGCTACTCCACTAGCGCTAGCTTGAGCTGGCGCTCAACCACGACCTCCTCGGGTACCTTCGTCGGCATCCTACCCCGAGTAACAAGCCCAATGGCCCTCTTTCTAGGAGTCCCCTGTTCCTAATCACTCATTTCGCAAGATCTTTAAAGAAACCCGCTTTCCAAGCGCGTGCCCATCCCTCGATGGTCGATTAAATTACGATGTCCCAGGACGCATCGCCAACCTATTCATTTTAATGCACATGCGAAAGCGAAAAAATAAATCCCCAAACAACACAAAAATGGGATAGAAAAGGAGGGCCATAAATTTTGAAAACCACAACACACTTTTCTACACATCAGACTAAGTCATATACAATACTAGTCTATATTCACAACCCTACAAAAGGGGTAGACGTCTACAGATCCTCTAAGCATTCGAACCCTCAACAAAAGACTCAGGGGTCTTTGGCTCCGGGGAACTCAGATCTACCACTGCACTGCCAGGAGGGTCAGTCGTATCCTTGCAAAAAGCAACCTCCAGCACCGATATAGGGACCTCAGATTCCGGTAGGGGACCTTCTCTGGGTCCATTTCGCTCGCGACGATACCACGATTTGTATTGATGGAGTACCATCCGTGATAGACCCACATCAGCCCAGGCAATGGACCTTACGAGTTCGTAGACCCGTCCCCTTTGGTCCCCATGAAGAGAAATGTAAGATACCTGTTTGGTGACCTTACTCAGTTGGCCAAAATGTTCAAGGGGAACCTCATTCTATGGACCTGAAAAGGTTAGCCCACGATGGGGTGAGACAACGTCTCAGTAAGTCCCCCCCCTAAACTTCGACTAGGAAGGAAATATGCCTAAAGGCTACATACGCACAAATAAGACAAAGGACTTACCTTTGCCTCAGTTCCTTCCTGCAAATCCGAACAATTCATATACTCAACCCACCACTTCAATTCAGATCAAATCAAATCAAATCCAATGAAATCAATCGATCCACTTAGTTCCATACCATCAATGCCATCCATAAAGTTCGATCGATTCAAGCACTGCTCACCCTAAGCTAAAAATAGATGGCATAGCTTACCAAAGCTGATAGATATATAATAATGCTCATTGAAGCTGCTATAAATCTATATTGCTCACCGAAGTTGTGCGATACTTATAATGCTCACCGAAACTGCTAGAGTATACTACTCACCGAAGCTAATATATCAAAGCCCGCAGGCTTGTATAGTATACTATTTTCATCCACTGAAAATTTTCCATCTTTATAGTACCCGATAAAAATAATCGTGTGTGGGTACACGGCCAGCCTGAGCCAAAAAAACAATATCTTTCTTTTAGAAAATCCCACTAATTATAATAGTCCATAAACACATTTTTGGCATTGTAAACTGACGCCCGGTATTTTCTAATTAAATACCAAAATTGCCCAAATTTGGAATAAATTTCCAAAATTATAAATCTCACTTAATTTGCACAAATCAAAACTCAATTAAATAAACCAATCATACCATTGCAATCAGCACGAAATTTCAGTCACCAGATATCACGATATAATTTCTAGAAAATAATAAATAATTAAATAAATACCAAAAATAATTCAATAAATTCAATAAAATGCCATAAATGCAAATCTAGCACAGAAAAGCCTAATTAAATACCGAAAGGGGCCCGGAAAAATTCCGATCCTCTCTAGCTCAATAATACAACCTATCTAGTTGCTAATTAAGCCGATCTAACCACAAAACATGCATAAACAAGTAATTAAACCATACTTAGCCTAAACTAATCAATCATTAAGCATCATTAACTCCCTAAGCAGAGTTTAGTGAGTAAACTCACCGGTTTTGAAATTCGATAAGTTCACGACGATGGTAAGGCAGAGACGAGCGACGAACTTCAAAGCGGCGACACCCTGCGAGGCCCAAAAGCAGTCCAACGTGGACCTCGAAGCCCACGGTAGGTTGTTGGCTTCGGCTTCAGCTGGGTGGGCCGAGAGAGTGAGCTAGGCGGTGGCTTGGGCTGAAATGGCGAGGAGGTTGGCGAACAGCTGCGGCGGGGCTTTGCGGAGGCGGACGGCGACGGAGCGGCGACGATGGGGCTCGGCTAAGCTCAACAAGCTCGTGGAACAGCCTAGGGTAACGGCTTAAGTGGAACGACGCATGGACGAGTGCGAGACAAGCACGGCACGCGACAGGCGAGCGACGGCGAGCGGCGGCCTAACAGTGGTCGGACGGGTGCGCGACGGCAAGGGGAGGAGCTGCTCGGTTTCCTCTGCACTTTCAAAGCTTCAAGATGTCTAAAAATGGACAAAGCAGGCTGAAGCAAGAAGAAAAGCCAGCTGCACTTGTGGAGGGTCCCTCCAAGCCTTCTTTCTATCCCTTTGTCCCTTGAAGAGGTCCCACGTTGGTTGGCTGTCTTCCTCAGCCATTTTGCACACCAACAAGCTTCCTTAGGAAGCTAAGGAAGTAGTCCAAAAGTTGAGGACCAAGGGCACTACGAATTTTGAAGCATTTTGCCCCAAATTGAATCAATTCCCCTTCAATTGAAGCCAATTTCGGTCCTATAAATTCCACCAAGGTGTCCACGATCAAATTGACATTTTTCCTCACCAATAGAACCAACTTGCATCCCAAGAACGCGATAAAAAACGGTTCGTTGAATTTTCCGGACAAAAACGGCCCTACTTTGAATTTTTGCCGAAAATCTCGTTTGCAAAAAAATCTTTGGAGGATGAGTTGACGATCCTAAAATGAATCGTGACATACAGAACTTTTAATTTCTGAAATCGAATTCAAATTCGCGGTTAATTTCAATCTGGCATGATTTTAGCGTGACCTAGCCTACCAGGTGTTTTTGGTGCAATCAACACATGATCGATTTATTTCGAGTCACAATGTACATCTTCGACACATTGGTGACTCTCAGTTGTCATGAAAATCTTGAGGTTTCAAATATGGGCACAGGGTACCAAAACGATAGAAAAATCGATCTAGTGCCGATCGACAAGAATTTTGCAATCTAGTGGAACCACCCACACTTTGATCACCTCTCTCACTCAAAACAACCTATCTTTGATCTATGATCGATTTTTAACTATGCCGTAATGATCTCTGCAGATGAGCGCGGTCGAGTAGTCAATTCCTGATTGAATTCTCAAGTATTTTGTGTTAAAATCCCTTAATGGCTTTCCCAGATGGACTAGTTATCCCATGATTGATCAGCTCAGAGAATAGCACTATAGGCGCGTCGATGAAATGCATGATTCATTTAATTGAAAACAGAAGTGGAATTTCATGATGTCACAAATTAGGCTATTGATTTTGAACTCGTTTCAAAACCTTTATCTGGCCATTCATTTTGAACACATTTCAAAACATTAACCAAGCCATTGATTTTGAAACCAGTTCTGAAACTTAATCTCGCCATTGATTTTGAAACCGTTTCAAAACATGAATATTCAATCTGACTCAACTTGATTGCCACAATTGTA
Source organism: Eucalyptus tenuipes (assembly GCA_014182365.1). NCBI lineage: Eukaryota > Viridiplantae > Streptophyta > Magnoliopsida > Myrtales > Myrtaceae > Eucalyptus > Eucalyptus tenuipes. The sequence goes on along the minus strand of CM024539.1, from coordinate 18,699,308 downwards.
AACACAATTTCAATATCATCGCTCCTATTCAATTGTTATTCTAAATTGATTATACTTTATAACATCTCTAGGTTCATTATTTAGCTAATAGTGAGAATTGTATTGACACATCAGTACTCCCAAGAGAACTAATTGTCCCGATCAATCTCGAAGTCCTACAAACCATGAGTGATATCTAATAATATGTTATGGTTATCTAGATAGTGTGAATGTTTTAAGAACATAATGAACCTATTAGCTTTGGCTACCATGTAATTCAATCCTTTTGTCTTATTATATCTCGATCAAATAAAGACCGTGGAATTGTTTATCAAGCCACCAATTCGATCATATGCAGAATGTATATCAATGAGACATGAAGTATTCAATCTTGATTACAACCTAGGCCGAGGATTTCAATACAATATCATGATTAGATTGCATAGGATGTCATTATTGTATCTTATGAAAAACAAGAAGACATATCCCCTATCGCGCACACATTTGCCTTCGTATATGAACAAACAAAGACCATCAAGTACAGAGACATTTCGACGAAATGTCAATATGTGCACTTGTGAGCCATAACCATCCAACATACAAGTCAACACCGTGTCTTAGGTTTTTAAGGATTATTTACAAAGGACCAGAGCTTGAATGATTAGTCATTGACCCCACTAAAAGTTTATAGGTTTCTATTTGTTTTGTGCATGTCATGTTTAGTAAACTTGTTTGATACAAACACATATGTTCTAGCTCGGGTATCACAATGCCTAATGACTAGTGACTTATCATTCCCTTAGGTATCCAATACTTAATGGTGAAGCTTAAGAATACACTGATCTCATCAGGATCATTAATATCATTTCAATGATCTATCAACCGAGAACAATTTAAAGACTCATTCTAACTGTACACCTACCATACATATTCTTAACATTTTAAGAATATGTTCAGTTACAATTGGTCTTATGAAATCATTCATATAAATAGGACAATGAATGAATAAGTCTTTACCATTAAACAAATAATTTAACTCAAATCATTGACATGTGACTATTACATGGTTGTCTTAGGGAATATAGCCAACATGAAGAACCCATACCCGGGCTCGAGCAACTCAATATATGTTTCTAGTTCATTCGAATACCATCTTGAACAGTCCTTTGATGTTGAAGAACACCATCTGGTTTGTCGCGGATACAAGCAATTGCATAATAAAATAAATTAATAGAATGGACATCAAATTTACATGGTTTAGTTGATATGACTTACATCCATGGAAAGATAGATCAAATGATATAATGGATATTACAACCAAACTCGAGTCACTCAAACAGGCTTAGTTATATCCAATAACTCACACAGTATTTAGTTTCATATTTTCTCATAAAATAATCTCTCAATCTCACGGAGAAAATCTTACCACAAGATTTTATATTAACTTCAGACAATGGTCACCAATACCTCGGATAAATTCCCCCGAAAAAGATCTCCAATTGGATGTTAAAATAATCACGAACTCCCTCCGCACTCCTTCGCACAGCAAAGCATGCCTAGTGCTCCACTATTAGGCACTCAACAGCGCTTTAATGAATAATATATCCAATATGCATGGAACTCAAATTCAAGTTGGACTTTCCAACCTTAGTGGCCGAAGACCCCAACACACATTAGGAAAGCCAATTTCCGAAACTTAGACTTGGATTCCTTTTTTTAATTTTTAAGTTTAATTTCCAAAATTCCAATTTTAATAGCGGGCTCAAACTAGAGACATATTTTAACATGGTTCTCCGATTGCAATGGACATCATGGAGCATCCACAGCTTGGCAAAGATCCCATCACCGTTCGTTGACAAGAATCATCTAGGCAAACTCATCCAAGCCAAGGTTGATCAGCTTCTCGTAGTGCCTCCGGGTGCAATCCTCCTAGGACTTGATCCTTTGGATGTAGACCTCAAGGTAGCTCTTTCGGTTGTATCAAGAAATGGAAGGCTTTGAATATTGATTGATACGGGGTTGTCCAAGAATAACCATCATATTTGTGTTTTCTCTTTCCAATTCATGTTTTATCTCGTATCATGTTGGTGCCATACAAATAGGTCGGGCCGATATATATCCCATAAGCCCGTTTAGAAAGTCGCTTGTGTGGTTAGGAATTCTAACAAATATGATTGGATGACGAATGAGTGGACATCAACCCTCTTTCTCATTCCCTGTAAATAAGTTTCCATGGAACCGTAAATGTGAAACTAAATACCACGGTACCTAGTGGGAATATATTTAATGGGGAGAAAATATTTTTGAACAGAAAATGTTTAGATTAGGAGAATATATGAGCAAGCTAGGAGGGAGATCTTTCAGTGGATGCGCTATAGTTTGAGGTATCCAACACATTGGCCAAAACTATTATTACTTGGAGCGCTGCATCCTGAATAAAATGGTCAAGCACTATCAATAGCCTGTAAGCCGCGAAAACAGTTCCCAAGATCTCCATAATTATAATCAAGAACACACATAATCAAATAAACGAGATTTACATACCTGATTTAGAATCAATCATTCTTAGCGATGATCCAAAGCTCCAACACTTCTCTTTTATTACCATCTATATTACGAGCACGATGAAACTATCCCTCACCTTCAACGTTCAATAAACACTCATTATGTGAGGATATTTGTGCATCAGGTTTAGATGAAGGATTTGAAAACTATTTATAAAGTTTTAAACCGTAAGCCCTCTCATTATTGGCTGAGCTTTACTCAGCCCACATTAGTTAGCTCTATATTAGACTAATTAAATATTTTTATATCTTACCTTATTAGACCAATACCGTAAAACAATAAATTACAATATCAATTTATGTAACCCTCATTAGAAAAATTCTTACATTTTCCCACTTGAACTATATTAATTGAAATTGTATAGTATGTCCGCATATTTATGTTGGTCACTAGATAATTATTAACAATCAATCAAATCCTTTAAAGTGTCAATTATCAAATTATGTCAGTAACTACTTGTATACACATAGAGCCTCCATGGTCAGGAGTGCTTTTAACTCTACTGATATAGATTCAACATGATAGTGTAGTAAATGGATAACACCTCATAGAGAGTAATACATTATGTCATCCCCATTGTCAATCAACATTCTCTCCCTTTAAGTGTCACAAAATCTAATGTGCCGCTAGAAAATATCCTTATGGTTCCAAGAAATCTACATACATCTTATATTTGTGGCTCATGGCTAACCATTTTTTATTGTAACAAGATATATCCTTAAGGCTAATAATTGGATGCCCTAGCCTATACTCAAGGTTTGCACAATACCTTGAAATTTTCATTAATATATATATTCAACACGATATAATACATTCGTAAACACTTTATTGAATGCAAAAGAGTTAATATATATCAAAATATTACCAAATGTAACAAACACATATGCAAACTTTATTAAAGTAAAAACCAAAATATCTCTCACTAAATAATAACATCTCATGATAAAACTAAATCCATACTTATGACATGTCGTTTAAACACATAAGGGTGAAGGCCTTTAATTAGTGGATCAAGTACTATATCATCTGTGAAAATATGCTCCACTGTAATGTCATCATTCTAAACCATTTCCTTTATGGTAAAAAATTTGACCACTACAAGTTTAGGCCCTTTGAGACCTCTATTGTTGTTGATAAATAATACTATAAAGTTATCGTCACAACACAACTATATGGGTCTATCAATAAAATCAAATATGGTCAACTCCTTAATGATGTTTTATAGCCAGATAGCCTAAGTATTAGTCAAAAAAACATACTACAAACTCCATTTGCATGATAGAGGATTACATAGATTTTTTTCTCGCTTTTCTATGATACTGTACCTTTTGTTAACACAAAGACGTATCTTGTTATTGACTTCATATCATCCTAACAACTAGCAAAGTTTGTGTTCGAATAACTTACTAATAGTAGGTCTTGAGCATGTTTGTAAATCATTATATAGTCTATTGTCCTTTCTAAGTAATTTAAAATCTTCTTGGCAACAAACTTAGTGATCTTGTCCTGGATTTGACTAATATCTAGCTAGAAATTCTGTCGCAAAAGCAATGTCCGGTCTAATTCAAACTTGAACATATATGATACTTCTAAATGCACTAGCATGAGGTTCATCTTTCATTTGAGATTTCTCAAATTTTGAATGAGGACATTGCGATAGACTCAAGTTATCACCCTTCATTACAGAAACAATTCCTTGCTTGCGATGTTGCATAATGAATCTTTCTAAAGTACAATTAACATCTGTCTTCTAAAATAAATCCAATATATGGTGAGAACGATCTCTATAGATCTCAATGCCAAGTGTCAAAGACGCCTCATTAAGATCCTCCATGTTTTGAAAACATCCGATTTGCCTCATGCAATAATCCAATATCACTATTCACAAGCAAGACATCGTTTACATAAAGCAAGAGAAAAATAAATTTTCTCTCAATAACTTTTCATTATACACATTTTCAATAAAATGGAATGAAGTAACAATATTTTGAAACTTTAAGTTTCATTGTCTAGAAATTTGCCTAAGGCCATAAATAGACTTTTTGAATCTATATAGAAGCTTACTTGAATCATCTATTGCAAAGTCTTTGGATTGCACTATACAAAGATTCTCATCAAGGTCTCCATTTAGAAAGGCATTTTTGACATCTACTAATATCATGATCACTCTGAAAGACTCTTTAGAAGTGATTGGGAAAAAATTGCTTTATAGTCTATTCCTTCTCTCTAAGTAAAACCCGTGACTACTAGTCTAGTTTTAAACTTGTCAATCTTACTTTTGAAATTCTTTTTAATCTTATACACTCATTTGAAACCGATGGGTTTGTAACCTTCAGGCAATTAAGCAAGCTCCTAAACACCATTACGTTTCATAAATTGCATCTAATCTTTCATCGCATTTAACCGCGATCTGATTAGGGATAAGAACAACATCTATATAAGTCATCAAATCAACTACAAAGCTGATATCATAGTCATGCTCTCCTAAATAGACTCTATTGTATGGCGGTATAGTTAATTATCTCTCCATAATGGATCTCTTGAGTGGAGCTATCAAACCTCATTCTGCACTTAAGGGGCTTGAAGACCTTTATCAAGAGCTGCCTCAACAATAGGATCCTAAATCACAATAGGCTGAATTTATGTCATAGGAGGCTCTACAATCTTCTATATAGGTAGAGACAAGGATCTAGTAGTCCCCACCATACTGTTACCCTTAATAGTTTATGAGTAGTTACCCTCTTTAGCTACATCCAACTCCAGAAACTTTGTTGTTTGCATTTTAACAATTCTTGTATATACATTGGGGTTATAACACCAACATCCCTTCAAATGATAAGGGTTAGATACCAAGTAACACCAAATAGTTCTGGAGTCTAACTTACTTATTATCATATTATATAGCCTCATTTATGCAGGACATTTCCAAACTTTAAGATTGTTCAAACTAGCTTTACATACAATCCACAACTCAAGAAGAGTCAATGGACTCAATGAAATAGCTTTGGTAGGAAAACGACTTATAATGTAAAGCATCGTTTTCAAAACTTTGGACGACAGAAAACCTGGTAAATTGGTCTTACTAATGATACTTCTCATCATATCCATAAAAATGTGATTGCGCCTTTCAACTACACTATTTTGTTCAAAACTCCCAAGCATGGTAAATTGAGCTTTTATCTTAGAATCCTCCAATTATTTGGTAAATGACCCATTTTAGCTATCCAATATCGCCATGCTTGTCAAAATACTCACCACCACGGTTAGATCTGACAACCTATGTCATGCCCCGACCCTCCAAGCACGTGCCCATTACTTGGTGGTCGATTAATTTACGACGTCCCAGGACGCGTCGCCAACCCATTTATTTTAATGCGCATGCGGAAGCAAATAAATAAATCCCCATATAACAACAAGATGGGATAGAAAAGTAGGGCCACAAATTTTCAAAACCACAACAGACTTATATACATATCAAACTAAGTCATACACAATATTAGCCGATATATACAAGGTTTGCAAAAGGGGGAGGGGGGGTAGCGTGCTACAGCTCCTTTAAGCGTTCGAGTCCTCCACTGAATACTTCGAGGACCCTGGCTCCGACGGACTCGGGTCCACCATGAACCACTTGGAGGGTCGGCTGTGCCTTTTCCAAAAGCAACCTCCAGCATCGACATAAGGACCTCAAATTCCGATAAGGGACCTTTTCTTTGTCCATTTCGCTCACGATGATACCATGATTTGTATTGATAAGGTATTTTATGGGGTAGACTCTCATCAACCCAGCCCACATATCTCACGAGCTCATAGACCCATCCACAAGGGTTCCCATGAAGCGGAATATAAGATACATGCTTGGTGACCGTCTTCGGCTGTCCAAAACGCTCGGGAGGTACTGCCATCTAAGGACTTGTAAATGTTATCCCACAACGGGGTGAGACTACGTCTCAACAAGTTCACCCCCTAAATCCTGACTAGGACGAAAATGCGCCCCAAGGGCTGCCTAAGTACAAGCACAAGTCAAAGGACTTACCTTTACCTCCGTTCCTTCCTGCAAGTCAATATAATTCAACCACTCAACCAATCAATTCAACTCAACTCAACTCAAGTCATCAAATTAGATCGAGCCATCGATCAATCGATCTAGTCGATTTTAAGCCATCAAGACCATCTCTGGGTCAACCCATTCAATACTGTCTATCAAGTTCAATCATATCAAGAACTACTCACCCTAAGTTGAAGATAGATAGCATAGCTCACCAAAAGCTGATAATAATATAGCTCACTATAAGCTGATCAAGTATACTTCTCACGCTAAGCTGACATATCAAAGCCCTCAGGCTGATATTGTATACTGATAATGCTCACCAAAAGCTGCTAGGGTATACTGCTCACTCTAAGCTAACATATCAAAGCCCTTAGGCCGATATAGTATACTGATAATGCTCACCAAAAGCTGCTAGGGTATACTGCTCACTCTAAGCTGACATATCAAAGCCCTGAAGCTAATATAGTATACCGGTATACTGCTCACACTAAGCCAATATATCAAAGCCCGCAGGCTAATATAGTATACCATCTTGATCATTGGACAATTTCATCACTTTTATCATACCCAATAAAAATAATCATGTGCGAATATACGGTCGGCCTTAGCCAAAATATAATATTTTCCTCTTTGAAAATCTCACTAATTCTAATAGTCCATAAACACATTTTTGACATTGTAAAACGACACCCCGTATTTTCTAATTAAAAACAGAAAATACTCAATTTTGGAAATAAATTCCCAAAATTACAAATATCACTAAATCAGCACAAATTAGCATTCAGATAAATAAACCAAACACACCATTGAAATCAGCACGAAATTCCAGTCACCGGCTATCCCAGTCTAATTTCCGAAAAATAAAAAATTAATTAAATATTTACAAAAATTAATTAATAAATACCAATAAATGTAACTTAAGCTGAAAAGGCCTAATTAAATACCGAAACGGGCCCGGAAAATTTTCGAACCTATCTAGATAAATACTACCACCTATCTAGTTGCTAATTAAGCTTGTCTAACCACCTAACATGTAATAACGATTAATCAAATCGCTAATCCATTCTACCAAACCACCTAATCCATGCTTAATTTAAACTAATCAACCCTTAAGCATAATTAATTCCTTAAGGGAAGATTAGTGAGTAAACTCACCGGTTTGGAGATCCGATGAGTTCACTAGGACGGTGAAGCGAAGATGATCGATAAACTCCGAAGCGGGGGCACCTTTTGAGGTCGAGAAAGGCTTGGAAACGGGCCAAACAGTACACGGCAGGCTAAAGGGGTCTCAATTCTGTTCTATGGCAGCAAAGGCTGAACCGACGGCTAGTTGGGCGAGTAAGGGTCGGCGGAGGCAGTAGAGGCCAGGCGGAGGCGAACAGTGGCTGGACGGTGGCGAAGCGGCAACGACGGGTTCCGGCTAAGCTTCGACGGCCATGAGGGAGGCTCGAGGGATAGCTGCTAGGCACAAAAAGAGCAAGGCGAGCGGTGGACGACGCTGGCCCCCGCGGGGGTGTGATGGCAACGCAGCAGGGCTTCGGTGACTCGGCGACGGTTGACGGTGAGGGGGAGAGGTGTGCTGCTTGATTTTTCAAGATTTTCAGAGCTTCAAAGTGATGCCAATGGAGAAAGCAAGGGCAAAGGAAGAAGAAGGGGACAACCAAGCCTTTAAGGGTCCCTCATGCTCTTTCGTATCTCTTTGTCCCCCTTTGAAGAGGCCCCACCGGTTGCGGGCTTCCTTAGCACTCTTGCAACAGCCAAAGCTTCCTTAGGGAAGTCTTAGAGATGGTCCAAAAGTTGAGGGGCATGGGGGGCTACGAATTTGAAGCAATTTCCCCCAACTTGGATCAATCCTCCTCCAATTAAAGCCAAATTCGGTCCTACAAAATCCACCAAGGTATCCTCGACCAATCTGACATTTTTCCTCGCCAATAGAACCAACTTGTATCCCAAAAACCGACAAAAAACGGGCCCCTGAATTTTTCGGACAAAAACGGTCCTATCTTGACTTTTTGCCGAAAATCTCGATTTGTAGAAAAATCTTCGAAGGATGAGTCGACATTCTTAAAATGACTGGTGATATAGCATAACTTTCAATTTCTGAACCCGGATTCAAATTCACGGTTAATTTCAACCTGTAACGATTTTAGCATGACCTACCTCCCGGGTAGCTTTTAGAAATTTTTGGTGCAATTGACCCATGGTAGATTTTCTTTCAGCCACAATGTACCTATTCGACACATTGGCGACTCTCTATGGTCGTGAAAATCTCGAGGATTCAAATACGGACACAAGGTATCAAAACGATAGAAAAATCAGCCTAGTACTGATCGATGAGAATTTTTCAATTTGGTGGAATCACCCACTTTTGATCACCTATCTTAGTCGAACCTACCTATCTCTGATCTCTAATCGATTTTTAACTGTGCCGTAATGATCTCTACATAAGGGCACGGTCGAATTGTCGATTCCTAGTCAAATTCTCAAGTCTATTGCATTAAAATCCTTTAATGACTTCCCCAGATAATCTAGTTATCTCATGAGGATCAGCTTAGAGAATAGCATTATAGGCGTGTCAATGAAAGACCCGATTTATTAAATTGAAAACAGAACTGAAAATTTCGAGATGTCACAACTCTTCCCCTCTTATAAAAATTTCGTCCTTGATATTTAAACCATTATAATACTTTAAACAAAAAGATGGGGGTACAGTCGTCTAATCGACTCTTCGCTTTCCCAAGTTGCTCCTTCAGTACCGTGGTGTTGCCAGACCACTGTAACCAACGGGATTGTCTTGGTATGAAGAATTTGTTCATTCCGATCCACAATTTGAATTGGGCTTTCTACGTACGACATTCTGTCGTCCACGTCCAATTCCTCAAAATTAAGCACGTGGTTCGGGTCAGGCTCATACTTCCTTAACATCGACACGTGAAAGACGTCATGCACTTGCGCCATTCTCGGCGGCAAAGTAAGATGATACGCTGGAATCCCGATTCTCTATAAAATCTCAAAGGGACCTACGTACCTTGGATTCAATTTTCCCTTCTTGCCATAGCGCGAAGTACCCCGCATGGCCTTCGACGCTTGCCTGCATAACTTTTCTGGCGGCTCTGAGCGGTCTTTAGTATGTTCCTGATGATTGCAACTGCGTCCACTGACCGCTGAACCAACTCTAGGCCTGTGATCTTTCTTTCCCCGACTTCATCCCAACACACTGGCGTTCAGCATGCTCTGCCGTACGATGCTTCAAAAGGAGCCATCTGGATGCTCTGTTGGTAGTTGTTATTGTAGGCAAGCTCGCAGCATGTCTTCGAGGGTTTGAATTGTCCTCTCAGATTGGCCATCCATCTTAGGATGATATGTTGTACGATACTACAGCTTCGTTCCTAAGGCAGCCTACAAACTCTTCCAAAAAGCAGCTGTGAATCTCGGTTCTTGGTCTGAAGTTATCGTCACCGGCACTCCATGCAGACGCACAATCTGACTCACGTACAACTCAGTGTGCCTATCCAAATCAAAGTCCTTCTGTACTGCAATGAAATGAGCCGACTTTGTCAGTCTGTCGACCACTGCCCAAATGGAATCGTTCCCTCTCTGTCTCCTTGGCAAGCCTGTCACAAAGCCCATCATGATGTGCTCCCATTTCCACTCTGGGATCTCGAGAGGTTGCAAAAGTCTTCCCGGCTTACAATGCTGTATCTTCACTTGCTAACACGTCAGACACTTGGCGACATGCTTGGCAATGTCTACCTTCATACCAGACCACCAATAGTGTTGACGTAGATTCAGATACATCTTTGTACTGTCAGGATGAATGCTGTAACTGCTACGATGAGCTTCTAATAAGATCTCCTCTCTAAGCTCTACATCGTCAGGTACACACAATCGTCCCCGGAACCTCAGTGTTCCATCCTCAGAAATCTGAAAATCAGCATTTCTCTTATCGATGTCCTCTTGTAGAATCTTTTGAACATCTGGGTCTGTCGATTGAAGTAATTTGATCTTGATTTGAATATCCGGCTCAATTCCGAGGGTGGCCATAAGATTCGAAAGGTGGCCTACCTTAAATTTGAAAACCAAATCTCTCACTCTTTCAAGTAGAACCCATTTCGTAACCATCATCTATGCAACTGAAGATTTTCGATTCAACGCGTCTGCGACCTTATTCGCCTTTCCAGGGTGATATAGGATATGACAATCATAGTCCTTCAAGAGTTCCATCTAGCGACGCTGTCTCATATTCAACTCCTTCTAAGAGAATAAATATTTGAGACTTTGATGGTCAGTGAAGATTTGGAATCTTTCTCCACACAAATAATGTCTCCAAATCTTCAAAACGAAAATGATTGCTGCGAGTTCCAAGTCGTGCGTCGAATAATTCTACTCATGAGGTCAAAACTGATGGGAGGAGTTTGCAACAACTCTACCATGTTGCATCAGCACGCAACCTAATCCTCCAAACGACGCATCACTATAGATTTTGTATCCTCCAGGACCGGATGGAATGGTCAGCACACGAGCGGTAGTTAGCTTTCGCTTAAGCTCTTAGAAACTACGCTCGCACTTGCCTATCCACACAAACTTCTCTTCTTTCTTCAAGAGTCGAGTCAACGGCGACGCTAAAGCTGAAAGTCCCTCCACGAACCTTCTGTAGTAGCCTACTAAACCCATAAAACTTCTAATCTCCGTCACAGTTGTGACATCCTGAAATTTTCAGTTCTGTTTTCCATTAAATAAATCGGGCCTTTCATCGATGTGCCTATAGTGCTATTCTGTGAGCTGATCACTCATGAGATAACTAGACTATTTGGGAAATCCATTAAGGGATTTTAATGCAATAGACTTGAGAATTCAACAAGGAATCGACTACTCGATTGTGCTAATCTGCAGAGATCATTACGGCACAGTTAAAACTCAATTAGAGATTACAGATAGGTCGGTTCGACCGAGATAGGTGATTAAATGTGGGCGATCCCACCAAATTGCAAAATTATCGTCGATCGGTACTAGGCTGATTTTTCTGTCGTTTTGGTACCCTGTGTCCGTATTTGAAATCTTGAGATTTTCACGACCACTGAGAGTCGCCAATGTGTCGAAGAGGTACATTATGGCTCGAAGAAAATCGACCACGGGTCAATTGCACAAAAAAATTCTAAAAGCTACCTGGTAGGCTAGGTCACGCTAAAATTGCGCCAGGTTGAAATTAACCACGAATTTGAATCTGATTTCAGAAATTCAAAATTATGCTATGTCACAACTTATTTTAGGAACATCGACTCATTCTCCGAAGATTTTTCTGCAAACCGAGATTTTTTGGCAAAAAGTCAAGATAGGGCCATTTTTCTCCAGAAAATTCAGGGGACCCTTTTTTACCTCATTTTTGGGATACAAATTAGTTCTATTGGTGAGGAAAAATGTCAATTTGGTCGAGGACACGATGGTGGAATTTTATAGGACCGAAATTGGCTTCAATGGGAGGACGATTGATCCAATTTGGGGGAAATTGCTTCAAATTCGTAGCCCCCCATGCCCCTCAACCTTTGGACCATCTCCAAGGCTTCCTAAGCAAGTTTGTTGGTCTGCTTTTGGCTGAGGAAGCCAGCCCATCCATGGTGGGGTCAAGCCAAGGGGACAAAGGGGTAGGATTGAGCCAAGGTGGCCCCCTCCAAGGAAGCTATCCCCCTTCTTCTCTATCAGTTGCTTTCTCCAATTTCCAAACTTTAGAAGCTCTGAAATTCACAAAGAAACCGAGCTCAGCCGCTCCCCTCACCATCGACCACCGCCTGGAGCCGCCGAGCGCCGTCACCCCAGCCGTGAGCCCCCGCACGCCAGCTGCTCGTCAGTGCATCGTCCTGCTTCAACTGTGAGTCTAGACCGTTCTCGCACCTCCCCCGTGGCCGTCAAGCTCAGCCAAAGCTCCTCTGTTGCCGTACCGCCACCGTCGAACGTCGCCACCATCGCTGTAGCCACTCACCCACCTGCCTAGGCCGTTTCCAACTCAATCGACCTTCGAAGCAGCTCCTTCGACCCACCGTCCAAAACTGAAACTCCAGCAAGGGTCTAAGGGTTCAAGAACCATTTTCGAGCATTTCTCGGCCTCGCTTGGTGCCCCCCGCTTTGGAGTTTGTGGCTCGTCTCCACTTCGCCGTCCTAGTGAACTCATCGGACCGCAAATCTAGTGAGTTTACTAATTAATCTCCGCATAAAGAGTTAATTATGCTTAAGGATTGATTAGGTTAAGTTAAGTATCGATTAGATGGTTAGTTAGAATTGATTTGCAATTAATTAATCATTGATGCATGTTAGGTGGTTAGAGTAGTGTAATTAGAGACTAAATAAGCTATAGTATTTATCTAGATAGGTTCGAAAATTTTCCGAGCCCGTTTTGGTGTTTAATTAGGCTTTTCCGGCCTAAGTTTGCATTTTTGGTATTTATTGGTATTTATTAATTAATTTTCGAAATTATTTAATTGATTATTATTTTCCAGAAATTAGACTGGAATTTCGTGCTGATTGCAATGGTGTGATTGGTTTATTTAATTAAGTGCTGGTTTGTGCAATTTAACTGTGAATTGTAATTTTGGGGTATTTATCCCAAAATTTAATAATTTCGGTATTTAATTAGAAAATCACTGGCCATCAGAATGGACAGAGTGTGGCACCCCGAAACACCAAAGGTCGCCACAGGTGCCTATCGCTATACCTAAAGAACACTAGTTACATCTCTTAGTAGAAGCATCGCAGTTCATAGGCTTCTCTGTTTTTTTTTTTTTTGAAAACGGTCCCAGCGCAACTTATTAGCGGAAGCATAATTGAATATCGCCAACTCTCCCTCCAACAATCATGATACAATGAACACTACTAAGCATCATAGGAAGATAAAGCCGAGCCACTCTTTATTTACATATTTTTCAAGATGGATTTCACGGGTCGGTACAACCAAAAGGAAAGCCAAGACTCTTGGCTAGACTTGGCCACAACTCAAAAAGAGACAACTCGACCCTCTATATCGATCGCGTGTCATCCTCCATCTATCAGTGTCGGCTATGTCCAAAAAGTGTCAGCTCCCACTCCTCACGCGAGCCATCACACCCATCCTGGTGCGTCGGGCGGTGGCGGCGGCAGCATCCCTACATTCACTCCAGCACGGCGGACGTGGACAGACACAAATTCTAGCACAACAGGGCCCCCAACCAGGCCTACATCATATATGATCAGCACACGGACTCGTAGAAATACCAATCCAGGAACACTAACGCAGACATGCTCCATACACTCGACCTCAGTGTCAACAGGTATACCATAGAAGGTACCCCGCGCCACCAGTAGTAGCGGCATCTTCTAATATGAAATGTTGGTCCCCGAAGGGGTGAGTACAGCCACTCAGCAGGTAAAAGATCCAATAAATCACTCAATGCATCACACACACAATACAATCATAACAATCATAGCATAATATATGTCATTCATGCATCCAAGCATAACTTACCTTACGGCCATGCATATGTCATCATACCACATGTACATACATCCTCATGTACTCATCACCATCATGTCATACATATACCATGCCATAGGTGCACACGCAACCATGCACTCATCATCATCATGTCATACATGTATCATCATGCCATAGGTGAACATACAACCATGCACTCATCATCATCATGTCATGCATGTACTATCATGCCATAGGTGCACATACAACCATGCACTCATCATCATCATGTCATGCATGTACCATCATGCCATAGGTGCACATACAACCATGCACTCATCATCATCATGTCATACATGTATCATCATGCCATAGGTGCACACACAACCATGCACTCATCATCATCATGTCATGCATGTACCATCATGCCATAGGTGCACACACAACCATGCACTCATCATCATCATGTCATATAGTCATGCGTATGTCACCATATCATACTTGCATGATTCAATTTCCACTTTTATCTTTCAATTTGATCACCACATCTTTCTTTCCCGGGACCAGTAATTGCATCCCACATTTTTATCACTCGCACCCCAATCTGGCATCGCGAGAAACCTCCGGCACAACACCGGGCATCCGGCACCCCCACATTCCGGGCATCTCGCATCCCAACTGGCATCACGAGGCATTCCCCGGGCACAAACCTCCGAGGCTTCCGGCACCCAACCATTCCGGGCATCTCGAAACTCCCGAGGACATCCGGGCATGTATCACAATACAACCGGGCATCCGGCACCCCCCATCCTGGGCATCCTGACACTCTCAGGGCATTATCGACCCTCCTCCAACAGTTTCCTCATTCATCATAATTCATATTCACCAATTTATGTCTCAACAATCAACATGGCACATGATGTAATGACAACAAAGTCAAATTCAGCATTCGATTCTATATGCAATGCCAAATATCTTCACATGCTCAGCAAGATTCAGTCACCTCAACCAATATAATTAATAGGGCTCATCTAAAACAGAATAATCATAATTTCAGCATTTGAAATTCGCACAATCCAGCTTGCACAGTTTTAGAAAATATTTCCATTAAATACCCGAATGGTCTTTAAAAATTATAAAATTCGAACATGTGATAGTCAAGACATAATGGAAAATATTTCATGAAGGACACTGCACCAAAAGACCCTCATACAATTTGATATAGATCACGCATCACAGCATTTCTATTCTATCAATACAGCTTGCACAGTTTTTGAAACATTTTTGGTTAAAGAGGCAATTGAACTTCAAAAATTATGAAATTTGAATATGTTGCAGAGAAGACATACAGAAAGATATTTTGTGAAGAACACCTTGCCAAAAGAGCTTCATACAAAAAGATATGACCCATACATTGAAACTGACTAAACCGAACGCGTCAGATTACTCGGTTTTGAAATATTTCCGATTAAATACTCTAATGACCTTCAAAAATTATGAAATTTAAATATGTGGTAGTCAAGACCCTAAAGTAGATCTTTCATGAGACACCAAAGTCAGATTTGTCCTAGATAATTAATTATGAACGGTCGAAACCCCTGTTCCTAGTACTGAACATTCCAGGTTTAGCCGTCTCTGAAAAATCGTGATTTCACCTACTTATCTTCCATCTTTTCCTCTAAATTTTTTTTGATATGTTTTGCCTCAAGAGGTATACTACAACTTTCATCAAGGAATCAATGTGAGATTTTTAAAGGAAAGTCACTTTATAGTCCACGAAGTCACTGGGGTTCAGTTCAACCTTTCCAGATCTAACGTCTTCAAAAGAAAAATCGTTTCACTAGGCTATACTTGTTCGTTTTACCCCAAATTTGAGTATGTTAGTCTCCAAGATGTTCTCTATAACTTTCGTGGAGAAGTCGAAGTGAAATTTTCAGTAAAAAGTTACATGCAACACACAAAATCACCAAAAGGTCAACAAAACAGCTTCAGATCTAACATTTTGGTAGAGGGAGGATTTCACCCCTCAAAACTCAACCATTTTGTCTCAAATTTTATTATGTCATACTTTAAGATGTTATCTACAACTTTCATGAAGAAGTCAAAGCCAAAATCCGACTCAAACATCGCATGCAAGCCATCACAACATTCTGGGTTAAGCTGTTTACTCGAGAACAGATTACAACTTTCAAAACAACACTCTTAAAACTTCGGTTTTTCACCCTAGACATCCGAAATACATCACCCTTCAATAGCACATTCTAGACACAACATGCAAGAGCAGATCAAAGGATCCCAACTTGCCTTGATCCCGAGCTACGGCGAGCACGACGGCGGCGAACGACGGACGCACGGGCGGCTGCGAGCGACGGACGAGCGGGCGGGCTTCTTCCTCGCACAGCCTTCTCCTCCTCTCTCTCGGTTCCCTCACTCTCTCGGTAGCTCTCTCTCTCTCTCTCACTTTAGACCACACCCCTCTCCCTAAACCGGCCACCCTTTTCTTTTCATTTCTCTCCTACTCATCATTAGCAATGATGGATTCTTGCATGGGTGACACTTGGTCATCAACTTGGGACAAATGGCCTTCTTCATGCAAGATGGGCCTCCATCTTTCAACTGGGCTTGGGCCAGCCATGGGCCGGTGATTCCTCCTCCTCTCTCCTTGGTCGACGGCAGCCTTTTATGGCTCTAATGGGCCAGCCAATTGGCCCATCTTAGGCCTATCCCCCTTGGGCCTAAGACCCAAACTTAAGTAGCCCATATTTACTTTTAACAATTCACCTTAATTCCCTCTTTTACGATTTCCAAATTTACAATTTCATATAGCCGTAAAACTTGTAACATTAAACTATAGGAATCAAATCTATGAGGTGCATAGCCAAGAACAAATTCTTCTTATCAAATTATTCTATATCACTAATTTTTAATAACCCATGAACACAAGATACATTTCCATCCACATAACACTCGGTCTTAAAAGAAAATCAATGGCAAAAGCATAAACCAAAGGCAATTTCATTACCTAATCATAGTCTTTAATACATCTAGAGGTTGCCTTGAATTTTGGGATGCCACAAAGAGAGAGGGTCCCATACCGGAATCTGAGGTCCCTATGTCGGTACTGGAGGTTGCTTTTGGGAAGGCACAGCCGACCCACCAGGTGGTACAATGTTGGACCTGAGTCCATCGAAGCCAGAGATCCCAAATTATTCAGTTGAAGACTCGACTGATTAGAGGATCTGTAGCCTCTAACCCCCCTTTTGCAGACCTTGTATATACATCGGCTAATATTGTATATGACATAGTTTGATATGTATATATAAGTGTGTTGTGGTTTTCGAAAATTTGTGGCCCTACTTTTCTATCCCATCTTGTTGTTCTCTGGGGATTTACTTATTCACTTCCGCATACGCATTAAAATGAATGGGTCGGTGATGTATCCTAGGACATCGCTATTTAATCGACCACCGTGGGATGGGCACGTGCTCCAAGGATCTGGGTGTGACATCCCCATTAAATGGTATCAGAGCAAGGTTAGTGGTTAGAGTGATAAGGTGCGATGGTTCATGGGATAGTTAGTAGGATTAGCCTTTATTTCATGCTGGTGCATGTCTGTGATAGTTGTTTGGTAGATTATTTGTTTGGAATCGCTCAGCTTCTAATTCGGTGTGGAATTGGAAGGCAGGTTTTAGTAGAAAACTTGTACTATGAGTGATCAAGAGCAAAGGACTCCTAGGAAGTGTACCATAGGCCCTATTACTCGGGGTAGGACGCCGAGGAGGCCGTCGTAGAGTGCTAGCTCAGGCTAGCGCAAGTGGAATAGCACCTCCTCCAGTTGGTGCTGGGTAATAGCCCCTGATGATCCAAGATTTGTTGGGATCATGCAAGCGTTGAAGATGCTGAGAAATAGGATGGATCAGCAGGCTCAGATTCAAGCTGCTAGTGCCGCCACTACAACTGCTGCCGCACTTGTCGCCACACCTGCTGAGGTTCCACCAGGGAACGTTATGGTTGGGAGAGAGAGAGACCGATGCATAAGCTAGTGGAACAGTTTCTAAAGCCGAACCCACCGAAATTCACTAGGGCAAGAGAACCCGAAGCTGCAGCTTTATGGATGCAAGGCTTGGAGAAGGCCTTTGCACTTCTAATGTGCACCAAGGTAGAGAAGGTAGTCCTTATAACCTACCAATTGCAGGAAATTGCAAGTACTTGGTGGAGAGCCACCCAAGGAATAGTATTCCCTGAAGGTGTAGTCCTGGAGTGGAACGCCTTTGTAGAAGTCTTCAACAACAAGGACTTCTCTGACAGTGCCAGAGAACTGAAGATGGCTGAATTCCAACGCCTTTGCCAAGGTGCGATGACTGTGGATCACTATGAAGCAAGGTTCGCTGAACTATTATAGTACGCCCCCAAATTGGTCGAGAATTCGATAAATCGAGCTAGCAGGTTTAAAGATGGGCTTAGACCGAAAGTGAGAAGCCCACTTGTGCCATTGAATCTGAAGAACTGCAATGATCTTTATGAATGAGCCCAATTGGTAAAGAGAGAGATCAAAACGAACGAGTTGCTGCATCTGGATCGTGGTTTGGATCTAACCGAGATGGAAATCGATATGGGAAAAAGCCCATGACTAGACGAAAATTCCACGTCCCGCTCAATAGGAAGGGTAGAATTGGCAAGTCGGGGCCAAGTCAGAACGGTGTGTGTCGCTTTTGTGGAAGGCGACATGGTTCGACCCCGTGCCTCCGAAGGATGGGCGCTCATTTCGAATGTGGCTAGCACGGTCAGATAACCAGAGATTGTCCTAGAAGATCAAGAGGACAATAGTAGTTACCGCCGCCGCCACCGATGGGTCAGATCAAAGGATATACACCACATATTGCACCCCCAAGGTGGACAGAACAAACCCCTAGCTCAAGGGTGTGATTGGTTTATTTAATTGAGTGCTGGTTTGTGCAATTTGAGTGTGAATTGTAATTTTGGGGTATTTATCCCACAATTTAATAATTTTGGTATTTAATTAGAAAATCATCAGGCATCGGTTCACAGTGCCAACAATGTTTTTATCGACTATATAATTGGTGGGATTTTTTAAAGTAAAGATATTATATTTTTGGCTAAGGCCGGCCGTGTACCCACACACGATTATTTTTGTTGGGTATGATAAAAGTGGTGAAATGGTTGGTTGAGTAGAATGGTATACTATATCAGCCCGAAGGCTTTGATATATCAGCTTATAGTGAGTAGTATACCCTAAATATCGCACAACTTTGGTCAGTAATTAAGTATCGCACAACTTTGGTGAGCATTAGTCGTATACTATATTAGCTTGAGGGCTTTGATATATCAACTTAGGGTGAGCAGTATACGTGGTTATCAGCTTTTGGCGAGCATTTCTATCTATCTTCAGCTTAGGGTGAGCAGTCCTTGATGTGATCGGACTTTATAGATAGTACTAAATGGATCGACCGAGAGATGGTCTTGTCGTCATGGAATCGACTAGGTCGATTGATCGATGACTCAATCTGATTTGATGCTTTGATGTGTTGAAGTGATTCGTTGAATTTCTAAATTATATTAACTTGTAGGAAGGAATTGAGGCAAAGTTATGTCCTCTAACTTGTGCTTGTGCTTAGGTAGCCCTTGAGGCGTGTTTTCTTCCTAGTCGAGACTTAGGGGGTAAACTTGCCGAGACGTCGTCTCACCTCGTTGTACGATAACATTTTCAGGTCCTTAGATGGCAACTACTCCTGAGCATTTTTGCCAACTGAAGAAGGTCACCAAGCAGGTGTCTTATATTCTGCTTCATGGGAACCCTCCAGGATGGGTCTATGAGCTCGTGAGATCCGTGGTCTGGGTTGATTCGAGTTTGCCCCATAAGGTACCCCATCAATACAGATCATGGTATCATCGTGAGTAGAATTGACATGGAGAGGGTCCCACACTGGAATCTGAGGTCCCTATGTCAATGCTGGAGGTTGCTTTTGGGAAAGGCATGGCCGACCCACTAGGTGCTTCAATGGTGGACCCGAGTCCGTCAGAGCCAGGGATCTCAATGTATTTAGTTGAAGACTCGACTGATTAGAGAATCCATAACCTCTACCCTCCCCCCTCTCTTTTTTCAGACCTTGTATATATGACATAGTTTGATATGTATATATAAGTGTGTTGTGGTTTTCGAAAATTTATGGCCCTACTTTTCTATCCCATCTTGTTATTGTCTGGGGATTTAATTATTCGCTTCCGCTTGCAAATTAAAATGAATGGGTCGGCGACGCGTCCTAGGACGTCATTATTTAATTGACCACCAAGGGATGGGCACGTGCTCGGAGGATCGGGGTGTGACAACGGTAGTCGGTCTTGGCTAGTTGATCACTGCTTCAATCTTGGTTGGGTCCACGGAGATTCCGTCGCCTGAAAGTATGTGACCTAGGAAAGCAATATGAGTTAACCAAAACTCGCACTTACTAAACTTGGTGTACAGCTCATGAATCCTCAGAGTCTGCAGTACCATTCTCAGATGACTCTCATGCTCCTTAGCACTTCTTGAATACACCAGAATATCATCGATGAACACGATTACAAACTGATCCAAATATTCTTTAAACACTCGATTCATCAAATCCATAGAAACAGCTGGGGCATTCGTCAAACCGAACGGCATTACAGTGAATTCATAATGACCGTATCGAGTACGAAACACTGACTTTGGAATGTCCTCCTTCTTGATCCTCAGCTGATGATATCCTGTCGTCAAGTCGATTTTTGAAAATATCAACGCTCCTTGTAACTAATCAAATAAGCCGTCGATCCTCGGGAGTGGTTACTTGTTCTTGATCATCACCTGATTGAGTTGACGATAGTCGATGCACAGACGCAACGAACCATCTTTCTTCTTCACGAATAAAACTAGTGCTCCCCAAAGTGATGCACTAGGACGTATAAATCCCTTATCCAACAGTTCTTGCATATGCACTTTCAATTCTTTCAACTCAGAAAACGCCATCCAGTAAGAAGTCTTAGAGATTGGCTCTGTCCCGAGTACTAACTCAATCACAAACTCTATCTCTCTCTCTCTAGCGGCAAGCCTGACAATTCCTTCAAGAATACATCTAGAAATTCTTGGACCATTGAGATATCTTCAATCTTCAGCTCCTCACGACAGTTGCCAGGTAACCTTGATAACCCCCATCTAACAAACGGGTTGCCTCAAGCGACGAGATCAAGGTAATTGAGGGTCCTCCTTGATTCCCAACAAACTCGAAACTTCCACCCTCTAACGGGTCAAACTGAATCGCTTTATGATAGCAGTCCATCTTAGCTCGTTGCTTGGTGAGCCAGTTCATGCCAATTATCAAATCAAAGTCATACATGGCTATGACAAAGATCTATTTTCCCCTCTCGCTCACCAATCACTAACTTGCAACCAGTACAACCCAATGCAGACAACAACTTATCCTTCAACGGTGTAGATATGCTAACCACTGGCACTAGCAATATAGGAGTTAATCCTATCAACTTAACATATTGCTCAGCAACGAAACATGGTCGCGCCGGGTCAATAAAGCATAAACCATGGTCGTTCAACGTAATCACATCAGGCGCGTCCTCTACCTGACCTCTTGTGATGCTGTACAATGTCCCTTGAGCTGGGGGTCTGTTCTGTCCACCCTGTGGTGCAAATTGAGGCACTAACCCCCTAATTTGACCCATCGGTGGTGGCAGCAGTAACTGCTGTTGTCCCCTTGGTCTTCTGGGACCCTATTGGCCACATTTAAAACAAACGCCCGTTCTCCAAGGGCACGGGGCCGTACCATGTCGCCTTCCACAGGAGTGACATATGCCATTATGACTTGGCCCTAACTTTCCAATTCCACCCTTCTTGTTGGGCGGAACATGGAACCTTCCTCTAGTCATAGGCCTCTTCCCATGTTGGTTCCCATCTCTATTCGAAGTAAACCTCAATCCAGATGAGGCGGCTTGCTCATTCAAACTTCTCTCTATCAGTTGGGCTCAGTTGTAAACCTCACGATAGTCTTTCAGATCCAGCAGCACTAGAGAATATTTCAATTCCAGTCGAAGGCCATTCCTGAACCCCTGAGCCTTGTCTTCTAGATCCTCTATCAACCTCGGAGCATACTAAGAAAGCTCTGCAAACTTGACCTCGTATTGGTCAATAATCATGATCCCTTGGCGGAGGCATTGAAATTCCTCCATTTTCTGTTCTCTGGCGCTATCCGAAAAGTACTTATCGTTCAAGGCTCTAAGGAAAACGTTCCACACCGGGACTATGCCTTCTAGAAATGCTGTACCTTTGGCGGCCCTCCACCAGGTATTTGCGTTACCCTGCAGTTGATATACTGCCAAGACAACTTTTTCTACCTCAGTGCACATCAACAGTGCAAAGGCCTTCTCCAAATCTTGAATCCATAGCAATGCAGTCTTTGGATCTCCGGCACCAGTGAACCTCGGCGGGTTTAGCTTTAGGAACTGCTCAACAACCTTATGAATTAGTCTCTCCTTCTCCACAACTAATTTCCTAGCTGGAACTTCAGCAGGTGTGGCAACGGCGGCGGCTTCAGCAGCAGCAGCAACGGCAGTAGTAGCAGCAGCTTGAACGACGGAGGCAATGGCGATGGCTTGATTCTGGGCCTGCTGTCCCATCAGAACTCTCATCACTTCAAGTGCCTACATGATCCCTTCGAACCTCGGATCACCAGGGGTTACTACCCCAGCACCAACAGGCGGTGGTGCTATTCCACTAGCACTAGCCTGAGCTGGCGCTCTACCCGGCCTCCTCAGGTACCGACCGTTGTCGGCGTCCTACCCCGGGTCACAGGACTTATGGTACGCTTTATAAAAGTCCCTTGCTCTTGATCACTCATTATGAATATTCGTACAGACACCTGCTTTCCAATTCCACACAGAATTAGAAACTGAGCGATCACCACACAAACAATCTACCAAATAACTAACACAGGCATCCACCAGCATGAAATAAAGGCCATTCCTACTAACTATCCCATAAACTTATCACACCTTATCACTCCATCTATCAAACTGCTCTGATACCACTTAATGGGGATGTCACGCCCCGACCCTCCGAGTGCGTAACCATCCCTCTGTGGTCGATTAATTTGCAACATCCCAGAACACATCGCCGACCCATTCATTTTAATGCACACGCGGAAGCGAATAAATAAATCCCCAGAAAACAACAAGATGTGATATAAAAGTAGGGCCACAAATTTTCAAAACCACATCACACTTATATACAAATCAAACTAAGTCATACAAAATATAAGCAGAAATATACAAGGTCTGCAAAAGGGAGGTAGCGTGCTACAACTTCTCTAAGTGTTCGAGTCTTCCACTGAATACTCCGGGGACCCTGGCTCTGACGGACTCGGGTCCACCACTAACCACCTGGACAGTTGGCCGTGCCTTTTCCAAAAGCAACCTCCAGCACCAACATAGGGACCTCAGATTCTGGTATGGGACCTTGTCTTTGTCCATTTCGCTCAGGACGATACCATGATCTATATTGATGAGGTACCTTATGGGGTAAACTCTCATCAACCCAAACCACGAATCTCACGAACTCATAGACCCATCCTCGAGGGTTCCCATGAAGTGGAATATAAGATACCTGCTCAGTGACCTTCTTTGGCTATCCAAAACACTCGGAAGGTACTGCCATGTAAGGACCTGTAAATGTTATCCCACAATGGGGTGAGACGACATCTTAGCAAGTTCACCCCCTAAGTCTCAACTAGGAAGAAAATACGCCCCAAGGGCTGCCTAAGCACAAGCACAAGTCAAAGGACTTACCTTTGTCTTCGTTCCTTCCTGCAAGTCAGTACAATTTAACCACTCAACCAATCAATTCAAGTCAAATCAACTCAAGTTATCAAATTAGATCGAGCCATCGATTAGTTATCAAATTAGATCGAGCCATCGATCAATCGATCCAGTCGATTCTAAGCCATCAAGACCATATCTCGGTCAACCCATTCAATACTATCTATCAAGTTCGATCACATCAGGAACTACTCACCCTAAGCCGAAGATAGGTAGCATAGCTCACCAAAGCCGATAATAATATAGTTCACTCTAAGCTGATAAAGTATACTACTCAAGCTAAGCTAACATATCAAAGCCCTTAGGCTGATATAGTATACTGATAATACTCACCAAAAGCTGCTAGGGTATACTGCTCACTCTAAGCTGACATATCAAAGCCCTCAGGTTGATATAGTATACTGGTATACTGCTCACACTAAGCTGATATATCAAAGCTTGCAGGCTGATATAGTATACCATCCTAAACATTCGACAATTTCACCACTTTTATTATACCCGATAATGCGTGTGGGTACACAGTCGGACTTAGCCAAAATACAATATTTTCCTCTTTTAAAATCCCAGTAATTCCAATAGTTCGTAAACACATTTTTGGAATTGTAAACCGACGCCCGATATTTTCTAATTAAAAACAGAAAATACTCAATTTTGAAAATAAATTCCCAAAATTACAAATATCACTCAATCAGCACAAATTAGCATTCGGATAAATAAACCAAACACACCATTGAAATTAGCACGAAATTCCGGTGACCGGTTATCCCAGTCTAATTTCCAGAAAATAAAAAAGTAATTAAATAATTACCAAAAGTACTTAATAAATACCAATAAATGCAACATAGGCCAAAAAAGCCTAATTAAATACCAAAATGGGCTCGGAAAATTTCCGAACCTATCTAGATAAATACTACCACCTATCTAGTTGCAAATTAAGCCGGTCTAACCACCTTGAATGCAATAACGATTAATTAAATTGCTAATCCATTCTAACTAACCACATAATCCATACTTAACTTAAACAAATCAACCCTTAAGCATAATTAACTCCCTAAGCGGAGCTTAGTGAGTAAACATGCCGGTTTTGTGATCCAATGAGTTTACTAGGACGGCGAAGCGGAGGTGATTGATAAACTCCGAAGTGGGGGCACCTTTCAAGGCTAGGAAAGGCTTGGAAATGAGCCAAACAGTACATGGCGGGCCGGAGGGGTCTTGGTTTTGTTATAGGGCCGCAAAGGCTGAATCAACGGTTGGTTGGGCGAGCAAAGGTCGGCGGAGGTAGTAGCTGCCAAGTGGAGGTGAATGGCAGCCGGACGGTGGCGAAGCGGCGCCGATGGGCTCCGACTGAGCTTCGAGGGCCACAATGGAGGCTTGGGGGACAGCTGCTGGGCGCGAAACGAGCAAGGTGAGCAGTGGACGACGCTGGCCCGCGCTGGCAACGCAACGACGCTCTGGTGACTCGGCGACGGTTGACAAGGTGAGGGGGAGGGGTGTGCTGCTCGGTTGTTCAGGATTTTCAGAGCTTCAAAGTGATGCCAATGGAGAAAGCAAGAGCAGAGGAAGAAGAAGGGGACAGCCAAGCTTTGGAGGGTTCCTCATGCTCTTTCCTATCTCTTTGTCCTCCTTTGAAGAGGCCCCACCGGTTACTGGCTTCCTCAACACTCTTGTAGCAGCCAAAGCTTCCTTAGGAAGTCTTGGAGATGGTCCAAAAGTTGAGGGGCATGGGGGGGCTACGAATTTGAAGCAATTTCCCCCCAAATTAGATCAATCCTCCTCCAATTGAAGCCAAATTTGGTCCTATAAAATCCACAAAGGTATCATCGACCAATTTGACATTTTTCTCACCAATAGAACCAACTTGTATCCCAAAAACGTGATAAAAAATGGTCCCCTGAATTGTCCGAATTCAAATTCGTGGTTAATTTTAATCTAGCGCAATTTTAGCGAGACCTAACCTACTGGGTAGCTTTTAGAAATCTTTGGTGCAATTGACCCGTGGTTGATTTTCTTCGAGCCACGATGTACCTCTTCGACACATTGGCGACTCTCGGTGGTCGTGAAAATCTCGAGATTTCAAATACGGACACAAGGTACCAAAACGACAGAAAAATCAGTTTAGTACCGATTGACGAGAATTTTGCAATTTGGTGGTATCACCCACGTTTGATCAACTATCTCAGTCGAACCGACCTATCTCTGATCTCTAATCGATTTTTAACTATGCCGTAATGATCACTGCAGATGAGCATGGTCAAGTAGTCAATTCCTGGTCAAATTCCCAAGTCTATTGCATTAAAATCCCTTAATGACTTCCCCAGATAATCTGGTTATCTCATGAGTGATCAGCTTAGAGAATAACACTATAGGCGTGTCGATGTGTGGCACCCCTCGACGGCCCCCAAACCGTTAGGGTCGCCACAGTCCGCTTTCCTTTCACTTGACCTGATAATATGATACTTTGATACAAAGGAATTTCATTATAATTCATAAATCCTGGGGGTTTACATCTTTTAGATCGGTCCCTGTGCAATTTATATGGCGGAAGCACATCCATCAACTCATTTCCCTATATTCTGAAAACGATTCACACCAACTAAACATTTATAGGTAAAAGCCGAACACTTTTATTTACTTAAACCAGATGGACATCATTCATCGGTACATCAAAATGCCGTAGTCTTCTATACTCGGCTATACTTCAAAAGATGACCGGCATCTTTTACAACAGTCATATACTTAAATTCCATCGATCAGTGTCGGCGTCCAAAAGTTCCTTCCTTTGCTATCCTCCTCCTCGTGGTCATATCTAACCACTCGATCCATCTACCGGTGTCAGTGGTAGCAAAGGTATCTTGTCTAGTCTGAAATGTTAGTCCGCAAAAGGGGTGAGTACAACCACTCAGCAGTAAAGATCCACCAAACTACACGATGCATCATATAAAACAATCAGGGTATCACAAATAAGGCACATATCATCCATGCAAACACACATACATCTACATGCAATCATGCATATATCACCATGCAATCGTGCATATATCACTATGCAATCATGCATACATCTCTATGCAATCATACATAAATCACAATGCCATCTTGCATATACCACCATGCGGTCATGTTTGTATTTCCATGAGATTCTTTACATGCCATATGCACACACATACGCATGATTCATATCATCCACACAATCATGTGTATATCCCCATGAGATCCATTCAAGCCTTCATGATCGCATTCTCAATGTCATATAGTATCAATTCACTTTCATAAGCAGATCATGCATCATGCCATATGCACACACCCATGTGCATTATTCGATTTCCAATTTTATCTTTCAAAAGGATCTAATTTCATTTTTCTTCCCAAGGACCAATGTTTGCATCCCTCATTTATCGCTCGCACCCAACCTGGCATCGCGAGGAGCCTCCGGCACACACCTCCGGGCATCTCGCACCCCACCTGGCATCACGAGGAATCTCCGAGGCTCGCCATGAAAATGGTTAGCCCTACCCTCCGGGCATGCATCATAATACAACCCCTCACCCTCCGAGCATGTATCATAATACAACCGGGCATCCCGACACTCCTGGGGAAAACCTCTGGGCATGTATTCATAATACAACTCGGCATCCAAAGGGCATCGACTCATTCGAACCTTTGGGCATCCCGACTCCCGGGGCATCGTCGGCTCACACCTCCGACGGTATCATCATTATCACAATGTATATTCACATATATGTCTCATTTTCAACATGGCATTTGATGCAATATTGTCAAAGGTCTAAACCAGCTTTTTGATGTTATATGCCATGCTAAATGTCACCACATATGCAGCATAATTAACCACTCAAGACATAATATCTCATAGAGCAATTCATTTATTTTTGAAAATACAGCAATATTCGGGTAAAACAGAATGCACTCCTTTAGTTAAAATTCTAGAAAAATTAGTAAACGGTTTCATAAATTCTGAAAATTTGACATGTTATAAACGAGATCTAGAGGAAAATATTTCATGAAGAACACCATATCAAAAGATCTTCATACAAAGCGGTATGGTCCATGCATCACAGTCATTAAAATTTCAGAACTTTGCCTTTGCACAGTTTCATTCACAAATTCGGTATAAACCCTAAACCAGCTCCGAAAATTCTGAAATTTTTATATGTTATAGATAAAACCTAGAAGTAAAAGTTTTGTGAAGAACTAGAGATCAAATTCGTGATATATTAAAACTATAATCACCAGAACCATCTCTAACCCTCGGCAACGAATTCCAGATCCAAGCATTTCGGAAAAAAATTGCTTAACCGACCTAAACTTGTCCTTTTCTTTTCAAAATTTAGTATATTACTCCTAAACATGTCATCTACAACTTTCATCAACAACACAAGATCAAATTTCAACTGGATAATTTTATAAAATTCACAGAATCACACTAGGTCAGCATAACGGTTTCCAGATCTTATTTCTTCAAAGAAAAATAGTTTCACCGACTTATACTTCTCCATTTCCTCTCAAATTTTTATATGTTACTCTCCAAGAAGTCCTCTACAACTTTCATCCAGAAGTCGAAGTGAGATTCCAACTAGAAAATTGCATGCAGCTCACAAAATCATCAAAGGTCGGACTGTTCTTCCCGAAAACAGAATACTAGACTAAGACACAACTCCTATAACTTCGAAGATTCTCACCTCTACCACATCCGAAAATCACCATTCATCACACACAAACACAGCAAGCAAAGTGTAGATTAATGGACTCTACTTGCCTTAAATCCAATGAAAATCGCAGCAAGCACAACGGCAAGGCTAGGCGGCGTTGACGGTAGAGGACAGCCTTCCTCTCTCTTGGTCTCACTCTCTCCCTCTCTCTCGACTTCACTCTCTCTCTCTCTCTCGGTGTTGCCTTGCTCAATCCGCCCCCTCCCCTTTTCCTTTTTGGTTGTTTAATTGCTTGCATCTAATTTAATTTTTGCATGCTAGGACACTTGGCTCCAAGAGGGAGACAAGTGTCTTCTTGTTGAGGACACATGGAGGACCCTTCACGCCACTTGCCATTCTTCATACCGATTGATGGGCTCAATGGGCCGGGCCTCTCCTTCCTTCGATCGACAGCAGCCCCTTTGGGCTTCGAGGGCCAGGCCTTAGTGGCCGAACGGTGAGGGTTTTGTGGGCTGGTTTTGGGCTTTAAGAAAATCAGCCCACTCCTTCTCCAATTTTTTTTTTTTGTTTCTATTTAATCTCTACCTAAGTATATACCTAATTACAAATTCATATGGCCATAATATTTTGTAACATAAATTACTAAAGTCCAACTTATAAAACGCACGACCAAGAATAGAATTTTCCATAAAATAATTGTCCATTGAAATGCTCGGCCTTAATCTATTGTAATTTATTAGACCAATGACCATAATATAGTTCGATGACGCTTCCATCACCTATCCATGGTTCATAGCATATCCAGGGGTTGTCATGAAGTTTTAGGATACCACAATTCTCCCCTCCTTAGAGAATTTCATCCTCGAAATTAGACATATCCTATGTCTCTTTAAACAAGTGAGGGTACTTTTCCCTCATCTCCCTTTCACTTTCCCATGTGGCTTCCTCCACATCATGATGTCACCATAATATCTTAACCAATGGTATTTTCTTCGTCCGTAGGACTTGTTCTTTTCGATCCAGTACTTGCACAGGTTCCTCAATGTACCTCACTTTCTCATCCACTTTGATGGCTTCATGATCGAGTATGTGGCCAGGATCTGGCTGGTACTTCCTCAGCATCGATACATGGAACACATCATGTAAGTTTTCTAGCTTAGGAGGTAATGCTAATCGATAGGCTACATCCCTTATCTTTTCAAGTATCTCAAAAGATCCAACGAATCTAGGGCTCAACTTACCCTTTACTCCAAATCGAGATATTCTTCTCATAGGAGATACCCTCAGAAATACATGATCTCCTACATCAAATTCCAAGGGCCTTCTACGCTTATCTGCGTAGTTCTTTTGCCTACTCTGGGCTGTTTTAAGTCTTTTCCTGATAATTTCAACAACTTCAGTAGTAACTTGCACCAGTTCAGGTCCTGTCAATATCCTTTCACCTACTTCATCCCAACAGACAGGGGTCTTGCACCTTCTTCCATATAAATGCTTCATATGGAGCCATGCCTATACTTTTCTGGAAACTATTATTATAGGCAAACTCTACTAAGTATAACCTTTCATCCAAACTTCCCTTAAAATCAATAACACAGGCTCTCAACATATCCTTCAGAGTCTGAATCACTCTTTCCGTTTGCCCATCTGTTTGAGGATGAAAAGCAGTACTATACTGAAGTTTTGTCCCTAAGCATTTTGGAGACTTCGCCAGAAATTTGAAGTAAACCTAGAGTCTCGATCAGATGTGATCGTTACAGGAATACCATGTAAGCGTACCACTTGGCTTACACATATATCAGCAAATTTACCCTTCGGATAGTCCACGCGAACTACTAGGAAATGGGCAGACTTAGTCAAGCGATCTACTATCACCTGGATAGAGTCGTGGCCACTTGATGTCCTCATTAATCCTTGCACAAAATCCATCGTCACATGTTCCCATTTCCTTTCTGGAATATCTAATGGTTTCAATTGAACACACCATTTAGCTGAATTATTCCTATACCTTTGTCACCATCAATTCAAGCCTAGAACCATCAAAATCGACACCACCAATAACTCATCTGATACATTCCAACAGAGACATTCACTACGCCTTCACTGCAACATGAATTCAAGCCTAAAATATAGCACCATTCATTCGGTTCAAATATCGATAGTCCACCAAGACTTATTCAATTCAAAGATCGACAATCCACCAAGATAAGAACTTGTCTAGTTTCCATCGAGTATATCTCATGTCTCACCCTAAAGGATCATCACTTGGACTAATCACTCATCAAATCCACAACTTGAACTTTCACTATTTCACCTTGGAAAGACTATAACCACAATTGATCATATCCACTAATTTCCACAGAACCTTTTCAAACTGAGATCATCACCAAAAATTTAGAAGTTGACCTACATCAATTAAACCTATTATTCCGACATATAAACCACAAATAATTTTCATGTCTCATATGACCACTCAAACTCATGACTTCCAAGATCAATCTATACATACTGAATGCTTCCATGTAATGCATCAAGACTTCCAATGAGATCCTTTAATGGGAAGTCACTACTTAGCTCAAATGATCCTAACTTAATCCTCAAATTCATAACTCACTCTCCATAATTCACTTCTTAAGCTTCGTTTGCAGCACTACGCTTAGATGCTGTGCATGTTTTTCGGGTCCTTTAGAATATATCAGGATATCATCAATGAAGACAATCACAAATTGATCCAAATAGGGTGTAAATATCTTATTCATCAGATCCATGAATGTAGCCGGGGCATTCGTCAATCCAAAGGGCATAACTAGGAACTCTAGTATCCATAGCGAGTCTTAAATGCGGTCTTAGGAATGTCTTCTCTCTTGACCCTTAATTGAGGGTATCCTGATCTCAAGTTGATCTTGAAAAAGACTAAACTTCCTTGCAGTTGGTCGAATGGGTCATCTATTCTAGGTAATGGGGTACTTATTCTTTTCGGTCACCTGATTCGATTGCTCGTAGTTAATGCACAAACGCATCGACTTGTCCTTCTTTTTCACAAACCAGGGTTCTACAAGCCTAACCATGCTTCCGCTACGCCACTTTGATAAAATTACCCCAAAAACACTGCCTTCCCAGTTCAGTTCATAGTTCGGTTCATCTGCCCGCCCTCATTGGACCGAGTCGTTACAAGTACACCAGCTTTTGCCTGGTTCGAACCCGAACTACACATCCACTGGAGGGTCTCGTTTCAATAGGGACTAATTTACAAAGATATTATCTGCTTGGCCTATCCCATAGTAAGCCTCACGGTTTTATCCTTGGCGCATAGGCAAGCATTATCTTAAGAGATCATTCATCCTAGTCCGTTGCTTACGAAGTTAGTTAATTCCTACAATGACATCAAAGTCATACATAACTATCACTACCAAGTCCATTTCCAGATCTCATTCCCCTAGGGTTATCTCACACATCTCACATGTTAACGTAGATAACAACATGTCCTTCAGTGATGTAGAAATACGAAGAGGCATATCTAAAGATTTTGGTTCCTACTTCTCACAATCATGTATATTTCTCAGACACAAATGAATGCGTGTCACTCATGTCGAATAACGCATATACCTTCTTATCATCTATAGAAATTGTACCTGAGATAACATTTTGGGAAGCTTCCGCTTCCTCTTGGGTGACTGCGTACACCCGTCCTTGTGCTGGTGGTCTCTGTGGATTCCTTGGGAGATTTGGTCCAGTTGCATGTTCCTGCACTTGTCGCACGAAGTTAGTGTTTGGTTAGGGTCTTTCCTGTGGACAGTCCCTCTTAAAGTGACCTCTCTGCCCACAACCAAAACAATTTAGTCGATCATTACAGGGTCCTGGCCCATGTTGTTTACCACACCTCTGGCAAACGTTACTCTGATAGGGTACTCTCCCTAGAACCGGGCCACTCCTGACTTTTCCAGAATTCCCAAAAATTTTCTCCTTCTTAGATTCCCAGGGCTGTCCTTGATCAGGATAAGGTCTCTTACCCCTTCGAACATCATTAAAGGTCATCTGTCTCTTAGATTCTGATTGCTCTCTCACTAACTCTTGCTCCACCAACTGTGCCCTCTCATGAATCTCATTATAATCCCTTATATTCAGAGGCACTAGTTGTTTTCTAATATCAGTCCTTAATCCTTTCAGGAATCTCTTAGCCTTTTCCTCTCGATCCTCAATCAACCTGGGAGCATACCTAGACAATTCAGAAAATTTTGCTTCATACTGGTCCACTGTCAGCTCCCTTTGTTCCAACTGAACAAATTCAGTGATCTTCTTATCCTTGGCACAATCAGAGAAATGCTTTCTATTGAAAGCTCTAACAAAATCATCCCAATTTATATTAGTACCTGGTGGAAAGATCGTGTCTCTTGAAGCTCTCCACCAAAATTTTGCATTTCCCTCCAACTGGTACTTTGCCAAAGTTTTTTTCTCAGCATCATTGCAGTTCAACAACCGGAAAATTCGTTCCATTCCATCTATCCATTGTTCCGCCTCCTCAGGACTTCCTGTTCCACTAAACTTAGGTGGTTTCAACTTCAGGAATTGTTCCACCAGTCCTTAAGGACGACGTTCCACTCCGGGTTGTTGCTGCGCTTGTCTTTCCATCAAATTTCCTATATTGGCCAATGCCTGCAGGATGTCTTCCATTCGGGGTTCAACCCTTGCAGCAGAGGCTTCAGCCCTCGATGGATGAGAACTTCCAGCTCGTACCATGACTTTCCTGCAGTTTCCAAGCATTTGCCTCAGGAATAATTTGCAACTCGGTGTCACTAGTCAGATCATTAATTAAGGTTATTACCAAAGTTACATAAGTAACATCGAAATGTTATTGACACACAAAAGCAACATTACACTAGTTACCAGGGATCTACGAGTGAATACCCATCACCCGTTGTTCAAAGTTAGTCAACTACTCTTGGTTAGTACCCTATGGTGTGCATCATTCTATCCTCATTTCCATCAGAGGCACCTTATCACTCCAAATAGACCATAGCTCTGATACCACTACATGTGGCACCCCTCGACGAGCCCCAAACCGTTAGGGTCGCCACAGTCCGCTTTCCTTTCACTTGACCTGATAATATCATACTCTGATACCAAGGAATTTCATTATAATTCATAAATCCTAGGGGTTTACATCTTTTAGATCGGTCCCTGTGCAATTTATATGGCGGAAGCACATCCATCAACTCCCTTTCCTATATTCAGAAAACGATGCACACCAACTAAACATTTATTGGTAAAAGCCGAACACTTTTATTTACTTAAACCAGATGGACATCATTCATCAGTATATCAAAATGCCGTAGTCTTCTATACTCGGCTATACTTCAAAAGATGACCGACATCTTTTACAACAGTAGTTTACTTAAAGTCCATCGATCAGCGTCAGCGTCCAAAAGTTCCTTCCTTTGCTATCCTCCTCCTCGCAGTCATATCCAACCACTCGATCCATCTACCAGTGTTAGTGGCAGCAAAGGTATCTTGTCTAGTCTGAAATATTAGTCCCCAAAAAGGGTGAGTACAACCACTCAGCAGTAAAGATCCACCAAACTACACGACCCATCATATAGAACAATCAGGGTATCACAAATAAGGCACATATCATCCATGCAAACACGCATACATCTCCATGCAGTCATGCATATATCACCATGCAATTGTGCATATATCACTATGCAATCGTGCATACATCTCTATGCAATCATACATAAATCACAATGCCATCTTGCATATACCACCATGCGGTCATGTTTGTATTTCCATGAGATTCTTTACATGCCATATGCACACACATACGCATGATTCATATCATCCACACAATCATGTGTATATCCCCATGAGATCCATTCAAGCCTTCATGATCGCATTCTCAATGTCATATAGTATCAATTCACTTTCATAAGCAGATCATGCATCATGCCATATGCACACACCCATGCGCATGATTCGATTTCCAATTTTATCTTTCAAAAGGATCTCATTTCATTTTTCTTCCTTAGGGACCCATGTGCCATATCGCTCACACCCAACCTGACATCGCGAGGAGCCTCTGGCACACACCTCCGGGCATCCAGCACACACCTCTGGGCATCTCGCACCCCACCTGGCATCACGAGGAATCTCCGAGGCTCGCCATGAAAATGGTTACCCCTACCCTCCGGGCATGCATCATAATACAACCCCTCACCCTCCGGGCACGTATCATAATACAACGGGGCATCCCGACACTCCCGGGGAAAACCTCTGGGCATGTATTCATAATACAACCAGGCATCCAGAGGGCATCGACTCATTCAAACCTTTGGGCATCCCGACTCCCGGGGCATCGTCGGCTCACACCTCCGACCGTATCATCATTATCACAATGTATATTCACATATATGTCTCATTTTCAACATGGCATTTGATGCAATAATGTCAAAGGTCTTAACCAGCTTTTTGATGTTATATACCATGCTAAATATCACCACATATGCAGCATAATTAATCACTCAAGACATAATATCTCATACAGCAATTCATTTATTTTTGAAAATACAGCAATATTCGAGTAAAACAGAATGCACTCCTTTAGTTAAAATTCTAGAAAAATTAGTAAATGGTCTTCATAAATTCTGAAAATTTAACATGTTATAAATGAGATCTAGAGGAAAATATTTCATGAAGAACACCATATCAAAAGAGCTTCATACAAAGTGATACGGTCCATGCATCACAGTCATTAAAATTTCAGAACTTCGCCTTTGCACAGTTTCATTCACAAATTCGGTATAAACCCTAAACCAGCTCCGAAAATTCTGAAATTTTTATATGTTATAGAAAAAACCTAGAAGTAAAAGTTTTGTGGAGTTGAAATCAAATTCGTGATATATTAAAACTATAATCACCAGAACCATCTCTAATCCTCAGCAACGAATTCCAGATCCAACCATTTTGGATAAAAATTGCTTCACCGACCTAAACTTGTTCGTTTCATTTTAAAATTTAGTATGTTATTCCTCAACATGTCATCTACAACTTTTATCAAGAACACAAGATCAAATTTCAACCGAATAATTTTATAAAATTCACAGAATCACACTAGGTCAGCATAATGGTTTCCAGATCTTATTTCTTCAAAGAAAAATAGTTTAACCGATCTATATTTGTCCATTTCCTCTCAAATTTATATATGTTACTCTCCAATAAGTCCTCTACAACTTTCATCAAAGTCGAAGTGAGATTCCAACTAGAAAATTGCATACAGCTCACAAAATCATCAAAGGTCGGACTGTTCTTCCCGAAAACAGAATACTAGACTAAGACACAACTCCTATAACTTCGAAGATTCTCACCTCTACCACATCCGAAAATCACCATTCATCACACACAAACACAGCAAGTAAAGTGTAGATTAATGGACTCTACTTGCCTTAAATCCAATGAAAATCGCAGCAAGCACAACGGCGAGGCTAGGCGGTGTTGACGGTAGAGGACAGCCTTCCTCTCTCTCGGTCTCACTCTCTCCCTCTCTCTCGACTTCACTCTCTCTCTCTCTCTCTCTCTCTCTCTCGGTGTTGCCTTGCTCAATCCGCCTCCTCCCCTTTTCTTTTTTGGTTGTTTAATTGCTTGCATCTTATTTAATTTTTGCATGCTAGGACACTTGGCTCCAAGAGGGAGACAAGTGTCTTCTTGTTGAGGACACATGGAGGACCCTTCACGCCACTTGCCATTCTTCATGCAGGTTGATGGGCTCAATGGGTCGGGCCTCTCCCTCCTTTGGCCGACAGCAGCCCCTTTGGGCTTCGTGGGCCAAGCCTTAGTGGCCGAACGGTGGGGTTTTTGTGGGCTGGTTTTGGGCTTTAAGAAAATCAGCCCACTCCTCCAATTTTTTTTTTGTTTCTATTTAATCTCTACCTAAGTATATACCTAATTACAAATTCATATGGCCATAATATTTTGTAACATAAACTAATAAAATCCAACTTATAAAATACACGGCCAAGAATAGAATTTTCCATCAAATGATTGTCCATTGAAATGCTCGGCCTTAATCTATTGTAATTTATTAGACCAAGGACCATAACATAGTCCGATGACGCTTTCATCACCTATCCATGGTTCATAGCATATCCAGGGGTTGTCATGAAGTTTTAGGATGCCACACGATGAAAGGCCTAATTTATTAAGTTGACAGCAGAGATGAAAATTTCGGGATGTCACAACCTATATAACTTTTCCCAACTATTTCTGAACGTCAGTTCGAAAAATTTTACAATTGTTAAGAGACTCAAACTTTTCCTTAATTAAGTACATGTGAGTGCTGGTATGAACACCTAGAGGGGGGTGAATAGGTGTGAAGACAACACTTTTAAACACAGACTTTGAGCTAATTCATACTTTGGTAGTTAAATAGAACTATGAACAGAATAAACAAGTTCAGTGAAGAGAATATGAACACATAATTTATAGTGGTTCGACTTAGATCAAGCCTACGTCCACTCTCCCACGCTGACAGCCTTCTGGCTGGACTCCACTGTGAATCAAAAGAGAATTTACAATCTTGTGATCTCGACTTCATAGTGAAGAGTCTCTACTGCTCTCTCACGAAGTCACACGATGAGTCTCTCTCTCTTGAGTATAGTTTAGAGCACAATATATAGAATAACAAGAAACTCGGGAAGCTTTAGACTTTGGAATTTCTCTTTC
This sequence comes from Eucalyptus tenuipes, assembly GCA_014182365.1. NCBI lineage: Eukaryota > Viridiplantae > Streptophyta > Magnoliopsida > Myrtales > Myrtaceae > Eucalyptus > Eucalyptus tenuipes. The sequence goes on along the minus strand of CM024539.1, from coordinate 18,662,035 downwards.
ACGCACTTTTTTGAACAACCGGAGAGTCCTCCTTAAATACTCCTTCATGCCTTCTCGACCGTTGGCACTTTCCAAATGAATTCTTCCAATCAACCTGTTGAACAGAATCAATCAAGGAGATCTCGAGCCGTTTGAAGATTGTGATGAAAACCCGTCGATCTTGTTCACCCATACAATCAAGATCTTGGTTTCCACAAGTACATTCTTACCAAAATTACTTGCCCTTCAAAAAGATTTGGTGTATGTTAAATTGATTCCAATAAAGATATCCAATATCGTAGGTGATATTTCCAACCAGGAGTCAATATGTAATCTGTACGAACCAATCCCTTGAAGAAAAAAAGATAATCCGTTATCTGGAAAAGTCTTTGTGGCATTTGAGAAATTTTGACGATCCTCGAGTATGTGACGGTCCGTGACTAGCGACGGAAGTACCGTCGGATGGTGTTATTGACATTACAATGGACGTCATTTTGTTATTATTATCGAACTGCTATGTCACGTTTAGTAATAGTCCGATCGTCAAGTAAGCTATAGTCTTGTCGGAAACCTTTCATATGTTTCAGTGAGACCAACCTCATGCGTATTATTGCCGACCTCGGAAAAATAATGATATGTCACGGATCGACGAAATTGTTATTGGAATTCGTCAACGTCGACACCACATTCGACTCTGTTTCATCGTCATTTGTTATCCCGAGACATTGACTTTCGGAGGAAAAGAACTTCTCCTTGAATGGCCACCCTACCAATCCCACCAACGGCCACAGAATTCTGGCCATAAATCAATAGAGGAGATTGGTCATAATGCAGCATATATGCGTGTCGAGTAAGGAGTTGAGCCACCGGTCAACAATTGAAAAAAAAGAACAACACTTGACCAAGAGGGCCACATCAATGGACACGTTAATGCATGCAAGTGGGGGCGAGCTGGCCACGAAGGACCTACTTCTTGCCACGTTCACCTAGCTGGCTTTGTTTGTTGATGCCACCAAAAATCTTGCATGCAAGAAATTAATTAATCAGTTAATCAAAGGAACAAAAGGGATTCGGGATTGAGGGGTAGAGAGAGAAGAACCGAGCGGAAATTCGAGCAGAGAGAGTGATCGAGAGAGGGTTTGAGCGAGGAAGTTCATGAGCGTGCAGCGAGTGGGTGCACGGCGTGAGGAAGGAGGAAGTCGCCCTCTGTCGAGCACGGTGCTGCCGCCCTCTACGCCGCCCGTCTTCGCCGCCGTTGAGTCACGCACGAGGTCCCGAGCTTCCTGTTTTGTTTGCCGATGGAGCTTAGGAGTGAGGCAATTAGAAGTTCATTAATCTATGTTATGCATGCTGTGATTATCTGGTGAAGTACAAGTAGACTTGAGGAAATGCTGAAATGAAAACTGCATGTTGGGTTTTTGGATGATTGAGATGAATTAGAACCATGAGATTGAGGAAGAGCAAAATTATTTCTATGTGGTTTCAGTTTTTGGCTGAAGTAGGGATTGAAAGGTCTACTCATGGTGAAATTTTGAAGTGAAATAGCTGTGGTATAGGCGTGGGATCCTATTGGGTCCGTGGTGTTCGAATTTGATCAAGTCAAACTCGGCAGTTTTGTAGATTTTCTAGGGATAATCCTAGTGCGATTTTGGTCCTGACTTCTTCATGAATGTCGTAAAGGATTGTTTAAAATATAACATATAATTTTTCTCAGATTTTTTGAAATCCATATGGCGGCATAAGTTTCTGATAATGAACGGTGTTTTCTGCTAGTGTGTAAATTCGGTGATATAGGAAATCTGAAACCGAGTTGCGTGATTTATTATTCTTTATACACAACAAATCTGACTTAGTGTCCTTCACAAAATTTCTTCCTTTAGATCTCATCTATAACATACCAAAATTTTAGAATTTTCTGAGTTCATTTATGGGTTATTCCAAAAATTTTATTAAAACTGTGCATTCTGATTTTTGAGCTGTTTTACTCCGAATTTGCTCAACTTGTTCCAAAAGGTGAATGCATCTTGAGTTGTTATTGGACATGATGGTTTTTGGCATTCGACATATCATTCAACACCGAAGATTTCAATGAAACTCATGTGATTACCAATGTCATAGCATTGAACATGTTTTTGGAAAATTAAAATGTTAATTGCTGCCCTTGGACCCTCGGGTCAACGATGCCCGAGGAGTCGGGAGGCCCGAAGGCTCGAGTGAGTTGATGTCCTTTGGATGCCTGGGGTCCATAGTGCCCCAGAGGTTTTCCTCGGGAGCTTCAGGATGCCCGGTTGTATGCTTGTCGGTACGTAAATTCGGAGGGTAAGGGTAACCATTTTCATGGCGCACCCCGGAGATTCCTCGTGATGCCAGGTGGGGTGCGAGATGCCCGGAGGTGTGACGTAACATGCTCTGGATGCCCGGTGGCCCTAGTGGCTGAATGCCGGAGGCTTTCGCGTCGCCAGGATTGGGTGTGAAATCCCAAAAGGACACAAACGTTGGTCCTCTGGGGGATGAAACCTTTTGAATGTTAAAACTGATGATTCTACTGAGTGTGTGTGTGGTCTGGTTATGGGACTAAATTGTATGCCATGGAATGGGACGTGTCATAACAGTTTGGCCCTATAATCGGGACTTGTGTGACTGGGCGTGATGCATCTTGATCCTTTGAAATTGCATTGACTATTGCATTAAAGAATTTCATGATTTTGATGTATACTTATTCCTTGATTACCTGTTTTTGTCTATCTTGCATGAATCTAGATATTGATGGTACTGCACGATATAGTTTACTGAATCTTCTACAGCTGAGTGGTTGTACTCACCCCGTTTGGAGACTAACATTTCAGACTAGGAGATATGCCTCTGCTACCAGTCACCCCTGGCACATTTTATGGTATCCCAGTCGACCTTCAGTGTGAGTGTTCGGAGCATCACCACCCCGAGATACGAGGGTTAGTCTTTGTTCGAGTGCGAATACTGGTCATGTATGACATTGGTTCTCCCACCGGCCCAGTGATTCAGGAGTTTCTAACTATATTCGTCCGCCGTGATGGGAATACGCTGGGGCCATTGCCACCGCTGCCAGCTGATGGACCGATCTGGGTGTGACCGAGAGTGATGGTCAGCAGATGAAGTATTTTTAGACCGCCGACACTGACTGATGGGCCTATGTATATGGTTGTTAGAGAGTCGTGTCCCTTTTGAAAATAGCCGAGTTTAGAAAAAGCTTGGCATTTTGATGTACCGACTAAAGATGTCCATCGAGTTTATGTAAATAAAAGTGTTCGGCTTTAACTTATAAAATGTCTAATAGGTGTGCATCGTTTTAAATTATGGAAGGGGAATAGTTGATTTTGCTTCCGCTATATAAACTGCGCGGAGACCAATTTAAAAGATATAAACCCCCAGGACTCTTGGACCTATTATAATTTTAACGGTATCAGAGTAATAAGACCATTAGGTCAAAAGGAAAGGAAGTGATCTGTGGTGACCTTAACGGATCGGGGGCCGTTCAGGGGTGCCACAGCGGGTGGTATCAGAGCAAAGGTTTCCTTGGAGTGATAAGGTGCCTCAAATGGAATTGAGGATAGAATGATGCACACCATAGGATACTAACCAAGAGTAGTTGGCTAACTTTGAATAACGGGTGATTGATTTCACTCGTAGATCTCTGGTGACTAGTGTGATGTTACCTTTGTGTGTTAGTAACATTTTTATGTTACTTATGTGATTCTACTAACCCTTTTTTATTTTATTATTTGACTAGTGACATTGAGTCACTAATTGTTCCTGAGGCGAATGCTTGGAAAAACTGCAGGAAAATCATGGTAGGAACTGGGAGTTCTCATCCATCGAGGGCTGAAGCCTCTGCTTCAAGGGCTGAACCCCGGATGGAAGATATCCTGCAGGCATTGGCCAACATAGGAAATTTGATGGAAAGGCAAGCACAGCAACAACCTGGAGTAGAACGCCGTACTCAAGGACTGGTGGAACAATTCCTAAAATTGAAACCACCTAAGTTTACTGGAATGGGAAGTCCTGAGGAGGCGGAACATTGGATTGATGGAATGGAACAGATTTTCTGGTTGTTGAACTTAGTGATACTGAAAAGATAACCTTGGCAGAGTACCAACTGGAGGGAAATGCAAAGTTTTGGTGGAGAGCTTCAAGAGACACGATCTTTCCACCAGGTACTGACATAAACTGGGATGAGTTTGTTAGAGCTTTCAATAAAAAGCACTTCTCTGATTGTGCCAGGGATAAGAAGATCATAGAATTTGTTCAGTTAGAACAAAGGGAGTTGACAGTGGACCAGTATGAAGCAAAATTTTCTGAATTGTCTAGGTATGCTCCCAGATTGGTTGAGGATCGAGAGGAAAAGGCTAACAGATTCCTGAAAGGGCTAAGGACGGATATCAGAAAACAACTAGTGCCTCTGAATATAAGGGATTATAATGAGATTTATGAGAAGGCACAGTTGGTGGAGCAAGAGTTAGTGAGAGAGCAATCAGAATCTAAGAGGCAGATGACCTTTAGTGATGTTCGAAGGGGTAAGAGACCTTATCCTGGTCAAGGATAGCCCTGGGAATCTAAGAAGAGGAGTAATTTTGGGAATTTTGGAAGAGCCAGGAGTGGCCCGATTTAGGGAGAGTACCCTACCAGAGTAATATCTGCCAGAGGTGTGGTGGACAACATGGGCCAGGATTTTGTAATAGTCCACCGAAATGTTTTGATTGTGGGTAGATAGGACACTTTAGAAGAAATTGTCCACAAGAGAGATCACAGCAGAATGTCAGTTCAACGCGACAGGTACAACAACGTACTGCTGGACCACATCTACCAAGGAATCCACAGAGGCCACCGGCACAAGGAAGGGTGTATGCGGTCACCCAAGAGGAAGCGGAAGCTTCCAAAAATGTCATCTCAGGTACGATCTCTATAAACGATAAAAACACATATGCATTGTTTGATACGGGTGCTACACATTCTTTTGTGTCTGAAATATATAGACAGTTGACTAAGATAGAAACTACCTCTCTTAAGACGCCTCTTTGTGTTTCCACAACGCTAAAGAATGTGGTATTGTCTATGTTGGTATGTGAAAAGTGTAAGGTAACTATAGGGGGACGGGATATGGAAATAGACCTAGTCGTGATGGCTATGTTTGACTTTGATGTTATCATCGGAATGGACTGGCTCCATAAGTATCAAGCTAAGATGGATTGCTATAGAAAAGTGATCCAGTTTGTTTTATCTGACCGATCTAGTTGTGAATTTTTTGGAGATCAGACCAACCCCTCTATAGCACTTATTTCAGTAATGGAAGCCGGTGCACTACTTGACGAAGGATGTCAAGGAAACTTGGCAGTTGTAAAGGACTATACTAAGGAAGAGTCTAAGCTCGATGAAATTTGAGTGGCCAGGGAATTTCAGGATGTATTCCCTGAGGAGCTGCCTGGATTACCATCGGAACGAGAAATTGAGTTTGAGATCGAACTGATGCTTGGAACAGGACCGATATTGAAAGCTCCGTATAGGATGGCCTTGACGGAATTGAAAGAGTTGAAAGTGCAAGTACAAGAGTTGCTCGATAAAGGATTTATTAGGCCAAGTGCTTCTCCTTGGGGTGCACTAGTGTTGTTTGTGAAAAAGAAGGATGGATCAATGCATTTATGTATTGATTATAGGCAACTGAATCAAGTGGCCATTAAGAATAAATATCCCTTACCTAGAATTGAGGACCTATTTGATCAGCTGCAAGGAAGTTCAGTCTTTTCCAAGATTGACTTGAGGTCAGGATACCATCAGCTAAGGATTAAGAAAGAAGACATTCCTAAGACTGCATTTAGGACTGGCTATGGACACTATGAGTTCCTAGTTATGCCATTTGGATTGACGAATGCCCCGGCTGCATTCATGTATTTGATGAATAGGATATTTAAGCCCTATTTGGATCAATTTGTAATTATCTTCATTGATGATATCCTGATATATTCGAAAGGACCTAAAGAGCATGAGCGACACCTAAGAATAGTGTTGCAAACCCTTAGAGACCATAAGTTGTATGCCAAATTCAGTAAGTGTGAATTTTGGCTAGACCGGATAATATTTTTGGGACACGTGGTGTTACGAGATGGAATTGTAGTGGACCCAGCGAAAGTTGAAATGGTAGTAAATTGGTTGAGACCGACAACGCCGACTGAAATACGGAGTTTCTTAGGCTGGCAGATTATTATAGAAGACTTATCGAAGGATTCTCACAACTTGCTGGATCATTGACAAAATTGACTCGAAAAAACGTAAGATTCGAGTGGAATGGAGAATGTGAAAGGAGTTTTCAGGAGCTCAAAAGAAGATTGACTACGGCTCCAATCCTAACTATACCATCTGGATCTGATGGATTCATGATATATAATGATGCGTCTCACAAAGGACTAGGATGCATTCTAATGCAGCATGGCAAGGTCATAGCCTATGCATCCAGATTGTTGGAACCTCATGAATTGAACTACCCAACCCATGACCTAGAATTGGCAGCTATAATTTTTGCTTTGAAAATATGGAGACATTATCTATATGGAGAAAAGTTCGAAATCTATACAGATCATAAGAGTTTAAAATATTTGTTTTTGCAAAAAGAACTGAACATGAGACAAAGGAGGTGGATGGAGTTGTTAAAGAATTATGATTGTGAAATACGGTACCATCCTAGAAAGGCAAATAAGGTGGCAGATGCTCTTAGTCACAAGTCGGCTATGGATATGGCTAGTATGAGAATAATAGAATGGAATCTGTTAAAGTCAGTAGCAAACTCAAAGTTTAAATTGGAAGTAGATCACCTTACCGACATGCTTATTGCATTGAGGATTGAACCGGAGATTTTCCAGAAAATTAAGATGCTGCAAGAATCTGACCCGGAAATTGTGAAAGTGCGAAATGCCGTGTCTTTAGGAAAAACACCAGAATTTGAAGTCTCTGAGGATGGAGTGGTAAGATGTCAAGGACGACTCTGTGTTCCCGACAATGAGGAAGTGAAAAGAGAAATCCTGTCGGAAGCACGTAGGAGTAATTATAGCATTCATCCGGGTAATACAGAGATGTACAGAAATTTACGCCAACAATACTGGTGGAATGGCATGAAGGCAGATATAGCCGAGCACGTTTCCCAGTGCTTAACATGTCAGCAAGTGAAAGCGGAACATCGCAAACCTGCAGGACTATTGAGACCATTGGATATACCAGAGTGGAAATGGGAGCATGTGATGATGGATTTCGTGCAAGGATTACCAAGGACATCAAGTGGTCACGACTCTATCTGGGTGATAGTGGATTGCTTGACTAAGTCTGCTCATTTCCTAGCCGTCCGCATAGACTATCCGATGGATAAATATGCTGAGATATATGTAAGCCTGGTAGTACGCTTACATGATGTAAGCCTGGTAGTACGCTTACATGGTGTTCCTGTAACTATTACGTTAGATCAAGACCCAAGATTTACTTCAAACCTTTGGCAAAGTCTTCAAACCGCCTTAGGGACTAAGCTCCAGTTTAGTACTGCTTTTCACCCACAAATAGACGGACAAACAGAAAGAGTGATCTAGACATTAGAGGACATGCTAAGAGCTTGCGTCATTGATTTTAAAGGAAGTTGGGATGAAAAGTTACATTTGGTAGAATTTGCCTATAACAATAGTTTTCAGAAAAGTATAGGCATGGCTCCCTATGAAGCATTGTATGGGAGGAGATGTAGGACCCCTGTCTGTTGGAATGAAGTAGGTGAAAGGAAACTGACAGGGCCTGAGTTGGTACAAGTTACTACAGAGACTATTGAGATCATAAGGAAAAGATAACTCAAAATCGACAAAAAGACTACGCAGATAGGCGTAGAAGACTTTTGGAGTTTAAGGTAGGAGACCATGTATTCCTTAAAGTATCTCCGATGAAAGGGATAGCACAATTTGGAATAAAGGGTAAGTTAAGCCCTAGATTTGTTGGACCCTTTGAAATACTTGAAAGGATACGAGACATAGCTTATCGGTTAGCACTGCCTCCTAAACTAGAAAGTCTACATGATGCGTTCCATGTATCGATGCTGAGGAAGTATTAGCCAGACCTTGGACACATACTCGATCATGAAGCCATCAAAGTGGATGAGAAAGTGAGGTACCTGGAAGAGCCGATCCGAGTATTGGATCGAAAGGAACAAGTCCTTCAGACAAAGAAAATTCCTCTAGTTAAGGTATTATGGCGACATCATGATATGGAAGAGGCCACATGGGAAAGTGAGAAAGGGATGAAGGAAAAGTACCCTCATTTGTTTAATGAGACGTAAGTAACGTCCAATTTCAAGGATGAAATTCTCTAAGGAGGGGAGAATTGTGGCATCCGAGAAATTTTGACGATCCTCGAGTATGTGACGGTCCGTGACTAGCGACGGAAGTACCATCGGACAGTGTTATTGACATTACAATGGACGTCATTTTGTTATTATTATCGAACTACTATGTCACGTTTAGTAATAGTCTAATCGTCGAGTAAGCTATAGTCTTGTCGGAAACCTTTTGTGGCATTCCCTTCCCCCGATCCATTAGGGTCGCCACAGGTACCTATCACTTATCCTACTGCATGCCAGTCTAATACCTTTTTAATTAAAGTGGAACCATAGTTCATAGGGGTTGCTCAATTAAATTTTTTTTTTTTGAAAAGGTTTCAGCGTAGCTCACCAACGGAAACATAAACGAGTCTCACTATCCCTTACTCTAATAACAATAATGCAATGCACACCGACTACGCACCAAATGAAAAGACAAAGCCGAGTCACTTTTATTTACATTTTCAAGATGGACATCTCGGGTCGATACAGCAAAAGGCCAAGATTTTTAACTATACTTGGCTATGACTCAAAAGAGAACTCGACCCTACATCAGACATATATATACCCATCCATCAACAAGTGTCGGCTACCCCAAAAGTGCCAGCTCCCACCAGTCATACGTGCCATCACACCCAACCCGGTGATTTCGGGCGGCGGCGGCGGCAGCATCCCCAGCATCACCCCATCGCGTCGAACGTGGACAGACAAAAAATCTTGGACAACAGGGCCCCCAGCTAGGCCTACCAGCACACGGACTCGAAGAAACACCAAACCAGGAACACTGACACAGATGTGCTCCACGCACTCAACCTTAACGTCAGATGGTATACCGTAGAAGGTACCACGTGCAACCGGTGGTAAAGGCATCTTTTAATCTAAAATGTTAATCCCCAAAGGGGTGAGTACAACCACTCAGCAGTAAAGATCCATTAAACTACACAATGCAACAAGCAAGACAACCAAGATTTCATGTGAAATGTACATATCATCCATGCTATCAAGCATACATCACCATGCAATCATGCATACATCACCATGCAGTCATGCATACATCACCATGCAGTCATGCATATATTACTATGCCATATGTACATACATAATCTTGGGCACATTCCCATGAGATCCATTCAAGCCTTCATGATCGTATTCTCAATATCATATAGTATCAATTTACTTTCATAGGCAGATCATGTATCATGTCATATGCACACTCCCATGCACATGATTCAATTTTCAATTTTCAAAGAGGATCTCATTTCATTTTTCTTCCCAGGGATCAATGTTTGCATCCCTCTTTTATCGCTCACACCCAACCTGGCATCGCGAGGAGTCTCCGGCACACACCTCCGGGCATCCGGCACCCACACTCCGGGCATCTCGAAATTCCCGAGGACATCCGGCTCACACACTCCGGGCATCTCGAAACTCCTGAGGACATCCGGCTCACACACTCCGGGCATCCGGCACCCACACTCCGGGCATCCCGACGCTCCCGGGGCATCGTCGGCTCACACCTCCGACGGCAGCATCATTATCACAATTTATATTCACATATGTGTTTCACTTTCAACATATTATATGATGCAATAATATCAAGAGTTTAAACCAACTTTTTGAAGTTATATGACATGCCAGATTTCACCACATATGCAGCTAAAGTAACCACTCAAGACATAACACCACATAGAGAAATTTATTTACTTTTGAAAATGCATCAATTTTTTTGATAAAACAGAATGCGCTCTTTTAGTTAAAACTCTAAGAAAATTAGTAAATGGTCTTAATAAATTCATAAAATTTGACACGTTATAAATGAAACCTAGAGGCAAATATCTCATGATGAACACCATACCAAAAGAACTTCATACAATTCAGTACGGTCCAAGCATCACAGTTTTCAAAATTTCAGCATTACAGTTTGCACAGTTTCGAAAATAATTTCAATTAAATATCCAAACGAACTCCAAAAAATTCTGAAACTTTGATACATTGTAGAAAACACCTAGAGGTAAATATCTCATGAATAAATCTAAATCCAATTCGTTCTAGGTTAATAGCTATAGACGATTTAGTTCCTCCTATTCTCGGTACTGTTTTTCCAGATTACGTCCTTTCAAAGAAAATTCGTTTCACCTATCTACTCATGTCCATTTCATCTCAATTTTCAATATGTTGTTCCTCAGACTTTCATCTATAACTTTCATTAAGGGCACAAGATCAAATTTCAACTGGATGATTTTATAAAAATTCACATAATCATACTAGATCAAGGTAACGTTTTCCAGATCCAGTTTCTTCAAAGAAAGATGGTTTCACCTACCTATACTTGTTCATTTTCTCTCAATTTTTGATTTGTTATACTTCAAGAAGTCCTCTACCACTTTCATTAAGAAGTCGAAGTGAGATTCCAACTAAAAAATTGCTTTACAGTTCACGAAATTACCAAGGATCAGCACAACAATTTCCAGATCTAGTTTCTTCAAAGAAAAATCATTTCACTAACCAATACTTGTCCGTTTTATCTCAAATTTTAGTATGTTCCTCCTCAAGATGTCCTCTATAACTTTCACCCAGATCATGCAGTGAGATTTCGACTAGATACCCACCAAAACTTCACGGAACAGCAAGGGATCGAACTGTTTTTACATGCAACAGCTTGATAGTTCTAGGAAACTAACATTGCTCACTAGAAAATTTGCATCTAACACCACAACCCAAGCATTTCTAACGCCCATCTCACTTCACACACAACCATAGCAAGCAGAATGTAGGCTAACAGACTCTACTTGCCTCTAGTCCAAGCAAAACACAGCAAGCAAACGGTGGGGTGAGGCGGGCTCGACGGCGGCGGCTAGGCGGACGCACGGTGGCCGGTCTCCTCCTCCTTCTCTCTCGCACGCACGCTCGGTCTCCCTTTCTCTCTTCCTCTCCTTTCTCTTCGTGCGACACCCTTCTCTTTCTCTCCCTTTCCTCGCTTAATCCGCCCCCTCTTCCTCTCTAATTTTTCTTCCTTTCAATGATTAACAATCATTGATCTTGCATGCTGGCGCCACTTGGTAAGCTCCTCTTGCCACTTGGAAATTTTCATGCAAGAGGGGGGCTTCATCCGGCTAGGCTTGGACCAGCCTTGGTCGATGGCCCATTGGGCCCCTTGGGCCGGGCCTTCGCCGGTCGAAGGGCAGGGAATTGTGGGCTGGTTTGGCCCAAAAATCAGCCCACTCCCTCCTTTAATAATCCACTAATATTTTCCACTTAAATAAATACCTAATTGCAAAAATAATATGGCCAAAAACTTCCAACATTGATCCATAAAAATCAAATCCATAAAGTGCATAGCCAAGAACAAAATTATTATTATCAAATTATCCTATGCACCAACTTTGATAATCCCAAGAACATAAGATACTTTTCCATTAAAGTACTCGGCCTTAGTCTATTACAATTCCTTGGTCTAATGGCCACAACATAAATCAACGACACTTCCATCACCTTTCCATAGGTCGTAATGCATCCAGAGGTTGCCATGAAATTTTGGGATGCCACAATTCTCCCCTCCTTAGAGAATTTCATTCTCGAAATTAGACATGACTTATGCCTCTTGAAACAAGTAGGGGTACTTTTCCTTCATCGATTCTTCACTCTCCCATGTGGCTTCCTCCACATCGTGATGTCGCCATAATATCTTAACCAATGGGATTTTCTTGGTCCTAAGAACTTGCTCCTTTCGGTCCAGCACTTGCACAGGCTCTTCGATGTATCTCACTCTCTCATCCACTTTGATTGCTTCATGATCGAGTATGTGACCAGGATCCGGCTAGTACTTCCTCAGCATCGATACATGAAACACATCATGTAAATTTCCCAATTTAGGAGGCAGCGCCAAACGATAAGCTACGTCTCCTATTCTTTCAAGTATCTCAAAGGGTCCAACAAATCGGGGACCTAACTTTCCTTTCATTCCAAATCGAGATATTCCTTTCATTGGAGATGCTTTAAGAAATACGTGATCTCCCACACTAAATTCCAAAGGCCTTCTACGCCTATCTGCGTAGTTTTTCTGTCTACTCTAGGCTGTTTTAAGTCTTTTCTTGATTAATCCGACCGCTTCGATAGTAATTTGAACTAGTTTAGGTCCTGTCATTCTCCTTTCACCTACTTCATTCCAGCAGACAGGGGTCCTGCATCTTCTTCCATATAATGCTTCATACGGAGCCATGCCTATACCTTTCTGAAATCTATTGTTATAGGCGACCTCTATCAAGTGTAAGTTTTCGTCCCAACTTCCCCTAAAGTCAATAATGCAGGTTCTCAACATATCTTCCAAAGTCTGGATCACTCTATCCGTTTGTCCATCTGTTTGAGGATGAAAGGTAGTACTAAATTGAAGCTTTGTCCCTAAAGCATTTTGGAGACTCCGCCAAAAATTTGAAGTAAACCTAGAGTCTCGATCAGAGGTGATCGTTACAGGAATACCATGTAAGCGTATTACCTGACTTACATATATTTCAGCAAGTTTATTCATTGAATAGTTTATGCGAACTGCTAGGAAATAGGCAGACTTCGTCAAGCGATCTACTATTACCCAAATAGAATCGTGACCATTTGATGACTTCGGCAGTCCTTGTACAAAGTCCATCGTAATATGCTCCCACTTCCACTCCGGTATGTCTAATGGTCTCAATAGTCCTGCGGGTTTGCGGTGTTTTGCTTTCACTTGCTGGCATGTTAATTACTGCGAAACATGTTTAGCTATATCCGTCTTCATGCCACTCCACCAGAACTACTGGCATAAATTCTTATACATCTTTGTACTTCCTGGATGGATACTATATTGACTCCTATGTGCTTCCGATAGGATCTCCTTTCTCACTTCTTCATTATTAGGAACACAGAGTCGTCCCTGACACCTTACTATCCCATCCTCAGAGACTTGAAACTCTGATCTTTTCCCTAAAGACACAGCGTTTCGTATTTTCACAATCTTCGAATCAGATTCTTGCAGAATCTTAACTTTCTGAACAATCTCGGGTTCAATGCTTAAGGCAGTGAGCATACTGGTAAGATGGTCTATTTCCAACTTGAATTCTGAGTCTACCACTGACTTTAACAGATTCCACTCTGTTATCCTTAAACTAGCGATGTCCATAGCCGACTTTCGACTAAAGGCATCTGCCACCTTATTTGCCTTTCCTAGGTGGTACCATATTTCGCAATCATAATCTTTCAACAACTTCATCCACCTCCTTTGTCTCATGTTCAACTCCTTTTGTGAAAACAAATACTTTAGGCTCTTATGATCTGTATAGATTTCAAACTTCTCTCCATACAAATAGTGCCTCCATATTTTTAAAGCAAACACTATAGCTGCCAATTCTAAATCACGAGTTGGGTAGTTCAGTTCATGAGGTTTCAATTGTTTGGATGCATAGGCTATGACCTTGCCATGTTGCATCAAAACACATCCCAATCCTTTGTGAGACGCATCACTATACACTGTAAAACCATCAGATCCAGACGGTATAGTCAGGATTGGAGCCGAGGTCAATTTTCTTTTAAGTTCCTGAAAGCTCCTTTCACATTCTCCACTCCATCGAACTTCACATTCTTCCGAGTCAATTTTGTTAAGGGACCTACCAATCGTGAAAACCCTTCAATAAACCTTCTATAATAACCAGCCAGTCCTAAGAAACTCTGTATTTCAGTGGGTGTTGTTGGCCTCGGCCAATTTATTACCATCTCAACTTTCGTCGGGTTTACTGCAATTCCTCCTCCTGACACCACGTGTCCCAAAAATATTATCCGGTCCAGCCAAAATTCACACTTGCTGAATTTGGCATACAGCTTATGATCTCTCAGAGTTTGCAAAACTATCCTCAAGTGTTGTTCGTGCTCTTCAGGCCCTCTAGAATATATCAGGATATCATCAATGAAAACGATCACAAACTGATCTAAATAAAGCCTAAATACCCTATTCATTAGATCCATAAATGCAGCCGGTGCATTCGTCAATCCAAAAGGCATGACGAGGAACTTGTAGTGTCCATAGCGAGTCCTAAATGCAATCTTAGGAACGTCTTCTTTCTTAATCCTTAGCTGATGGTATCCGGATCTCAAATCAATCTTAGAAAAGACCGAACTTCCCTGTAGTTGGTCAAATAGATCATCAATTCTAGGCAAGGGATATTTATTTTTAATGGTTACTTGATTCAGTTGCCTATAGTCAATACATAAGCGCATCGACCCATCCTTCTTTTTCACGAACAAGACTGGTGCACCCCAAGGTGAAGCACTTGGCCTAATGAATCCTTTATCAAGTAACTCCTACAGTTGCACTTTCAACTCCTTTAGTTCCATTAAGGCCATCCTATACGGGGCTTTCGATATTGGTCCTGTTCCTAGCATTAATTCAATTTCAAACTCAATTTCTCGTTCCAGCGGTAATCCAGGCAACTCCTCAGGAAATACATCTTGAAATTCATTTACTACTCGAATTTCATCGAGCTTAGGCTCTTCCTTAGCATAATCTTTAACCATCGCTAAATACCCTTGACATCCTTCGTCAAGTATTGCACGGGCCTCTATTGCTGAAATAAGCGCTATAGATAGGTTGGTCTGACCTCCCAAAAATTCACAACTAGACTAATCAGGTAAAACAAATTGGATCACTTTTCTATAACAATCCATTTTGGCCCCATACTTATGAAGCCAATCCATTCCTATGATAACATCAAAATCATGCATAGCCATTACGACTAAGTCTATTTCCACATCCCTTCCTCCTATTGTCATCCTACACTTTCCACACACCAGTGTAGACAACACCATATTCTTTAAAGGTGTAGAAACACAAAGGGGCGTCCCAAGGGACGTAGTTTCTATTTTACTCAAAAGTCTATATTTTTTAGACACAAATGAATGCGTAGCACCCGTATCAAACAATGCATATGCCTTCTTGCCATTTATGAAAATTGTACCTGAGATAACGTTTTTGGAAGCTTTGCTTCCTCTTGGGTGACCGCATATACTTTTCCTTGTGCTGGTGGTCTCTGTGGATTCCTTAGTGGATATGGTCCAGCAGTACGTTGTGGTACTCGTCGTATTGGGTTGATACTTGTCTGCGATCTCTCTTGTGGACAATCCTTCTTAAGGTGTCCTACCTGTCCACAACCATAGCATTTCAGCCGTCCATTACAGGGTCCTGGGCCATGTCGCCCATCACACCTTCGACAGTCTTCATTCTGATAAGATGCTTTTCCCAGATTCAGGCCATCCCTGGCTTTTCCAAAATTCCCAAAATTGCTCTTCTTCTTAGATTCCCAGGTTTGACCTTGACCTGTATAGGGTCTCTTACCCCGTCTGATATCACCAAAAGTCGACTGCCTCTTGTACTCTGATTGCTCTCTTACCAACTCCTGCTCCACCAACTGTACCCTTTCATAAATCTCATTATAATCCCTTATATTCAAAGGCACCAGTTGCTTCCAAATATTAGTTCTCAATCCCTTTAGGAATCTCTTAGCTTTTTCTTCTCGATCTTCAATCAACCTAGGAGCATATCTAGACAGTTCAGAAAATTTCGCCTCATACTGATCCACTGTCAGCTCCTTTTATTCTAACTGAACAAATTCCGTAATTTTCTTATCCCTAGCATAATCAGAGAAATACTTTCTATTGAAAGCTCTGACAAACTCATCCCAATTTACATCAGTACCCGGTGGAAAGATCGTGTCCCTCGAAGCTCTACACCAAAACTTTGCATTTCCTTCCAGCTGGTACTCTGCCAAAGTTATCTTCTCAGTATCACTGCAGTTCAACACCCGGAAGATTTGTTCCATCCCATCAATCCAATGCTCCGCCTCCTCAGGACTTCCTATTCCACTGAACTTAGGTGGTTTCAACTTCAAGAATTGCTCCACCAGTCCTTGAGTACGGCGTTTTGCTCCGGGTTGTTGCTGCGCTTGTCTTTCCATCAGATTTCCTATATTGGCCAATGCCTGTAGGATATCTTCCATTTGGGGTTCAGCCCTTGATGCAGAGGCTTCAGCCCTCAATGGATGATGACCTCCAAATCGTACCATGATTTTCCTGCAGTTTCCAAGCATTTGCCTCAGGAATAATCTGTGACTCAATGTCTCCATTTAAAGCAACTGCAACTATAAAATAAGTAACATAAACATGTTACTGGCACCTAAAGGCAACTCATAAAACGAACTAGGGATCTACGAGTGAATACCCATCACCCGTTGTTCAATGTTAGTCAACCACTCTTAGTCAGCATCCTATAGTGTGCATTGTCATTTTCTTCCTCAATTTCCAAATGAGGCTCCTTATCACTCCACATATAAACCTTTAGCTCTCATACCAAAACCGCTGTGACACCCCCTTCCCCCGATCCATTAGGGTCGCCACAGGTACCTATCACATATCCATTAGCGGCGGCAGCATCCCCAACATCACCCCATCGCGTCGAACGTGGACAGACAGAAACTCTTGGACAACAGGGCCCCCAGCCAGGCCTACGTCATACATAACCAGCACACGGACTCGAAGAAACACCAAACCAAGAACACTAACACAGATGTGCTCCACGCACTCAACCTCAACGTCAGATGGTATATTGTAGAAGGTACCACGTGCAACCGGTGGTAAAGGCATCTTTTAATCTGAAATGTTAATCCCCAAAGGGGTGAGTACAACCACTCAGCATTAAAGATCCATTAAACTACACAATGCAACAAGCAAGACAACCAATATTTCATGTGAAATGTACATATCATCCATGCTATCAAGCATACATCACCATGCAATCATGCATACATCACCATGCAGTCATGCATACATCACCATGCAGTCATGCATATATTACTATGCCATATGTACATACATAATCTTGGGTACATTCCCATGAGATCCATTCAAGCCTTCATGATCGCATTCTCAATATCATATAGTATCAATTTACTTTCGTAGGCAGATCATGTATCATGTCATATGCACACTCCCATGCACATGATTCAATTTTCAATTTTCAAAGAGGATCTCATTTCATTTTTCTTCCCAGGGATCAATGTTTGCATCCCTCTTTTATCGCTCGCACCCAACCTAGCATCACGAGGAGCCTCCGGCACACACCTCCGAGCATCCGGCACCCACACTCCGGGCATCCCGACGCTCCCGGGGCATCGTCGGCTCACACCTCCGACGGCAGCATCATTATCACAATTTATATTCACATATGTGTTTCACTTTCAACATATCATTTGATGCAATAATATCAAGAGTTTAAACCAACATTTTGAAGTTATATGACATGCCAGATTTCACCACATATGCAGGAAAAGTAACCACTCAAGACATAACACCACATAGAGAAATTTATTTATTTTTGAAAATGCATCAATTTTTTTGATAAAACAGAATGCGCTCTTTTAGTTAAAACTCTAAGAAAATTAGTACGTTATAAATGAAACCTAGAGGCAAATATCTCATGAAGAACACCATACCAAAAGAACTTCATACAATTCAGTACGGTCCAAGCATCACAGTTTTCAAAATTTCAGCATTACAGTTTGCACAGTTTCGAAAATAATTTCGATTAAATATCCAAACGAACTCCAACAAATTCTGAAACTTTGATATGTTGTCGAAAACACCTAGAGGTAAATATCTCATGAAGAAATCTAAATGAAATTCGTTCTAGGTTAATAGCTATAGACGATTTAGTTCCTCCTATTCTCGGTACTGTTTTTCCAGATTAAGTCCTTTCAAAGAAAATTCGTTTCACCGATCCACTCATGTCCATTTCATCTCAATTTTCAATATGTTGTTCCTCAGAATGTCATCTATAAATTTCATTAAGGACACAAGATCAAATTTCAACTGGATGATTTTATAAAAATTCACAGAATCATACTAGATAAAGGTAACGTTTTCAAGATCCAGTTTCTTCAAAGAAAGATGGTTTCACCTACCTATACTTGTTCATTTTCTCTCAATTTTTGATATGTTATACTTCAAGAAGTCCTCTACCACTTTCATTAATAAGTCGAAGTGAGATTCCAACTAAAAAATTGCTTTACAGTTCACGAAATTACCAAGCATCAGCACAACAATTTCCAGATCTAGTTTCTTCAAAGAAAAATCATTTCACTTATCAATACTTGTCCGTTTTATCTCAAATTTTAGTATGTTCCTCCTCAAGATGTCCTCTATAACTTTCGTACAGATCATACAGTGAGATTTCGACTAGATACCCACCAAAACTTCACGGAACAGCAAGGGGTTGAACTGTTTTTACATGCAACAGCTTGATAGTTCTAGGAAACTAACATTGCTCACTCGAAAATTTGCATCTAACACCACAACCGAAGCATTTCTAACACCCATCTCACTTCACATACAACCATAGCAAGCAGAATGTAGGCTAACGGACTCTATTTGCCTCTAGTCCAAGCAAAACGCAGCAAGCAAACGGTGGGGTGAGGCGGGCTCGACGGCGGCGGCTAGGCGGACGCACGGTGGCCGGTCTCCTCCTCCTTCTCTCTCGCACGCACGCTCGGTCTCCCTTTCTCTCTTCCTCTCTTTCTCTCTTCCTCTCCTTTCTCTCTTCCTCTCCTTTCTCTTCGTGCGACACCCTTTTCTTTCTCTCCCTTTCCTCGCTTAATCCACCCCCTCTTCCTCTCTAAATTTTCTTCCTTTCAATGATTAACAATCATTGATCTTGCATGCTGGCGCCACTTGGTAAGTTCCTCTTGCCACTTGGAAATTTTCATGCAAGAGGGGGGCTTCATCCCGCTAGGCTTGGACCAGCCTTGGTCGACGGCCCATTGGGGCCCTTGGGCTAGGCCTTCGCTAGTCGTGGGGCAGGGAATTGTGGGCTGGTTTGGCCCAAAAATCAGCCCACTCCCTCCTTTAATAATCCACTAATATTTTCAACTTAAATAAATACCTAATTGCAAAAATAATATGGCCAAAAACTTCCAACATTGATCCATAAAAATCAAATCCATAAAGTGCATAGCCAAGAACAAAATTCTCATTATCAAATTATCCTATAGCACCAACTTTGATAATCCCAAGAACATAAGATACTTTTCCATTAAAGTACTCGGCCTTAGTCTATTACAATTCCTTGGTCTAATGGCCACAACATAAATCAACGACACTTCCATCACCTTTCCATAGGTCGCAATGCATCCAGAGGTTGCCATGAAATTTTGGGATGCCACACCTTTCATATGTTTCAGTGAGACCAACCTCATGCGTATTGTTGCCGACCTCGGAAAATAATGATATGTCGCGGATCGACGAAATTGTTATTGGAATTCATCAACGTCGACGCCACATTTGACTTCGTTTCATCGTCATTTGTCATCCTGAGACATTAACTTTCAGAGGAAAAGAAATTCTCCTTGAATGGCCACGCTACCAATCCCACCAACGGCCACAGAATTCTGGCCATACATCAATAGAGGAGATTGGTCATCATGCAGCATATGTGCCTGTCGAGTAAGGACTTGAGCCACCAGTCAACAATTGAAAAAAAAAAACAAACAAAAACACTTGACCAAGAGGGCCTCATCAATGGACACGATAATGCAGGCAGGGGGGGAGAGCTGACCACCGAAGGACCTACTTCTTGCCACGTTCACCCACCTGGCTTTGTTTGTTGATGCCACCGAAAATCCTGCATGCAGGAAATTAATTAATCAGTTAATCAAAGGAACGAAAGGGGTTCGGGATTGAGGGGTAGAGAGAGAAGAACCGAGCAGAAATTCGAGCGAGAGAGAGAGAGTGATCGAGAGAGGGTTTGAGCGAGGAAGTTCGTGAGCGTGCAGCGAGTGGGTGCACGGCGTGAGGAAGGAGGAGGTCGCCCTTTGTCGAGCACGGTGCTGCCGCCGTCGACGCCGCCCGTCTTCGCCGCCGTTGAGTCACGCACGAGGTCCCGAGCTTCCTGTTTTGTTTGCCGATGGAGCTTAGGAGTGAGGCAAGTAGAAGTTCATTAATCTATTTTATGCATGCTGTGATTACCTAGTGAAGTACAAGTAGACTTGAGGAAATGCTGAAATGAAAACTGCTTGTTGGGTTTTTGGATGATTGAGATGAATTAGAACCATGAGATTGAGGAAGAGCACAATTATTTCTATGTGGTTTCAGTTTTTTACTGCAATAGGGATTGAAAGGTCTACTCATGGTGAACTTTTGAAGTGAAATAGCTGCGGTATAGGCGTGGGATCCTATTGGGTCCGTAGTGTTCGAATTTGATCAAGTGAAACTCGGCAGTTTTGTAGATTTTCTAGGGATAATCCTAGTACGATTTTGGTCCCGACTTGTTCATGAATGTCGTAAAGGATTGTTTAAACTATAACATATAATTTTTCTCAGATTTTTCGAAATCCATATAGCAGCATAAGTTTCTGTTAATGAACGGTGTTTTCTGCTAGTGTGTAAATTCGGTGATATAGGAAATCTGAAACCGAGTTGTGTGATTTATTATTCTTTATACACAACGAATCTAACTTAGTGTCCTTCACAAAATTTCTTCCTTTAGATCTCATCTATAACATACCAAAATTTTAGAATTTTCTGAGTTCATTTATTGGTTATTCCGAAATTTTTATTAAAACTGTGCATTCTGATTTTTGAGCTGTTTTACTCGGAATTGCTCAACTTGTTCCAAAAGGTGAATGCATCTTGAGTTGTTATTGGACATGATGGTTTTTGGCATTCGACATATCATTCAACACCGAAGATTTCAATGAAACTCATGTGATTACCAATGTCATAGCATTGAACATGTTTTTGGAAAATTAAAATGTTAATTGCTGCCCTTGGACCCTTGGGTCAACGATGCCCCGGGAGTCGGGAGGCCCGAAGGCTCGAGTGAGTCGATGTCCTTTGGATGCGTGGGGTCTGTAGTGCCCCAGAGGTTTTCCCCGGGAGCTTCCGGATGCCCGGTTGTATGCTTGTCGGTACGTAAATCCGGAGGGTAGGGGTAACCATTTTCATGGCGCACCCTAGAGATTCCTCGTGATGCCAGGTGGGGTGCGAGATGCCCGGAGGTGTGACATAACACGCTCTGGATGCCCGGTGGCCCTAGTGGCTGAATGCCTGAGGCTTTCGCGACGCCAGGATTGGGTGCGAAATCCCAAAAGGACGCAAACGTTGGTCCTCTCGGGGATGAAACCTTTTGAATGTTAAAACTGATGATTCTACTAAGTGTGTGTGTGGTCTAGTTATGGGACTAAATTGTATGGCATGGAATGGGACGTGTCATAACAGTTTGGCCCTATGATCGGGACTTGTGTGACTGGGCGTGATGCATCTTGATCCTTTGAAATTGCATTGACTATTGCATTAAAGAATTTCATGATTTTGATGTATACTTATTCCTTGATTACCTGTTTTTGTCTATCTTGCATGAATCTAGATATTGATGGTACTGCACAATATAGCTTAATGAATCTTTTACAGCTGAGTGGTTGTACTCACCCCGTTTGGGGACTAACATTTCAGACTAGGAGATATGCCTTTGCTACCAGTCACCCCCGGCACATTTTATGGTATCCCGGTCGACCTTCAGTGTGAGTGTTCGGAGCATCACCACCCCGAGATACGAGGGTTAGTCTTTATTCGAGTGCGGATACTAGTCATGTATGACATTGGTTCTCCCGCCGGCCAAGTGATTCAGGAGTTTCTGACTATATTCGTTCGCCGTGATGGGAATACGCTGGGGCCATTGCCACCGCCGCCAGCTGATGGACCGGACTGGGTGTGACCGAGAGTGATGGTCAGCAGATTAAGCATTTTTAGACCGCCAACACTGACTGATGGGCCTATGTATATGGTTGTTAGAGAGTCGTGTCCCTATTGAAAATAGCCGAGTTTAGAAAAAGCTTAGCATTTTGATGTACCGACTAAAGATGTCCATCGAGTTTATGTAAATAAAAGTGTTCGGTTTTAACTTATAAAATGTCTAGTAGGTGTGCAACGTTTTAAATTATGGAAGGGGAATAGTTGATTTTGCTTCCACTATATAAACTGTGTGGGGACCGATTTAAAAGATATAAACCCCCATGACTCTTGGACCTATTATAATTTTAACGATATCAGAGTAATAAGACCATCAGGTCAAAAGGAAAGCAAGTGATTTGTGGCGACCCTAACGGATCGGGGGCCGTTCGGGGGTGCCACAGTCTTCATCCTTCACTTTTGTTCAGTCTGTAATTTGTCAAAGAGAGCAGACTTTGACACAAAGTCTAGGAGTCTTTAGACTTTGACAAAATCTGGGAGTCTTCAGACTTTGACAAAAAAGTCTAGACTTCTTCAGAATACACTATGGATAAGTTTTGTCAGCTTCAAAACATCAAAGGAGTTTTCTCCAACAATCTCCCCCTTTTTTATGGTGACAAAACTTCCCTGCAGATTTACTGATTTGTAACCTGCAAAACAACTCTTAGCAATACATGATATCTTATAAAAACGGTTAGTTGAGGATCTTGGATAGCATCGATTCTGCAACCACGGAAAATATGTTAATCTTGAAAAATTGAACACATATCAAGATTTAAGCATCCTCATCCACATCCATAATCATTACTCCTGCAAGAATTGCTGCAGAATAAGTGTTCAAAACAAACTTAAATCAAATTTGCAAAAAAATAAAGTAAGTTCAAAAGTAAAGTTCAAATATGCAAATTCTCCCCCTGTTTGTCAACAGCAAAAAGTGGGGAAGGTCAAAATAGAGAAAAGAAATAAAAATAATCAAAGCTGTCTTGAAATTCGAACGAGTTGAAAATCCCCCATTGATTCCACTGCCTCTTCAATTGTCTGGCACTATAGATGAACATTCTCGACTTGATTCTGCACAGTCTTGATAAGCTGACAAGTCTGTTCATTCTGGGCAACAGTTTGAGATACTTGCTAATTCAGCGTATGTACCTGAGTATCTAAGGACCGTACCTGAGTGTCTAAGGATTGTACCTTTTCAATGTGGAACTCTAAAGAGGATCGTAAAGCAGTATGGAATTTCTGAATTTCAATCTTCATAGCATATTGCTGAGCCTTTACTTCCAAAAGAAACTCGATCATCCTTGAATAATCAGCATTTGGCTCTATTTGCATACTGGCTTCAGCGAATTGAGTTCGTGGAGAGTTCAGAAATGAGGGAACGTCAACTTGCCAAGTTCCATGACTCAGTGTGGATTCATCAATGTCTGCTTCAGGAAAAGGATAAGCATAGACATCTTCGGGGTGCGCAAGAGATCGACTGATACCACCACTAGTAAAAAGAGGAGAAGAAGTCCCTATTTGCTCAACAACTCCCCCTGTTTATGGGCCTGTAGGTGGAGAAGGGATTCCTTCTTCTTGGTTCTTCTCGATTTTAGGACGAGAGTGATGTTCTTCTTCTGTTCGTACTCCAATTTGACTACTTCGAGTTGCTTCAGAATCTTTAGATAAAGATGTGGGAATGGTTACCTCAGAAGATTCATCCTCATAACCTCTTCCTTCATCATCTCTTCCTTCCTCTTCTCTTGCTTTTTCTTCTCTTCCTTCTTCTTCTCTTGCTGCTTCTTCTCTTGCTACCTCTTCCTTCTCTAGTTCTTCTTCTTCTTCTAGCTATGCTTCTTCTCTTGGCAATGGCTTCTTAGAACTAACAAAACCTCGAAGATTATTCAAGACAAGTGCAGAAATGGTAAGATCATCATTATCCTCTTGTTCGTCCTGCAGGATGAGAGATCTTCTCTTCTTCACGGGTTCACTTGCAACTTCCTTGCAACGGAATCTACTTTGGTTTTGCTGGAGGACTCCCTCTTCATGTGCTCAATGGCCTTGTTCAGATCTTTCAACCCCATCTTCGGAATCATTTTCAGTTCTATAACCATAGGAGCAAGAATTCTAGAGCAAAGAGAGATAGGGAACTCGATCTGAAGATGTCTGACAATTTGGTAACCAGCACAGAATAGGGTAACTATCCCTTGTCCTTCCCAACTGTCCCATACATGTGTATCAGGATAGTTTGTGGGAGTGAAAATCTCATCCCATTGCAAATAGCAAACATGAGCCCTGCTTCGAACCTAGAAACATCAATCTTCGATGCAGCCTTTGGTTTGATGCAGTTAATGACAACTTTATGCAATAAAACGTTTGACACTAACAGTCTGGAATAAGTGATGCCTCTTTCTAGAACTCTGTCCTTGACAAGATATCTCATTGCTTGACCAAAAGAGATATTTATTGGTTGAAAACCACTCCTTTCAACCCCAATAAAGTTTGCCAATGTGTCCACATCCACCACATAGGATTTATCACTCACAGTGAATTGAATTCTATTCTGGTCAAGAAAAGATAGGTTCGAATAGAAAAATGCAGTCAACTCTAGATAAGCAATAGTCGTCTCAGAACAAAAATTCTCCAGTTGAAGGAAAGCTAACTTCTCCCTCAAGTTAACCTTGATCGAGTCCAGGAAGTCAAAATCAACAGTACGATGGTTCATCACCCTCTCTTCAGCAATTGTGAGTAAACCTTTTTGTGTTCCTTAGAACGAAACAATCTTGTTCTTTCTCCTGGAACGTCTACAGCCACACCCATTCTTGGTTGAAAATTAGAATAAAATTTCTCATCGTCATCCTTGTTCTCAGGATGATTAGAACCAAACCTAGGGTCTATAGGAAAATGTAGAAAGGCATTGTCTGCCGATCCTTCCAGCGCTATACCTAACTCTTCCATCCTTCTTAAGAACAAAGTCTCGTTCTTATAACCTTTCTCTCTTAGAAACTCATCGATAAAAGTCATGGGAGTTCCACCCTACTTTAAATGAGTGTAAAGCTTATAATGAACCTGGGGTCTCGAGGCTCTAAGAGGCTCACCATCTTCTACAACTTCCTCTTCCAGGGGTTCATGCAGAACATTCTAAGTAAACTGCTGCTGAGAATGCTGTGGAGAGTTGCACGGAGAGTCTTCCTCTAGGAGATCAAAGTGAGTCTGCCCTTCTGGCATGCTTCTCGGTCCTTGATTAGCAATCCGGGATGATTTCCTTTGGAAAGACATATTTGCAGCTTTGGAGAATCTCACAAACAGGTTCAAGTGAAAAAGATGGAAACTTGCGGAACAATCTTGAGAGTAAAAACGAGAGAGTAAAGAGTTTGTATTTTAAGGTTTGAAAAAAGTGCTCGAAAGAAATACAAGAGGGTATATAAGGGAAATGAAACGTCACTCAGAAAAGAGGTAATCGAAATGACATAAGGAAAAAAGAAAACTGCCTTTTTGAAATAGAATAAAAACTGCCAAAAATTCAAAAATCCAAAAAAGATCATTTCTAAAAATAAAATAGGTAAGCAACGATTTGATTAAACATACCTTTTCATTCCAAAAATAAAATACCTGGATTTGAGACATTCTCTTATTGAAGTAGCATCTCAAAAGTCTGAGTCTGACCAACTTCAGACTTTACTCCAAAGTAGAAGTAATATTCAACCTGGTGCGAATAGACTCAAATAGATTTTTTTTTTCCAAAGGCTTCGTGAAGATGTCTACTAGCTGATTCTTCGAATCAATGAATTGAATCATAATTTCCCCATTCTGGACATGATCTCTTATAAAATGATGTCGAATCTCTATATGCTTCGCCCTTGAATGAAGAATTGGGTTCTTGATGAGATTAATAGCACTGGTGTTGTCACATTTGATCTCCATGCACGATTCTTCAATTCCAAAGTCTCTCAGTTGTTGTCTCATCCAAAGAATTTGAGAGCAACAACTCCCAAGAGCAACATACTCTGTTTATGCAGTTGAAAGCGCCATAGTACTTTGCTTCCTTGAGAACCATGATACCAACATATCTCCCAGTAGTTGACAAGTACTAGAAGTGCTCTTTCTATTGACATTACAACCTACTAAATTAGCGTCTGAATATCAAAGAAGAGTAAAGTCTCCTTCTTTTGGATACCACAGATCCAGCTTTGGACATGTCGTAACATATTTAATTATGCGTTTTACAGCACTTTGATGAGATTCTCTTAGGTCAAACTAAAATCTTGCACAAATACAAACACTAAATAAAATATCGAGTCTACAAGCAGTAAGGTAGAGAAGTGAACCGATCATGCTTCTGTATAGCTTCTGGTCTATTTTCTTCCCATCTTCATCCTTGTCCAATTTCGAAGAACTTGACATTGAAGTCTCTGTTTTCTTGCAATTTTCCAACCCAAATTTCTTGAAGAGATCTTTGGCATATTTTTCTTGGTGAAAGAATATACCTTTCTTCGATTGTTTAACTTGCAATCCAAGAAAGAAAGTTAACTCACCCATCATGCTCATCTCGAATTCATCCTGCATAAATTTTGAAAATTTCTTGTAAAGACTTTCGTTAGGAGAACAAAAAATAATATCATCTACATAAATTTGTACTAGTAGAAAGTCTTTTCCTTCTTTCTTTATAAATAATGTCATATCAACCTTCCCTTTTTCAAAACCATTTTGAGTTAAAAAGTTACTCAACCTCTCATACCGGGCTTGAGGTGCTTGCTTCAGTCCATACAAAACCTTTTTCAGTCTGTAGACTAAGTCTGGCTTTCGTGGATCTTCAAATCCTGATGGTTGTTCCATATAGACTTATTCTTGTATGAATCCATTCAGGAATGCACTTTTGACATCTATCTGGAATAACCTAAAATTTTTATAACAAGCAAAAGTAAGTAATAATCTAATTGCTTCTAACCTCGCTACTGGTGCATATGTCTCATCATAGTTTATACATTCTTCCAGTGTATATCCTTTTGCCACGAGTCTTGCTTTATTTCTGACCACTTTACCATTCTCATTTATATTGTTCCTGAAAACCCATTTCGTTCCAATAATGGATTTGCCCTTGGGTTTTGGAATCAGCTCCCATACATCGTTGATGCTAAATTGTCTTAGTTCTTCCTACATAGCTTCTATCCAGCTTTCATCAAACAAGGTTTCATCTACACCTTTTGGTTCCATCTCAGAAACAAGTGCTAGAGCACGGGACTCTTCTCTTCCTTTGGATCTAGTGCGAACTCCTTCATCAATCTTCCCAATAATGAGTTCTTTGGAATGACTTGACTTTTGCTTCTAGTTTCTACTTGGTTTGACAGTTGGTTGAACCTCTGCATTGGTTGAATCTTCTTGTTCTGCTTGTTGCTGTTCTGTAGAAGTCTTAACCTCTTTGGGGGAAATAGACTTTGTAAAGTTTGGCATAGGTTCAGACTCTTCAAGTTAAGTCAGGTCTGGTAGATTTTCCACATAATCTTGAAACTTGACGTTCATGGATTCTTCCACGGATTGAGTCTTTTTATTAAAGATTATGTAGGCCTTGCTTGAAGTCGAATAGCCAAGGAAGATTTCTTCATCTGATTTTGCTTCAAATTTTCTAGATCGATTATTTGCTTCTTCATAATAAAACATTTACAGCCAAAGACATGAAAGTAAGAAACATTTGGCTTCTTTCCTTTATACACTTAATAAGGAGTTTTCTCTAGAATAGGCCTCAAGAATACTCTATTGATAATATAGCAAGCTGTAGAAACTGCTTTTGCCCAAAATCGAGAGGATCTTTTGCTCTCTATTAAGAGAGTTTTGGCCATCTCCTGTAAAGATATGTTCTTCATTCCACAACCCCATTTTGTTATAGAGTATATGGAGCAGAGAAAACATGCTGAAAACCAAATTTATCACAAAACTTAGCAAAGTCTTGATTCTCAAATTCACCTCCATGGTCAGTTCGTATGCTCGAAATAGCATAACCCTTTTCATTCCGAACCTTCTTGGCAAATTTCGAGAAATAAGAGAAGGCCTCAGACTTACTTGCCAAAAAGTAGACCCAAGTGAAGCGAGAGTAATCATCCACGATTACTAGATAATATTTCTTTCCACCAATACTTTGAGTTTTGGTTGGATCAAAAAGATCCATATGAAAAAGTTGCAGAGCTCGATTGGTAGAGACTTGATTCACAGGTTTAAAGGAACTTCTTACTTATTTTTCCAGAACATAGGGAGTGCACAACTCATTCTTATGGTAAGCCAGATTAGGAAGTCCTCAAACAAGCTTTCTCTAGATCTGAGAAATGCCTTCATCTAGTTCTTCCAAACATTGTATTTCTTTCCATCGAAGTAAGGAGGTCTGGTGTTGCTCTAACCTTCAACCAAACCTTGAGCCAAAATACTAGCCATAGAGGATCTTTAGCTCAGAAGTAAAACACTTCAAAAATTAAGCACACAAACTCTAATACCAATTGTGAGTGCTAGTATGAATACCTAGAGGGGGTGAATAGGTGTGAAGACAATTTTTCGCAAAGAACGGTAAAAATATTTTACTTTTAAAACTGAGTCTGAAGAACAACAGACTTTGAGCTAGTTCAGACTTTAGCAATTAAATAGAACTACGAACAAAATAAAGAAATTCAGGGAAGAGAATATGAACACAGAATTTATAATGGTTCGGCTTAGATCAAGCCTACGTCCACTCTCCCATGCTGACAGCCTTCTGGCTGGATTCCACCATGAATCAAAAGAGAATTTACAATCTTGTGATCTCGACTTCACAGTGAAGAGTCTCTACTTCTCTCTCACGAAGTCACATAATGAGTCTCTCTCTCTTGAGTACAGTTTAGAGCGCGGTATATAGAATAACAAGAAACTGGGAAGCTTCGGACTTTGAAATTTCTCTTTCACGCATTTTTTTTTCGAACAACTGGAGTCCTCCTTAAATACTCTTTCATGCCTTATTGACCGTTGGCACTTTCCAAAGGAATTCTTTCAATCAACCCGTTGGACAAAATCAATTAAGGAGATCTCGAGCCGTTTGAAGATTGTGATAAAAGCCCATCAATTCTATTCACCCATACGATCGGGATCTTGATTTCCATAAGTAGATTCTTACCAAAATTACTTGCTCTTCAAAAAATTTGGTGTATCTTAAATTGATTCCAATAAAGATATCCAATCTCGTAGGTGATATTCCCAACTAGGAGTCCATTTATAATCCATACAAACCAATCCCTTGAAGAAAGAAATATAATCCCTTATCTGGAAAAGTCTTCATCCTTCACTTTCGTTCAGTCTGGAATTTGTCAAAGAGAGCAGACTTTGACACAGTCTGGGAGTCTTTAGACTTTGACACAAAAGTCTAGACTTCTTCATAATATACTCCGAATAAGTTTTGTCAGCTTCAAAATATCAAAGGGGTTTTCTCCAACAGTACAAATATCCATATTGGGGATAAA
Source organism: Eucalyptus tenuipes (assembly GCA_014182365.1). Taxonomy (NCBI): domain Eukaryota; kingdom Viridiplantae; phylum Streptophyta; class Magnoliopsida; order Myrtales; family Myrtaceae; genus Eucalyptus; species Eucalyptus tenuipes. Next base: position 18,632,437 of record CM024539.1, on the reverse strand, counting down.
TGTAATGAAATAAAAATTTATATTCAAGATTGCCTTGTAAGTTCCACTAATATCAATGTAAATGACCTCCAATAGGTTAGAACTTTGGACTATAAATTTTAATCTTTATCTTAGTCAACTTACATCTACGGTAGTCTAAATAAGACATTTATGCCACAATGCATAAACTATTCCTTAAGTAGAGGTGTTCTGAAAATAATCTTTGTATAAGCGACGTATGTATTATTAGAAGATAAACACAATCTATACAATCTAGTGGACGTATTACTTCACCCAACCTTATTTGAATTAAAAAAAACCATAGAAATATTATTGTTTTTCTTCCAAAATAATAGCCACACATGTTCAAACAATATATGGAAACTAAGTTCCATTAAAATAAGATACATAAAAAGTGTTTTTTAACATTAAATCAAAACCAAAATTTAAAATTAAAATGACATCTCCCACGAACTAGACGTCGAGTTTTATGCTATTTCTCATAGTGAGTTTTGATTAATCATGATTTTTCTTCGTCCAATTTATAAATCCTTGATAAACACAATATGATTAGTTGCATGACTATCTAGCCATCATGAACTAGACAAGGCTTCTCATAAGTTGGATTCTTAAACAAATGACATTGAATCATTACTGATAGGCTCACTCTTGAACAATCAAGTTTTATATTTGTTGGATTGTCTCTTTATGTGTCATATCTTCTTGCAAAAGTAGCAACAATGAACACCATCCTTCTTGAAGGACGCCTTTTTTGGGATCCAGATTATTAGAATGATTGGTTGTTTCATGAGTTCGTTTATGAGTACAATTTTTTAACCTCTTACTTTTCTTGTTGCAAGAACAAGAGGCATTCGGAGGAATGTTCCCTTTATCTTTACTACTAGACTAGGTCTAATCTTGGGAGTTGTAATTAATCTTGATAATCCTAAATCAGGAAGAAGATTGTTTAAAACTTGATGCACAATGCAAGCAGCAGGAATAATAAAATTAAGAGCTTGAAGTTCTGTTTGCAAATCTACTATTCTTAGAACATAATTTTTAACTCTGCTGGAACCATCATACTTTATATCGAAGAGTGCTTGCAAGTGTGTCCTAATCTTTGCATTAAAGGAGACACGGTTTTCAGCTACCAATGCTTCCATCATTTATTTAGTAGTGCAGTTAGCTGGTAAATTACTTTTCAAGTGTTTTTAAATAGAACGCTTCAACGATAAAAAACAAATTTGACTTCTCTTTAAATTGTGTTTTCTGGAGATCCATACTCTCAGTAGCAAGATCTAACGACTTATTTATAGTAAGAGCAACATGAACATCCGTTAGCTCCATACTAACCAAAAAATATTTTCTCCATTCTTAAAGTTTGAACCATTTTGAACCTCAATAGTAATGGAATTACTACTCACAAAGAAGATGATTGAAAACAAGTGACGTATACAATCGACTTGTGTAGCTTGAAATCGTATTAGTACACATCTAGAGAGTTATATACATCATCATATAATTACCTTTAGGCATAATACATAACATATAGTTGTATCCTCTACACATGACAACGGCTGTAAGAATATATTCAAACCTTCGTAAATTTATCCTTTGATGTATGAACCACAATGATTAGTCATTCATCAACCATATTGCCGCGACCTCAACCTTGCTAAATGTATTACCTAGGGGTTCAGCTAATGGAATATTAAGCCTAAACTTAATTTTGGCTCTCCCAAGCCCATATCAATTCGCAACTTAGGGTTTAGGTTCTCAACATGGAAATGATTTTTCAATTATGAGTCACCATCAATATATTTTTAGAATGTTGATTAGAAACTCAAGTAAAGTAACGGGAGAATTACTTCACTGCTACGAACTAGGAGATCAAATGAGTTCGAGTACTTGATTATGTTAGATTTCTTTTACGCGCTTTTGGTACCTTCTCTTTTATTTTAAAAAAATGTTTTGCGGGCAAATTGAATTCATTTAATTACTTCATCACATATGGCGTGACCATGCCAATGTGTAAAGTATCAGTTTAACACCCAATAAAGCAATAAATAAATTGCAGCACTTACTTCAGAGTAACAAAAGCATCTACAATGTTAGCTTAAAAATCACATTAGCCAAAAAAAAATCCTAGATATAATATCTAATTAACACTCAATCACTCAATTTTTTGGGGTTTTCACTTAATTTGATTGAACCTAATAATTACGTGCAATGCAATGCAATGATGTACTAAGATGCCTATGCTAAAATCACATGTAACATAGAATTTGATATGCAAATTATATGTCACGCAACCCTAATTAAATGACAGGTAACTATTAATACGACTATTCTAACATGTCACACACTTTTATTTAAATGACCTTAAACATGCAACTACTAAATGAAGTACAATAGGTGACCTAATTCAATGTGACACGTGCATGATATTTTTTTACGCAATTTCCATTAATTCAAAATTAATCAAGTATTGTAATGTAAACATGCAACCTATCCTAGAAAGAGAAACTAATTTGTTCTAAGATAATATTTTTTTTGGTATTTTATATAAAATTGAAAATTAGAAGATAGTTAAAGTTGGCTATCTTGATTAAGATATTATCCAAATCATATTAGGAATCAAATTAGCCAAATCGAAATTTAAATTGGAATTTATCTTAATTAGATAATCCCTAACCTAAAATACAATCTAGAAAGAGCTACCTAAGCTTATTCTAATTAATTTTTAGAGAGACTATCTAAAATCAAATTAAACATAATCTTATCCTAATATGCAATTTTTCTAATTAAAATCTACATCTTTTCGTGATTTTCTTTTTAGATAAGAATAGAATAAAAGCAAGCAACAAATAACATCCACCACTTAGAATATAATCCGTATCCATCTAAATTTGGAAACAAATAAAATCAAAGTATCGTATCTTGAGCATGAGATCCGATTTTTGGGCAATCACGAGTCATATTTCGGGTATGAAATCGGACTGTGGATCATTGAACGTTATGAAATTAGGAAATTATCCTACTTCATGGATACTCGAAAAATGTTTTGGATATGATAATACCAACAAAGACAATGAGAATTGACCATATTAGATAACGAAATATCAAGTTGATGTTGTGCGAGATCGTTACCTAATTCAAATATTGATGAACAACAGACATGGGAATTGAAATGCAATCGATGACCAGCAATCGGCGGTGTTCACGGTGGCTTAGTACCAGTGGTGGTTCGGTATGGTGGATGGCCAGTGGCTTACGTGTCAAGGTGCGGAATGGCTTGCAGGTGGTCGAAGGCCCTGGACTTTGTTGCACGTCCACAAATAAAACTTCAGAACCTCCCAAGTGGATTCATCTTCTTCTTTTCGGTGGCTTTTGTTCTTCTCCTCTACACTTTGCGGTCTCCACCAAGTCTTTCCCCCCACTTGGCGCTAGACTGATGATTGGTGATGGTGGGATTTCACAGGAAAATCCAAAATGTTTAAAGTTGCTGCAAGTGATCGTTGAATGCGCTGCAATCACAAGGGACCTATAAGAAAAGAACATCTTAAGTATAATGGTTTCTGCTGGAAAACTTGTTGGCGAGGAGAGGGCTGAACAGCAGGGAATTGTCTCGCCGAAGTTGATGCGGAGGACTGTAGGAACGCTTGGAGTTTTAATGGCCAAAAAGATTCCGTGAGTGACGAAGCAATCCGCAATTTCGACGGGAACCCAACAACCGTGTGTTGGGATTCAAGTCGTGGCTAGTGAGATGGAGCAGCAAGTCAGCTCAGGCAGCAGTAGCAAAACCAGCAAGTCTTCGTCGCAGGTTGGATCAGCTTCATTGGGGCAACGTCTGCGTCGGTGAAGGGAGCAGGAACTTAAACGTGTCAGTGCTTGTATGAACACCTAAAGGGGGGTGAATATGTGTGAAGACAATTTTTCACAAAGAACAATGAAAATATTTTACTTTTAAAACTGAGTCTGAAAAACAACTGACTTTAAGCAAGTTCAGACTTTACCAGTTAAATAGAACTATGAATAAAATAAAGAAGTTCAGGGAAGAGAATATGAAATAAGAATTTATAGTGGTTCGACTTAGATCAAGCCTACGTCCACTCTCCCACGTTGACAGCCTTCTGACTGGATTCCACTAAGAATCAAAAGAGAATTTACAACTTTGAGTACAACTTGCTAGTTTTGCTACTTCTCTCTCACGAAGTCACTATAAAGTTCTCTCTTTTGAGTACAACTTTGAGTTCAGAGTAAGAAGTAACAAGGGAGTGGAAAGCTTCAGACTTTGGAATTTCTCTTTCACGCACTCTATCGAACAACTGGAGAGTCTTCCTTAAATACTCCTTCATGCCTTCTCGACTACTCGACTATTGGCACTTTCCAAAGGAATTCTTCCAATCAACCCATTGGACAGAATCAATCAAGGAGATCTAGAGTCGTTTGAAGATTGTGATGAAAGTCCGTCAATCATGTTCGCCCATACAATCAGGATCTTGGTTTCCATACGTAAATTCTTACCAAAATAACTTGCCCTTCAAAAAGACTCGATGTATCTAGATTGATTCCAATAAAGATATCCAATCTCGCAGATGATATTTCCAACTAGGAGTCCATATATAATTCATACAAACCAATCCCTTAAAGAAAGAAAGATAATCCCTTATTTGGAAAAGTCTTCATCATTCACTTTCGTTCAGTCTGGAATTTGTTAGAGTGGGTAGATTTTGACACAAAGTCTGGGAGTCTTCAGACTTTGACACAAAAGTCTGAAATTCTTCATAATAGACTTTGGATAAGTTTTGTCAACTTCAAAACATCAAAGGAGTTTTCCCCAACAATCTCTCCTTTTTTTATGGTGACAAAACTTCCTTGCAAATGTAAAGATTTATAACCTGCAAAACAACTCTTAGCAGTACATGACAACTTAAAAAAAAAAAAAAAAGTTAATTAAGGATTTGGATAGCATCGATTCTACAACCACAGAAAACATGTTAATCCTGAAAACACATATCAAGATTTAAGCCATCCACATTCATAAACATCACTATTGCAAGAATTGCTATAGAATAAGTGTTCAAAACAAACTTAAATCAAATCTGCAAAAAGTGCAAAAAGTTCAAGGTTAAAAAGTAGAGAAAAAATCTGCAAATTCTCCCCCTTTTTGTCAACAGAAAAAAGTGGAGAAAGTTAAAATAGAAAGAGTATAAAAAAAATCAAGGCCGTCTTGGAAGTCGAACAAGTTGGAAATCCCCCATTAGTTGCACTGATTCCTCAATCTTCTAGCACTAGAGATGAACATTCTCGACTTGATGCTGCAAAGTCTTGATAAGCTGACGAGTCTGTTCATGCTCGACTTGATTCTGGGCAACAGTCTGAGATACGTGCTAATTCAGAGTCTGTACCTAAGTATCTAAGGACTGTACCATTTCAGTGTGAGATTCTGAAGAGGATCGCAACGCAGTATGAAGTTTCTGAATTTTAATCTCCAAAGCATATTGTTGAGCCTTTACTTCCAAAAGAAGCTCGATCATCCTTGGATAATCAGCATTTGTTCTGTTTGCGCACTGGCCTCAGCGAAGTGAGTTAGTGGAGAGTTTAGAAATGAGGGAACATCAACTTGTCTAGTTCCTTGACTAGGAGTGGATTCTTCAATGTCTGCTTCAAGAAAATAAGCAGCATAGACATCTTCAGGTTGTGCTGGAGACCTACTGATACCATCACTCATAAAAGGAGAAGAAGTCTTCTCAGTAGCTTCCCCCTGTTTTTGTGCCTATAGGAGAATAAATGATTTCTTCTTCTTGAGTCTTCTCGTTTTCAGGATGAGAGTGATGTTCATCTTCTGTTCGAGCTCCAATTTGGCCACTCCAAGTCGCTTCAAAATCTTCAAATAAAGATATGGCAATGGTTGCCTCATAAGATTCATCCGCGTGTCCTCTTCCTTCTTCTTCTCTTCTTTCCTCTACTCTTCTTTCTTCTACTCTTCCTTCTTCTTCTCTTGCTTCTTCTTCTGGCTCTGTTTCTGCTCTTTCTCTTCCTTCTCTGTACAATGGTTGCTCAAAACCAACAAAACCTCGAAGATTCTTCAAGGCAAGTGCAAAAATGGTGAGATCATCATCATCATCCTCTTCATCCTACAAGATGAGAGATCTTCTCTTCTTTACAGGTTCTCTTGCAACTTCCTTGTCTTTTCTCTTCCTTGCAGCAGAATCTACTTTGGTTTTGCTGGAAGACTCTTGTTTCATGAGCTCAATGATCTTGTTCAGATCTCTCAGTCTCATCTTCGAAATCATTTTCAGTCCTATAACCATAGGAGCAACAGTTCGAGAGCAAAAGGAGGCGGGAAACTCAATCTGGAAATGTTTGAAGAGCTTGGTAACTAGCGCAGAATAAGGTAGTTGTCTTTTGTCCTTCACAATCGTCCCATGCATGTGCATCAGAATGGTATGAGGGAGTGAAAATCTCATCCCATTGCAGATTGCAAACATGAGCCGAGCTTCGGACTTGGAAACATCAGTTTTTGATGCAGCTTTCGATCTAATGCAGTTAATGACAACTTTATGCAATAGAACATTTGAGGCCGACAGTCTGGAATAAGTGATGCCTCCTTCGAGTACTTTGTCCTTGACAAAGAATCCCATTGCTTGACCAAAAGAGACATTTATTGGTTGAAAACCACTCCTTTCAACCCCAATAATGTCAGCCAATGTGTCTACATCTACCACATAGTCTTTATCATATTGAAATGATTCTGGTCAAGAAAAGATAGGTTCGAATAGAAAATTGCTGTCAACTCTGGATAAGCAATAGTCGTCTCAGAACAAAAATTCTCCAGTTGAAGGAAAGCTAACTTCTCCCTCAAGTTAACCCTAATTGAGTCCAAGAAGTCAAAATCAACAGTATGAGGGTTCATCTCCCCTCTCTTCAGCAATTGTGAATAAACCTTTTTGTGTTCCTTAGAATGAAACAATCCCATTCTTTCTCCAAGAACATTTGCAGCCACACCCATTCTTGGTTGAAAATTAGAATAAAATTTCTCATCATCATCCTTGTTCTTAGGATGATTTGAACCAAACCTAGGGTCTACAGGAAAATGCATAAAGGCATTATCTACCGATCCTTTAGGTGCTATGCCTAACTCTTCCATCCTTCTTAAGAACAAAGTCTTGTTCTTATAACCTTTCTCTCTTAGAAAGTCATTGATAAAGTCATGGGAGTTCCACCCTGCTTTAAATTAGTGTAAAGCTTATAATGAACCTAGGGTCTCGAGGCTTTGAGAGGCTTGACGTCTTCTACAACTTCTTCTTCCAAAGGTTCACGAGGAACATTCTGAGTAAACTACTGCTGAGAATGCTAAAGAGAGTTGCACGGAGAGTCTGCCCTTCTAGCATGCTCCTCAATCCTTGATTAGCAATGCATGAGGATTTCCTTTCGAAAAACATATTTGCAGCTTTGGAGGATCTCTCCAATAGGTTCAAGAGAAAAAATTTGAAACTTGCGGAACAATCTTGAGAGTAGAAACGAGAGAGTAGAAATGAGAGAATAGAAATGAGAGAGTAAAGCATCTGTATTTTAGGGTTTGGAAAAAGTGCTTGAAAAAAGAATACAATAGTGTATATAAAGAAAATGTAAAGTCACAATGTAAATCGAAATGTCACAAAGAAAAATAAAACTGCCTTTTTGAGATAACTGAAAATAAAAACTGCCAAAAATTTAAAAATTCGAAAAAGACAACTTCCAAAAATAAAATAGGCAAACAACGATTCGAATAATTATACATTTTCATTCCAAAAATAAAATACCTAGACTCGAGACATTCTTCTACTGAAGTAGCGTTTGGAAATTCTGAGTTTGACTGACTTCAGACTTTACTACAGAATAGAAGTAATATTCAGTCTGGTGCGAATAGACTAAAATAGATTTTTCTCTAGCGGTTTCGTGAAGATGTCTGCTAGCTGATTCTTCGAATCAATGAACTGGATCATAATCTTCCCATTTTGGACATGATCTCTTATAAAATGATGTCGAATCTCTATATGCCTCGCCCTTAAATGAATGATTGGGTTCTTGGTGAGATTAATAGAACTGGTGTTATCACATTTGATCTCGTTACACGATTCTTCAATCCCAAAATCTCTTAGTTGTTGTCTTATCCATAGGATTTAAGAGCAACATATTCTGCTTCTGCAGTTGAAAGCACCACAGTACTTTGCTTTCTTGAGAACCAAGATACCAACATATTTCCCAGTAGTTGACAAGTGCCAGATGTGCTCTTTCTATCGACTTTACAACCTGCTAAATCAGCGTCTGAATATCCAAGAAGAGTAAAGTCTCCTTCTTTTGGATACCACAGACCCAACTTTGGACAGGTCCCAACATATTTAATTATGCATTTTACAGCACTCAGATCAGATTCCTTAGGATCAGACTGAAATCTCACACACATGCACACACTGAATAGAATATCAGGTCTCCAGGCAGTAAGGTAGAGAAGTGAACTGATCATACTTCTGTATAGCTTATGATCTACTTTCTTCCCATCTTCATCCTTGTCCAATTTCGAAAAACTTGACATTGGAGTCTCTATTTTTTTGCAATTTTTCAACCCAAATTTCTTAATAAGATCTTTGGCATATTTTTCTTAGTGAATGAATATACCTTTCTTTGATTGTCTAACTTGCAATCCCAGAAAGAAAGTTTTAACTCACCCATCATGCTCCTCTCGAATTCATCCTGCATAGACTTTGAAAATTTCTTGCAAAGACTTTCGTTAGAAGAACAAAAAATAATATCATCTACGTAAATTTGTACCAGTAGAAAGTTTTTTCCTTCTTTCTTTATAAACAATGTAGTATCAACCTTTCCTTTTTCAAAACCATTATGAGTTAGAAACTTACTCAACCTCCCATACCAGGCTCGAGATGCTTGCTTCAGCCCATACAATGCTTTTTTCAGTCTTTAGACTGAGTCTGGCTTTCTTGGATCTTCAAATCTTGGTGGTTGTTCCACATAGACTTCTTCTTGTATAAATCCATCCAGGAATGCACTTTTGACATCTATCTGGAATAACATGAAATTTTTATAGCAAGTAAAAGTAAGTAATAATCTAATTACTTCTAACCTCGCTACTAATGCATAGGTCTCGTCATAGTCTATCCCTTCTTCCTGTGTATATCCTTTTGTCACAAGTCTTGCTTTGTTTCTGACCACTTTGCCATTTTCATTCATCTTGTTCCTGATAACCCATTTTGTTCCAATAATGGATTTGCCTTTAGGTTTTGGAATCAACTCCCATACATCGTTGATGCTGAATTATCTGAGTTCTTCCTACATAGCTTCTATCCATCCTTCATCAAACAAGACTTCGTCTACTCCTTTTGGTTCTATCTCAGAAACAAGTGCTAGAGCTCTGGACTCTTCTCTTCCTTTGGATTTGGTGCGAACTCCTTCATCAACGTTGTCAATGATGAGTTCTTTGGGATGACTTGACTTGTGCTTCCAGTTGCTGCTTGGTTTGACAGTTGGTTGCCCCTCTGTATTGGTTGAATCTTCTCAATCTGCTTGTTACTGTTCTCTAGAAATCTGAATCTCTTCGGGGGAAGTAGAAAGTCTAAAATAGGTTTAGCCTCTTCAAGTTGAGTCTGGTCTGGTAGATTCTCCACATAATCTTGAAACTTAATGTTCATAGATTCTTCCATGGATTGAGTCTTCTTATTAAAGACTCTGTAAGTTTTGCTTGAAGTCGAATAACCAATGAAGATCCCTTCACCTGACTTTGCATCAAACTTTCCAAATCTATCATTTGCATTCTTTAGAATAAAACATTTACAGCCAAAGACATGAAAGTAGGAAACATTTGGTTTCTTTCGTTTATACACTTCATAAGGAGTTTTTTCTAGAATGAGCCTCAAGAATACTCTATTGATAATATAGCAAACTGTTGAAACTGCTTCTGTCCAAAAGTGAGAGGATATTTTGCTCTCAATTAAGAGAGTTCTGGCCATCTCTTGTAAGGATCTGCTCTTCCTTTCCGCAACCCCATTTTGTTCTGGAGTGTATGGAGAAGAGAAGACATGCTGAAAACTAGATTTATCACAAAACTTAGCAAAGTCCTGATTTTCAAACTCACCTCCATGGTCAGTTCATATGCTCGAAATAGCATAACCCTTTTCATTCTGAACCTTCTTGGCAAATTTCGAGAAATAAGAGAAGGTTTCGGACTTACTTACCAAAAAGTAGATACAAGTGAAGCGAGAGTAATCATCCACGATTGCTAGACAATACTTCTTTCTACCAATACTTTGAGTTCTGGTTGGATCAAAAAGGTCCATATGAAGAAGCTTCAAAGCTCGATTAGTAGAGACTTGATTCACAGGTTTAAAGGAGCTTCTAACCTGTTTTCCCAGAACAAAGGGAGTGCACAACTCATTCTTCTAATAAGCTAGATTTGGAAGTCCTCGAACAAGCTTCTTAGAAGAAATCTTGGCAATTTGTTTCAAGTTGACATGACCAAGCTTCCGATGCCAGAGACTTGCTTCATCTTGAATGGAAATAAGACACTGAGAACTTTCTGGGTTTACATCTAGAAGGTAAATGTTCCCATGCCTTCGCCTAGTGAAAGATTGAGAAAGTCTTGACTCGTTCCGAAACAAATGCCTTCTTTGAAGTTTATTCTGAAACCAATATCACAAAGCTGACTTATGCTCAGCAAATTGTAATTCAATCCTTCCACCAAGGAAACATTGTTGATAGTTAGGCTTCCAATCTTCATAGTTCCACATCCTACAATCGTTCCTTTGATGTTTCCTCCAAGAGATACTTATCCTCCATTCAGTCTAACAAGCTTTATAAAGCAGCTTGAGTCTCCTATCATATGCCTTGAACAGCCACTAACCAAATACCATTTGATCTTCCTTTTGATAGTGACCTGCGATCAAAAGAAGAATTCAAACTTTCTTTGGTACCCAGATTTTCTTGGGTCTAGGAGGGTTAGCATTAAATACAGTCTTAGCCCGGTCTTTCTTAACTGGTCTCCAAACCTTGGGACATTCTTTCTCAAAATGTTCCAAGCTATTACACTTTGAACATCTGAGTGCACTTCGGCCAACAGGTTTTACAAAAACTTTTTGAAAATGATTTTTGTAAAAAGCCTTTGTAGGACTTTGTTTAATTCTTTCCTTTACTCTAGGAAAATCGATTAATGGAACAGTTTCTGAAGTCATACCCAAACCAGATTTGTTAAAGTATGGTATTTAAGCTGAAAGAATTTTCTCTAGTTTCTCAGATCCTTTTGAAAATCTTTTTGTTATATTAGATATATCACTTTTCAAAAATGTATTTTCCTTTGAAAGAGTATCAGAATTTTCCTTCAAATTATCAAAACTTGTTTTTAGACTTTCAAATTTTTTCTTTCCAAGAAACTTCCTGTTGCCTGAGTTTAGAATTCTCCCTTTTTAGTTTAGAAATCTTTTTAGTTTAGAAATCCTTTTAAGAGAAGATTTGATACTGAGACAAAGTTCATCTATGTATTTAGAGACTTTGACAGGAATTTTTGAATCACTAACCTCAATTTCATTGTCTGAATCTGAATTAGAGTCTGTTTCTGATTTTGAGTCTAAGTCGGAATGAGCCATTAGACATATGTTGGCATATTCTTCTTCGCTTTCCTCACACTCGGTGTTACTCCAAGTTTCGTTTTGAGTGCCTTTTTGTAATTCTCGTTTTCCTTTCTTCTTCTTCAACGAGAGGACGGTTAGGTCTGATATGCCCATTTTCTTGCATTCGAAGCATATCACATCTTTGCTGGTTTCATTGTCCTCAGTTGGTCTCTTCTGGAAATTTTGTGTTCTGCTTCTTCCAATTGAATTTTCTTCCCTTTCTATTCAACTTTCTGAATTTCTTGATCATGAGTGCTAGCTCTTCGTTGTCTATATCATCATCTAAATCTGTATCATCAGAATCAACGTTAGACTTTAAAACAATTGACTTCTTACCTTTAGGATCTTCTTCATCATTTATTTATTCTACTTTGTATGACTGAAGCGTGCCTATCAGTTCGTCAACTAATAGAGGCATGATCCTCTGGGTTTCTCTAATTGAAGTCTTCACATGATTCCAGTCTTTCGAAAGCCCTCGCAGCAGCTTATTGACTTTCATTGGTCTTGAGATTGGTTGACCTTGATAAGCCAGGCCATTTACAATCTCTATAAATCGACTGAATATATCAATAATGGATTCTCCAGGCTTCATTCTCAAGGCTTCATATTGTCCGAGCAAAATGTTTATTTTGGTTTCCTTTATACGGTCAGTTCCTTCGTAGGTTACATGCAATCCATCCCAAACTTCTTTTGTTGTTTCATAAGAAGAAATTCGGTTATACTTAGTAGGAGATAAGGCACAGTATAAAGAGTAGATTGCTTTAGCGTCAAGAACTTGTCTCTTGGTAAATCAGCTCGTGTTGCTTCGTTTGCATCAGTGATTTCTTTTCCTCAATCTGAAGCTGATGTTGCTTTGGGATTGATCCCTTTTTCTACGGTATCCCATTCCAGAGGATCTCTGGATCTGAGAAATGCATTCATTTTGTTCTTCTAGACATTGTATTCCTTTCCACCAAAGTAAGGAGGTCTGGTGTTGCTCTGACCTTCAACCAAACCTGGAGCTAAAATACTAGCCATAGAGGATCTTTAGCATAGAAGTAAAACATTTCAAAAATTAAGCACACATGCTCTGATACCAATTGTTAGTGCTAGTATGAACACCTAGAGGGGGTGAATAGGTGTGAAGACAATTTTTCACAAAGAACAATGAAAATATTTTACTTTTAAAACTTAGTCTGAAGAACAACTGACTTTTAGCAAGTTTAGACCTTAGCAGTTAAATAGAATTATGAATAAAATAAAGAAGTTTAGGGAAGAGAATATGAACACAGAATTTATAGTGGTTTGGCTTAAATCAAGCTTACATCCACTCTATCATGCTGACAGCCTTCTAACTGGATTCCACTAAGAATCAAAAGAGAATTTACGATCTTGTGGTCTCAACTTCACGATGCAGAGTTCCACTTCTCTCTCACAAAGTCACACTATAAATTTCTCTCTTTTGAGTACAACTTTGAGTTCAAAGTAAGAAGTAACAAGGGAGTTTCTCTTTCACGCGCTCTATCGAACAACTGGAGAGTCCTCCTTAAATACTCCTTCATGCCTTCTCGACCGTTGACACTTTCCAAAGGAATTCTTCCAATTAACCCGTTGGATAAAATCAATCAAGGAGATCTCGAGTCATTTGAAGATTGTGATGAAAGCCCATCAATCCTGTTCGTCCATACAATCAGGATCTTGGTTTCCATAAGTAGATTCTTGCCAAAAATACTTGCCCTTCAAAAAGATTTGATGTATCTAGATTGATTCCAATTAAGATATCCAATCTCATAGGTGATATTTCCAACCAGGAGTCCATATATAATCCATACGAACCAATCCCTTAAAGAAAGAAAGATAATCCCTTATCTGGAAAGTCTTCATCCTTCACTTTCGTTCAGTCTGGAATTTGTCAAAGTTAGAAGACTTTGACACAAAGTCTGGGAGTCTTCAGACTTTGACACAAAAGTCTGGAATTCTTCAGAATAGAGTTTGGATAGTTTTGTCAACTTCAAAACATCTAAGGAGTTTTCTTCAACAAAAGGTACTTGGCAAGGGGTTGGACAAAGCTGTACAAGTCGTTGATGGTTCAAGTGGACTTGTGCCACGGTGGCTAGATGTATTTTCTGATGATGATAGCTTCTTGGAAGCAGAAGCAGCAACCAAGGGCCTAGCATAACCTGTAGTCAAAAGAAAAGAAATCTTCTCTCTCCCTCTCTTATTTGTGTATTGGGAACGACTCCCCTTCTCTTAACGTTGCCATGCATTTTCTCCGTCAGTATTGTGGAGGCGTTCTTATGAACGGAGCCGCCCCAAAGTGGCTGTATGCATCAATTGGATGGCCTCCTCTTTGTCTTGTAATGGGGCCTTTTCATAGATGGGACAGCTAAGGCTTTCAAGGAAATAGAGCATATCTTCGCTCCTCTTGGGGGTGCTTGATATATTATAATCTTTATCTCTTCCTTAATTGTTTTATTCTTTCCCCTTCTTTGAGTTTACAAGTGCAGAAATCAATTTTCTTTCCTTCCAATCCATTGGCTGCGGACCACATTCCCAATTTGGTCAGACTAGTGACTCGATTCTATGAGGATAATTGACCGTATCTTCCTCTTCTTGTCTGCCAATTGCCAAAAAATCAATCACGTATAGCCTAATTACTCCTTGAGAAATCCATCTTTCTTAATTCAACGTTCCAATCTGTATGATTTTTTGGCCACTAAAAGGGTTTACAGGTTAGGCCAAATTTCCTCTCACCACGGGCTTAACACAATTTGTCCAAACCCATCCGCCAGTTCAATGAATGCAACTATTAATGCAAATACTCCTAATATGAATATGTAATTAATATTTTTATTTATGGGTTAAATATTAATCCCTAATTTTTATACAACTAATTTTTAAATGGTTAGGCAAAATTTAGGTATCAACATGTATGTTGTTCATGGGTAGAAGTACAGCCCAAGTGCCAAAATTTGGCATGGAGGGACACTTAAGTGCCAAAACTTCGGAAAGGTACACTTAAGTGCCAAAATCGGAGTAAAATGGATACTTAAGTGCCACTCCGGCCAAAATCCTGCCAAATTGCTGATGTGGCAATTTTCCGGAGAGATAGGTGCAAAACGGCGTCATTTTGCACACTAACGTGGCAAGAAAATTCAAAAAAGACGTCGTTTTGTCTCTGATGTGTAAATAATTAATATAAAAATTAATTAAATTTAATTTAAAACTAAATTTATTTAAAATATTCTAAAAAAACTTAAAATTTAAAAACTTTTAAAAAAAAGGGGGCGTGCCGAAGGGAGCAGCGGAGGGCCGAGCCCTTGCCGCCGTCATCGCCGCCTCCCCGCCGTCGCCGGGAAAGGCCGGCGACAAAGGGGGAGGGTCGGCTAGGGTCGCCGACCCCCGGCCGACCGGCGGGGATGGCTGCGACCCTCGCCCTAGATTCGGGCGAAGGCTCGCGAGCCCTCGCCGCCCGTCGGCCGGCTTGTCCGGCAACCCGGCCGGTGCTCCCCCACCATTGCCGACCCTTCCCGGAGATGGCGGGGACGCGGCGAGGGCTCGCGAGCCCTCGTCTAGATTCGGGGCAAGGGTCGCAGCCCTCGCCGCCGATAGGCCAAGGGCCGGCAACCCCGCCGACCCGACCCTCCCCCTCCGTCACCGGCCCTTCTCGGCGGCGGCGGGGACGAGACGGCGACAAGGGCTCGGCCCTCGGCCCGCTCCCTTTGTCTTTGGCAACGAGGAGGCGAGGGCTCAGCCCTCAGCCGCTCCCTTCGGCCCCCCTCCTATTTTTTTAATTTTAAGGTTTTAAATTTTTTAGAATATTTCAAATAAATTTCGTTTTAAATTTAATTTACACATCATAGACAAAACGACGTTGTTTTTGCATTTTCTCGCCACGTCAGCGTGCAAAATGATGCTGTTTTGCACCCACCTCGCCGAAAAATTGCCACGTTAGCAATTTGGCCGGATTTTGGCCGAAATGGCACTTAAGTGTGAAAGAGGCTAGAGAATACACCTAGAGGGGGGTGAATAGGTGAAAATAAGAATTTTCGCAGGACTTAAAGAAAATGTTTTCATTTTAGAAGATACTAGACATAAATCGTATTTATACTCTAAATAAATAAGCAATTAGTAAATATGAGTAAGAAGTTCAGGGATAAGAGAAAGCAAACACAAAGTTTATAGTGGTTCGGCTTAGATCAAGTCTACGTCCACTCTCCTCGCTGACAGCTTATTGGCTGGATTCCACTAGATATCAAAAGAGTCGTTACAGCTTGAGATCTTGACTATCACAGTGATGAGTCTTATCAAACTCTCACACAGTCACACTAAGAGTTTCTCTCTTTTGTATACAATGTTTTGCTCAATTGAATGAAAAGTAAGAGACTAAGAAGGCTTCAGACTTTAGAATTCTCTCTCAAACACCGTATCGAACAACCAAAGAATCAACCCTTAAATACTCCTTCATGCCTTCTTCGACCGTTGGCACTTTCCAAAGGAATTCCTCCAATCTAGCCGTTGGACAGAATCAATTAAGGTGATCTCGAGTCATTAGATAATTTGTGTTGAAAGCCCGTCAATCCTACTCGCCCCTACAAATCAGGATCTTGAGTTTCCATAAGTAGAACCTTCCAAGTTTAGCTTGCCTTTCAAAGATCTTCGTATCAGAGTAGTTTCCAATAGGAATAATCAATCAAATATGTGTGAATTCCAGCTATAAGATCTTCCAATGACCATACGAAATGAAACTTAGAAG
This sequence comes from Eucalyptus tenuipes, assembly GCA_014182365.1. NCBI lineage: Eukaryota > Viridiplantae > Streptophyta > Magnoliopsida > Myrtales > Myrtaceae > Eucalyptus > Eucalyptus tenuipes. Next base: position 18,616,060 of record CM024539.1, on the reverse strand, counting down.
ATAATCTCTATTTGGATAATAATCCTGCGCTTGGATAAATCTTCATGCTTTAGTCTGGAACTGCCAGTGAGGATAGACTTTGAGATTAACATCTGGTGGTCTGTCGATCTTCAGACTTTGACGCTAAAGTCTTCAGATCTTCAGCCATAGACTTTGGAAATGTTTTGTCAACTTCAAAACAATAAAGGAGTTTTCTCTAACAAAGTGATCCATTTTACTTCGATTTTGGCACTTAAGTGTACCTTTATGAAGTTTTGGTACTTAAGTGTCCCTCCGTGCCAAGTTTTGGCACTCCAGGTGTCCGTACCTCATTGTTCATGTATCCCTCCATGAACCAATAAACAATCATCTCCTTTGGCAGTATGGCCACACATTGGAACATGAGACATCACATCACAATATTAAAGTGATATTTCTCAAACCCAACTAAATACGCCACTTTGGTGGTCATAACTTGGTTGAATTTTTGAAGCTCTCTCATATTAGGGATATAAATTTTATGCCTTACATTCACCAAATACGTGTAATATTACATGAGCAATTTGTCACCAAAATCGCATATTATGCCAATTATATTACTTCATTCATTGATATATATTAAATTATGCATATTATTAATGAATATGCTCTGATATACATGTGAGCTAGCATCAGTATTTATGATATTATAGAAAAATATAGGAAAATATGAAAATACCTTAAAAAAACACGTATTTAGGGTTATATATATATATATATATATATATTATTCACATTGATAAGATCATCAAACATGTAAAATAAATATACCACAACGTAGAGAATCTCAATACAAGCATGTTGGCTTAAAAAACACTCCAATTGGAGTTCGGACGCGTCCTCACACGTTGTTAGAGTGCTGGGCACATGTAACGCACACGCTAGAGTGCTTGAACTGGCATGAACCATCGGTTTGACTTAGGTTTGACCGGTTCAACTAGTTGACAAGCCTGGTCAACAGAGAACTAAGTTGGGCAGGTTAACAAGTTGGGTTCTTGATCGGGTTGGGTTGGGTCACCTAGGTCAATCCACTTTGTGGGTTGTTGATGTCATCATGACCGCAAATAGCATGTGCATAAGTAGCACCCGCGCATGAGAGTGCATGGAGGTACATGCTCAATGCATGTCATCACCCACCGGTGTGTGGCCACGCATGGGGGTGTGTGTAACGTCCCTTGGTTGCGTGTGCAACCACTCAAAATGCTTGTCTCAATGAGCTCTTGCCTTTTATTCAATCAAAATCAATTTTCACTTGACAAAAAATTCAGCAAAAGGCTAAATTTGTACATTCAAGTTCTAAGCTATGAAAAGCTCTAATACCACTTATACGCTGTAAAACGGCCCCCAAGATCTCTATAACTAGAATCAAGAACACCTATAATGGAGTAAAAGAGATTTATGCATGTGATTTGGAATCCATCATTTTTAAGGAGGAACAACAACGATCCAAAGTTTAAGCGTTTTTCCTCTATAAGCCTTTATATCACTGGCTCAATGACAATGCCATTTATCCTCATCCTTCAATAAATGCTTCTTATGAGAGGATATTTGTACATTAGGGTTGAAAGAGGGACTTGAATATTTTTTATGGAGTTTTAAGCCACAGGTGCTATCATCACAAGCTAGGCTTTACTTGACTCATACTAACCAGTCTCGTGTTAGACTAATTAAGAATCTTTATATCTCATTGTATTAGACCAATCCTATAAAATGATAAATTACAATATCAATTAATATGACCTACATTAGAAAAACTCTTACACAACCTACTTATTGGTCCAATTGTGAAATCAATGCCTCTAATAAACATAATTTGCAAAGGTACGGATACCTGGAGGGCCAAAACTTGACACGGAGGGACACTTAAGTGCCAAAAGTTTAGAAAGTGACACTTAAGTGCCAAAATCAGAGCAAAATGGATCACTTAAGTGCCACTCCAGCCAAAATGCCGACGTGGTGATTTTCCAGCGGATTAAGTGCAAAACAATGTCATTTTGCACGCTGACGTGGCTAGACAATACAAAAACGACGTCATTTTGGTGCCGACATGGTAAAAAATTAATATAAAAATTTATTAAATTAAATTTAAAACTAAATTTATTCAAAACATTTAAAAATAAAGTAAAAATATTTTTAAAAAGTTAAATTTAAATTTAAATTTAAAAAACAAGGCAAAGCGACGGCGAGGGCTGTGTCACGCCCGAACCTTGAGCGCGTGCCCATCCCTCGTGGTCGATAAATTTGCGACGTGCCAGGACGCGTAGCCGACCTATTCATTTTATTACGCATGCAGAAGCGAAACGATTACCCCTAACAACAACCAGCATGTGATAGAAAAACAGGAAACATATTCACAATTAAAACACTTTTATGAACACCCCGGTTTATGTACAAGACTAGTCTAAAGACAAAAGTCTACTCAAGCAGAAAAGCCTACAAGTCCTCTAGGCACTCAAATCCCTAACTGAAGACTCCGAGGTCTCCTAGGAATTTGGGCCCACCACTGCACCACCAAGAGGGTCAACTGTACCCTCGCCAAAAGCGACTTCTAACACCAATACTTGGACCTCAAAATCCTATAGGGGACCCACTCTATATCCATTAAGCCCGCGACGATACCATGCTCTGAATCGATGGGATACCCTCTGAGGTAGACCCGCATCGACCCAGACGGTGGTCCTCACGAGTTCATAGACCCAGACTCTGTGCCCCTAGGAACAGGGATATTGGTGACCTACTCGGAAACACTCATGGGCTAACCAAAATGTTCCAGAGGAACTGCCATCTAAGGACCTGAAAAGGTTGAGCCCACGACAAGGTGAGACAATGTCTCAATAAGTTCACTCCTTAAACTCCGACTAGGAAGGAAATACGCCTAAAGGCAGCTATACACACAAGTTAGAAGAGTTACCTTGCCTCAATCCCCTCCTGCACGTTAGTACAGTTCATACTCTCAACCAATCAATTCAATTCAATCCATCGATCAATCGATCCATCCATTCAATCAATTCAATTCAATACAATCGATACAATCAATACCATCTATCAATTCAATCAATTCGATCACTGCTCACACAAGCTGAGGTATATTTATGCACGCACAAGCTGATATAGATAGTTGCTCGCACAAGCTGATATATATTATAACTCACACAAGCTAATATATATTATAGCTCACCCAAGCCGATATATATTACAGCTCACACAAGCTAACATAGTATATTGCTCTCACAAGCTGACAATCAATGCTCACACAAGCTGACAGTTCAATGCTCTCACAAGCTGACAGTTTAATGCTCACACAAGCTAACGATTCATTGCTCACACAAACTGACGATTTATTGCTCGCACAAGCTGCAATTCATTGCTCTCATAAGCTGACGTACAATAATGCTCGCACAAGCTGACGTACGATATTGCTCACACAAGCTGACGATTCAATAATGCTCTCACAAGCTGACGATTCAATGTGAACCAGAAAAATTGATATTCACACTTTTAAAATCCCACGATTCGATTGGTCCTCAAAACCATTTTCGGTGTCAAAACCCAACACCCGAGATTTTTCCAATCAAATATCAAAATTCCACAATTTTGGAATAAATATCCAAAATCACAATTTTCACTCAATTGGCACAATTTAGCATTCAATTGTATAAACCAACCACACTATTGCAATCATCACGAAATTTCGGTCACCAACTATCCAAGAATAATTTTCGGAAAATAATAAATAATTAAATAAATACCAAAAATAATTAAATAAATGCAATTAAGTACCAAAAACACCAACTTAGGCCAGAAACACTAAATTAACCACCTAAACGGGCCTAGAAAATTTCCGAACCTATCTAGATAAATAGTACAACTTATCTAGTCCCTAATTAGGCTATTCTAACCACCTAACATGCACAAACGAATAATTAAATCGCTAATTCGTTCTAACTAACCACCTAAACCATACTTAGCCTAAACTAATCACCCCTTAAGCATCATTAACTCCCTAAGCAGACTTTAGCAAGTAAACTCGCCGGTTTAGCGATCCGGTGAGTCCACGACGACATCGATGCGAAGATGAGCGAAACAACCTTGCGGAGACACCAACCAAGGCCCAAAAGAGACCTAAAATGGGCCTCGAAGCATCACATCCCTTGTCGGCCTTCGGCTTCTGCTTCGGGCCAAGCAAGCTGGAACCAGCGGCTGAAACGACAAGGCAAGCGAACGGGCGGCTACAGCAAGCCAAACGGGCGACAGCGGACGCTGACGGTGGCTGGACGGAAGCCAGGGGAGCTCGACGGTGGCCTGAGGTGGCTCGGGGACGTGGCTGGGTGTGATAGAAGGTGCAGACGAGCGGGATGCTCGGCTGATGGCACGACGGACTTGCAAGCGGCGAGCGACGGTCCTAGTGGCTCCAGGCAGTGGTCGACGGCTAGGGGAGGGAGCTGGCCGGTTTCTTCTAGTTTTCTAAGCTTCTAAGCATCCTCAACAATTGATAAAGTGGCCCAAGCTTGAAGAAGAAGTTGCTGAAGAGAGGGGGATCCCAAATGGCCTCCAAGTCTTCAACACTTGCCCATTTCACTCATTGCTTGCCCCCACAACTTCTCAACCATCCACAGCAGCCATTAGCCCTCCAAAGCTTCCTCAACAAGCTTACCAAAGGGTCCAAAATGTTGCTCCCCCCTTGGCCTACGAATTTTGGACAATTGCTCTTCAATTCCATTTAATTCTTACTCAATTGAGCTCAAATCAAGGCCTAAAAATTCAGCCAAGATACCATCGTCCCTCTTATGATTTTTCTTCATCAATTGAACCAACTTGACAGCCAAAAATGCAACCAAAAATGGTCCTCTTAATTTCTTGATTCAAAATAACCTTACTTTGAATTTTAGCCGAAAATCCCGATTTGCAGAAAAATCTTCGGATGATAAGTTGATGTTCCTAAAATGAATCATGACATGAAAGAACTTTCAATTTATGAAATCGAGTTTAAATTCGCGGTTAATTTCAATCTGGTGCGATTTCAGCGTGACCTAACCTACCGGGTAGCTTTTAGGAATTTTTAGTGCAATTGACCCGTCGTCGATTATTTTCAAACCACACTGTACATCTTCGACACATTGGCAACTCTTGGTTGTCGTGAAAATCTCAAGGTTTCAAATACGAACATAAGGTACCAAAACGACCGAAAAATCGGTCTAGTGCCGATCGACGAGAATTTTGCAATTAGGTGGAATCACCTACACTTAATCACATGGCTCAGTCGGAACGACCTATCTCCAGTCTCTAATCGATTTTTAACTATGCCGTAATGACCCTTGCAGACTAGCACGGTCGAACAGTCGATTTCTGGTCGAATTCTCAAATCTATTGCATTACGGCTTCCCCTGATAGACTAGTGTTGACACCCGAAATTTTTGTCGACATTTAAAAAAAATTGCAAAAAAAGAAAAAAATAAGAAAAGAAGAAAAGAAAAAGAAGAAATGAAAATGAATAAAAAAAGAAAAAAAGAGAAAAAAAAAAACATAAGAAAATAAAAGAAAACAAAAAATGAAAAGGGAAAAACAGGGGACTCTCGCTCTTTGATTTTTTCTTTCCCGCTCTCTCCATCTCGGTGAGGGGCGGGCATTCTCTTTTTGGGGCACTCTCTCTTGGATTCTCTCTCTCACAGACTCTCTCTCTTTCGGATTCTCGGGCTCGCCCTCTGTTTGGGGCACCCCTTTCTACCCCTTTCTCTCTCTGCAACTCCTCTCGGAAATTCTCTTTCGCGAAGCCGATTTCTAGGGTTCTTCGAGCTCAGCTGATCACCTCGGAGCTAACGATCGAACGCGGCGGCGGCGGTAGCGGCTCCTCCTCCTCCTCCTCCTCCTCCAGCTCGGCCATGTCCGCCATCAAAGTCTCGCCGGAGCTCCACCTCCCGAGCGCCTCATCGAACCCCTATCCCCCGCTCTGGATGTCTTCTGGCACCGGCGAATGGCTCGATTCTGATCCCGCGTCCTCCGTCTCGGCGGTCCCGCCATTGTCCTAGCCGTGATTCGGTAGTCGGTTACCGATCGGGAGGGTGATCGGTTATTTCCCTCTGTTCGTCGCTGGATCTGGTTCCGGAGGCTCTCAATCGGACGCTCCCCGGCTCTTTCTCGGAGATCTGACTCTCGCTCACTCAATCGTCAGCTCTCTCTCGCTCTCTCTGCAAAACGGCCGAACGATCTTGGGGTTTTACATGATCTTCCTCGATCCCCTGGTTGATTGATCTATCAATAGTCATCACCTCATCACCGCCAGGTTGTTTCTTTTCCAGTTAAGTGGTAAGAATTGCTTGTATGCATGGATTTTCTACTCTGATGTCTCTGTTCTGTATTACTCTATGCCATTCTGGTGTTAATAGTACTTCACACTACATGCTTACAACCTGTTCGACAGAAAGCCTGACTCCATTGCCGATAGTTTCTATTGCATTCTGTTTACCAACGTCTTGATATTCAATTGAAATTGCATTGGTTGTGTCTTTGCTGGATTTCCTGCATATAGTTGATTGAAATGCGAACTAATTAGATGTATAGGTGATGTATGTCGAATGCTGTTCATGATTGTTTGCGTGGATTGAATTCTGTTCATATGTGATTTTGTATATCAAATGGTGCTCCTGCATGTTACTTTGAGATGTTGAGTCTGCCGAGGAAGAGGAGGAGACTGTTCTGTGCGTTCTTGATATTTTGCATGCAATACTTGTTCACAGCTATGATGACCAAACCAGTGAATTCGCAAAGAACCTGATCTGTAGTTCTTGGTTCACCTTCTTATTTAGCTGTTTGGCTTTATATCCCACAGAGAGGGTGAAACACCGAATTTATTTGATGATGAGTTCACTAATTGAAGTTCTACTTGAAAATGATTGTGGGCGACACATTAGGGATGCTGTGTCTTACCTTCCCTCTGATCCAAATGATTTGCTGTTTCTGCTAAGGCAACAAAACTCCCATGATCTGCAATTTCGTATACCTGATATGTCATTCTCTGTTTTGGCTGAAACGAGGTGCTAAATGAGGTTTTTTGACCTCGAGCCCTTCTAGACATAAAAAATACACTTCTAGAGCTTCGATTTGATATGTCGCACGCCCATAATGGATTTCGTTTGGTCGCTGAAAAACACCTACAAAGTCTGTTGATTCTGCAGTAGTCTTTTTAGGTTGATTTGCTGTTCTGACTTACTGCGATTTTCTGTTTTAACTGGAACGAGCTGGTAGATGATGTTATTAGGACTTAATGTCTTCTAGAGATTTGTAATAGACTTCTCAATCTTTCCATAGACATATTATATGTACGATTTGGCCATCATTTGCCCTGCCTGATGCTTCTTGCAAAGATCGAGCACTAATCTGCTGCCGTGTTCTGCTTGTTATGATCTGATCTGACCGCTTATACAAATGCCTTTGCTTGAGCTAGAAAAAGACCTAAATTGCAATTGTCACCTAATAGGAATTCGTAAAGGACACCTTGAGCTTTCTAACGATGCCTAGTTTGTCCAATTTTCCCATCATTTGCCCTGCTTTTCTTTTTTTTAGATCAAGTTTTGAAGTCTGGAATTTGTCTTGACCTGCAGTGCTGTCTTGTCTCTATGAATCTGACTGTCTACCAATTTTGTGTGGTCTTATACATAATGATCTTGAGGATAAATTCTCAATGAAAGCTGTCCATAATATCCATATCCATCTCATGCTGAAATCTGAGAATTTTAAGCATTATTAAATAAGGTCAAGTAACCTTAGAACTCAAGTCGATATGTCGCAATTGAAATCGTTATGCATTTTGCTCCTAATGACAAGTCACATATCAATTTTAATGGATTTGTGGGACCTTTTGCACATAGATTTAGGGTTAAATGTCTAAATCAAACTTTTTTCTTCACATTTAACCCTACGTCATGTTCAAATTTCATGATTTTCATGCATTGATTAGATGGCTTAACAAATCAGTTATCATGCATCATTTTCTGATTTGCTTATGATTGATTTGCATGCTTTAGCGATTGTTGCTTTTCGGCCATGAATTTGACCTTACTTGAACTTGATACATCTTAGGAAACTCTATTCATGAAAGTTGTTCCTCATGGTGTACTTGATGTTCTGTGCTTTTCTTAGAGCCAATTATCCACGGGTTCTACCCCATTTGTTTTGATCTTATGTGTGATGTTGATGATTTTTGTTGTGATTCTTTGTTATGATTTCATTGTAGGATTTCTTTTAGAATATCTTGCATGCTGAATTGAGATTGCTTGTCTTGTTTTGATGTGCATGATTGTTTCTTTCATTTGTATGCACCTACTTATAAGATTTCTTAGATTAGGTTTAGATTAGGGCCCTGAAGATGGAGAATGCGTGAAGATGGTGTAGGTCGATGTTCATTCCGACTGTTATTATGTAATACCCATTTTCCCGACATGTCTCGGGCTCCATTTGTTGTATAAAACCCGACGAGTTGCGGGTTTTTCTCTCTTTTTCCCATATATTTCTCTTTTATATTTCTTTAGGATTACATGATAGATTTACTGCTTTCCTTGACTGCTTACTTAATGTCTTGCAATTTCAATTTCATTGATTGTTTTCTTTTCTTATTTTTTTTTAAATAGAATAGCATGAAAATGATCAACCACGCATGATCACTTAGTTTAGGAATGATGATCCTGAAAATGTAAAAAGAAACGCATGGACATGTTAGGAAAAACACAACATACTGTTTAGGTACCGAAAGGGCGTTAATAGCAATGTTAGCGTAACCTAAATCCTCGATCCTAGATATCTGGTTGCGTAGGAATTGAGGGAACACTCCCGGCCCTCGATTGGGTTTTCTAGCCAACCCTCAAAACGAGGCTAGTGGCGACTCCCGTCTATTTTTAGGATGTCATAAATGATTAGATCATATAAAATTCGCTGTCACGCGGGGTATGAGCTTGGGAGAACTCGTGATCTCGTGGAGGAAACTCTCGTGATCAAAGTATCCTTAAACCCAACCTTTCCCTCCTTTGACATCGAGGGGCGGCGAGATCGGGTCTTGACAACTAGTTATCTCATGAGTGATTAGCTTAGAGAATAGAACTATAGGCGTGTCGATGAAAAGTCCGACTCATGACTCATTCAATTGAAAGCAGAATTGAAAAATCAGAATATCACAGGTTGAGCCCTCGTCGCCACCGCTGGAATGGCCGGCAACAGAGGGGGGAGGATTAGCCAGGGTTTCCGGCCCCTGGTGTAGCACCCCTCGATGGCCCCTGATCCGTTAGGGTCACCACATATCACTACCTTTCTCTTAACCTGAAAGTTTGTTGCTCTAATACCATAGGATTTTGATAAGTCCATGAGGTATGGGTGTCTATATCTTTTCCATTGGTCCCTGCGCAAAAATATGGCGAAAGCATATCCCATAACTCCCTTTCCTAAATTCAGAAACGATGCACACCAACTAAACACTTTTATAGATATTAGCCGAACACTTTTTATTTACATAAAACTAGATGGACATTGTTTTGTCGGTACACCAAAATGCCATAGTTTTCTATACTCGGCTATACTTCAAAAGATATCTGACGTTTCCAACAGCTCTATACATAAAGTCCCTCGATCGGTGTTGGCGTCCAAAAATTTCTTTCTCTGCTGACCCCATCTCACGGTCACACCCAGCCACTCGATCCATTTGCTGGTGGTGGTGGCAGCGGCCCTAGCGTTCGTCCATCCCGATGGACAAATACTGCGACGTACTCCTAGAGTACAGGGCCGGTGGGAGGACCGATGTCGAACATCAGAATCACTCGCACTTGTACAAACGTCAGTCCTCACACCTCAGGGTCCTAATACTCCAACCGCTCCCACTGTAAGTCGATCGGGACTCCATAGAACTTACAGGGAGGTGCAGGCAGCAGAGGCATCTTGTCTAGTTTGAAATGTTAGTCCCCAAAAGGGGTGAGTACAACCACCCAGCAGCGAAAGATCTACTAAACTATTCTAAGCTAAACCATCATCATCAGATTTCATGCAAGATAGACAAAACACATCACTGAAAGAATCGGAATGCATCAAATCAATAGAGTTTTTCAAAGTAATAGCAAATGTAGTTTCAAAACCAAAACACATCATTTCAATCACATGGATCCCGATTATAAAACCAAACTGTTATGACACATTCCATACTGTGCCACACAAATTTGTCTCATAATCAAGCACAACTCAGCAGCACAATCGGTTTTAAAATTCAAAAGATTTTTCTCCTAGAGGACCAATGTTTGCGTCCCTCCAGGCATTCGCACCCAACCTAGCATCGCGAAAGCCTCCAATTTTCAGTCACCGGGCATCCAGAGCGTGTCACATCACACCTCTTAGGCATCTCGCACCTCACCTAGCATCATGAGGAATCTCCAGGGCTCGCCACGACAATGGTTGCCCCTACCCTCCGGAATACATATCATCATACATCCGGGTATCCCGACACTCCCGAGGAACCTCTGGGGCTCACCGGTCCCCATGCATCCAAAGGCATCGACACTATGATCCTATGGGCAACCCGACTCCCGAGGCATCGTCGACCCGAGGGTCCGACGGCAGCAATACATCTCAACCATGGTATAGCAACCAAATCATTTTAATGCCAAAATATTTTCAAAACATCAACATCTGAAATCCTTTGGATTCTTTTTGAAATTCCATGTTCACAACTCACCCTTCAGCATTTTCAAAATCCACCAAAGGTAACTCAAGAGAAGTACCCACACTCTTGGCTTACGACAAATCATTTGTCAAAACAATAAGTAAATTTAAAAACTCATATAGTAAGTTCGAAATTCAACCCGATTTTCAACGGTTTAGAAAAATTGAAAGCACCGCACAAGGTCGGTGCCGAGGTAAATAGAATTTCTCATACGAATCGGGAGGTTTTTCTAACTCAATCTATGGCCAAATTTTTCAAGGTTTCATAGCCACCAAAATCTGTTTTCAATTGAAGTTCAAAGGAATCGAAACACACATAGAAAACCCAAGCATTTCCTCAATTCCCTACTCCCAATCTATTTCAATCATTCTAAAATTCAGCAACCAACATCCAAATCTCAAAATTTTCTAATCTAATTGCACTACATCAGACAACAACGACATTGCATTACATAGGCTAGTAGACTTTCACTTGCCTTAGGTCCCAAGGTGTTGATGGCAAGCAAAACGAGAGTGGTAGCTTCGAGCATGGTTGAGGAGACCGGTGGTGCAGCGGTCATCGGTTGTGGGCGGCATGCGAAGAGCGAGGCTGGTTACGATGGAACTGGCGCACCGGGTCGATGGTTGGCGGCCAAAACGCGGGCGAAAAGGTGAAGCTTTCTGGGTTTCTCTGTTGCCAACGCTACTGGAACAAGGGGAAATGTAGACATCGAGAGAGAGAAAGAACACCGAGAAAGAGAGAAAGATGGGCGTCGAGAGAGATAGAACGGAAGGAAATAGTTTTCTTCAGCATTCGTGGATTCCGCCCGTTGAAAATTGAGTCGACAATCCAAGGAGTTTGTGGCAGCTGAAATGGAAGGCGCGTGGGAGGGGAAGGGACGTGGCTCCTTGGCGTGACTTCTCTGTACGTTGCTTCTTGATAGTTGACTTCCCTAGTCAACAAAGTTTCTTTCTCCCTTCCGTGGCCGCAAGACAAGAAGACAGCTCACTTCTTCAATTTCTTGCATGAGACACCTTGCATGTCTCATGCAAGAATGTGGCCACATTTGGCCTACGTCCTCCACCGGTTGACCATTCGGTCGACTTTATTAGTCAATAAACCAAGATTCTGTGGCAACTAAACGAAAGGCATGTAGGGGAACGTGGATGAATTCTTGGCGTGAGAATTCCCTGTGCATGACACCTTGGTCTTCATGCATGAACGTGGCCTTTGCATGGACAAAGTTCTTCATTTGCTGTCCACCGAAGAAGGAAAATAAAACGTAGCTACATGACGTGGTCATGCAAGTTGATCGACATCTTCTTCGGGATGACAATTGAGGGAACAGGTTCGGACGTGGAGGAAATTCTTACGTAAATGCATGGCCATGCGTGGTCGTGCATGGGAAATTTTTCTCCAAAAGTTGATGTTTCGGAACAACGGGTGGTGATGAAACGATGGCCTAATGCTATACCGACGATGACGATGACGAAATAGTGTCCGCAAATGGTGCAAATGACGCAATTTGTCGACACTCCCATTGACCCGTGACTAGTCGTTACTTATTCGAGGTCTGACGAAAACCCGAATGCCACACTGGTCGGGGGCCGACCCCGGCCGACCGGTGGCGACGGCTCGCGAGCCCTCGCCTCGATCTTGGGCCGGCCGGGCGAGGGCCGCCGACCCTCGCCCAAATTTGGGGCGAGGACTCGCAGCCCTCACTACCGGTCGGCCGAGGTCGCGGCCCCCCGGCCGGGCCCGGCCGACCCTCCCCCTCCGTTGCTAGCCCTTCCGCGCGACGGGAGGCGACGACGGCGGCGAGGGCTTAGCCTTTAGCCGTCCGCCTTTTTTAAAATAATAATAATAATAATAATAATAATAATAATAATAATAATAATAATTTTAATATTTTGAATTGTTTTAAATAAATTTAGTTTTAAAATAAATTTAATTTTTTTAAATAAATTTAGTTTTAAATTTAATTTTATTAATTTTATATTAATTTTAATTTTTTTACCACGTCGGCATGCAAAACGACGTCGTTTTGCCCTTACTCCACCGGAAAATCGTCATGTCGGCATTTTAGTGAGATTTTGGCCTTAGTGGCACTTAAGTGATCCATTTTGCTCCAATTTTGGCACTTAAGGGTGCGTTTGGTTCAGCATTTTGAAAGCCCATTAGGAAAATGCAAAGCGGTTTAGCTGAATGACTTTAGGGAAATGCAAAGACTGTTTGTTAAACTACGCTTCAAGAAGCAACTTTGAAACAAGTGCCGTTTGATATAAAACATATTTGAAAAGCTCTTTGGGTGATTAATATCAATTTTTTAAATTTTATTTGTTTAAAATTGAAAAACATAATTTTTTTAAATATAAATTTTGACAATAATACTAAAAAAATCGAATCATATATAATTTTTTAAAAAAAGAACAAACCCTTCATCGGAATCAAACTCATCGGAATTTTTTAATTTTTATTTTCTTAAAATTGAAAAAAAAAAAATGATGTATGCAACTTTTTAAATATAATTTTTCACAATAATGCTAAAAAAATAAAATACATATATATAATTTTTTATTAAAAAAGACCAAATCCTTCGTGGAAATTTTTAAATTTTTATTTGTTCAAAATTGAAAAAATAATCTATGCAACTTTTTAAATATAAATTTGAAAGTAATGCTAAAAGACCAAATACATATATATATATATATATATATAATATCTTTTAAAAAAAAAAAAAACCATACCCTTCATCAAAAGTTTAAATTTTAAATTGTTTAAAATTGAAAAAAATAATGTATGCAACCTTTTAAATATAAATTTTGACAATAATACTAAAAAAATCATATATATATATATATATATATATTAAAAAAAGACCAAATCCTTTGTAGAATTTTTTTAAATTTTTAATTTTTTATATTTGAAAAAATAATGTATTCGACGTTTTAAATATAAATTTGAAAATAATGCAAAGAAATCAAATACATACATACATACATATATATATATATATATGTATGTATATATTAAAAAAGACTAAACCCTTCGTCGGAATTTTTTAATTTTTATTTGTTTAAAATTGAAAAAAATAATATATGCAACTTTTTAATTATAAATTTTGACAATAATGCTCAAAAAATCAAATATATATGCTAAAAAAAAAAGCAAATATATAAATAATTTTTTTAAAAAAGACCAAAATATATTCAATTTTTTAGCATTTATATATATTTGATTTTTTAGCATTATTTTGGCATTTAAGAAAATAATAATTAGGGCAAAATCAGAAATTTGAAGAATTAGTGATGATAGTTTTGGAAAAAAAAAAATTAAGTTTTAGCATTTAGCCAAATGCTAAAAGCTCAAAACTAGGCCCTACTAGCATTGGGCTTCAGTATTCCCACGCTTGACTTTCACTTGAAAGCCGCTTTTAAAATGGTTCTTAAACAAGTCAAAGATTTCCTCGGGTTTGGATATTGAAAGCCTTTCGAATCTTTGAACCAAAGAGCACAATAACTGGGCTTTTCCAAGTGAACACCATAAATACCCGAAAGAAGAGGTGTTGAGTACGATTCAACGTTTAAGCTAGTACCTTGAAAACGCAAGTTTTCAGGACAAAACTTGAGGAACAAGTGATACAACACGCGTAATATGATAAGCCTCTGTTATGAGGAAGGCTACCCTCCTGAAAAGCATGAAATGGAAAAGGCCCAATAACCCTTAAAAGGCTTAGCAGCAAGACCAAATCCACTGGACAAAGGCTGCATAGGCTAAAGTAGCACCTTTCCCGACGACAGCACAAACTAATGCCAAACTAGAGGCAAGGTTTGGTGTAGACTTAAAGGTTATTGTTGAATGCATAAATAATGGAATACCAAATTCGTCACGTAAGTTAAGTTGAGTGCTTACATTTGTTGTCGTAAGATGTAAGCGCAGGAGCAGAATAAACACTGACCAAAATGCAGGCCTTCTTTTTGGAAAATGTAGACAAGGATTTAACTGAGAACATCACAATGGTTAACATTATATATAAATAACAGTACAATGACAAATACACGACTTGGATTAGATTGGAGGTGCTCGAGCTCACGCATGCTAGGTCCTATTAAGCGACCGAGAGAGGATTGAATTGGTTTTTCGAATGCGTAAAAGCTGATTTTTAATTCAAAAGTGAGATTTGTAGAGATTTTGTTTGGATGTGCTCACTCCTATTTTACAATTCTACCAATTATATAGTGTTCAATTCAATTAGAAACATTTTAATTATGTCAATGTAATCTTATACATTCGGATGATTTGTCATTTTAGTCCTAAACTCTTTAGATTTGCCAATTTAGTGATCAATCTTTTAACATAGACACCTCTATTTAAAAAAAAAAAAAAATCCTTTCACCTATGGTCAATACTCAGCCATAGCTAATGCGGGCCGCGACACCCTCACCTATGGTCGGTAGCCAGCCATGGCCAAGTACTAGCCACCAACAAAAGGAAAAATAAAGGAAAAAAAAAACAATAAGGACTTTAGAAAATATTTAAAAATACAAAAATTTTCCACAATTGAGCCAATTATACCTCGTAGGCCAGTTGGCATCCACGTCAGCTATTCCAAGCGAAATTAATCAAAATGACTACATTGACAAATCTTCAAAAGGTTTAGCACTAAATCGACTCAATTGAGAGCTTTATTACTAAATTGGCAAATTATCAAAATGTCTAAAATTAAATTGACACAATTAAAAGATTTAAGATTGAATTGGCTATCATAGAAGGTTCAACGCTTTTTGAACAATTTTACTTAGTCCAACTGGGTGCAAATACTGCATTTTTACAAGGATTGACTCCTTCTATAGCTACTTACTATAGACTAACTAACTATTGGAGCACTTCCAAAAATTATTTTCACACCTTAAACATACAGCATATAGATTCACTCTCCCCTAATTGTAAACGAAACCTCTAAGTGTTTACAAGGAGTCCATCATATATTTGGTCTCTTTGTTACACAAACATCTACACTTTAAATACAACCATTTGTCTCGTGTGTTCACAAATGAGTTTGCCACTTTGACTAACCCTTAGGATTAGCACTCAATCAACTGCAACGAAGATATGAATAGATAAACATCAAGAACACTTTTTATCTTTCAATTATTCTTTTTGAAGCACTTGATGACCAGCTCCATCCTTCTCATGGTTTTTTCTTCTTAGAGGTCTTCAAAAACAAACATTCGTTATAAATTCACTAGCCATTATGTCCACTTGTCTTCATGTCAAAAGTCCCCTAGAAATTTCTTCAATATCACATCTAGAAGCTGTCGTTAATCAGGCCGGTTGAGCAATCTTCTATATATGACAGACTTTGCCCTTATCTTGTTAATCAATCTCCAAAAGGAATTTTTCTTTTGATGTAGGTTACAATATAGTAAGGATATCCATAGTTTTTTTTTTTTTGACGGTCCAACATTATGTACTTTTTATGTGCATAGTTCAAACAACACGATTCTTCAATATAAAGATGAGGCACACAAACCCAATGCAATAAAGAGTAAAAGCAAGAAAAAAAAAATTGAGAGATAAGGTTTATCCCAATTCATCCTTAAACTAGTTCTGCATCCAATAGAGGATTCTACTAAAATTAACACCACCCTTACAACTCTCAATTACAAGAGAAAGAGATTATGTACTCAATAGTTATTCGTGAGCCTAAATTCAAACTATCTATAATATACAGGTCCAAATTATAAATGCCCCCTACAACCCTTGCCGGGGCGGCCCCAAGCCACTCACCAAGGAGCAAGACCTCCATGCCTTCCTATCGATTAGGAGTATGAACCATACCCAACAATCAATAGGAAGCTTCATCACTTGTTTTTAAAATGTCCTTCTATAGTTCCTAGTAGTTGTCTAATTTATATCCTTGCAAGAGTTTAGTTCCTGTTTGCCTGAGAATTCTTTAGTATGATATTCCTCGCACGCCCTATTTGTGACATCCAGATTTTTCAACCCTGTCTTCTACCAAATAAATCGGGCATTTCATTGATGCGTCTATAGAGTTATTTTCAAAACCGATCATTCTTGAGATAACTAGACTATCTGGGGAAAATTATTAACGAATTTTAAAGCAATAGACTTGAGAACTCAATCAGGAATCGGCTTCTCAACCGTGTCCGTCTTTAGAGGCCATTACGGCACAATTAAAAATCGATTTGAAATCAGGGATAGACTGGTTCGATAGAGACGTGTGGCTAATCGTGAGTGACACCACTAAATTGGAAAATTCTCGTCGACCGGCACTAGACTGATTTTTTTATTGTTTTGGTACCCTGTGTCCGTATTTGGGTCCTCGAGATTTTCACAACAACCGAGAGTCGCCAATAAGTCGAGTGGGTTCATTGTGGTTTGAAGAAAATCGAACACGGGTAATTTGCACTTAAAAATATCTGAAAGTTACCCGGTAGCCTAGGTCATACTAAAAACGTGCCAAGTTGAAATTAACTGTGAATTCAAGTCCGATTTCAGAAATTGAAGTTTCTATCATGTCACAATAAATTATAGGAGTATCGACTCAGTCTCAGAAGATTTTTCTGACACCCGACACTTTTTGGGAAAAAGTCGTCGCCGGGTCGTTTTTGTGCGAAAATGCCAAAGATGGTTTTCGATTGCAAAATTGAGAAGCATGAGGGATTATTGGATCAGGAAAATTGTCAATTGAGGCATTGAAGTGCCAATTGATTTTGTAGAGGTCAAATGAGATTAAATCGAGCAGAGATCGGTGTCCAATTAAGAGGGGTTTGTGCTTAAATTCGTGTCTCCCACTGCCCACAACCTTTGGACCATTTTGGCTTCAGAAGAGGGCATGTGTGGCTCAATATGAGCCAAGGACCAATGCTTGGCTTAGGATGGCCTTGGAAGATATTTGTTGTGAAAAATCAAGGCTTGGTGGAGCCCTCACTTCTCATCTCTATCCATCTCTCTCTTCCTCCCACCTCAACCGGATAGCCTTCTCTCTCCTTCCCCATTTCGTGCAACGCCTACAGCTGAAGAAGACCGAGCAGCCTACTGAAGCAAACCCTGGCTGCAGCTCCATCTTTTCTCCCAACTTCGCTACCTTCATCCGAGTGGCCTTCGGCAGCAACGACGTCCGTGGCTTCGCTCCTTTGTCCCTCCATGCGTCCTCTTCGGTCAACAGCCACACTCACAGAAGCCACCTTTGACCGAAGCTCCACCGAGTGCAGCCGTCTTCAACCACGCGTCTCCACCGATCCACCAGTGTGTGTTTTCTCTGCAACAAACCGGTCAACACTCAGCAGCACAAAGCAGCTGGTGTTGACCCCAAGCATCCACGCGGCCAGCGCATGCCAGCTCACGTCCATCACCTGCCTTCAGCTCCTTCGGTCAGTCTTCATCAACTGAATCCACCGAAGCTGCTTCTCCTCTTTGCCGCGCCCATCAACCCAGCGAAGCCACGAATCCCACCGTCTCGGCCAGCTGCTTCCTCTCCGTGGCCTGCGTTTCCTTCGTGCGTGACGTCATCCACGAAGCCAGCTCGTGGATCAACCAGCAAAGCCAGAAGCCCACCGTCCACGAAGCAGACTAAGAAATCCAACAGCTTCAGCATCCGAGAGCCCTGCAGCTCAATTGAGGCCCAAGTGAATTTCGCAAGCCCAGTTCAATTTTGTTTCAGCCCTCTTGAAGCCCAGTCCAACGAAGCCCAGCAAGTTTTAGTTTTCAGCTTTGGGCCCAGCCTGTTCTCGGCCCAGTTGAAGTCTTCAAGCCCAGTGAATTTCAGCCCAAGCCCAAGAGCGAGCCCAGTCCAGCGCAAGAACAAATCTCAGTTGGGCTGAGATTTGTTGGGCCCAAGTTTAAGGCCCGGTTCAAGCTCGCCGGTGTCGTTGAAAGCCCGATTTCCGCCGCCGTCACGTCGCCGTCACGGTGTCCCGATCCCCTCTTTTAATCAAGTGAGTTTTACTCACTAATCACCGCTTAGTTTGCTAATGATTCTCAGGGGTTGATTAGATTTAATTAAGTGCAATTAGGTGGTTAAATTAGTTGAGATTAATTAAATGAGTGACTTACTAATGCATGTTAGGTGGTTAGACCTAGTCATTAGCAAGTAGAAAGGTTCAGTTATTTATTGAACGAGTCTCGGTAATTTTTCGAGCTCGTCTCAGCTTCCAATTAAGCAATACGGGCTTAAATTGGATTTATTATTAATTAATAATTAATTTTCGAAATTAATTAATTATTTATTTATTTTTTCGGAAATTCAACCGGGATGGCCGGTGGCCGAAATTTTGTGCTAATTATTGTGGTACAGTCCGTTTATTTATTTGAACTCTATAGTATTCTGAATTGAATTGTTTGTGTTATTTCAAGAATTTATTCTAAGTTGATTGAAATTGAGTAAATGATTGGTAGATGGCCGAGTATGAGTATATAGCGCCAATAATGCTTTGATGGGCTATATAGTAGAAAGAATTGTGAGAACGGACTGTAAATACTCTTGGCTGAGGCCAATCAGGTACGATGTTATTGGATATACGTGGTTCGGTGATTAAGGACATCACTGGCGAAAATGGCGCCTTAAAGAACTCACGTACATGATTTATAGACAAACGTGGTTTGGTGATCAAGGATATCACTAGTGAAAACGGCGCCTTAAAGAACACACGTCGATGTCTATTACATACATCACCTTGGCGAAAACGGCACCCTAGAAATGACACGTGGTTCGGTGATTGGGAACATCATTGGTGAAAACAGCACCTTAAAGAATGCACGGTGTCGGTGATCGATATGTCATTTGGCGAAAACGATGCCCGAGAAAGTATGTGTGGTCTGGTGACCAGGTATACCAGGTTTACCATTTGGGAATCATGGTATGAGTGAGAATGACTCAGAGACAGTTGACGGACCTATAATCGACTAGGTTGATAGACCAATGACTTGGTCTGATGTTGTGAATTGATTGAATATTTGATGTGACATATGAGGCATCTGTGTATAACCTTGATTTGCAGGTTGGAACTGAGGCCAAGGTAAGTCCTCTGACTTGTGCTATGTTTAGGCAACCATGAAGCTTATTGGTTTACTAATTGGGTCTTAAGAGATAGAACTCGCTAAGACGTTATCTTACTGGTTATTGTATAACCATTTCCGGCCCCTAGATGGCAGCACCTCCACCTCCTCGTCCTGCTATGCATTTCGGTATTCCCCAGGAGATGACCGATTTAAAGATCCACTTCCACATTCACCCTCACCCTAAAGGACTAGAGTACGTATTGGTCAAGTCAATCGTCTGGGTTGACGTAGGAGAGAACGCCCTGAGGCCCCATCATTATAGGTCATGGTACCGTGAGTATTTTGACGAGCGAAGAGAGAGATCCATTCCAGAGAACGACGTGCCAGTGTACGTTCTAGAAGAGGCATTTGGGGAGGGTACAGTAGACCATGCGGATGGGTCGGTTATGGATGTTCAGGACCCGACACTTGAGGTTGAAGCTCACACTCCTCTGTACTCGATCGACGATGAAAACTGGAATGACGAGGATGGTGAGATCGAAAAGCAAGAGGTAGAAGGACCGAAGGAGGACGAGGAATGGGGAGTTGCAGAGGAGGTACCTGAAGATGAGCCGGCATCTGAAGCTAAGGATGAGCCTTAAGAAGAAGATGAAGAACTGGAGGAAAATGAGCTCAGTGAAGAAGAGACTGAGGATGATCAGGATGATCCTGAGTACAACCCGGATGAGGATTGAAATCTCATCCCTTTTGTGAACCTTGTCTTTGTGTAGATAAGTGTAAGACTAGTAGGTTGTAAATAGTATTGTAAAATATACTATGTGTTGTGCTGAGAATAAAAGTGTGATGAATTTCAATATGAAAAATATGGCCTACTTTTCTATCCCATTCTTTTATTGTCTGGGGATTTTATAACTGCCTCCACCTGTGCAAATATAAATGAAAGGGTCGGTGATACATAGTCTTGGTGTGGCACCCCTTTCTTTTTGGTCCACTAGGGTCGCCACAGGTACCTATCGCTCTACCTACTGTAAACCAGTCTAAGATCTTTTATTCGGATTAAAGAGGAACCATAGTTCATATGCATTTTTTTTTTAAATTCAGCGCAGCTCATAGCGAAATTATAGACGAGTCTCACCATCCCTACTCTAATGACAATGAAACAATGCACACCAACTACACATCGAAGGAAATCATAAAGCCGAGCCACTTTTTATTTACATTTTTATGATGGACATCTTGGGTCAGTACAACCAAAAAGCCAAGACTTTTAGCTATACTCAGCTACGTCTCAAAAGAGAGATCTCGACTCCCTATATCGATCATGTAAAACCCTCCATCTGCAAGTGTCGGCTATCCCCAAAAAGTGTCAGCTCCCACCAGTCAAACATGCCATCACACCCAACCCGGTGCATCGGGTGGCGGCGGCGGCAAAGATCCCTACATTCACTCCATTGCGCCGAACGTGGACGGACACAAATTCTTGAACAACGGGGCCCCCCACGGGCCTACATCATACATGACCAGCACACGGACTCGCAGGAATACCAAACCAGGAATACTAATACAGATGTGCTCTGCGCACTCAACCTCAGTGTCAACAGGTATACCATAGAAGGTACCATGCGCCACCGGTGATAACGGCATCTTTAATCTGAAATGTTAATCCCCAAAGGGGTGAGTACAACAACTCAGCGATAAAGATCCATCAAACTACTCGATCCATCAAACTACTCAATGCATCAAACAGAACACTCAAAATATCAAGAGAAGGTGCATATCATTCATACATTTGAGCTTACCTCACCATGCAATGTGCATATACCATCATGCACATGTATATATATCATCAAAACAGCCATGCATATATGTCACCGCACTATATGCATATACCACCATGCACTTGTACAAATATCATCAAACAGCCATGCACATATCACCATACAATATGCATGATTCTATTCCAACTTTTATCTTTCAATTGGATCACAACATTTTTCTTTCCCGGGACCAGTAATTGCATCCCTCATTTTTTTTCGCTCGCACCCAACCTGGCATCGCGAGGAACCTTCGGCACACACCTCCAGGCATCTCGAAACTCCCGAGGACATCCGGCTCACACACTCTGGGCATCTCGACACTCTCGGGGCATCGTCGGCTCACTAGAACATCGCATGCAACTCACTAGAACATCCAAGGTCGAGCTGTTTTTCTCAAGAACAGTACACTAGACTAGAGCACCCCTCTTATAACTTCAATTTTTCACATCCTATACATCCGAAATTGTTACCATTCAATCACACACACTAAGCACAGCATGCAAGAGTAGATCAAGGGATCCCACTTGCCTCCAAACCGAGTAAACGACGGCAGGACACGGCGGCGACGGACGGCGGTGAACGGCCCTTCTCCTTCCTCTCGCACGCATGGCCTCCTTCCTTCTTCCTTCTTCCTTTCTCCTTTCTCTATTCCTCTCTTTCTCTCCTTCTCTCTACCTTGCGACACACCTCTCTCTCTCTCTCTCTCTCTCTCTCTCTCTCTCTGTTCCCTTTGCTTAATCCGCCCACTTTTCCCCTCTAATTTTCCTTCCCTCCATCATTAGCCATCATTAGTTTTGCATGGCTTGACACTTAGCTAACTTCAAGGGACAAATGGGGAGGCATGCAAACCTGTCTCCCCCCCCTTCTTCGTGCGATCAACGGCCCCTCATGGGCTCTATGGGCCGGCCATTTTGGCCCATCTTAGGCCCAACACTCTTGGGCCTAAGACCCAAGCTTAAATGACCCAAGATTAACCCCTTTTAAAAAAACCAGCTTAATCCCTATTTATACAAAGTACTAAATTACAAATTTAAATGGCTATAATACTTTGTAGCATAGATTAATAAAGTCCAACTTATAAAATTCATGGCCAAAAACATAATTTCCTTATCAAATAAATCTGGATCTCACATGGGCATGGAACATGTTTCCAACAAAATATTCACCCATTAGGTGCTCGGCCATTAATTCTATAACACTTCTTTGGTCTAAAGACCATAACATAGGTCAATGATTCGTCCATCGCCCTTCCATAGGTTGTAAGGCATCTAGAGGTTGCCACGGAGTTTTAGGATGCCACAATTCTCCCCTCCTTAAAGAATTTCGTCCTCGAAATTAGACATCACTTATGCCTCTTGAAACAAGTAGGGGTACTTTTCCTTCATATGATCTTCACTCTCCCATGTGGCTTCCTCCATATCATGATGTCGCCATAATATCTTAACCAGTGGGATTGTCTTGGTCCTAAGGACTTGCTCCTTTCTGTCCAGCACTTGCACAGGCTCTTCAATGCATCTCGCCTTCTCATCTACTTTGATGGCTTCATGATCGAGTATGTGACCAGGATCTAGCTGATACTTTCTCAACGTCGACACATGAAACACATCATGTAAATTTTCCATCTTAGGAGGCAGCGCCAAACGATATGTCACGTCTCCTATTCTTTCAAGTATCTCAAAGGGTCCAACAAATCGAGGACTTAACTTTCCTTTCACTCCAAATCGAGATATTCCTTTCATTGGAGATACTTTAAGAAACACATGATCTCCCACACTAAACTCCAAAGGCCTTCTACGCCTATCTGCGTAGTCTTTTTGTCTACTCTAGGCTGTTTTAAGTCTTTTCCTAATAATCTCGACAGCTTCAGTAGTAACTTGTACCAATTCAGGTCCTGTCAATCTTCTTTCACGTACTTCATTCCAACAAACAGGGGTTCTCGCATCTTCTTCCATATAATGCTTCATACGGAGCCATGCCTATACTTTTCTCGAAAACTGTTGTTATAGGCGAACTCTATCGTGCAAGTTTTCATCCCGCTTCCTCTAAAGTCGATAACACAGGCTCTTAGCATATCTTCTAGAGTCTGAATCACTCTTTCTGATTGTCCATCTGTTTGAGGATGGAAGGCAGTACTAAATTGAAGCTTTGTCCCTAAGGCATTTTGGAGATTCCGCCAAAAATTTGATGTAATCCTAGAGTCTCGATCAGAGGTGATCGTTACAGGAATACCATGTAGGCGTATTACCTGACTCACATACATTTCAGCAAGTTTACTCATTGAATAATTTATGCGGACTGCTAGGAAATGGGCAGACTTGGTCAAGCGATCTACTATTACCCAAATAGAATCGTGACCACTTGATGTTCTTGGTAGTCCTTGCACAAAGTCCATCGTTACATGTTCCCATTTCCATTCCGGTATGTCTAACGGTCTCGATAGTCCTGCAAGTTTGCGATGTTCCGCCTTTACTTGTTGGCATGTCAAATATTGAGAAACGTATTTAGCCGTATCTGCTTTCATGCCATTCCACCAAAATTGCTGACGCAAATTCCTGTACATCTTTGTACTACCTGGATGGATACTATAATTACTCCTATGTGCCTCTGACAGGATTTCCCTCTTCACTTCTTCATTGTCGAGAACACAGAGTCGTCCTTGGCACCTTACCACTTCATCTTCAGAGATTTGAAATTCTGGTCTCTTTCCTAAAGACACTGCACTCTTCACTTTCATAATTTCCGGATCAGACTCTTGTAGGATCTTAACTCTCTGTATAATTTCAGGTTCAATTCTTAAGGCAGTGAGCATACCGGTAAGGCGGTCCACTTTCAACTCAAACTCTGAGTCTGCTACGGACTTTAATAGGTTCCATTCTGCCATCCTTAAACTGGCCATCTCCATAGCCGACTTACGACTAAGGGCATCCGCCACCTTATTCGCCTTCCCTGGGTGGTACCGTATCTCACAATCATAATCCTTTAACAATTCCATCCACCTCCTTTGTCTCATGTTCAACTCCTTTTGTGAGAACAAATACTTTAGGCTCTTATGATCTGTATAGATTTCAAACTTCTCTCAATACAAATAGTGTCTCCATATTTTCAAAGCAAACACTATAGCTGCTAATTCTAGATCATGTGTTGGGTAGTTCAGTTCATGAGGCTTCAATTGTCTAGATGCATAGGCTATGACCTTGCCATGTTGCATCAAAACACATCCCAGTCCTTTGTGAGACGCATCACTATACAATGTAAAACCATCAGATCCAGACGGTATAGTCAGGATTGGAGCCGAGGTCAATTTTCTTTTAAGTTCCTGAAAGCTCCTTTCACATTCACCACTCCATTCGAACTTCACATTCTTCCGAGTCAATTTTGTTAAGGGACCTGCCAATTGTGAAAACCCTTCAGTAAACCTTCTATAATAACCAGCCAGTCCTAAGAAACTCCGTATTTCAATGGGTGTTATCGGTCTCGGCCAATTTATTACCATCTCAACTTTCGCCGGGTCCACTGCAATTCCTCCTTCCGATACCACGTGTCCCAAAAATATTATCCGGTCCAGCCAAAATTCATACTTGCTGAATTTGGCATACAGCTTATGATCTCTCAAAGTTTGCAAAACTATCCTCTAAGTGTTGCTCATGCTCTTTAGGCCCTCTAGAATATATCAAGATATCATCAATGAAAACGATCACAAACTGATCTATATAAGGCTTAAATACCCTATTCATTAGATCCATAAATGCAGCCGGTGCATTCGTCAATCCAAAAGGCATGACGAGGAACTCGTAGTGTCCATAGCGAGTTCTAAATGCAGTCTTAGGAACATCTTCTTTCTTAATCCTTCGCTGATGGTATCCCGATCTCAAATCAATCTTAGAAAAGACCGAACTTCCCTGTAGTTGGTTGAATAGATCATCAATTCTAGGTAAGGGATATTTATTCTTAATGGTCACTTGATTCAGTTGCCTATAGTCAATACATAAGCGCATCGACCCATCCTTCTTTTTCACAAACAAGACTGGTGCACCCCAAGGTGAAGCACTTGGCCTAATGAATCCTTTATCAAGCAACTCCTACAGTTGCACTTTCAGCTCCTTTAGTTCCATTAAGGCCATCCTATACGGGGCTTTCGATATTGGTCCTATCCCTGGCATTAATTCAATTTCAAACTCAATTTCTCGTTCCGGCGGTAATCCAGGCAACTCCTCAGGGAATACATCTTGAAATTCATTTACTACTCGAATTTCATCGATCTTAGGCTCTTCCTTAGTATAATCTTTAACCATCGCTAGATACCCTTGACATCCTTCGTCAAGTAATGCATGGGCCTCTATTGCTGAAATAAGCACTATAGATAGGCTGGTCCGACCTCCCAAAAATTTACAACTAGACTGATCAGGCAAAACAAATTGGATCACTTTTCCATAACAATCCATTTTGGCCCGATACTTATGAAGCCAATCCATTCCTATGATAACATCAAAATCATACATAGCCATCACCACTAGGTCTATTTCCATATCTCTTCCCTCTATTGTTATCTTACACTTTCCACATACCAATGTAGACAATACCATGTTCTTTAAAGGCGTAGAAACACAAAGAGGTATTTCAAGAGACGCAGTTTCTAACTTGTTTAACTATCTATATCTTTCAGATACAAATGAATGAGTAGCACCCGTATCAAACAATGCATATGCCTTTTTACCATTTATAAGGATCGTACCTGAGATAACATTTTTGGAAGCTTCTGCTTCCTCTTGGGTGATCACATACACCCTCCCTTGTGCTGGTGGTCTCTGCGAATTCCTTAACGAATTTGGTTAAGCACTTCTTTGTGGCACTTGCCGCACCGAGCCGGTGCTTAACTATGATCTCTCTCGTGGACAATTTTTCTTAAGGTGACCTACCTGTCCACAACCATAGCATTTCAGCCGTCCATTACAGGGTCCTGGGCCATGTCGCCCATCACACCTTCGACATTCTTCATTCCGATAAGATGTTTTTCCTAGATTCAGGCCATCCCTGACTCTTCCAAAATTCCCGAAATTGCTCTTCTTCCTAGATTCCCAGGTCTGACCTTGACCTGTATAAGGTCTCTTACCCCGTCTGTTATCACCAAAGGTCGGCTGCCTCTTGTACTCAGATTGCTCTCTTACCAACTCCTGCTCCACCAACTGTGCCCTTTCATAAATCTCATTATAATCCCTTATATTCAAAGGCACCAGTTGCCTTCGGATATTAGTTCTCAATCCCTTCAGGAATCTCTTAACTTTTTCTTCTCGATCTTCAATCAACCTAGGAGCGTATCTAGACAGTTCAGAAAATTTTGCCTCATACCGATCCACCGTCGCCTCCTTTTGTTCTAATTGGACAAATTTTGTAATTTTCTTATCCCTAGCACAATCGAGAAATGCTTTCTATTGAAAGCTCGACAAACTCATCCCAATTTACATCGATACTGGTGGAAAGATCGTGTCCCTCGAAGCTCTCCACCAAAACTTTGCATTTCCCTCCATCTCGGTACTCGCCAAAGTTATCTTCTCGCATATCACCGCAGTTCAACACCTGGAAAATTTGTTCCATCCCATCAATCCAATGCTCCGCCTCCTCAGGACTTCCCATTCCACTAAACTTAGGTGGTTTCAACTTCAAGAATTGCTCCACCAGTCCTTGAGTACGGCGTTCCGCTCCAGGTTGTTGCTTCGCTTGTCTTTCCATCAGATTTCCTATATTGGCCAATGCCTGCAGGATATCTTCCATTCGAGGTTCAGCCCTTGCAGCAGAGGCTTCAGCCCTCGATGGATGTGAACTTCCAGCTCGTACCATGACTCTCCTGCAGTTTTCAAGCATTACCTCAGGAATAATCTATGACCCAATGTCTTTATTTAAAGCTACTATTGCTATATAAGCAACATAAACATGTTACTGGCACCTAAAAGTAACTCATAAAGATTACTAGGGATCTACGAGTGAATACCCATCACCCATTGTTCAACGTTACTCAACTATCCTAGCTAGTATCCTATGGTGTGCATTGTTACTATCTTCCTCAATTTCCAAATGACGCTCCTTATCACTCCACATATAAACCTTTCGCTCTGATACCAAAACCGCTGTGGCACCCCTTTCCCTTTGGTCCACTAGGGTCGCCACAGGTACCTATCGCTCTACCTACTGTAAACCAGTCTAAGATCTTTTATTCGGATTAAAGAGGAACCATAGTTCATAGGCATTTTTTTTTTTTTAAATTCAACGTAGCTCATAGCGAAATTATAGACGAGTCTCACCATCCCTACTCCAATGACAATGAAACAATGCACACGAACTACACATCGAAGGAAATCATAAAGCCAAGCCACTTTTTATTTATATTTTTATGATGGACATCTCGAATCGGTACAACAAAAAAGCCAAGACTTTTAGCTATACTCGACTACGTCTCAAAAGAGAGATCTCGACCCCCTATATCGATCATGTATAACCCTCCATCTGCAAGTGTTGGCTAACCCCAAAAAGTGTCAGCTCCCACCAGTCAAACATGCCATCACACCCAACCCGGTGCATCGGGCGGCAGCGGCGGCAGCATCCCTACATTCACTCCATTGCGCCGAACGTGGACAGACACAAATTCTTGAACAACAGGGCCCCCAGACAAGCCTACATCATACATGACCAGCACACGGACTCGCAGGAATACCAAACCAGGAATACTAACACAGATGTGCTCTGTGCACTCAACCTCAGTGTCAACAGGTATACCATAGAAGGTACCACGGGCCACCGATGATAACGGCATCTTCTAATATGAAATGTTAATCCCCAAAGGGGTGAGTACAACCACTTAGCAATAAAGATCCATCAAACTACTCAATGCATCAAACAGAATACTCAAAATATCAAGAGACGGTGCATATCATTCATACATTTGAGCTTACCTCACCATGCAACGTGCATATACCATCATGCACATGTATATATATCATCAAAACAGCCATGCATATATGTCACCGCACTATATGCATATACCACCATGCACTTGTACAAATATCATCAAACAGCCATGCACATATCACCATACAATATGCATGATTCTATTCCAACTTTTATCTTTCAATTGGATCACAGCATTTTTCTTTCCCGGGACCAGTAATTGCATCCCTCATTTTTTTTCACTTGCACCCAACCTGGCATTGCGAGGAACCTCCGGTACACACCTCTGGGCATCTGGCACACACCTCCGGGCATCTCGAAACTCCCGAGGACATCCGGCTCACACACTCCGGGCATCCGGCACACACACTCCGGGCATCCCGACACTCTCGAGGCATCGTCGGCTCACACCTCCGACGGTATACACACCATCAACGCAATTTATTTTCATATATGTACCACATTATCCACATGATGAGCGACATGATGGCAACAAAGGTCTATTTCAACTCTTGACATTATGTACCATGCCATATGATACCATACATGCAACACAATACATCACATCACATGAAACCAATTCTTTTATTTTTCTGAAAATATATGAATGTTCGGATGAAACATTATACACAATTCCGAAAATGCTTTCAATTTAATGCCTAAACGGACTCCAAAAATTATGAAATTTTGATAGATTATAAACAACACCTAAAGGTAGTTATCTCGTAAATACATTATGCCAAAAGAACTCTACAAGATTGGGTACGGTCCATGCATCACAGATTTCGAAATTCAAACAATCCTGTTTGCACAGTTTCAGAAAACATTTCGATTAAATACCCAAATGAACTTCAAAATTTATGAAATTCGAATATGTGATAGACAAGACTTAGGGGCAGATATTTCATGAGAACGCTACATCAACAGAGCCTCACATAAATCAGTACAGTCCATGCATCACAGCATTAAAATTCTAACATTTCAGCTTGCACAGTTTTTGAAACAATTTCGGTTAAATAGGCAAATGAACTTCAAAAATTCTAAAATTTTAATATGTTATAGAGAAGAAATAAAGGCAGATATTTCATGAATAACACTTCACCAAAAGAATTTCACATAAAACAGAATAGTCCACGCATTACAGCTTTAAAAATTCTAACAATTCGGTTTGCACAGTTTCAGAAACATTTTCGATTAAATACACAAATGAATTTCAAAAATTATGAAATTCGAATATGTGATAGAAAATACCATAAGGTAGATATTTCATGAAGACATCGAAATCAGATTCGTCCTAGATAAATAGATATGGGCGGTTAATACCCTCTGTTCTCGGTACCAATATTCCAGATCTAGTCTTTCTAAAGAACCACAATTTTCGCCTACCTATTCTTGTTCGTTTTCTCTAAATTTTTGATATGCTATACCTCAAGATGTCCTTTACAACTTTCCTTAAGAAATCGAAGTGAGATTCGAACAAAAAGGTTACCTTACAGTCCACGAATTCATCAAGAGTCGGTACCAAAAATTCCAGATCTAGTCTTTCCAAAGAACAACGATTTCACCTACCTATACTTGTTCGATTTGTCTCAAATTTGAGTATGTTATTCTCCAAGAAATCCTTTACAGCATTCATTAAGAAGTCAAAGTCAAATTTCAATTAGAACATTGCATGCAACTCACTAAAACATCCAAGGTCGAGCTGCTTTTTTCAAGAACAGTACACTAGACTAGAGCACCACTCTTATAACTTCAATTTTTCACATCCTATACATCCGAAATTGTTACCATTCAATCACACACACTAAGCACAGCATGCAAGAGTAGATCAAGGGATCCCACTTGCCTCCAAACCGAGTAAACGATGGCGGGACACGGCGGCGACAGACGGCGGTGAACGGCCCTTCTCCTTCCTCTCGCACGCACGGCCTCCTTCCTTCTTCCTTTCTTCCTTTCTCTCTTCCTCTCTTTCTCTCCTTCTCTCTACCGTGCAATACAGCTCTCTCTCTCTCTCTCTCTCTCTCTCTCTCTCTCTCTCTCTCTCTCTCTCTCTCGGTTCCCTTTGCTTAATCCGCCCACTTTTCCCCTCTAATTTTCCTTCCCTCCATCATTAGCCATCATTAGTTTTGCATGGCTTGACACTTGGCTAACTTCAAGGGACAAATGGGGAGGCATGCAAACCGGTCTCCCCCCCCTTCTTCGTGCGATCGACGGCCCCTCATGTGCTCTATGGGCCGGCCATTTTGGCCCATCTTAGGCCCAACACTCTTGGGCCTAAGACCCAAGCTTAAGTGACCCAAGATTAACCCCTTTTAAAAAACCAGCTTAATCCCCATTTATACAAAGTACTAAATTACAAATTTAAATGGCTATAATACTTTGTAACATAGATTAATAAAGTCCAACTTATAAAATTCATGGCCAAAAACATAATTTCCTCATCAAATAAATCTGGATCTCACATGGGCATGGAACATGTTTCCAACAAAATATTCACCCATTAGGTGCTTGGCCATTAATTCTATTACACTTCTTTGGTCTAAAGCCCATAACATAGGTCAATGATGCGTCCATCACCCTTCCATAGGTTGTAAGGCATCTAGAGGTTGCCACGGAGTTTTAGGATGCCACATCTAGGATATTGCATTCTAAAATCAACCAACTAGAAGGATGGGTGCGTCCCCGAGGACTGGGGCATGACACCATTCCCCTCCGTTGTTATAGTATCTTTTTTCTTGCTCTATACCTAGCAATACCTCTCATAGTTTTACATCCCATGGATCCCAAGATCCATACGAGGCCTAAGATGATGCCTTTTTAATGTCATGCTTAGGACGGCTTAGCCCTCATTATCTCATTGATTAACGATACATACTAAATCAAGTTTGTTAAATACTCAATTACGTATCCTTTTAGGGATGCTTTCAGTTGCATTATATATCAAATCTAAAATTTTAACTTGTCAAATGTTTGTTTTTTTTTTTTTTATGGCAAGACCATATTGTAGATCCCTACCCTAAAGGAGATTGAAGCTGTATTATCTCCATCCACCTGACTAAAGCACGCAAACCGGATGAGATGACCAAATTATTTTTCCTACACAAAGAGTTGCATGAAACTTTCATCACATTAACCAATGCCAAATGATGCTTTGAAGGTGGAACATTGGCAACCGATCAGCCTATGAAATGTGATGAGCAAAATCATTTAAAACATATGTGTGTATCAAATCAAGCTAATGCTATATGTTATTTATTCCAATAAACAAGCAGCATTTATTTCAAGCAGATGGATTTTCGAATGTTATTATTTCCTCTAAGCTTATTCATGAAATGAATCAGTGTCAGGGACAAGGAAGATGGGGAGGAGCCTAGCTCGATATGCCCAAAGCTTACAACAAAATGGAATCGCGTTTTCTTCTAGAGGTTTGATGCGGATTGGGGTTTGACAGGAGCTTGTAAATCTCTTTGTTTAATACTTCTCAATAGTTACTTCCTCCATCCCAATCGATGGATCACCTTATTGTCTGATACAACCCACACGTGGACTTCGACAGAGTGACCTCTATCAATATCTTTCTATTTGACATCGAGTCTAGTCATTGTTAGGGAAATTTGATAGATGATGAAGATAGAACAGTAATTTACAGTTCTTTGATGCTTTGATTTGTGATGATGATCATTGTCATTAAGGTATTATTTATCCGCACTAATGTTCAGTCGTGTTAAAAAAAATACACTTCTAAGATATAAACCAAAGCCACAAAGAAACGAGTT
Organism: Eucalyptus tenuipes; assembly: GCA_014182365.1. Lineage (NCBI taxonomy): Eukaryota > Viridiplantae > Streptophyta > Magnoliopsida > Myrtales > Myrtaceae > Eucalyptus > Eucalyptus tenuipes. The sequence continues at coordinate 18,583,814 of CM024539.1, read as the reverse complement.
CAACAATCACTCAATTTTTCTCTTGGAACTTTATCTCTAATATGTTGTCAAACTTATGCGTGAAAAGAGAAGAATAAAGAATGTTGTGAAAAAGATAGATTTGTTGTTAGTACAAATTATTGTGATGAACCATGTATGATTTGGTCCTATTTACAGCAACCAAATCAATACATCTTCTAGGAATATGTATATTATCGCCAACCATCACACTTTTCATGATCAATTATCACCACTTTTCATAATCAACCATCATTTTTTTTTCATGTCAACAATCACTTCTTCGCATATTGAACAATCACTTATTTTCATGTCCAACAATTACTTATTTTGATGATGACAAATTATTCTGACAATCTCTTTCTTAATTTGTTATATGTAGTAATATTACATAAATTCATACATACAAAAAGGTATTTATTTAGATTTGAACTTTTAATTAGTGTAAATAATTTCATTAATGAAATCAGTGGTAAATAAATCTTTGAGCCATATTCCATTTGTTAATCAAATTATCACATATGTGAATTTACACACATTCGATTAGAAATTTCATAAACATTTACAAAAGTTCATCTAATTTTTGTTAGAAGCGGCACCATTTCTTATGTTCATATAGGTGAAATTCTTAACTTATTACCTCAGTGTTACCTTGCTAAATCCATGAACTTTATTAAGAGTTTTTCTTACACTCACTCTTCTAACTTTCCATGAATACTAACCCCATACCCCGTATTTGATCATTGTCAAGAATACTATAGCTTGTTGTTATTCATTGAACTTTGACAAATTTTTTTAGAAGTTGTGAAGTTGGGTTTCCACCCTGATTGACTGTTGTCAATTGGTCTAAAATCCACTCCTTTAATAGTGGTGCTAACTAAACGTCTCAAGATTTTCTTAGGGAATGGATCGGCCAAGTTATTATTTGTCCAAACATAAATTAATGAAATAATTCCATCAGTAATTAATTGCCAAACAAACTCATGTCTCAAGCCAATGTCTAGATTTTTCATTGCATATTTAGTGTATGCCATAGATATTATTGTCTCACTATTGCAATGTAAAGATATGACTGCCATTAGTTGTGGCCATAACTCTTTATCTAATAGTAAATTCTGAGCCATTCAGCCTCTTTACCAGTCTTCGATAGTGCTATAAATTTATATTCCATCATTAAATGAGTTATACCCATTTGCTTTATTGAAGCTAAAGAGATGACATCATTTGCACAAGAGACTGCATCATGTGCAAGCTTGAAAATCCAACCAAATTGTGCTGGTTATCCAACTACCCTTTAAATATCCTTCTAGGACTATTGGTTGTCTTTTATGAAATAGATAATAATGCAATTTTTTTTAAAATAACCAAGAATTTTACTTATGGCCTTCACTAATGCATAGTACCATGATTACTAGTAAATATGGACAATTTACACACAATAATTGTTATATCCAGTATAATGTAATGCATAGAGCATACATTAGACTTTCAATTGTACTAGGACATGCTAATTGTGCTAAAGGTTGCCCAGTATTTTCCATTATATAATTAACAAATCATATGGTACGTTTGACTCTTTAATACAGAAATGCTAGTATTTTTGTATGATTTTTTCCACATGGTGGCCTTGACTTAAAGTATAACCCCAGTATGTTTAATCACTTTGATATGTAAAATTATATCCACTTTTCCCAAATCTTTCATTTTAAGGATGAGAACATACTTTTTATTTTCGTTTATGACATGTATATTTGTATCAATAATCAACAAATTATCTACATAAAAGTATATTACAACTCCATATTCATTAGTGGACTTTGAATAAATGCAATTATTAGCATTGTTATGGTCAAATCTATATGATAATTATTAACAAGTTTTAGGACTTCTATTGCACTTATCCCTTTGTATTAATAGTACTAGCAGAAGGAGAGTACGTTCTGCTTGCTACATTTTCCATTACAAAATTTATTAATTAAAATTAGAAGTGCCACATGTCATTGGACAAAGGTTTGCATGGCCATGTGTTCTTAGAATATAATATTTTGTGGTTAAATTCTTTTACACTTAAACTAAGTATGGTTATTGCAAGATTACTCATCTTCTTCATGCATTTTCTTTGGCCACATGCAAGAGCCTTACTTTGCATTATTGCCACATCAAGCTGAAGATTAACATGTCATTTTACACATAGCATTGCAAGAAATTAAATTATCGTAATTAATTTTAACAAAACTCATTTTATCTTGCCAAAGACCCATTTTTTCATTCTTAAAAAAAACAAAAACAAAACAAAACAAATAGAAGCTACATGTGTTATTTTTCACTTTTCAATCCAAGAATTTGAAGAGCAAAACTGTGTATTCAAAAGCAATTAAAGTGGTAAAGACAATCGGTAATTCGTGATTTGCGTTCGTTCGAGGTAAGTGAAATTTCTAGTGCTAAGTTAGTTTAAATTTACTTAGTTATTTTTATCTTTGTTGGTTGGGTGAAAGGTGAAATCTTGATGTGGGTATGGTGGTTATTGAGTGGTCTGATAATTTCTTACAACTTCGTTCTGCTTCAATTTGGGTTCGTTCTAGTCAATTTTATGTCATTATGGATAGTTAGAATCTAGCCATTATGTTATGTTTGTCACGATAACTTATTGCATGTTTGTTCAGCTTCTTTCTGCCTCATTCTTGGAAGTTAGAATCTGATCATTTTGCTATATCTATCGTTTTCAACTTATTTCTGCTTCATTTAGAGTAATTACATTATGGTCATTATGCTATATTTGTCTTGATTATCCATTTTATGTTCATTCTGCTTCTTTTTGTCTCATTCTGGGTCATTATAATATGGTCATTCTGTTATAATTGCCTTGAAAATCCATTGCATGTTCATTTTACTTCTTTCTATCTCATTCTAGTAGTTAGATTCTTATTATTCTATTATATTGCCTTGAAAATCTATTGCATGTTTGTTCTGCTTCTTTCTGCCTCATTCTTGGTAGTTAGAATCAGATCATTCTATTATAATTGTCTCGAAAATCCATTACATGTTCGTTCTGCTTTTTTCTATCTCATTTTGGGTAGTTATAATCTGGTCATCCTATTATAATTACCTTGAAAATCTATTGCATATTCGTTCTGCTTCTTTCGGCTTTATTGTAGGTAGTTAGATTATGGTCATTTCATTATATTTGTCTTTAAAATCCATTGCATATTCATTCTGCTTCTTTCTACTCATTCTAGGTAGTTAGAATCTAATCATTCTATTATATTTATATCGAAAATTCATTGCATGTTTGTTTTGCTTCTTTTTGGCTCATTCTAAGTAGTTAAAATTTGGTCATTCTATTATAATTGCTTTGAAAATCCATTGCATGTTCGTTCTGCTTCTTTCTGCCTTATTCTGGGTAGTTAGATTTTGGTCATTTGCCTTAGAAATACATTGTGTGTTCATTCTACTTCTTTCTACCTTATTCTAGATAGTTAGATTCTGATCATTCCGTTATTTTTGCCTTGAAAATTCATTGCATGTTCATTCTACTTCTTTCTGCCTCATTCTAAGTAATTAGATTCTAATCATTATGATATATTTGTCTTAATTATCCATTGCATGTTCATTTTGCTTCTTTCTGCCTCATTCTGGGTAGTTAGAATTTGGTCATTCTGTTATAATTGTCTCAAAAACCCATTCCATTTTAGTTCTACTTCTTTCTGCCTTATTCTAGGTAATTAAAATCTGGTCATTCTGTTACAAATACATGGAAAATCTATTGTATATTTGTTATGCTTCTTTCTGTCTCATTATGAGTAATTAGATTCTGGTCATTTTGTTATATTTGTCTTGAAAATCCAATACATGTTCGTTCTGCTTCTTTTTACTTCATTCTGGGTAGTTAGAATCTGGTCATTCTGTTATAATTGTCTCAAAAACCCATTCCATTTTAGTTCTACTTCTTTCTGCCTTATTCTGGGTAATTAAAATTTGGTCCTTCTGTTACAAATACATGGAAAATCTATTGTACATTTGTTATGCTTCTTTCTGTCTCATTATGAGTAATTAGATTCTGGTCATTTTGTTATATTTGTCTTGAAAATCCAATATATGTTCGTTCTGCTTCTTTTTACTTCATTCTATGTAGTTAGAATCTGGTCATTCTGTTATAATTACCTTGAAAATCCATTGCATATTCGTTCTGCTTCTTTCTGCCTCATTTTGGGCAATTAGAATTTAGTCATTTTTCTATACCTATCTTGATAACCCATTTCATGTTCGTTCGACTTCTTTCTACTTCATTCCGAGTAATTAAATTCTGGTCATTTTGCTATACTTGTATTGATTTCATTTTGCTTCTTTCTATCTCATTCTCGGTCGTTAGAATATGGTCATTTTGTTATAATTATATTAAAAATTCATTACATGTTCGTTATGCTTCTTTTTGCCTTATTCTGAGTAGTTAAAATCTAGTTATTCTATTATATTTGTCTCGAAAATTCATTACATGTTCGTTCTGCTTCTTTCTACCTCATTTTGGGTAGTTAGAATCTGGTCATTCCGTTATAATTACCTTGAAAATCCGTTCCATATTCGTTCTTCTTCTTTCTGCCCCATTTTGGGTAGTTACAATCTAGTTATTCTGCTATACTTGTCTTGATAATTCATTTCATGTTCATTTTACTTCTTTCTACTTTATTCCCAGTAATTAAATTATGGTCATTCTGCTATATTTGTATTGATTATCCATTTCATATTCGTTCTGCTTCTTTCTGTCTCATTCTGGGTCATTCTATTATAATTGCCTCGAAAATCCATTACATGTTCATTATGCTTCTTTCTACCTTATTTTGGATAGTTAAATTTTGGTTATTCTATTATATTTGCCTCAAAAATACATTGCATGTTCATTCTGTTTCTTTCTACCTCATTCTAGGTAATTATAATCTAGTCATTCTATTATAATTGTCTCGATAATCCATTACATGTTCATTTTGTTTCTTTCTACCTCATTCTGGATAGTTAGCATATGGTCATTCTGCTATATTTGCCTTGAAAATTCATTGAACGTTCATTCTACTTCTTTCTATTTCATTATGGATAGTTAGAATCTAGTTATTATGATATATTTGTCTTTGTTATCCATTGCATGTTTGTTTTGTTTCTCTCTGCTAGTTAGAATTTGTTCGTTTCATTTGTTTATGCTGAAATTTCCTATGATAGAATCTATCTAGTTGTGAATCTATCCCTTTGTGAATATATTTATTGATAAGTCTGTTTATTGATTTGGACGAACTTTATTGAATATGGATATATTCCTTATTGAATATGTTCGTTTGCTCATTCTGTCCATTGCTGAATCTGTCCATTTATAAATCGGTTCATTGTTGGATCTATTCTTTTGTTCCATAAGCTTTTATCAAATCAAAATTTACCCTTTTAATTATTCAGACTTTATGACCAGAATGTACTTGTTCATCCAAATTCAGAATGTAATCATTAAATGCCCATACTTTGACAAACAGAATATGATTACATGTTATTAGATATGCAGTTATTTGGTTAATGTATTAAATTGAGTTGAAATATGTGTTCTATACTTGTGAGTATATATATATATATATATATATATATATATATATATTTGTGGCATAAATGAGATTAATGTAATTACATCACCCATACAGCAATGAGTGACGATGCCCCATGATGGAAGTTTGTAGGATGTCTCAGTGGTTGGGATGCCGCGGGAGTGTTTCGGGATGCCTCGAGAATCAAGATGCCCCTGTGGTGGGTATGCCTTATGGTGGAAGTTTGCAAGATGTCTCGGAGTTGAGATGCCCCGTGTATCATAATGCTTCATATGTCGAGATGCCTCGGGAGTGTTCGAGAGGATGAAATATGAATGAATAAAATGTATTATTATGTGTAGAACCAAATCATTATGTAAAGATTGGTGTGTACATGCATGAGTCCGACTGGACGTTCAATTGGTTGACAATTTTTGTGGTAGATGAACATAAAAGGTAAACTTTGTTTATGTTTGTATCATATTTATCTAATGATTATGCATTCATTTTGTGTATACTATGTGAAGCAGTAAGATGATTTTTCTAATTTAAAACTAGAGATTTTATTTACTGGGTTTCAGCTCACCCCTTTTATTTTTTTCAAATGTGTAAGATAGACACCCCTCAACCCTTGCACAATGGAGTCTCTGTCTATAATGATATTTTTTTATGAAAGTGTGCTTAAACTAGAGTTTGGAATAATATATACCAAGTGTAGTTTTACAATATGGGTTAATGTAGGAAGCTTCGTGGAATGGGTTCCTTTCTAGTTCGTTACTTGGTATTGGAATCTTGATCGAGAGTTAGTCGGTCCATTGAGTAGCTTCGATCTAAACACTGGAGACGCAGCAGAAGGAGAAGTTATCAATCTATAACTCGGTCTGGTTATTTGCATAAGCAAACTTTTGAAAGTATAGTATAGTTTGAAGATAGGTCTCCCTACCCTTACTCAAACTTCTGTATTTTGCTCGAAATGTAATGTAATTGTAAACTCATATGTGATATAAATAAAAGAAGTAGAAGTATGTTATAATTATGAGGCTTTAATCGTTAAAAGAATATTCATAAATGTTTGTTTTCGCTTCCGTATGTTAAAAGAAAGTAATAATATGAGAAACATGTGTCGGGTGACGTTCCGAGATGTCACAACTAAACCCACGTCCGTTATCCCCTTCAAATTTCCTGAAATTCATAGCTTCCCAATGAACTTTATGTTGATTTTTACTAGTGATCTCACCTTATACCTTGCTCCATTAACACCAGGAATGCCTTCCTTCCGTTTAAAAACCCATTTACTTCCAACAATCTTTTAGCTCTTAGGTACTTTGACCAACTCCCATGTCTAATTTCAATGGAGTGATTCAATCTCTTCACTCATAGCCTCTAGCCACTGCAATGACTCACTGCTAGCCATCGCCTTAAAGTAAGATGAAGGTTCGTCTATCTCCACTTCGTCATTGACAGTCAATGCATAAGCAATATCTATATAATCATAACATACTGGTGATTTAATTTGCATTCTCTATCTATTTATAGCTATAGTGTATTGCGGCTGTGCTAGTTATCTACTATCATAGACTTCAGGAACTGCGGGCTTATCTGCAATTTCAACTTGTTACTCTGAAATCTCCAGAGTCTCCACCTGAAATTCCACCTCACTAATGACACCATGATATGTCTACTCTACTTGTTGTGTCTCAAAACACCTCTGTTGAAGCATTGCAATCTCATTGAATATCACATCTCTACTTATTAGAAAACCAAGTGATCTAGGATCAGTGCTCCACAATCGGTAGCCTTTCACGCCATGTGCATAACCTAGAAATATACACTTCTTCACCCTCGGCTCAAGCTTACCATCATTCGCGTGAGCATATGTAAGACATCTAAATATACGTAATCCAGAGTAATCAACAAGTTTCCTCGATCACACTTCCTCAGGAGTCTTCTACTTGAGAGCAAATGATGGAGATCGATTAACCAGGTAACATGCCAGGTTCATTGCTTCGACCCAAAATTCATTACCAAGTCTTGCATGCCAAAGCATGAATCGAGCTCGCTCAAGTAAAGTTCTATTCTTCCTTTCTACCACACCATTCTACTGTGACGTCCCAAGTACTATGTGTTGTCTCACAAGCCCTTCTTTCTTACAGAACTCAATAAAAATTTTAGCACAAAACTCTATGCTATTATCGATTTGATATGTTTATCTGACTACTTGTTAATCAATGCCTTAAATTTCTTAAATCGATCGAACACATTATATTTGTGATTCAAAAAGTATACACATACCTTCCTCAATTAATCGTTGATAAATATCAACATATATCGGGCACCTTCTTTCAAAGAATCCGAAGACAGGCCCTAGATGTCTGAATGAATGTATTCAACTGGTTGCTTAGTCAGATGATAGCTGTGGTAAACTTAACTCAGCGCTGCTTTCGAAAAATGCGGTGCTCACATAAGTCCAGCTTCCCTATCTTCTGACCTTTCAACAACCCCCTTTCACTTAGCATCGTCATACCTACCTCACTAATGTGCCTTAAATGCATATGTCATAATTGAGTCAAGTTAGAGTCTGACTCACCCAATGAAACTACAGCAATTCTTGGCACGGTCTCTCCCAGAAGATGATAGAGAGTATTCACTTTCTTCCCGTTCATCATTGTCATGACACATCGAGAGATCTTCAATACTCCACCTTTAGCGGTGTACCTACACCCAATGTCATCGAGTGTCCCTAGAGAAATAAAATTCTTCTTAAGCTCTGGTACATGTCTCACGCTTGTCAATGTGCACAACACCCCATCATGCATCCGAATCCGAATTGTCCCTATCCCCACAGCCTTGCAGACTGCATTATTCCCCAAAACAACTCTATTACCATCTACAATCTAGTAAGCACTAAACTAGTTCTTATGAAGCATTATATAATAAGAACACCCTAAATTTGGCACTCTTTCGTCTCCTGGCGAACTAGTAGTTACACATAAAACAACTTCTGCATCACTAGTGCTTCCTTCGGCAACATTCCCTACAATGCTCGTGGCATTTTGCCTGTCACCTTTATTCTTCTATTTCGAAAAATCTCTACTGATGTGCCCCTCCTCGTGACACTTAAAGCACTTCACACATCTCTTAGACTTACTATGGTGTGATTTCGATCTGCTTTTACCTCTATTGCCACTAGGCTCTTGATGTTGTCATCTACCCCGAATCATTAGTGCTTGCACTACCCTTGTGCCAAACCATCATCTCACAACTTTCTCTATCACTCCTTAGAGAATAAAGTAGATTTTTACTTCTTCGAAGGTAATTATAGTACGCCCCTACAATAGTGAATCTGTAAAGTGCTTCCATGACTCTAGTAAAGAAGCTATAACGTCATTGCCCTGTTGTTCATCATCAAATATCTTACCAACGTTATTGAAATCCATCATGAGTTTATTGAATTCATCCATTTAAGTTTTGATGGATGTACCTTCAGTATATCTAAATTGAAACACCATCTTCAACATGTACAAACGATTTTTTCAAACCCTTATTTACATAGAGTGCCTAAAGTTTTGCCCATATTGCTGCGGCATCCCTCTCCTTAGCCACCTCCATTAAAACCTCATTCTATAAGTTCAACAGAATTGTGCTATTTGCTCTTTCAATTAGCTCTACCCTCTCAGAGACTTTCATTATAATCAACAACTCATCTTCACCATCCACTGCCTTAGCCAAATCTTAGGTTGTCAATAACGTCCGCATCTTGATGCTCCATAACCCAAAGTTGTTCCTTCCATGAAAATTCTCAATTTCAGCTTTCACCTTAGACATAATTGCAATAACAAAATTTCCAAATAATAATCAGACAAGCCCAAAATCACAATCAAGAAATCTGATCTCAAACTTTGATACCAATTGTTGAAATATAATATGCGAAAATAACAAGATCTTGTAATTTACATAGATGCAAAATCACCAAAGAAATAAATGAGGAATAATAAGGACACCAAAGGTTTACGTGGTTTGGTCCAAGTATTGATACCTACATTCACAAGGAGAGCCAACAATAAATAATCCATGGAGAATCAAAGTTTACAATTACTCAAATGCTCGAATGTTTCTCACACCTAAATTTAAGCCCAAACCTAAAGTGTTTACAAATAAACAACTTACTTTGATGTAAACTCACAGTACAAAATCACCGCATGTTCAGGCTCAAACAAAAGTCTCTACATACGCCAAAAACAAAGACTCCAGCATTCGTCTTTTGCTCCACGTATGTATGGCTTCGTGTTCTTGTTCAAGGCTTCATGCAGCCTCTTCTAACGTGTGGCTTCTCTCTTCTGTCTTTTTTTCATGCGACGCTCTCTATGTGCAAATGGAAAAACCTAGGCGTTTTTTATATGGGTGCCCAAAAGTCAACAAATTTGACCTTGGGCCCTACTGCTTCAACAAAAAACATGCCAATAAGAATTTGACTTTTGCATGAGAGAGTTTCATTCTTTTATCCCTCCTAGAAAAGACACATTTGCCCCTAAAAGATAAATAGATAAAATAAAATATAGTGTGTCCCTTTTTGTCTTATAGTGGCAAATCACATATTCCTTGCGTTCTTTTGTACGTCCAAAAGAAGGTCCAAGAAGTAATTGCTTCTTGATCCGATTTCTAATCCGTTGGGAAATCTTTCTCAACGAATTATGTTTAACAAATTGTAATCCGGATTCAAACTGGAGACATTAATTTAATAGTTTCTAAGGTATTCCAAATATCTTTAGGATTAGTAAGATTGAAAAATTTTATATGGACTATCTGACAAGGCATTAAGAATTCTTCATCAATTGTTTATTTCTAAGATGGTGCATCTTTAGATGTCATTGCCTCATTAAACATTCTCGGATCTTCATCCAAGTGAAATAACATGAGTAATTTATTCACAACATTTTCCCTATCTCCTTCTATAATACGCAAGGCAATAAACCATGCTTTAAGTATTAGACATTTGGTACCCTACCTTTCATAATTCTTACGGAGATATCTTCAATTTCCTTGAAGGAATTTTGTTGTGAATATGACATACAGTAAGAAGTACTTTTCTCCATAAATTTATTAGCAATTTTTCTTATAGATCAAGGATTTAAATTTAATCAAATCTACCAAAAATTGATTTTTTCTTTATACCAATTCAATTTGTTGTGGTGTATAAGGTACACTTACTTATAAGTATTCTCCTTCCCAATCACTATTGGATTTTTGCATTCTTTTGTTTTTCAACTCCAACCTTACACTTCTTGAACACATTAAAGGCTTGAAATTTTGATTTTATAAGGTAAATATGAGTACATCTAGAGTAATCATAAATGATATAATAACAAAATGATTTCCACTTCTAGATATTTCTATCTTTGAAAACAACTTCTTATTCATCTTTACTTGTAAACATATTTCATAATTTTTCTTATCTAGATTATCACATGACATCATTCCACTTTTATTCATAAATTTCAAAGTTCTATAGCCAAAATGAGATCATCTCTATTGCCAAAATGAGATAATATCTATTGCCACAAAGAAGATGACTCAAGCATATAAATAAAAGCAAAAATTTCAATTTTGATGCAACCACTATCGTCATCTCTTTGAAAAACTAATACCTTAATATTGTTAAATAAAAATTGATTCCTGATGAAGATAGAGCAATGGTTTATAGATTTTTGCTAATTTGACGCATGATGATGATCATGGTCCTTAAAGTGTTATTTGCCCTATTATTGTTGCTACCGGGTTAAAAAAATAAATATACCTCTAGGATATACATCAAAACCACAGAAAAATGTGCTCAATAATTACTCAATTTTTCTCTTGGAATTTCACTATGTGTTGTTAAACTTTTAGGTGAAAAGATAAGAAGAGGGAATGTTTGAAGAAAATGGAATTATTATTGTTCTGAATAGTTGTGATGGATAATGTATGATTTAGTCCTATTTATAAATAACCAAATTAACATATCTCCTGAGAATAGGTACCTTATCCCTAGGAACACCACTTTTCATGATCAATTATCACTTCTCTCCATGTCAACAACCATTTCTATTCATATCCAACAGTCACTTCTTTTCATGTCCAACAATCACTTCTTTCAATGATAACAAATCATTTCAATAGAGTCATATCCTAACACGGACGGAGAAAAGAAAACTAAAATCATGCCAAGACTTCTCACTTAGATTTACGACAAATGTAACCATGCTAGATCAATTTTGCCAAAGTTCTCGGTAGTGTGTTAAGAATGATGGAATCGAGAGTATTCTTTCTCACACATTATTGACTCTTCAACATGCAGCAGTATGTTGCATGCTAAAGTTAATTTCATGTGATGACTTTTTCACCTACTCAACAAAATTTTAATGGTTGATGTCATGTGATGAGCAAAGGCTTTGGATGAAAACACTAGGTAGAAATAATAAATCATACATCTCTTTTAGAGGCCACACTAAAGGTTAGGGAACAATTACCAAAAAAATCCTAGACTTTTTGTATGGGTGCCAATTCAGTTATAAACTAGGGATGAGTATCAGTTCGGGGTTAATCCTAAACAAACCTTGGACCAGCCAACCGTTCTAGTGCTAGTCTAGTTCCTAGGGAGACTAGGTCAGTCTCTAGTCTTGGGGCCCTTAATATTTGTAATGTATGAGTTGATCTTTGATCTTGAGGCTTAAGGTTGGTCCAACCCGGACCAACTCTATAATTTTTTTTTCAAATACTAGGTATAACCTAAAGTGCCCAACCCCTTCTCTTCATTGGTCCCTCTCTCTAAATCTCACGCTCACTCTCTTCCTCAATCTCAAATTCTTCTCGACCTCTCAACAACTTAATCTCTTTCGCTCTTGCTTTAGCAACGACCCTCCCTGCTCATTTATTCTTCGTTAGTGATGACCATCAGTAAAGAAGACTCTAGGATCTCAACAATTTAGATTGATCGTTGTTCGCAATCAACATGTGCATCTCAAAGGTAAGTATCTCCATACTCGGTTCTAAGAGAAACAGAGGCCAAAAATCTTAAATTTAATGGCCATATTTATTTTGCATCTTCTTTGACCATCATATCAACAATATCCATTTGTTAATGTTTGATGCTTCCACATTAAATACCATTAACTTGCACAAACATTTTAGCATTTGAAAAAATAAAAAATAAAATGGGGCTTGTAATGAGAGTCCCTCACAATCTGCAATATCATAATTTCCCTTCTCATGCTCAAAACAAAAATGATAAATTTGGGGATCTAAGTCTGTGGCATTATGGGTTTTCAACTCTACTCACACAGATGATATAAATAGTGAGATATTCCATCAATTTCACTAATAGTAATTTCGATTTATAACTATCATTAAGTATTAAATATGTTTATTTTTTTTAGTGTTGATAATTTAAAGTAATCTTTTAAGAACGAATAAGATATGAGTTGCAAAATTCAAGGTTTATGTTACATATTTTGAAATTTTTAATTTTATTTCACATATTTGTCTTTCAAGGTTTGTTACTTTTGGCAAGTGGAGATTTTTGTTGTTGCATTATCTAAGATTTTTGTTTGATTTGTACTAGTGTTTACAGTTTAGTTGCTCAATATCACACTGTTGATGGATATGTAATTTCAAAAAATACATTTGTCCTTTCAAGAAATACAAAATAAAACAAAACAGGAATCGGTCGATCTCGAGTTCCACACCCGTAGGATCGATCCAATCTTTGGTCCTAGCTCAATAGGATTGGTTTCTGGTCCCAAAAATTGGGGACCAACACTGTGCGGATTAGTCCCTGAGTTAGGTTTTAGACCAACCCAACCCAAACCTAACTCGCCACTCTTATAAATCATTCAATTTGATCAAATTAGTCATAAGCCTTGTTATGATTTGTCAATACAGTGATCCCGGTTAATATTAGCCAAAATCAATAACGTGGATGCCAACTATTCTATATGACATAGCGACAATCGGCATTAACATGCACAATTTTTTGCATTTTTTTTATTTTTATAATTTTTTTCCTTTTTTCTTTTTTTTTTTTCCTTCTTCCTTTGCTAGTCACTGAGCCTTGGCGATGGCCAACGACCAGCCACATGCAAGGGCTAAACTTGCTAGCCTTAGGCAAGGCTTCACCCTCACCTGTGGCCAATCACTGGTCATGGCAACCAACGGAGGAAGAAGGAAAAACAAGAAAAGAAAAAAGAAAAGGAAAAAGGAAAAAGATCAAATAATGCAAAAAATTGTCTGCATTAGCATTGGTCATGTCACGAGGATGGTTGGCATCCACATCAATGATTGCCGAATAAAATTTTGCGAAAAGACTAGATTCGTAAATCATCAAAAGATTAAGAACTAAATTGACACAATTAAAAGGCGTATGATTGAATTGGCCATTGTAAAATAAATTTATGACTTTTTGAATAATTTTCCAAAAAGCTGGAGATTCAAGTTAGTGGAGAGCAAGCTTAGCCGGCCAAAGTACTATCATAGAGCAATCCTTAATTCCTTCATCAGGTCTCCATTCATTGATTCGAGTTTGGGATCGCCTTTAAATCAAACCTAATAAAAAAGCATAGCACGGAATAAACAAAAAGATTTGAATGAAATCCCTCGGCACATCGAAACAGATTGTGGAATCTATATCTTCATGAAAGGCAGAAAATTTTCTCATCGATTTGAATTCCGTTGTGGCATTGAACCAGGAGATTTTCAACGCATGGCCACAAGTGTCCGCTGGCGCCTAAGCAAATACCCATAATCAATAATCATGGACATTCTTCCGCAAACTCAACATACTTGTCCGGACGATAAAAGGCATGGTCAAAGCATGTTCCAGAGTATGCACCAAAGCGGAGAGCTGATATTGTTGTAATTATGGTGGGTTAATAGATCAATAAAAGTGAGCAAAACGAGATATGTTGTTTTTATTTATATATCTCCTTAATTCGTGTATCTTTTGAGTTCGTGTATCTCTTGAATTCGTGTATCTACTTAATTCATACTTCATGTATCTCCTCAATTCTTGTATCCATTTAACTATAGATTCTTCTATCTATTTAATTCACGATTCATGTACCGCTTCTATACATGAATTCTAAAACTCTATAAATAAACTTTAAAATCTTCATTCCAAAAAGCAGAAAAACCTACATCTCCTCTCTTCAAAGTGTGCCGGTTTCAAGGAGTGTTCAATAGAGTCATGTTCGTATAGTGTTGATATTAACAAGTTCATGGTGTTGTATATTAGGAGGTGAAGTTTGTGAAGCTGTTTAGCACCATTGACATGAACTAATCGTCTTAAGGAGATTCAATTAGCCGTACCTCATCTCCAATTACTATTGTTATCGGCTTCTCAAATTATTAATTTTCTAGTTACAACAACAGTATTATATATTCTTCCCCCAATACGTTTATTCTTCTTCTTCTAATCCTCTCTATTTTCCAATAGATATCACATATAGCCGGTCAATTGGCTCTGGGGGACAGCGGTCTATAGTTATTTTTCGAAGTGATTACTTATCTACCACATCTAATTTCAAGCACTTAACAATTCATATACTATGTCGGGAGTTACGTCATAAAGTCTTTCCTCCATCAAAATTTAGGTTTCCCCAGTCGGAAAAACATGACAATGATGAAATGGATAAGAGGGCGGTGCTCTATAAAAGACGAACGAACGAGAAAGTTGGCCCATCCCTTCCCATCATGACTCCCTTTCATCCAAATATAAAATGAGGCTGCTAAAAGTTGAAAGCACCGCCCGAATCCATGCCCCGCTACATCTTTCTTATCCACTTCAATCGTGTATAAGCCCCACATTTTATCATAAGATTTGTTCCGATTCTCAGTGGAAATGATTCATTTCTTAACCAGAGGCAAAATTTATTGGAGGAACTCCATTGTTGAGTGCAATCTAATGTTTGATTAGAGATGCAAATCTTGTAAAATACTCATTGATTTCTCTTGTCAACTTAGCCACGTAACATGATTGTCAACCTTGACTTTTCTCTTCTCATTTTCTTTGACATATTGATCACTCTCTTTTGGTACTTCATCCATTTATAGATGTGTGCCGACTGTGCCATCCTCAAGTTTTCCAATCATTTCGAATGCCATGGCCTTGACATGTCATGCGTTGCGCTAAGAAAGTCCCACGCTAGCATTTCGCAAGTGCTTTCCACAGAAAAACTTTGACGGTATGGCCTTCGTAAAAGCATTTTCATAAGTTATCAAAGTACTTGCACTAGAAACCTTGAAATTGCAGTGATGAATACCTTTGTCATTCTGCCTAGTTTTCCCTCTTGGCTTGTTAGTTCCAATAATCTATCTGATATAAACTGAAAAATTATCCAATCAGTCCTAAATCTATTATATGAATGTCAATTTGGTCCTAAATTTTTTAATTTTGTTAATTTAATACATTTAAGTAAAACTCCAATATAGTCATTCCGGTCATTTTTCACCAAAAAATGCTAATGTAGCAGGTCCAGTTATCACCGGCCATTTAATGTGACGCACCTTCATGATAGTGATTTCCAGGAAAATTTGGTCAAAAAAACTACATTGAAATTTTGAGTAAAGGTTTATGACTGAAATGATAAAATTGAATTGGCATACATACAATAAATTTAGGATTGATTGAATTTTCCTTGATATAAACCATGACCAAGTCTTGTTTTTCTTCTATGGTTGTTGTTAGAATATCCAATCCAAAAATTTATGCTAATAAATGAAGGGTGATCATGTGCACATAAAAAGTTTATAAACCCCGTAAATAACCGATGTGAATTACTTTTGACAATAGCAATGTTGACTATATTTCTATCTCCTCTCCATGTCATCCACTTAGCAGAAGTACAAATTAAGGAAGAGTTTAGCCCTATAAGGTCTGCAATTTGATTGGTATCGCCCTCTCTACTTGGTCTGCTCGATAGAGCTATCGAAACCACTATCGAGTTATATTACTCGGATATGCATACGGACACCGTTAGTTGACAAATATAATATTTATAGATATGCTCGCAATGTGGTGGATTGTTTTGTCGAATCCCATTGTGGAATAAGATATGATTTTCTTTGACCGTATGCATATTTGTCACTTGGATAGTTATCGAGAATATGACAATAGAAAGATGGGCGATTCTAACTAGATTCCCAAGAGTTGCCAAATTTAGAGGGGCTCCTCCTCCTCCTCCATATCATCATTCACGCGCACAAAGCTTTTTGTTGTGCCTCGAGATTGACGAATTTGAATATATTATTTTGGCCGGCCTGTAAAATGGTCCCAAAAGAATCGGTCCCAATGCAAAGAATACGTGCATGCCCTTAGGATTTGATTCCACAATCCACCATTCCCTCCATACCAAATTGACTTAGGGGGCTCAACGACTCGATACGTTGTCCCTTGGATTGCTTTATGACAAGTAAAGCTGATAAGCCACCAGTCTACCACCAAATTGACTGGCCCAGTGACAAAAGGGTCCCAGCTATCTAGGGGCCAGCTGTCTATCATGAGATAACGATCCGGCTTATTTCGTGAATGAACCTCTAAATAGCTCTTGATGTGTTGCCTAACTGCGACGTTACACGTATCTAGGGACTTCTCGGCTTCTAGCATGTTGGTGGGACGGTAATGACGAACTTGCTAACCTCAATATTCAGCTTCAGGTCTCAAGTACTGGAGTGCAATAGCTATGAGTCCTAGAACTCAAAATGAATACTTTGTAGCGGGTGTGAGACCCTTTACAATAATGCCTAAAGGGTGTTGCTAGCATTGGTCGTCCCTTACTAACTTCAACGAGAAAAAAAAATTACTAAATTAACTTTCAAGGGATGATAATGATGTAAATAATAACCTATAAGAAAACAAACATATTATGAGATTATTTTGGAATAACCAAGAAGATCACTTTATGTAAGTAATTTTTCAACTCGAGAGAGTACTTCACTGAACTCATAACGCATGGGACAAGCAAGCAAAATTCGATTGGATAACCTCAACAAACTTGTTGAGAATAATTTCCATCTCAATACCTTTTATGACAAGAAATGGGATTTTATCTGGGAAACGATTTTATGGCTAAAGCGCAAAACTTCTTGTAGTGATGAAATAGTCTGCATTTGTACTCGCGACGTATCAAAACTGTGTCGTACTTCTAATCCTTATATGAAGTCCGCCTCTTAACGAATTTCAGGGAACTTGCTTCTATTGATGAGTACTTCATTCGTAGATCTATTATTCAAATATATGGTGGAGACAGAAACCGAATTCGTAGTATATAGGTAATCCTCTAATACATGTCCATCCTTAAACCACCCATACACAAATTAGATGGGATTGAACTGATTACAAATTTAACCTTTTGCTAGAATCTCACCTCACCTAAAATCTTTTTACACTTTCATATTTATGTGAGAAATAGAAAAATAGAAAATGCAAAAGATAAATTATCTAATCTCCTAAAAGAAGGCTTGTGATAAATTACTTGTATAGGTGCTCCAAAATATTATATTTGCATACATAATAAAGAATCTCGATTTTAATTGCCTTGAAACCTCATAGACAAATTTATGTTATTTTTATCTGTCCAACATAATATAGGACAGGTAATTCGCATTAGAATGTCATGTTTGTGTCAACTATTTGTGTTATTTTGTGCTATTAAAAAATTTTTGCAAAGTAATTACATATTATTTTTCACAAAGAAAATGAGTAAAAATATATCAATTCGTGTCAATTTCAGATCAAGTCATGCCATGTTGTATCCTATTAGTAAACTTTTTGAGCTGGGTTCGAGTTGTGTTTTCATGTCGTGTAAGGAATTACACCTTTAATATAATCACATGTCAATCACTCAGAGTTGGCACAATTGGTTGGGGCGGTAGGGGATTTCTAGTTCAAGAGCTAAAGGTCACATGTTCAAACCCCATAAATTGTGTACAAGTTGCTCTAGGTGGGTGGATTCGCCTCGAGCCTAAACCTCCTAAGGTCCTACCCAGGCCTAAACTAGCCTTGAGCAATTGTTGAGGCCAACCCATCGAGCCACCTTTCTATTTTGTCAAAAATAAAAGAATTATCTACTAAAAAAAAGGTAGAAATGGAAAATAAGTGCAAAATAATTTTAGAGTTTTGTGTTATTTTATTTTATTTTATTGCTTTATATATGAGTCTTATACTATTTTTCTACTATATTAGAAACTTGGGCTAAATTTATCTTATTAGTGTTTATAAATGTTAAATGACAAAGTAAAATCATTATTATAGCATATTTTATAATCTCTTTTGATAAATATATGGGCAAACTAGGCCAGGCTTAGCCTCACGGCCTTTGCATGAATATAAAGTTTCGCAATGCCTTATACACATTAGAATCCCCTATCTAAAGGCGTAAATTTTTTGATAGATCATTCATACATCCGAATTGGGAATTTTTTTTATTTTTTTGGGTTCTCTATTATGACCGACTGACTTTTAAATCATAATTAATATCCAGAAAACCATTTAATCCAACGCAATGGCATTTAGAAGGATTGACATCCAGATACTCTGGCCAAAAGAGCGCGATTGAGATCTCTAGGAATTTGGTCCGGTTTGAAGCACACCGAAATTGATCGCAGCAACCTCGATGCTGGCGCCGATTTGATGCCGACAGGGAGCGAGCGAAGTGGGAGGCAGCAAGCTGACGTGTGTTGGAGGTGGGCGCCCGTAAGTGGATGCAAGGGATGATGCGACAAGGTGGGTCGCGGGTGAGTTTTGGGTGTTTTTAATTAGGTGGAAGTTACTTTGGGAAAAAATTTTGCCTATCAGGAAAGTTCAGGGGAAAAAGACATAATCCTCTAGTCTGCTAATCAGAGGTTTGATTGGACGAATTCTCCTCCAACCAGTGATGAAAGAAAGCATCATGCATCTCAATGTATTGGTGCGTCCTTCGGAGGGATGATTTTATAAACTAAATTTAAAGGATCCATGCTCCAAAGAACCGATTGGAAGTTTGCAAATGCCTTAGAAAACTGTAAGGACTAAGAAATTTAAGTCGTCTGGACTTTTTTGTCTGATGGAATAAGGTCGAATTTGATAAATATGGGATTTCTAATATATTATACAGTTTTTGGTAAATCATCGGACATAATATGGATGTGGATATATGGTGTTTGCGACATGAGAACCGTGCTTGTTGATTGGGCCATGTGCCACGCAATCTGCTTGAGGCGCAGCCAACGCAAGGTCACAGGCAAGAGCGAGTGCGACCCCCTTGTTAGGCATCGACAACCTCTTGCTGACAAATCCCATCTCATCCTCCTCGCATCTCCCTAGATTTTCGAGCCATTGCAAACATCCAAACTACTTGGGCATCACCAATGCGCAAAATCTTCAGCAACCACCAGTCTCTGCAATCTTCAGCAACCACGATCCCTCCTCCATCTCATTGCCAACCTTCAGTCTTCTGCAACCACTATTCTAATCGCCACCCCTATCCCATGGCCAAAGCCGAGGCCGAGGCCCTACCTAAGGTTGGGCAACCTCCAATCTATGACACTAAACCTCAAAACATCTCAAATTCAAGGTCTCAAATAGCGGATCTAGCACTAGTTCGAGAACGTGAAGCTTGTGCCACAATGGAACTTGTTCAAATATGTGGGAGCTCACGCTAGTCTAAGATGTCGATCAACCATGGCTCACATTTTTCTTTTCTTAAAATTTTTTTCAAAAAAATCTCCGAGATAGGAGATATCCTACCCCTCTAGATGGAGTTTTTGTATCCTAATTAGGGTCCTATCCTGACATATCCATATTTTGTATATCCCAAACACCGTTAGACGATATGAGTTAGTTGTATTCGAATTATCCAGCTCACTAAATGTAGCCTTCATTGCATCAAGAATAATCATTCTTAGGCTAAGAGCTCCTCATATATATTAACACTGTGATTAAAAAATGACTAATGAGGTGGTTGGCTAAGTTGGTTATATTTTATTTTCATGTAGTTTGCAACTCCATTAATCATAGTGTTAAATCCCCTGTTTTTTCTCAATTACAAGAAATCACGATGCTTTTGTGTCGTAGATTTTATGCGTGCAAAGCATAGGGATCATTTTGGTTTTACTTTAACTTGCGGTCGTTGGCATAGCGATTACGGGCTCACTTAGAATGGGTAGTAGTTATATTGAAACAGAACATTCTAGCTGGGGGTATGAAACTCTTTAGAAAACGAGGAGAAGGGCGTCCACATTGATTATCTCTTTCCATCCCTTTTACATATAAAAGGACCACAAAGGAAAATGCTTTATTCTTTTGGGGAAATCAAAAAGGAAAATGCCTATTGGTGCATATTATTCGAACCCATAAAGGGTTGACAAATGCAGATGTTGTGGTTGGCATGGAATGGTCTTGGCCAATTTGTGGGGCCATATCACACATCTGTCAAGATTCTATTCCATGCAAAGCCATTCAAATATTCACCCCACCCTCTTAAACGTCAAATAATGGCAAAAAAATAATAATAATGAAGAATAGGCCCCTCAAATCTTGCAATTCGGCTCCACTCTGCCACACCCATTTGAGTAAGACAGTGAATGACAAGATTTCTGCAAAATGCCTTTTTTCAAAATAAACCGAGATATATTCAAAAGTCGACGAATGTTTTCGGTGCTTTTGTTGGTTTTTTCGCCGAGTGTGGCCTTTGGCTGTCACTACAGCCACTTGCTTTTTTTGGAATTTCCTTGGCTAAAATATGAGTGGTCATAATTCTCCAGTCACTACTACACAATCCGATCAATATAAATACCGCACCCCATCTTCAAGTTCTACACACAGAAAAACATAGAGAGTAGTTGCTGTATGTGATGAGAGGCCTCGCATGAAGAGACATAGAGGTCACTGCAGCCAAGGATGACTTGCCGGCATTGTTGAAAAATAAGTCTCCTTCTTCGATGCGTTTGGAACTCCTCCGGCTCCGGCAAGTTGTTCTTGGCTACATAGGGCTCTTTTCTCTATCATGCGAGGCTGACTTGTCGATAACAGACCTAGAAACTAGAGAGCTCGAAAAGCCCTTTGTTCGAAGAGGGCAAATTTTCAGGGATGTCACGTTTCACCAATTTATTGTTGCGAGGTCGATGTGCCTTGCATGAAGAGGCGGAGAGTTTAATGCAGCCAAGGATGACTTGCCGGAATTAGTTAACCAACCAGAGGACGGGTTCCGCTTTTTTCGGCAAGTTTGTCCTTGGCTACATTGAGCTCTCCTCTTCTCATGTAAGGCCCTCGAGCAAGAACCATCTTCTCTTTTTCGGCACAAGCTTTTGGGAGTCTCACGTTTCTCTGCAAGTTGCCGAAAGGTCGTCGACCGGACATGACGGGATAAAAAAGGTCTGCACTGATCCTGCAAGACCATTACATACTGTCTCTCTCTCTCTCTCTTCACGTGCTTCCAAATCCCTCTTGCGGCTTTTTCTATGAGGGGGTAAAAGCATAAAGATGATAGTAAAGCCTACGTTGAAAGCAACGGGTGTAGAGATCAAAGAAAGTAGGCGGTGCAATCATAGACGCAATTTTTGTGCAGGAAATGCAATCTTTCTTTTCATGAAAGCGGATATGATGTTCTCTCTTATCCATCATTTTGGGATCAAAATCTGGAGATGGTACATCGAATTTTATTTGATCTTTTCATTGTATTATCCATGCATTATTTGGGCAAATATTGAAAATAAGATGTAATTTCGCTGCTTGCGCCTTTATATAATTAACCTTCCTATAAGTATATAGGGACATCGCGTGGAGGAAGGTTTGGAGTTGGCGCAAATTAATATGAACATTTGGTATTCAGGTAATTAGTATATCTTTTTCAGTCGAGAAACCCCATCGGATTCACCACCTGGGCTCATGGATTCGGGGCGATTTGAGTATCATCCTTTTCCGATGTGTGATGACAAAAATGGCCAACCATCAAAACAGCGCAGACAGGTTAAAGTTTGGGTGCATATGTTGATAGCACAACGCTATCAATGGCAAATGAGGCGGAGTACTTATTGGAAGCAGATGGCCACATTTATCTACTTTCGCTTTGATGTAGTAAGATTTGCCGAAGTCTACTATCTTGTAAAGAGGAAACGATATTACATTGTCAGCACTAGGGAACTAATGTTTTCTGTATTAATCTGTAGTTCTTATCATGTGAATAGACAATAATTACCCTACATGATTTACAGCACACCTTTTATTTAACTCACTTGAGATATTGTTTGTTTTGGCCTATCCTATCATTAGCCTCACGGTTTTGTCCTCTGATGTATAGGTGGGCACTTTCTCAAGATGTCGACCATCTCGGAAGTGCTTCCCTACCTGAGAATGCTAAACTTTGGAGTTCCACAATTGAGCATTAGCATTATGCCAAAATGCGCCTCTATAAATTAAGTCCAGTTTTCATATATATATATATCTCATAATCGTTTTTCCATGTTCAATGCAAAGTTTAGTTTATTCCTACTCCTTCACCATCCTAAAATCTTTTAGGCATCGCTCCTTATCCAAGCCCTCTAGCCCTCATGACCACTCTCCACCCTTATCAGACTGAGCCACTACAAGCCTACCAACTTTTGTGTGGTTCATCCAAGAACCACACACCTATTGGAGGGGTCCTGCGCCTTGGAT
Organism: Eucalyptus tenuipes; assembly: GCA_014182365.1. NCBI lineage: Eukaryota > Viridiplantae > Streptophyta > Magnoliopsida > Myrtales > Myrtaceae > Eucalyptus > Eucalyptus tenuipes. The sequence goes on along the minus strand of CM024539.1, from coordinate 18,560,600 downwards.
TTAACTCACTCGAAATGTTGTTCGCGTCCGTCCCATACGAGCTTCACGATTTTATCCTTTGACATATAGGTGAGCACCTTTCAAGAAGGTCATCCATCCTGGAATTGCTCTCATCTGAGCATGCTTAACTTTGGAGTTCCAAAGAGCTTTAGTGAGTTAATTCGAATTTTCATAAATAGATCTCATAATCACTCTCCTCTTGTTCGGTGCATAGTTTAGTTTATTCTTGCCCTCTCTACCAAGAGCCGTCGATTGTTTAGGTTCTCTAGCCTTGGCGACCACTCCACACCCTCATCGGTTTAAGTTGTTATAGTTTCACTATTTTCACTATCCTTGTAATCACTATCAACTTGCTATTTATGTTATGGAGATGAAGCTATTTAGGCACTTATGATGAAAGGCCATATAAAATTGGGAATAAAATTCCAGAAAAGTCATAAATCTATTGTACAGCAGCCAATTTAGTCTTAAACATTTCAATTGTGCAAATTAAGTCTTACACTTTTTAATAAAATACCAATTTAATCCTAAAGCTTCTTTGCGTCATTTAATCCTAAAACTTTTGAAAATTTAATAATTAATCTTAAACCTATTATTTGGATATTTGATCAGAAAAATTACATTGACAAATCGTAAAAAATGTTTGGAGCTAAATTGGCAAAATCGTCAAAACCTTTTGGAATAAGTTAGCGCATTTGAAATGTTTAATAGTGAATCGGCCTCCAGACAATAAGTTTATGACTTTTTGGAGAATTTTCTCCATAAAACTACGTGGTTGATTTATTGATCATTTGTTTGATAAAAGATGTAATCAAACGTTCTTCTCGTTAATCCTCACTAGACTTCGACAAGTAATATCTCCGTTTACCCTAGCATATGAGTTGATCACATTACGTATTGTTAACCAATTGATCGTGCTTATGTTTTCCTTCTTGTTTGCACTCCTAATCAGGAGAAATTTCATGGAAGTATCAAAAGTTTTCACTAAGTTTAATACGTTGGAGTTTTATATTTTTGTGTAATTACATAGTCCTCCCATGCCAGCCAACCCAAGACGAAGTGTTAATTACCAGGACCAAAAGCAATGTAACTAGCAAGCCAAGGCGTAGCAACCTTTGATTTTTTGCATTTATCTTGCGAAGCTGAAGGATCATGGAGTTCCATTACTTTCTATGATTCTCAGCCTTACAGATCATATTTTAATCCAAAGTGCTCTAATGTCACATTAAATCAAAAGAAATATTTATCAAAGGTACGTTATTAAACTATGCAAACACCGAATGAAGGAGATAGTGCCTAGAGCATATAAATTTAAATGCACACCTCCACATTAATTAAATACGAGATTTCAATGTACTTCGACATATGTTTTGTGCACTTCACAATTTGAACTACCATCAAGCTGCATATGAGGGTAAGTATTAGAACATTTAAAAGGTAAACCATATGTCAATTTTGCTCAATCTTTTAAATAAATTGGCAGTACTCTTACAAATTTGCGTATGTTTATTGAAGCATCAATTCCACATCACGCCATTCTCTTTTAATGACATGTGAAGGAACGATGTCGTTAACTTTCATCTAAGATATTAATAGCTTCAACTTATGGATTGACACTTCTGAAAATAGAAGAATTGTTAAAAAGAAGCTTCATTTCATGCGGAGCACGTAGAGAACTTCGCTTTTGCGGTTTGTCTTGAAACGTTATCATAGTTAATCCGAAAAATAGCTTTCAAATACATAAGGGTCAATAACTGAGGAAGCCATTGAAACTAAATTTTCCAAATGTCGGCAGGCAGAAAACGTAAATAATTTATTTTATCCAGGATGGTTTCCTCTCATGTTAGGAATAATTGGACATCATTATGGTACTCTGTTGAGAGATCGACAGATCAACAAGATTGAAATTGGATGGTACACTTTTTACTCATTGTTTTGTTCCTTCTTCTCGTCGGCCATTCTCTTTTCAAAACTTCTCAAAGGCTATCATGAGCTTGATTAGCTGGTTGCACCAGCCGCTATTCCAAGAGGGACATCAACGTGCGATCAAGAGGAAAAGTGCGGATGCTTTGCTCAGAAACATGTGACATTGAGGCAGCCGGTCTACTAATTTGAAAATCGATATCATGACTGGATGGCTTTAATCATTCGTGGTCGCAACACGAACTCGATTCATTAACAAGTAGCGGGACACGAAAGCATGTTGCTAGCTAAAAATATCGTCCTTTTGTCTTCTTGATGTCGGTAGGTAAAAGTGGACTGAGTACCTTGTATAAGTGTTCACCGGGAAGCAAAGTTACATTATTCTCTATGTTTGAGGGGTGGCGCATTTCAGCAGCTGCTGTTCTTCCCGAGAAGCGAGATTGCTCCATGTAATGCTTGTGTATTCGTGTCGGTTGAAACTGTAATCACGTGCTCGGACTATCACACATATGTACACAACGAATTAGCCCTTTGATCTTGTGGAACACTTGCTGGCAATTTTGGGAAGACCTTTGTTTTTCTCCTCTCTTTCTCTCGGTCTCACCGTACCCAGGCCTGACTACTTTAGAAGCACGCACAGTTTGCCCTTTGAGCGTGAGAGTCTCATCCTACGCACGCCACCAGTGGCAGAGGTGATTGCTCGTGTGGGAAAAGCAATCTCAAGCCTGCCTGCCATGCCTTTTACTCTCATTTTGATGACTGTGGACGCCTCCAATTCATAGAGGATTACAGTTCATCTCTAGAACAAAAAGCACATTCTAACGAAGACAGCTCACGTCTTTCATTTACTCTAACGGAGTATATTACATGCTGCAATGCAAAATAGAACAGAATTTACATTATACGCAATGCCAAAGCATTTGAGTACCTATCATGCACTTCTTTGGGAAGAGGCTTTGTGAAGGGATCTCCTATATTACAATGCGTAGCTATGTATTTCTCTGCAACTTCTCTCTCTGCTGCAACGTCTCTCCCAAAGCAATAATGGGAGTCAATGTGTTTGGTCTTCGAGTGATATTAGTGGAATTTCAGAAAAGCAAATGCTGCTTCATTATCACAATGTGTCATCACTGGATCCTTTGAACTTTCGGCGACCCCCGAATGATCCAGAAATCTTTCTCAACCAAACAAACAGCTTCTTGCACCGCAGGACAGCCTACAACGAATTCAAACTCCATTGTTGTTATGCATACACCATGCTGCTTCTTGTTGCTTCTCCCCGCTATGGCATCATTATTTAGCATAACCAGAAGTTGATTTGTGTTCAACTAAATCACCAGTTAAATTAGCGTCAAAATTGTTGTGATTAACACGAAAACTATTGGATCTTGCAATTAAATGAACGAAAATAACCAAAGAACTAAAAAAGAGACAATAGAGAACAACATGGATCTCCATGGTTCGGTTAGAGTATCGGTACCCACTCTATGGGAGAGCTAGCAATAAATAATTCACTATATAATCAAATAATCATAGAGCAATAATCACTCATACACTCGAGCCCAGACCTATAGCATTTTACATATAAAACAACTCAATTGGACGTATGAACTCACAGCACACGAAAACCCCAGTGCCAATAAACATGCATGCGCGCTCGCGGTGAAGAAGCTTGCATGATGTTCTTTTGTAAGAGAACAATTCATGTAGCAGGGAGTTTTGGCTGAGAGAATCAAGCAGTCCGAATAAAGACAAAGAAGTAAAACAACAAAATAGAGAAGGAAACAAGTCCAAGAGGGAAACAACTTTTATCTAGCCAAGATTGGGGGAATCTCGATATGTCTGGGGGCAAATCACGGCTGAATGGAGAGAAAATCGAAGGAAATTTTCAATTATTAATTAAAAGTTGCAAGATCGGAGGCCAAAAGTAGAGCAACGCGTTTGGCTACAAAGTGCGTCCGAACCAAGACATTTGTTATTTAATGCAAGACATTGGAAAATCATACACTCTTAGAGTCAATTAATAATAATTAAGTCATATAGATAATGTTAGTTACTAATTTCACACGCATCATCCGCATTGCATATAGATCATATAGCATGAAAAATAAAATAATGAGTTAGTATTGCATCGTTCAACTATTAGTTGCATCTTAATGGCTAGTTCATTAGATCACATTGAAATTCTAGGTTTTAATTTTGCTGTTTTCATAAAATAAAAATTAAAAATAGCATTTCATGTAGTTTCCATTATAGAATTGGTCCATAGTTATTTTGATATATGCTAAGTGACTTAGGATTGCATATTCAACATGTCACACATATAAAATATGTTTTCTGATTTAGATTGCATTTGTCACTAATCTTGTAGTACTTCAGGTCATGCATATTTAATCTAATTTATGGTTAGAAATGATCGCTTATTCATTTAATTTGTAGACTTTTTGGGTCATTTGTCTTTCTATTAATTAACAAAGAAAAAGAACAAAAAAATTGATTTAGAGAGTATCATATAGATTGCATTAATTAGGAGAATTAATTTTGTTAAAATTCATATTGCGTGTCATTGAGTAGGTCACATGTCATTTAGGATTGATTTTAATTGGTCTCTCATAAAGATCACTTTTTGAATTAATAAATGTTGAATGTCATATCATATAATTTAGAATTTCGTATAACACAGACGATTCCAGCTTGGTCAATCATATGCCCTTCATGGCCATGTACAAATATGTTTTTTTCAGGGGGGCATTTGTTTGAAAGGCACAGGACCCCCATTCGGTGATACTTTCTCTTATGATGAAACCTTAGCAAAAGATTACATTCTCGTTTGATCCGAATATAAGTCAGTTGCTGTGTTTTCATTCCTGAGGACAATATCACTGAAGGCATAAATTCCCTTTTCCTTTATCATCGCACTCATTTCATCTTTGTGTTCAAGAAAAATGACACTCAGATAAGAAACGACCAAGAAGTGGGCACTCAAAGGAAAGAATGATAGGATGGCACGGCCCCAACGTCAAGTGGACGAGCTGAACAATCCTCTGCTACACCTATCAAATAGCTTAGACAAGCTCATTCTGACTCCGCCTGCTCCTCCAAAGTCACATGCAATGAGTCGAGTAGAGCTCACTATAACATCTGCTAATTTTTCTTAGAAGTGGAAGTCAAATATTTGGAAGAGGTATAAAGAATGTGATCAGAAGTCAATACGTTGGGACAACCAAACGAAGAATATGAGTACCGTGTCTTATACACCAAACTGCCAAGTACTAATATCGATATCAAAGACATCATGCCCAATGGATGGAATGATTTGCGGATGATGAAATTGTCTAAACAACCGGTGATACTGCCTTTGCCATTAATGAGGAACAAGATGATTGGATGAGTTCGAATAGCTTAGAGTGGGACCATCTTTAATTATTCGCACACTCCTTTGTGTATATTCTTTCCTCTTTTCTACGATTTTTTGATTTTTTTTTTTTAGATTTTATAGAATTTGATTGCTTTCTAATATCTCACCCTTCAAAAATAAAAATCCTAGAAAGCATGAAATACTCTCGTACTTAAGATGTGCAAATAATTGAAGATGCCTGTACTCAAAGTTATTCAAACTCATCCAATCATCATAGTGCTCATCAATGGTGAAACCGATATTATTAGTTGTTTAGATAGTTTTATCGATAAATTATCCTATCCAGTGAAGATGATATCATTGATATCACTAATAGCCCTGGGCGTTTTGGAGTTTAGGACATAGTAGTCATATTTGACATTTGTTTGTCCCAACTTATCGACTTCAGGATCTTATTCATCATATCTTCTCCGAAGTGAGGCATTCGACTTTCGCAGAAGAATTAGCGGATGTTACAGCTTTGCTGTGAGGAAGAGGTAAAGTTGAAGTAAGTTTGTCCTGACGATCTGACAAGTGTAGCAGTGCACTGCTCACCTCCAGACAGATCGTCCACTTGAGTTGGCTCTTATCCTGACGATCTGACAAGTGTGGCAGTGCTGACAAGTGTAGCAGTGCATTGTTCAGCTCGCACACTCGAGTTGGACCCATGCCATGCCATCACTCTCTCTTTTGAATGCCCACTTCTTGGTAATTTTTTCCTTGAGTGTCTTTTTTTATAACACGAAGACAAAAATGACTGCAATGAGAAGAAAAAAAGAAGAATTGTGGCCTTAATGAGATTATCACTATGAATGAAAATAAAGCAACCGACTTAACTTCAGATCAAATAATGCGGTCTTTCGCTAGAATTTCATTGTATGAGAAAGTATCACTGTAGTATTTTGTGCCAATCAAACAAATGCCCTGTTGGTATGAAAATACTTGTACATGATCATGAAGAGCATATAATTGATCAAGATCGAATGACATCTATGTGACATGCATAATGAATTCTCAATTATTTGATATGAGATTCAACTTATATTAATTATAAATATATATATGAGATACAAGTTAAAATTAAACCTATATGACATGAGCCTACTAAATGACACGCAATATGAATTTTAGAAAAATTAATTCTCCTAATTAATGCAATCTACATGATACTCCCTAATTCAGTTTTTTTTCTTTTCTCTGTTAATTAACAAAAAGACAAATGACCCTAAAAGTCTACAAATTAAATCAATAAGCAATACTAACTACGAATTTGATTAAAAATGCATGATCTAAAGTACTAAAAGATTAGTGAAAATATAATCTAAATCCTATGTGCAATATAACATATATTATCAGCACAAACTACATGAAATACTACTTTTTATTTTTATTTTTTTGAAAACAAAAAATTTAAACCTTAAACTTATAGTGTGGCCTAATGAACTAGCCATCAATATGTGTCTAATTGTTGAATGATGCAACTCATTATCTTATTTTCATGTTGTATGAACTATTGTCGTGACCTTCCCAAAGTTGAACCAACAAGGAAAGTTAATGGACTACTAAACCATAAATAAAATGAGAACGAAGGTTCCTCTCATGATGCCTTCACTTGAGTTTAGCATAGACTCCCAAGTGTCCACCCCTAGCAACTTGGTACTTGATTTAACAAGCAAATTTCTTACTTATTGGAGTCGCCAATAATTAATTATCGGTTGATCAAATAACAAGTAAAAAGCGGGAGTACATTCTACTTTGCAACTATAGATTTAATAAATTTGGGACTTGATTACGCTAGGCCTTTTGGTAGCTTTTCTCTTTATTTAAAAAATATTTTGCAAGCAATCTTGGCCGATTTTAATTTTAAACTATTAACATGCGATAGGTAATCATACGGGTGCGCAAACAATTAGTGTAACGCTCAATAATCAAAACATATAAATAAATTACTTAAAGGAAAGAAAAAACCTCGATGCTCTAAATAACTTCAAAGCTCAGCTCCATTACAGTCCAATGCGAAAGGTTCTGCAACATATAAACTTAAAAGGAAGATAATAATGTGAAATATGCATGCATGTTTTGAGACTAAGTAATCCTATATGCTACCTATGTATAACTAAACGACATTTTTTATTTGATTTGATTGGATTGTGAAAAATATAAATTACCCTAAGTCTACATGAATTAAATGCATGATTCTAATATGGAATCTCTCAATCATGGATACACCTAAGTTTTACACATATGTACGTGCCATATAACATTACAATATATATGTGATGATTAATAAATCTTGTGAAGCATTAAAATATGTTTCTTACTCAAAATTAATTCAACTTAATGACATATTATTTCAAAGCAATCTAAGTCTATTGCAAAAGATACCTGATTAGTCACCAACAAGACAAGAAACAAGGTTAAGGCTCCATTCTTTAGTCTCAATGGCCTTAATCAATGCAAGGAATAATCAAAATAAACCTAAGGACATTGGACTAAGCTTGACCTACCTTGTTTATGTTGAACCTAAAGATTTAATGTGAGGTAGGGACACGGCCGTCACTTGATGGTGACCGGCGAGAGCTGGATTTAATGGTCTCCACAATGCGAGGTGGCTGAGGACTAATCTATGGACGTTGCAGGTGGGTTACCGAGAAGCCTGGAAGCATTGACGGTCCGACGACAATTGGTGCTGCAGTTCAATGTCTGGGACACCCGCAAGATGTAAAAGCAAGGCTCGTTCGTGTTGGAGGTGTCGCAGGAAAGTCCGGTGCTCGCCTTTTATGCGTTGTGTGTCGTGGAAGTCCACGCGTGAAAGATGAAATTCCTCCCTCGTGGTTGGACTTGGGCCTCCAACATCAAAATAGTTTTCTAATAGATTCCTGAACACCGCACGACCAAATCAGCAACCTTGACATATTCGGATGGCTCAAAGAGGATGGCCGGCAACGAGTAGTGCACAGGAGCGTCGGGAAAGCTTGTCGGTTCCGGAATTGCTGGGGCCCGGCTGTCGGCGCGCGGCAAGATTCGCAGGAAATTGCCAGTGTTTGCTAGCATGGGTTGTCAGAACAACGCAAAAACTTGCTCGCTGTAAGCCCTCCTGGAAGCTACCAGGACGTAACCGGAAGGTGCTGAACAAACTTGATACCGAGATTCTGGCGCAGGATGAGCAGTTTCTGGGCTTACCTGTGCTGGGAGGAGGAGCTGCGCTGATGGGCTGACGCTGTAGGGAGTGCAGAAAAGTAGTGGCTGAGCTTGGTTCGGTGCTGGATCACCGGACTTTCCCCACCCAAAGCCCGCTGGATGCTGGCTGGACACAACAGGCTGGACACGATGGGCCGAAGCACTACGGGGTGAACTGGGCACGATGGTGGCTGCAGTAACTGAGAGTGTTGCTGGACAGACCGAACCGCTGCTGGAGACTCGCTGGGAACTCCTTGCGTCACGTCACAGACCAGCTAGCAGAGACATGGCATGCTTAGTCAGGCCCGTTCGGCACTGACTGTTGTTGAGCACTCACTGTTGCTGCAAGACGTCACCAGGAACTCCTGCAGATCACCGAGGAAAACGCAAGACCACCAGGGAGAGAAAAATGCTTCACCTTGCTTTTACAAAGATTTCCTTTTGAATCACTCCTTGTTTTCTCTATCGATTTTCTGTGAGTGTAGGGCACGTGAAATTTTTTATGAAGTCCTTGAAGGTGCAGGCCTTCTCCTCTGTGGGAAGCCAATCCTGTTGGAGAAAACTTCCTTATTTGTTTTGAGGTTGACAAAACGTTTCCATCAGTCTAGTCTGAAGACTTGCAGACTCTATCGTCAAAGTCTAAAGACCTCCAGACTTAATATTCAAAGTCTGCCCTCACTGATAGTTCCAGACCGACAAAAAACAGATTTATCGAAGGAGTCTTATTAAAATGCAAGTATCTCTTCTGAAGATTTGATTTGTGCGGTTAAGGAAGATCTCACGGCTGGAGATAGCATCTCAAGATCTATTATTCGTATTGAGATTAATTCGAGTGACTTAGATTCGATTGATTGGCGAAGTTTACTTGAAAGGTTCTACTTATGGAAACCTAGATCCTGATTGTATGGGCGAGTAGGATTGGTGGGCTATCATTACATTTCTCAAATAACTCGAGATCTCCCTAAATTGATTTTGTCCAACGGGTTGATTGGAAGAACTCCTTTGGAAGGTGCCAATGGTTATGAAGGCATAGAGGAGTATAAGGAAGACGCTCAAGTTGTTCGAGAGTACTTGATAGAAAAATTCCAAAGTCTGAAGCTCTTGTTCTTTGCGATTTCATTTGTTGAGCCCAATTTGTACTCAAAAGAGAGATTAGATAATTGTGAGACCTTGAGGAAGTGTAGTAGAGTCTCTACACTGTGGAATCAAGGACGTGAGACTGTAAAATCTCTTTGGTTCTTAGTAGAATCCAGCCGGTGGGCTGTCAGTGTGGGAGAGTGGACGTAGGCTTGGTCTAAGCCGAACCACTATAAACCTAGTGTCTTGATTCTCTATCCTTAAACTCTTTACTTTATATCGCAGTCGCATATAACTGTTTATTGTCTTCACGCTTTCAGTCTGTTAATCTTAAAAGCTAATTTGTTTTGTTAAGATTCGCAAAAAACTTCTTCAATCACCTATTCACCCCCCTCTAGGTGCTCGTACTAGTCTTATCAAATCCTTCAATTAGAATGACAACACCCGCTGGAGGTGATAATATCACCTTGATTAAGACTAACCAGTGCACCAAAGAGGTCACGGCAAAGTGGGAAGAAGGCCACAAGCTGGAGGGATCGCCAGAGCTGCGGGAAGGCGCTTGTTAGAGCCGTCAGTGATGTCCTCGAGGGCCGGCCACAATCCGAGTACAATCAACAACTGGTAGCAGATGGAGAGCGACGTACAGGTTTGGTTAGGATGAATGAGTTGGACCTGCTGAAGAGCGGTTGAGATGCTGGTGAATCGCCGGAGTCGCTGGACGCTGAAGCCACGAGGCTGTCGGGACTGTTTCGAGAACACGCCGAGAGAGCTGGCAGCTCGCTAGACTCCCCTGACGCCTCACCAGGGCTGGCTGCCGATCGCTGGAACTCCTTGCAGACGATTTACGAGGAAATCGTCTTATCCAAGAAAGTGTCCCTGAAGCTTTGAAATTTCAAAACCCAGTTTCGTTTGTTTATTCGATATCATCCTCTGTCCTCGTCGATAGCGTCAAATCCCACCAACTTAGCTAAAAGGGCACTCTTGTCTTTATCTCGAACTCTTTGACTATGCGTCTCTTGCTTTCAACTCTTTCTTTGAATTTGCCCAAGTTATCTCTGCAGGAAGAGAACAAGAACAACCGCCTGAGCCCATGTTTATACTTCCATCTAATCCTAGGTCTTCTCTTTTTTTCCATTTCTAACTTCCTTTTGGAACCAACACCGATCACTCCTGAAAATTCCCCGAAACTCTCGCCCTCTCCATCTCCACCGCTTCGGATTTCTCGTTTGAAGTCAAACTAAACATCTTTGCTTTGACCAAGTAATTTGACTATAACCACTTCATGGGGTGGCCTGAATTTGGCCAAAATCCAATCCATATTTACAACAAAACCGTGTCTTCGCAGTGAATAATTAAATGGGGTGCCATAATTTAAGTGTTAACAACTATATTGAATGCAGATGATGTATGTGATGCAATTAATTACTAACATTATCAATATGGCTTAGTTATGGAGAATAAACTTTAAGAATGTATGATTTTCCAAATGCCTTACTTTAAATAACGCGCATGCTACGAGACTACTTAATATTGAATTTACATGCAAGCTAAATGACATTTTTATTTTTTTATATTAATGAAAACTATAAACTATCTTAAGTCCATATGAATTCTATCCGTGACTCCAAATATGAAAACTCTAACTCATGGACGTAAGTCCTAAACAAGCAAATGACATAATGACATGCCACACGTGACAATTCATAAACTTAATCGAACATTAAAATACACGTTATATTTATAATAATTCATCCAATAATATGGCATTTCAAAGCCAACAATTAATCATCATAAAGATCATACAATACAACGTTAGGGGTCCAACCTTTTGTTTCAAAGGTCCGAAGCCTTAACACTTCCTTATTAATGCAAGAACTAATCAAAACATATAAGGTCATATTATTAAATAATATGCAACAAAAATTATATGTTAATCAAACAACCTTGGACTTACCTAAACTAGATTTGACCTAGCAATATCAAGCCGGACCAAGGAGAGTAAGAGAGGCCGCCAACTTGAAGGACTGTCGGTGAGGCGATGCCGCCAAGGGAAGATACGATGGAGGCTTGCCCGGCACGGGAAAGCGGCTTGGCTCATCGGGGGGCTCGGCTCATTGAGGGGCTCTAACCCTAAACAAGCAACAACGGTGAGCTTGTCAGAGAGTAACATTTGGGAAAGGTCCTGGGAAGGGACTTTGGGTCTCCAAATCCCATTTGGCCAAATATCGAGTGTTTGGGAAAAATTTTGCCAATCCCATTTGGAAAAAGTTGGCCTTCACAAGGCTTAAAGCCCAAGGTAGGTCCTAGGCTGCCTTAGGCTTTTAACATTCTTGACATGCCCTCTCTAGGGTTTAGTATGAAAATTTTGTTCCAAAACTATCCTTACTCAATTTTTATTTCTCTGTTTTTGCCATCATGATATCACTGTTCATCTTCTTCTTTGTTGAGTCCACCGGTGTGGTTGCGCATGGCTACACGGGGTTGGGAACAAGCTAGAGAGAGGCCAATGACAGTTGTCTCCAGGGGTTGCCTAAGGTCTTGCAACCTCAAATGTCAACCTTCGACGACAAAATTCGATAACTGGCGGCCGGTTGCCCTTCGCCGGCCAACTTTTTTTTCCTTTTGATCAAACTTTTTTCCTTTTTTTAATGACAAAAGTCCTTTGTAAATATAATTTCTCCAAACATTATTTTGATCAAAGGTACTTCACAATGGGCTTTCAGATTACAATCTAACAAACACAATTTGCATTTTGGAAAACCCACTTAAATTCCTTTACATTTTCCCAAAGGCTTTCTTCAAAAGTATAACCAAACACACCTCAAGTTGTAGCATCAAGGCTGCTGCATGGTGTGGCAAAGAACCTGCAAAGGGAAAAATTCGAGCGCCCCATTTAGCAGGCTGAGGAAGCGTGGCCGAAGTGCACGAGGACGTCCACCAAAGCAGCCGCGAAGCACGGCTGCAAGGCGATGTCAAGAGGCTCATCGGGATCTCTGGAAACACCTGCATAAGTAGCAGGACACGATAACACGTTGCTAGCTAAGAATATCGTCCCTTTGTCTTCTTGATTTTGTCGGTAGGGAAAAGCGGACTAAGTACGTGGTATAAGTGTTCAGCGGGAAGCGAAGTTACATTCTCTATGCTTGAAGTGTGGCACATTGCTTGCAGCTGCTGTTCATCTTTTGCAATGAAAAGAAAACCTCGAGGTCCCGATAAGCAAGATTGCTCCATATAATGCTTGTGTATTTCTCCTAGAAATGTTTAAAACAAAAATCCATTTACCAATGCAATTTCATTTTCTATTTTTGAAATAAATTTTTAGTCTAGAGATAAGTTTAGAACGGAAATGAGAAGTAAAAAACTTTTACTTTTATATTTCTAGAACAAAAGTAAGAAATAAAAAATATTCTCATCGCTCGCCTTCCCTATTAGCCGTCCACCATCCATTGCCACCGCCCGCTGCCAGCCCAAGAAAAAGAAAGTTTGTGTCGTTATCAAGCGAATTTCTATCCAAAAATAGGAATTTTGTGTCGTTATCAAACGCGTATTTGTCTAGGGATGAAATTGATTTTTGTAATAGAATGGTTATTATTCACATCATTAATAACTGCTCTGCCTATCTAGTAATTTTTAATATGGAAATCTCAATATCTAAAAATATATATTTAGGCTAAGTAGATCTCAAAGGGGCAAGTAACTTTCTCTATTTCGAAATAAATGTCAATCTGCTCGCTAACAAGTAGTTATCTTCAAAAGAAACATTACTCTGTTAAAAAGTTTAATTCTGATGGGATTAATGCTTGACGCATGTTGTGCGTGAAGGTCAAGACTGCTCATAAAGAAGCTTTGTCCGTATATTTATGCATGAGTTATAAAGTGAGTTGACAATGATATTCTAATTGAAAAGCAAGTTATTAGCTATAAGTTATCAATTTAAGTGGTGTCTCGAGTATCATACCATATTATAAAGTTTCATTGAATAAAGATAAAAGAGCAACACGATGCTTTTAAATAAGATGACACACCCTTGGAAAGGTACCTTTTTTTTTCTCAAATAACAATTTGAAATATAAATTCTTCACTTATATATCTTCTCCGTTGTAGATGTTTACTTAAAAGATTATTTGCGATTCAATTTTTAATTGGTTAAGATAATTACATATGTTATTATTCTTATCGTACTGGAGGCTACATGGAACACTGGCGTATAATTAGATTTTTACGATGTTGGACCACGTGTCTCCCATTTGCGCGTTTGAAATTTGTTACGATGGGTTAAGCACACGGTAAAGAGAACAAAATCAGCGAAAGGTGTTTAAATTTATGCTTAAATTGAGAAATTACCACGAAGTCCATTTGAACTTAGGTTAGCAGATTGGCCACTCATTATGAACTGGGGCCCGTCGGTCAAAGTGATATGATCATTCACGAACCTGATGGGGTCCGCTACGTCCACGTCAAATTGCAAGAAGCGAGCGATCAGGATAAAAAACATATACATAAAATGACACAATGGGGTACGATTTTTATTTTTTATTTTTGGTTTCAACTGGGTACGATTTTTCTTTTTTTTTTTTGGGCTAGAAATTGGGTAGGAGGTTTTTCTTTTTTTTTTCTTTTGGTCGGAAGATATTGGTTACGACTTTTTTTTTTTTTAGACCAAATTGGTTACGAGTTTACTATAAATGCAAAATCACTTTTTTTTCACCCTTGGGGAGCTTCTCTGAGACCCCGTGGACCATTTCCACGGTATCAACAGGCCGACAGCAGACATCATTGGATCAAGTTCACTAAATACCAATCATCCATTACGTAGTGCCACTTTTCCTGGTTTAGCCGGCTGCCACCCTACAGGACCCACAAGTAATGCAATAAAAAGTTAATACTATGAAAAATCTCAAATTAATATACTTGTAACAAATTTATCATCAAAAAACTCAAATTGATGTACTTGTGATAAATTTAATATCTATTAATTTTTGTTAAATTGGATCGGAAAATTTTAAAGTGACTCTGTTCAGAGTAACGGAGCAATCTGCACCCGTCAATTTCTCAAGGAAACTAGATGATTTTTTTTGTCCGGCTTCCTTGAGAAATGAAAATCCCAATTGTTGGGATTTGATTCCCATAAATAGTTTTTTTTTTTTTTTGCTAAAAGTAATTCTAAAGGAAAAAAACCTGGAAATATTAATGATCAAAATTCAATTTGATTCCCCTGAATGATTATGAGGACATGATATGACATTTGGTGACAAGGTTTTGGGAATAATCATTTCGTCTATTAAAATTGAGAAGTATAGGCTTTTTGGCGATAAATCTTAAAGCATATGAATAGGTTGTGGAATGATAGGGGGATGCGAGGACTCTCCGACCAAAAATTTTTCATCTAAAGAGATAACCATATCAAGGTAACCAAGTTACTTCGATGAAAAATCAAGTTCATGGCCAACCTTTTGATTAAAAAAAAATTGGAAAAAATTGAAAGCCATTCCATCTATATTACTTGCATATTGGATATCTAATATTATTTATATATGACTTCATGCCATTTGTTTTATTTTGGGCCAGTACCCCCACCATCTAATTATAACCAATTACACCATGAATTTCCTTTTCATAAGTGATGTCATTGGATTTATTTCTTTAAATATTATACATGCAAAGCCATTGACTTTTTACCGGTCCAGTTGCCCATCGTAAGTAAAATGGAATTAATAGTTCAAATTGCACCGTCACTTATAGCAAATGACGGTGCAGTTATGCAAGCACAACTCAATTGGATTAATATTATGAAAAATCACTACCTAAAATTAATACATCCATCAATTGTAACATGTCATCAATTTAGGGTTTTTGATGGTAACAAATTTAATTTAGAGTAAATTTGTTATAGGTATACCAATTTTGAGTTTTTCATGATATTTAATTAAAATTAATGGAAGGTAAATTTATTATAAATGTATCAGTTTAGAATCTTTGATAGTAAAAAAAAATTAATTTAGAGTAATTTTATTATAAATATATCGTTTTGAGTTTTTCGCGACATTAACCCTATAATGAAAAATAGGAGAATGATACCCTCAAGAATAGCCATATATTTGTTTATTAAAAATTTGGCACAACAGGAACAAACCATAAGGAGTTTCTTAAAGAAAGACTAGAGGTATATATTTAAAAACACTATTAAATATATTAATCTATCATAAATCTAACGACAGAAATATCAAAATTTTGGGCCCTTTGTCTGTTTCCCATTGTATTACTCGAGGTGGCAATGTTGAATGGACGGCTGAGATTTTTAGTGACCTCGATCCGGGGTGTTTATCGTTGACTGAGTGATACCGTGGAAATAGTCCATCGTTATCTAGAAAGACCCTTTCTCTTGTCCTTGTTCCGAAGCGACGTTATATATCATCCAAGAGTTCCAATTTTTTCTAAATTTATAGTAATATTATTTAAGCGCGCAAAATATGAGTTAACTTAGATTTCTTTTACCTATTGAAGATTGTAAAAGGATTTCCACATTTTTCTATTTGTACCATAATCGAAAATGCCCTTATTTCTATGTTTTACACCCATGAAACTTTGAATGTCATCTCTCCGCCTTCCAAAGTCAGGCAGAAGTCTCCCGATCACAGTGGCTGTTTTTCTTATTATCTGTAAAAAAAGGTTCATTGCTGCCAATATTGCCTATGCGTCTTATGAACTGTCCCATGTCATGCAGAAATTGGGATGAACATTGATGATTTCATAGAAATACACCATGGGTATCGGCGGATGGATCAGTTTAACACTAGGATCTTGGAAAAGCACGGCGTTTGTATTCGATGCTTTGATTGGAAGAGTTATAATACGTTCTTGTGGTTTATCGGATTTTCCGCCTACGTCTCTGGATGATATAGCACTGAATGTTTTACAAGATAAAAGTGCCAAATATTGGGGAGAATCCATCTTTGATACTGCTTGACGGCGTCTAAAAATCATGCCGACATACTACCATTTGCCATAACTCGCTGCAAAGTCCAACAAAGGATTGTAGGGTGACTAGGGGCTGCCTTACTTGATCGAGAAGACGATTCTCTTGGCGGATCTCAACACAGGAATGTTTGAAATTCAACCAAAGTAGAGCTAGTTCAGTAAGAATTTTCATGTTACCGTATTTTCTCAAGAAATCAGCTTAGAATTTTGTGAAATTTGCAGGAACAATGACCCATCTCTTTCTTCAGGCTCTGATTGAGTCAGACTCAGAGTCAGCCAAATTCACCAGAACTTTGGGAATTTGAGCATGTAATTCACGTAAGAACTATGAAACTCACATCCATGTATGCCAACAATAGATACATAGTTGACGGTGTAGAGAATAAATGTCCAGCAATTTACCAAATACGCTCGGAAACAATATGAAGTCAAGCGCGCCACTGGCAATTTGAAAAATTCGAGCTAATAGAAAATGATGCCAACTCCAAAATTTATAACTGAAGGAAGTCAAGTAATGGTTTGCTCTAAGTAGAAGCTCACGCATCACCATTGGAATGACCGAGGTCTCAAAAGAGTTAAATTAAATATGGAATTGGAGTCCTATGAATAATTGAGTATAACGCTCATCTTACACTGGTACCATGCCAAACTAATGAGCAATCAAATACTTCAAATGAAGAAACATGCAATGTCGGATATTTTACATGTCATCAACAGAATGTCATAGTATTTGTGTTGAGGCTCTTTCTGTATATCCTACTCTAAAATCTAAAAGAACTTATTAGTTCAAGAACTTCAATCACTACAATGTTTCAATTTAAACCCCAATTTAACATTCGATTAGTTCGTTTTAGCAGGGAAAAAAAAAAAACATTTGCTTAGTTCGTGTAATCATTCATTGCTTAGATTAAAGATCATATTTATTATGCACAGATCAACAAAGAGATCCCACTGCCCGCAAAATACAAAAGCATAAATCTGTTGACACTGTTCACTAGTGCTGGCATCAACCGAATAGAAAATATTAGATGAGTCTGACTTTACCTTCCACATGAGCAATGAGACAGTCCACTTATTTTGTGCCACATGGCTCGACGGACCCGCCCTATTAGAATTTTTTATGCCTCTCTCCATTACTTCTCCATCGTCATGTTAGCTCTGCTCTCTCTCTCTCTCTCTCTCTCTGCCTCTTCATTTCCCGACTTCTCCTCCTTCCCTCCAACGAGCTCCACTTCAACCTTCCTTGCACTTCACTCCCGACCAGACCTCCGTTGTCACCTCCTTGAGCCTCACTGGTGGCTCCGATTTGACGTCTGCACCGGACGGGCTCAGGTTAGGTTTTTCGCCTTGCCCTGCACGAACCCTCTTCCCTTCATTCACGACGTCTGCTCCCTCCCTCTTCACAGTCCAGGATTAAGAAGTGCGGTGGAAAGGAAAATACATATCTGAGAATTAGACCTCAGATTGCTGCTTGCACAAGATAATCCAAAGACTGGCAATTTGCAAGTTCTCACAAATAAGATACATACCTTTTTCTGGAAGCTTCTTAGCTTTAAACAACTACTTCATGTATCTCTGCAAAAAATTTTGGTGGGAGTCATTCCTGATGGCGTCAATGATGAAGCGCTTAGAGACTTGGTTTCACCACAGGCTGATTCTCTCCTGAAAAGGTGGTTTGGTGTGAACTATAGAGAACTATGGCTACTAGCGACTTCGTGATATCCTTTTCACAACAATAGACGCAGAGTCTCGTAAGCCAAAAGAGACCACTTGATGCGATTGCTCCCCAAATTCTTTTTTTTTCTAAACAGAACTTATGGAGAAAAAGAGTGTGGACTTCCAATTGCGTATTTACCCAGGGCAAAACAAGTTGCTGAGTAAAGAGCTGTGGCAGCACCTGTACTGAAGCCTCCGATGCCAACTTTCACTGCAAAAACATGACAAGCAGTTGCTAAATCACAAAATGTTATTCGAGATGGAATTGTTGATTGATCAGCAATTTTTTTACTAGTAAATATCAGAGAAGCACATGGCACATACAATTAAGCATACCATCAGCCAAAAAGACGAGTGGTGTTGCAAATGATTGTGACTGCCTTGAGTATATGGACTATCTATCAGTAATCTTTCCTACTTCAAAAGTTACGAAAATGTGAAGTTCTTATCCCAACTTTCTGCTTAATTGACAACCACAGTCTGGAAATTACTTCCAGAAGGTAATTCAGAATAGAAAAAGTTAAAGATTGCACATATTAGAGAAATGCTTCTTCTAGAAATTCTTCTCCTGGTGTTAATTATCATCAGCTGGTTCTGTTGACAAAAGATTGGCAATATGCACTGGGAAGCATCTAAGCCTTCCCAGTCACCTGGACTATCTTCTGAAATCGCTCCAACATCAAACCCTGGGAGCATGCATCAAACATACTTTTAAATTACAATATGCATGAATCGATCATATTGGAAGAAAGAAAAGATAGGAATAGACTAATCATCTTACATGCAGTACGAGGAAATCTGCCTAACAAAGCCATGGTACGGATGGGAGCAGTTGGACAGATCAATTTAATCTGCTTGAGGAAAATTTTCCCTAGATGTATAAGCCTGCTGATATCAAACTAAATCTTATTTTGAGCAGCAGAGATTAAGGAGGAGCGCACTTACACTAGGAAGAGAGACGGATTCCAAGTGCTGGGACAAGCTGAGCCAACCATAAAAAGCAGATTTAGAGTTTACTTCATTTTGAAATTTTCATGCAGATGAAGGACATCGAAATATGCATAGCCTTAGGACCAACACAGTGGGAAAGTTTCATCTCAAAAACTTGAGAATCTACAATGACCACCCCAGAAAAGTTCTTATGCCTCCGATTTGGACATTCTCATCCGTCGTAATCATTTAAATAGCTACAGCATAGTGCGAATTCTCTCTATAACATCATCTGTGAATGAGCGTCCATAAAAATCTCCCCAAGGTCATTATATTTGTCTAAGTTAGGAATATACTTATGCAAAATCAGTGAGCAGCCGTTCAGCTGCAGTAAAACCCAGTGGTTTAGTGGTCCTCCATCATTAAAAACTGTTACAACCACTCTATCATTCAGGCTAAGCTGAAGCCTTAACTCAGCTTCAGATAAGACAACACGAGAACACACATACATACCACCCATATATGTCTATGATATGTTGGAAAAAGCACAAGCTAGAATCTTCAAAACAAAGTTGCATCATGTGGACCACAACATCCCGTGAATTGTTGAACATGCCAAGACATAACCGGTAGGAAGCCTCAGTTTAGATGCAGCTCTTTGCTCATGGAAATCAAATGTATACCCACGGCCAGTAGGAGCCACGGTTTTCACGAGCGACGTGGTCAATGACCCGCTTCCCGTCCCCGATTGGAGAACCCCACAACCCGGAACTACTTCTAGCTCAATGGAATATATTCGCAACTCGTCGGACGCAGAGGACAAATCGGAGCCGCCAATGGGGCTCGTCGACGGAGGCGGAGGCGGCGTCAGAGTAGAGAGTGAATGGAAAGAGGCCTCCGCAGTAATGGGAGGGAAGCGCGCAGAAGATTTAGGAGAGACGAAGATTTGGATTCAAAATGAAAAGAGGGAGCAGAGGCCGTGAATGAAGGGAAGTCGTGAAGAGGGATGGAGAGAGATAGAGCAGAGCAAGGCGAAAAGCCTAAGCTGAGCTCGTCGAATCGGGAGCCACCAATGGGGCTCCGGCAGGTGACGGCGGAGGCGGAGGCGTGGTCGGGAGTGAAGTGCACGGAAGGTTGAAGTCGAGCTCATTGGAGGGAAGGAGGAGAAGTTGGGAAACGAAGAGGCAGAGAGAGAACGCGCGCGAGAGCGCGAGGGAGTTTAAAAAATTCTGACAGGGTGGGTCCACCGAGGCACGTGGCGCACAATGAGTGAACTGTCCATTGCCCACGTGGAAAGTCAGACCCGCCGAAAGTATTCTCTTTTTCTAAAGTCATCCAAAACCCCCACCATTTCCTTTCCTTCTCTTTTTCTGGTCCATGTAAGTCTTCGTCTTCTTGGATGAAGGTTCATCTCTTTTCTTTCCGAAGAAGTATCCCTGCAAACTTGTCCGATAAATCAAAAAAAGAACGGATTGATTGAAACTCCTGATAGGATCCAAGGTCTTCCTTGAAACATCTGTTTACTCTTCTGTGGGATACAGGGGAAATGTCCAGAGAGGACTCCTTTTGCATGCATGTACACATCCTTCCCAACGAGAGGTGGGTTTGTAATTTCTGTGGGTATGAGTATAGTGGAGACACGACGAGGATCAGGGCCCACCTTGCTGGAGTTGCAGGATATGGGATTCAGGGCTGTCAAAACGTCGATAGCCAAGTGAGATCAAAAGCCCTCACTGCGTGGAAGGGTAAAAGACCGGCGAAATCAAGCCACAGGCAACGCTACCTTGAAGGGGGTCCGCATCTGCGTGCGACTCCGAACGATGGAGATGATTGTATAGTGACTTCATTCGCTGCCTTGCCGGACCTAACCTCTGATGTCATAAGCACTGTAGCTCCAAGTTCATCGGCTTTTCTTCCATTGCCTGAGACTGTGAACAATGAAGATGATTGGACGGTCACTTTACCCGTTGCCCGGCCGGACCCGAGCTCTGGTGTCATGAGCACTGTAAATGCAAGTTCATCAGCCTTTCTTCCATTGCCAAAGACAAATTTGCCCAATCAGTCTCTTCCTCCTCAAAACATGAACCCTCAGAGGGACTTTCCATTCTGGCCACGACGCCCTCAATCTCATGCAGTTGATTCTTACCTTCTGCCGCGGAGTTTGAGTCATCTCATCCGCTTCATCCGCCAACCAGACCTTGTATCTAAAGATTTGACTAACATGCTACGCCTAGTGAATGCAAAAGTGGAAGAACCCAATACCAAGGTTCCACAGGGTAATGTGCCTCTCCAAATTCCTCATATGTTAAAGCTCATGCAGCACGCTTAATTTGTCTTCTAATTCTTACTTTAAGAGTAAGCATATAGGTAGGACGCTCAGATTTCCTATAGTAACTAACAACACAAAATAGGCAGGAATTAATAGGAAGAGAGCAGTTTAGGAATCGGTGAATGATAACTAATAGTTCTTTGAAAAGTAGGAACAAACGAATGCTTTTTAAGTGTGACATTCAAATCTAGAAAAGCCATAGCTCTCTCTATTCCCTCATATCACAAATGAAAAGAGTCATGTGAAACACAGAAGCTAGAACTCACACCTAAATTTTTGGAGACTGGGACATAGGCGTATACCCTTGCGTTCACGGAAATTAAATTGAATGCTATTTCTGTTATATAAAGCTTTAAATCAAAGTACTATAACTTGTCAATTCAATCCAAATGCAACCTATCACATGCAAAGATTGAGGCAAACAATAAACTCGCACAAATTGCTGCTTGCACATAAGTTCACTTGATTAGTGAACTTTCTTTATTGGTGGGCTGACTTTGGAGATGGACAGTTACATCAGTACACATAAAAGCATCAATTTAAATTCAATCTCATGTACCAATGTTGTGGACGTCATTTCAAATTTCATCCATGTTTATCTTAGGGGTGATACCCTGAATTAATTCACTCAAAGTATTGTTGCTTTGACCCATCCCATACTAAGTTGTTTCTCATCCCAACATTTACTCCATGCCCTTGTCGAACTGGGTCATTATAGGCCTGCCAGATTCCGAATAGTTCGTCCTCAAATCACACAGCTACTAGAGGGGTTGTTGCTTTGATACCACATTGTCACTTGATTAATTCACTTGGGGTATTGTTTGTTTTAATCTGTTTCATATCAAGTCTCATGGTTTTGTTTTTCGACGTATATGTAGGCACTTTATCAAGAGATCACAGGAAGAAAATCAATTATAGAAGTTTTGACAGAAAGGATAGCCTTCCTAATGGTGGCATTGGATGGCGTAAAATTGGTAAAATCCGCGTATCAAGTAAAGAAATAGCTAAAGGAAGTAATGGGACCATTGTCCTTGAGGGCATCTACGAAGGTAGACCTGTTGCAGTGAAACGCCTTGTTCGGGCTCATTGTGATGTTGCTTCCAACGAGATTCACATTTTGATGGCCTCTGACCGACATAAAAATATCGTTCGGTATCATGGATATGAGTACAATCAAGATTTCGTGTATCTTGCTCTGGAGCGCTGTGCTTGTAGCTTAGACGATTTGATTCAAGCACACTCAGATTCTTCAAATAATTCTGCGTTCCATGGTGATCCAGCATCAACGGATGATTATAAAATCAAACTGGATTCTGTTAGGGGTATGATGCAAGATGTTGGCTTGTGGCAGGCAGATGGTTATCCCTCACCTTTGTTACAGAAGCTGATGAGGTAATTTTTATGTTTTGATTTGCCAAAAGGGTATGAATAGAGAGATAACTGCAGTATCTTGCTTATTGCAGCACTCCTAAAATCAACTGTCCCATAGTTGTATTTGTAGTGAGCCTGCATATGTTGTACATGACTCAGAAGCATCTCATAGAGATCACTAGCTTCATGTACTCTTTTTTGCTGGCTTATGTGGGTATCAGGTGCTAGTTGAAGGACTTAATAACGTTCTCGCAAAAACTTCCAAGTGATGCATGATAGGGAGAATTATTAGGTCACTACCTTGACTGTGGTGAGCCCAATGCAATCACCATCGTGGGCTAAGTTTTGAACCTTGCAGCTTCCTTTCTAGAGTCCGTTAAGTTCAATCTCACCATCAAGGCTAAATTCTCAGTTTTCTTTCCATGGAAATCAATTAGGTATCATCAATTACCTAGTAATAATTCCATTGATTTTCCCATCTTGGTAAAAACAGTATGCCTTCTTTCCTTTTGATTTGCGAATGCTGTAGGATCCTCACGCACTCAAATCGGTAAATGTTTATGTGATTGATACGGCGATCATATTCTATACCAAGTTTTTTATTGTAGAGTTTATGTAAAGAACCTATAACAGTTTTTTCTCCAGTGTACTTCTAACATCCTTATTGGGTCTTAGTGTGTTAAAGAAGTTCATTATTTTTTAATAAGATATGGCTTAGTATATGTATATGATGCCTTCAAGTGGCCTGGATGCTACTTGGTTCCAAATACATTGTTGATTTAAGTCATGATGTCTTCTCTATATTATGATACAGAAATGTGGTATCAAGACTCAGCCATTTGCATGACTTGAGAATAATCCATCGGGACTTAAAGCCTCAAAATGTCTTGATTACTAAGAATCGACCATTTTGTGCTCAGCTATCTGATATGGGCATTAGCAAATGCCTTCCTGAAGACAAATCTTCCCTGGGATATCATGCCACCGATAAGTGCTCATGACAGCTTTATCCAATTCTTTAATCTTCTTTTCCTCAAGATTGATCCATGCATAATTTGAATCTATACAGTGGTAAAAGGCTGTCAAATGGGCAAGTCAGGTCGAAAATGGTCCGACCCATATTAACTCATTTAACCCATTTTGATTCATTTTCATGCAAGGTAAATTTGATGACCCATACTTAATGGTGGGCTGGATGTGTTTAGTTTAGGTTGTGTCTTGTGCTTTTTCTTCACCAATATAAAATCAACTACAACATTTAGCCTAAATGCCTTTGACAATTGTGGTATTCAAATGGAAGATGATCATTGTGGGAGGCCTAGTTATCAGGGCTATAAGTTTGTTACCCACACACTGAACAAATAAATTCCAATCATTCCTAGCGCAATATTAGATCTGCTATACATACACTGAAGAGGATTTCGTTTAACATTCCAAGGGTTTAGCATATAGTGCTCACTGTGAAATAAGAATCCTAGAGACTGGATGATTAGATTGCTAATTTAAGGTACTTGGAGTAAATAATTGCTGGGTTCTTTTCGTAGTCAAACAACCGCCTTCATCCTGTTGTGAGTTGTGAAGTGCATGGGAGATTTTAGACATTTGGTTGCTCTTTCATTGAGCTAATGCAATTTTAATTGTTTTAGAGATTGCACGAATGCCAAACTTGCGATGCTTTTAAAATCGGGAAGTCGGTCAATTTCAAAATTGTTGTGTAGTTGATTTCTTTGAGCATATTGGTCAGTAATAAATTATTTTTAATGACTAGCAGGCCAAAGGCATCGGAGGTGCTTCACCATCCATTTTTTTGGAGTTCAAAGACGAGACTGTCCTTTCTTAGTGACGTCAGCAATAAAGTAGAATTTGAAACTGGGGCAGGCAATCTAGATCTTCTCAATGCATTGGAGAGCACTGCGCAATCGGTTTTTGTTGGGAATTGGGAAGACAAAATAGAGCCTGCAGTTAGGGCCGAGCTATGGAGACGGAGGCACTACGACGGTAGCCTTGTCAGGCACTTATTGAGAGCCGTGCGAAATGTGTATAGCCACCACATGGAATTTCCAGAAGAAGTTAAGGTACTCTCTCGCGTGCTTTCTCTCTATATCTGAAACTGTGGTAATATCCGCAGCCGCATGCATGCAAGGCTTAAATGTGTCGTTGCTTTGATGATTCTGGCAGGAGATCCTCGGACCGGTTGATGATGGTTTGGATGCTTACTTCGCTATACGATTCCCCAGACTCTTGATTGAGTCATACAGAGTAGTGTCCCAAATCTTCATAAGGAAGGAATTGCTTGCGGGAGTACTTTCTAAGTAATGTGCTTTTGACCTTTGGCCACTTCCCACGGAGGTTCCTTCTTCAAGCCAGCGGGGTTGGCCATGAGGCAGAAATTCATTCCACCTGTCTTTTTTGTTGTCCCCTTTGTCTTGGTTACGAGGATCAAATTTGGACGGGCTTAGGACTGTTCGTATTATTCCTAATACCAAGATTTAAATCATTTTGTAGTAAACTATTGCCACATACTTTAAATGTTTTGTCTTGTTCTTGATATTGCATGTACAAATATTATCTTTCAATTTCGTGCAATTTTTTTCAATATCGCAATTTTTAAATTTAACTCGGTACTTTTTGTCCAAAAATTTTGTTTTTAGAGTTCAAAAAAAAAAAAAAAGGCCCAGGCACACGCTTGGGCCAATAGGGCGCGGTGATCAGCCCTTGTCGACACTTTCATCGACAAAAAGTACCTTTCAACCCGTTAGTAGTTCAGCACCTTCTTTCCCTAGCTAGTAATTTTTTTTCCATATGCACTCTAAATATCTAAAGAAAAATATTTAGATTAAGTAAATCTCAATGAAGTAACACTCTCAGTTATGAAAATAATGACACTCTACTTGCAAGTATTTACCTGTGAAATAGACATCACTCTATTGTTTTGAAGTATTTAACCACGCAATTAACGATTTTTCTGTGTAATTTCTGACATATCTCATATGGTTGATAATTTTCTCTCATTGGAGCTAGTGGCTTTGGGAATTTGGGAATTGAAAGTATGAATACACATGTAATTAAAATATATAAAAAAAAATAACACATGTATTTCAAAACCTCAAAAAGCAATAAATGGCAAGAAAATGCATTAACAATTCTAAACCACGTATAAAGTGGACAAAAAATCTTAAGTATCGTCTACATACTCCATGCATTTTCTAATCAAATTTATGTACATTTAGTTCGTCCAATCAAGTTGTTCTAGTTTTATAAAATGTCAGCTCAAGTCTATCCAACACAAAATCAGATTAAATTCGCGAACGTGGTATCAAATGACCCCAAAGTATGATGTGAAAAATATATATATGGATGCACACATAGATGTGCGCATGAAAAAAAATAGCTGGTATAGACAGTATTGAACTATGACTTGTTACCCAATGTTGACACTCGTGTGGACGTCTACATTGGAAAAAAATTAATCATGTCATACTCATTACGATATCACTCGATGGTCATGTTAGTTGGATTTTGCCGCATTTGGTGTTAGAGGGACTCAACTAAAAAATTTGTGAAAAAAGTAGAAGGATATCATTAGACAAATTAAAATAATTTGATTAGAAAACAAAGTAAAAATGAACGGATAATGACGAAAAGTAAAAGTTTTTGTAAAATAATATTTGGCTCTTGCGGGGATAGTCGCTGTGGCATTCGTTTTATACAAACACTTATATGCTTTATTATTTTTCACTTCCGACATAAGATGATTTGGCTTATAATTTCTTTTCTTTTATTTGTATTTGGCTTTATAATTTTACTTTCATCATAGATAGGTATTCACAATATTTATTGGTTTGGAGAGATAGGATTTTAGTGTGGTCCAGATAAGAATAAGATTGGATTTCCTGTGGTTACAGGAGCGTGTTAGTCTCTCTCTCTCTCTCAGATTGCTTCTGAGATTGCTTCAGATGTTGCAAGTATTATATTTTGTTTTGTTTTATTCTAACCACATAGTATCTTGAGAGTCCAGGAAAAAGGTTACAGACATATAAATAATATTATTATCAAACAAATCACGCCAACATTTATTCGCAACCAATCCATCCAAAACTATCATCAATCATTAAGTCACTTTTGAAATTGTTGCGTGTGAGAGGTTCTAATATAGTTCGACCCCCAAAAAAAAAAAGTTCTAATATAGGCACCACAATCATTAACACGTTTTCATTTTCTAGCTTAAAAAGCTTTCTTCCGTTTTATAATTTGACCTTAGTCATCACGTAATTGTGATTATAGAGCATGGCATAATTTCTTTTCCAAATAATTTCTGATCACATTCACCGCGCAAAGCTTAGCGAGCCTCAAACATAAAATTTGAAGTTAAAGTTGATGTTCCAGAATAACAAATTTTCACGAGGGCGTGCATTTCAACTACCCGGATTCGCCACGTGTTAGTTAACAATTGATCTCACATTGTCAACTTTTCTAAACACGGACCATATATACGTCGCATAAAATAAGGTAATCAATGCATGCCACAGTGATAAACCACCCAATTTACGGGGAAGGGGGTGATGGAATGGAATCGGCCACCCCGCCGAATTGGTTTTTTTTTTTTTTACCCCTTTTTAAATTTCTCTCCCTTTTTTTAAAAAAATTCTTGTATTTGTTATCTTTCGTATACTTTTAAATTTTAATTATCACTGATTTTATAGACACTTTTCTCTTTTATATATTTTATTTCTTTCTTTTCAATCCATTAATCGTGTCCATTTATTAGCTTAAAGTTTATTTTTCAACTTAAATTTATCTCGATGAATCATTTTTCTAGTAAAATTCAAGTACAATCAAATTGTCACATGTTTCTAAAGTCCTAGATAAAAGGTACTATTGTGACATTATTATTGGATGTTATTTTATTTTTCCTTATTGATTCATTTACGTGTCCCTTTTTAAGGCTTAAAATTAAATTTCACTATTCAAGTTATCCTGAAATATTTGCTTGAAATCAAATCTAAGAATATTTAAATCGTTGTACCTTAAAAGAAGAGGTCACCCCTTCAATGTGGTCATCAAATGTTACAATGTTAATATCTTTGAATCAGCCGTCAATCATGATATAATGAGAACTTCGCATGACATCACATTTTTTTATTTCATACTTTGTTAGTTGAAATAAATGATAATTTAGCCAACAATGCTTACTATTTAAAAAACGTCAAAATTACTATTCTTGATTAAGCAAGCTCCTCAGTGGCCCATTTCAATTCACATGGATTGATGACTTAGCACAATGGGTGGCTTGGATGATCTCATGATGAATGGCCAATATCACTTGCTTCGCTATTAAAAAAAGCTAAAAGAAGCTCTCATTGGTTCATTCAAGTTGACAAGAATCACTGGCAATATGGTAATTTTCGCCACATGAGGGCATTTTTGTAATTTTCACATATGGGAAGGGCTTCGAGGCTTGTCTAGTCGGAATAAACTTGCCGAACACTAGAAACTTGGATGGAAAATAGTCAAAGATAGCTAAGGGCACGTTTGGTAACGCTTATGTTCCCATAATCATTTTTGAATTTTTAATAAGAAATGATTCTTTTTTATTCTGTTCGTGGGAAAAATTTCTAGGTATTTTAATTTGTTTGATAACTGTCCAAAATTTCAATTCCTAGAATAGAATTGCGTTTTGGTATCGTTATGAAAATTTCTAATCCAAATCATTTTTTAAAAATAATTTTATTACTTTTTTCTTTTTTTTTATCTTTTCTTTTTCTTCTTCTCCTTCAAGGTCTGCCGGTCACCAGCCTTGGCATGATCGACGACCGGCGACCTCACCGAAGCATCGCCAGCCCTCGGCGAGGCGGCGCCTTGTCGACCAAGCCTCGCCGATAGCTGGGTGAGGCTCAACCGAACCTTGACCGGGCAAGCCTCACTGGTGGCCAAGGGAGGCCCAGGTGAGGTTTGCCTCACCGATGGCGCTAGGCGAGCCTCCGGCGAGCTCACCGGACCTTGCCCTAGCCTAGCGAGCTTCCAACGAGCTTGCTAAACCTTGCCCAACTGGTCGCCAGCGATCGGCGGCGATGGACGGCAACGGCGACGACGACGGCAGTTGAAGAAGAAGAAAGAGGGAAGAAGAACGAGAAAAAAGAAAAGAAAAGAGAGAAAATAGGTTGGTCAATTCTAGAATTATTCCAAGGAACAAATAATCAACTTTTTTTACTTCTCAATTCTGTTTCAAATCTACTTCCGGGAACAAAAAAAAGAAATTTGTTCCCAAAAACAAAAATTTTACCAAACGAATTTATGTTTCAAATTTATTCCTAGGAACAAAAGAAAAGAAATGATTAATATTTGCCAAGTTGCTAAATAGAGCCTAATTGGCCTCGACCGGTCAAAATCAACTGAATTGGGTTGAGCCAGTTGAACCGAATTGACTTGGGCCTTGGCCGACTCAATTAGGCTCCGATTTGGTTCCCATTTTTCTTAATTTTGTCTAATCTAAGTTAAATTGAAAATTCCCAAATGAATTGGTTCAAATTAAATGCAATTGGACTGAATTGACTTGACTTGATTTGATTAATTTGACATGAAATGCCGTAAATTCCCCCAATTTCTATTAAAATTGCACCATGAACTAGACCAATGTGTACAATTGAGGTTCCATTGGCCAAACTGAAATTCAATTGATCAAAGTGGATGTTAGTTTAAAATGGATCAAGTTGAATCAAGTCAATTAGGGCATTCCATCTTTGATTTTTCAATTGCATGTTCACTAATTTGATCATTCCATCTTTGAATCTAACCAAGATTGGTAGCTAGTTATGTGGGACTGCCTCTCACCTTTATCATTCAGTAAACACTCATTATGTGAGGTTATTTGTGCATCAAGGTTAGAGAAGAGATTTGAGCTCTATCTATAGAGTTTTAAGCTACAAACCTTTCATCAGAGGCCGGGTTTTACTCATTTCACAATAACTAGCTCTATATTAGACTAATTAAGAATTTTTATTTTTCACCTTAATAGACTAATTCCATAAACGGCAAATTACAATATCAATTAATGTAGTCCATATTAAAAAAAAAAATAAAAAAAAAATCTTACATCAAGAGCTTTGGCCTTGGCTTCCATCAAGTTGCCATAATCCTCATGATGGGTTGATTTTGTTTCTTCATCAATATTGCTCCCTTGAAAATTTTTTAACACACTCGTCAGTTGATTGATTTATGTGTCAACCTAACTAAAAAAACTATAACATCCTCCAAATTGATATCTTGGGCAGTCATGAAATCTTCTTTCCCCGTACTCCTTTGGTCTTGCTGTTTGTAGAGGAGATTTCAAGTCACAAGAGCAAAACATTGACGTATCATTCTTGATTAGAGGAACCACAATCACCGATTGCGACAGATTTGCTTATCTCTTCATGGATTTTGATATGGCAAAGTGGAAATTGGGGATTCTTTTCGTGAATTAGGGTTAGAGGTCAATTTTGGGGTTTCTAGCAAACCGAGGGAGTTGAATTTGAGAGCTTTATGGCTTCTGCTTTGTTTTTTGTTTTTTTTTGTAAGATTTGATGAAACAAAAAACGACATATTCTTATTAAGTTTGTCCACGTTAGATCACCGATCATGCCACAAAAGATGATCAAAATGACTGGATGATCACGTTAGCAATTATAAACGATATTGACAGAAATGACCATATTAAATTTCACATATGAGATTCGTAGTGCACTGAACCCATCAAAAAGCCTAAGATTGGAATCTGTGAACAGAAGTAGCAATTTTCCTCTAATTACAATTATGGTTTCATGACAAAAAAGGTAGTACATCTCTCTCTCTCTCCCTCGCCCTCTTCGTTTCCCAACTTCTCCTCCTTTCCTCCAACGAGCTCGGCTTCAACTTCCCATGCGCTTCAGTCCGACCACGCCTGCACCTCCGCCTCCACCGTCGTCTCCTGGAGCCCCATTGGCAGCTCTGATTCGACGTCCGCGTCTAGCGAGCTCAGGTTAGGTTTTTTGCCTTGCTCTGCTCTCTCTCCATCCCCCTTCACTACCCCTCTTCCCTTCATTCACGACCTCTGCTCCCTCCCTCTTCAAAGTCCAAGATTAAGAAGTGCGGTGGACAGGAAAATTCATATCTGAGAATTAGACTTCAGATTGCTGCTTGCACAAGATAATCCAAATACAGGCAATTTGCAAGTTCTCACAAATAAGATACATTCCTTTTCCGGAAGCTTCTTAGCTTTAAACAACTACTTCATGTATCCCTACAAAAATTTTCAGTGGAAGTCATTCCTGATGGCATCAATGATGAAGTGCTTAGGAGACTTGGTTTCACCACAGACTGATTCTCTCCTGAAAATGTGGTTTGGTGTGAACCATACAGAACTCTGGCTACTAGGGACTTCGTGATATTCTTTTAATAGCAATAGAAGCAGAGTCTCGAAAACCAAAAGAGACCACTTTATGCGATCGCTCACAAAATTTTTTTTTTTTTTTTGGTCTAAACAGAACTTATGGAGAAAAAGAGTGTGGACTGACTGTTTACATGAAAAATATAAAAATGGTTTGAATAATTACGTTGAGCCTGGAAACCAACCACTCAAACGGATAACTGCCCTAAGTTGATAGGGGTATGGACTTCCAATTGCGTATTCACCCAGGGCAAAACAAGTTGCTGAGTAAAGAGCTGTACCAGCACTGAAGCTTCCGATACCAACTTTCACCGCAAAAACATGACAAGCAGTTGCTAAATCACAAATAGTTATTTGAGATGGAATTGTTGATTGATCAGCAATTTTTTACTAGTATATATTAGAGAAGCACATGACACATACAATGAAGCATACTATCAGCCAAAAAGATGAGTGGTGTTGCCAATGATTGTGACTGCCTTGGGTACATGGACTATCTATCAGTAATCTTTCCTAATTCAAAAGTTGAGAAAATGTGAAGTTTTTATCCCAACTTTCTGCTTAATTGACAACCAGAGTCTGGAAATTAGTCCCAGAAGGTAATTCAGAATAGAAAAAGTTAAAGATTGCACATATTAAAGAAATGCTTCTTCTAGAAAATTTTCTCCTGGTCTTAATTATCATCAGCTGGTTCTGTTGACAAAAGATTGGCAACATGCACTGCAAAGCATCTAAGCCTTCCCAGTCTTCTGGACCATCTTCTGAAATCTCTCCAACATCAAACCCTGGGAGCATGCATCAAAACATAATTTTAAATTCCAATATGCATGAATTGATCGTATTGGAAAAATAAAATGATAGGAATAGATTAATCATCTTACATGCAGCACAAGGAAATCCGCCTAACAAAGCCATGGTACAGGTGGGAGCAGTTGGACAGATTCATTTAATTTGCTCGAGGAAAAATTTCCTTAGATGTATAAGCCTGCTGATATCAAACTAATTCTTATTTTGAGCAGCAGAGATTAAGGAGGAGCGCACTAACAATAGGAAGAGAGACGGATTCCAAGTGCTGGAACAAGCTGAGCCAGCCAAAGAAAGCAGATTTAGAGTTTACTTCAATTTGAAATTTTGTTGCAGACAAAGGACATCGAAATATGCATAGCCTTAGGACCAACACAGTGGGAAAGTTTCATCTCAAAAACTTGAGAATCTACAATGACCACCCCAGAAAAGTTCTTATGCCCCCGATTTGGACATTCTCATCCGTCGTAATCATTTAAATAGCTACAATGTAGTGCGAATTATCTCTATAACATCATCTGAGAATGAGCGTCCATAAAAATCTCCCCAAGATCATTATATTTGTTTAAGTTAGGAATATACTTATGCAAAATCAGTGAGGAGCCGTTCAGCTGCAGTAAAACCCATTGGTTTAATGGTCCCCCATCATTAAAAACTACTACAAACACTCTCTCATTCAGGCTAAGCTGAAGCCTTAACTCAGATTCAGATAAGACAACACGAGAACACACGTACATACACCCATATATGTCTATGATATGTTGGAATAAGCACAAGCTAGAATCTTCAAAACAAAGTTGCATCATCTGGACCACAATATCCGTGAATTGTTGAACATGCCAAGACATAACCGGTAGGAAGCCTCAGTTTAGATGCAGCTCTTTGCTCATGGAAATCAAATGTATACCCACGGCCGGTAGGAGCCACAGTTTTCGCGAGCGACGTGGTTAATGACCCGCTTCCCGTCCCCGATTGGAGAACCCCACAACCCGGAATGACGTCTGCACCGGACGAGCTCAGGTTAGGGAGCAGAGGCCGTGAATGAAGGGAAGTCGTGAAGAGGGATGGAGAGAGATAGAGCAGAGCAAGGCGAAAAGCCTGACCTGAGCTCGTCGGACGCGGACGTCGAATCGGAGCCACCAATGGGGCTCCGGGAGGCGACGGCGGAGGGGGAGGCGTGGTCGGGAGTGAAGTGCACGGAAGGTTGAAGTCGAGCTCATTGGAGGGAAGGAGGAGAAGTCGGGAAACGAAGAGGCAGAGAGAGATAACATGATGAGCTAATGGAGAAGTAACGGAGGGAGAGAGCGCGCGCAGAGATAACAGGACGAGCTAACGGAGAAGTAACGGAGAGAGAGAGAGCGGGCGGCGGAGTTTCAAAAATTCTGACAGGAAGGGTCCGCCGAGGCACGTGGCGCACAATGAGTGGACTGTCCATGGGAAAGTCAGACCCGCCGAAAGTAATTCTCTTTTTCTTGAGTCATCAAAAGCCCCCACCATTTCCTTTCCGCCTCCGCTGTGCTCTCTCTCTCCCCCCTCCGCGAAGTCGTGCCTCTCTTCCAGCGAAACGCGATGCCGACGGCCCTCCACCGCCACCTTCCCAAGCCCCACCGAAAGGCCTCCAGCAGAGGCGACGCCGACCCTGCAGACGCCGACGCCGACGCCGACGCCCCTTTTCGCCTTCCTTTTCTTTTTTCTGCTCCGCGTCTTCTTGGATGAAGATTCATCTTCTTTCGAAGAAGTATCCTGCAAACTTGTCCTAAATCAAAAAAAGAAAGGGTTGATTCAAACTCCTGATATGATCCAAGGTCTTTCTCGAACATCTGTTTACTCTTCTTTGAGATATAGGGGAAATGTCCAGAGAGCTGGACCCCTTTCGCAGATTTGTAGAGAGCTTCTAACAGCAACTGGATTTGTAGGTTCCGTGGGAATAAGTATGGCGGAAGCACGACGAGGATTGGGGCCCGCCTTGCTGGAGTTGCAGGATATGGGATTCATGGCTGCAAGCGCGTCGATGGCCAAGTGAGATCAGAAGCCCACGCAACGTTGGGGGTATAAGAGCGGTGAAATCAAGCAACAGCCATGTCAAGGCAGAAGAAGGCCAGCATGAACAACGAAGATGATTGTAGAGATATTTTAGTCCCTAGCTCTGATGTGATAAGCACTGAAGGTGCCAGTTCATCACCCGATCTAGAACTCCTTGAATCTTGTCCTGTGTTCACACCTGAAGAGTGGAGTTGCCTCACTGACTTGCTGCCACGCTCAGTGAACGCAGAACTGGAAGTATCCGATACCGAGGTTCCACAAGGTAATGCTCATCTTCAAATTCACTGTTGGTCAAATGCTCATGCAGCATTGTCTGATGGTGACATTGGATGGCGTAAAATTGGTAAAATCTGCATATCGAGAAAAGAAATAGCTAAAGGAAGTAATGGGACCATTGTCCTTGAGGGCATCTATGAAGATAGACCTGTTGCAGTGAAACGCCTTGTTCGGGCCCATTGCGATGTTGCTTCCAACGAGATTCGAGATTTTGATGTCATCTGACCGACATAAAAATATCGTTCGTTATCATGGAGTGGAGTATGACCTGGATTTCGTGTATCTTGCTCTAGAGCGCTGTGCTTGTAGCTTAGACGATTTAATTCAAGCACACTCAGATTCTTCAAATAACTCTGCGTTCCCTGGTGATCCAGCATCAATGGATGATTATAAAATCAAATTGGATTCTGTTAGGGGTATGATGCAAGATGTTAACTTGTGGCGGGCAGATGGTTATCCCTCACCTTTGTTACGGAAGCTGATGAGGTAATTTCTATGTTTTGATTTGCCAAAAGAGAGATAACTGCAGTATCTCATTGCTCCTAAAATCAACTGTCACATATTTGTATTTGTAGTGAGCTCACATATGTTTTACATGTCTCATAGAGATCACTAGGTTCATGTACTCTTCTTTGCTGGCTTATGTGGGTGTCAGGTGCTAGTTGAAGGACTTAATAGCTCTCCTGCAAAAACTTCCACGTGATGCATGATACAGGCAATTATTAGGTCACTACCTTGACTGTGGTGAGCCCAATGCAATCACCATCGTGGGCTAAGTTTTGAACCTTGCAGCTTCCTTTCTAGAGTCTGTTAAGTTCAATCTCACCATCAAGGCTAAATTCTCAGTTTTCTTTCCATGGAAATCAATTAGGTATTTTCAATTACCTAGTAATAATTCCATTGATTTTCCCATCTTGGTAAAAACAGTATGCCTTCTTTCCTTTTGATTTGCAAATGCCGTAGAATACTCACGCACTCAAATCGGTAAATGTTGATGTGATTGATATGGTGATCAGATTCTATACCGGGTTTTTCATCGTAGAGTTTACATAAAGAACCTGTAACAGTTTTTTTCTCCAGTGTACTTCTGACATCCTTATTGGGTCTTAGTGTGTTAGAGAAATTCATTATTTTCGAATAAGATATGGCTTAGTATATGTATATGATGCCTTCAAGTGGCCCTGATGCTATTTGGTTCCAGATGCATTGTTGATTTAAGTCATGATGTCTTCTCTATATTATGATACAGAAATGTGGTATCAGGACTCAGCCATTTGCATCACTTGAGAATTATCCATCGGGACGTAAAGCCTCAAAATGTCTTGATTACTATGAATCCAACATTTTGTGCTCAGCTATCTGATATGGGCATTAGCAAACCCCTTCCTGAAGATAAATCTTCCCTGGGATATCATGCCACCGGTAAGTGCTGATGATAGCTTTATCCAAATTTTGATCTTCTTTTCCTCAAAATTGATCCATGCATAATTTGAATCTATACAGTGGTAAAGGGCTGTCAAATGGGTGGGTTGGGTCAAAAATGGTCATGGGTTGGGTCAAAAATGGTCAGACTCATATTGATCCATTTTCATGTAATGTAAATTTGATGACCCATACTTGACCCAACCAATATACAATCCATACTGCATTGTATCGCTTCTTATGTAGTGGTAAAGTTTATGGAGATTTAGTAGTCCTAGCCATGGCCTCCCTTCATTGACTAATGAATCTATCGTATTCATCTATATATGGTCCAAGTGATGAGGATTGTTCTATTGATCTTAGATGTCTGTCTTGCAGGTTGTGGAACCTCGGGATGGCGAGCACCTGAACTGCTACTTCATGGTGGGCGCCAAACGCGGGCAATGGATGTGTTTAGTTTAGGTTGTGTCTTGTGCTTTTTCTTCACTCGCGGAAGACATCCATTTGGTGAAATTCTAGAACGTGACCACAACATTGTTTGCAACAAAATGGACCTGTCCTTTGTGGACATACCAGAAGCTCATGATCTATTTTCATGTTTACTAAACCAAGACCCCAAATTGAGGTGAGTGTATTGTCATCCTTAATTTGCATCATTACCATTTTCATTCTGCCATTTGATGGATTTTATAGCCATTGCCAGTTGACTGATTTCCAACATCACTTAATCTCGTGAGTACTAAAGGTGGCTTCAAATTCGTCCAACATGGCTTAAATATCTGTCCTGCTGGTGGGGCTCTACTTAATGAGCAAAAAGTGTAGATCCCACTCATTTCTTTTGGCAATCGACAACAGTAGCCGGGAAAAAGGTTGACCATGTGATAGCCTAAATGCCTTTGACAATTGTGGTATTCAAATGGAAGATGATCATTGTGGGAGGCCTAGTTATCAGGGCTATAAGTTTGTTACCCACACACGAACAAATAAATTCCAATCATTCCTAGCGCAATATTAGATTTGCTATACATACACCGAAGAGGATTTCGTACGAACATTCCATGGGTTTAGCATATAGTGCTCACTGTGAAATAAGAATCCTAGAGACTGGATGATTAGATTGCTAATTTAAGGTACTTGGAGTAAATAATTGCTGGGTTCTTTTCGTAGTCAAACAACCGCCTTCATCCTGTCGTGAGTTGTGAAGTGCATGGGAGATTTTAGACATTTTGGTTGCTCTTTCATTGAGCTAATGCAATTTTAATTGTTTTAGAGATTGCAGGAATGCTGAACTTGCGATGCTTTTAAAATCAGGAAGTCGGTCAATTTCAGAATTGTTTGTGTAGTTGATTTCTTTGAGCATATTGGTTCAGTAGTAAATTATTTTTAATGACTAGCAGGCCAAAGGCATCGGAGGTGCTTGACCATCCATTTTTTTGGAGTTCGAAGATGAGACTGTCCTTTCTTAGTAAGGTCAGCAATAAAGTAGAATTTGAAACCAAAGCAGGCAATCTAGATCTTCTCATGCATTGGAGAGCACTGCGCAATCGGTTTTTGTTGGGAATTGGAAAGACGAAATAGATATTGCAGTTAGGACCGAGCTATGCAGACGGAGGCGCTATGACGGTAGCCTTGTCAGACACTTATTGAGAGCCGTGCGAAATGTGTATAGCCACCACATGGAATTTCCAGAAGAAGTTAAGGTAATCTCTTGCGCGCGCTCTCTCTATATCTGAAACTGTGGTAATATCTGCAGCCGAGTGCATGCAAGGCTTAAATGTGTCGTTGCTTTGATGATTCTGGCAGGATGCTTTGATTTTTGGCAGGAGATTCTCGGTTGATGATGGTTTGGATGCTTACTTCGCTATACGATTCCCCAGACTCTTGATTGAGTCATACAGAGTAGTGTCCCAAATCTGCAAGGAATTGCTTGCGGGAGTACTTTCTAAGTAATGTGCTTTTGACCCTTTGGCCACTTCCCACGGTGGTTCCTTCTTCAAGCCAGAGGGGGTTGGCCATGAAGCAGAAATTCATTCCACCTGTCTTTTTTGTTGTCCCCGCTGTCTTGGTTACGAGGATCAAATTTGGACGGGCTTAGGACTGTCCGTATTATTCCTAATATCAAGATTTGAATAATTTTGTAGTATACTATTGCCACATACTTTAAATGTTTTATGTCTTGTTCTTGATATTGCATGAACAAATATTATCTTTCAATTTCGTGCAATTTTTTTCAATATCGCAATTTTTAAATTTAACTCATACTTTTTTTCCAAAAATTTTTTTTTAGAGTTCAAAAAAAAAAGGCTCAGGCACACGCTTGGGCCAATAGGGCGCGGTGATCAGCCCTTGTCGACACTTTCATCAACAAAAAGTACCTTTCAACCCGTTAGTAGTTCAGCAACTTCTTTCCCTAGCTAGTAATTTTTTCCATATGCACTCTAAATATCTAAAGAAAAATATTTAGATTAAGTAAATTCTCAATGAAGTAAGTAACACTCTCAGTTATGAAAGAAATGTCACTCTACTTGCAAGTATTTACCTGTGAAATAGACATCACTATTATTTTGAAGTATTTAACCATGTAATTAACGATTTTTCTGTGTAATTTTTGACATATCTCGTATAGTTGATAATTTTCTCTCATTGGAGCTAGTGGCTTTGGGAATTGAAAGTATGAATACACATGTAATTAAAATATATAAAAAAAAAACACATGTATTTCAAAACCTCAAAAAGCAATAAATGGCAAGAAAATGCATTAATAGTTCTAAACCTCATATAAAGTGGACGAAAAATGTTATGTATCATCTACATACTCCATGCATTTTCTAATCAAATTTATGTACATTTAGTTTGTCCAATCAAGTTGTTCTAGTTTTATAAAATTTCAAATCAAGTCTATCCAACACAAAATCAGACCAAATTTAGCGAACGTGGCATCAAATGACCCCAAAGTACGATGTAGAAAATATATATGAATGCACACATGGATGTGTGTGTGAAAAAAATAGCCGATCTAGACAATATTGAAGTATTACTTGTTACCCAATGTTGACACTCGTGTGGACATCTAGATTGGAAAAAAATTAATCATGTCATATTCACTACGATATCACTCGACAGTCATGTTAGCTGGCTTTGGCCGCATTTGGTGTCAAAAGGACTTGACTAAAAAAATTTGAAAAAAAGTAGAAGGATATCATTGGACAAATTAAAATAATCTGATTAAAAAACAAAGTAAAAATGAAAGTATAAGGATGAAAAGTAAATTTTTTTGTAAAATAATATTCGGCTCTTGCGTGGATTGTCACTGTGGCAATCTTTTTATACGGACACTTATATGCTTTATTATTTTTCACTTCCAACATTCGATGATTTCGCTTATAATTTCTTCTCTTTTATTGGTATTTGGCTTTATAATTTTACTTTCATCATAGATAGATATTCACAATATTTATTGGTTTGGAAGATATTCATTTTTCATGTTATCTAGATAAGAATTTGTAAGAGGTTACAGGACATCTCTGTTAGGCTCTCCTATCTACACATATCATTTCTCAGATTGCTTCTTGTTTTCCTAAAAATAGATTGCTTTTGATGTTGCAAGTATTTTATTTTGTTTTATTTTATTTCTAACCACATAGTATCTCGATTTTCCAGGAAAAAATTACAGACATATAAATAATATTATTATCAAACAAATCACGCCAAACATCTATTTCCCATTACAGGAGCAATTCCATCCAAAACTATCATCAATCATTAAGTCACTTTTTTGTTTTTTTTTTTTTTATTCTAACCGCATATAATGGGTGACAATATCTGGAGTCCACGAAAAAGGTTGAAGACATATAAATAATATTATTATCAAACAAATCACGTCAACATTTATTCGCAATCAATCCATCCAAAACTATCTGTCATGAATCATTAAGCCACTTTTGAAATTGTTGCATGTGAGAACTACTAATGTAGTTCGACCCAAAAAAAAATAATATTAATCTATTATAGGGATAACAATCATTAACACGTTTTCATTTTCCAACTTGAAAAGCTTTCTCACGTTTTATAATTTGACCTTAGTCATCACGTAATCGTGATTATAGAGCATGGCATAATTTCTTTTTCCAAATAATTTTTGATCACATTCACCGCACAAACTTAGCGAGCCTCAAACATAAAAGTTGAAGTTAAAGTTGATGTTCCAGAATAACAAATTTTCACGAGGGCGTGCATTTCAACTACCCGGATTCGCCACGTGTTAGTTAACAATTGATCTCACATTGTCAACTTTTCTACACACGGACCGTATATATGTCGCATTAAATAAGGTAATCAAGGCATGCCACAGTGATAAACCACCCAATTTACGGGGAAGGGGCGATGGAATGGAATCTGCCACCCCACCAAATTGTTTTTCTTTTTTTCCTTTTTAAATTTCTCTCCTTTTTTTTTAAAAAATTCTTGTATTTGTTATCTTTCGTATACTTTTAAATTTTAATTATCACTGATTTTATAGAAACTTTTCTCTTTTATATATTTTATTTCTTTCTTTTCAATCCATTAATCGTGTCCATTTATTAGCTTAAAGTTTATTTTTAACTTAAATTTATCTCGATCAATCCTTTTTCTAGTAAAATTCAAGTACAATCAAATTGTCACATGTTTCTAAAGTCTTAGATAAAAGGTACTATTGTGACATTATTATTGGATGTTATTTTATTTTTCCTTATTGATTCATTTACGTGTCCCTTTTTAAGGCTTAAAATTAAATTTCACTTTAATTTTATTCAAGTTAATCCTTAAATATTTGCTTGAAATCAAATTTAAGAATATTTAAATTGTTGTACCTTAAAAGAAGAGGTCACCCCTTTAATGTTGTCATGAAATGTTACAGTGTTAATATCTTTGAATCAGCCGTCAATCATGATATAATGAGAACTTCGCATGACATCACATTTTTTTATTTCATACTTTGTTAGTTGAAATAAATGATAATTTAGCCAACAATGCTTACTATTTAAAAAATGTCAAAATTACTATTCTTGATTAAGCAAGCTCCTTAGTGGCCCATTTCAATTCACATGGATTGATGACTTAGTACAATGGGTGGCTTGGATGATCTCATGATGAATGGCCAATATCACTTGCTTCGCCATTAAAACAAGCTAAAAGAAGCTCTCATTGGTTCATTCAAGTTGACAAGAATCACTGGCAATATGGTAACTTTCGCCACATGAGGGCATTGTTGTAATTTTCACATATGGGAAGGGCTTTGAGGCTTGTCTAGTCGGAATAAACTTGCCGAACATTAGAAACTTGGATGGAAAATAGTCAAAGATAGCTAAGGGCGTGTTTGGTAACACTTATGTTCCTAGAATCATTTTTGAATTTCGATAAGAAATGATTTTTTTTTATTCTCGTTCGCGGGAACAATTTCTAGGTATTTTAATTTATTTGATAAGCTGTCCAAAATTTCAATTCCTAGAATAGAATTGCGTTTGGTACCGTTATGAAAATTTCTAATCCAAATCAATTTTTTAAAATAATTTTATTTCTTTTTCTTCTTTTCTTCTTTTCTTTTCTTTTTTCTTCTTCTCCTTCAAGGTCTGCGATCGCTAGCCTTGGGATGATCGACGACTAGTGACCTCATCGAAGCATCGCCAACCCTCGGCGGGCGGCGCCTTGTCGACCGAGCCTCGCCGCGGCTAGGTGAGGCTCAACCGAACCTTGACTGGGCAAGCCTCACTGGTGGCCAAGGGAGGCCCAGGTGAGGTTTGCCTCACCGATGGCTAGGCGAGCCTCCGGTGAGTTCGCCGGACCTCGCCCTAGCCTAGTGAGCTTCCAACGAGCTCACTGAAGCTCGCCCAACCGGTCGCTGGCGATGGACGGCAATGGCGGCGACAACGGCAGTTGAAGAAGAAGAAAGAGGGAAGAAGAACAAGAAAAAAGAAAAGAAAAGAGAGAAAATAGGTTGGTCGATTCTAGAATTATTCCATGGAACAAAGAATCAACTCTTTTTTACTTCT
This sequence comes from Eucalyptus tenuipes, assembly GCA_014182365.1. NCBI lineage: Eukaryota > Viridiplantae > Streptophyta > Magnoliopsida > Myrtales > Myrtaceae > Eucalyptus > Eucalyptus tenuipes. The sequence continues at coordinate 18,518,721 of CM024539.1, read as the reverse complement.
CAATTGTTCCAAATCTACTTTCGGGAAAAAAAAAAAAAAGAAATTTGTTCCCAGGAACAAAAATTTTATCAAACGAATTTTTTTTCCAAATCTATTCCTAGGAACAAAAGAAAAGAAATTATTAATATTTGGCAAGTTGCTAAACAGAGCCTAATTGGCCTCGACCGATCAAAATCAATTGAACTAGGTTGAGCCAATCGGACCAAATTGACTTGGGCCTTGGCCGGCTCAATTAGGCTCCGATTTGGTTCCCATTTTTCTTAATTTTGTCTAATCTAAGTTAAATTGAAAATTCCCAAATGAATTGGTTCAAATTAAATGCAATTGGACTGAATTGACTTGACTTGATTTGATTAATTTGACATGAAATGCTGTAAATTCCCTCAATTTCTATTAAAATTGCACCATGAACTAGACCAATGTGTACAATTGAGGTTCCATTGGCCAAACTGAAATTCAATTGATCAAACTGGATGTTAGTTTAAAATGGATCAAGTTGAATCAAGTCAATTAGGGCATTCCATCTTTGATTTTTCAATTGCATCTTCACTAATTTGGTCATTCCATCTTTGAATCTAACCAAGATTGGTAGCTAGTTATGTGGGATTGTCTCTCACCTTTATCATTCAGTAAACTCTCATTATGTGAGGTTATTTGTGCATCAAGGTTAGAGAAGAGACTTGAGCTCTATCTATAGAATTTTAAGCTACAAACCTTTCATCAGAGGCCGGGTTTTACTCATTTCACAATAGCTAGCTCCATGTTAGACTAATTAAGAATTTTTATTTTTCACCTTAATAGACTAATTCCATAAATGGCAAATTACAATATCAATTAATGTAGTCCACATTAAAAAAAAAAAAAAAAAATCTTACATCAAGAGCTTTGGCCTTGGCTTCCATCAAGTTGCCATAATCCTCATGATGGGTCGATTTTGTTTCTTCATCAATATTGCTCCCTTGAAAATTTTTTAACACACTCGTCAGTTGACTGATTTATGTGTCAACCTAACTAAAAAAACTATAACATCCTCCAAATTGATATCTTGGGTAGTCATGAAATCTTCTTTCCCCATACTCCTTTGGTCTTGCTGTTTGTAGAGGAGATTTCAAGTCACAAGAGCAAAACATTGACGTATCATTCTTGATCGAGGAACCACAATCACTGATTGCGAAAAATTCGCTTATCTCTTCATGGATTTTGATATGGCAAAGAGGAAATTGGGGATTCTTTTCGTGAATTAGGGTTAGAGGTCAATTTTGGGATTTCTAGCAAACTGAGGGAGTTGAATTTGAGAGCTTTATGGCTTCTGCTTTGTTTTTTTTGTAAGATTTGATGAAACAAAAAATGATATCTTTTTATTGAGTTTGTCCACGTTAGATCACCGATCATGCCACAAAAGATGATCAAAATGACTGGATGATCACGTCAGCAATTTCAAACGATATTGACCGAAATGACCATATTAAATTTCACATATCAGATTCATAGTGCATTGAACCCATCAAAAAGCCTAAGATTGGAATCTGTGAACAGAAGTAGCAATTTTCCTCTAATTACGATTTTGGTTTCATGACAAAAAGGTAGTACATCTCTCTCTCCCTCGCCCTCTTCGTTTCCCAACTTCTCCTCCTTTCCTCCAACGAGCTCGGCTTCAACTTCCCATGCGCTTCAGTCCCAACCACGCCTGCACCTCCGCCTCCGCCGTCGCCTCCCGGAGCCCCATTGGCAGCTCCGATTCGACGTCTGCGTCCAGTGAGCTCAGGTTATGTTTTTCGCCTTGCTCTGCTCTCTCTCTCCATCCCCCTTCACTACCCCTCTTCCCTTCATTCACTACCTCTGCTCCCTCCCTCTTCAAAGTCCAAGATTAAGAAGTGCGGTGGAAAGGAAAATTCATATCTGAGAGTTAGACTTCACATTGCTGCTTGCACAAGATAATCCAAATACAGGCAATTTGCAAGTTCTCACAAATAAGATACATTCCTTTTCCGGAAGCTTCTTAGCTTTAAACAACAACTTCATGTATCCCTACAAAAACTTTCAGTGGAAGTCATTCCTGATGGCGTCAATGATGAAGTGCTTAGGAGACTTGGTTTCACCACAGACTGATTCTCTCCTGAAAATGTGGTTTGGTGTGAACCATACAGAACTCTGGCTACTAGGGACTTCGTGATATTCTTTTAATAGCAATAGAAGCAGAGTCTCGAAAACCAAAAGAGACCACTTTATGCGATCGCTCACCAATTTTTTTTTTTTTGGCTAAACAGAACTTATGGAGAAAAAGAGTGTGGACTGACTGTTTACATGAAAAATATAAAAAGGTTTGAACAATTACGTTGAGCCTGGAAACCAACCACTCAAACCGATAGCTGTCCTAAGTTGATAGGGGTATGGACTTCCAATTGCGTATTCACCTAGGGCAAAACAAGTTGCTGAGTAATGAGCTGCGGCAGCACCTGCACTGAAGCCTCTGATGCCAACTTTCACTGCAAAACATGAAAAGCAGTTGCTAAATCACAAAATGTTGTTTGAGATGAAATTGTTGATTGATCAGCAATTTTTTACTAGTAAATATCAGAGAAGCACATGGCAAATACAATGAAGCATACTATCAGCCAAAAAGACGAGTGGTGTTACCAATGATTGTGACTGCCTTGGGTATAAGGACTATCTATCAGTAATCTTTCCTACTTCAAAAGTTGCAAAAATGTGAAGATTTTATCCCAACTTTCTGCTTAATTGACAACCGGAGTCTGGAAATTAGTCCCAGAAGGTAATTCAGAATAGAAAAAGTTAAAGACTGCACATATTAAACAAATGCTTCTTCTAGAAAATTTTCTCCTAGTCTTAATTATCATCAGCTGGTTCTGTTGACAAAAGATTGGCAACATGCACTGCGAAGCATCTAAGCCTTCCCAGCCTTCTGGACCATCTTCTGAAATCTCTCCAACATCAAACCCTGGGAGCATAAATCAAAACATAATTTTGAATTCCAATATGCATGAATTGATTGTATTGGAAAAATGAAAAGATAGGAATAGATTAATCATCTTACATGCAATACAAGGAAATCCGCCTAACAAAGCCATGGTACAGGTGGGAGCAGTTGGACAGATTCATTTAACCGCTTGAGGAAAATTTTCCCTAGATGTATAAGCCGGCTGATGTCAAAGTAATTCTTATTTTGAGCAGCAGAGATTAAGGAGGAGCGCACTTACACTAGGAAGAGAGACGGATTCCAAGTGCTGGGACAAGCTGAGGCAACCAAAAAAAAGCAAATTTAGAGTTTACTTCATTTTGAAATTTTCATGCAGACGATGGACATCGAAATATGCATAGCCTTAGGACCAACACAGTGGGAAAGTTTCATCTCAAAAACTTGAGAATCTACGATGACCACCCCGGAAAAATTCTTCTACTTTCAATTTGGACATTCTCATCCATCGTAATCATTTAAATAGCTGCATCATAGTGAGAATTCTCTCTTTAACATCATCTAAGACTGGGCGTCCATAAAAGTCTCTCCGAGATCATTATATTTGTTTAAGTTAGGAATATACTTATGCAAAATCAGTGAGGAGCCGTTCAGCTGCAGTGAAACCCAGTGGATTAGTGTTCCCCTATCATTAAAAAATACTACAAACACTCTCTCATTCAGGCTAAGCTGAAGCCTTAACTCAGCTTCAGATAAGACAACACGAGAACACACGTACAGACACCCATATATGTCTATGATATGTTGGAATAAGCACAAGCTAGAATTTTCAGAACAAAGTTGCATCATCTGGACCACAATATCCCGTGAATTGTTGAACGTGCCAAGACATAACCGGTGGGAAGCGTCAGTCTAAATGCAGCTCTTTTCTCATGGAAATCAAATGTATACCCACGGCCGGTAGGACCCATAGTTTTCGCGAGCGACGTGGTCAATGACCCGCTTCCCGTCCCCGATTGGAGAACCCCACAACCCGGAATGACGTCTGCACCCGACGAGCTCAGGTTAGGGAGCAGAGGCCGTGAATGAAGGGAAGTCGTGAAGAGGGATGGAGAGAGAGAGAGCAGGGCATGGCGAAAAGCCTGACCTGAGCTCGTCGGACGCGGACGTCGAATCGGAGCCACCAACTCCGGGAGGCGACGGCGGAGGGGGAGGCGTGGTCGGGAGTGAAGTGCAAGGAAGGTTGAGATAACATGATGAGCTAATGGAGAAGTAACGGAGAGAGAGAGCGCGTAGAGATAACACGACGAGCTAACGGAGAAGTAACGGAGAGAGAGCGCGGCGGAGTTTAAAAAATTCAGACAGGGTGGGTCCGCCGAGGAACGTGGCGCACAATGAGTGGACTGTCCATGGGAAAATCAGACCCTCCGCCGAAAGTGTTCTCTTTTTCTAGAGTCATCCAAAACCCCCTCTCGCGAAGTGCGCTGTGCTCTCTATCCCCCCTCCGCGAAGTCGTGCGAAAGGCGACGCCGACGCCCTCCACCTCTGCCTCCGCCGCCGCCGGTTGCCTCCGTCGCCGCCGACGCCGACGCCGACGCCGACGCCGACGCCGACGCCCCTTCGCTTCCCTCTCCGCGAGTGAAGGTCGCTCTGCTCGCTCTCTCTCTGTTTCCTCCACGAAGCGCCCCCTGCTCCTGAACGCGGACGCCGCGGTCGCCTTCCCAAGCCCCATCGATAGGCACCCCAGCAGAGGCGGAGGGGAGAACGGGGAGAGAGAGAGGAGAGAGACGGTCTGCAGAGGAGAGCAGAGGAGAGAGGAGAGAGAGCAGATGAGTGCGCCGGAAAGGATTCTCTTTTTCTAGAGTCGTCCGAAACCCCCACCATTTCCTTTTCTTTTCTTTTTTCTGCTTCATGTAAGTCGTCGTCTTCTTGGATGAAGATTCATCTTCTTTGCGAAGAAGTATCCTGCAAACTTGTCCGATAAATCAAAAAAAGAAAGGGTTGATTGAAACTCCTGATATGATCCAAGGTCTTTCTGGAAACATCTGTTTACTCTTCCGTGAGACATAGGGGAAATGCCCAGAGAGCTGGACCCCTTTCGCTGATTTGTAGAGTGCTTCTAACAACAATTGGATTTGTAGGTTCCGTGGGAATAAGTATGGCGGAAGTACGACGAGGATTAGGGCTCGCCTTGCTGGAGTTGCAGGATATGGAATTCATGGCTGCAAGCTCGTCGATGGCCAAGTGAGATCAGAAGCCCACGTAACGTTGGGGGTAAAAGAGCGGTGAAATCAAGCAACAGCCATGTCAATGCAGAAGAGGGCCCGCATGAACAACGGAGATGATTGTAGAAATATTTTAGTCCCTAGCTTTGATGTGATAAGCACTGTAGGTACCAGTTCATCACCCAATCTTAGTGAGCCAAATTTGCCCAGTCAGTCTGCCGTGTTTTCCCCAGTTATATCAGATCTAGAACTCCTTGAATCTTGTCCTGTTGCTCTAGCGTTCGCACCTGAAGAGTGGAGTTGCCTCACTGACTTGCTGCCACGCTCAGTGAACGCAGAAGTGGAAGTATCCGATACCAAGGTTCCACAAGCTAATCTTAGTGAGCCGAATTTGTGCAGTCTGCATGACGTGTTTTTCCCAGTTATATCAGATCTAAAACTCCTTGAATCTTGTCCTGTTGCTCTAGCGTTCGCACCTGAAGAGTGGAGTTGCCTCACTAACTTGCCGCCACTCTCAGTGAACGCAGAAGTGGAAGTATCCGATACCAAGGTTCCACAAGGTAATGCGCATCTTCAAATTCACTATATGTTAATGCTGATCTTTTGTCTAGTACTAAGCGTGGAAATTTAATTAGGGAGGCAAATAGGAGCCTGGAAGATTCGAACTTAGGATCTCCTAGCTTTGATATCATGTGATTTTGTGGGATCACTATCAACTGTTCTAAAAGCTGTTAGATGAAGGCGTGGTTTATTATTTTAATATTCTAACAAGGATATAGGTAGGATACTCAGATTTCCGATAGTAACTGAAAACACAAAATAGGCAGGAATTAATAGAATGAGAGGAGTTTAAGAGTCGGTGAATTATAACTAATAGTTCTTTGGAAAATTTGAACAGACAAATGCTTTTTAAGTGTGACCTTCGAATCTTGAAAAGCCATAGCTCTCTCTATTCCCTCATATCGCAAATGAAAAGATTCAATGTGAAACACAGAAGCTAGAACTCCACCTAATCATTTGAAACACAGAAACTAGAACTCCACCTAATCTTTTGGAGACTGGGACATAGGCGTATACCCGTGAGTTCCACAAAAATTAAAGTATATGCTATTTCTGTTATATAAAACTTTTAATCAAAGTATTATAACTTGTCAATTCAATCCAAATGCAACCTATCGCATGCAAAGATTGAGGCAAACAATAAACTTGCCCAAATTGCTGCTTGCACTTAAGTTCACTTGATTAGTGAACTTTGTTTGTTGGTGGGCTGACTTTGGAGATGGACAATTATATCAGTACTCATAAAGCATCTGTTTAAATTAGATCTCATGTGCCAGTGTTGTGAACGTCATTTCAAATTTCATCTATGTTTACCTTAGGGGTGATACCGTGGATTAATTCACTCAAAGTATTGTTGCTTTGACCCAGCCCATACTAAGTTGTTTCTCATCCCGACAATTACTCCCTGCCAGCTTCCGAATAGTTCGTCCTCAAATCACACAGCTACTAGAGGGGTTGTTGCTTTGATACCATATTGTCCCTTGATTAATTCACTTGAGGTATTGTCCGTTTTAACCTGTCTCGTACCAAGTCTCACGGTTTTGTCTTTCGGCATATATGTAGGTACTTTCTCAAGAGATCACGGGAAGAAAATCAATTATAGAATTTTTGACAGAAAGGTGGAATATGCCTTTGAAGGCAGGATTGACAATATCAGGAGCAACGGTGACGAATTGATGAAGCTCAATAGCCTGCCTGATGGTGGCATTGAAAGGCGTAAATTTGGTAAAATCTGCGTATCAAGAAAAGAAATAGCTAAAGGAAGTAATGGGACCATTGTCCTTGAGGGCATCTATGAAGATAGACCTGTTGCAGTGAAACGCCTTGTTCGGGCCCATTGTGATGTTGCTTCCAACGAGATTCAGATTTTAAAGGCATCTGACCCACATAAAAATATCGTTCGTTATCATGGAGTGGAGTATGACCCAGATTTCGTGTATCTTGCTCTAGAGCGCTGTGCTTGTAGCTTAGACGATTTAATTCAAGTACATTCAGATTCTTCAAATAACTCTGCGTTCCCTGGTGATCCAGCATCAACGGATGATTATAAAATCAAATTGGATTCTGTTAGGGGTATGGTGCAAGATGTTAACTTGTGGGGGGCAGATGGTTATCCCTCACCTTTGTTACAGAAGCTGATGAGGTAATTTCTATGTTTTGATTTGCCAAAAGGGTATGAATAGAGAGATAACTGCAGTATCTCATTGCGGCACTCCTAAAATCAACTGTCACATATATGTATTTGTAGTGAGCTTGCTTACATATGTTTTACATGACTCAGAAGCATCTCATAGAGATCACTAGCTTCATGTACTCTTCTTTGCTGGCTTATGTGGGTATCAGGTGCTAGTTGAAGGGCTTAATAGCTCTCCTGCAAAAACTTCCAAGTGATGCATGGTACGGGCAATTATTAGGTCGCTACCTTGACTGTGGTGAGCCCAATGCAATCACCATCGTGGGCTAAGTTTTGAACCTTGCAGCTTCCTTTCTAGGAGTCTGTTAAGCTCAATCTCACCATCAAGGCTAAATTCTCAGTTTTCTTTCCATGGAAATCAATTAGGTATTATCAATTACCTAGTAATAGTTCCATTGATTTTCCCATCTTGGTAAAAACAGTATGCCTTCTTTCCTTTTGATTTGCAAATGCCGTGGAATCCTCACTCACTCAAATCGGTAAATGTTGATGTGATTGATATGTTGATCAGATTCCATAACGGGTTTTTCATCGTAGAGTTTACATAAAGAACCTGTAACAGTTTTTTTCTCCAGTGTACTTCTGACATCCTTATTGGGTCTCAGTGTGTTAGAGAAATTCATTATTTTCGAATACGATATGGCTTAGTATATGTATATGATGCCTTCAAGTGGCCCTGATGCTATTTGGTTCCAGATACATTGTTGATTTAAGTCATGATGTCTTCTCTATATTATGATACAGAAATGTGGTATCAGGACTCAGCCATTTGCATGACTTGGGAATTATCCATCGGGACTTAAAGCCTCAAAATGTCTTGATTACTATGAATCCAGCATTTTGTGCTCAGCTATCTGATATGGGCATTAGCAAACCCCTTCCTAAAGATAAATCTTCCCTGGGATATCATGCCACCGGTAAGTGCTGATGATAGCTTTATCCAAATTTTGATCTTCTTTTCCTCAAAATTGATCCATGCATAATTTGAATCTATACAGTGGTAAAAGGATGTCAAATGGGCGGGTCGGGTAAAAAATGGTCAGACTCATATTGATCCATTTTCATGTAATGTAAATTTGATGACCCATACTTGACCCAACCAATATACGATCCATACTGCATTGTATCGCTTCTTATGTCGTGGTAAAGTTTGTGGAGATTTGGTAGTCCTAGCCTAGGCCTCCCTTCATTGACTAATGAATCTATCGTATTCATCTATATATGGTCCAAGTGATGAGGATTGTTCTATTGATCTTAGATGTCTGTCTTGCAGGTTGTGGAACCTCGGGATGGCGAGCACCTGAACTGCTACGTCATCGTGGGCGCCAAACGCGGGCAATGGATGTGTTTAGTTTAGGTTGTGTCTTGTGCTTTTGCTTCACTCGCGGAAGACATCCATTTGGTGAAAATCTAGAACGTGACCACAACATTGCTCACAACAAAATGGACCTGTCCTTTGTGGACATACCAGAAGCTCATGATCTATTTTCGTGTTTACTAAACCAAGACCCCAAATTGAGGTGAGTGTATTGTCATCCTTAATTTGCATCACTACCATTTTCATTCTGCCATTTGATGGATTTTATAGCCATTGCCAGTTGACTGATTTCCAACATCACTTAATCTCGTGAGTACTAAAGGTGGCTTCAAATTCGTCCAAGATAACTTAAATATCTGTCCTGCTGGTGGGGCTCTACTTAATGAGCAAAAAAAGTGTAGATCCCACTCATTTCTTTTGGCAATCGACAACAGTAGCCGGAAAAAGGTTGACCATATGATAGCCTAAATGCCTTTGATAATTGTGGTATTCAAATGGAAGATGATCATTGTGGGAGGCCTAGTTATCAGGGCTATAAGTTTGTTACCCACACACTGAACAAATAAATTCCAATCATTCCTAGCGCAATATTAGATCTGCTATACATACACTGAAGAGGATTTCGTACGAACATTCCAAGGGTTTAGCATATAGTGCTCACTGTGAAATAAGAATTCTAGAGACTGGATGATTAGATTGCTAATTTAAGGTACTTGGAGTAAATAATTGCTGGGTTCTTTCCGTAGTCAAACAACTGCCTTCATCCTGTCGTGAGTTGTGAAGTGCATGGTAGATTTTAGACATTTTGGTTGCTCTTTCATTGAGCTAATGCAATTTTAAATGTTTTAGAGATTTGCACGAATGCCAAACTTGTGATGCTTTTAAAATCGGGAAGTCGGTCAATTTCAGAATTGTTTGTGTAGTTGATTTCTTTGAGCATATTGGTTCAGTAGTAAATTATTTTTAATGACTAGCAGGCCAAAGGCATCGGAAGTGCTTCACCATCCATTTTTTTGGAGTTCAAAGATGAAACTGTCCTTTCTTAGTGACGTCAGCGATGAAGTGGAATCGGAAATTAGTGAAGGCAATATATATCTTCTCGAAGAAAAAGGCAATCCAGATCTTCTCGAAGAATTGGAGAAGATAGCGCAATCGGTTTTTGATGGGAATTGGATAGAGAAAATAGATGAAGATGTTATGGATGACCTAAGTTGGCACAGACGCGAGCCCTATGACGGTAGCTGTGTCAGAGATTTATTGAGAGCTGTGCGGAATAAGTTTAACCACCGACGGCATGCTCCAGAAGAAGTTAAGGTACTCTCTCGCTCGCTCTCTGGAACTGCGGTGATATCTATGGCTGCACGCATGCAAGGCTCATATGTTTTGTTGCTTTGATGGTTCTAGCAGGAGATCCACGGATCGGATCCTGATGGTTTGTATGCTTACTTCGCTAAACTATTCCCCAGACTCCTGATTGAGTCATACATAGTGGTGTCCCAAGTCTGCAGAAGGGAGGAATTGATTGCGGGAGTACTTTCTAAGTAATGTGCTTTTGCCTTTTTGGCCACTTCCCACGCTGTTCCTCCTTCAAGCCAGCGGGGTTGGCCATGAAGCAGAAATTCATTCCATCTGTCTTTTCTGTTGTGTCTGCTGTCTTGGTTACGAGGATCAAATTGGACTGGCTTAGGACTATTCGTATTATTCCTAATATTGAGTTTTAAATAATTTTATAGTATACTATTGCTGCATAGTTTAAATGTTTAATGTACTGTTCTTGATATTGCATAAGCAAATACTATATTTCTATTTCGTGCAAGTTTTTTTAATATCGCAATTTATATATTTAGTTCTTGTACTTTTTTTTTTTCAAAAAGTTTTTTTAGAGTTCAAAAAAAAAAAAAGCCCTAGGCACACACTTGGGCCAACATGGCCCGGTGGTCAGCCCTTGTCGACACTTTCTCCACAAAAAGTACCTTTCAACCCGTTAGAAGTTTAGGGTGTGTTTGTTTGTGTTTTTATTTCTGTTCATGAACACAATCTGTGTTTTTTGGTTTCGGGAACAAAGAAAGAACAAAAACGTGTTTGTATGCGATTTTGTTCCTAAGAACAAACTTGGAACAAAAACAAGAAACAAAAAAATTTGTTTCTTTTTTCAAACAATTTTGAGAAACAAATTTTCTCCTTCCTTTTTTTCTTCTCTTTCTTTTCTTCTCTTTCTTTTCTTTTCTTTTTCTCGTTCTTTTTCTTTGGTCGGTCGTCGGCCTCGCCATGATCGGCGACCGGTGTGGAGGGTCGGCGACACCGTCGAGGGTTGGTGAACTCGCCGGAGTGTCGCCGCCCTCGGCAAGCTCGGGCTCGCCCAAATCGGCGAGGCCGAGCCTTGCTGGGCTGGGCAACCTCGGCCTTGCTTGGGGCCGGCGAGCCTCGTCGTGGCCGGGCGAGGCCGCCGCCCTCGTCGGCCGATCGCCGACCATGGCCGAGGCCGGCGATCGGCCAAAAGAAGAAAAAAAAAGAAAAAAGAAAAAAAAATTAAAAATTAAAAAATTAAAATAAACAAAAAAGAACACAAATTTACCAAATGTGTTTCTGTTCTTTTTTATTCTTGGAGCAAGTTTACTAAACGCGTTTTTAAGGCAAAAATTGTTTTAGAACAAAAGTAGTTTTTTTTTCTATTTACTTAGAACAATTTTGAAACGTAAACACAAACAAATGCACACTTAGCAACTTCTTGGCCTAGCTTGTAATTTTTTTCCATATGCAGTCTAGGGACCTATTTGGTAACCGGTCAAATAGTGCTAATTTCTATCCTTTTATTCCCGCAAGTAGATTTGGAATAGAAATGCGTTTGGTAAAATTTTTGTTCTCGGAAATAAATTTCTAATTTTTTGTTCTGAAGTAGATTTTGAACAAAATCAAGAATAAAAAAAAAGTTGATTCTTGTTTTTCGGGAACAATTCTAGAATCAAGCCCATATTTTTTCTTTTTATTTTCTTTTTTCTTGTTCTTCTTTCCTTTTCTTCTTCTTCATCTACTATCACCGCTATGGTTGCCGTCCGCCGCTGTCCACCGTTCGCTGCCCACCGCTGTCGGTCGTCGGCAATCAGTCCGGCAAGCTCGCCGGTGGCTAGGCGAGCCTCGCCTAGCCTCGATGAGGCTCGGCCAACCCCGACGAGGCTTGGCCAACGAGGGTTGACAACGCTTCGGTGAGGTCGCCGGCCCTCATCTAGCCGGTTGCCGATCATCCTAAGGCCGGCGACCGGCCACTTGAAGAAGAAGAATAGGAAAAAGAAAGGAAAAGAAGAAAATATAAAATAAAATAATAAAAAAAGTAATAAAATTATTTAATAATTAAAAGAAAATGATTTGGAGTAGAAATTTTGAGTACGGTATCAAACGCAATTCTATTCCGGGAATTGAAATTTTGGACGCTTACCAAACAAACTTAAAATGCTTAGAAATTATTCCCTGAACAGAATAAAAAATAATTTCTAATCAGAAATTATTTTCAGAACAAACGTTACTAAACGCCATCTAAATATCTAAAGAAAAATATTTAGGTTAAGTAAATCTCAATAGAGTAGGTAACATTCTCAGTTATGAAAGAAATGTCACTCTACTTGCAACTATTTACCTATGAAATAGACATCGCTCTATTATTTTGAAGTATTTACACGTATGGTTAACGATTTTTCCATGTAATTTTTAACATATCTCGTATAGTTGATAATTTTCTCTCATTGGAGCTAATGGCTTGGGGAATTGAAAGTATGAAACCTCATGTAATTAAAATATATAAAAGATAAAAACTTCAAAAAGAAATAAATGGCACGAAATTGCATTAACAATTCTAAACCTCATATAAAGTGGACGAAAAATCTTATGTATCGTCCACATACACCATGCATTTTCTAATCAAATTTATGTACATTTAGTTTGTCCAGTCAAGTTGTTCTAGTTTCATAAAATTTTAGATCAAGTTTATCCAACACAAAATCAAACCAAATTAGCAACAAATGACCCAAAAGTATGATGTGAAAAATATATATAAATGCACACATGGATGTGTGTGAAAAAAATAGCTGATATAGACTGTGTTGAAGTATGACTTGTTCCCCAATGTTGATGCTCGTGTGGACATCTACATTGGAAAAAATTTAATCATGCCATACTTATTATGATATCACTCAATAGTCACGTCAGTTGGATTTGGCCACATTTGGTGTAAGAGGAACTTGACTAAAAAATTTGTGAAAAAAGTAGAAGGATATCGTTAAAGAAATTAAAAGAATTTGATTAGAAAACAAAGTAAAAATGAAAGTATAAGGACGAAAAGTAAAAGTTTTTGTAAAATAAATTTGACTCTTGCGTGGATAGTCACTTGGGCAATCTTTGATACGGAAACTTATATGCTTTATTTTTTTTCACTTCCGACATACGATGATTTGGCTTATAATTTCTTTTCTTTTATTGGTATTTGGCTTGTTAATTTTACTTTCATGATAGGTAGGTGTTCACAATATTTATTGGTTTGGAGAGAGGATTTTAGCGTGGTCCACACAAGAATAAGATTGGATTTCCCGTGATGATAGGAGCAAGTTAGGTGCTCTCTCTCTCTCTCTCTGATTGCTTCAGATGTTGCAAGTATTTTATTTTATTTTGTTTTATTCTAACCACATATAATGAGTGAGATTATTACCAAACAAATCACGCCAACATTTCTTCACAACCGACCCATCCAAAACTATCATCAATCATTAAGTCACTTTTAAAATTGTTGCATGTGAGAAGTTCTAATATAGGTTGACCTAAAAAAAAATCTAATATAAGGACAACAATGATTAACACGTTTTCATTTTCCAACTTAATAAACTTCCTTACGTTTTAAATTTGACCTTACTTATCACGTAATCGTGATTATAGAGCATGGTATAATTTCTTTTCCAAATAATTCGCCACGCAAAGCTCAGCGAGCCTCAAACGTAAAAGTTGAAGTTTCATAGTCACAAATTTTCTCGAGGCCGTGCATTTCAACTTGCCCGATTAGCCACGTGTTAGTTAACAATTGGTCGCACAATGTCAACTTTTCTACACACGGACCATATATACGTCGTAGAAAATAAGGCAATCAATGCATGCCAAAGTGATAAACCGCCCAATTTACGGGGAAGGGGCCGATGGGATGGAATCTGCCACCCCACCAAATTGGTTCTTTTTTTTCTTTTCTTTTCTTTTTTAAATTTTTCTCCCTTTGTTTTAAATTCTTGCATTTGTTATCGTTTTGGCGCGTTTGGTAACGATTCTATTCTCGAGAACGATTCTAATTAGAAATGATTATTTTTATTCGTTCCCGGAATTGATTATGAGTAAAAGAACGTGTTTGGTAATCTGTCCAAAATTTTTTATTCCTAATAGAATTGCGTTTGATACCGTGCTTCATTGATTCTATTCCAAATCAATTTTTTTTTAATTTTTAAATATATTTTTTTACTTTTTTACTTCTTTTTCTTTTCTTTTTTCCTTTTTCTCCTATTCTTCTTCTTCTTCTTCTTCTTGTGGCCGGTCGCCGGACAGCGGGGACGGGTTGAGACGAGGGCCGGCGACCTCACCGGAGAGGTCGCCGGCCCTCGCTCGGCCAAGCCTCGTCGGCGGTGGCGAGGCTCGCCCGCTTGCCGGTGGCCGGCCAACCTCGCCGGGCGAGGCGGGCGGCTCGGCCACCGCCTCGACGAGGTCGGCTCGCCACCGGCCGGCTCGCCGAACCTCGCCTTGGCCCGGCGAGCTCGCCGGATCGGCGAACGACGGCGGACGGCGGCGGTGGTGGTGGACGATGGTCGCGGGATGACGGAAGGGAAGAAGGAAAGTTTCATTGTTTTGATTCTTTTTTGATTCTCGACGGAGAATCACATTTTTTTTATTCTCAATTCTTGTCCAAAACCTGTTCCTGAACAAAGGGAACACAAATTTTACCAAACGCGATTACGTTCCCAAACCGATTCGGGAACAAAAATCGAAATCGAGACAATCGCTTTGGTTGGTTACCAAACAAAGTGCCTTTGCATAATTTTAAATTTTAATTCTCATTGATTTTATAAAAAAAATTTCTCTTTTATAAATTTTATTTCCCTCTTTTCAATTCATTTATCGTGCCCATTTATTAGCTTAAAATTTATTTTGATCAATCCTTTTTCTAGTCAAATTCAAGTACAATCAAATTGCCACAATTTTCTAATTTCTTAGATAAAAGGTACTATTTTGACATTATTATTGGATGTTATTTTATTTTTCATTATTTATTCATTTACGCGTCCCTTTTTAAGGCTTAAAATTAACTTTTCGCTCTAATTTTATTCAAGTTAATCCTTAAATACTTGCTTTTAATCAAATTTAAGAATATACAATAACTTAGAAGAAGAGGTCACCCCTTCAATGTTGTTATCAAATGTTACAGTGCTAATATCTTTGAATCAATCATCATTCATGATATAACAAGAGCTTCCCGTGACATCACATATTTTAATTCATACTTTGTTAGCTGAAATAAATGATAATTTAGCCAACAATGCTTTACTATTTAAAAAATTCAAAATTACTAATCTTGATTAAGCAAGCTCCTCATTGGCCCATTTCAATTCACATGGATTGATGACTTAGCACAATGGGTGGATTGGATGATCTCATGATGAATGGCCAATATCACTTGGTTTGCCATTAAGAAAAGCTCCCATTGGTTCAATCAAGTTGACAAGAATCACTGGCAATTTTGTAAGTTTTGCCACATGAGGGTGTTTTTTGTAATTTTAATATATGGGGGCTCCGAGGCTTGTCTAGTCGAAATAAACTTGCCAGAAACCTGGCTGGAAAATAGTCAGAGATGGCTGATTGGCCTGGCCGGTCAAAATCAACCAAACTAGGTTGAGCCAGTCGAACCGGATGGACTTGGGCCTTGGCAGGCTCAACTAGGCTCCGATTTTGTTCCCATTTTTCTTAATTTTGTCTAATCTATGTTAAATTGAAAATTCCCAAATGAATTGGGTCAAATTAAATGCAATTGGACTGAATTGACTTGACTGGTTTGATTAATTTGACACGAAATGCCATAATTCCCCCAATCTCTATCAAAATTGCACCATGAACTAGAACAAAGTGTACAATTGAGGTTGCATTGGCCAAATTGAAATTCAGTTGATCAAATTGGATGTTAGTTTGAAATGAATCAAGTTGAATCAAGCCGATTAGGGCATTCCATCTTTGATTTTTGAATTGCATGTTCACTAATTTGGTCATTCCATCTTTGAATCTAACCAAGATTGGTAGCTAATTAGTCTTACCTTTAGCATTCAGTAAACGCTCATTATGTAAGGTTATTTGTGTATCAAGGCTAGAAAATAGGCTTGAGTTTTATTTATAGAGTTTTAAGCCACAAAACCTTTCATCACAGTCGCTTTACTTAGTTTACATTAGCCAGCTCCATATTGAACTAATTAAGAAATTTTATATTTTCCCTCAATAAAGCAATTTCATAAATGGTAAATTACAATATCAGTTAATGTGGCCCACTTAGTATTAAAAAAAAAAAAAGCTCTTACATTAAGAGCTTTGGCCTTAGCTTCCATTGAATTGCCATAATCCTCATGATGGGTTGACATTGTTTCTGCATCGACATTGCTCCCTTGAAAATTTTTTAAGGCACTCGTTGGCAATTGACTGATTTATGCGTCAACCTAACTAAAAGACTATAACCTATGAAGCATCGATACTCTCTAAGAGCTTTCGTGTCGTGTCGGACACTCGGTCAACACGTGTCGAAAAATCCAATACCTGGTCAACTTTTTCGACACTCTCCGACACTCAAGTCGGAATTCTGACATAGGAGTTTCCTACATGTGATTTTGATATCGATGTCAATTTAAAAAATTCAATAAATGAGAGGTCAATATATATATATATATATATATATATGTGAAAAAATAAAACACAATAGTAAAAATAATAAATGGAGAAAGAAGAAAAACATAGTTTTCTCTTCTCTTCGATTCCCACTCCCCGTGATACGTAATTTACCCCTTAGGTTTTTTTTTTCTCCTCTTCCAACATATCTAACATCCAAGTCCATAATATAGATTGCTTGTTTTTTCTCCAAGTTTTATGAATTATTGAAATAAAGTTGAATTTGTCAAATTGAAATAATGAATGATATTAATAAATGGAGGATTAATGTTTTTTTGTGTATATTCATTTTATATTTTTTTAATTATTTATTTATTTATTTATGAGTTTGATTCAAATTAATTTGATTGAAATAATCATAAAAATGATAATTTATTATGTATATATAAAAATATATATTTAATATGTGTGTCCCAACATGTCTGAATTCTTTGTTTTTTGAGAAATGATGTGTCGGCGTGTCGTGTCGTGTCGCGTGTCAATGTCGATGCTACTTAGACTATAACTTCCTCCAAACTAATATCTTGGGTGGCCATGAAATCTTTTGACCCTGTCCTCCTGTGGTCTTGCTAATTGTAGAGGAGATTTCAAGCCACGAGCAAAACATAGACGGATCATTCTTGATTATAGGAACCACAATCATTGAGTACAACAAAAGTCGCTCATCTCTTTATGGATTTTGATCTGGCGAAGTAGAAATTAGGGATTCTTTTCGTGAATTAGGGTTAGAGGTCAATTTTGGGGTTTTTAGCCTGAGGGAGTAGAATTTGAGGGTTTTGTGGGTTCTGCTTCATTTTTTTGTTAGATTTGATGAAACAAAAAATGATGTCTTTTTATTGAGTTTGTCCACGTTAGATCGCTGGCCATGCCACGAAAGATGGTCAAGATGACTGGATGACCATGTCAGCAATTTCAAACGATAGTTGACTGAAAGGACCACATTAAATTTCACATTAGAGATTAGTATTGCATTGGACCAATTAAAAAAGTTTAAGGTTGCATTGGATTCTGTGAATTGAAGTAGCAATTTTCCTCTAATTACGATTATGGTTTCATAACAAAAAAGGCAGTATATCCGCCACTTCTCCAGTGAATGACTCAAAACAACCATAAGTATTGGATAATTGTTCGATTGAGGTGATCGAAGGTGTTGTGGTGGGATTTCTGGAATCCACAAAGAAGTGTTTAGTCGACGTCACAACTGATAGATTCTTTATACTTTCAAGTTCGGTTTATATCGCGGAATATGAATTATTTAGAAAATATTTTCTTAAAATTGACTGCTTGTATCGCTTAAACTAATTAGTTAAATGAAATATATTTTCATTATTGATAACATTTCGTGTCTAAACATCTTTGCGGATGATGAAATTATTTTTCTTTTATTCATTTTTATAAATAATATAAGCAATCATATTTAGAAAAAGAAAATTCAAATCATTTATTTCTCACGAAACAAACAGATGCTCATACATTTATGCTTTTGACAAAAAAAATTTAGTATTGTTCATTCGACTTCAACTTGTAAATATTTCATAGGAGGCAAAGATTTATTATAACTTCCCTTTGCGCATTACTTTTTGGACGGTTTCCTAGATGAGCCATGTTCCATAATGGGGAGTCTAGAAAGCACAAGTTTGAAAATCCGAAGTTCCCGATCATGATCCCAAATGATGTCCCGGATCAAGGAGCGCATGGCGATGGGTATGCTGAACTTTGTTGTTTTCTTTTATTGTTAAAGGAGGACATATATTGATGTTTGACATTACTTCATTACCGTAGACGGACGGTCGATTGACAATTTTAGTTGTTAACCCTTAATTATGGATCTTCGTCGTAACATGAAAACTGCGACGAAACTCTTTGACAGTTAAACATCCTTGGTTAAGCAAACATTCTGCAATGTTTATTTACATGAATATGTTGTAACCCGTTCTCTTGCTTGCTAGAATGACTATGGACAACATTATGCCTGCGTATAACCGAATTAAATAAGATTGGTATCAAATGGAACTATGCAACTTTTATCATACTGTAAAAGAAACTTGTTTTGTATGTGAATTGCTTGGGTTGGAATGAATGTGCGGATTTATATATGCAAGAATCTATATAGGCATACCTGTGGAGTTCTCTGTGATCAATGTCATGTAGTCCAATGATTTGGAGCACGATCTTCCAGAGATGGTAAATAGGTAACCTCTTCATTCATTTCTGTTCGACCACATTGGGCCATTTGATAAAGTGGGTACTATGTTTTATGCAGGTAATACGGGACGAGGATCGATTCAAGTTAAGGGTTGTATTCGTTAAATTTTCCATTAAATGCTCGCTGGGACAATGCAACAATCAGCGCATATAAACATCGACAGAATCAAATGGGAGCGTAGACTGATTTTTGTTAGTATTTGGCGTCACCGTCACATTGCGCACTTGTCATCAAAATGTAATCTTGTACCTAATTAAAATTCTCGATGGGTGATGAAAGGGATCGGTTTTTCGTGTGCTAGATGTTGCCAATCTTAGGCACATTACGTGTTGATCATTTCGAAATTGTTAATATGATAATGTGGCACCCCTCGACGGCCCCCGAACCGTTAGGGTCGCCATAGTTCGATTACCATTCTCTTGCTTGACCTGAAGGTTTATCAATCCTGGGGGTTTATATCATTTAGATCGGTCCCTGCGCAATTAATATGGCGGAAGCACATCCATCAACTCCCTTCCCTATAATCAGAAAACGATGCACATCAACTAAACATTTATAGGTAAAAGCCGAACACTTTTATTTACTTAAACCAGATGAACATCATTCATCGGTACATCAAAATGCCGTAGTCTTCTATACTCGGCTCTACTTCAAAAGATGACCGACATCTTTTACAACAGTCGTATACTTAAGGTCCATCGACCAGTGTCAGCGTCCAAAAGTTCCTTCCTTTGCTATCCTCCTCCTCATGGTCATATCCAACCACTCGATCCATCTACTAGTGGTAGTGATAGTAGAGGTATCTTGTTTAGTCTGAAATGTTAGTCTCCAAACGGGGTGAGTACAACCACTCAGCAATAAAGATCCATCAAACTACACAGTGTAACAAGCAAGACAATCAAGATATCACGAGTAAAGCATATATCATCCATGCTATCGAGCATACATCACCATGCTATCGAGCATATATCACCATGCAGTCGTGTATATCTCACCATGCCATCGTGCATATACCACCATGCAGTTATGCTTGTATTTCCATGAGGTTCATTCCATGCCATATGCACATACATACGCATGATTCATATCATCCACACAATCATGTGTATATCCCCATGAGATCCATTCAAGCCTTCATGATCGCATTCTCAATGTCATATAGTATCAATTTACTTTCATAAGCAGATCATGCATCATGCCATATGCACACACCCATGCGCATAATTCAATTTCCAATTTTATCTTTCAATAGGATCTCATTTCATTTTTCTTCCCAGGGACTAATGTTTGCATCCCTCATTTATCGCTCGCACCCAACCCGGCATCGCGAGGAGCCTCCGGCACACACCTCTGAGCATCCGACACACACCTCCGGGCATCTCGCACCCCAACTGGCATCACGAGGAATCCCCCTGGTACACACCTCCAGGGCTTCTGGGATTACGTACCGACATACCACCAGGCATTCCCCCTGAAATTACGTACCGTATACCACCGGGCATCTCGAAACTCCCGAGGACCCTCCAGAATTACGCCACCGGGCCACCGGGCATCCGGTACACACACTCCGGGCATCCCGACACTCCCGGGGCATCGTTGGCTCACACCTCCGACGGTATCATCATTATCATAATTTATATTCACATATGTGTCATTTTTCAACATGGCATTTGATGCAATAATATCAAAGGTCTAAAACAGCTTTTGATGTTATATGACATGCCAAATGTCACCACATATGCAGCATAATCAACCACTCAAGACATTATATCACATAGAACAATTTATTTATTTTTGAAAATACTGCAATTTTCGGATAAAAACAGAATGCACTCTTTTGGTTAAAATTCTTGAAAAATTAGTAAACAGTCTTAATAAATTCTAAAAATTTGACGTGTTATAGACGATATCTAAAGGAAATTATTTCATGCAGAACACCATTTCGAAATAGCTTCATACAAATTGGTACGGTCCATGCATCACAGCTTTCAAAATTTCAGCATTACAGTTTGCACAGTTTCGAAAATAATTTCGATTAAATATCCAAAAGAACTCCAAAAATTCTGAAATTTTTATAGGTTATATAAAACACCTAGAGGTAAATATCTCATGAAGAAATATAAATCCAATTCGTTCTAGGTTAATAGTTATAGACGATTTAGTTCCTCCTCTTCTCAGTACTGTTTTTTCCAGATTAAGTCCTTTCAAAGAAAATTTGTTTCACCAAACTAAAAATGTCTATTTCTTCTCAATTTTCAGTATGTTATTCCTCAGAATGTCATCTACAACTTCCATTAAGGGCACAAGATCAGATTTCAACTGGATGATTTTATAAAAATTCACAGAATCATACTAGGTCAAGGTAACGTTTTCCAGATCCAGTTTCTTCAAAGAAAGATGGTTTCACCGACCTATACTTGTTCATTTCCTCTAAATTTTTGATATGTTATACTTCAAGAAGTCCTCTACCACTTTCATTAAGAAGTCGAAGTGATATTCCAACAAAAAAGCTACTTTACAGTCCACGAAATCACTAAAGGTCAGAACAACAGATTCCAGATTTAGTTTCTTCAAAGGAAAATCATTTCACCAAGAAATACTTGTCCGTTTCATCTCAAATTCTATTATGTTACTCCTCAAGATGTCCTCTACAACTTTCATCAAGAGGTCGAAGTGAGATTCCAACAAAAAAAGCTACTTTACAGTCCACGAAATTACTAAAGGTCAGCACAACAGATTCCAGATTTAGTTTCTTCAAAGGAAAATCATTTCACCAAGCAATACTTGTCCGTTTCATCTCAAATTCTAGTATGTTACTCCTCAAGATGTCCTATACAACTTTCATCAAGAGGTTGAAGTGAGATTCCAACTAAAAAGTCGCATGCAGCTCACGAACTCATGGAGGGTCGGACTGTCCTTCTAGAAAACAGAATGCTAGGCCAACATACTTCTCCCCAAAGCTTTGAATTTCATCACTTCTATCACAACCGAGATCTACCATACACTACACACATGTCACAGCAAGAAAAGGGTAGATTAATGGACTCTACTTGCCTCTAATCCAAGCAAAACACAGCAAGCAAACGGTGGGGCAAAGCGGACCCGACGGCGGCGACTAGGCAGACGATCAGCAGCAACGGGCCTCCTTCTTCCTCCTCTTCTCTCGCACGCTCGCTCTCCCTCTCTCGATTCCACTCTCTCTCTCTCTCCGTAACCCTCTCTCTCAATCCGTCCCTTCTCTTTCCTTTCCCCCTCAATGATTTGCAATCATTTGATTTTGCATGGCTCTTACACTTGGCAATAAAGGGACAACACTTGGCAAGCTTCTCTTGCCACTTGGGGATTTTGCCATGCAACCGAATGGGCCTCCCTTTGGGCCGGTCCTCTCCCTCCATCCGGTCGACAGCAGCTCCTTTCCTTGGGCTTCGCGGGCCAGGCCTCTTGGGCCAGTCGAAAAGGGGAAACGGCGGGCTGGTCTTGGGCTTAAAATTTTGGCCCACTTCCTCTTTAATAATCTATTCTAAATCCCCGCTTATATAAATACCTAATTGCAATTTATAAAACCATAAAACTTGCAACATAAATTAATAAATCCCAACTTATAAAACACATGGCCAAGAATAACATTTTTCCTATCAATTAATGGTCCATTAGAATGCTTGGCCTTAATCTTATTGCAAATCATGGATCAAATGGCTACAATATAATTTGATGGTGCTTCCATCACCTATCCATGGTCCATAGCACATCTAGAGGTTGTCATGGAATTCTAGGATGCCACAGATAACCCCTCTTTTTGTAGATCTTGATGAATTTGAAGTTAGACATATTTGATCCTTTTGTTCAAGCCGTTCTGACTCGATTGGATAACTCCATCCTTCTCGTGGACAGATGCAAACTTAACGATCATAATCTGATGCAACGACTATTGTAATGTAAAGTGACGTTGCTTCTATAGTTGACGCTGTAGATGGATATCGAATAATTGATAATGGACGACTCGGTTAGATGCGATGATATTAGACATTGTGCAGAAAAGGAGTAACATTGGCAGGTGACGATTTTTCCAAAGAAGGAATGGCTATCATCAAAAACCATTGTTGAGTTATCAACTACGTTAGCCACAATTTGGAAAGCAACCGATAATGGCTCTTTTTTTTTTTTTTTTTTTTGGACGGATATCAGTATTGGCTAGAACATAGGGAAAGTTAAAAAAAAAAAACTTAAATCTATTACATTTTTACCAATTCAATCTTAAATCTTTTAATTGGACCAATTTAATCCTATATTTTTTTGTATTTATACCAATTGAGTCCATTAAGTCAATTTTGGTTAGGAATCGCTGGCATGGATGCCATTCGTCCTACTTGACATAACCTACGTGACACAACTGACATTAATGTTGACAAATTTTATAATTTGTTTTTTTAATTTCTTTTCTTTTTCTTTTTTCCTTTTTTCCATTATGGCTTGTGAACATTGCCGGCAACCCAACCCTCCCTAGCCACTAGGTGAGGGCTTGCAAGCCCTCGTTGGCCACTGGCAAGGGTCGCGGCCCTTGCCTAGGCTACGAGGATTGAGCCCTCGCTAGAGGCCGCAAGGTTGAAGGCTACTCGTCGAATATGGCAAGGGCTTGACCCTCAAAGCCAAGCAAGGGTTTGGTGACCATTGCCCACGGCCGCCGATGACCTAAGCAAGGACTGCGGCCCTCACCAGCGACCGTCAAGGGCTTGCAAGCCCTCATCCAGTGCGACCCTTGCCAACCACAATGAAAAGAAAAAGAAAATAATAATAATATCAAAAATTTTAAAAAATTATAACTTTTTGTCGACGTAAACATTGGTCGTGCAAGGTAGGACAGCCAACGTTCATGTTAGTGAGTTCTAGCCAAAATTGACCGGATGTATTCAATTGACATAAATGTAAAATGTTTAGGATTATATTAATTCAATTGAAAAGTTTTGGATCAATTATACCAGTACAATAAGTTTAAGATTTTTTTGATACTTTTCCACTTGAACATTCCACTTAACATCACATCAAGACATGAAAGAACCCTCTGCTGTGTTAAAACAAAACATCCTTGAGTTATCACCTTGAGCTCTCAAAGTCTCTAGAATAATAGATCATGCAAAAAAATGGAAAAAATGTCACGCTAGAAAAAGGAAAAATTGTGTAAAACATCTTAAACTTATCGTACAACGGTCAATTCAGTAATAAATTTTTCAATTTTACCACTTATGTTTTAAATCTTTTAATGATTTGGTAATGCAGTCATTCTGATCAATTTTAGCCAAAAACAACTGACGTAAATGGCAATAGTATTATGTGGCACGACTGCCACACCAATATCCAAATTCGTCAAAAGAATTACTTTGAAAAATTGTCAAAAAGTTCGAATTAAGTTGGCAAAATTGAAAAATTTATGATTGAATTGGCCTTCGTACAATAAGTTCATGACTTTTTAAAATATTATCTCAATAAAGAAAGACTCGGTTGTTCCAACTAGTGAAGTTTGTTTAGCATTTATGGGTATGTGTCTGTCCACTCTGATCTTTGGCAATATCTATTTTGACATGTACAGTTGTGCTTTGTTCCTTTCACTCAATAGGAGGGCCTCATCGCTTTGTCATTTAAGAGGGTTGTTCGTAAGTTAATTTTTTTACTATGAAAAATTCATTAAATTGATACATTTGTGATAAAGTCATCATCTATTAATTTCCGTTAAATTACTACCATGATAAATCATAAATTAAGACACTTGTGACAAACGGAAGGTAAAATCTCAAATTGGAACGCCCGTCAACTGCTACGTGTCATGCAATTTGGCAATTTGATAGTAAAATTTAATGTGAATTAGCGGACGATAAATTTGTTATAGGTGTACTAATTTGATTAGTTTATGGTAAATTTATCACAAATATATCAGTTTAAGATTTTTCGTGATATTAACTTTAATTTTAATACCAAAATGAATGTGGCAAAGGGCTTTCAGAAGATTATGTGCAAATCAAGGACAACCACGGTTTCATAGCTGTTCACTGCTTGATCCGTTTGACTATGTAACAGCAATTAATTCAGAACATTCTTTTTTAAACCCACCGATGACGCCATTCTTTCCCGTAAAACAAGTTCGAAAGATTGGAAACTTCTCGTTAAGCGGCACCCTTATTTTGTAAGGTGATAATTTATTGTGTTACTCGTAATCAGTTTATTGACAATCATACATTTTCTTACTAAATGTGGTTAAAGAGTATCTTGGGAGCATGCCTTATCAATCCTAAAGATTTTTTCGATTCTTTACTGAAGATATCTTTTTATATCTTTATTGTAAGCAAAAAATAAAGTAAAATTATACGCATCATTCTAGGTTAATGTTAACCTATATCATGAATTTTCTTTTAAGATTTAAAAATTGAAAAAGAAATCAAATTTGAAAGGGTATGGAATGATTTGAAACAACTTCAAAGATTGCGATTCTTCAGGTAAACTAATAGTTAACTAGAGAAAAAGCTGTAAGACATGAAGAAAATAAAAAGTGACTTCTTTTTGTATTAGCAAAAGGATGGAACGAGTAATCATCGCTATGAGTCCTCCATGCATTCGATTTGAGTTATGATTGGTTATATTTAAAAGTTTGAATTGATGATATATCATAATTGATCTTCATAAAAGATGCGATATGATTTGGTAATGTAACACAAGTTATCCAGAGATTCACCCACAATATAAAAAAAAAAAAAATCATGGTCTCGCAAAGAATAAATAATCTTTTACCGTAAGAACAATCATTAATGTCCTCCACTCCACATGCATTCCTAGGGCTTTTTCTCGAGTGCCATGCCTTCACGTGACAAAACTACTTGTGCCCACTGAATCCTTTTGATCAGATGGCGAGAAGTGCCGTTTCATCCCATGATCGACATGGAATTAATTTAATCCAAAAACCAATTTGAACCACAAAAGGAAAGATGACAAAATACTAAAAATAATTTTAAATATATTATAAAATTTATCAATTTAATTTTAAACCTTATAAATAATATTTTAAATTATTTGTTTGTATTTTTCATCTTTCCTTTTATTTTTTTAATTGGTTTTTGGATTGAATAACCCTCGTTGCCTCTAAGCAAGGGCTTGGTGGCCCTTGTGCAAGCCCTCACCTAGGTATAGCGAGAGTCACAACGCCCTCGCCATATCTAGGCCAAGCGAGGGCTTGGCAACTCTCACTAGATCTGGGTAAGGGCTTATGCATCCTCACTTTGATGGCTCTCATAGCCCCAACAAGGGTTGCAAATCCTTACCTAGCAGGAATGTGCAGTGAGAACCACTTTTCTATTCTTAGCCACTTTTTTTTTTTTTCTGAGATGGCCTTCATTTCTAGAATAAAAATGAGAAATAAAAATTTTTCTCATCGTTGCCTAGCATCTCGGGACGCTACCGAATTTTTGTAGAAATTTTGGTGGGAACAACTCGGAGTGGTTATCATTCACCCCCTTAGATGGCCTTTTAAGCATTTTCATTTTCAAGGGCATCATTTTGGTTATTGATTCCATAAAATTGGAATTGTTGATGGATGATTTGATTTCAGATTCAAGGTTGGGAAGTAGATTGCTTGAATTGGGTAGATTTTTTTCATAGAAAAATCAAAATAAACATATCTTCTTCATCTCCATGAGTCTCCACCTTTATATAATGTGTTGCTAATCCCTAATTTTAGGACAAACTTGATAGATTCTCTCTCTCTCCCCCCTTAAACCCTTTGAAGTAGCAAGGCAAAGCAAACAAGAGGCTAGGGCAAACCTCCAACTAAAACCCCTCGCTACTCCGCCGCACCCTCTCTCTCTATATGCCGATTTCTACTCGATTTCAATGGCTACCACTGATCTGAGACACCGCAATTCGATGCCCCTCTCACCACTTCCCTCCCAAATCTACTCTTATCGTAGGGGACTATTCTCCAATGACCAACGATCCAGCATCCCGTGGCGGAGATCCATGGCCACTTTCACTTGGACGTTGACCAGTTCCGTTGGACCATACAAAAACTGGATCGGATCGATTGAACCAGTCCAATCCGATTTGGTTCCTAGTTTCATAAACCGAAAATTTGTCCTCCTATTTCAATTCTTAATTCCTAAGGTGAGACCGAATTGGATTGGGAATTGATTGCTCCTAGTGCTTGGTGAGGGCATCTAGAGAAGGTGAGGGTTGCGATGCCCTCACCCGCCCCTACTCTAAAAAAAAATATAAAAATATAAAAATTTATTAAAATATTATTTAAAAATATCAACGTCGGTGTTGGTGTTCATATTAATGATTTTTTACTAAAATTGACTGATTTGACTATAATTAACAAAATATAAAAATATTTAATACTCAATTAATACAATTAAAATGTTTATAGTTGAATTGGTAAAAATATAATAAATTTAATTTTTTATATCATTTTCTCTATCCTTGTGCATGTTCGCAGCACCGCCGGTGTTCCTACGAAGGTACGAAACGTCTTCCAGTTCAGTCCCACGTGCCCAATTCTACTAAAAACTCTCAACTTGGACGTCCACAAAAAGATCTTGAACGATATTCCAAATACGACAAGCGGCGTCGTTTTAACCTTCCTTTTTATTTATTTTTTTCCATTTTTTCCCCTTCTTCTTTATTCCTGCAAAATTTGACTTCCTCACGGTGGGATCTGAAATCTGAATCCAAATCCATTAAAAACTGTCCTTTTTTAATTATCTTTTCCCTTTTTCTTCCCGGAAATATTTAATATCTTTTTAAATTGTCAAAGGAACCCATGCGATCTCTCTCTCTCTCTCTTTATCTGGTAGCTCTCCATCACCTACCCACCTTGTGGACCGACCTTTAAATTTAATTCCGGAAAATAAAATTATTTATAAATATAAATTAGATTCGATCTAAATACGAGTCCTCGTGTCGCGCCTCTTTTTGGCTTCGTTTTCTTCCGTGGGAGGTTCACTTTGCTCATCTTTTCCATCGGCGGCAAAAGCGAAGAAGGAATATGCATAACCGCTCCATCTTCAGGAGCGGCAAGTTTTTACACACGTGTAATCTTTTTCCATCTAATAGTTTAAACTTTTAAATTTGATGTTTTAATATCCCTTTTGCGTGCATGTCCACCCTTTTATATGTTATGTCTAAAAAAATGATTAATAACACGAAAAACCTCAAGCTGATATGTTCGTGACAAATTTATCTCAAATTAATTTTATGATCACAAAAAACTCTAAATTGGTATTGCTTTGACAAATTTACTATTAACAAATTTATCAACTTCAATAAAATTCCAAACTGATATATTTGTGATAAATTTATCTGAAATTGGATTAATATTACGAAAACTCATAAACTGGAATATTTGTGACAAATGGAGGGTAAAATCCAAATTTGGTATACCTGTCAATAATTATGTGTCATTTAATTCAGTAATTTGACAATATCGAAAATTAATTTGTCACAGATTCACAGGTATACTATTTTGGGATTTTGAATGGTCAAAAAAATTAATTTAAGATAAATTTATTACAAATATATTAATTTACGATTTTTTATCGTGTTAACTCTAGAATAAATAGAACCTTTTATATGCATCGTACTAGGTTAATCATAACTTATATCATGACGTCTATATTAAGACTTGAAAGTATAATTTTTCTTTTATATTTTAAAAAGGATGAATTAATTGGAAAACAACTTTTTTTAATTGGAAAACAACTTGAAAGGTTGGGAAAAGCAACAGTTGACGAGAGAAAAAGCCGGAAGACATGAACACAGTCAAAGTGACATCTTTTTGTATCTATAAAAAGGTGCATTATCATGACGGCCTTGCATCCTTTATGGAATGCTCAATTTGTACTATAATTATTCCTCACATCCACTTTATACTTGAAAGTCCGAGATTGGCAAGCTTATCGCCCTAACCCGATCAAGTTACTATCGAGCCGAAAAGTCTCTCGTTACGAGATACCTTGTAGCAAAGGGTGGTGTTACACGAGCCGTTCGCAGATCTACTTGCGATTTTTAAAGGTAAAAAAGGAAAGCGAATTCGAAAGGTGTCCCCGGCTCCGCATGCATTTTTCCGATCGGCTTTTCCCCGAGCGGACGTGGCTTCACGCGACGAATTTCCTTCCGGACCGGCGAAATCTGTTCTTGGATCCGACGGTGGAGGAGCGCCCCACGCTTCGTCAGACGATCGGCGTCGATTGCCATCTGATCCGACGGCGGAGAATTCGCGCCGATGTAGCTTTTGCTGCGTACGAACGCAGCTACCAGCTTTCCTCACGTGGCTGGCTCCCCGAAAAGATCTCGCACGATGTTCCGAATACGGTGTCGTTTTAGAACTTTCACGATTTTTTTTTCTTTCTCCTTTTTTTTAATCGCCTGCAAAATTGACTTCCCCACGGCGGTGGGATCCCCAAATCCGAATAATAAAATCATATGAAAAATCTCTTTAAATAAATAAATAAATTTCCATTGCCTTTTTGATTAGAAAAAATTATGTCTTTTTAACCGTCAAGAGGGCAAAAGCCACCAAAAACCTTAAATTGTACAAATTATAGTGCATTTATCCTAATGTTTTTCTAGTGATACAAAAAGTTCTAAACTTGTATTTATGAATCGTCAAAATGGATACCATGAAGCAAAAAGTAAGAAATAAAAATGACATTATTTTGGTTGAAGAATCATTCAATAGAATCTTGATGTAGAGTAATTATGTTACATAAGATCTTTTAAAATTAAAGACAAATGTGTCGAATTTAAAATTTTTAATGCTATACAATTTTTTTAGGTAAATGTGTCCTCATAGTCATAATTTAAAATTATTTTTTTGGTAACTTTTCCCCTCGTCAAGACCAAGCTACGCTCGCTTTAATTTGGTGGCTATCCATCACCTACCCCCGTGGCGGACCGCCATTTAAATTAAATTTCTCGAAAATAAAACATTAATTTATTCGCCGGAAAACGGATTCGATTCCGGATTAAATACGAGCGCTCCCCTCGTGCCTCCGCCTCCGGCTCTCGATTTCCTTCCCCGTTCCGAGGTTTCCTGCTCCTTATTTTCATCGAAGGCGAGAGAGAAGAACAGCTCCGCCGTCTTCGGAGGGAGTTCGCGGCAGCCGTCGCGGTGGTGGTGGGGCGGAGGATCTCCATGGCGGCCTCAAAGCTCCCGATCGGCGCCGCCCTCGTGTTCTTCCTCCTCCTTGCTTTGATCTGGGTTCCGTCGATTAGGGCTGACGACGACGGCGGCGCCGCCAAGGCCAAGGCCGCGGCGGCGGAGGCGATCGAGTCGGCGCTGAAGGCCGAGGTCGAGCAGCTCAGGTCCAAGATCCAGGTCCTCGGTGAGTCGCTCGTCGCCTCCGATGCCGATGCGGTTCTTGTTCTTTTGCTTTTTCCTGTGGCTGGATCGGGATTCTCTAGTTTTATTGCTTCGTGAGTGCGGATGAGGGTCGTTCGGTCGGATTCGTGTAATGCAGCTCGGCACGCTGGAGTTATGTTAGTTAGTGAAGTTCGTGCTTTGGGTCGCCGTACAATGTGGTGTGCGTTTGCGGAGTTTGGGCGGATTCGATTTGTGTCGAAGTGCTTCGTAATCATTCCTATGGGGTGGCTACTGACTTCCTTAGGACGTGGAAAAGTTTGGCTTTTTTTTTAATCTGCTTTTTGAACATGAGATTGTCTTACAATGACTGCTATGTGATTTGCTTGATGTCTAACGCCTCTTACATCTGTTTATCGGTGTGAAGATTCCTTTCTTAATGAGAAAACTAGAGAGCTGCAAACCAAGGACAAGATCTTAGCAGAAAAGGAAAAGATCATAAAGGAGAAATTGGATAAAGTTGCATCGTTACAGAGTGAGGTATCGTCTCTGCAGGTATTTCTCACGCGATCTTCTGTTGTTTTGATGTTGCTTTTGTTTTAAGTCTTAGAATTTGCTTTGACGATATTGGTTTTCTGCTTCGTAGAAAAAAGGGAAACTAGATGCTGCAGCTGAGATAGAGAAGGCTCATGCTCGGGCCACTGAATTGGAGAAACAGGTTGGAAATGGACCAAAGATATGGAAACTCTAGAAGTTCAGATGTTTTGTGAAATAATGCTGGAATGCTTATTTATGCAGGTGGACAAGCTTAAAACGGATGTACAATTGCAGCTGAAGGAAAAGGAAGTTTTGGAGTCCCGTGAGAGTAAAGCTGAGAAGAGGATGAATGAACTAAATGCAAAACTGGAAAATGTAAGTTTCTGGTGATGGGATTCCCTACAAAGTCTCATGCTGTTGTGGTTCTCTTCTTTTAATCTATGTCTGTTGTTTCTTGTTGCATTGTACATTTCATTTGTTCTCAATTGATGCTTGTCTCTGGTTTGTTGGAGCAACATGTATGTGAGATAAATCTTGTGATGGTATAGTGGTCTGGAATAAAGCTTATAATTAACTTCACTACTGTAATGAATAGAACTGTCTATGGATGCCTCATGGAAAGCTCCTGACAGATGATGTCACGGGTTTTTCACTATCTGTGTTTGCTGGACATGAAACTTCACAGTTAACCCACCGTTCTAGCTAGTCTTCTTGGAAGGATTCACATTTTTCCCCTGCCAGTGGCCACCTTAATATAGCATCCTGATGAATTTACAACTTCGTTATCATGTAAAAACCGTGTTTAGGATAATTTAGTTTTTCTAGTGTAGCTTTCCTGGATGTGATGCTGAAGTGCTGATTCACACACAGCACTTTTGTCAAACTTCTAAAGAAATGAGTGAAACACCCATGGAATGCATGGGTTGAAACATTCCTATTTGGAGATATTCCCATATATGGATTTTATCTCAATTAATTTGGCTCTATCAATGCGCTTCGTGCGATTAATGTCAAAATTATCTTTTTATATAACATGTTGATCTCTTTATTGTGGACTATTTCTATAATAATTTATAATATATACCTTTTAGGTACACTGCATGATTGTTAGACTATAAAATTCATCTCTTATATTGAAGAAAAGACTAGAAATGTGCATTGCATACGTGCATTTGGCGTTTTGTAAGGTTTTTAGTTGGTACTTAATACTTCTTCGTTTTCTAAAGTGAAGATGGATTAGTGAAGGATGATACTGTTACTTTATTCTATTTATTTTAGAGTCGTGGAAACAGTTTGTCCATCTGGCTTAGGCATTGTGCATAACCTCCATTCTTCTGACTCTTTTTCAAATTCGATAAATGTTGGTTGATTCAAAGTATCATTTCCTATTTGATCCCTTTGAATTCCATATTCGAAGTTGCGATCGGGTCTATTCATTAAAAAGAATTGATTCCATACATTTCTTATGTACCCATAGGTTATCTAGGGTGGTTATTGAAACCACTGTCTCACCAAACTTACTTGCTTTGATGCTTTTCCAGTTGCACATATTAGATAATAGACTCATAGAAAAATGGACAGAAAATTGTCCTTCCAAAGGTGATTTACCTTTTGAGCCATTTAGAATTATATGGTTTTCATAATTAGCATGCATTTTTAGAAGGTGGAAAAAAATATACACAACAAATATGGTTATAATTCATTGTAGAATATATGAACATTAGATTTGTTTATATGAGAATACCTAATGATTAACAAAAAGAAGTAAACAGGTGATACTGCTTGTGGTCATAATGTCAGGCAACCACTTGCTTCATTTCCCACTTAAAAATATGAAAGCATCTCAATGATGTATTGAACATTGTGACATGAGCTGTGTACTATTTGCTTTTTTTCGATTTTATGGGGACTCTCCAAAAGTGATGCATTTATAGACGTGACTCAATTGATTTTCCTTTAAACATTGCCCTGGAAGATGGATTTAGTCGAACTGCAATCCATGTGCATGAGATGAGTCTTTGGTGTCTGAATCAATGCTGCTTGGCTGCTTGAAACTGATCAGCACTAAGATTCATATCATGTTTCTTTGGTTACTTGACTCAAGACAATATCTTGAAATGTTTGTTTTGATTTTAGGTGTCATACAAACTATACAGTTGATTTCATCCATGAATTGGAAAGATGTATTCAAGCATACTTTTGAGCATATCTAGATATAGAATGAGTTGTTGCTCTGCAATGCTGGCAAAGTCAAGCTTCATGCTGTTTGGTAGGTGTGTGCTAACATCAGTTTGTAAACTTCCTTGCCAGCTCCAAAAGATCAACGATGAGCAGAAGTCAAAGATACGTAAAACTGAACGAGCTCTTAAAGTGGCTGAGGTATGTATATCTGCATGCCCCGTTTTATGTAATTGAAACTCTGGGATGACCCTCCTGTGATATTGTTTTTGGCTAATCAGGAGGAACTATTGAAGGCAAAGATTGAAGCTGCTTCAAAACATAAGGAGCTAACAGAGGTACAAGACGTGAACTGTTATTAACTCTTAAAACGGTATCTTATGTATTCAGAAATAGAAGGCAGTGTTTTTGTTATTTGACAGACCCCTTTTAGATACTCTTTTCAGAATTGATCTTGACAATGAGATTGTTTTCAAAAAATCTCCATTACTAAGTAGCACAATGGTGATTTCCCTTGCTTGTCTGAAAATTTTTGTCATTGAAAAATATTTCTATAACAGACTAGGAAAAGATAATATTGAAATTGATTTACTCTGAAAAAGAGACTAGGAAAAGATAATATGAAATTGATTTACTATGAAAAAAATTTCCCAATCACAATCTCACTGCTGTTCACATTATATGATGTGCCTGAGAGCCTATGTAATAGATGGTACTTGGTTATTCTTGGAAACATGATTTTGAAGATTCAAGAAACATCTTGTGCTAAATTCTGCAAGCAAATGATTGTATGATACGATCAATGTTTTTCCGCATCATGTTAGTCTTTCCATCTTCTTTAGAAGCTGATGCTTTTTATTTTATGTCAGGTTCATGGTGCATGGCTCCCACATTGGTTGGCTATACATCTTACACAATTTCAGGTAGTTCTTCTTGTGCTATCTTTGTTCGTAAAAGCTGTTATTGTGATGTGATGATCATTCATTGCAGTCCTTCATTGAGTTGCACTGGAGAGAGCATGGAAAACCTGCGATGAATACTATTATTCAGAAGGTACCATTTACTATTGCCAAGTTGTGAGTATTGTAAATGGAAAGGGTCATCCATGGTTCATGGTACTCTTTCAAGCAGACATTCCGACTTTATTGTGTCTTCTGCTGCTTTAACTGTGTTACTTTCTAAACTGTGCTAGACCTTGGAGAAGAAATCTCAAGCACTCTTTCAAGCAGACATTCTGACTTTATTGTCTTCTGCTGCTTTAACTGTGTTACTTTCTAAACTGTGCTAGACCTTGGAGAAGAAATCTCAGGCTGCAAAGTGGGCTGAACCTCACGTAGAGACGATGAAGAAGGTAAGCTATATTTTTTGTAGAAATGTTGATGCTGTGTCAATCTGATCACTGATCTAGCTATGCTTGAAAGTTAAATGAGTATGGTGGATCATCTACTTATCATACATGCTTAATATCATTGCTATGGTCTAAAATTATAGTTATTCCTTTTTTCTCTCAAGGAGTGGATTCCAGCATTGAAGGAGCACTGTTTGACAGTAAAAACATCTCTTGAGCCGCATGTGCATTCTCTGACTACAAAAACCATTGAGGTTTATGAGTCATCTAAGAGTGCTCTCACTCCACACTTGATTAAGGTTCAGGAAGTTGTCGATCCCTACTACCAGGTGGATAAGATATGAGATCCCTTGTCTCTTCATCTCCTTTGAACATCTATGTTAAGGCTATGGTCCTGTTCTGCAGGAAGTCAAGAAGTTCAGCAAGCCGCATATCGATAACATTGTTACCGTGACAAAACCTCATGTTGATAAACTAAGGTTGACCTTCAAGCCCTACACAAAGGAAGTAGTTCGTGTCTACAGGAAGTTCTTAAAGTCTGCTTCAAGTTATCATCATCAGGTACTGGTGTATGTACTGATGTGCAGAGACAATATTCTAGACTTCTGTATGTTCATGATCTTGATATGGTATTCTATACTTGGTTGAGGTGTTTACTGTCGAACTCTTTAAATTTTTGGCTATTCTTGATTGATTTGTCCAGTTGTGAGATATTATCTGCTTCTTTAATCCTGAATGTTGCCTCCCATTCATCTAGATGAAGCCTCTTTGGATGAGTTGGTTTTGTCTTTGTTAGAACAGGAGTTTTCAGCCTACCTCGACTTTGATTGTATTGATCAATTTTATTTTTTATTTTTATCTTCTGCTTGAACGATGGCTTCTGGTTTTTCTATGTTGTATAATATGTGCTGTCCTCACATATTATGACTAGTTCTAATTTCTGGTTAGGTACAAGCCCGTATTAGAGAGACCTTGAAAAAGGATGAGTTGACAAGGCCTCTTGCAACTAAGGAGTTTGTGTGGTTTGCGGTATGTTCTCATAGAGTTGTTGCTCTCTTTATCATCGTTGTCAAGTTTTTATTGTCATACTGAGTTCCCTTTTTAACAATTTTCTTAAAAAAATCGTGCTTAGGCATCTGCTCTGTTGGCTCTGCCAATCATTATTCTCTCGAAGTTTCTCTCTGCCTTGTTTGGGTGAGCTTCATACCATCTATTTATCTCGTACAAGGTTGCTTAATTGCTTTATTTGGTTGTCGACTATTTGTAGTTGAAAGATGAAGTGTTGTTTAGTTTTTTACACTTAGATTGAGCTTCCATTTGTATAATTGCTGCAGCACAAAAGCCAAGAAACCTGCACGAAATGCTCATAAGAATCATTCGCGCCGTAAAGCTAAACGCGGACATCCTGACAAGTAGAGTATGGAGAGGCATTTGGTTCTTTCTTCATCAGCAGCATGAGGTATAACTGACAAATTGCACAATTTCCAAATATAGCACGAGTGGTTTATTTGGTCAAATGTGGTTGTAAATGCATTGGTTCGTTGTATGTTCACATGGTCATAGATGAGAATTGGAACTTTGTGCAAGCATTGCATCGATATTTGCACAATATGAATTGTTTTTGCGGCTTTCTTCCGGGGTGAATGCTCACTCA
The DNA here is from genome assembly GCA_014182365.1 of Eucalyptus tenuipes. NCBI lineage: Eukaryota > Viridiplantae > Streptophyta > Magnoliopsida > Myrtales > Myrtaceae > Eucalyptus > Eucalyptus tenuipes. The sequence continues at coordinate 18,482,784 of CM024539.1, read as the reverse complement.
GTTTGTTTTACAGATGTGGATTCCTGCATGTGATGTGGCTCTCTCCAGTTGTGAAGTCATATTCTCGTGAATGATCTTTCAGTTTTGAAGCATTCTGCTATTTGTTTACGTGAAAAACGAAAGCTTAGAATAGTTTCCACAGGAAAGGGTGTAGTTTTTAGGGCAATTGAGAACTTAGTGTACTATATATGCACTTTTTGCGCGGTGTGTTTCACATAGGGGGTGTAACTTATACATTTTTTTTCTTCTAGATGTTACTTGACAATTCTATTTAACATAAGCTAGCTTCTCACTTCCGTTTACCCATTTCCAGTGATTTTTTTCTGATGAGTTTCTTGAGAATGAGTGGGACAAGGGACTTACTCGCGTGGGTCTAAGATGAACCATAACAAATTCAGCTATTTTTAGCGAAAATCATGCGATCGTAAGAGAGAATTGCTGGAACATTTGCTCTTACTTGGATTAGCAAAGTAGATTGTACTACAATCGGTCTCTGAATTTATGTGCCGGATATCAAAATATAGACCGAGGATTGAAGAAGAAATGAGTTGCCGATGATGATCTTGCAACTTGGGTTGCAGCAGCCAAATTATCACATATATTGTTGGTTTGGCTTTGACAGCAATCAAGATTATGGAAGTGAAATGAAGCTGCAGATTTTTTCACTTGTGCGGCTGTGAGGAAGTCGTACCAAACATGCTGGAGGAAAGATGGTATTTGTTTCGCATGCCCTTTCGAAACTGTGATGGTAGAAAAGAAACCTGATGGGAGCGAGAAACTGTCTGTTCTGATGTGAATGGTGCTTTGACGACAAAGGATTGGCTACTTTGGTAGGCTTATGACTAAATAACTAAATCGTCACGCCCTGGAATCGAATCGGAACTGTGGCAATGCGCTATGCGTATATGCATACTTTCAAATGCATGCCAGGTAAGCGAATTGGACATGTCAGTCGTATCATTCGGTTAAAACTTGGAATATTATTTATCGAATATCTCCAAGATGATTTCTGGTCTCCAAAATAAGAAAGTGCATCCAAAGTTTTGACGTGGGACATGAATAACATTGATAAATCTTCGCCTTGAATAATCTTAGAGACAGAGAAATCTGGAGAGTTTTCAAGTATGCTCAAGATATAACCAAATATGAGATAATTTCAGTTCACTATTTATTCCTAGCGGTTTTCATTAAATCTGAAAAAAAGAAAAGAAAAACAGTATATTGTACATGAATGGGCTCATTAGCTCAGTAAGTGGTCCTCTATCTTTACAAGCGATCAGACATACATTTTTATCTATATAGAATCAAAGCATTCAGCAGAATTCCTTTAGCATGTTAACGAAAATAGTATACCCAATACTTTGCCTAGTTTCTGGATCATGAAGAACATTCAAATTTATTGACTTTTGACCAGAGCTAAAATTCAATTGAACTGGTTCTTCATGAGGAACCTTCGCATTGGGGTCCCCCACTTGGGACCTCGGCTTGTCAGCCAACTCGTCTTCTTCGCGTTTCTTTCTTTCCGCCCGCTAAAATTCAATTGAACCGGTTATATAGGCTAGTGCCTCTTTTGCTGACTGCTTCTTTTCTACGTCAACAGGAAGGCTTTCCGCCTCTCTAGACAATTGCGAAGCTTCCTGGATGAGATGAGTAAAAAATGTGGGTAAAGCTCGTGGGAAATTTGCATGACGTGCCACGCTCACGTCCGAACTTTATGTGAGTTTTGAATTTTCGAATTGAAGATTAGTACGACTGATTTTTTGGAATAATTTAATAATGTTGGGATATTCATCATTCCAAAAAATTACTAGAATGAAATAAAATATTTCAGAGGGCTCGTCACTACATTGCATGTATTACAAATTATTTATTGAGTTCGCACGACATCGAGTCAATCACTGACCGACGTCAGAGCTACCCCATTGCAAACTATCGGCCATCACGGTCCCGCAGCCAAGATAGACCGTTGAAAAAAAAGAGAGGAAAAAAGGCGTCCGCTGAATGTTCTTGCAAAAAGCCAAATCCGTAGAAAGACCCAAAGTATCAATGGAAAAGTCAGAGAGAATTTATTTTTTGCTCAGCCTTTCAAGACACAGGCGAAGTTCTCCGAAACTTGCTTCCTTGATGTTGGCTATCCCGAGAAACATGGTGTTGAGATCGACGAGTTAAATCATAATCGTTCGCACCCGTTTCAGTTTGCAGTAACATTTCTACTTGTCCCATATCGTCTGGCTTCATAGAGCTCAGAAATCTGCTATTGCTGAAGCAGGGCGACTTTGGTGCTTCATTTTCGCTGCGACTGGTCGAGATGGAAGGGTGCGACTATGAAGTTTTCTTGAGCTTCAGAGGACCGGACACGCGCGCGGGCTTCACGGATCATCTCTATACCCGTCTCACAGATGCAGGAGTCCGTACGTACAGAGACGACGAAGATCTCCGTGTAGGTGAAGAGATCGGCCCGGATCTACTTAGAGCCATTGAGCAGTCGAAGATCTCCATACCCATCTTTTCTAAAAGTTATGCTTCCAGTCAGTGGTGTCTAAAGGAGTTGGCCCAGATGGTGGAGTGTCGGACAAGGAAGGGACAGATAATCATGCCCATTTTCTACCACGTCGAACCATCTGAGGTTAGATATCAAACCGGAGGTTACGGTGAGGCCTTGCTCGTGCATGAAAACAAGAAGCGAGTGGACGATGAGAGCATCCGCAAGGGGAGAGCTGCTCTCAATGAGGTTGGAGGGTTAAAGGGATGGAACATAGAAAACGGGGCTAACAGGTACTTATTATCTTCCACCCTTGATTGACGCCATGATACAGGATACCATGAAATTCAAGTACGAAGAATTTTCCGTTGAAAGTTTCCTTTTTTCTTTTGACATGGAAAAGTTGTGGCTGCGATGGTTCCCTTTGTTTGAGTAGTGTGTCAACAGTCTAAAGTGACAGTTAAATATTTATGACGTAAAGTATAAAATTTTTCGTGTATTTATGTAATGCGAGTGCATATTAATGTTGGTCGAAATTAACTTATGTTGTATGCTTAAAGTTAAGGGATCTCTTATTTATTATTCATAACACTTAAGACGTGTTCTATATGCTAATGGTAAATATATTCAGCCTCTTTTCTCCTAATTAGCAAGGTATAGCGATCACCTACTGTAATTTGATGGTTGCGTAACTGTTCGAATGCTGCACAACTTGGAGCATCTGCCTAGCATGTCCATAAATTTATTCTTCCAGATCAATGCAATGTGGTCTGTTCCATTTGCAGTTGCAGTTGCACCTCTTGTTGCATCCTTTGGCTTCCACAGAATACTATCAATTCTTGTTGTCGTAGGTTTCAGCTAACATTTTCTACTTTGCTTTCTCGTCATTTTTTCATTAGGCACGAAGGACAACTAGTTAAAGAGGTGGTTACCAAGGTTTTAAGTGAGCTGAAGAAAGCGTATTTGGTGGTTAGTGATTTCTTGGTTGGTGTTGACGATTATGTGAAAGAAGTTGAGGGAATGCTAGGCACCAACACTGACGATGTAAAGATCATGGGAATCCATGGAAGGGGTGGTATTGGAAAAACTACTCTTGCCAAAGTAGTTTACAACAAACTTTCTCGAGACTTTGCTGACTGTTGTTTCCTAGTTGATGTTAGAGAAACTTCACATTCAAAAGGAATTGTGTTTGTGCAGAATCAACTAATCTCAAACCTCTCTAAAAAGGCACATCCAGGTATAAATTCCAAGGATGAGGGAATAATGGCTATAGAAGAGAGATTTTCCAGAAAAAAAGTTCTAATTTTTCTCGATGATGTTGATGAAAAGGATCAATTAACTGCACTTTTGGGGAGGCGAAGTTGCTTTGGTTTGGGAAGTCGGATACTTATAACAACTAGAAAAGTAAATGTCCTACATGAATTCAGAGTGAAATTGACTTATTTAGTTGGTGGTTTGGATCCTAAAAGATCCCTTCAGCTATTTAGCATGCATGTTTTTAGAAGTGATCACCCTCCAATTGAGAAGATGGAACAATCTAGAGAATTTGTGAAGATAGCCAAAGGTCTTCCTTTGATTCTAGAGGTTATGGGTTCGACTTTATCAATATGTGGACAAAAAAAAAGAAATGTGGGATGATTACTTGGTGAAGTGGAAAAAAGGTCACATTGAGGAGATTGGAAGCAAGTTGATGATAAGTTATGAAGAATTAGATTTCAGTCAAAGACAAATATTTCTTGATATAGCTTGTTTTTTCAATGGATATGATAAGAATACGGTGATATATATGTGGAGAGATTTTGGTTTATGCCCAATACAAGGTCTTGAAGTTCTTCAGTTGATGTCATTGATTAAAATTGGAGAAGATAATAAATTGTGGATGCACCATCAACTTAAAGATCTCGGTAGAGAAATTGTTTCTCAAGAAAGTGGGGGCGAATTAGATAAGCAAAGTAGGCTGTGGAATCACAATGACGCATTGGAGATGCTACTGAAAGAGAAGGTAGATCCTGTATCTAATTTCCTTTGTGCACGAGAATCACATTTTAGTAGTCAAGGCACTTTCCCCCTCAGTGACGACAATCACAATTAACTCCACATATACAATGTAAAACTTTCCACACATTATAGAACATTTCTTAAATTGTTAATTTTCAAATTTCAAAACCTATGTCGATCCTCTCCAAATTGGTCAATAAGAATGATGAGAGTGAACTCAAGTATCTTTAGATAAATATGAACTATACCTCAAATTCAAAGATGACCTAGATTGTTCTCTTAATTATCTAACCGCATCCTTCTTTTAATATATTTTTTTGTTTGCTCATTTAGAGAAATGCAAAGCTTGAAGCCGTCTGTTTGGAGTTTGAGGATTGGTCAGAGTATCGTTTCACTCTTGAAGGATTTGCAGCGCTGCCGAATTTAAGGTTCCTTCATGTGGATAGCAAACTCCTATCTTATGAGAGAGTTCACAGTTTTTTCTCCCAAGCTACACTTCTTTGGCATAACAAGCGCTTCATCACTTCGCGTACGGATTTTTCACTGAGCGAGAACCAACTCCTTCCCAATTTAAGATGGCTCTCTTGGCATAATTTTCCTCGGCGGATACTTAAGTTGAGCAAGTTTTCATTGAGTAATTTGGTCATTCTTGATTTTTCAGAGAGTAAATTAACTCATGATTGGGACGGATGGAGACATATTAAGGTAACCTTGGCTCTAGAGAAGTCTTCTTTATTAGTGTGTACATTCTCTTTATTTAACATATTTATTGACAATGGTGTTGTTGGTATTACAGAGAGCCAAGAAATTAAAAGTTCTTAACCTTTCGGGATGTGAGCGTTTGTCCAAGACTCCCGATTTCTCTGGACTCCTGACATTGGAAAGATTGATTCTTGAAGGTTGTTTTGAATTGGCTGAAATCCACTCGTCAATTGGTCAACTGTGGCATTTGGTGTTCTTGAACTTGAATAATTGTGTTAGTCTCAAAAATTTGCCAAAAGAGTTGGGTGGATTGCCCGCTCTCACAGAACTTATCCTTGATAATACTTCTATACGAAGACTTCCTGATTGGTGGGGTATCGAGAACATGGAGAGTCCCCATGTTCATATTTCACCGTCATCAGAAGCAGGGGACTCACTCAATTGTCTAACTTGGCTGTTGAAGCTTTCATTGAACGGCACGTGCATTACTCACCTACCTGACTCCATTGGAGCGCTGACAAATCTTGAAAGCTTATTGTTGAGAAATTGCGTCTGTATGCAGAGACTTCCATCCTCCATTAAGGAATTACGATCATTGACTGAGTTAGATCTATTCAGTTCAGGATTCATCGAGTTACCTGACTCTATGGAAAGTCTGGAGAATCTAAAAGCAATGAAGTTATTCTTGTTACGAAAATCAGTTGTACCAGCCCTGCCAAAGCTTCCTGAAAGCTGAACTTCTCTGGCAATCATATCTACTGCACTAATAGTCGATCCTGATCTTTCCAACTTGATCAATCTGAAGCTACTATTGTTCATCATCATGCCTGAGATCTCTAGCCAATCTGAGTTGGTGCAGGTTCCCATGCCTCGGTGGAATGGGAAATTATCCAAACTGGAAGTCTTGACGTTGGGTCACCCAAACATTACTAACCTATCTCCTGAGTTTGGTGCACTTCCTTACTTGAAGACTCTCCAGCTTTTCAATTGCTGTGCTCTGGAACGCATTTCGCAAATTCCCTCGACTATCACAAAACTTCATATTGGAAGATACCCGTTGCTGACCACACTTGATATCTCATATTTGAAAAACCTATCGGAACTATATGTGTTTGGTTCATCGATAGAGGATCTTTCTGAGCGTGCACTTTCGGAAGATCTGCTAGAATGGAAGATAAGTAAGGATTATGAGATCGATTCGGCTGTGACTTTTGAGAAAATGATGTGTGAACCGCACGGACTCGAAGAACTTGAGACTTTATGCTTTTGGAGGTACAATCGTGTTCCCAATGTTTACGAGCTCTTCCCAAATTCTTACGCTACAATTTTTTTTCTCCCCTTAAGGAAGGTATTTGCCATCGTATTTTACTTACTTTGGGCACTCCATACCCTATAAGCATTTAGGTGGCTTTTATAACTCAAAAGGAAACCTTGCTTGCATGTTTTGATGGCACAAATAAGTTGAATGACCAAATATTTTTTTAGGGAACAAACCACAAAATCCCAAAATATACCTCTATTTTTTTTTTCACCAAAAATACCATATTTGTATTTGTATAACACATTTACTATCTATCATAGTTTGGTCGAGGAACCCATTAAAAATCCTACACAATGGCTTAAATGGAAAATGAAGGTCGAAAGGTGGTGACATGAATTCCACGTGGCTCAAATTAAAAGTGGAAGGACACTGTTTTGGTTGCGAAATTATCTGGGTGTGGCTGAAGTTGCGAAAACGACACCATCTGCCCGTGGCTCTCTCTGTTCCTCCACTGGAACCGATTTGGGGCTTTAGGGTTTATGCTGATCGACTTTCTTTGCCTAGTATGGGCACAAGCAGGATTCTCACACTCTGCTCTTCAACTTCATCTTATTGATAAGAGTTCCTTGTGCTTCCTAATGCCTGAGCTTGTGTATTTTTATCTTGTGACAGGATTACTCCCTTTCTGTTATGTTTTTTTCTGAACAAAATCTTACTTATTGAAAAAAAGACAGATAATATCTGATTACGAGTTGCAACGATGAGGGACTCACTTATCTAAATCTGATGCTGTCTAGCTCTATTCTTTCTTTGATTGTGTCTCGCTTCTCCACAAATCTCAATCTTTCTTCATCTTCTGGTCTCTGTGTGTTTATGCGCTCCGTATTTCCATTTGATGCTGTCTAGCTCGATATTGTGTTGTCAAATCTCTTTTGCTTTGTGGTGATCTTTCAAAATTGGTTGCAGCTATTACGAGGATCCGGAGGCTGCTTCAGACTGAGAGCCAAAGGCAGATGCGCATGCCGATCCAGAATGACTTAACAAGAATAATTTGAATCTCTCTGTGGTTGAAGAATTCTTTCATATTTTGAAAATAGGTTTCCTAGTCGCCATATCTTTGGATTCCAAAATGTAGAATCTCGGCTGCTTGTTCTTTTTGGTTGTAATCTGAAAAAGATTGTTTTCATTTAGCGTGCAGGTTCAACCCTTCATGGCAATTGAGATGCCTTTTCATTCAATGATGAATAATTATTCGATTGTGGCTATGATTATTGGTCACGCGCACTAGTTTTTATAGCAATGAATTGTTTGATGCTAGCTGCAAATATTGAAAACTGAGGAAAAAAAATTAGTTCAGTTTAATTTCTTGTTGCTAATCTTGCGAAACTTACCATTATAGTTAATGTGAAATGCTATAGATCATTGACATGTAAAACCGTACAAATTTAAGATACATTTGTCGTTTTCAAGATTTTGGACAAGCAGTCTCCACCAGTTTTTCGCATTTCTGGTAATCACTGGGACAAGTGAACGCTTTCTTCATTGTGATTCATACTAGTATAGGACAAAAAATACAATAATCCAATCACAGGAAAAAGATCTCCTTTGAAGTTCTGTTACGTAGCCATTCCTCACTTGATTTGGCACCCTATTGAACGCCAAGAAACTTGAAGTCTAGGTGCTTAGTGTCCACGTTCAAGATGTGCAAGCTTTGAAGTTTGCGGATCAAGTCAGTCAGAGACTTTTTTCGCCAAATGGCTATGAAGAAATTTTCATGGAGGTCTACAATCACAAGTTGCTGCAAAACCACAGAAGAAGCCAAGTAAGGGCTAGCCCAAGAAGAAGGTGATAACTCATTCCAAAGGTTCTCTCTAATCGATTTGAACAACCCCTGCTCGCGACACTCTCAGTGACCTCTCATTATCGCTCGCTGGATCAAAACTCTACAAGTTCACCCATCAGAAGGTGAAGCTGGTCACGTAGAGTTTCTCCTCGAGCAACTTCATTGTGGAATGAAGGTAGTCTGACGGCGCAGCCAATGGCCGTCACAGAGAGAGAGAGAGAGAGAGAGAGAGAGAGAGAGAGAGAGATAAGGTTTCTCCAAATCCTTGCCATGAATCGTAGTCGTTTTAGTCTCAATTGCCAAGTTCTCTTGTCGATTTTCCACTTTGGATCTGATTTTTTATTTTAAAAGACAAGTCAGGTCACATTATAAACTTTACTAAAAAAGCCACCTAAGATAAATTGACAGATTAGGCAACAAAGTGAACGATTTTTCACCCGTATGGCACTTTGGTGCTTCGAAAAAAAAAAAAAAAGTTACGGCATTTGTGATATTTTTTACTCTTGAAATTTTCATTTGCCTCAGCAAAATCTACGGTCTGCATTCTCTTGGACCATTTCCAGCTTGGATGCACTCCGGTGACTGGGCTCGCGAGGTGGCTCCTTTTTTGGCGGCGTGCTTTTTTCATGATAGCTGTCAGACTGATTTTAGGATATGAGATGGAATAGGTCACCAAGCTTATATGTTTAAGTGAATTAATTAATCATGTATTAGATAACTATCCAACGCAAAAAGTTTAAAAAAATAATAAAAAAATTAGGTGACTATCCTTTTTTCCCTACGGATGAGCTGGTCAAGCGATTCATTACACATGGCATTGCGTCGAAAGGATAATGTTTTGCTTGGTCTAATCTTGACACCAAAATTTTCACCTTCTGCGCGGTCGAGATGAAGAGGGGAAACAAAACGTGGAGCCCCTGGCATAGTTAGACGGAATCACAACAGTTGCTGGTGATCGAGTCTAGTTGCCTTATCGGGCGGGTCCATTCAATCAATCATTTCCGACACGAGGCGAAGTAAGCTAGCTACTTGAACTATAAAAAGATAAAAGGACAGGTTGATGGCCGCAATGCTTAGCTGTTGCCGATCCCCAAGACGCCTTTGGTTGAATGTTCACACTTAGTTCACCTTATGCACTTCCTACGTTCACTCCCAAGAGTAACAACCTTCTTTAGTGACAATAAAGAGATGAATTTTTTGGAGATAACTTTCTCTGGTTAATTTGCTAGTGATATCGGCCCATGCCGGATGTGATAACATTGCTGATGTATTACGTTGAATTTAGTTGATTCAACCTCAAATTTGTATTTGGCTAAAAAAAAAATACTCAATTCCTATAAGTTCAACCTACCTTAATTCCGAACTTAATTTTTAATCTGTAAGAACTTTTTCTTTTGAGATGGTAACTTTGTCAATATACAATGTTTTCATAAATCCTATATTTGTCCCGACAAATTTATTGTCCAAATCTATGTAAGTCCTTCATGATTATTTAATTCCTTGGATAAAGATTGATTATATTGATGGACGTAACTTGCACCGTTTTTAGTATCTCCATTGTAATATCAATAGTATGATTTGAATATAAGGTAGATTTGTGTCAGGGAACAATCTTTAGGTGTGAAGGGCCGATGCAGGTCATAAAATCACAAGCGCCACGCCTGGTGTGTCATTGGGTTGTTGCATTCGCTTGGACTCTAAATCACAACTGGTAAATGGCATTCGTTTTCAGGGATAATGACAAAAAAAAAAAAAAAAAAAACTAAAATTTTCCATTGATGCCAATACCCCCAACTCTTTTTCGTCTCGTTAATATTCTCAAATCTGTACCGATAACCAAAAGTACATTCTATCCATATGACCATTTGAAATCAGATGCAACAGCGTGCATGGACATTAAAACTCTAATGTGGCTATGCTCTTGGTCGACGTGGTACCATGCCTCCATTGCCAAGTTAGATCCATTTGCTTGAGATGGTCCACCGATGCTGTCACGTCAAATTTTCAGCGAGCATTATAATCGACAGTCTAACAGAAGATATTTTTGGATTACTAGTACAAGTATATGGTACTGGCCAAACAAAAAAGAATTTAGAGTATTGGTGTCCCACAAGAAAAAAAAAATTATAATTTGGAGTATTGGTGCGCAAGTATAAGGTTGATTTTACTCGGTTGAGATGTTTACTGTCGAACTTTTCTTCACGTTTTTGGCTATTCTTGATTGATTTGTCAAGTCGTGACATATTATCTGCTTCTTAAATCCTAAATTTTGCCTCTTATTGTCGTCTAGATGAAATCTCCTTGGATAAGTTGGTTTTTTCTTCGTTAGAACGGAAAGTTTTCTGCCTACCTCGACTTTGATTGCATCTGTTAATATATATATATCTATATATATATTTATAGATATCTATATATATTTATAGAGAGAGAGAGATATCTATCTATCTTTAACTTGAACAACGGCTCCTGATTTTTCTGAGTTAGATAACATATAGCTATCAAGATAACATATAGCTATCCGCACATATTGTCCCTAGTGCTAATTTCTGGTGAGGTGAAAGCCAATATTCGAGAGACGTTGAAAAAGTCAGAGTTGCCAAGATCTCTTGCAAAAAAGCAATTTGAGTGGTTTGATGTATGTTCTCGGTTGTTGTTCTCTCATCGCCGTTGTCAATTTTTCATTGTGATTTGGCAGGCTTCCTTTATAACAATTTGCTAAATCAATTGTATTAGCTATCTACCCTGCTGGCGCTACCAATTATTATACTAAGTTTTCCCGGCCTCGTTTGGAAGATCTTTCTAATAAGCCCTATCATCTATTTATCCCCAACAATTTTGCTGAATTGCTCTATTGGGTTCTCATCTGTTTTGTAGTTGCAACGTCAATTATTGTTTAGTTTTATATACTTTAGATTTGAGCTTCCATATTGTATATTCGCTGCGGCAGAAAAGCCAAGAAACCGGCACGAAATGCTCAAGGAATCATGAACGCCGCAAGGCTAAACAGTCATGGTTAAATTGGAACCTAACGAAGGAAGGAGGTTCTTTTTTGAATGTGTCGAAGACGGAAGAAGTTAGCCACCTGTTGGCGTCGTTGTGCTTGAGCACTCTTGCACTTGGACCTGAAAATTGCACTTTAATGGCCAGAAAGTGAAGCCAACTTCATTAATCAATCAACTATCACCCATGCCGCATCATTTATGTTAGGTGATCCTGGAAAGCGAGTCACAAAATTCATAGTAATGCGTTCCACTTCCATTTAGGGATTGGAAGAGGTCACAATTTGCCTAGTGGCCTCGGATGCATAATATTGATATGTTGTTTCGCAGTCTCTGCTTTCATGTTGTTCCACCAGAAATTCTCTCGCGAGTCTCCGTACAACTTTGACCACGCTGGTACACACAAGTCTGTTGCCAAAACACTAGGATCCATCCTCTTGAATTTGAAAACCCGGTTGGAGTCTTGGATAACCCGTTTTTCCATTCGAGAAGCGACTGATCGACGGTTGAAAGCTTCAACCTTTAGACAAGAAACATGACGAGCATGGCTGGACTGGGAACTGGTGGCTCTCAGTGAAGTGCATCCTGCGGAAACCAAACCTACAGATTTGCTGTAATTTAGTGCAACTGAGGGTCAGTACGTTGACCTGATTTAATCTCAGCGATCAAGGTTGGCTTCAACACGAGATGACAGCAATCCTCTAGATCGTGGTAAACTCGGCGGCTTCGTTCTAGCGTCTAAAGCCGCGACACTGCCTGATGTTTTTCTAGTAATAACGTCTGCTGCTACATTTGCTTTCCCTAGATGGTGATTGATGGTCAGATAATAATATGACTGTCAAAATGGATTATTTACGGGCCGCCTCAAACTTAAAATATGGATCGTAATGGGTTTAAAAGAAAAAAAAGTTAAAAAAATGCGTTTTAGGGAGACTGTTATAAATCCATTTTCTACGAAAACAGGTGTTAGTCCCTTCTCTCCCCGCTAAATTCATTTGTCCTTCATGAATAGGCCTCACTTGATCTTTTTCTTATTTTATTTTCTCTCCTACCTTTTTATTTGATCCTTGGAGATTCATCAATCAAATGAGAATCATTGTGGGAATCGAGTTGACTCCATCACAATCCCATCGATTCTTTTGAACAAGGATACGACTAAAATTGCGAGAAAAACATGAAAACTGAATTTCCAAATAAAACTATTTTGAATTTCCAAATAAAACTAGTCCCCAAAATAATTTCATGTCATCTAATTATTATGGTCATGATATCATCATACTATCACAGGATAATATGCACACGACATCTTTGAGTTTATTAGCAAACTTTTATTTTTATTTTTAGTTGCTTTCGAATAGAACCTAGCATGTTTGTCATCCCTGAATCCCGTAAGCCACCAGTGTTTAAAAAACAGGACCAGAGGCTATATTGACAAGGTGAATCGTACGTGGTTCAACGGAAGAAACCTAAAAGCTTGAAAGATAAGTAATGTAGAAATTGTAGCGCAATAATGAATATTTACCCATAGTTGAGTTCGTAGAGTCGCCTACACTTATTTTAAAGTTCATAGGCTCGAATCTCATCATATTTTGATTAAACCTTTTTTTCAAAAAAGGTTCAAAAAAATGTGTATAGATTACATATTTGTCATCTAAAATTACGTGAGATATTGATTTCAGATTTAATCAATAGGAAGAAAGAAATGGTCTCTGTCTAAAGTCACCTACCTGTGACGCGAGACTCGGACAGAACATTAATCGAAACAGCAAATAACCCGTAAAACCAACGGCCCGAATTCGTCACTTGATTAATCAGCTTTCAATCCTAAAATAAGTCACCGATATCTTTTGACACTACTCTTTTTTTTGCTAGGATGGTTCTAGTAAGGGTTAGATCCAGTTCTGTTCTTGCTTTTTTCTGACGGTAGATCCGGGTTTTCTATTCGTATTACTTAAGAAGTGCGGATAAGCATCGTTATGGTTGTCGCATTCGGTTGGATTCATGTGATGCGGCTCGGTGCACGAAACTGATACAAGTGAAGTTCGTGTTTTGGGTTGCCGGATGTCGTTTTAGTTGTGTGGGTGCTGTCGCTTTTGGCTTGATGAAATTAGAGTGAAAGGAAACAGATTGGCATCGGAACAATGTGGTATGCATTAACGGCATCTAGGCGGATTTGATTTGTATCAAAGTTCTTCATAATCACTCTTATGACTGACCTGCTACTTTTCTAAATTAATGGTCAGTACAGATGCTTGAAGACCCTCACGATGTGAAAAACTTTAGCCATGTTGAATCTGCTTTGGGACATGATACGGTCTCCCATTTATCGATGTGAAGAATCCCATGTTGATGAGAAAACTCGAGAGCTGCACTTCAAGTACGAGATCTACGCGGAAAAGGAAAAACTCATACAAGAGAAATTGGATAGAGTTGCATCATTACAGAGTGAGGTCTATCATCTATGCAGGTACTTCGCATGGGCACTTCGGTTGATTCTATGTTTCTTTTCTTTAATTCATCAAAATTTCGGCTTTTCCAGAAAACCCGAAGACTAAAAGTTTATGATATTGGAATCGTACCCGACGGACTTGTGCCGCATTTCTCGACAACTACTAATCTTTTTGTCGCGTAGCTTTCTCTTTTCTTTGCTGCTCTGCTTTTTGGTCTTATAAACCTACATTGACTCCAAGCTGAAGACCAGTAGCCGTTTCTTGCAACGCCGGAAATGTCCATTGGTACTTTACCCTCGTTGAAGAAAATTTCGTCCTCCAAATTTATCACACACGACTTCTCAAAAAGATGCGCATACTTCTGTCTCGTGTCTTCCTCCCGTTCCCCAGTAGCATCTTTCTCACAGTGTTTCCCCCGCTGCACTTTCACGTAAGGCATGGTTGGTCGTCTTGACTCTTGCATCTTTCCATCCACCATCCGTACCGGTCGTTCCTTGGCGGACAAGCCCTCTCTAATCTGAAGAGGATTGAATTTTAACACGTGACTTGGACCTGAAAATCGCACTTTAATGGCTAAAAGTGAAGCTGACTTCATTAATTGATCAACTATCGCCCATGCCGCATCTTTTTTGTTAGGTGATCGTGGAAAGCAAGTCACAAAATCCATAGTAATGTGTTCCACTTCCATTCAGGGATTGGAAAAGGTTGCAATTTGCCTAATGGCCTCCGATCCTCGATTTTGATCTGTTGCTTCGCAGTCTCTGTTTTCATGTTGTTCCACCAGAAATTCTCTCGCTAAGTCTCTGTACAATTTTGACCATGTATGGCACACACAAATCTGTTGCCAACACACTAGGATCCATCCTCCTGAATTTGAAAACCCCGTTGAAGTCCTAAATAACCCATTTTTCCATTCGAGAAGCGACTGATCGACGGTTGAAAGCTTCAACCTTCCGACAAGAAACAAGACAAGCATGGCTAGACTAGGAAACTGGTGGCTCTCACTGAAGTGCATCCTGCGGAAATCGAACCCAAGGATTTCTTCTTATTTTGTGCAATTGAGGGTCAGTACGTTGACCTGATTTAATCTCAGCAATCAAGGTTGCCTTCAACACGAGATGACAACAATCCTCTAGATCGTGGTAAACTCGGCGGCTTTGTTTTAGTGTCTAAAGACGCGACACTGCTTGATGTTTTTTACTAATAAGTTAACGTCTGCTGCTACATTTGCTTTCCCTAGATGGTGGGTGATGGTCAGATAATAATATGACTGTCAAAATGGATTATATACGGGTCGTCTCAAACTTAAAATATGGGTCGTAATGGGTTCAAAAGGCAAAAAGTCCAAAAATATGTGTTTTAGTGAGACTTATAAATCCATTTTCAACGAAAACGGGTCTTAGTCCCTTCTCTCCCTGCTAAATTCATTTGTCCTTCATGAATAGGCGTCACTTGATCTTTTATTTTATTTTCTGTCCTACCTTTTTATTTGATCCTTAACAATTTATGGAGATACATCAATCAAATGAGAATCATTTTGGGAATCGAGTTGACTCCACCACAATCCCATCGATTCTTTTGAACAATGATACGACTAAAATTGCGAGAAAAACATGAAAACTGAATTTCCAACTAAAATTAGTCTACAAAATAATTTGTTGTGGAAAGCAAGTAATCAAGCAATATAATAGACATAATAAGAAAATAAATCGAATAATAGATTTACGTAGTTCGGTTGTAGTGACCTACGTCCATAGGGAGAATAGCAACAACTTTCACATAAATCAAGCGATACAACGGAGATTACACACTCAAGCCACTTAAATGCTCTCAGTGTTTCCAAGTCTCAATTACACTTAATATCTCACGCAGTACTTAGTCTCACAATTATTCGATAAATAATCTCTCAATCTCATGAAGAAATTATACATAAATTCTTACTACAAGAATTTAATCGACTTCAACACATAGAAGCTCTTGATGTAATTTCACGAACAATACCCGCGAAAAACCCACATCAAGCACTCGCTTAAAAACGAGGCTTCAATATCTCTTCGCGATCAACCCCGCTACTCTCGGCCACGAGTCCATATTTGAATGTATATGGACTCTTCCTTAAGAACCCCAACCGACTTCTGCAGGGAGTAATTCCGTATGTTTCTTTCTTTGACCCACTGTTGTTCGACGGAGTCCAAGAAGCCCACGCCTACTAGGATAGCCTCAATTTTACTTTTTTTTTTCCTGACACAAAGTCAGATTTCTTCAACTTGGACTCCAATGCAGCTTTGTTTCGTAATCTACAAATTCACGGCCTGGTCTCAACAAATCAACAACTTAGGGTGTGCATGCCAAATTTTTTGAAATAGAAATCAATTTCTATTCCCTATATGAATTTTTGAGTAAAGAAATGTGTTTGAAAATGATTCAAAATTTCTGTTTTTGGAATAGAAATTCATTTAATAACATGATAAAATTTCTATTTCTAAGGGGCAGCGGCCGGCGGCCGATGATGGGCGACAGACAGTGATAGGCAGCGGGCATCCAACACCCCATAGGCGGTGGGTGTGCGGTGGGTGGTGACAAGAGTAAACAATAAGAAAAGTTTTTATTTCTCACTTTTGTTCCAAAAAATTAAAAAAGCTAAAAATTTGAACTTTTGATTTCTACTCCAAATTAATTTCTAAAATAGAAATATTTTTTAGAAATAGAAAAATGAAATTGCACTATTAAATGGATTTCTATTCCAAACCTATTTCGGGATTAGAAAAATAAAGAAATAGAGAAATAAAAATGTTATCATGCGCGCCCTTGAAGTCCAAATATTCACTTTCCTTTTTGAAGTCTATTTTACGGTCAAAAGTCCAATGTCACTTTGCACTCCAAAACTGAACGGGAATTATAGATTTCCATGGTGGATGTTCACGGTCATTCAACTTTCATATTTTCCTTTCATTTTTACCTTGGTTGGGTTTCGTTAATGAGCTCAAACTCGAGATATATTATAACAATCTCCATCTTGACTTGATGTTTGAGCCAAGTCACAATCATTTCACTAAAAATTCAAACTATACTATTACTCTCCTATAGCCCCCAATGGGCTCAACCGCCATAGATATTTTTCAAGTCCAAGCCCCGCTTGAACTTCGCCATAATCGTGGATTTCATTAGAATACCAATGCCATGTGCACCTTTAATTGCTTCGTGGAGATTTTCTAATACAACCTCCTCAACCACATATAAAGCAAAACCATTGTCACATTCATACTTGTCAGGAGATCAAACACGTACCTTGTCAATATTAGCAATTATAGCAACCATTGGCTCTATAAGCTCCACCTCGCTATAAGCACCATATGTATTGATCACTCCGTTAATACTCGCTACCTCAAGAGTTTTTGGTTGCAACTCCATCTCAAGTCGAACACCATTCAAATCAGTAAAGATATTGCCATAACACTCTAACCAAAAGTACCGGAGACTCATCAAATGTAACTTATCTATTAATAATAGGTGAATTTAATTCCGATACCACTACCGATGACCTTGCTCATCTTGTGCATAACTTAGGAACATGCACTTTGTTACCCTTCCATCAAGCATAACATGGACAATCAAACATTCTATGAACAGAAAAATCAGTAACGTTACCTTATCATACTTCTTCAGAAGTCCAACATCCAATCATAGTCAATGGACATCTATCCAATAGATTGCTCACTATACTAAGCACATCCGTTAGGAATTTTCTAGCTAAACCAGCATTAAAGAGCATTTTATAGGCCATCTTTAGTGTTTTGCTCACTAATACCACAACATATTGTAGTTTATTAGTATTAGTGCGATATTTCACTATACCTTTAATCATGCATAATTTGTTTAATAGCTTCAAGCAAAACTTCATGTTGCTGTCAATATGCACTTGCTTGATCATTTTATTAGTCTCATTTTCAATCAAAGCTCTCAATTACTTGATCCTGACAAAAATATTAAACTTGTGCCTAAGCACAAATACCCACGTCTTCATTGAGTAGTTATGAAAAACTATTAGCATATATCCAACACTCTTGCTCAAAGGAAACCACGACAACCTATGAACATTCAAGTGAACTAACTCTGCAATTTTCATGGTTTTTTTGACAAGTATACTAAACTGCACTTTCTGCGTTGATATAAATCACAATACTTGCATACAACCAATTTGTTAGTAACATAACCACATAACAAATTTATTTCACTTAAAACCTTCAGGCTTCTCTTGCCAATGTGCCCCAAACACATATGTTACAATTCAAACTCTTGAGTAGATGCATCTGACATCCCATGGTGAAATTCATCACTATCTCACCTTGAAGTTCACATAGACAATTGTGCTTGATACCTCTCATTATTTCCCAAGCACCTCAAACAATTTTCAAAACTCCACATTCTAAAATATATTGACACCCAGTTGAATCCACTTAAGGAAATTAAGTTCTTCTTCAACTCTAGAATATCCCTCACTCCAGTCAATGTCCTGACGATACCATCATGCATTTTGATTCTAATATTGCCAACCCGATAACATCACATTCAGCGTTGTTCCCCAACTTCACTTCACTACCATCCATGCACTAATAAGTAGTAAATTAATTTTTATTTGGTGTAGCATAAAATGAACAACCAGAATCCATAATTTATCCACCAAACAATGAATAATCAGTGACAGATAAGACAAAATCAGCACTATTTGAATTACTTCTAGCTATAGCTGCAACATCATCTGCAAAATCAACAATAATTCTCTTACCCTTCTCGTTTTTCAATTCAAGACAATTCTTTTTAAGAAGTCCCCTCTTGCCATAGCTCCAAGGATTGCACCATCAATCCTAAACAGACTACATTTGTTCATGTTTATATTACTTCTTCTAATATGTGTGCTAGTTTTTTCTCTATTTTCACCTTCTAAATTGTCCGCTTTAGACACCGAGTCCTCACGGCTTTAAAACGCGTCATGCGGGGCGGAGGGTCATCCTCGAGCCTTCCCTCTCCCAAGCCATAATATTGTGAGGCACGGCCCACCGGCCCGTCCTCCCTCACGCAGCGGAAGCGTATGAAACGCGTCCCAAGCCTTACTAGGAATCCCCCTAAGTGATGTGGGACAAGAGAGGGACCCCTTCCCTAGGCCGTCACACTCTCCACCCCTTAATAGCACAGCGCCCTCGCCGTGGCCCCACATTCTTTTCTTATAAACGGATGTCCTCACTCAAAATCAAATCTTGAACCCAATCAAACATCAAACTTGTTGACTTAAAGGAATACTAACAATGGTAACAATAGTATTCCAACTATCAGGCAATGAAGATAAAAGCATGTACCTCATCTTCAAAGTCAATCTCAATTGAACTTAATTAACTAACAATCATATCAAATTCATTGATATGATCTGCAATTGATGCACCTTTGCTCATTTTCAAGTTAAATAGATGTCACATCAATAGATCTTGCTGATCACAGATGGCTTCTCGTACATATCCAATATGGCTTTCATCAAACTAGTAGTGTCTTCTCCTTCATAATATTAAAAGCAATGTTACAAGCCAACATCAGCCTAATAACACCAATAGCTCGTTTATCCAGTAATTCACAGTCAGCTTGCTTCATTATCTCAAGTTTCTCCTGCAACAAAGGCAAGTGAAGCTTCATTTGGTAAAGAAAATATTCAATCTACGTCTTCTAAAAACCAAAATCTTTTCCATCAAATCCATCGATTTTACTTTTCCTTCTTCTATCGTCATCCATTCGCTTCAACTTAGCTAAGTTTAGCTCTGATACCAATTATTATAGAAAGCGAGCGCTTGAACAATATAATAGACGGAATAAAAAAATAAATCGGACACCAGATTTATGTGGTTCACTCGTAATGACCCACATTCACGGGAAGAGCAATGACGAATTCCATTATAAATCAAGTGATACAATAAAGATTACACACTCAAGTCACTTAAACACCCTTAGTGTTTTCCAAGCCCCAATTACACCTAATATTTCACGTAGTATTTAGCCTCACAATTTTTTGCTGAATAATCTCTCATTCTCATGAAGGAATTGTACATAAATGATTACTATAATAATTTAATTGGCTTCAACACATAACAGCTCTTGATGTAATTGCACAAATAGTATTCATGAAATAACCCATGTCAAGCACTCGCTTAAAAACGACGCTTCAATATTTCTTTGTGACCAACCCCGTTACTCTCGGCCACAAGTCCATATTTGAATATATGTGGGCTCTTCCTTAAGAACCCAAGCTGACTCCTGCTGGGAGTAATTCCGTATGTTTCTTTCTTTGACCCACTGTTGCTTGACCGAGTCCAATAAGCCCACGCCTATTAGGATAGCCTTGATTTTATTTCCTTTTCCGACACAAAGTCAGATTTCTTCAACTTGGACTCCGATGTAAACGGTGGTACTCTTGGTTAGATTATATAATATTTCTCCGTTTTTTCAACCAAAAAAAGAAAAAGACTTGGACTCCGATGTAGCTTTGTTCCGTAATCTACAAATTCACGGCTTGGTCTCAACAAATTAGCAACTTGTAGTCCAAATATCCACTTTCCTGTTTGAAGTCTATCTTTTACGGTAAAAAGTCCAGCATCACTTTGCACTCCAGAACCGAACAGGAATCACAGATTTCCTCGGTGAACGTTCACATTTATTCAACTTTCAGATTTTCCTTTAATTTATCTTGGGTCGGGTTTCATTCACGAATTCAAACTCGAGATATATTATAACATAATTTCATGTCATCTAATTATTATGGTCACGATATCATCATACTATCATAGGACAAGATGCACACGACATCTTTGACTCTATTAGCAAACTTATTTTTATTTCCATTTGCTTTCGAATAGGACCTAGTATGTTTTTTGGTAAGAATAGGACCTAGTATGTTTGTCATCCCTGAATCCCATAAGCCACCAATGTTTTAAAAACAGGACCAGAGGCCATACCGACATGATGAATCAATCGTACGCGGTTCAACCGAAAAACCCAAAAAGCTTGAAAGATAAGGCAATAATGAATATCTGCCCATAGTTGAGTTTGTAGAGTCACCTACACTTATTATAAAGGTCATAGGCTCAAATCTCCTCATATTTTAATTAACCTTTTTTTTTTCAAAAAAGTTCAAAAAATTGTTTATAGATTAGATAGTTGTCATCTAAAAATACGTGAGATATTGATTCCAGATTAAATCAAGAGGAAGAAAGAAATGATCTCTGTCCAAACTCACCTGCCCGTGACGCGAGATTCAGGGACAGAACATTAATCGAAACAGCAAATAACCCGTAAAAGCAACGGCCCGAATTCGTTACTTGATTAATCAGCTTTCAAGCCCAAAATAAGTCTCCAATGTCTTGACACTAATTTTTCTGCTAGGATAGTTTTAGTAAGGGCTCAATTTAGTTCTGTTCTTGCTTTTTTTCTGACGGTAGATCTGGGTTTTCTATACTCATTAATTGAGTAGTGCAGATAAGCATCGTTATGGTTGTCGAATGTCGGTCGTTCATTTGGCTGGATTCTATAACGCAGCTCGGCGCACGAAACTGATCTAAGTAAAGTTTGTGTTTTGGGCCGCTGGATGTTGTTTTAGTTGTGTGGGTGTTGTCGACATTGGCTTGTTGAAATTAGAGTGAAATTAGAGTGAAAGGAGATCGATCGGCATCGCAACAATGCATTGTGCATTAATGGCGTTTAGGCGGATTTGATTTGTATGGAAGGGCTTCATAATCACTCCTGTTATAACTGACCTGCAATTTTCCTAAATTAATGGTCAGTATAGATGCTTGAAGACCCTTACGATGTGAAAATCTTTAGCTTTGTTGAATCTGCTTTGGGACATGATATTGTCTCCCATTGAGAACAGTGTAGTTTGCTTACTGTCTAACACCTCTTATAATATTTATCGATGTGAAGAATCCCATGTTGATGAGAAAACTAGGGAGCTGCAATACAAGGACAAGATCTAGGCGGAAAAGGAAAAACTCATACAGGAGAATTTGGGTAGAGTTACATCATTACAGAGTGAGATATCATCTCCGGAGATACTTCACATGGGTTCTGTTGATTCTATGTTGCTTTTCTTTAAATCTTAGATTTTGCTTTGACGATGTCGGTTTTCTGCTTCATAGACAAAGGGGAAACTAGATGCTGCAGCTGAGATAGGGAAGGCTTGTGTTCTGGCCGTTGAATTGGAGAACCAGGTTGGAAACGGACCGAACGTATGGAAATGCCAGAAGTTTAGATGCTTCATAGGATAATGCCCAAATGCTTGTTTACGCAGGTGAAGAGGATCAATGAGTTAAATGAAAAAGGAAGTTTTGGAGTCCCCGGCGAGTAAAGAGGTCAAGAGGATCCATGAATTGAATGAAAAACTGGAAAATGCAAGATTTAGCATGCAAGCCAAGAACTAATCTATATATCTTGGTCATGTCATTAAATTGAAACCCATACATGAAGATCTTAGACAGTTTCTTTTACAAAATAAAAGAAACCAAAGAAAATGAATCCATAGATTTAACATCGAGCATAAATAAAACCGACAAATCTTCTCCTTAAATAATCATAGGGACAAAGAAATCTAGATAATTTTCAAGAATGCTCGAGATATCACCAAACATGAGATAGCCCCGTCCATCCTCAGCAATTCCCACTAAATCCGAAAAACATTATGCCCTACATGAATGGACTCACTAGCTCAGTAAACGCTACTCTACCTGTACCAGCGATAAGAGAGAGGGCTTTTATGCTTATAGAAATGAAGCATTCGACAGAAGTTTAGGATTTTTATTTATTTATTTATTATTTTTTATCACAGCAAGTATATCCGAAAAGACTTAGATATTATCGGCAGATATACAGGATAGTGTGAAAATAGTCACTTACAGGCTAATCACCATGCCTGTTGACATAATACTCCGATACCATTATGCAGTCCGGCAGAAACAATTTCCAGCAGAGATCAGACACAACCCAATTTACAAGCAAGGGAAACAGTGATATCACAATCAGATCCAAGATTGTTAGAGCTAAAGTTCAATTCAGCAAAGTCAAAACTTTTGGCCAAAGCCAAAATTTAACTCAATTGGTCAGCTCTTTCCCGAAACTTTGGCCGCATTTTGGGTCCCCATTAGAAACTTGGGCAGATTACGCTTAAAATATAATTGCGACACCCCCATTCTTCCTGTTCCATTCCTTCGGCCTGCATGCTATCCGCATCTTCGTGCCAACGAATCACAACATCCTTTGACCATGACAGTAAACCCC
This sequence comes from Eucalyptus tenuipes, assembly GCA_014182365.1. Lineage (NCBI taxonomy): Eukaryota > Viridiplantae > Streptophyta > Magnoliopsida > Myrtales > Myrtaceae > Eucalyptus > Eucalyptus tenuipes. Next base: position 18,459,740 of record CM024539.1, on the reverse strand, counting down.
TGGGAACACGATCTTCTAAGAAAAAGCCTGTGGACCGCCAGGTTAGACTGGTTGGTGGCTCTTTACTGACTGCTCTTTACTATGTTAATGCGAACTCTTTCAGCCTTTGTAGACAGTGGCGAAGCTACCTGAATATGCAAGCTTGAGAAGAATGAGAGGAGTCATACAAGTGGGTAAAGCTAGCAGGAAATTGCACCGCGTCACGTTCAGTACCAGCTTTATCAAGTCCATTAATTTTTTGATCGAGGATTATGATGAGTTTTTGTAATAGTTCATCAAATGATTGTGTATACTTTAAATTATATTAAGCTCACGCGAGATTGAGTAACTTGATACGTTAACATGTATATTGTTTACATGAAAATAAAAGTTCAGAATAGTTTCCACAGGAAAGGGTGTCATATTTTAGGGCCATTCAGAACTTCATTTACTATGTATGCACTTTTGCGCGTCTTCCATGTAGGGTGTGTGACTTGACATTCACTTTGGCAGACGGTACTTGTCATTTTATGTAACCTAAGCTAGCTTCTCTCTTCTGTTTGCCCTTTTCCGACAATTTTTTTCTGAGGAGTTTCTTGAGAATGGGAGGACAAGGAAGTTGCTATCGTGGCTCTTTCGCCATAACAAATTCTACTATTTTTAGCTAAAATCATGCGATCGGAAGGGACAATTGCTGGAACATTTGCTCTTACTCGAATCAGCGAAGTAGATTGAATCACAATCGGGCTCTGAATTTATGTGCCGAAGACGATCTCCCAACTTCGATTGTAGCAACCGGATTATCACTGATGTCAGAAGGATTCGACAGCGATCAAGATTATGGAAGCATAATGAAGCTGCGGCACCACTTTCCACTACTGTAATGGATGTGGGGGAAGCTTTACCAAAACATGCTCGAGTAAGATAGTATTTGTTTCACTGTGAATGGAAAATCTATACCTTTCGAGCTCTCTTCTTTGATTTCCAAGCAAAGAAGCGAATACCCCAAGCTGGGCAGAACGATCTGGGGGCGGAGGTAGTGAACGAGGCAGAGGCAAAGGCGGCGACGAGAGAGAACAAAGCTAGGTTGCGTGTCAGGAGGGAGAGAGAGACCGCGAAGAGAGACAGGTGGGGCCAACATCAACACATGTCGCTCACTGAATGACAATTTGTAGAACCATAAAAATATTTTTTGTAAAAATAACGTGGCATGATAGTTGTGCATAATATTTTTCTCAATCCTCTCGACGACAATTACTCCGTTGGAAATTTGCAGTTGGCACCAGCTTTCTTTGCATTTTTTCCCCTGTATATAGAACACAATAACTATTTGCTTCTTTGCTTGGAGAAAGTATTTGTTCCGGTATGAATTTGTTTCGAATACGAAGGAAAACGCAATTTTTTCTGCTCAGGCCACTATTTGTGATTGGATACTTTGGTAGGCTTATGACAAAACAACTAAATTGTCACGCTCTCGAATCAAATTGGACACAATGCTTTATGTGTATATTTATACTCTCAAACACATGCAAGGTAACTAAACTTCATATCTTGGTCATATCAAACATTAATCCCCGAAGATCTCCAAGTTAATTGAGAAAATTACCAAAAAAAAAAATGCCTTAACCTATTTCATTTGTATCAATTCAGTTCTAATTTTTTTTAATTGTGCTAATTTAGTAGTAAACATTTTTATATTTTGCCGATTAAGTCCATCCGGATAATTTAGGTTGAATATCACTAACGTGGACATTAACGGTCTTATATAGTACAATCGGCGCTAACACAAATATTTTTTAATATATTTTTTAGTTTTTTTCCTTTTTCTTTGAGCCGGCGAGAGCCGGCATAGAAGCTTGGGCAGCATGTGTCTAGAATATTCTCATAGCGACCCAACATTATGTCTTCTTCAAGTTTCTTTCTTTCCGCCCGCGTGCTATCTGCGTCATCCGCTATTATAACAATTTTTATCATTACATGATATATTACAAAAACATGTCAAGCTCGCGCGAGATTGCGTCACATGGCACGCTAATAGTGGATGATTGTTTTGTTAGTCGTCGTCTTCTACTTATCTTCGATGGCGAAATTCTGCTCTCCCCTTCACGAGACCGGTCCATCGAATGTTCTTGCAAAAGAGAAATTGGTAGGACCCAAAGTATGAATATAAAAGTAGAGAGCCTTTGTTTATTGCTCTACCTTTCTAGACACGGGAGGAGTTCCCCGAAACTTGCTTCCTTGAGTTCGGCGATCCTGAGGAATTTCGTGTCGAGATCGACGAGATAAAGGCATAATCGGTAGTACCCGTTTTTATTTGCAGTAATATTTCTACTTGTCCCATAACTTTCTGCTTTTTTGTGCACATATTTAATTTTATATATTTTGTCACAGAGCTCAGTAATCTGCTTTTGCTGAACCGGTGCAACTCTGGTGCCTCATTTTCTCTGTGACTGGTAGAGATGGAAGGGTGCGATTATGAAGTGTTCTTGAACTTTAGAGGATCAGACACGCGTACGGGTTTCGCCGATCATCTCTATACCCGTCTCACAGATGCGGGAGTCCGTACATACAGAGACAATGAAAATCTCCGCATCAGTGAAGACATCGGCCTGGATCTGTTCAGAGCGATTGAGCAGTCGAAGATCTCCATACCCATCTTCTCGAAAAGTTATGCTTCTAGTAGATGGTGTCTTAAAGAATTGGCCCAGATGGTAGAGTATAGGAAAAGGAAGGGACATATAATCATGCCCATTTTCTACTACGTCGAACCATCCGAACTTCGACACCAGACCGGAAGTTACGGTGAGGCCTTGCTTGTGCACGAAAACGAGCAGCGAGTGAACCATGAGACCATCCACAAATGGAGAGCTGCTCTCAAGGAGGTTGGAGGGTTAAAGGGATGGAACTTAAAAAACGTGGCGAATGGGTACCTAATTATCTTCCACCCTTGATGAACGCCATAGTACACGAAACCATGAAATTTAAGCACAAACGCTTTTTTCTGTTGAAAATTTTGTTTCTCTTTATTTTTTTAAATGAAAAAGTAGTGGCTACACTGGTTCCTTTTGTTTGATAATGTGTCTACATTCATAATTTGCCATTTAATATTTATAACACAAAATATGATATGTTTCTTCTTCTTCTTCTTCTTCTTCTTTTTTTTTTTTGGGGGGGGATATTTATGTAACGAGTGTGGTGGCATATTAATATTCATCAAAATTAACTTATGTTGTATGCTGAAAATTATTGGATCTCTTGTTTACTATTCATAGCACTTATGTACAAAATGCTACAGGAGAAAATATTTTGAGAAGGAGAGGCTTGTTTACGCATCAGAAGTACTTTGACGGTCACGTAACTGTCTGAACGCTGCATAACGTTTGAGCAACTGCCTAGCATGTCATAAATTTGTTCTTCCTTATGAATGCACTTGCACTTCTTATGGCGTTTGGTGGCTTCCACAGACTGCTTTCAATTCCTGATTTCATAGATTTCAGCTCGTCTCTTCTAACGTACTTTCTGCTTTGCCTTGGCCTTTCTCGTCATATTTTTGTTAGGCACGAAGGACAACTAGTTAAACAAGTTGTTACCAGAGTTTTAAATGAGCTGAAGAAGGCTTATTTGGTGGTTAGTGATTTCTTGGTTGGTGTTGAGGACAATGTGAAAGAAGTTCTGGGGATGATAGGCACTGATACTGATAATACAAAGATCGTGGGAATACACGGAATGGGTGGCATCGGAAAAACTACTCTTGCCAAAGTAGTCTACAACAAACTTTCTCGAGACTTTGCTAACTATTGTTTCCTTACTGATGTTAGAGAAACTACACATTCTAAAGGAATTGTGTGGTTGCAAACTCGACTAATCTCAGACCTCTCAAAACAAGCACATCAGAGTATCATCAATTGCATGGACGAGGGAATGAAGACGATAGAAGAGAGATTTTCAAGTAAGAAAGTTCTTATTCTTCTTGACGATGTTGATGAAAAGGGTCAATTAACTGCACTTTTGGGGAGGCATGATTGCTTTGGTCCAGGAAGTCGGATATTGATAACAACAAGAAATGCAAATATTCTACGTGCATTCGGAGTAAAATTGACCTATTTAGTTGATGGTTTGGATCCCAAAAGATCCCTTCAGTTGTTTAGCAAGCATGCTTTCAGAAGCAATCATCCTCCAATTGAGAAAATGGAACAATCTAGAGAAATTGTGAAGGTAGCCCAAGGTCTTCCGTTGATTCTCGAGGTTATGGGTTCAACTTTGTCAATATGTGGACAAACAGAAGAAATGTGGGAAGATTTCTTGGTGAAGTGGAAAAAGGGTCATGTCAAGAGTATAAGAAGTAAGTTAATGATAAGTTATGAAACACTGGATCCCAGTCAGAGACAAATATTTCTTGATATAGCTTGTCTTTTCGATGGATATGATAAAAGTACAGTAATGTACATGTGGAGAGATTGTGGTTTATGCCCAACAGAAGGTCTTGAAGTTCTTCAGTTGATATCATTGATTAAAATTGCAGAAGATGATAAGTTATGGATGCACGATCAACTCAAGGATCTTGGCAAAGAAATTGTTTCTCAAGAAAGTGGTGGCGAATCAAACAAGCAAAGTAGGCTGTGGAATCACAAAGTTGCACTGGAGATACTATTGAAGGAAAAGGTAAATCCTGGATCGGATATCCTTTGTGCACAAGAATTCACATTTTAGTAATCGGGGCTCTCTCCCTTTTAGTGAAAACAATCGCAATTAACTCAACATATACAATTTAAAAATTTCTATATATCTTAAACCATTCCATGATTTATTAAATTTCCAAATCAGAACGCATGTTGGTCCTTTCCAAATTGATATATAAGAATGATGAGACCGAACTTAGTATATTTAAATACGCCAAATTTTCTGGACACGAGCTTTGTCTCAAATTCAAAGATGACCTACATTGTTCTCTTAATTAGCTAACTGCATCCTTCTTTTTCATAAACTTCTCTTGTTTGCTCATTTAGAGAAATGCAAAGCTCGAAGCCATGTGTTTGAAGTTTGAGAAATGGTCAGAGTGTCGTTTCACTGTTGAAGGATTTGCAATGCTACCAAATCTAAGGTTCCTTCAGGTGGATAGTGAATCCCTTGCTGATGACAAAGTTGACCGCTTTTTCTCCCAAGCTTCACTTGTTTTGCATAACTTGATCACGTCGCCTGTGGACTTTTTACTGAGCGAGAATCAACTCCTTCCAAATTTGAGATGGCTCTCTTGGCATAATTTCCCTCGACGGATACTCAAGTTAAGCAAATTTTCGTTGAGTAATTTGGTCATTCTTGATTTTTCAAGTAGTAAAATTACTCACGATTGGGACGGATGGAGACATATTAAGGTACCCCCGCTTTAGAGAAGTCTTCTTATTAATATTTATATTCTACCGATGTAACAAATTTACTGACAATTGTCTTATTTGTGTTACAGAAAGCAAAGAAATTAAAAGTTCTTGACCTCTCAAGATGTGAGCACTTGACTAGGACTCCTGATTTCTCTGGAATCCAGGCATTGGAGAGATTGATTCTCGAATCTTGTTACAAATTGGCTGAAATCGACTCGTCAATCGGTCAACTGAAGCACTTGGTATCCTTGAACTTGAACTTCTGTGTTGATCTTCACTATCTGCCAAAAGAGTTGGGTGGATTGCCAGCTCTCACAGAACTTCTCCTTGATCATTCTTCTATCCAAGAAATTCCTGATTGGTGGAGTATCGAGAACCTGGAGAATCCCCATGTTCATTTTTCACCATCAGCAAAAGCAAGGGATTCACTAACTTCTCCTTCGAAACTTTCAAATAAGACACAAGAGACTTGCCTACCTGACTCCATCGGAGCACTGACAAACCTAAAAAGCTTATCTTTGATTGGGTGCTTAAAAATGCGCAGACTTCCTTATTCCATTAAAGAATTACGATCATTGATTGAGTTAGATCTATCCTTTACAGGACTCACTGAGTTACCTGACTCTTTGGAAAGTTTGGATAATCTAAAAACATTGAAGTTATGCTTGTCTGCAAACTCGCATATATCAGCCTTGCCAAAACTTCCAGAAAGCTTGACTTCTTTGGCAATCATATCTCATAAACTTATAGCCATTCCTGATCTTTCTAACTTGATCAATATGAAACAACTGTTACACATCACCACAGTGCCTATGAAATTTGGCCCATCTAAGTTGGTGCAAGTTCCCGTGCCTTGGTGGATTGGGAGATTATCCAAATTGGAAGTCTTGACACTGGGTCATCCAAGCATTACTAGCCTATCTCTTGAGTTAGGTGCGCTTCCTCACTTGAAGACTCTTCAGCTTTTCGATTGCTGTGCTCTGGAATGCATTCCACAGATTCCCTCAAGTGTCACAAAGCTTCATATCGTAAATTGTTCATCGTTGACCACACTTGATATCTCAAATTTGAAGAGCCTAGTGGAACTATATGTCTTCGGTTCATCAATAACGGATCTTTCCAGGCATGAGTCATCAGACAATCTGCTAGAGTGGAAGATAAGTGAGGATTGGGGACACGATTCAGAACGGAATTTTGTGAAAATGATGTGGGAACAACACGGACTCACAAAAATTACGTACTGGACCGTGATTACTAAGGGTAATCGTTCACTACAAAAGTTAACTTTTGGTTATTGGGACATTAAAACGATCCTTTTGTGAAAGGGGCGACTGGTTAAGATTCAAGATCTTGAATATAAGGTACAATTATCTTCCCAATGTCAGCGAGGCTTTCTCAAATTCTTACGCTTTGCAATTTCTTCATCCACAAAATACCAAAAAAAAAAAAAAAAAAGATTACAATTTCTTTATCCTTAAAGCGAGCATTTGCCACCATATTTACTTATTGAGAGCACTTTCGTACCATATAAGCATTTGATGGCTTTATTGACAGAATATTTTTTAGGAGCAAGCCACAAAGACCCCAAATTATATCCAAGTGTGGCTGAAGTTACAAAAAGAGCACCGTCTGCCTGTGTCTCCCTCGGTTCCTCAACAGGAATCGATTTGGGGGCTTTTACAATCAACGGTTGTTGGAGAATCAGAAATGAGAGGTTAACCGGATTCACAAGGTACATCTTCCTCGTGTTGAGCATCACCAAGCATAAAGCTCGATTCGGTTGCTGAAGCTCGATTTTTTTTCAAGTCTTTATCTCATTAAAGTTTCGGCCTTGGAACTCTCGCATTTCCTTTGCTCTTCAGCTTCATCTTATTGATAAAGAGTTCCTCGGGCTTCCTAGTGTGCCCGAGCTTGTGTATTTTTATCTGGTAACACGATGGCTCCCCTGCTTATGTGTTTTCCCTTTGAATGAAATCTTACTGAACGAAAAAGAAGAAAGATCACTTCCTATTACGAGTTGTAATGATGAAGGACTCACTTAATCTGAATCTGATGTTGTCCAGCTCGATTCTTCCTTTGATTATGTCCTGCTTCCCCCCAATCCTCACTCTTTCTTCGTCTTCTGGTCTTTGCGTGCGCATGCGCGCTGTAATTTCTTTTGACGATGATATTTTATTATCAAATCTCTTTTGCTTCGTAGTGATCTTTTAAAGTTGCTTGCAGATATTATTAGCAGGGCATCCCTGAATTTGTCCTAGACCGAGAGCGAAGGCAGCGGATGCGCATGCTGATCCAGAATGACTTAACAAGAATCATATGAATTTCTCTGTGGCTGCAAAATTCCTTCACTTTTAGGGGAATAGGATTCTTAGTTCCCGTTCTTTTGATTCCAAAATATAGAATCTGGGCTGCTTGCTCTTTTTGGTTGTAATGCGAAACAGTGTTTCTACTTCGTGTACAGGCTCGACATATTTGGCAATCGAGATGTCTTTTGATTCAATAATGAATTATTATTCGATCGTGGCTATGATTATTGGTTCTGCGCAGTCCTTTTTATAGCAATAAATTGTTTGATGCTGGCTGCAAATATCGAAAACTGAGCAGAAAAAAAACATGGTCCAGTGTCATTTATTGCGGCGGAACTTACCATTTTACTTTCACTTAATGTGAAATGGTTATAGATATTGACATGCAAAACCGTATGAATATGACATATATTTGCCATTTTCGAATTTTCGGATGGGAAGTCTCCACCAGTTTTTTACGTTTCCGGCGATCAGTGGTACAAGTGAACACTTGCTGCAAAGCTGGAAAGAAATCCGGTACAAATATAGACACGCTTTTTCTTCGTTATGATTCAAATTAGTACAGGGCGAAAACTACAAAAGTCCATTCACTGGGAAAAGGCCTCCTCAACGGGTCAATTTTTCCAGAAACCTTGGCCGTATTGTGGTTGCCCATTAGAACCTTTGGCAGAGTGTGCTCATAATATCATTGTGACACGCCCACTCATCTTCTTCCCTTTCTTTTTTCTGTTAGAATAATTTAATATTAAACCACACATTCGTCTAATAGTTTTAACTTTTAGAATAATCGGCTGTAGTTTTACTAAATCTCACATGGTATCATAACTGGAGATCATGAGTTCAAATTTATCCAGATCCCATTTGCCTCCCCAATTAAATATGTTCAAGCTTAGTAGTAGGAAAAAAAAAAGACCAGACTAAGCGTGGGGGGTAGTATTAAAATAATTTAATATTATACTATGCATTTGTCTAACAGCTTAAGCTTTTAGAATGGTTGGCGTGAAGGGAGTATTAGAATAATTTAATATTATACTATGCATTTGTTTAATAGCTTAAATTTTTAGAACAGTTGGTTATGGTCTTATTAAATCTCACACTTTCTTTCCACATGCATGTTATCCGCATCATCCACAATTACAACAATTTTTGCCATTACATGTATTGGTTGGAAGCTCTTTGCCGACTACTTTTTTGCTATGCTAATGCGAACGCTTTCACCCTTTCCAGACAACGGTGAAGCTCCCCCAAGCTTACTTTCTTCATATGGATGAGTCATAGAAGTAGGTGAAGCTATCGGAAATTGTGTCACATGCCCCGCCAACATTCAAGTTTTACCTAGTTTTCAGTTTTCAAGTAAACTTAATTATCAATACTTCAAATTGAGGATTATGACGAGTTTAATGAAAGCATCTAATAATGTCGAGATATCTACCGTTACAAAAAGTTTGGACAACAAAATAAGTAAAAAGGGATGCAAGCTACTCAGCTGGAAGCTACTTGTTGGGCAAAAGAACACCACAAATGCCAAAACTTGGCATAAATGAACACTTAAGTGCCAAATTTTATGAAAGTGTCACTTAAGTGCCATTTTTTTTATGAAAAATGTGACACTTGAGTGCCACATCCAGCGAACCTCGCCGGAAATCTTACGTGGCAATTTTTTATTAATTTTCTCACTTACGTGGCTCGCCGGAAGGCTGATTCAGCAAAACACACACAAAAACGACGTCGTTTTTGTATAATTCAAATTTTAATATAATAATTAATTAAAAAAAGGAGGGGGAAGAGGAGGAGGAAGGCAGCTGGCGGCTGAGGGCTCATCCCTCGCCGCCGCCGCCTCCCCGCCATTGCCGGAAAGGTGGGGGAGGGTCGACCAAGGCCGCCGAGCCCTAGCCCGGGCTAGTGTGTGACATCCTAATTTTCTAATTATATTTTTGATTGAATGAGTTGGGCTTTTCATCGACGCGTCTATAGTATTTTTCTCTAAGTTGATCACTCAAGTGATAACTAATCTATCAGGTGAAGTCGTTAAGGAATTTAAACGCGATAGACTTTAGAATTAGATCAGAAATCGACTACTCGACCGTGCTAATCTGCAATGGTCAATACGGCACTGTCTAAATCGATCAGAGATTGGGGATAAGTTGATTCGACTAAGGTATATGATTAAAATGTGGGTGATTCCTCCTAATTGTAAAATTCTCGTCGAACGACACTAAACTGATTTTTCTATCATTTTTGTACCATGTGCCCATATTTGAAATCTCGAGATTTTCACAACAACTAAGAGTCGCCAATGAGTCGAAAATGTACAATATGGCTCGAAAATAATCAACCACGGGTCAAATGCGCTAAAAATTCCTAAAAGCTACCCGGTAGGTTAGGTCACGCTAAAATCACGTCCGGTTGAAATTAACTGCGAAATTGAACCCGATTTCTGAAATGGAAAGTTCTGTCATGTCACAATTTATTTTAGGAATGTCAACTCATCTTCCGAAGATTTTTCTACAAACCCGAGTTTTTGGCAAAAATTCAAATTTTGGCGTTTTTGGACCGGAAAATTAGAGGACCGTTTTTGGGTGGATTTTTGGCATTCAAGTTGGTTTAGTGGGCGAAGAAATTTCAAGGATTTATTGTGGACACCTTTAATTAGAATTTTGGCATCAATTGAATGGAATTGTAGAGGTTTTGGATTGAATTTGGATGGGAAATGTCACAAATTCATAGGTCCTTGAGGCAGCAACATTTTGGACCATTTTGGAGGCTTGTTGGGGAAGCCTTTGGGAGGAAAATGGCTTAGGATAACAGCCATGGACTTTGGGGGTTTGTGATGATGGTTTGTGATTTTTTTTAAGACTTTCGTGGCATGTTGGGGCCCCCTCAAGCTGCAACACACTCCTCCTTCTTCCTCAGCCTTAGTTCTTCCATTGTTGTGGTTTCTGGAGCTCAAGAAAACTAGAGAGAACCAGCCAACACCCTACAACCGAGCCAGCCACCGTCCGAGCAAGCCGAGCATTACCCGAGCCCACCAGAGCTGCTCGACCCCGCCCGCATGCCCGTCTCGCTCGCACGTTGTCCCTATGAGCCCAGGCCGCCATCCGAGCCTTTGTCCAGCCAGCCAAGCTCGCCCTGGTCGTTGTCCAAGCTGCCGGAGCCACCGCCTGGACCCGCTGCAGCCACCACCGTCCCGCCATGGCCATTCCAGCCCGTTCAACCCGCTCGTGCAGCCCTTGCAACCCAAAACAAAACCAAACCTCACAACCCAGCTATGAGCTTCATGGGCCTTTTCCGGGCCAATCCGAACCTCATTTGGTGTCGTCGCATGCTTGTGTCTTGCCTGCCTCAACGTTGCCGTCACCGTGAACTCACCAACCCGCTAATCCGGTGAGTTTACTTGCAAAACTTTACTTATGGAATAAATGATGTTTAGTAGGTAATTAGATTAGGCTAAGTATGGCTTATGTGGTTAGTTAGTTTTGATTAGTGATTTAATTGCTTAATTATGATTGTTAGGTGGTGAGAATAGATTGATTAAAGGCCAAATAGATTGTACTATTTATGTGGATAGGTACAGTATTTTTCTAGGCCTATTTAGGTGATTAAATTAACATTTTCGGCCTAAGTATGCATTTATTGGATTAATTTGTATTATTTAATTAATTTTGCTATTTATTTAATTATTTAATATTTTCCGGAATTTTGTGCTGATTTCATGCTGATTTCAATGGTATGCTTAGTTTATGCAATTGATTGTTAATTTATGCAAATTAAGTGGTGATTATGATTTGGAGTGTTTATTTCAAAATTATGAAATTTTGGTATTTAATTAGAAAATACCGGGTGTTGGGTTTTGACACCGAAAATGCTTCTAAAAACTATATCAAACAATGGGATTTTTAAAAGGAATGATATCAATTTTTTAGGTTTAGTATGACCGTATACCCACACACGATTATTTTCACCGGGTGTTTTTAATATGAAGAAAACATGCCAAGTTCGTTATCTTAATTGAGGCATTTGAGTGCAAAGCACAATGTCCTTGGCCGAAATTGATGATCGTGTGATGGTTATGAGAACCCGTCCGCGATGTGCGTCCAACCCCGATGTGCATCGGGTGGATGATGCCCCTATATAGGATGCCTTATCAATGGATGCCAGATTGTGGTAGAGGCCGAACTGAAACTCCTTCGGGAATGCTGTCCCCGATGTGTGTCAGGTGGACGTTGTCGTGCTCAAGGGATGAGACGATGCATGGCTACCCCAAAAGACCGATGTGTGCCGAGTAGAACTGCCTATGTGGGTAGTAATTAATTGGAACGCGTGATTGATTAAGATAGACACGCCGAATTATGGGATAAAATTATGTGATTCATTGAGATTGAGTGGGACATTCCAATTGATGTGTGCAATTATTATATGCACCTGTGATATGAATTGTACTGACGTGTAGGAATGAACTGAGGCGAGGTGAGTCTTCTATGATGTGTGGTTAGATTACCTCTAGGCATATTTTCTTCCTAGTCGGGGTTTAGGGGGTGAACTTGCTGAGACATTGTCTTACCCCGTCGTGGGTTTAACCTTTTCAGGTCCTTAGATGAAAGTGAGGCCGGTTCATTTTGGGTGGCCACGAGAGGCCGAGACACAGCGTACCATCTTCCCTATCCACGGGAATCCCGACTGGACCCGTGAGCTCATGGTTACTACAATTTGGGTCGATGAGGGCCTACCTCAGTTGGTACTCATCGATTCAAGGCGTGATTTCATCGCGGGCCCAATGGTATCCGGGAAGGCCCCCTTGGATGGCTTCGATAGACCTACTATCGATGGCGAGCATTTTGAGCTCACTTTGTTGTGGATGCCGATGTCATCGTAGAATATCGCGGCAAATCAGTTGCCGGAAGATGAGCATGAGCCTAAAGTTGAGGAAGTACCTGATCCACTAGATCTTGATATCCCTAACGGTGTCGTAGTGGACCCGAACTCAAGTAGACAAGGTCCGGGGTAAGGTTGGCTAGTTAGTTCTTTTGAGACCTCAACTTTGTATATATAACTTTGTAGGCTAACCTTGGTTGTTTATAAAAGAATTTTGTGAAAATTTATATCCTGTTTTTCTATCCCATATTTGTGTTGTCTGGGGATTATTTATTCGCTTCCGCATGTACATTAAAATGAATAGGTTGGCGACGTGTCCTGGGACGTCATAAATTTTATCGACCACCAAGGCATGTGCACGAACTCGAGGTTTGAGGCGTGAAATGGTGACCCCAGCCGACCGCGGCGAGGGCCTACGTGCCCTCACCCGGATCCGGGGCGAGGATCACGGCCATCCCCCAAATCCCCCGGCGGGCGGTGGCCCTTGGCTCGGCGGGCAGGGTCGGCGATCCTTGTCGGATCTAGGGAGGGCCATGACCCTCGCCCCGCATCTAGGCGAAGGCATGCAAGCCCTCGTCACCGGTCGGAAGAGCGATTAATCAAGTCCAACAACGGGTTTTCCAACAAGCCTTACAAGGAGTCGCCGGCCCCCGGCTGACCCTCCCCCACCTTTCCAACGATGACGGCAAGGGCCGAGCCCTCAGCCGCCGACTACCTCCCTCCTCCTCCTCCTCCCCCTCCTTTTTTTTAAAAAAATTTGTTTAAAATTGTTTTAAATTAAATTTATATTAATTATTTACCACATCAACACAAAAATGACGTCGTTTTGGCACTTTGTTTAGCCACATCGCCTGCAAAATGACATCATTTTGCACTAAGCTCGCCAGAAAATTGTCATGTCAGCGTTTTGGCTAGATTTTCTCACCATTGGCACTTAACTGATCCATTTTGCTCCAATTTTGGCACTTAAGTGTCACTTTCATAAGTTTTGGCACTTAAGTGTCCCTTTGTACCAAGTTTTGGCACTCTTGGTGTCCTTGTGTCCTACTTGTTGTCATCGTTTGCTAGTTGTCATCTATCAATTGTCTTCGAAGTAGAAATAGTACTCTCCTTTTCACGAGGTGAGTCCCGCATCCAAGATGGACCATTGGATAAAAAGAGAAAAAGCAGGCGTCTGTCAAATGTGCCGATGGAAAGAGCATGTGCTTTTTGCTCAGCCTTTCAAGTCACGAGTGAAGCTCCCAGAAACTCACTTCCTAGATATAGGCACTCTTGAGAAACTTGTCTTGAGAAACTTTGTGTTGAGATCACGAGATAAAGATCGTACCAAGAATTGGATCCCTAGAGTGCCAAAAGTTAGGAAAAGTACACTTGAGTACTAAAATTGGAGCAAAATGAATCAGTTAAGTGGCAACGACAAGAAAATCTGGCTAAAATGTTGATGTGACGTTTTTCCGGTGAGACAAATGTAAAACAACGTCATTTTGCATGTTGATGTGGCTAAATAAGCAAAAAAAAACGTTGTTTTGCCTTGGTTTGAATTTTAATAAAAATATTAATTAACTAAACTTAAAACTAAATTATTAGAAAAAAAAAATAAGAAGTTGCAAGCGTTGGACGAGGGTTGTGCAAAGAGCCGATGATGGTGGGGAGCTACGTAGCACCGACACCGACATGCGACACGCGACACGACATGACACGACACGCCGACTCATCATTTCTCAAAAAAGACAATTCCGACACGTTGAGACACATTGTATAATAAATATGTATTTTTATATATACATAATAATTTATCATTTTTATTATTATTTCAATCAAATTAATTTGAATCAAATTCATAAATAAATAATTTAAAAAGCCTAGAATGAATATACACAAAAAGCATAAATATACACAAAAAACATTAATCCTCCATTTATTAATATCATTAATCATTTCAATTTGACAAATTCAACTTTATTTAAATAATTCATAAAACTTGGAGAAAAAAACAAGCGATCCATATTATGGACTCATATGTTAGATATGTTGGAAGAGGAGAAAAAAAAAATTAAGAGGTGAATTGCATATCACGGGGAGTGAAAATCAAAAAAGAGATTACTAGGTTTTTCTTCTTTCTCCATTTATTATTTTTATTATTTTGTTTTATTTTTTCATATATATATTTTCACCTCTTATTTATTGAATTTTTAAAATTGACATCGATATCGGAATCACATGTCGGAAACTTGTATGTCAAAATTCTAACTCGAGTGTCGGAGAGTGTCGAGAAAGTTGACCAGGTGTCGGATTTTCCAACTCGTATTGACCGAGTGTCGGAGAGTATCCGACAGTGTCGGAGAGTATTAGACACATGTCGAAGTGTCTGACGCGACACAAAAGCTCTTGGAGAGTGTTGGTGTTTCATAGGTGGGGGGAGGATCGATTGAGGTCGTCAAGCCCTCACCCTCACCCTAGATCTGGGCGAGGGCTTACAGGCCCTCATCGCCGATCAGCCAAGGTCGTTGGCCCTTGGCTAAGGCCCGCTAACCTCAACTGACCCTTCCCCCACCATCATCGGCCCTTCCTAGCAACGGTGGGGAGGTGGCGGCGAGGGCTGAGCCCTCACATTCTGCAATCTTCATTTCCTCCCTTTTTAATAAATAATTTAATTTAATTAATATTTATATTTATATTTTTTTAAAAGGCAAAAAAACGTCATTTTGATTCTTCTTTGCTAACATAGCTCTCCGATGAGCCATGTAAGCAAGTTATATTATTAAAAAATTACCACATAGGATTTTCAATTAGGGTCGCCAGACTTGGCACTTAGGTATTTTAATTTATTTTTTTTTAAAGTAGCATTTGAGTGTTCTTTTCGTAACTTTTTGGCACTTAAGTGTTCCCCTATGCCAAGTTTTGACACTTGCACTATTCTTTTGCTAGATTGTACTCGTTTCAATTTGCAGTAACATTTCTACTAGTCCCATAACTTTCTACTTCATAGAGCTCAGATGTCTAGTGTTGTTGAACGGGTGCGACTCTAGTGCTTCATTTTCTCTAGGACTGGTGGATATGGAAGGGTGCAACTATGAAGTGTTCTTGAGCTTCAGAGGGCCAAACACCCGAACAAGCTTCACTGATCATCTCTATATCCGTCTCACAAATGCAGGAGTCTGTACATATAGAGATGATGAAGATCTCCGAGTCGGTGAAGAGATCAGCCCAGATCTACCGGAGCAATTGAGCAGTCGAAGATCTCCATACCCATCTTCTCTAAAAGTTATGCTTCCTATAGATGTTGTCTTAAAAGTTGGTCAAGATGGTTTTAGTGTCAGAAAAGGAGGGATAGATAATCATGCCCATTTTCTATCATGTCAAACTGTCTGAGGTTCGATACCAAATCGAAGGTTACGGTGAGGCCTTGCTTGTGCATGAAATCAAAAAGCGAGTGGACGATGAGACCATCTGCAAGTGGAGAGCTGCTCTCAATGAGGTTGGAGGGTTAAAGGGATGGAACAAAGAAAACGTGGTTAACTGGTACCTCACTATCTTCCGCCCTTGATTAACGCCATGATAGAGGAGACCATGAAATTCAATTTCAAATGCTTTTCTGTTGAAAATTTCCTCTCTTTTTTAACGTGGAAAAATTGTAGCTACGCTGGTTCCCTTTACTTGAGTAATGTGTCAACAATCTAATCTGACATTAAGTATTTATGACACAAAATATGATATAAAATTTTTGCATATTTATGTAATGAGGGTGCATATTAATGTTCATCGAAATTAACTTATGTTGTATGCTGAAAGTTAATGGATCTCATGTTTATTATTCGTAACACTTCAGACGTGTACTATATGCTAATGTAAAGCCATTTTGAGAAGGAGAAGCTTGTTAACACATCAGAAATACGGTAATTAACATCAGCCTCTTTTCTAATAAATAGAAAGATAGAGTGATCATCTACTGTACTTTGACCACTGCGTAACTGTTCGGTTATGCACAAGTTTGAGCATCTGCCTAGCATGTCCATAAATTTACAGTTCCTGATGAATGCAATGGGGTATGTTCCATTTGTAGTTGCACTTCTTGTTGCATTTCGTGGCTTCCACAGACTGCCATCAATTCTGATGTCATGGATTTTAGCTCGTCTCTTCTGACGTACTTTCTACTTTGCCTTGGCCGTTCTCCTCAAATATTTGTTAGGCGAGAAGGAGAACTAGTTAATCAATCATTACTGGCGTTTTAAATGAGCTGAAGAAGGCTTATTTGGTGGTTAGTGACTTCTTGGTTGGTGTTGAGGACCATGTGAAAGATGTTCTGGGGATGATTGGCACCGATACTGATGAATCAAGGATCATGGGAATCCACAGAATGGGTGACATTGGAAAAACTACTCTTGCTAAAGTAGTTTACAATAAACTTTCTTTGAACTTTGCTAACTGTTGTTTCCTTGCTAATGTTAGAGAAACTTCACATTCGGAAGGAATTGAGTGGTCGCAGACTCGACTAATCTTTGACCTCTCCAAACAGGTACATCCATGTACCATTAATTGTGTGGATGAGGGAATAAGGACTATAAAAGAGAGACTTTCAAGTAAGAAAGTTCTTATTCTTTTTTATGATGTTGATGAAACAAGTCAATTAATTGCACTTTTGGGGAAGTGAGGTTGCTTCATTCCAGGAAGTCGAATACTTATAACAAGAAGAAACACAATTGTCCTACATGAATTCGAAGTAAATTTGACTTATCCAGTTGCTGGTTTGGATCCCGAAAATTCCCTTAGGCTATTCAGCAAGTATGTTTTCAAAAGAAATCAACCTCCAATTGAGAAAATGGAAAAATCAAGAGAAATTGAGAAAATAGCCCATGGTCTTCTGTTGCTTCCTGAGATCATGGGTTCGGCTTTGTCAAGATATGGACAAAAAGAAGAAATGTGGGATGATTACTTGGTGAAGTGGAAAAAAAAAGCCCCATTGAGAGAATTAGAAGTAAGTTGATGATAAGTTATGAAGGATTAGATTCCAGTGAAAGATAAATATTTCTCAATATAACTTGTCTTTTCAATGGATATGATAAGAATACAGTAATATACATGTGGAATGATTGTGATTTATTCCCAACAGAAGGTCTTGAAAATCTTCAGCTGATGTTGTTGATTAAAATTGGAGAAGATAATAAGTTGTGGATGCATGATCAATTCATAGATCTCGGTAGAGATATTGTTTCTCAAAAAAGTGGGTGGGAAATAGAT
Organism: Eucalyptus tenuipes; assembly: GCA_014182365.1. Lineage (NCBI taxonomy): Eukaryota > Viridiplantae > Streptophyta > Magnoliopsida > Myrtales > Myrtaceae > Eucalyptus > Eucalyptus tenuipes. The sequence continues at coordinate 18,441,970 of CM024539.1, read as the reverse complement.
AAGCAAAGTAGGCTATGGAGATACAAGGATGCATTGGAGATGCTACTTAGAAAGAAGGTAAATCCCTAGTCCGATTTCCTTTGTGCGCGAGAATTCACATTTTAGTGAGTGAGGGCACGCCCCTCAGTTGAAAACAATCACGATTAATTCAACATATACAATTTTAAAAATTCCACATTAGCCTTGAGTCCCGAACAATCAAAACTTTTAGTGAGTCAACACTAGATCACTTATTCAGTCAGCATGTATCAAACACAATCATGGGTATTTCTAATTAATGAAATAATGTTATCCATGTGTGGTTCATATGATGCTTCCAAAAGTTTGGATGTGTTTAAAAATTTGAGAAGCAAAAAGAATATTTCGATATAGCTGCATCTTGGCTATGGAACGCATTTAATTACCAAGGCTAATCCGAAGAGCATCTCATGCACTATGAAGGGATGTCACAGGCATATTAAATATGGTCTAAACCGAGATAAGTCCAATGTCGAATCAAATTAAAAATATTGTAAGTGAAGTATGATTTCATTATGACTACGGAGTGCATTTAATTGTCAATGCTAATCTAGGGTGCATATCATGCAGTACTAATAGATGTCCCAAGCATTTCAAATACAACCCAAGCCTAAATGTGATCAACCTCAAATCAAAAGTTTAAAAAATGCTAAACAATCGATGTTGGAAGGTTCACATATACCAAAGTTGTTTTGATATGCAAGCTTAACGTTTCAAACTAAATTTTAGAGAAAAATGTCGCTAAAAGGCCTTTTTAATTTTTCAAAAAAAAAAAATCAACAATAAAGATTGAATAATTTGGAATAGACTTCATAAAGATGATTAATCCTAATTCAGCATGCAAATTGTCCTAAAAAATCCTAAAAGAACATCACAACAACAAACTGTAACAAAACAGGGTCAACAAAATCTAAACAATTGAAAGGGAACCCATGGGTAAATTGTCCCAAAAAAATTACACGACGTAGAGAACAGCATAAGGAACTTTCGTGAAGAAACTTCCTAAAAAGAGCTATGTATAAATTTACAAAAATTTAACAATGTACAACATTGCATCAGGAAATCAATCAAACAGTGGGGTACCAAGATAAAACAACAGAGATTTGACCTAGTAAACAAAATTTAAAAAATGTAAAATTTCACCACACTGCAAACAGAAGAGTGGCGATCCAACTTAACAATCTCTAACAAAAAAATCACACACAAAATAACAAAATTTAGACTTAACAGAGGTAAAACAGGGGTTCTGAATTTTACCTAAGTCAGATTTCTAACCTAACTTGGAAAAAAATGAAAAAGGAGTCAAATGATAAGCAAATCACACAAAATTAGCAGTATTAAAAAGATCTGGACGAGCCCTAAGACTTCCTAAGAGGGTTCGAGTTCAATCGAGGTCAAATTGATAGTCAAAATTTGATGTTTGTGAAGGCATGCAAATCAGCCATTTACAAAACAGAACATAATGCATGTTTAATAACCTATAAGACCATTTAAACAATGCATATGAAAAGCATGAAACTTATACACGACATAAAGTTAAATGCGACAATGTTTTGGGTAAAACATCTAATCATAAATTGGAATGCAAAGAAGTCATACAAGTCATTAACATTGCAAAATGACTTAGAACTAGAAAGTCACATTTTCAACAATTTCAATTGCAGTTGGCCTGATTGATTCATAATTTTCACATGCCAAATGGGGTTCAAATATAATATGCCATATACGGATGCAAAAATTTTAACACATACTTCAAATGTTGAAACAATATCGATGCAAGACTTGGCCTTTAAAAGACCCAAACAAATGGATTTTAGTAGGCTCATGATAAGCCCCTAATCCAACACAACCATCACAAATCATACTTAATTTCAATGATCTAATGACGTGTGAAAAATCATATAAAAAATTCTACATGTAGAATATGACATGATGAACATTCTTCATGGAGACATCTAAACTTAATTTAGATCACACAATCCTACATGAAAATGACAAAACAAAGGCATGTTATGAAATGCACTAATTGCAGCAATACCTAAACACATGCATGCATAACGACATCAAACGATGGTCAATTCATACGAATCATAAATTTTTAGAACATTTATAACATGTATTACAAATCTCATGAAGATGTAAAGTCAAATGGACTCGTCCACATCCTTAATTTCAAGCAAATGCAATCCGGACCAAGTGTAGGGCAGATAGACCTAGGGTCGGTTTTTGGTGATTTTGCCTAACCAAAACACCTTTAAAAAATCTAGAAAAAATACATGTTGTACATAAGACAATTTCGTGCAAACTTCATGAACAAAGTATTTCCAGAATCTATGTACAAAAACCAGTACGAAAATAACAAAACAGAAAATCATACAAAGTCATAACCACAAATCGACCTAAAACTACTGAAGAATCGACAAATTTCAGAGATGCTTTTTGATGACCAAACGGCGTCTGCTTGGGGCATACAACCTATAAAATAGCTCAAGAAGTCTATTTTTTATGTCTAGAAGGGCTCAAGGTCAGAAAATCTCATCTACTACCTCATTTTGGCCAGAAGAGAAAGTCCATCACAAAGGTATGAAATTACAGATTAGTACAAATCAAGCTCAAACAACCTCAAGTTCATGATCAATGATTATCAATCCATAGTACACAATTCAATAACATCTTAAATCATAGATCTAGGCATAACGTGAAAACCTAAGGTTGAATTCTAGCCTTGATAGGTTAATCCAATCTCACTTCATTGGATTCGAGATTAGAACGTGTACCTTTGCAATTTTCGTCAAGTTTAAGCACAATCGGATGAAACGCAAGTCGCTGGATTAAACTTCAAAACTCAAGGATGCTGATCGAACTGCCAAGGGACCGGATCGGGACCAGTTGGACTGCCGGTTTGGTCGCCAAGCTGAACCAGTCCTATTAGGACCAGCCTTGAACATCGGTGAGAGAGAAAAGGACTACTAAAGACTTTTCAGCTAGGGCGGAGGACTTTGGCAGTCGTATGGAGATAGCGACAGTACCGAAAAGCTGGGAAGAGATCATCGGTCATCGATGAAGGTGGAAGTCGAGCAGCAAGGGCTGAGGCCAGCGGCAATCGGCTCGACCGAGAGAGGGAGCCGAGCGGTGAGCGAGTAGAGAGAGAGGAGAGAAAAAATTTCTGCGATTTTGATTTTAATTTAGCAAATGAGCCTCCTTTGATATTTTGGAGGGAAAAAGCTTTTATACAATGGCCAAATCCTCAAATCTTGACCATCGGTTCAATCTGACAGTCAAAATATTGATTTAATGACCAAATTAAGTCCATTAAAGGCTAATCATGCTTAGAATGTGTTTTATGACCGATCAGACGGCTTTGATTCGCAAAAATCAAGGGTTAAAACGAGAATTGCGATTAGGGCCTAATTAGGGGCAAAATCGTAAATTCACAAAATTCATGGACCATTTTGCAAAATTTTGAAAATGTAAATATATAAAGGTAAAATACGCATGATGAGGACTTGAGAACCAGTCGCCGAAGATCTAGAACCAGCCGGCAAGGGGCCGAACCGACCTGCCTTGCCGGCAACTAGTCTGAATGGTCAGGCCGATTCACACCAGTTGGATTGGTTCTTGACCAATTCTAGCCAGGCATTCCCTAGGGGCTAAAAACTTGTCAAATTTAGTCCCTCGAAGACCAAATTGAAGAGAAATCTTACCCAATTTGAGGAAAAGTGGTCTACTTCTAATCAAATTAAGCCAATTAAACCTCGTAAATGCAATCTATGAATTTTTAATTGACCTAATTGATTGATTATTGTGAAAAATAGCGGACATAGACCATGGATACACACAATTGAACATTATAGGCTAAAATAGGTAATTTTGTAGTTCCTAATTGAAATGAATTCAATTAATATTGTGATAACCCTATTTGACTAATTGTCCACTAAGAAGCACCAACACTCTCCGAAACCCTTCATGTCGTGTCCGACACGCTCCGACACGCTCCGACACGTTCCTACACGTGGTCAACTCTTTCCAACACGCTCCGACACGCGAGTCCAAAATTCCAACACGATTCCAACACGCACAGGGGTCAATTTTAAAATTTTCAATACTTGAGGGGTCAAAATGTAAATATTTGAAAAAATAATGAAAATAACAAAAATAAAGGGGAAAGAAGAAAATTTTTACTCTCAAGTTTCTCACTTATAAGTTTTGATCTTCCCATGGAACGCCTTTCTTCTCGTCGGCGTCGTTCCATTGCCCCCACATACTTAAAGTTATAATTTTTTTTGCTTCTTTCCGCCTCTCGCAAGCATCCCTTGCAAGTTATCCCTTTTGGTATATGTTATTGGTTTGTGAGTTATCTCTCACATTTTCTATGGCAAATTTAGTAATTTCCTTTTCTTTTGGTCATACTTTGAGAGTTCTTGTCCTGGATTTTCATTTTTCTCGAACCTTGTTTTGCAGAGAAGCTCCAAGCTAGTCTATATCATGAACTCTGAACTTTGTTTAGGACTATAAGAAATCTCAAGAATCTCCGACAAGTATAAGAAAAATGACATGTTCCTTCAAGTTTACTCTTTCATGTTTGCAATTTTTGAATTTCTCGTTCAATCTTTGTCAAATTAAAACAATGAATAATATTAACAAATGTTGGATTAATATTTGTAGTATAAATTAATTCTATTCTCTTTTTATTATTATTTATTTATTTTTGCATTTATATATAAAAATATTTATTTAATATATAACGTGTCGGAACGTGTCAGAATTCTCTATTTTTTTTTAAAAATGACATGTCGGCGTGTCGTGTCGTGTCGTGTCGTGTCGCGTGTCCCGTGTTCGTGTCGGTGCGACATAGATTGTCCATAATTAGGATAGGCTATTACATCTAAATTGACCTTAAATTGCAGTCACAAGACTTAGGTCAAAAATAAATCGAGATCTAATATCAAAATTAGACCTTAATTTACAAAATTTAATCTTAGTCTTGAATGGGCCAACTTGAATTTCTCCAATTGAAGCTCAATTGCTCGATTTTCTTGTACTCAAGAGAGCAAAATTTCTCAAATTGGGAAATCATCAAGTGAATTTCTCAAAATGGACCTCATATTTGGACTTATCTCAAGAAAACGAGTGAAATACAATTGTTCGTTTGCAACTCAAGAATGATCGATTCGAATCACCTAATTAGGGCTTAAAATGGAAATTCTCCTTTCGGCATGACAATTCCTAAAATTAAATAAATGAGCATATTAGAAATAGTCCCTAGACCAAATGTCTTAAAAGAAACTACACTAATTATGACTAAAAAAAAAGTAATTTTATTTTTGGTCGATTTCAAACCTAAAACCAAAGAATTTAGAAAACAAAATTCTTACTCAAATTTTGTAAAATTTTTGACATTAAAGTCAAATTAACACTAAAATGAAGTATTTTGTGGATTTTTTTTATTTTTTTCAATTTAGGTTTTGACCAAAAATCAATCATTTAGTTAATTTTCCCTAAAATGTTGATTTTTGAATCAAATCTTTGGAATTTTGGAAAATTGACTTGATTAAAGTGAAATTAAAATCATTTGACATCTTTTTGAGTAAGAAGTCAACTCAAAAGTCAACTGCTTAACTTTTCAGGTTTTTATTGAAAATTAATAAGAAATCATTTAAAAGTGACAATGCAAAAGAAAGAAATGAAAAACAATGTCTTTTGGGTCAAGAAATGGGTTCCATCGTGATTGGAAGCCCTATTCTGGATTTTTTTACACTTTCTGAGGCGTTGGCTAAAAATTAGATGTCAACATTGGTCGATTTGTTGTTGTATATTTTGATAATAATCTTGTTTATAGCAAGAACGAGGAGGCACATATATCTCATTTGATGCAAGTTTTCAAAGTCCTGAGAGAACAAAAACTCTATACTAAAATGGTGAAATGTGAGTTATTCTCTCCAAACATCGTATTCCTTAGATATGTGGTGTCAAAAGATGGGATCTTTGTCGATCAATCTAAGGTAGAAACTATGAAGACTTGGCCGGTTCCGAAGTCCATTTCTGATATAAGAAGTTTTCATGGACTTGTTTCTTTCTATCGACGATTCGTAAAAGATTTAAGTACCATCATGGCTCCAATTACCGAATGCATGAAGAAGGGCTCTTTCAATGGACAAAGACTGCTCAAAACGTCTTTGAGGTGATCAAGTAGAAAATTTGCAAGTCTCATATTCTTGTCATTCCTGATTTTGATAAAGTATTTAAAGTTGAGTGTGATGCAAGCGAAGTTGACATTGGCGTTGTTCTTTTACAAGCACAAAAACCATTTGTCGTATTTTAACGAAAAGTTAACGAATTCGAAGAACTTATGACAAGAAGTTTTACACCATTGTTAGAGCTCTTCCTCGTTGGAGTCACTATTTGAGGCCAAAGCAGTTTGTTCTTCATTATGACCATGAAACTCTCAAGTTCATTAGCGGTCGACACAAGCTCAATTAGAGACATGCCAAATGGGTAGAGTTTCTTCAATCCTTTTCTTTTGTCTCAAAGTACAAACCTAGCCATACTAATCTTGTAGCGGATGCTTATCAAGAAGATATTCCACACTTGCTACTCTAGATTATAGGATCCTTGTCTTCCAATCAATGAAAGAACTTTACTTTGAAGATCTCGAGTTTTCATCAATTGTCGATAACTATAAGCAAGGAGTTCAAGGTACTTTATGGGTCTCTTTTCAAAGGAAATCATTTATGTGTGCCCAAGAGTTCTTTTCAACAGTTGTTGATTAGAGAAGCACATGGTGGTGGATTGGCTGGTCACTTCAATATGAACAAAACTCTTGATGTTCTTTAAGAGTACTTCTATTGGCCAAATATGAATGGAGATGTGCATGCTATCATATCAAGGTGTGCAACTTGTTGACGACCAAACAACCATTTCCATCAAGGATTGTATGCTCCACTTCCAATTCCATTGAAGCCATGGGAAGATGTGAATATGGATTTTGTTGTGGCTCTTTCGAGAACTCAAATGGGAAAAGATACCATTATGGTGGTCGTTAATCGATTATCTAAAATGGCTCATTTCATGCCATGTCATAAGACAGATGATGCATCTCGTTTGTTGAGTTATATTTCAAAGAGATTATTTGCATTCATGGAGTATCGAAGACCATTGTGTTAGATCGTGATTCTAAGTTCTTAAGGTACTTATGGAAGACGATATGGAGGATGCTTGGTAAGTGACTCTTATTCAGCACCACTTGTCATCCCCAAACCGATGGCCAAACGAAAGTAACGAATTGAACCCTTACCACTCTTCTTCAAAGTATGGTGAGATAGTCTTTAAAATATTGGGACTTGAAACTTGTGCATGTTGAATTTGGTTATAATCGATCATCAAGTTATACTACTGGTTGATTACCTTTTCAAATTGTGTATGGAATCAACACTCTCACACTAGTCGATTTGATTCCAATTCCATCCAACTCGCAAGTAAACTTCGATAGTAAAGAAAGAGCTTAATCCATGAAGAGGCTTCATGAGCATATTCGATCCAAGATCGAAAAGACCAACGAATCCTACGGAAAGAAAGTTAGTTGGCATAAGAAGGAGGCTCCATTTCAACTAGGTGATCTTATATGGGTTCACTTGAGGAAGAAGAGATTTCCCTCTTGTCGAAAGAATAAACTTATGCCTAGAGCTGATGGTCCATTTAAAGTTATCGAGAGAATCAGTGACAATGCTTATAAGATTGATCTTCCTAGAAAGTTTGGAGTTTCAATGACTTTTAATGTGGGAGACCTTTCTCCTTACTTAGAGGATGAAGATTCCTCAGATTTGAGGACAAATCTCAAACAACCTGGGGAGGATGATGCGAGAGCATCCGACTTAGATCCATTAGCACACTCAACACTATCATTACTCATTCAATCCAAGATAGAATTTGGGCATAACGTGCTCCTATGAGTTGAGACTAAAATTTTCAACTAAAGTGATACCGAGCCATTCTTACCAAAGTTATCAATACCAGCCCATTCTGATCTCAAAATTTACAAACAATATATCAATGGAAAGCCATTTTGAACAACTTACCTGGCTATTTGATTAAGTCTTAGGGTATTTATCTTCTGCCCAAGGTAGGAGCACGAATTTTTGCAAGGCTGAAAGATGAAGAATGCAAGTTCCCAAGTCATGAAATGCATCTCGATTTTCCTAGGAATCTTTATTGTTATCAAAGTTTCAAGAGTCAAAACTCTGAGTTCCTAGGTCTATAATGTTAGGCTAGTTCGCATGTTTCTTCATTACTTTTCTATTTTCTAAGTTGTATTCCTCCTATAAATAGAGGAAGCCTCTCAATTGTAACCAGACTAGATTGGATGAATGAAAATACTTCAAATTTTCTCTACATGAGCAAATATCTTTGGAGAGTGAATAACTCATATTCTGATCTCTTTATCCTTGGAGAGTGAATTACTCCTTGGTGGTGAGCTAAGAAACCCTTTATCCTCAGCTGGTGGATTTTCCTTTAGGCCCTAGTAGTAAGCTTCTCATATTCCAAAATCCTTTATCCTTAGCGGGCGGTTCTTTCTTTAGGCCTTGGTGGTGAACTTCGTTTATCCCAATCTCCATCTTTCGTTGGTGGCACGTCCTTTAGACCATAGTGGGATCGTAATCTATCTTCTACTCTACATTTCATCCTTCGACATCCATTCCCATACACCACTCCCATATACTTAATCACAATAATCCCTACATTCCGAAATCACTCTTTGATGCACGCATCAGCCCTCCCTAGATTTAGGTGAGGCCATCTCTCTTGCAATCATTAGGGGATTTTCGATAAGGCAAATTATTGATGGCACTTAAGTGATTTATTTTTTTTGAATTTATGACATTTAAGTGAACGAAAAAAATTACAAAAATTGTTTACGTCGATACCGACAATGCCATGTAGGATGACCGACATCAATGTCAAATTTTTCAATGAGACAATTCTTCAATGGCACTTATTAACTGATCAATCTTTCAAATTTGTGACACTTAAGTGAGCAAAAAAATATAATGGCACTTAAGTAAACGCCTTATGAAATTTTTGACACTCATACTGTACTTGTCTTGAAAAAATTACATCTCTCCCAAAAAAACTATATTGAAAAGATGAAAGATGTCAAACTAGTAAATACTCCTCTGTTTATTTTAGATTATCAGTTAAGTTATATCCACATACATATGATGAAATAAAACATATGTCACATGTTCCATACTCTAGTGCAATTGAGAGCTAACAATTTATCTTGTTTTATCACCGACAAAAGATTGTTGCATTTAGAGCCATGACTATATTATCAAACTCGTAAAGATTTGTTGGACAGCTAATGGGCTTCCGATATAGTATCTTATAAGTGGTCATACATAAATCCAAACTCACAACAAATTTCATAATCATGACTGTCCCTTGATATCCTGATCCACAAATTGCTTTTTCAAGTGCGTTATTGCATTTTATGTCACAAACTTTAATTTGGAAGGTTCATAATATGCATGAACTGCATATAAAGAATGAAACATGGTAAGCAGCCAAAGCACGATGGCTGCAACAACTGACATGAAGGACCATAAGTGTTGAGAAGTATTGATAAAGCTACCAGTCAAAAATTGTTTAAAGAGAATTTGAAATCAAGAGTTAGGACGGTTGGTGAAGATTTTCTAAATTTTACGAGTACGGAAAGCGTACTGATTTCTGTCCCCGGCAGAATTGCAAAATCGTGGGACCGGCCCATCAGGTCGCACTCAATAATGATGAAACAGAAAGATGGAGAGCCAATAATTTTATCTTGCTGCTATTTACATGGGCTGATTTGACACTATTGGTCACGAACCAATTTGAACCGCAATAACGTGACACCCAATAGATTACATAAGATTTGCTGCTCAACTTTTAATTGCAAAATGCAACGCATGCTTCATCAATTGCATAGACCCCGAACAATTCCCTGAAGATGGCAAACTCAGACTTCTGCTATTTATCGTTGGCAGGAGGATGGAAATATGAATAGACAGCAAAGAAGGACTGCAACATGGTATTATAAGTAGAAGTGCCGCAGAGGCCGACATGTCGGACCATGAGGTGCTGAAGTATGTGTGCTCGAAGCCGGCCAGTGGACATGCAAAGTATTCTGACAATACTTATTCACTTTCTCAAAGACCTCGGACAAGTAGGTCCTGTGAATATCAATCACCACATCTTTCGCGACCTTATTGAAGAAATTGGCGACTTCCTTGTCCGTCCCCAAATAATTCTTGATGATCTTGAGGTCACCAAGGAACCCAGCATCAGCAGGCGTATTGATGAGACACCTCCATAAGAGTAACATAGGTTCTTATGTACTTGATTGAAAGGCAGTGGCACTACTCAAAAGCAACAAAATTGAGGAACAAAGAGCTCCAGAAGTCATCGATAGTCAAGACTGGAATTTCGAGGACGCCATTTCTGAATTTGATGTACAGGATGCCGTCAGTATCCATCGGCTTGAACTTGACTCCGGCTTGATCGAGGTTCTTCGCACATCGAATCAGGTGAAGGCTCCTCCTCCTTACTACCGCATGCGATCGGGGATATAGCTCATACGGATCAAATCAAGCAAATGCATGCCCTCTTTATCATACTACTTCTTCAACTCTATGATTTCTCTCTACACCATGCGGTTGAAGAACCCGAAGGCAAGCTTGGCCAAGGAGGGGCCATCATTTCCGAATCCGACAGACATATCAAATAACTTCCGCAGAACAAAGCAAGGAATTTGGTTCTCGAGCCGAAGGAGATCTGTGACATCCTGGATTTTCAGTCATGTTTTCAATTGAATAAATCGGGCCTTTCATCGACGCGCCTATAGTAATATTCTCAGAGCTGATCACTCGTGAGATAACTAGACTATCTGGGGAAGTCATTAAGAGATTTTAATGCAATGGACTTGAGAATTCGACCAGAAGTCGACTGCTCGACCGTGCTAGTCTGCAAAGGTCATTATGTCATTGTCAAAATTGATTAAAGATCAGGGATAGGTCGATTCGACTGATATGTGTGATCAAAGTGTGAGTGATTCCACTTGATTGCAAAATTCTCATCGATCGGCACTAGACCGATTTTCTGTCGTTTTGGGTACCCTGTGCCCATAATTGAAACCTTGAGATTTTCACGACCACCGAGAGTTGCCGATGTGTCAAAGAGGTACATTGTGGCTCGAAGAAAATCGACCACGGGTCATTTGCACTAAAAATTTCTGAAAGCTACCCAATAGCTTAGGTCATGCTAAAAACGCGCCGAATGAAAATTAGCCACGAATTCGAGTCCGATTTCAGAAATTGAAGATTCTGTCATGTCATAATAAATTCTAGGAGTGTTAACTCAGTCTTAGAAGATTTTTCTGCAACCCGAAACTTTTTGGGAAAAAGTCGTCCTAGGGTCGTTTTTGTCTATAAAAAGGTTGGAACCATTTTTGATTGCGCAATTGGGATGCAAGATGGTTCATGTGGTGAGAAAAACTACTAATTTGAGTTTTGACTCAACAACGGAATTTATTGAGGTCGAATTGGGTTGAATCGAGCAAAGATTCGGTGTCCACTTAAGACAAAATGCTTGCAAATTCGTATGCCCCCCATTGCCTAACCTTTTGGACCATTTCAAATGTCCATGGATGAGCCTTGTTGGCTTAAGGAGAGCCAAGGAAGCCATACTTGGCTGGGTTTGAGTCAAGGGGGACAAACCAAGAGGGACAAACCAAGAAAAATAAGGCCAAGTAGGGCCCTTGTCCCCTTATCCTTTCCCCTCTCATCCTCATCCACAATCCAAGCCATCTTTCTTCTCCATTCCCCTGCCATTTTCGAACTAGCAGAAGAGGAGAAGCCGAGCAGCCCGCCAGTGAGCCACCCGGAGCCGCACGACGCCATCGCCTTCGCCAGACGCCGTCCCGCACACCGCCATTGCCTTGCACGCGCCACCGCTTCCGCTCGCCCTCACACAGTCCCAACCTTCTGTTCATGCGTCCAAGGGACTGTCCAGCCTCCGTGTGTGGCTGTGGAAGCCCGCCGAAGCCGCCGTTCAACCCGCCGAGCACCCTAGCCGCCTCCACCGGTCTTGCTTCGCCATAACCCACCTTGTTTCTTTCTGTTTCTGCTTAAAATAGAAGTTGAAATTGTGGGTATTCCAGCTCAGGTCCCATTTTAAGGTAGTTCCAAGCCTCAAAACCTAGGCCCGCTTTGGAGACAATCGGCCCCATTGCGTCCGCGTCAGTTTGAACCGAGCGATTCATCGAACAAGTGAGTTTGCTCACTAAACCCAACTTAGTAGGTTAATTATGCTTAAGGGTTGTTCATTTAGCTTAATTATGGATTAGTGATAATCTAGGATCGTTAGATTAGTCTTAGAATGTATTAGTGATAGTTTAATTAGAGAGATTAGTACCGTTGATGATGGATTAGTCAAATCCAGTGAAATTCCTGCAATTCGGATTTCTAGACCCTCACCGTTTGCCATTTTTATGGATCGAAATGGGTTATGAATTTGAGGTTGATGTCTTCTTGAGAAATGTTTTAGACATCCTCAGCTACAACATATATTTTTCTCAAGATTTTTAGGGACTTAAAAGAATGAAATATCAGCTCCGCCACTTGCAAATAGAGCCTTAGTTTTTGTTGAAACTAGTGACCTTTTAGGATTCTATGGGTTGTTATCAACTCTTGGGGTTCGAATTTCAAAATGGTTTCTCCATAAAAGTTGTTTTTTATCTCTTATAGTTTAACATAGTCAAATTTTAGATCAAATGGACATGTTTTGGACCTCGAACCAAACTGATTTCGGAAAATAGACTTTTCTGGAAACCGATAGTGCTGGATTGAGCGATTTACTGGGCCAAATCTAGAAGGATCTGGGTTAAGGTGTCTTCATGAAAAATATTCTTTTATGTGTCTATTATAACATATTCAAATTTGGGAATTTTCCGAACTTGTTTGATTGGGTTTTTGGATTTAAACTTGGAAACGTGTGAGTGGACCTATTCTGCCGCTTAGAACCGGTTATGAGTTGTGATGGTTCTTAAGGCTTTTATTGCTGGGAATTGCATCTTTGATAATATATGGTTGGTTTTTGAGATGCCTAGAGTTTATGCTTGATGATCGTGTGAAGGTTAAGAGATCCGTCCACAACGTGTGTTGGTGGACGTTAATAGTTGAGAGGATCCGTCCCCAGCGTGTGTTGGTAGACGTTAATAGTTAAGAGAACCTATCCCCAGTATGTGTTGGTGGATGTTAGTAGTTATTAGTCATTCCCAGCATGTGTCGGTAGTTATTACTTAACCCTGTGTCGGTGGATATTATCTTACCCCGGCGTGTGTCGGTGGATATTATCTTACCCCAGCGTGTGTCGGTGGATATTATCTTACCCCGGCATGTGTCGCTAGATATTATTTAACCCTGCGTGTGTCGGTAGATATTATTTAACCCCGGCGTGTGTCGGTAGATATTATTTAACCCCGGCGTGTGTCGGTGGATATTATCTTAACCCCGGCGTGTGTCGGTAATTATTATCTTTCCCAACATGTGTCGGTAGTAATTGTTCATCCCTGGCGTGTGTCCGGTAAACTGCTCGTGTGGGTAGTAATAATTAATTAATTAGAATGCATGTTGAGTCGAATGGATAGAGCACCGGCGTGTGTCGAGTAAAACTGCTCATGTGGGTAGTATTAATTTAATTAATTGGAACACATGTTGAGTTGAGATGATGGATTGGCGTGTGTCGATAATTCTTGCTTGGATGTGTATTGGTAGTTCTTGCTTGTGTGAGCAGTGATTTAATTATAATTCTTGCTTTGATGTGAATAGGTAGTTCTTGCTCGTGTGAGCTGTGATTAAATTGTGATTCTTGCTCGTGTGAGTAATGATTGGTTTAGACGTTCCAAATTGGTGTGTGAATTTGCTATATACACGTGGTTGTGATAAGAATTGTGCTGACCTACAGGAATGAACTGAGGCCAAGGTAAGCCTCTGTGATTGTATGATGGTGTGATTAAGATGTCTTAGGCTTATTACCCTCCTAATCGGGGTTTAGAGTGTGAACTCACTGAGATTTATATCACCCCGTCGTGGGCTTCATTTTTCATGACCATAGGGTGGAAGACCTAGAGCCGAGTTGAGGGGATTTGAAGTGTAGGTCAGATAAGACAGTTTCTTTTTAAGAGTCAATCATTTGAAGTCTAGTGGCTGTAGAATTTTGTATTTGACTCGGTGTGTATTTGAAAGCATGTTTGTTTGAAAATATGTTGTCCTACTTTTCTATCTAGAGATGGTTACTGTCGGGGATTTATTATTCGCTTCCGCATGTGCAATAAAAAGAAAGGATCGGCGACTTGTCCTGGGAAGTCGCAAAATTTTTATCAACCACCGAGGGATGGGCACGCGCTCGAGGATTGGGATGTGACAAGATCCATCATTAAAAAGGCAAAACCCAAGCCATAATGAATAAAGGGTCTTTGAGATTGAGTGGGTCTATCCCGTCGACTTTGCAGAACAGCTCGATGATGAAGCAACCATCGAGCACCATCATTTGATAAGGTTCGGGCCATTGCATTTTCAAGGTCTCCGAATAGCTCTTCCGGATCTCCTCCTCCATCGAAGCTACTGTCTCGAAGAAGTCCTTGAGCAACTCTGCTCCTCACGACCCGCAATAGGAGATCGCTTAGGAGCCGCCATTTGTGCTCTTGGATCATGTCGAAGTCCAGCTCCCCATGGTGGAAGGGACCGATGGAGACGATTCGAGGCCGGTAGGGCTTTTTCATTGATCTCTGATCGGCCCGAGGGACTCTGAAGATACAACAAGATTCTCCTCCTGCTGGACTGTTCAAGAGCGTCGGTGATTTCTGCATATTATCTTCCACTTTTGATAAGAAACTCTCATTGATAGGGATGACATGGTGAGCAGAGCTTCCGTTCTCTGTGCTGTGGTTTTTGCATAAGGCTGATTCTCTGGATATCTGTGCTTAGTTTCCAAAAACTATATGCTATTCTGGCATAGATTCAAAGCTAAAATTTCGATCTTGCAGATGATGAAGGCTTAGTTTCTCTTTTGTTCCTGACCATTAGAGAGTAGGCCATATCACTCAGAAGAGACACTATTAGTATAAAAAGACTTGGATCTTTTGTTCTTTTCTTGGGCAGTCAATTAAGGAGACGAAGGCTTAAGGTTTTAGACACGTTGAAGAAAGCGATAAAATTGGTTTTCTTCGTTGGCTAGGTAGCGAGCGATCTTAAATGCGGTGAGGAAATAGGGCCAGCATGTATCTTGATTATGGCATTATTGGATTCCACGTAGCTTCTTTTTCACAGGTCACAGCTCGGGCATTCAGCTCCGCTAGCCCATAGATTTTGTTGCACCAAGTCAGCCTGCTGAATTCCCTTTCTTTTCCTTCCAAATTCGCATGAAGTCACCTAATGCTCGATATGGGTCATCTCATTTCCAGCCCATTTCAACGAACTTTCCGCTGAAAATCATTCGAACCCTGACTTTCTTGTATGCGAAGATTGGATGTCGCAATGGTGAATCCTGACATGAAATTTTCACATTTATGACAAATTTACCAAATTAATTTTTTGACCATAAAAAACCCACAAATTTATACATTTAAAATAAATTTACTTTCCATTAATTTCTGTTAAATTTTTTTGTCAAATTGCTGAGTTGGATGACATATGACAGTTGACTAGTATACCAGTTTGAGGTTTTACCCTTAGTTTACTAATTTGTAGTTTTTCATGATATTAATTCAATTTTACAGAAACTAAGATAAATTTTTCAGGGTTTTTTTGGGGTCGAAAAATTAATTTGAGGTAAATATGTTATAAGTATACCAATTTAGGGATTTTTGTGGCATTAACCTAAAACTAATCCAACCAGAACTCTGAACAACTCCAGTATCAGCTCATACAAGTTTCCACATGTTTAGACACATAATTATAACCTAGAGAATGTAATCATGATCAAAGAGCAAACCGGTGAGTTTGAAAACGCAACGAAAGGAAGTGAGCAGGAGCAAACAACCATGGCCAATCCTCCCTTGTGATCAGATTTCCCGCATTCCCTTTCTAGATTTCATCAGTGGCGATGCCCTGATGGCCCACAAGCGCAGGCTAATTTGGGCTCGAACATTAGGACCAGCCCTGACCTGACCCACCAACCATCTCTGATGACAAAACCGTTTTTCTTTTTTTCTTTTTTTTTTTTTTTTTGAGTAAAGAAAATTTCAAAATAAAGTACAGTTTGGCCAATATGATAATTAACTTTTAGATTTTCCATAATTTTTTTCTTTTTTGAGTGTAAAATATAGAAAAGTAATTCATATATGACTCACGTGGGTGAGCGTGGACATTTGACCAAACCCATGAGACCAAGTTCAAGCACACGTGAGCCCGGCATGAAATTGTTCAACGAGCGTAACTAATTTTCGTTCAAACTTTATATTCTTTGGGGATAAATGTACTAAAATTCCTAAAACTTATCACAATGATGCATTAGAGTTCAAAACCTTCCAAAAGTGTAATTAAATCTTAAAACTCATCAAATTGGTGCAATCAAGCCATTCCGTTTACTCCTTCCAACTTAACTAACGGAAAATATGGACATATTTTTTTTCTCTATCCTACGTGGTGATGACATAGCTTTTGAAAATTTTTAGGATTTAATTGCACTTTTATGACATGTTGAAGGACTTTCAATACAATTATTCATATTTTACTTTAAATATTGTTGAGAAAATAAAACCAGCAAAATTTTCGTGCATTTTATGGTTTTCTTTTCTCTTTTCATTAAATACGCAAAAACCTTTCCCGCATTTGATCTTTTTATCCAATTTATGTTTATTCGATCAAGTTCTTGATTCATTCATTTGGCACAATGAATTCGACCACTATCAATTTTGTCTTACTTGTCAACATTTTAACACAGGTGAGAAATAATGCTCCAAATTAACTAGTATCTGTTTCGGTCAAGGAGAAGATGGATAGGGTATTATGTAATTTAGACTTGAGGCTCATGTTCTTGGAGCGAAGCGTATGCTCTTCCCACTATGTTACACATAAGCTACAGGCGGTCATCGTTGCTTTGAGGGTGTGGAGTAAAAGAAAATTTCAAAACAGCCACTTTTGTATAAAGGCCCTAAAGCAGGAGTTACAAACCTAACAAATAGTGCATGTTCCACAAAAGAAGAAAGGTTTGTGATAAAAAGTTTATTAATTATACCTGCCAAAACAAAACCAAAAAGAAAATAAGACGACACTTTTCTAAACTTTTTTGTGAACGTTAACAGCACGGACTCACGGACATTTTGCGCCGGCCCCTCCGCTCAGGTTCAGTACCAATATCCGAGCCCATGGTGAAAATAAGATGTTCCATAGGTAAAAGGGATGACCGGTTGAGATTTAAAAATCATTAATACAAGGTACAATCGTGTTCACAATAGCTGCGAGCTTTTCCCAAATTCTTACACCACACGATTTTTTTCCCCTTAAAGAGGGCATTTGCAATACCATCATATTTATTTATTGGGAGCACACTTCATACCATATAAACTAGGGGTGAGCAAAAGAATCGAATCAAATCAAGAATCGCCTGAACCAAACCAAACTAACCGATTTTAGATAATTCCCAATTCCAAACATAAAACCACACACACACACACATACATACATACATAGAATTGGATTAGACCGGTGGTTTGATTCCCGGTGAGTCCAAGATCTAATGGACAGTTTCCACTTCTTATTTCATGGAATCGACCCTTCATGGGCTGTTCTCAATTCTAGGATGGGTTCTAGCCTACCTTGAAATCAATCACTCCTAATAGAAGCATTTATGTGGCTTTTATAGATCAAAAGGAAATCTTATTTGCCTTTTTTGATGGCACATATTACTTGAATGTCCCAATCATAGCACAGGCAAAATGGGGAGAATTACCAAAAAAAAAAAAGTCCTAAATTTATTACAATTATGCAAATTCAATCATGCATTTTTTTTTTAATAATTCAATTATAAACCTTTGGAATTATGTTAATTTAGTCCATCCGGCCAATTTTAGCTAACCAAAGCCAGTCATCCGATCATTGCTAATGTGGATAATTTTTTAATAATAATTTAATTAATTCAAGTTTTTTATTAATTTTTTACTTTTTTTTTTTCTCTCTCTTTTTTTTTTTCCTTATTCTTCCTTCTTCCTCTGGCTAGTCACCACTGGCCAGAGGCAAGGGCCAGTGGCAACTAGCCAAAGGAAGAAGGAAGAAGGAGGAAAAATAAAAATTAAAAAAGGAAAAATAAATTATATATACTTTCTAAAAAATTCGAAATAAAATAAAAATTATTTAAAAATTATCCAAGTCATGCTAGCCAATCAAAAATTGATCAAATGGATTGAATCGGCTCAAGTATAAAAGGTTTTATGATTAAATTGGCCAAAAACAATTATGACTAAATTAGCACAATTATAATAGACTCAAGACTTTTTTTAGTAATTTTTCCTTTTTCATGAAAATTTTGTTGGAATTATATCTAAGAATTTGAGCTCATTGAAAACCTAAATCAAATTATGTGAGGGCCCATTGGTTGCGATGTGGGCATGATGTTTGGTTATTGGACCATTAACGAAACATCCGACCACGCACCATTCGGACGCCCAACTAGTAATGATGTTGAAAACGCGGCAAAAAATCGGTGTTGGAGTTGGTTTTGGAAAGGGGATGGTTTGCACTTCAATATATGTATATATGTTTTATATTTGGGTATGTATATATATCAACGGTGTCAAGCACGTAGTGTGGAGCACGTGCTACACACGTGTGAGAAATTGAATTATGGAAAAAAATAGTAGAGTGAGAACTACTTCAGAAAAGAAAAAAAAAAAGTAATTATTATTTTAGAAGAAAATTGTCCAGTCACTCCTAAACTTATTGTGTGAATGTCAATTTAGTCTTAAACTTTTCAATTTTACCAATATAATCCTAAACCTTGACACAAAATTCCAATCTAGTCCTCTCAATCAAATTTCTTTGGAAATCCCTAACATGATTTCAAAAGTATGCGTTACCGCAATTTATATTCAATATACAAAATTAATAACTCAACAATCATTCAAAAGTATAAGCTATCCAACTTCATGCATCAAAATTGGATCTAACATAGTTATTATATAGATACTAATCGTTTCAGAACGTTCATGAGTAGTAATGGCTTGTAGATCTACTCTTCTAGAGATTCCTAACAGAGACAGAGCACCACTTACCTGAAATCTAGTTATTACAAATTCATAAGTTTTTTTTTTTTTGGTCAGAAGATAAACTTTTCATTACTAAAGATTAGGTTAATAACATAAAGTTCCAAGATCAAGAAATAAAATTAAACATAGTGAAGGGGGGGGCTCTCTTTCCAATCCAATGGTAGAGAATCCGTCTGATAGGCCTTGACAATCCAATATGTGGCCTGATTTACAGTTCTCGGCTCATACTTTAAAGAAACTCCGTGTAATTGGCCCATTAATAATTTGCAGTCTTCAGTTATGGACTAGCCGGCCCACGGTTTTCCAGCCAGCCCATCACACACTCCACCGCTCGAGAATTGTCGGAGATAATTTCCACGTGCAGAGTCTTCGCACCACCTTATAATCACGTATAATTGAAATCGTCATAATACTCGACAAAAGATAACTCCAAAATAGAATTACCAATATGCCCTTAATGTTCTAGGTCAACTCAAATACCTCCAAAATATCATTGCTCAATGTTATAAATTCAACATGTCAGAAATCAGCTCTAAAGAGACTTACTTCATTGCGAGAATGCCCATAAATTTTATTTTAGTCAATAAAAAACTGATAAAATGTTGAAAATAACACTTGGAAAATGAAATATAAACATTAAAAATGTGTGTGTATATGTATATTTTTTTAATCAATAGAGGGGGAAACTCGAGCTTTCGGAAACTTCTACCACACTTGCACAATGACTACCTCATAATTCCATGCCGCGAAGTTTTTTCAAATACTTGTATTTTCTCATTAATTTTAAAATTCCCAGAAAATAACAAAAATTATGAAAATTCTTTAAAAAATCACCGAACATAAGAAGTCCCCGCACGAGCGAAAGAAATAAATTCTAGATTCTACAATTCCAACGTACCAAACTTGAGACCTTCATAACTCCGTCCGAACTCCGTTTTGGACCAATCAGGTTTGGACGGGAACTGTACACAACGTACTTTAAACATTCGACAATTTCGAGGCAAGGTTGGTTGGTCGCGGTTCAAGTTCCAGTCTCTGCGTCCACAATTTCGACATCCTTTCTCCCCAAGAGCGCAACCAAATCGCACCAAATTAGCATCGTGGGAAACCGTAACTTGATGACTGATCCAAGAATATGCTCACAAGTTTTCCAGATTCCCGCTAGACAAGTCGCAGCGATTCATCATAATTTCAGCTTTTCCAGACAACCCACGAACAAAAAGTCGTGTAATCGGAATCCTACTCGAAGAATTTGTGCGGCATTTCTCGACGACTACTAATTTGTTGGCACGACCAAGACAGTTTCTTGTGCCAAGACACTTTCGCCGGAGATGCTTGAATTCAGGCACTTATAAACTCTTCTCAGCTGGGGGGAGTCACAGTAACAATTCACTGAGAATTAAATCCTATTTAGAATTAATATCTCCCCAAAACTAAACCGATCGAAATCAACTTAACCCCACAACAACCAACAATATATAGCGTCAATGAAACAAACACAATAACAATACAAGAATTTAACGCGAAACCCAATGATGGAAAAATCACGGATCACCAAAAAATTTCTACTAATCACTAAGAATAGTAGAATGTACAAAGTGTTCTCCTCTAACCACATGTAAGGATTCAACATTAACAATACAACTATATTTCTTTACCACAAAGGTGAATTAAAATTAATGAAGCAAAGGAACCTAGTCACGATTAGAGAATTCAGAGGAGGTTCTCAACGAACAAAACCGATCAGCTCGTAGCCTTTAGTCTCACGAATCACATATCTAATTTTAGCCAATTCCGTCAACGTTTGGCCTTCTAATCGAGATCAGAAGCCGCAATCTTCATTCTCTCTTCCTTCCGTGCTCCTATCGGTGAGATCACTCTCTGTTCTCTCTCTCTCTCTCTCTCTCTCTCTGTGGCACACCACGAAGCAGCCCTTTCTTTTTCTTTCTTTGACTTTTCTTCCTTATTTTCGTGTTCTATATTAATGTCAGCTGGGCCCAGGAGGCGGACCCAGCCAAAATTCTCTCACCAACCTCACCAAACAAATCGGTGGTCGCGCATGCCGCATCATTTCTGTCGGTGATCTTGGAAGTCCAGTCACAAAATCCACAGTAACGTGTTCCTGCATCCGTTAAGGGACTGGAAGAGGTTTCCATTTGCCTGATGGCCTCTGATGCTCAATTTTGATCCGTCGACACTCGAGGCATTTAGAAACGAACTCCACAGTCTCCCTTTTCACGTCGTTCCACCGGAAATTCTCCCGTAAGTCCGTAGAATTTAGTGCTGCCAGGATGCACGGGGTAGTCGGTGCTATGAACCTCGGTCAGCACCTTGAGCTGATTAAGTCTCATCAATCAAGGTTGACATCGACTCTAAGAGATGATAACAATGCTCTGGACCGTGGTAAACTCGGCTGCTTTGTTTGAGTGTCCAAAGCCACAACACCACCCGTTGTCTTTCTGCGAGTAGCGTCTGCTACCATGTTTACTTTCCCTAGGTGTTAGTTGATGGTGAGATCATATTACTTCAGAAGCTCTCTGACTATCTTCTCTGAATCTTGTTATGTGCACGAAGGTACACTTCAGGCTTTTGTGATAGTGAAGACTTCACATCTCTCATTGTACAATAGTGCTGTCAAATCTTGATTTCCGAGACAAATGCTAAAATTCTAAGTTATGAATGGGATAGTTTTGCTCATATAGCCTCAAAAGATTTGAAATCAGAAGCTCACACTTTAATTTTTTGTGAAATTTTGTAGGAACACGGTCTTCTATTTTAAAAACTTAAGTTATTAAATAAAAATGTAATTTAGGCTCCATTTATTTCCCGTAAAAATAGTGATCTGGAAAATATTATTTTTAAAATGACCTTTTTTATTAATTGAAATAATCAATCATTGAAAAATATTTTCAAATCAATAACAATTGATGTCTAAACATTTATGTTGATGATGAAAATACTTTTTGTTCATTTATTTATGGGTGATATGAATAATTATTTTATGAAAAATGTTTTCCAAATTATTCATTTATCACAAAATAAACGGAGCCTTAATATTTAAATATTCTAATACTTTCTCTTTTGCAAAGAGAACCGGGGCGTGAAGCACTTGGCTGATGAAACCCCTTAACTATCAAATCTTGCAATTGTATCTTTAAACTCCTTCCGTCCAGCAAAGCCATTCTATACGGTGCTACGAATTTGGAGTTAGGGTAATCCGCACAAATCTTCAATAGGAATCTTAGATGGGAGAGATTGAGAAAGTCATGGGAAGCCATTAATAGCTTTTACCATCCTAGCTGCAGTAGCTGCTTCCGCTGTTACATCTTAATAGCGTGAGCCACACTCATTATATTGAATTTTAAAAACATGCACTATAATGACATCATTTCTAAAGAGATAAATATTTAATGATATAACTTTATAGGCATGTTTTCAACGGCCACTAATGCAATTTTACCATATACATTTTCAGCATATACTGCATATAATCTCATTATTGAACTACTAATGCATTGTTGGTGAGTTAATATATACCCAAATTCTCAATATGAACTGTGAATTACTTTAGGACTATTAAGATTTTTGTTCGACCCATAGATGTAAAAGTTCGACATTCTTTTCTAAAATTAGAAGTAATTGATCTACTACTATGAACTTATTTTCCTCCTACATTGACTATATTAATGACCCACGATATTTTCTTGGTTTATCTTGCATATAGGCATCTGATTGGCATATCAAAGTCAAAAAGATAAATATTTAAGTATATAACTTTATGTTTTCTAAACCACTTGCATTTGTCACATTGAATATGAGAGATTAATTACATTTTAGGGCTAGTAAAATACTTCAAGTTAGTTTTGGCCAAAAAAAAAGGAAATACTTCACGTTAGTTCTTTGTACTTACCATCAATGTTTGCGGTAGTAACACTTGATCTTGTTCTATTATAATTTGAGATATCCTCAATTTTGGCCCGAATCTTCTTTAAAATAAAGAATTGCCTATAAAAGGATCTAATTCAAATTTTCGCCAATAATGTTTGGTGTAGGAGGCCTAAATATATATAATTATCCATGCAAAGATAAAGAATAGCGCTATAGAATGCCAGCAAGCGTTCTTCTTCACCGTGACTTTTGTAGTTCCCTCTCCAATTTTGTGAGCCAGTCTTTTAATTTCCGCTCCGAATACTAAAAGACGGAGAAGATAAAAGCTATAGCACAAGGTGCACACCATGCAAAATCTGGAATCACTTCACTGCTTTATTACTGATAAGAGACCAAGTTAAGAAAGAAACCAGAGGAAAATATGACCAAGGTGCGTTCCTTGATCTTGTTCAAACGCTAGCAAATAACTTGCTAACTAGCCAAATCATACTACTACAAAGATAGTTAATGATCCGATCAATTTCCAGCCTGTGAGTCCATGTACTTGCCCATTTGAACCCTGGTCGAGAAAATTGTGGATCTCTCTAGTTCTTCTACAACCTCTCTAACCTTTTTTGTCTTTTGGATAAAATTTTCTTGAACAAACGAGGTCTTACTCAATAAGCTGAAGGCCAGTAATTATCCATCTCCATGCAATTCTCCATTCCCAGGTACCGATTGCCTCCCACATTTGCATGCCCCATCTCTCCACCATACCCACCTGCTTGATCTCCAACAAGAGCAGTGCTACTGCTCATCATGGTCGAGCCAACAACCATATCTTGGTGGCTCATGGCTGGGCCTGGCGGCGCTTGCATTACTGGCCTCAGGACCGGCTGCGAGGTGGCACCCCCCAGATTCAAGTTCAGCCCAGATATCGTGAAGCAACCCCCGGTGGTGCCCGTGGGGTTGAGCTGCGGTGGCATTGGTTGGTTCACACTCATCGCCCCACTCCTCAGGACCCGATTGATCTCAGCCAGGTCGGCCCCATTCATGTAGTTCCTGCCAAGGAACTGGAAGTTCTCTGGCGGCATCATCGTGGGCGGCACGACGCTCGACCCTATCTCGAGGCTGTAGGGAGGGACGGCCCGGGATTGGCTGGATGGGTACTTCTTCGCACCAGCGCTCTTCTGGAAGACGCGGCAAACCACCCATTCGTCCTGTGGATATCATTGCATATAACGTGGAAAATATTTAGCAAATACTGAGATGCGTGACACGTTATTTTTGCAAACTTCTTGTGATCGTGATTCTTGCTTCTTAGGAGGAAAGGAAATTCATGAACTTACTTTGTAAATGATGTTATTCTCTTCCCCACACAGAACTGTGTAAGACTCTCTCTCTCTCTCTCTCTCTCTCTCTCTCTCTCTCTCTCTCTCTCTCTCTCTCATGTTCTATGCAAATACTAGTGAGCTTTTACCTTAAGGAGGTAACCAGAGGGATCCTTCTGTTTTTCTTCATGTCCTCAATTTGTTAATTGAACTTGATGCCATTTGAGTGCAAACATCGCTAACTCCATTTTTTCCTGAGTTGATAGCGACATGAGCTTTTCCTTCTCTTTCTTTTCCTTATTGATATTCGATTTGTAGCCGCTTTAGATTTTCTAGGGCCAGATTTTCTTTCCTAGACTTATTACCATCTTATTTTCCTTATAAAGAGGCTTAAAGAAAAACAAAGAAGTAAATAAATGAGCGTGCTTAGTGACTATCATGGCGTTTACTTCCGAGGACAAACTCGCTCTTATATATTTTATCAAGATGTGATTCCAAATATTTGGTTTATTAAGAATTTCATTCCTTAATTATGTGAAATGCGCGGGTTAACCCTAGTCCTTCATAGACATAACTCGATATAATTCCTAAATATTTTAAAACATATCTTAGAATTTTCATATGTACATAGAAACATGCATATGTGGATCTTACTTATGCATGTACAAGATAACCTTTCAACATCACTTGTTGCCCCCACAAAACTTGGGGTTCTCAAATAAGGCAGCACAAATCTATTGGAAGAAACGGATATAAGTGATCATTAGTATTTCTGGAATAGGGTGTGCGTCGAAAGAATGAAATGGGTGAATCGACCGTTATGAATGTTAAGCTCTCAAGAAAATGTTAGTCCTATAATTAGTCTCCTACATAAACACGACAAGTAACCTTTTTGTCAGTCAATTCTTAAAAACTTCATAGTGTGGAAACGTTAATTATTACTTTCTTTTTCTAGATCCCCAAGACCCTGACAAAACCAAAATTATATTCATGGCACATCTAACGATATAAATTTCCAACTTACTAATATCTTTTAAAATTAGAGGATTTGAAATGGGTGTGTGCAAAATATTCGAAAAGGAAAATACTTGTTATTTTTAGTTCTCAGAATCTTTTTCATCTTATTCTAGTTCATATTTTTTGAATATATAAATAGAAGAAAAGGTTGATCTGCACATACGGATGAAGATTATAACAGACAGCACTTGGATTGGTGGGGAAATTTTATGCATATGTAATAGATAGTGGAGTATATTGATCTAAGAAAATCCATGTAAACCTAGCTGACTTAGAAAGATGAATGAAGTTTCGTCATCTCAAGTTTGTTCTTACAAGCTAATTTTTTCTTCTTTTTTTTTTTTGTTCTTTTGGCTCAACATATCTAGGGTTACAAACCTGAGACTTTAACGTTTTCTTTAGGTTGTAGTTCCGACACGCATGAATTAATTTGATGATAAAAATGGATATTACCTTGGCAGTTCGGAAAGCCGATTTTGAGTGAATGCGATACTCATGCATGACCCAGTTGCTTTTCTCTCCTCTGGGGGCTCTCCCTTTGTAAAAGACCAAGGTCTTCTTCATGCCAACCAGCTCGGAGGTGACGCTATTGAAGATCTCCTTGTCCTTCCCTGTAGTTTTCCAGTAACCGGTGTTGGTTGCTCGGTTCGTTCGCACCCCGGTCGGGTATTTCCGATCACGTAGGCTGAAGAAATACCACTCTTTCTCCCCCATTTTAGCTTTAGCTGGTTGAGAGAATAGCATCAGAAAAGAAGTCATTATTTCAGTTTGATGAACAGGAGGAGATTTTCTCTCTGTACTGGTAATGAAACCATTAAAATTGAGAGAAAAACAATACTAGTTAACCATTTTTTTTTTTTTTTTTTTTACTCTTCATTATACTGCACAAGATGTTAAAAGAGCATGGTCTATAAACATCATGAGAAAAGGGCTAGCTGCTGAAAAACTGGCTATGAGGTTTCTAGGGCAAAATCCTTGATCAAAATTTTAAGTCGGAGCTTAGGATTCTGGATCCCTCCTCAATTACTTAAAACCACCATCTTGCATCATTGTGAGAAAAATTCAAAACTATGGATTCATAATATGGACGGGAGACTAAATTACGAAATAAATTCTCTACGTATATGACAAAGCGAGAAGAATTCCTCACAGAAACTATGAAATTTTGGAAACTGCTGCGTTCTTGAAGCGTGAAACCATCAGAAGACAATAGATAAGCGAGGGCTTTGAGTTAGAGGGTACCTGGGAGTTCCCAAGGCTCAGATTTGTTGAGATCTACATCGGTAATCGCTCTTCCAGTGAAATTAGAATCCGATATCTTGTTCATCAGATAGTAAGTGATGAGCTCTTCATCAGTGGGATGAAACCGGAACCCCGGCGGAAGATTATCCTCCTTCTTTTCTTCCATGTCTCACTTTCCTTATTGCTTCGCTACAACTTCTGCTTCAACTCTTACCTTTAGAGCATCAAAAACTACAACAAAATTAAAAATGAAAGGTAAAATTAATCCAAAGGAGAAAAAGAAAAATCTAGGGTTTCTTCCCCCCCTTTCTTGAACATGTTGTAAGAAGTAATGGATCAAAAAATCTGGCCTAAGTCATGGAAAGTACAAAAGCAAAGAGGTGACTTGCATGGGAAAGATGAAGTACTTGATTGGGTTTTTGGAT
This sequence comes from Eucalyptus tenuipes, assembly GCA_014182365.1. Lineage (NCBI taxonomy): Eukaryota > Viridiplantae > Streptophyta > Magnoliopsida > Myrtales > Myrtaceae > Eucalyptus > Eucalyptus tenuipes. Next base: position 18,414,776 of record CM024539.1, on the reverse strand, counting down.
GCTTCTTCAGATCAATTTAGATGAAGCTAGGGCAAACCAAGGGAAGAGAGAGGGCAGTCAAGGCGTGCATTGGACTTTAATTGGAGGCTATCTCTCTCTTGCTTACGTGCAATTTATGCACAAGAAGGTTTGAAATTTATGCTTCTCTCTCGTGAATAAGACGAGAAGGGGGTGTGTCGATGAAGTTCCCACCTAATTCGGATCGTCATGGACAAGATAACGTGGACTGACCAATGTCTTCGATCGGTGTGAAAGCGAATGGTGAGAGACGGAGGCATGATTAGGGTAATCGAAATCATGCACCTTCCACTTGTCAAGTAGCTATAAATTAATGGCAATAATATAGCTTTGGTGATGTATTTTGCATGGAGGTGTGACGATGGTGATTTATCGATTGGTAATGAACGGATAATATGAGCTTATTAGGAGCAAATGAGATAGTCGTGCCCAAAGTTGGGAAAAGTGTGCGTGAGCAAACTACAATGAATAAGAAAGAGCATTACCTAAATGCAGAACAGAAGGAAAGATCATAACGACTTATATACCTCACTAAGGATCAGTGCATCATATGGCAAATCGTATTCTATAAAACTTGATCATTAGAGCAATTTGAATCTTCTAAGTAATAGAAGGAAATACCTTTTTTTCCGCTTTCCACAGGGGTTGACCTTGTAACCTTTGAGACGTAGAAATAAATGCAACACGTCTATGTTCCCTTATTTTACTAACTTACAAAGAGCCATGAAAATTAACCTTTTCAATACAAAATGGCATTAAGTGAGTTTGATTACCTCTAATTGCACACATTTTTCTGTCGAAAATCACTAAGTTACTAGGAAGGAAACTTAATTAATTAGTTAAGCGAGAAAATATTAGATGGAAATTTAAACAGTACCAATTATATTGCGAAAACCTTTCAACTGTAGTCATTCTTTCATATTTCATAAGATACTAATGAAGTGCTTTGGCTCACGTTATTTTTATTTCTTTATTAGCTCTTGACAACCCCATATCACATTGAATTGACTACATTATCAATTGTGACTCTCACTCTTGATTTAATATTTCTTACATTTTTTGCTCCATTTTTTGTGTTTTAATTTTGCTAGAGACAAACTTACCAATGCTCTTCTCAAACAACATTTGTTAAGGTCAAATATGGGTCCACTCTTGATTTAAAATTATTCATTGCCTTATGTTTTGGTTTTTCCCATTTCTTTCTCCATTTGAAACAAAATTGTTGTCCATCTTCCCCCCCCCCCCCCCAAAAAAAAAAAAAAAGAGAGATAGTTTATTTGGTAGAAAACTAACTTATTATCATGTTAATGAGTTGAATATTTATTTATGTTTTTTGTACTAGGAAACTATTATTCAAAAAATAATGTAAGCACAAGTAAGAGTGAAAAGAACCAATAACTATATGTGTCATTACGTTGTAGTCCATGGATTTTAATTGCTCAACTTTCATTTTATTTAGTGAATCTAATAGTTCTATTTTTACTTATTTTTATGCCATCATTGCATGGTGTTTCAAAAGATACTTTAAAAAGTTAAAAATATGACAAAATTGAGTACATAAAAAATTCTAAAAACATCAATTAGTGTCATGCAAATGCAAAGACAATGCTCCCTAAAAGATTATAACATAGAAATGGTGTAATTAGCTTTGGACAAGAAATTATGGCAATTGTAATTGCATTATAAGAGAACTCATTCAAAACATTTGCAAACGCATGTTTTTAGCCAATTCTGAATGCATCAAATATCCATAGAACCATCAATGAAAAGAAAATTATCCTCAAAGTACAAATGTGCAAATATAATGACTAGTTGCATATGCAACTTAATAAATGATATTGTCCGTTTAGCTGCTTGACTCCTCTCAAAAAGCTACTCTCTTGAAGAAAATATTTTTACTTGAATCAAATAATAAAAGATATTAATTACATCAATAAGGAGTCATTATTTACCTACAACATATATATGTATATATATCAAGGAATAAATTTCAAAGGCATAGTGCAAGAAGCTCCAACCTTAAAATACACCTTTTAAGTTGAATTGTTGCATGCTTGAGTCCTATGTGCCTACTATATTTCACCACCATGAATTCCAATGATCTTTGAATGTGAGTTTGATTTGAGATCTTTGCCTTTCGATTAATATGTCCGTTTATTATGGCCATAAACCTTACAAGTACCACATCTCTACCCCTTGTAAACAATCTCAAAATAAGAAGGATCACAATGTATAGAAGTTGCTTTTGCTTTAGTTTTTAAACTACTTTTATGAGATCCAGCTAAGGGCTCATATAAAAGAGGATCACTTACTCATACAAATTGCTTAATATGCTTTCAAACAACTTCTTTTATGAAAAGTGGTCATTCTCAATATCTCCTTCCCAACTCATGAAGTAGTTGTGAAAATCTTTGACCAAAAAGGTAGTAGTGAAATTCAATCATCTTCATTATTTTGGGTAATATCACAATCTTGAAAGGACCTTATATCAAGTCTCCATTGTCAATAATTATATCTAGAGGTAAATTATTGGAAAACCTAATCATATTTCATGTGCACATGGAAGGTCCATGGATTGCATAAATTGCCCAATACAAGCTGGTAGCTTAACTCTACTTTTAGCAATCTCATTTTGCTTGTAGAGCTTATCTAAAGCAAATTTGATGCCCAAGTAATCAAGTACCTGAAAAAAGGAATATGAAGATGAGGAATGCTTACCTTTTCACTTGACAATTTTGTTTTGAATTCTTGAAATTGATTCTCAACTGTAAGGCATATTTTCTTTTTCACCTTGATTAAATGCCCATTGAAACTTGTAGATATGCTTTCCAAGTCTTGAAGTAACACGATTCCCAAAATGCATGTGCAAGTCTATCCAAGTAGGTACAAAAACTCTTTGAAAGGAAGCGCTGTATTTTTAATGTAATTAAGAACGAATAGTTTTTCCTTACAACAATCTTCACATTGCCTAATTTTTTATCGTATGCAGCTTCCCTATTGAAGTTCAATGCCTTGGACCAATCAGACATTAAAAAAAAAAAAAAAAAAATCTCAATATGTTCTTATGCAAACTGAGACTTACATTTTATTGCAATAGTCTTCTCAACGTGCCTAACACACGGGAAGTTTGCACTTTTAGGAAAAATGAATCAAACTGCATTTGTCAATGCCAACTCTATCAATGATGATAGCTAGGTTAACAATCAACACCCAATATGTTGCTAAACAACATCAAAGCCCAAACATAATCTTCCTTTTCTTCTGTCCTCAAAAATACAAAGCATAAGTAGAAAGAAGTATTAAAGCTGGAAACTTCAATAATATCCAACAAAGCATTTTGTATCTATTAGTCTTGTAAGTACAATCCATCACAAAGACACTTAAAGAAGCTCTCAGTAGTGATATGGAAATAGGAGGAGAGAAAAATAAATGTGTCAAGTGACCTTTGGTATCATGTTTAAAATTGTAAATGAATTCATCTACACTATGCTCATCCAATAAAGCTTTGAATACAGTACGACATATTCACAATAAAATTTTGCTTTCATTTTGTCAACAATTTTAGCAATACTTTGAATGTTGAGATTAACTTGTCTCAAGGAAGAAAGAATTTAGCGAGGAGGTATATCGGTTTGAGAAATAATTGGATGACAGTTTTTAGTCTACTATGAGAATAATGGCCTATTTAGAATCACAAAAAAATGAATAACAAATAATTATAAATTATTATGGGATCTATTCCTTCAAAAATTCATGACTTACAACATATTGTCATTCTCACATAAGTGCAAAAACTATTACACTAGCAAAGCATATTGATTTTAGATATTTCTATAAAAAGGTCAAATATAGACAAAAATGTTTAATCAGTGCCATATATGTTCCTTTACTAGTGTACTATAAGCCACGTTACGAAATGTTTTTTTATAACACATGAAAGCTAATCCAGGATATCATCTAACCACCATAATAAAAAATAAATATGGTATCCTAGCGAAGCATTTGTTGTTTGTTTCTGTCGCCATTACAGCTCAACTCCACCTTCATGGTCAGAATATGACTGTACTTGGGCCTTCGTGGTTAGGCATTGGCTCCATATCTTGATTTTGTGCCTAGCTAGTTGACGACGGCTATCAGAATCAGTATTTGAGGCCTAGCGATTTTATTGTACGTTTAATTCAGAATCATCGCATAAACAAACTTAAAGATCAACGTAATAAACTGCTTATTGCACGCACAAGCAATTAATCAATGTTCTACCAAAGTGGTGACAAACTAATACTAGGAATTAGTTGAGATGCGAAGTACGACAGTGCTTGCCCACCCGATAGGTGTTTCTAGGAGTTTTATTAAGGAGTCTTCTTGTTCATTCTTCACTATTTTCATGTTTTCCATCGACTAATTTGGACCTGAAAACCCTAAACTCAAAGGGTTTGCAGTGTAGGAAGGATTAATAACGGTTTTAGCAGATAAAAATGTTACTGACGAAGGAAGGAATTGGAAATAATTCGAGCATGCAGATGGGACAAGATCACGTAAACTTTACAGACTGGCGCACGAAATCTCCTTGTCTTGGGTTAAGAACAGACAACACTGACTCATGCCAGCCAACTTGGTCGAACTCAATGATTTAACCGGGACTCTCGTTGCACGTAAGATCACATCAGCAATCAGAACAAGTTTGGTTGGCTCTACGATTGCCAAAACTCACAGTATGAACGATTCTGTGCAACCCTAGATGTCCATCATCCGATTCAGAAGATCAAAATGTATTCTGTCCGTCCTTTTACATCTCAAATTCTGCAAGCATGTTTCAGCGGGTGGCAATGGACCAAAAAATGAACCAAGAAAGAAAAAGGGAGTAGTGGGGGTTAAGGAGTGTCATCATATCTGGTGCAGTAAGTGGGCGCTCGGACCTTGCTGGTAGGCACCTAGCCGCCGACATGAAGACCAATCTTTAGCACAAACGTAGGTTTTACATTAAGCCTGACTCCGGATGGATCAAGAGACAACCGTCCATGAGAATCGTGATTGAGAGAAGAACACTTTCCTTTATGAGATTCAATCTTGCGAGGATCTTGGGAGTTGTTGGGGTTGGAAAACACTTGAGTGTGAGTAAATTCGAGCAACTAAATCTGCCTTTTGCCCTTTACAGGAGAAAATCCATCGATCTCTCCTCTTGGGATAGGCACACTGCCTACTCATGCAAGTCTCCTATGTTCAGATTTACATTTCCATCCATTTCTTGCTCGATTGTTCCTTCTATTTTGCGATTCCGCCTGACTTGTCGCAACAGGTTTTCATGCGGGTGCTGTCCATATGTATAACCCTTTAATCAAATAAGTGGTTGAAGAAAATTTACCTCGATAGTAGATTGAGGGAAACACGGTCCAATGAAAAAAGGAAAGAGTGAGAAGGAAAGACGTATATAAAATATTTTTGTAAGAATCTCAAGCCACGTACCGTCATCGTCGGACCTTCCTTCTTCCATTCAACTTCATCGTTATCGTTTTCTTGTTTGACCCCAACTAGGAATCGTGCGTCTCATGCTTGTCTTTTGCAAAAGAGACCACTCTACAAAGAGCTCCTCTTAGTTGTAGTCCATGACCACTCATTATAATTAGTTTCTCCCAATTGTTATGCGCACCCTTGGTTGTCCAAGTTGCTCCATGTTTGGTTTTGGTGTCTGCGCAATCCAATCCTTCGGAAATTAGAAAGGATGGAGATAATAGATGAGCGACAATTTTAAGCAGTGGGGACATACATGCAGCTGACTCGAAGTTTTTCTACAAAAATCGAAGATAAATAGCTAGCTTGGTTATATGGAAAACAAACACATTTTTTTTCGTTTTCGAAATAATATATTTTACTAAATTTAATTTTTGAAATAACTCATTTTGACCGTAGCAGTCTAAATGTTGCTTTTAAACTAAAAGATTAGATTTCCCTGTTCCCGAAAAATTTAATGATACAATTATATTCAAACATAGCCAAAGGATACCTAAACATCCTCCAGAGGAGGATCCTCTGATCACGCTGTGTGTCATATGTACATTGCGTGTGAGACTCACTATACCTAATCAAAACTAATTAAAGTTGAACCGACGACCATCTTCATACCTCCTCTCCCTCTATCACTTGATTTTTGTTGTCGCCCCTGCTGCCGCCAAGACAGTGTCACCTTGTCTTGACTGCTGTTACAGGCAAAGCTATCACCACCACTCTCTTCAAATACAAACCGTGTCCTCTCTCTCTCATGGAGCTCGGTGCTGTGTCAAGCCGCGTCATTGAGAACAGGCATAACACTAGCCGTCTCTTCCTGTGGATTTTGCTATTTTTCTATCACGTGATTGACCTCATTCAGTTGAATGGCATTAGGTAGTCGTCTTGAGCCTGAATTTTATAACACTTTTTCATTTTTCCTAAGGTTTACTCAGAGAGAATTGATACATAACATAAAATATACAAATCCTAAGACTCTGCACATCTTGGGTTATATAACTGTAATCCAAGCCAAGACTAGGCTTTCAAGGCGACTTCCGTAGTTGTTAGCAACAAGCCCTTTGCATCAGGGTTACATTTGTTGCATCAACTGGGAAAGAAAAGGCACCAATTATTCGTTGGATTTGCATCGTCCTTAATTCAAGGATTATGCCATAGCACACCCCATTTGGTGTCCCTAGGACAAGCCAGTTTCTCATTGTCCATACCAAAAGTAGAAAATTTGTGAAAACCAACTCAAGTTAGAAACTACTGACTAAAAGCTCACTGATATGTCATAGAGGAAACAAGTTTCATCACCAGCAGATTAAGGCAATCGACGGTTTGCTTCTCTGAAATGCTAATCAACAGCATATGTTAGTTCCTCAACAAGAACTTGAAAAGTTCATATCTAGAGCTTGACATTCGTGTAATATTTATTTTCTGATATTACTTTACCTCAAAGTTTGCATATGCTTAGAATTAATCAGAGTCTGTTACCTCAAGTAATTAGCAAAATGGCTTCATCTTGCGTACTTTACTATTGTTTGGGACCAGTTAATTTCCTGTTAGCTCACAAAGTTAACTTCGCGCAATGATTTTTCTTTTTCTTTTTTGCCATGTGATGTTGATTACAGGTAGCATCATCATCTAAAAGAATTAAGAGTGAATTTTCCATAAGACATGACTAATTACTTCGGTGAGTTATGTAAAGAATTATCCCTGCAACAAAAGGAAAAAAGTTTGCATTTATGTGTGTTTGGAGTTGATTAAAATAGAAATCAGCGTCAGTTTGCATCCCCAATTTCCCAACCCTAACCATAAATCCAATTTCTTCATGCAGACTGATAAGCTGACCAGCAACCAATTTTCCAAAAACTTGGTTTTATAACTAATTCCATGTCCATTCACATAGCTTAATTTACGTGCTTCATACGTAGAACATGTCGGAAACTTTAACATGGTACTAACAACTTCGGTGACCCTGCCAATCCCTTTCAAGAGTAGGTTTAGTTATGATTTTGGAAAGATTGGGAGGTCTCTCATAGAATTATTGAGCAGTAAGAGAAGAAATCGTTGAATAAACACCGATGATATCATCCACATCGCAATCGATTGTTTCTTATCAATCACTTCAAACACTTGAAAAGATCACGTATTTCGTGTCCACACGTGCATCACAATTTCTTCGATATAGTTCTTTGAGGAGACTGGTTTACTAGGTTTCTACAATTTAAATGAGTTTCCTCATGAGATAACACCTGGGAGTACTCAGGTGGGGGTGATGAAGGCTTTGGTATTACAATCTTGAACACATGAACCGTAAAGACTCACAAGAGACTCTTGGTTATGCTTGGTAACTGATCCAAAAAGTAGTTTGCAGAAGTATCTAAAGCAACAATGAGAATGATTTATCTTCGAGGCCACAACACTGATAATGAGATATTTGAATTTCATCCCCACACACCCCCCCCAAAAAAAAAAAAAAAACTATTAGCAACTATTCCTTAGATCACAAGAATTTCTTACTAGGGAAACATATTATCTCTTAGATTGATCTTTTATTCATTAAATTTAGGTTGTCGGATAGAAGTATATATGTTCACCTATCTGCCATGAGATCAAGAAGCAAATTCCCCAAAAGATCTGTGTCTTTCTGTATCTAAAGAAAATGAGAGGATTGTGTAAGTGCTTAGGAAATCTCAATTCTTTCCATCTTATGTTGCTGCTGATCAAATTGCATGACATTAGAACAATTAGGGGGAAACCTTCATATAAACCATATAAACATTTCCAATACCAAGGGTAGTTTGAATCTTCCGAATTTTATTGTCTTTCCTGAACTTTGGTAAAGAAATGTTCCTATCAAATTGGGCTCTCTTGTCGCTTGCTGGTATTTAACAAACCGGCAGACCACGTTTTTAAGTCCAAAAGGAGAGGAAGAAACATTGCAATTATTGTAGAATGTACACAGAAATATGAACTGATTTATTGACACTGATACTATGCAGCAAGCTTTCCAGCACTAATTGAGGGTGCACTGTACTCTTGCCCACTTTATGTTCTTCTGTCTTTCCTTTTTTGTTTTGCTAATTGCTGTCACTTTAGCTAGTTACACAAGAAACCCCATGAAGCCAAGTCCAAAATCATATTGTTATCTATAAACTGCGTAAATTAAGTTTGCACACTTCTTCACGAAAAAATCAAATAGACTAAAATACTATCTACTTTGATTGATTCGTCGACAGCATTTGTCGAGACGTGTCTCAGACCTTCCCTTGCAAGTCTCATTACAAAATCATATCGAGGGCAACTCCGTGGACTTTTTTGCGGTGAAGTGGTTACGGGTGCTTGTCAACTAGACTCTCTAAAAGCAATAATAACCCTGCTTGCGCCATCGGAAAATTCAGTGCCTGGCATGCTACTTGCTTAACACTTCAAAGGACCATCAATGAAACAGCTGTTCTGATCTCTTAGTTACGACTTTTCCGGGCCTGATTTTCAAATTATATAACTACCTTTTGATATTTGCAAGAAAAGGATTTAGAGGACTGGTTGGCAATGAATCATATTGCCCCCAAAAGAGAATCATCCTATCGCAGTTGATGCTGTTACCAGGAGTAATATAAAAGCTAAAATCCAGGAACAGGTGCAAAGTATTCAAAGAGTAGTTATATGTCTAGGAGGGGAAGTAATTAGCTTTGTAGGTATCCTATACGTACCTTCATGATTAGCTTTCCTACATTCCGAGCTTACAAATTTTCCCTTGTTTGAGATTGCTACGTTTTAACTTCTTGATCTGTACAAATCATAGGAGTTAGGTTTGAAGATAGACTCCCGTGCTCGAGAGAATTATGAACGTGTGAGCATGACAAGCCCCCAAAACGAAGAGGTGTGACAGGAAGGGAAATCTAGGATGTTCATATAGTCATTTTCGCTAACTCTATGGAGACCCTTTTGATGATGTCTCTCAAGTCTTGTGTGATGGAGTCAAGAAATGAACCAAGACCCGTCTCATCCTGTACTAATTCCTGCAGGACAGCAAAGTACGTGTGTTAGAAGGGAAAGGCCTACAACTACACACAAATGCGCACTGCGATATGATTTGTTGGGACGTACTTTCGTCACCTCGATTTGGGAAGCTAATTGCTTCAGTGACCCGCTCTTTTATTAGGGCTTGCATTACAGTTATTCTCTCATTTAAGGACAAGTTCTTTGATTCCATCAGGCACATCATCCACCCAATACTGTTCTTGGACTTGCTTGGAGTTTGTTCCTCTTTGAAAATCAAACTACATGTTTCTGTGTAGTTAGCTCTGATGAGCAGCAAAAGACCGTCGTGGGAGAGAGTTGTAACAACGTCAGGAATTATTTGCAACCCCACATCCTTACGCGCGGAATTAGAATGATATCGGCTTATTGAGAATTTGAATAGCCTTTATTAGGTTTGGTGTGCATGCTGTCATGAATGCAACTCATCAGCGCATTTAAATGCTCAGGTGGTAAGCGAGCTTGTACTCCTCCCTCGGGGCCTGAGTTCGAGTCGCCACTCTCGTGCTTTCCCCTTGAGGCTGCTCCAGAGCTCAGAATACTTAGTCGGGTGAATTCGAAGGAGCGCTGTCACATCTAATAAGAATTCCAAGGCGCTCATAGCGCCTGAAAAACTGTATCTGTCATCCACGAGAGGATTAGTGAAGTAATTCTCAATGCTTACTATGGGTTTAGTCGAGATTCACTTCACCAGACAGCCCACAAGCTGCCAATCCATGCAGAATAAGCAATGTGGTGGGAGTAGGCGGCCCACAAGCTGAGGTTTTTTGGGAAAATCTGGGGGTGGCACGCCGGTCAAGCCAACCGCTGACCGTGTTTATATTGCTGTGGCGACTACCAAACTAGTTTACAAATAAACTCCAACCCACGGGGAAGAAACTGGACTTAGCTCACTTTGCAAACATGAGGTTTACATAAGTTACACCCCAAAGTGTGATTTCCCACAAGTAATCATGAATTGAAAGAAGTCAAATGTTAAGGGAATGAATATAATTGCCAAAATCGACAAAAGTATGCACATCGACACCTAAATCCGCTTGTGTAATGATTTTTTTACACCATTAGTGTACCATATATATAGTCAGAAGTAAGTTTAGTCTCAATATTAATTGCTTTCCCAAATTGCTCATTGACTAAATATTAGAAAGCTTTAAAAATAAAAAGGACGCAATCAAAATTTCTAACTTCCCATTTTAACCACTTGCTTAAGTTACCACCGCTTTTCAATTAAATACAACTACCAAGCTTCACCAATGTACCAAAATATTAGTAAGGGTATCATCATTTAGTTATGGAATAAGATCGAGTTTGGAAAAACTCTATACAGTAGTAGTACACATCTCCCCTGTTTTTCCATTTTTTTTTTCTTTTCCTCAAAACTGATGTTATTAAATGTTTAGAGTTACATTATTAGCTTGATAAGATGAATTGATTATGTGAGCATGCTCACCACTTGCCACTCTATGGAACCTGCGGATCAAAAATTTATGTAACATAAGCATTTTATGAGATAGATTCATGGGATCTAGAGACTAGAAGGTATATATGCAATTTCCCTAGCTAATACATGAGATTTCATTTTTCTATACTTTTGTCCTAGACTATCAAAAAACAAGTTTTAATCAAGCCTAATGGGATTATCTGAGATAAAATTGAGATCCAAGAATAAAGGCTATGTATGAGAAAATTACTGCCCCACAAACGACAGTCTAATCTTCAAAGCAACAAGACAGTCATTTTAATTTCTTTGATCTATGTCTAATATTATGACAACTGATGGTACAAAAACATAGCTTGTTACCTATTACTAGTGCCAGATAATAGTGGCCATAAGATTAATTTAAGCTACTATATATTACACTTAAGTTGTTGTCGTTCAGATAAATTTGAGTTTGAAGATAGTCTTAGAATTGAGAAAATGTGGCTTGGAGAAGAAATGAAGGTTATTTTATAGAAGATATAAATGACAGATAATGCTAATGCATGAATAGATATCGGTTTTAATATGTTCCATTTTATTATCGCACTAAAGAGGAACAACATAAGGACCTAACCCATTTCGTGTGGGCCAAACCCAAAAAATAAGTATCCCAAGGTGGCAACAATCATTCCCCTTATCTACAATGTCTCTTTCATTCAGTGAGGCACCTAAGAATGTTACAAATTTATGTATTTAAATAATGACATTCTCATCAGTATTGACCCCATATCGCACAACGATACTTCTCATATTCAAGGTATGATCCAATTTATCCTTGCCACTTCCATCATTTTAAAACATGTTGGGGGTTATACCCTCTCCCGTATCAATAATCTCTACTTGCCCTCAGAGTATGAGACCACAAATCTATTAGAGGGGTAGTATCATTTGCATCCACCTACCTATATGATATGATGCGAGCCAAGTTTTCAAAATCATTTAAAGTAACCATAAAAGATGGTGACCATTAAATGGGCATTTTATTGCTTAATATATGTAACTCAACATGCCCTTTTCCATTCAATGAAGGACTTTGTTTACAAATATACCGAAGAGCGACGCCCATGTGTCTTCCAATTAGCAGTACCCAGCCACTATGACAACGGCTTGAGACTAGTCCTCGGCAGTTAATCGAAAGACATCCATTAGCTTCTCACTTCCCAACATAGGAAATCTTCTTTGCGTTGCGTTTGGTCACCTGGAATTAAAGATCAGGTAGGACAGGAATAGGCATGAAGAAGAGAAATTCTTCAAATTTCCTTATATTGGGTCTTTTATACGGAAAATAAATAATTATTAAAAAAAACCTAATTCAATAGCTAAAACAGATATATTGACTCCTTGGTGGACCTAGGCTAAGATACGATGATAAGTCCAATCTGAAAATTAATCATCAAAACACTCTATGTTCCTCAAATTGCCTTAGAGGGGATTATATAAACAGAACTTGGAACAACTTCGCGAGCATAGGAAAATCCCAATATACTAACCTTTTATTTTCCGAGACAAAGACCAATAATCCATAGACAGACCGTTGATACTGACGTGGACTCTTGACTTAAACGACTCAGAAACAAAATGTAATGATTGAAACACAAAAATCTTGCAGCAATGATTATTTTTATAAGTAACATATAAAAAATACGAAAGATCACTCCTCGGATTTTCTCACCAGCATTGAATACCTGGGGCATAACTTCCTCGAGGAGATTTCAATTACATAAAACGTGATCGATTTGAAACTAGACAAATAAGGGTCTCCAAATATATTTTATTTGCTTGTATCAGAACCCGAAAGCCTCTCGAATGGTCGAATAAAATGATCCCTAAATTTTCGTCAATAGAGATGCGCAAGCCTCCAAAAATTTTAGCATTTGTGGTTGGATAACGCTTAGTCCTCCTTATGATAATCCTTCATCAAGCATGCTCTAATGGGAACTAAGGGTGCACAAGATAACCTTTGGAAAGAGCATGGTCGGGCAGGTTAAGGTGGTATCGGGAGTGGCAGAGTAGACTCGGAGCTTTAAAATTTCGAAATCAGTAAACACATGGTAGGTTCCTAGGCATTGAATTATACTCACTCTCTACTTATCTCATACCATTGACTCTATATGCTATACAGATTCTCCTATAAAACATTCGAGCGATACATACATGCGCACCGAACCATTTACCATTTTCTCTTTCCATTCCAAATGCGCAACACTACCGGAGGAAACGAATTCGTTATTTCCATTTTACTTTCAATCTTATTGTATTACGGTACCGTCAGACATGAACACGTGCTTCATTACGGAATGCACTCTTGTTTTACATTGAATATAGAATGTGTTGACAATTAGAAAAAATAAAATAAAATAGAAAAGTACAGGCCGCCTAGGATCCATGAAATTAACGGATTCTAAATTTCACGGTGGGTCCAGAACTCTATAGGATGGAGCAAAGCAAACATCTCTCGGCTCTCAATAGCCCAATCTCAGCCAAGCCCAATGATGCAAAGTAGAGTTGATGGGCTTGGTTCTAGGCTTGGGCTTGGTCTTGGGCTTGGGCTTGTTCTTGGGCTTTCCCACGAGTCACGACCCACTCGACGAACCGAGTATAAACGGCATCTTCTTCTCTGCAAGATCTCCCTCCCGTCGTCCTGCTTTCTAGAGAGTTCGCGGAAGCTCGGAGGACTTCTTCTTCTTCCATATAATGTCGTCCATGAAACTGTCGGAAGCGAACGTTCGTGATGCTCTCTCTCTCTCTCTCTCTTCCGTGACTGGGGTCGGTCTTGATCGGCGGAGATGCCGGCGGCGGCGGCGTACGAGAATGTGGTGGCGGGGAAGCTGAAGCTCAAGGGGAAGCCCCTGGACGTCAAGCTGAACGGCAGCTGGGCGATCTCCAAGAAGAAGACGAAGAACAAGAAGGAGAAGGACGCGGGTCGACTTCCTCAGCGGCTCCCTGAATCCGCGGCAGGTTAGCTCGCTGTCCCCTCCTCGGCTTTTTAACTGGGTCTCGCGTCTGCTTGTGTCTGCTGTGATGATGTCGTGATGTCCTTTTGGGAAATGCTGGTTTTGGCTTTCGAATCTTCGAAGAAGTGCTCGAATGTGCTGCGCGGGAATCGTCAAATTTGTTCGTTCGTGATGGGTAATCTTCAAAAAGTGCCATTGCGAACTTGTTAAATTTCGTTAACCGTGCTATGGAGATGTAAAGGTCTCTGCTTTAAAGGCGGTTTTTGGGTTCTTCCCAGTGTATCAGTGTGTGATCTTATCATTATCGGCAGTCTGAATTAGCCCTTTAATTGATGCGTGTCTATCAAGTAAAAAACGAAGATTTCTATTTGGGAGTCGTGGACTTCTTGGCCATTTCGTTTTGTGTCCATTCCACGGCTTGAATGATCCCCACTTGCTTCGGCGTCTGTAAATCTTTTTGATGTCTCGAGTTCGCTAGTTAAACTGTGATGATTGTGTTATATTGCCTGGGGAGCGATCTGCTCTTGATTTAATACTGCCCAGTGCCGCCACCTGATCTCCTAATCCTCATCCTTGCATCAATGCTAAAAGCCAGTGCTTTCGACTTCGCCGGAGCACGCGTGACTTGCAATCACTGTGAAGTACAGTCAACTTTTTACTACTAGTAGTATTGCCAGCCAGTTATGATTTACATCACATACTCATTTGACCAATTGAGAAGGCGGTGCTATTATCTTGGACAGGGAGATTTGAAATAAACTACCAGACTACTGCACATTGTGTCGAAATCATGTGCGCAAGGCCTATAGTACCCTGTTGTTTCCATAGTGAGATTCCTGTCATCTCTTTCATAAATGAGGACGATGTCCAGGTGACATGAGTTGTGATAACGGTCAGCTACTCTGTTGTCTTCAGTTGGTGGTAATCTTTGAAGTTTCTCTAGGACGACAGTCGTGCTTATTGTGTACTGTTAAGCTTGCTCTGTTTGGCTAGCTTCGACACCTATGAAGAACTTTTGTGTGCTGTAAGTTGTGAGTATGACGCCAATTTCTTGGTGTCTACTTCTGAAAATACCACCGATGAAAATCGCCTCCTTGGGTGAGCCTGATCAAAGATTGTGCTTTGTTGGCTTCTGTTTGCTCCTACCGCCTGCTAACATTTTGGTGGTGGACAGTTAATTTGGGTTGTTTTATCCAGTGAAGCTGATGTCCTCTCCGCTATTTAGTCTCTGTTCTCACATAGGCTTCTCTTCCTTTTGGAGGTCGTCAGGTGGGAACACTTTGCTGTCCTCCACAGACGATGCTGAGAGAATAAATTATGAAGGCCGAGATGCTGGGAGGAGTCTCGCTTCGGTGTATGACGACCACCTGACGCCAGCGGAGAGGCGGTTTCTCCAGCAGAGGGAGAAGATCGAATTGGAAAGGTTGGCAAAAATGGCCAGTAAGTCACACCGGGATCGGGTGCAGGAGTTCAACCAATACCTGGCGAATCTCAGTGAGCACTACGACATTCCTAAAGTTGGGCCTGGCTAACTAAAATTTCTGCACTCATTACCATCTGTAACAACACGATTTACCATGGAGAAAGGAATTTCAATTCAAATGGAACTTTTCTGATTACGGCATGCGAAATAACAACCAATGCAACTTTCATTGTTCTGTGTTGGTTCTACGTAGTGTCAAACTAATTGCATTCCAACGGCTTCTGGGTTACTTCTTCTTCGCCGACATTGTAGCAACTACTGATTTATATGGCTTGACCATGACTTACACAGTCATAAAAGATTCAGTCCTCCTCCAACATTGCAGAGATCTAATCGTAGCTGCACTGGAATTCTTGTTTAGCAGTAGCAATAGCCATTGAAAAGAAACTTCAGGTCACAGAACATGACGCAGACGAGTGTGGAATTCATGGTTGGTCAAGCAAAGGTTACTATTGTGCCATTCATTCTATGGAGTGAACAGAAGATGTTATGTTAGAATGTCGAACTAGGTCGTGCCATAAAAAAAGCACTTCTGTTCATGCTATGGCGTCTCTGCAGAGGCCTGATGATATCGTCTAATAGGGGAGCGCGCCTCACGCCTGTGTGACGAAAGAAAATTGCGGTTAATTACAATATCGTGTCGTGATGCAGCGGTAGCTTCTTTTGGGGTACCATATCTAAAAAGAAAGGTCTTAAGACGGTCGGTCTTAAGGTTTGAAGGCTGAACCTACGAACTTCAAGTCAACCCGACTGGCAGTGTCGTAGCCTAGGGTTGGGCCTAACTCAATGTTGAAGTGTAGTGAAAGTAATTTTCAATGGGGTTTTTGATTTTCTGGCTGAGTTTTTCTTCATATTTACTCACTATTTTTTAAGGGATAAAATCATTTTCTTGAATTGAGAGAAGTTAATGCACTTTTAAACTCATAAAAAGCTATCATACGACAATATAAGGTTTGTGATTAAACTCCCCCTTGAATTTATGAATCCTGTATACATAATTCAATAAATTCCGACATATTTTAGATGGTGTAATTAAATGCAAAATATTTTGCGCGAAAAGGACAAGTGCAAAAATGGCAGCCTCAAGACGATATGTTTGGAAAATTACATAGTTCATTTCCGGGGAAAGTTTAAAAAAATTATGAAATTTCGTGATCAGAAGTTAGAGGGTGAGAAATTCGAAATTTCTGGCAAATGTCTCTCCATTTTCTCTTCCCTTTCCCATATCCAAACATAGCATAAATGTTGTCAATCAATCGAAAAGAGGTCGGATCAGGGAATTGATCTTTCCAATTAAATTGGTTCGGACCGAAATAACATTCCTTACGAATCGGCAATTTTGATATACTTAATACACAGCAAATATGTGCATCTACGTATTGCTGTAAATACCAACTAGCAATGCCAAGGCGAGTCCACATTGGAGAAAAGTTCAGGGTCCGCCACAAGCATTTTGCCACGGACGTTCAACAAAGAGTTCGAGCAACAAAACTTTCCGAGAATCTCATCACCGCGAAGTCGACATTTTCATTGGCGCCGCCGGAAAACAAACAGCGAACCTCGGGATCCCTTGCCCAACCTGATGGTCTCATCTATGTATGTGATCTGCAATTTGACTTCACTCTTTCCGCCGTACTGGAACTCCATCTCTCCCACCTTCACTTTAGGCGGCTCGAATATGACTTGAATCCATCTATCGTCAAGAGCCTTCAATTTCCCTACAGGCATCAAACCAGCATAGGTTAGTTCAGAGTTCCACATCAGACGACTTCTCGATTAGGCATAAACACAGTGTATCTCCCTGAGCGCCTCGGTGCTTTGACGGGGTTGAATAACGCTGGCAGGTGAACATGAATACATGAAAGATATGAAGCACAGCGATAAGCAGATGGAATTATTACAAGCAATTTGCTGTCAAAAAGCCCTCAGATCTCTATAAATTAGCCCAGGGAGAGATAGTTCACCAAGAACATTCAGGCTAACATTGCAGCAGCACAAATCTACATCTCAGTACAAGCAACTTATTTAACATTGCAAACAAAGGACATCAAAAACAAACTTCTGACAATGAGCAGAAATGGTAGGAGCACGCTTTACGGACATTCATGCAGAGGAAACATACCAGACTCGTTCAAACGGCAACACGCCACAGACCTTGAGAAAGGATAGTGTCGTGCAAGAGTCACAAGACTGATTCTTGTATTAACTTTGTTCGTTAATGAAAGTGATTGCTTTTATTGCAGCAAGCTAGATTCCATTCGATTGCTAATCTGCGCCATATCACTGCAGACTTTCTCTAAAACACAAAATGTGAGCATCAAATGGTGTGTTTTTGACAGTCTATTAGCATTTATCCCTGAAATATAGATGTTTTGCTCTGTTCCTGAAGTGCTTAAAAATGGCGATCACTAGCAGGCTCACCTTTCAACGAGACCTCTCCATCGATGAAGCCCAAAGCACAGAAGGAAACCTTGTTCCTCACAGTGTCCGGAGCCTCGAGACCCTGAATCATTTCATTGGTTCTGAAGAAAACCCGACCCAGTGCACTCCTATAGCCACCACCAGGCGATGTTGGATTTGAACAGTAGACGACGTCCCATTCTGCAAAGTCATAATGAGTTAATAAATATGAATGATAATGTAGACTTTGCTTGACCCAGCAATCCTCATTTCTGTTTCTAATCTGATGGACAGAAAAAGTGCAGGTTTTTATGTAAGAATGGCTAGAACTCAGGTGCCTCAGAGTAGTGCACTAACAATCTGAAATACAAATTACTGCAAGCGCAGCAGATAATAACGTAACCACAGCGAGAAGTTTCCTAAATTTCAAGACAGCCACTGAAAAGAAAATCAGTGCTCGAAGATTGACAACAAGATCAACAGGATTAAACAGGTCAATCACCAGTCTTCCGACATTAGAAAAGCCTTAAAAAGGCCCGGAGATATTAGAAAACGTGACAAAGAGAGAGGAAAGAAAGGATAGTTGGGAACTCCAGAAAACCGTGGTGCAAGGATGTAATCTAAGATGATCCAGTGAAGTAAAGAAACAACCTTGCATATCGATGTTCCATACTCTCTTGGAACAAATGACAAATCAACAGTAAGTCAATCAGTGCATTACCTCCGAATATAAGAGGCGACTTCACAGGTTCACTCACACAGTACTTCTGCAATTCCTGAGCAACTTCAGCTACCTGTTTGTGCTCTTCTCTTTCAAGTGAAACTCCACCATCAGATTTTAACACCTGGTTCAGTTACGATGGGATGAATAAATCAAGTCATCAAACTAAAGAACATTCAGGAAAGCGACACAATGCGATCAGTGCATCATTGCCTCAATAACAAAACACGTCGACTAGATTACATGACATCTGCCAACCGAAGCTTACAATGCTTGAATTTTCAAAAGCAATTAACCGCAAAGGCCATGAGTTTTGTCCTCCAGTAACATAAAAAGATGGGCATTCAAACATCCTTTTATCAAGATTCAATCACCTCAAGAGCTAGAAGAAGAACCAGCTGCATTATATCACGATTCCCTGGATATGTTAACCTTGACAGCAGATACTAGACAATTTATTGCACAATAAAATCTGAAATACTAACTTATGTGATACACTGCAAGTAGGCATTTAAACACATCAACCGATATTCGTCATCATAATATCCTTAGACGAGCATGGAAAGACATCATGGAACGCCCAGTTGGATGAACAAAATCAAGAAACAAACCCTCACGCTCCTAACCAATTCACTCATTGCAGAAAATAACATTAGCAAGCTACAATAAGTCTCATTTAAACCTAACCAGCTCATCTAAGATTTTCAGTAAACAAAACTAGAGTACTCCAAAGGTCATGTCAAGATGCGAGGCCAGGAAAGTCACTCAACTAGTGAATGGGAAGATGACATAAATAACCCATAAACTTTAGCCTAATGTGCAGTGTCATCCCAAACATTTAATTTGTTCGCTGTGGTCCTTAAACTACTTATAAATGTTTAATATAATCCTTCCATTTGCTCAAACGACAAATTGGACATTATTTAGGAATGTGAATATGTTGAGTTAGGTCTTCAAAAATAATGAGTCCACATGTCCCTCTTTCATATCCATCTAATTTGTGAAAGGAAAAGAAAAATTAGAACGTCAACATGTCCATCGTCATCTGATGACGTGAATTATTATATCCTAATTTAAAATGAATACTTTACCACAACAATCCATGTGTAACCATTTTTTTCCCTTTCATCCATTATTCAAACTTAACGGACTAGGAGACATATTACCAGACTCCATATACTTCAATAAGTGAAAGGACAACATCGAACATTTTCATGTAGTATAGAGATTAGGTTAAACATTTACTAACAATTCACAGTTACAGGACCACACAGGAGCACATTACACATTAAACCAAAATTCAGATACCATTTGTGTCATAATCCCTCTGAGAATTAATCATTGCTATGGTGGCTTGGGCGCTGTTGTTTTAGCAACCGTGATTAGTGTAGGTGGTCGGTGCCATTAATGTAGGTTGGTGAGCATTTTTAATGATGCATATCTGGACTCAGTCTAAGAACTTAAGTCAATCCAACAAACGTCTTGTTATCTCGTGCCCGAAGGCACTTGTTAAGCATACTTAATTCAAAATAATTGAATTTTTCATGATATTAATTCTAATATCCTTTATTTAATTCACTGTTTCCAGTTCGAATTTACGCCATCCCATCTTAAACAGAGAAATGAAAAGGAACCCTTCTCTTTTTCTTTTTTCCTTTTGCCATGAATCAGCAAGAAGTTTGCAAAACTACGACGGGTGCGCTAAATTCGGAGGGCCTCACCTTGGAGAGAATCGAGGCGACGAGGTCGTCGGGGCGACCGGCGTCCACCACGCGGGGGTCCGAAACCGAAACGGCGGCGCGAATTCGCGGGCTCCGCCGCTGGAGGCACCGGAAACGGAGGAAATACGAGGTGGGTTTCGGCCGGGAGCTTTCGAGGGATCCGGCTTTGGCGACGTCGGCGGGGCAGTTGACGGCAGCGGAGAAGAGAGCCGAAGAAGCGGCGGCCATGGCGAGAGCAGACAGCTCGCGAGATATCGGGAATGGCGATGGAAGCTTTTCCTCTCTTTTCTGTCTTTTTGTCTTTTTTATTTTTTTTTGGATGGCCAACGGTCGCACCCGCTGCCACGTCAGCGAGAAATCGTGGAGTGGGGCCTGGTTTCGAGGAACGATTGGATCTTGTAATGCCACGTAGGCCAAATGCTTTCCGCAGATCATCCTGGGTTGGATAGAAGGACGTGCCGGGGGCCATGGGGGAGGCACGTGCACAAATTCGATGCCTAATTAATTTTCTTGAATATTTTTCATTTTTGGTCGAATGATTTATATTTGTTGAATTAAGAGGCGTTTTTTATATATGGAAAATACTTTTCTTCATGTTAACTTGATATTAGTCACAAGACACAGACACATCCGTTTCACGTTCTGACACACAAAAAAAAAAAAAAACATGCGTTCCACGTAATGCCACCACCTTTGTTTTTTTAAAGTCTCTTTTTTATATTAGGTAGAAGATTTTTTTTTTTTTTTGGTCAAAAGGTAGAAGATTTGAATTGGGGAGTTATAATAAAATATTTTCTTAAATATTTTCTCTGTTGGTCGAATGATTTATTTTTGTTGAATTAAGAGGAGATTTTTATATATGTAAAATACTTTTCTTCATATTAGTCACCAGACACATGTGTTTCATGTTCTGACAAAAAAAAACAAGCGTTCCATGTAATGCCACCTCTTATGTTTTTTTAAGTCTCTTTTTTATATTAGGTAGAAGATTTGAATGGGGGAGTTATAATAAAATAAGGGCTAACTCAACCAAAAATCCATGTCACATTTACCCTAGAATAATTTTTGCGTCGCAATCCCAAAATGGTACATCGATACCATATTTACCCTAAATTAACTTTCATGTCACGAAATATCTTAAATTGGTCAATTCGTATCACATTTACATTGGAAAATTTTAAATTTATCATAATTTAGGGTAAAAGTGGTATAAAAGCACCAATTTCAAGTAAATGTGATACTAATGTACCTATTTGAGATTTTTAGTCATATTAACCCTAAAATTAAAGCGATCTAATAATGAAGATGGAATAAATTGCATGAGTGCTAAAATTCTTCATATGAGAAAAGAAAGAAAGGTAATACATATGTAGAGAACCAACCTTTCTGACATAAAAACTAAAAAAATAAATGAAATGAAGTTAATTTTTAAGACTTGACAAACTAATTTTCATCTTGGTATATAGGTAAATGTTGATTGATCAGACCCTGATTAATCTTGTGCAATTATCCTTCCAAATGTGCATTTGGAGTCATTTGTTTTGTCAATCTTGGTATTGAAGACAATTTTCTCTTACAATGTGAGATCTGCCGATTAAATCCCCTTTTATTTTGGTCAAAATATGAGTAACCTATCTAATTTTATTTTAAGCAGACGAAACTTGAGTATAAACTTAATTAATGGAGAGAAGAGGGAGATTCAATACCATTTTACATAACTGGATGAATTCGTTGATAAGGTATCAAAAAATTTACATGCCAATTTGAACGATGTCGCATGTACTTGTCTGTCCCATGATCAACCACGAGTTCAAGCATGTACCTATTTGTCAATTTATTGCAAAAAATAAATCATATTAGAAGTGAAATTGCAAAACACCAAAAGTTACAAAAACATTTATTTTCTTGTTTTTTTCTATTCATGAATGCCTCGAGCAAATTTTTGAAATGATACCCTACCTCGATGAATACACCACATTAAAGTTTTTCTTTAGTGAAAATCGCATAGATTTACTCATCTAAAGTTGTTCTTTTTTAATTTATTTCATTTTCCACCTACTTTTGCTATGCATAATTAAAATTCTCAGAACAAATGATGATGTGTCTAAGAATTTTCGGTCTTAAAAGCCTCGAAAACTCTTTGGGAAAATATTGAAGTGTTTGACAAGTTTTCTCAAAGGGCTTTTTAGCCAAATGCTGGCCTTGAGAAAACTGAAAACCCAATGCTAGCCTAACATTAGGCATTCAGCATTTGACCAAATGCTAAAACTAGATTTTTTTTCTTCCAAAACTACCTTTACCAATTCGTTAGTTTTTCGATTTTGCCTATTTGTGTAACTATTTATCTTCTTTATGCGACGGTAGCTGGCAAAGCCAAATTTGGTTGGCGAAGGGCCAGCGAAAGGCCGATAAGATTAAATCTGGCCTGTGAAGGGCTAGCGAGGGTCGCCTGACCTAGGCGACCTTCGACGACCTTCGCCAAAGGTCACACAACCGCAAGTGACTACGACCTGGGTCTCATGACCTCAGGCAAGACCCAGGTGGCTTGCACAACCCTCGCCGATGGTTGCCTAAGGTCGAGCGCCAGATCTCGCTTGCTAACTTTAAATTTAAAATATATTTAAATTTAATATATATAGCCAAAACCCATTGCAATAGGTTTTTTGCCAAAACACTCATTGAATCCAAAGTCTATTTACAATGAGTTTTTACCGAACACAATTTATATTTTATTCAAAGAACTTTGGCTTTTAGCATTGTCACTATATCCAAAGCCCATTTACAAAATTGAATCAAACACACTCATAAGCCCCTACTTTTACTACACACTCTGGTCCATTCCTCAAAGAGATCTTAGGAAGCGTCGATGTATATGCCCTTGGACTCCAATATCGATCAATTCGTAAAATATTTTGTGGTGAGTTTAAGCTTAATAGACGAAAACTTTAGGTATAAGGTGAGAAATCTACCCATCACTTGACCCGAGAGCACAAAATAGCAAATTTTAGAGAGTAAACATCACATGTGGCCAATAGGCTAACCAAGATACTGTTAAAATTCATTTAATATAATGTAATCCACACGTTATAATCATGTGTGTGATAAATAAAGACAAAAGTCATGAGTGGACATTCAGTTTCATACTCAATACACATAAATAACATACTAATCTCATGATATGCGAATACCACACAATAGCCTACCAATATACACAAGTGTCTATTTCCTAATCGTCACGATTTATGACTCATATTGACTAACGAGACATCGTTATCACCAACCAATGGCAACAAAATCATAGCATCTCGATTATCGAGGCATCATTACCACCAATTCATGAGGATGGAATCATGAATGCATCTTTGTCATACCACTCGGCCAATCCATTAAGGACAATCTTTACATCAGCAATAATAAATACACCGCCATACAACTACATGACGATAATGATTCCACAATATCGCATCACAAGTTACATAAGTCATATCGAGCTACACAAATCATATTGTTTCATGTGTAACTCATCTTAAACGATAAAACAATTGTCTTTTCTCATCGTCTTATAAACATAGTCCTACATGAGAGTTTGTTCTCTGACAAAAAGACGGCGGTAAAGGACTTCATTAGACGGCATCAATGATATGCATATCATCATAACATCATGACTACCATGTACAATTATGTAATGATAGTGAGAATATTATCACATTAATCGCTTGGCCTTTTCACCGCCGACAATAGAAGTCAAATATCAATTATCATATTTGCAAACCAACACTTATTATTCATAAATCAATCATTACTCAATTCCAGTGTTCACAAAATTCTCATATCATCTAAGTTTGTGATTGTTGAAAACAAAAATATATATCAAGCCCCAAATACACATAGGACTCTTAACTTTCTCGTTTCATCTCATGAATCACATGCATGTAATTACAAATATAATTTAACAATGTACCTATCTAAAAAAATATCAGCATAGGACTTCCTCCATAATAATGAATCAATATATAGTACATTAATTTCTTGATACTTCTCATATGATAAAGTGAGCTTTTAAAAAATCGTATGCGTCATAATATCTCCATTGAACATGCGACATAATTTTATCGGTGCAAATTACATAACATTAATCCCAAATCTTTCACGCCTCAATTTTTCTCTTAATCAGCAACTAATCAAATAAATTAGATAATATCTTTCATTTGCTATTTGATGCATATGATCATCTTATTAACATTGGGTGCGTTTGGGAAGACTTTTGGGGAAAGCCTTTGGGAAAATGCAAAGGCCTTTGAGTTAAAGGGGTTTTCCAAAAAGCAAACTATGTTTGGTAAATTGTACTTTGAAAGTCCATTATGAAGTACCTTTAAGTAAAATAGTGTTTGGAAAGATTACATTTACAAAGGACTTTGGTGATTAATTAAAAAAAAAAGAAAAAAATTATCAAAAATAAAATAAAAGAGTTCGCCAGCAAGGCAGGCGGCCGGCTGCGGCCTCAGGCAGCCCCCGGAGACGACCGGCGAGGGCCGCCTAGGGTCAGGCGACCTCCGGCGAGGGTCTCCTGGGGTCGAACGACCCCTGGCAGTCCTTCACGGAGGTTTCCCAACCCAAATCTGGGTCCGCCGAAGGTCGCAGGACCTCGCAGCAACCCAAATCTGGGTCACCGGAGGTCGTGCTACCTCACGGCGGCGGCGCAACCCAAATCTGGTCGCTAGAGGTCGCGCGACCTCGCAGCCGACTAGATCTGGGTCGCACCTGAGGTCGCGTGACCTAGAGCTAGGTCACGGCGACGCGACTCGTAGGCAATCATTGGGACTCACAAGTGGTCGCCGGGGTCGTGCGGTTGGCCGGTGACGGTCACCGCGACCTCGCCGACCTCAGCCGTGACCTCGCCGGCCTCTCGAGCTCATCTCTGATCAGCCACGCCACCGAAGAAGAAGATGAACAGTAGACATGAACAGTGACATGAGGCATTCCGAGAATGCTGAAAGCCCAAGGTAGTCTAGGACCTGCCTTGGGCTTTCAGGCTTGCAAATGCCAGCTTTGCCTCAATGCCCCTTGGAAAGTAGTTCCCAAACACCTTCATTTTGGCCCAAAGGCCTTTAGCCCCCCAAAGCCCCTTGGAAAGCAGTTCCCAAACGCACCCATTATATTCATATCCCAAATTTTGTAAAATGAACAAAACTACAAGTTTTTCAAAATAATTTAGCGATTAAGTCCAAATTTTGACTAGATGGAGAACTTGTCTAGATTAGACAATTAATTATATATTCAACTAAAAACCTGCAATCATAACCATCCTCAACATGTGAGCAGCCCTCATAATTTTCCGTTTTAAGATATGAGACCTCTAACTTATTGAAATTAAAATAGCCTATATTCTCCAAAACTTAGATTAATCACCGGATTTCAGTTCCTCTAACTAATCTAACTTAATCACTACCTAGTAAAAATTTTAATTAATAAAATTTCATTGTTCACAAAGGAATTTACACTGTGAATTTACGTTTTTACCCGTGTACATGCATAGTTTCGTCTCTCCCACACTTTTGCTCATTAATGTCAATCAAAGTCCTCTTGCAATCACTCAACCATCTTCTTTTTCATGAAAGACAAGTCATGATGACTCATACATACAGTTTTGCCTTATAACAAATTCACATGGCATCAAATAACGTTGTTTTAATCTTATATCAACGAAGCAATAACCATGGTGCAAAATCATCTAAAATGACTCATACATATAATCTTGCCTCTCATTAACTCACAATGTCATCACCAATTCTTTTTAACCACATAAATCTATAATATCATTCATATTTAAGCCAAGATCAAACAAGAATCAAGAGTACTAGGTGGATCAACCCACTTTATCTCCTAGAGATTCACTTACCTTGGATGGAAAGATTTGAGTGAACATAAAGCTTCTTTTACCTTGAAATCAAGTGAGATAGTCTTGAATTAACACTAGTTAAATAAATCAAACACCTAATCTAGTAATATTTAGGTGATTGAAGCTTTGAGGGAGAAAATCGTACCTCATAGATGGCTTGATAAAGAAAGATGGTAATTCTTAGCTAGCTTCACTTGTGCTAGTAATGTGAATAAGCCTGCATTTGGTTTGATTTTGGAGATGGACTTTGGGAAAATGTAAATGCTAAAAGTCTAAAGCCCTTTGAGGAAATACAAATTGCATTTAGTAAAAACTCATTTGCAAAACAACTTTGGATTAAGTGATGTTTGGTAAAAAAGAATTAGCAAAGGGCTTTGGCAGCAATTCTATTTTTTCATTGAAAAAACAAACCGTTTTCTACCTTCGATGAAAGGCTTAGGCCATTGGCAAGCCGGATTTGGCACCAGTGACCATCAGCCAAGGTCACACGACCTTAAGAGACCCTTGGCAAGGGTCGCACGACCCAGGTGGCCCTTACTAGGGTCGTCGACAAGCCTAGGCACCGTCGCCAATGTCGCATGATCCTCGACAACTGTTGGTGACTCATGACCTTGAGCATGCCTGGGCTTGCCTTGACCAACCACAATCTATCTTTAATAAGGCTAAAAGGAAATATGAGAAAGCAAGTGATGGCAAGTTTTGAAGAAAAAGACATTTAAATCCGAAAGCCCAAAATAGATGGGGATGCCTTGGGCTTTCAGCCCGCTCAAGGTTAGTTTTCACCTCAAAGTCCCTTGAGAAGGTTGCCAAACACTCCAAAATTTCTCGAAAGACTTTGAGGTCCCAAGGGGCCTTCAAAATGTTGATCAAATTTGCCCT
The DNA here is from genome assembly GCA_014182365.1 of Eucalyptus tenuipes. NCBI lineage: Eukaryota > Viridiplantae > Streptophyta > Magnoliopsida > Myrtales > Myrtaceae > Eucalyptus > Eucalyptus tenuipes. Next base: position 18,387,690 of record CM024539.1, on the reverse strand, counting down.
ATTTTCAAATGGAGATTTTTAGTCCTTAGGTTCTTTGGACGCATGAAATTTGAGTGTGGAATTGGGTGGAATAATTGAAGATGATGGTATTAGAGAGGATAAAGGTGGAACTCAAGGCCACAAGGAAGTGAGAAAGAAGTCTCACATTTAGATATTTTAGGCATTTACTAGTCAAGGTTAAATTATATCATGCATGATCTCATCTCATGTTAAAAGATATGGTTGGAAATTGAGGAGATGTGGCAAGATAAATAAGTGAAAGTGGCGGTCTTTCCTAGTAAGTGCTTGTTCCTCCAAAGAGGATTCCTTCCATAAGTCGAAGCAAACTCTGATTCCACTCCCACCTAACTGGAAGACGAAGTACTTTTCGCTTTTGATTATTTTGATATTGTTAATTTACCATTCAACTTTTGGGGCACAAATCAAATATAAGATTTCGTTTGTTTCGTGAAAATAAATAATTTGAAAAATATTTTCCTAAAAATAATTACATACATTATTTATAAAAATGAATGAACAAATTTTTTTTTCATCGTTTATGAAAATGTTTAGATATAACTTGTTGTTTGTCGTGAAAATATTTTTCGTTGACTAATTCCTTCAAGCTATATAAGCAACCAATTTTAAGAAAGTATTTTTTAAATTATTCATATTCCATAAAACAAACGGAGCCTAAAAGAAGAATGACCATTCAATTCCAACACGATTCCTCTTTTTACAACCAAACATATTAATCAAAATGTCCATAACATTTTTTTCTTTTCATCTCATTTCATTTTGTATTATCCTTCACTTCATTTCTGGCGGACATCCCAAACATGCCCTTAATGTATACTTGTTCCCCTTACATGCATAATTTCATTTCTCTAACACTTTTGCTCAACAAAGATTCAAATCCTCTTAAAATCAATCGACCGTGTTCTTACTCATGAAGTACAAGTCATGATGACTCAAGCACATAAGCAAAAATACATGGCATCAATAAACCTTGTTTTAATCAATCATACATATAATCTTGCCTCTTATCAGCTCTTATTGTAATCACTTATGACTCTTAACAACATAAATCTATGATATTATTTATTCTTTGAGCTAAAATCAAGCAATGATCAAGAGTATCGGTGGATCAACCGACTTTAGCTCCTGGAATTCACTTTGCCTTGGATGGAAAGGTTTGAGTGAACGTAGAGCTTCATCCACCTTAAAATTCAGTGATACAATCTAGAATTAACACTAAATAAAAAATGAGACACCTAATCTAACAATATTGAGGTGACTGAAGGGAGAAATTTTTACCTCAAACGTAGATTGGTTAAGAAAGATGGTAATTCTTAGCTAGTCCCACTTGTGCTAGTTTGGTGGATATATCCAAATCGAGACGTTAGTACTTTGGCTCTTTGGATGCATGGAATTTGAATGTGAAATTGGGTAGAATAAGTGAAGATGATAGTATTAGAGAGGATAAAGGTGGAACTCAAGGCCACAACAAGGAAATAGGAAAGAAGTCTGGCATTTAAATATTTTAGGCATTAACTAACCAAGGTTAATTTATGTCATGCATGATCTCATCTCGTGTTAAAACATGTGGTTGGAAATTAAGGAGATGTTGCAAGAGTAAGATAAAAGTGGCTAACTTCAATTGGCAAAACTGGTGAAAGTTAGTGCTAAGAGTAGCTAGTAAGCTATGGCTATGAGAGGAAGAGACAAGGAGATTGAAAAAGAAAAAAATTACCAAAAAGATCCTAAATCTATTATAATTATGTTAATTTAGTTTTAAACCTTTTGTATTTATGTCAATTTACTCTATTTAACAAATTTTGAATAGATGGGGTTGACATTGACATTTTAAATTATATTTTAATATTTTTTTTGAATTTTTATAATTTCTTCTTTTTTTTTTTATTTAGTTTCTTTTTCCCTCAAGCAAGGGCATTGCGGCCCTCGTCAGCTATGCAAAAAGTTAAGCATTGAATTGGCCCAAAAAATAAAAGATTTAGAATTGAATTAACGCAACTACAATAGATTTAGAAGTTTTTTGATAGTTCTCCCGATTGAAAAATATAGTAGATATCAATGGCCATGGGAGAATATAAGACTTACGCATTGGTTAAAATTCGTGTGACCTAAAAACATTTTTGGGCTTCTTCAATGTATAGCAATTGTGCTAATGGTGTTCCACTTAAATTTCTACATTGAGTAAATTTTTCAGATAACATGATAATTGTTAATGTAATAAATAAGAGGAAATTCTTTGACAAACGTGCACAAGCATGTATATGTATCTCTTGACTCTATGTCGATGCTTTCCTTGTTGAGATAAATCTTTGACCAGGATAGAACTTACGATGCTGTAATGTGATTATCAAGTTTACAATTGATTGTGCTCGTGGAATAATGTTTAAATCTTAGACAAATAGGTAGTATCTAATGCTTCGTTTGTTTTGCAAAAAATAAATGATTTGAAAAAAAATTATTCTTTAAACGATTGTTTGTATAATTCACAAACATGAGAAATGAAATATATTTTTGTCATTCATGAAAATATTTGAATATCAATCTTAGTCAATAATGGAAAAAATTTTAAACAAACTATTTTAAGATATACAAGTAATCATTTTTCAAAAAACATTTTTAAAATTATTCATTTTCCATTAAACAAATGAAGCTTAATAGGCAACGTGTGCTTCCAGTCCTACCTCACTAGAAGACGAAAACCTGATTGTTTTTTGGGTATTTTGATATTATTAACACTACCATCCAACTTTCGGTCACAATCCAAATATAAGAAAAAAACGACCATTCGATCCCAACACCATCTCTCTTACAACCAAAAATATCAATCAAAATGTCGATTACATTTTCATTTCTCTAAGTTTCATTTTACAAAACATGAACTTGTTTGACTCGTGATAAAGACATTAAAGTTATATATAGTTGTATCTTGATTGGTTTAGGACAAAACTAGGTGTCTTTCTTTGCTAGTCATCAATACGCTAATTTTTTAGTCATTTGATGCTTTTAAGCCGTTAGACCTATCTTCAAAGAAAAGACGACACAAATGGTCCTTAAATCTTGATCTAATGTGCAAGTCATTCTTAAACTTTTAATTTATTTAAAGTGATCATAAACTGTGATTTAATGTGCAATTTCGTCTCTAAATTTTTATTTTGTTTAATATGGTCCCTAAATTTTAGTCCAGTGTGCAATGTTGTTCCCAAAATTTTAATTTATTATGGTTCATGTACTTTTAAGCATTTTCATATTTTAGGAAGCATATTGAATATTTATCAATAATTCAAGAATTGAACAATTGAAAGTCTAGGGTAGTGCTATATATTGGGCTAAAGTTCATTATAATTTTAAATAGATTAAAAGGTCCCAAACCATTTAGGCTACTATTCCGTAAATCTAGCAAGAGCCAATTGGTAAAGAGTCGAAGGATCCAACACCTTTCATATGCTTGCACTTGCTATTTCACAACGACACCATATGACTCTTTCTATCTTGCTATTTTAAATCTCTAGACTTAAACCTGCATCCTTAAACAATCTTACACATAATGATATTGTTTGATGGTATCAAATCGAACGAAAAAGACACGTGAAAATGACTTCGGGTAATATCTATCATTCAACTTTGTAACGCAACAATGAATTCACTAAGACTATTGAATCATCCACATCGATGATGGAGTCAGTTGTCATGGTCACCGAATTTGTTCTCCTTTCTCCATGCTCAAGATTACTTTGTTGAGGCCTTTCTTCTTAAAATTGCTTCCATCTTCAAAAGTTACCAATATATGCCGCCGAGGAGAAGGATTCTTCAGCACATGAGAGCTCCAATTGATGGTCAATTTGTGAGGAGATTTTAGATTGTGTTTGGGGAAGTAAGGGAAATGGAAGTAGGGGTAATCGGTTCCCAAAATTCAAAACTGGATACCAAACCGATTGGTCTTAGGATCGGGAACCGGACCGAATCATTGGTATGGTCGGTTTTGATTCCAGTCCAATGTAATCAGTCACTTATTTTTTCTCACTACTTTTTTTCTCATAACCTTTTTTCCCGCTACTTGGAACCGAATCGAAATAGTGTTTAGTTTACATTTTACTAATTTTTTTGAAAAAATAATAAAATAAAATAATATATTTAGTCGGTTTGGCTAGTCCAATTTCCCCTTAGAACCGGGAACTAGTCGGCCCGGATATTGGTTCCACTTTTAGGACCGGGAACAGGACCGCACCCTTAGAAACTGGACTGAACTAGCCGGTCCGGTCTGGTTTGAATGGTCCATTTTGCACACTCCAAAATGGAAGGAATGAAATTTTGGGTGGAAAATGAAAAAGAATTTTGAAATTGTTTCTATAAGATCGTGGAGGGATTTTTTTTTTATGACGTGGAGGGAAATTTAAAATTTGAGTCAATTTAATCCCATTTTTCTCTTCATGTTCTTCCCAATTATGCCCTTACTGTACCGTTCGTGTTATCATATCTCTTTTCCAATTAGGAATATGGCCTTGTTCGCAATTGGAAGTGGCCACATCCGTATCCGCATAATATCTTGGTTGAAAAGAAAGTACCCTGCATTAAGTCAAGTGCCAAAAGGTGGATTCATACTTTTACTTACTTTTTTCCGAATCTCATTTTCCTAAGAAACCACCTCAACTAAAAGAAGAATTAAAAATTGCAAAAATATTTGTCCATTATGTTATATATTAATCTAAGTATGTTGATTTAAAAATGTAATCTTTGCTAGGTGGCTCCTTTCTTTTTTTTTAGTAATACTATAGATCTGGATGATATTTCTTCTCCTTCTTTTTCATTTTTGACAAAGACATTGATTGAGTGCGAAAGCTTCGAGCATGTAGAGATTTCTATCTACAAAGAAGACGGTGAGTTTCCTTCTCATGTTTGGACTACATGGTTTAATAAGCTCAAAATTAAATCCTCAAATTTTAGTGAGCCAAAATTAATCACCCTTCATTATCAGTTCCATGATTAATTTGGTGGAATCGATAGGTCATACCATTTTAATTAATTTCGAATTTGCAAAAGTCAATCATGTCGCTAGCACTACGGATGCATTCGATCGACGGATTAAATATTGTCGATAACATTATACTTAGTCAGCGAATTCTATGCATGGTTCATGCTCTTATGCCGGGACGGATAATTAAAGAGAACCTCACATGATTTTCAATCACATCAAATATCACGATGGTGAGAAAAGAAAACGACGGCCACGGGCATCTTAATTTAATTTATATGGATCGAAATCGACGTGAATAAAAGGGTAATTTGCGAAATTAATGGCTAAATGGGGAAGCGGTTAAAAAGTCGGATGGGGACGTGGAAACGCACAACCATCATCCATCGTCATCGCCATCATGGGGATGGGATGCGGACGGGCCATGGAATGGCATTGACCGTCGGGACACGGGGATCATCATCATCATCATCATCACCCATCCACCCACCATCCGACGGCGGACGAACGCGGGGCTGTCCGTTCGAAGATCGGGGCCGTCCGTTCGAAATTCCGCCCCGCTTCCCCCGCCCCGGATCGATGCGCGGGAGATGGCCACCGGAGGGGAGGGGGAGGAGGAGGAGAAGCGGGCACAAAAAGGCGGAGTGGTGGCCTCTGTCGCTGTCACTGTCGCCCTCTCTCCCCGAAAAGCATATCGCCACAGGGAGAGAGCTAGAGAGAGAAAGTTGTAGAGAGTTGTAGAGAGAGAGGGAGGGGGAGTTTTGGACTTCATCCATGGCACCCAGGAAGCGCAAGGGGGAGCGGCGGCGCCGGGAGAGGAGGAGAAGGCGCCCATGGTCGTCACGACCACGGCCACGACCACCAGCGTGGCCGCCGTCGCCACCGCCGTTTTCTCGAGGAGGGTGACCCGCAGCTCGGCGAAGGGGGCGGCCCTGCTGGAGGGCCGAGGTCTAACTCGGTGCCCGGGCCGGCGGCGGCCAAGAAGGCCAGGGGGGCCGGGGGGAGGAAGAAGAAGAAGGCGGCTAAGGAGGAGGAGGAGGAGGAGGAGGAGGTCGCCGACGGGAAGGTCGCCGGGAAAGCCGAGGGTGGCGGCGGGGAGGGCTGGGAGGAGGAAGAGGGAGCCGTGGATGACGAGCTGGAGGAAGAGGAGGCTGGCGGGGCGCTGGACTCCAAGGCCAAGACCGTCGTCATCGAGCACTGGTGACGCCTCTCTCTCTCTCTCTCTGTGTTTCTGCGTTACTTTCTTTTGCGAGATGAAAGGAATGAAATATTGAGTTGGTCGGCATTTGTGGGTCTTTTGTCTCTTTGGCGATGCAGTTTCCTGGGGTTTCTTTCATGTTACTAAGACAAAACCCAAAAAGCAATAGCGTTTTCGGCTTTGTGTTGAGTGGGTCGAAGAGGGTGAAACATGTATTGGACCCTTTTCGTTGTTTTTGCAGAATGAAACACCCATGAAACTACGAAAAGCAACTCTGAAGCGACTCTGTTGGAGAGCCCAGCGGTTTACTTTTGCTCTGGTGTGCGAGAATAGCAGGACAATGGTAACCCTGTTGAGAAACGCTTGCATTTTACGGCGGTCTTTTGGGGAAATTTCTTACTCTTCTTGTTGGTGTGGCCAACGTATGTGTTTGGAAAAGGGAGGTGAGAAGAAGTTTCCTTTTCTTTTAGAGAGAAAGGAGGTCTGAGAAAAATGATAGGGAGAGGTTTTTGTCATAAGCTTTTGATTCGTTTCCATGAAGGTCAGAGAAGTCAGCAATGGTGAATGGAGTGTGGTAATGGCTGTTGTGGTGACTCTGCTGTCCACATTCCTCCATTTCTGTTTGCATTTTACACTCGTTTGTCATTTTCGGAGGAAGAAAGAAAATGTTCTTACATTATTTCGCCATTTGTCTTAGTTACCCTCGAATCCTTCTCTTCCCCTTTCCCTTTACCTATCTTATGGCATGGTTGGTTTGGGGTAACTGAACTGGAAATGGGATCATGACTCTGGCTTCATTCCCTTTCCATTAGTTTGGCATGGCCTTTTTTCCTAGCAAGAATGGTCATCTCTATGGGAATTTTCTTTTGTTTTTGTAGGTGGTGTGAAGTGATAAGGCTCGAGTAGAATACATTTCCTGGTCCATCTTTTCTTTTCTCTCCCACTTACTTTTTGAAAGTTTGACACTGATATTCCTTCATTAGGATACGCACATTATCTTTTTCTGTTTAAATCATAGTCAAGCATAGAAAAGCACTCACGCCATTTGATTCCCCTTTCTATTCCATTCCTATCTCAGTCCATTCCATCGTACTAAAACTGCTGTTTTTGTTGAGAGATACTTTATAATCAGAGCATCATGAAACAGTGAACTAGAACTGTGTACTTATATTGAGCATTTTATCCGTATTTATATCATACTACGGTTATAAGTAGATCAGTGTTACCATTTGTTTGATGGTGGAGATCCTTGTTAACTTGCTTGCAGTCCCTGTACAATGGAGATAGCAAATTGTTTCTTTTTTGGATGCATGCTGCTTTTTCAGCTTTCATGTATTTCCAGTATGGTTTTCAGCTTAGTGGTTGTTTTTGGTGTTGCTTTTTGTTCCCTGAGATTTGGGTATTTTCTATTGTAGCACTTAAATATATTCATGTTGCTCCAAAGGAAAAAACAAGAGTCAAACCACTTGTTATAATTTTCTCTCTAAACTAAATGGTTAGAAAATGGAATAAGATCTTCATCTGAATGCTCATTTTGATGACCTTACAACTTGACCAATTGACGGAGAAATTTTTAACTGGATTTAAGTACGTTGTGAGTTGAGTATTTAGTATTGTACTTAAGTCCACCACTACCTATACTTATGAAGCTCCCTTTCATGATAATGCCACCGAGATATCTCTTTTATAAAACTTGTGATGGGATAAATAACCTACCATTTTTTCTTAACTAGTTTTCTTTCCTTGTGTAGCAAACAATGCAATTCCTTCAAGACAAGGGCTATTCAAGTGAAGAATGGCTTGGAGAAAGGTGTGCCTGGCATCATTGTTGTGGTCAACCCAGATAAGGTGAGCATGAGTATGCTATATAGGGAGGTATTTTTGGCCCTTGGATATGTTTCCAGATGTTAGGGGATTGGAGCTGTTCCCAACATGATTTGACTTAGTAAATATCCCTGCTCGGATCTAATACTGAAATCTTCAATGAACTGCATTGTCTAAATTGATGATGGGGTGTGGCCATCCTGTTTTTTGTATCCTCTTGGGCGAAATCTATTTCAAAGGAAAAGTGGGAATGGATTGGAATTGCTAATAATGTGAAGTTAATGCAGTCAGTGTCATCCAAAGTAAATCATAAGACTTACCTTAAATGTTTAATGTACTGGGTAGTATGTTTTATTATGTACTGCACTTGATATGTGGGAAAGATTTCAAAATATCCTTTATCTAACTCTGTAACGCTGTTACTCACTCATAGGTACAGTGAACTTTTGAGTGAGTTGTCCTGTTACTAAGATCTGTTAGCTAAACTTTGATCTTATTTTTTGTACAGCCTAGAAGAGGTTGCTTTGAAATACGGGAGGAAGGTGGTGAAAAATTTATCAGCCTATTGGTTAGTGCTTTGACATTTTTTTAACTAATGGCTCTATTTCCCTTTGCCATTTCATCCATAAGTTTTAAACCCATGAGACTGCTGCCTTTTTTTATTGCATTTGTGAGAAATCATGGCATCTATCTTGTCAGAAAGGCAGAGTGAAAGAAATGAGAAATGCTGTGAATAGATGATTGAATTTTGTCCATTCTTCCGGATAAGGTAGAATAAAGGATGACTTGACCTGCATCTCAGGATGTAAATATGGTTCTCGATTATCAGACAGCTCAGAAATAATTTTCTGGTGGAAAGTACTTCCACTTTTTGTGGATATGAGCTTTTCAGGAATAAAAATTACGAGTATGATTTTTTTGAGAAATTTCAAAGCGTGCCTTTACTTCAAGATTTGCACCTGGTTTACAAAGACAAATTAAGTCCTGTCTTGCAAAGTGAATTTATCTTATTTGAATTCTATTAGCCATTGTACTTGATTCTTTGTTGGATTCTTTGTAAGCTTTACAAGTTTCATATCTTTTGTGATTGTGTCCTTCTGACTAGTATTGCCATCCCTTGCTCCCATCTTCTTACTGGAGCATCTGTAGGTCTTTGTTTGATATGACCAAACTATCTTAAATAATCTTTTCTCATCTTACTATTGATTGGAGCAACACGTTTTTCTTGGATAGAATTATTTCTATCGTCTTTTCTCATATGCCTGCATATTTAACAAAGCATTCTCATTCTCATCTCTGTTACGTTCATTTTGTGCACATGTTAATGTATAGCTGCACATATTGTGGGTAAGGCTTTTGAGGAAAACCTTTGCGATATGCAAAGGGTTTCAGGTGAAATGGTTTTTCATAAATGCAAATGGTGTTTAGTAAAGTGCAATTTAAAAATACATTGAGAAGCAACTTTGATCTAAATGTTTTTTGAAGAAACTACATTTGTGAAGGACTTTTGCTAGTATTTTTCTTTTATAAAATCTCAAACCTTTGCCGGTGGGGCTCAAGCTGCCGGTGAGCTAGATTTGGCACTGACCAGCCTCACCTGTTGTGGTTGTGCGACCTCAGGTGTCGCCTAGGTTGTGTGAACTAAGGCAACCGTTGCTTGGGCTGCTCTCGGTGGGTCGGCGGCAGCCTGGGCCCTTTGCTGGTGACATCACATGAGGTGTTACAAAAATTTAGTGAGGACCCAGTTGGAAGAGAAAAATTATATTAGCATTTTGGAGATGCTCAACCCCCAAAGCTCCTCCAAACTTGCCTTGGGTTAAAGTCCTTCAGAAATTCAGCTGCATCTTCCTATAACTCTTCAAAAAATTTGCTTAACAACATTTTCCTTTCTTTTATATCTATGGTTGGATGCTCTTGAGTGCAGTGTGGTAGCATAGTTTTTAATGCCTTATTATTCTTCCGTTAACAAGTTTCATACTAGATTATGTGATTTCCTTTTTTATTTACTAAACATGATGATAATGATCTTAACTTTGTAGTACTTTCATTATATTTTATTAACCCTTTCTCTCTCTCGATTTGGCTGGCACCATCCAATCTATGAGAGATTGTGATCCATTTTATTCCTTGCTCAGATGTGTATGTTTGACCTTACCGTATGGCATAAGTACAGGACATGAAACGACCATTTGGCCCCATGAAGGCTCTTGACATGGACAAGGTGATATTGGACATAACCAACAAGGTCAAAGCCTGAAGTACCTTTGCTCAAGAGGGAATTTTGTCTAGATGGAAGATTTCTCCCCGAAGTTAGTTGGCCTTTTTTGTTTAGCAGCAGCGTTAGTGTTCACCCTTAATTAGATGCCATGAGGGCATGGATGGAACTCTAGGATAGGGTTAGTCTTTTCGACTGTAATGTCTTTGAACAGCTATAGAACGTGCATACTAGTCAGGAAATTACCAAGTTGAGGTTGAGACTCTGCTTTAGTTGCATCAATCTTTACAAGGAAACTTCTCCTTAATTTCTCCTCAAGCTCTCTCTTAGACACTTGAGATATTTGGGCCTTCTGCTTTATTGATTGTGGATATCTTCTGATTCTAATGTCTTTCCTTGCAATTTGCTTGGAAGTTGAAAGCTGGCCTCCTCACTTTAAATGCACCCTTTGTGCTTCTGAGTCACTATTTATTCATCACAATCCAGGATTCTGCTGCATCTCTGGTGAAAAGAACGAATAGTGATTCCTCTGCCCTGGTCCTTGTGGCCTTGATAATGTTACGCTTAGGTCTCTGCCTCACTGGTAGTTGCTGCTACATGGATGTTGAAAGCATGTGTCCTGTGGCCTCCTTTAAGTTAGTTCTGTATCGAGATAAAAAAGATTTGCTGTGGAGAGAATTGTCTGATGGATTCTAAATGGAGATTGATGCCCTAAATAGTTCCATTATTTTAGTTTTGAAATTGGGTATTGTTTTACTGCCCTTTGGGTACTTGTTTAGTATTGGAAGTAGACATATCAAAATGGGTCATAGATGCATCTTTCAAAAAAAAAAAAAAAAAACGAAAAACAAGAAAAAAAACTCATTTAATGAGTTAAATTGCTATATGGGTTATTTAAATTTAATAAATAGATTCAAAATAGTAAAATTTAAAATAATATGGGTGTTTCATGAGTTTACAATTTAATTAGATCCGACCTTTGTGACTCTTCATTCTTTTTGCCTTTACTCTATGCTCTCGGGTGCGTTTGGGAACCATTTTTGGGGGAAAGTCTTTGGGAAAATCGCAGCACTTTGAGTTAAAGGTGTTCCAAAACGCAACTGTGTTGATAAATTGTACTTTGAAAGCCCCTTTGTGAAGTACTTTGAACAAAATGGTGTTTGGGGAATTACATTTACAAAGGATCTTTGTGATAAAAAAAAATTATCAAAAGAAAATTTTTTAAAAATTAACCGGCAAGGGTAGCGGCCGCCGGCGACCTCCGGCGAACCCGGATCTGGGGCGGTGAGGTCGCGCGACGCCGTCGCGACCTCCGGCGACCCCGGATCTGGGGCGGCGAGGTCGCGCAACGCCGCCTCGACCTCAGGCGACCCCGGATCTGGGCGGTGAGGTCACGCGACGCCGCCTCGACCTCCGACGACCTAGATCCGGGCGTCAAGGTCGTGGGAGGACCTCGCCGCCCCCGATCGGGTCGCGGCGGGATCACGCGACCTCGCCGCCCGGATCCGGGCGGCAAGGTCGCGGGAGGGTCGCGCGACGCCGCGACCCGGATCCGGGCGGCGAGGTCGCGCGACCCGGATCCGGTCGTCGCTCGAGCCTCGGCACCGTTTCGCAACCAACTTTATTTAGATTCAATTGACATTTTTGGCAACTAGATCTCGCAACTCGCGGAGGTCGCTGAGAAGATGAACTCTTCATTCAAAAATTTTTTTTGAAAAAAAAAATATGAACACCTTTACTTTGCCCATGGATCTTTATTTGCTTTTAGATTAGATTAAAAATATAGAAATGTGTTAGAGTTGAGTTTGAGTATATGCTAATAAATTTGTATTGCATAAAGATGGATCAAAATATGGTAAATGGTTAAGTCGAGCTATTTTCAACTTGACTCATTTGTTTTACTAGACTAATCGGAAGTCTTAATATTTGTTACGAAAATGCAATTGAGTTTTAAAATTTTTGAAAAATGCAATCAAGTCTTAAGATATATCAAATCGATGTAATCAAGTTCTTTGGTATCTTTGTTTAACATGGTTAATGGAAATTATTGGTGAGACTTATTTTTATTATTCTTTCCTACATAGAGCTCTAATGGTTAAAACATGTAAGATATAGTTAAAATGATGCCATTTTGGTTCAAATATTATTTTCAACCCAAATTTTACATAAATTAAATTGAAAAATAAGCTAAACTTAAACAAAAGAAATAGAAATGGAAAAAGAAAAAAATGCTAGTGCCCCACCATCGCTGGCCACTGTTGAAAAGGGCCACCGGCAGTGGGTTAGGACCCTCATTGCCCTTTTTTTTTTATTAAAAAATAAAATTTGGATTGGAACATCATTTTAGTATTTTTCCTTTTAATGATTGCACTTTTTGAATGTTTCAGTATTTAATTACAATTTCATGATAAATCTTAAAACTTCCAATGCACCTATCCCTTAAATAAACTTTATTCGAAATACTTGAATGTTCAAGATATTGACTGTGCACAATATGAGATTGATTTGTGCATTGGAAACCATAAAAATTTTCTTGATTAGTTGCTTAATAAGTGTCTCCAGGCCACTAGTTAATAAAATCTTTCAAAATTGAATGTCACCTCACTCAAATCTAACATATTTGAAGTTCGAATTTCGACTTTGTGTAGGGCCTCGCTTGTAAGAATCCGTGCCGCGAAACTATTTGTTCATTTAGCTTGCCGGTGTTTTTGGGCTGCTGTGGCTAGAGAAGTCCATAGCAGCTGGAAAAAAAGGTTATTCTTCTCCAGCCTAACATGATTAGCTGCCTGTTGGCTCAGGCCTTGCGCTATTCCAAGCCTACCGGGTTTGCTCTATCTTTGTCCTTAAACTAACAAACTAGGCGAAAATCTTGTATAAAGGTGATAAATCTCTTTTCCTGCTGGTACTGGATCATGGAAGCTTGCACTATTATTACTGGAATCAGCATGCCTCTGTCACACCTGACATGTGATTCGAAATTGAGCAGCACATGAATCGGCGAGATGGGTTTGCACGCGCGACATATGACCAGTCCTTTCCTATTCACTCATCTGCCAGTGCGAGTTTTCCGTAATTAGTTTTGTTTCTTGTAATTGTTGTATCATGGGGTAGCAGGACGATGTAGCTTCTTTAGAATTGCAGAGTCGTTAATTGTGCGAATGACGGATTCTGCTGCAATTAGACTATTTAAGAGCTATATCGTATCCATTTGACTTTCGAAAAAGTTTAATGGCACCGTGCTACAAATTTACGCCACGATCGCTGACACCAAACCCATCACGATGCCCACACCAACGGGCAAAGCTACGCGAGAGCTCGAAGATTTCCCGGGAGCTGGTGCATCTGCATCTGCATCCGAAGGTGCTGGGGAGAGCTGGCCGGTGCGTCTGCTTCCGGCGCGTCTGCTTCCGGTGCATCTGCCTCCGGTGCATCTGCTTCCGGTGCATCTGATGAATCGGGTGTATCTGCGACCGGGGCCTTGGCGGGGCTCGAGGTGGGGCCCTTCTTGGGCGTTGCCGCCGGTGAAGCGGACGGCGCGGTGGCATTATGGACAGTTCCATTTGGGTTGGAAGAATCGATTCCTGGTGCAATTATCGGTGAGCTAACCTGAAGGACCGAGATGTTATAGGGCTGAGCAGCCACGGCCTTCACGAGCTTGGCATTGTGGCTCGCTCCTTTCACCGCGGACCCAAACACGATGTCTCCACTGCTCAGTTTGGTCACATTCAAGAACCCTTGCTGGCTCTGGGCGGTTCCGCTGGTCTGGTACAAAGTGGTGAGCAGGGTAGATTTCTTCGACAGGTCTGTGAGCTTCTCAACATCGTAGTAGTCGAGAACCACGTGTGCGCTCAGGATACTCTTGAGGACATCCGCGGGCTTCCCCGAAATATCGCCGACGGCCGAGTTATCAAGGGCGAGGACCGTGATGGTCTGCCTGCGGTTGATTTGTTCGTAGAGCTTGGTTTGGGTTAGAAAGTCATTGAAAGTGCTGAAGTCCGGGTACCGGCTGAGGAGCCTGGTGATGTTGAAGGCGCTGGCGGGTGAGGAAGAGAAGATGAAAACTGCAAAGAAGAGGGAAGCAAAAGCCTTGGAATTCATCTTTGCAGCCTTCTTTTCTGATGCGGGATGTCCAAAAACCTGTTAAGAGACTTTTGAGCTTAGGAGCTTTATAAAGAAGGGGATCCTTACAAAGGAGATCAGGAGTTCTCCAAAGGTTTTTGATGGGCAAGAGTGATTTTCTCCTTCCCTCCCGTTCCAAAACAGCATTGCCATTCAGGATTATCTGGAGCAGATGACGGTGTCTCTAAATTTGGATTAATTCTGGCACAACTCGTTCTACCGGAGAAACAATTGGTAGATAGGCAAAATTTGGCACAAATCTGTTGCTGGGTTTTGGATCAAGATAATCTCATCTGCATCTTGATATGGATCATATGATCAGTTCGAGTGGACGCGGTTGCTGATGCCGTCGGTAGATATGGCTAATAATAGTAAGGGCCAACCCCGAAATCCTTGTGATAAGAAGGAAGATGCAAATAATTTGTAACACTTCCATATCGAGAGGTCTACTTTTCCTGAACTCTATTCTAAATCTTGGCTCATTTCGATTGTACCCGGGACTTTAATCATCTGTTTCATTTCTTCCCAATTCGAAGTCCTTGAGACAGATAAAGTAGAGTTGGACGTGTGAACGTGTATCAATAGGATCTAGTAGTTTGCAGCTCTATTGGAGGAAAATTATCCCATAAGTCTTAAACTTATTATACGGCAACTAATTTAGTATTAAACTTTTCAAATTTTATCAATTTAATTCAAAAACCTTTTGGCTTGGTGATTTACCAATATATTATTCCGGTCAATTTTAATTGAAAATCGTTAATATGGACGACAACTGTTCTATGCGGCATGGCATTGACGAGGATTGCTATTTCAGTCCAAAATCGCCTAGGATAATTATATTGTCAAATTATTAAAAAGTTCACAATTAAATTGATAAATCGTTAAAAAGTAAATTAAAAAGTTTAAAAATAAATTAACTGCCATATAATAAGTTCATGTTTTTTTTTTCTTTTGGATGATATTCTTGTTCTAATTGCCAAAGACTACATCATTGCTCTTGATCTTCATGTGGTCTTATCTATCATAGAACCATCTATTGAGAGATAGGAAATCGTAAAGGAGGAACTTATAGAAAAGGATTTTTGGATTAAAATTGCATCACAGGAGCTTGCAAGTACACCTATCAAATGAATAGGTCAGGTCAGGTTGGGTCATAATTGTTCCGATTGAAATTGATCCATTAACCAATCTATGACCTATTTATTAGTTATATAAATTTATTGACTCATATTCGACCTGACACATATTATAAAACATTTTTATATTTAATCAAATCTTGAAAAACTTGTTTTTTATGTTTTTTTTTCAAAAAATTATATTGTTAAAACACTTCCATACAATTACAAATTTTATGGATAAATTTTATAATCTTTTTAAAAAATGAGGCTCCATTTATTTCACAAAAAATGTGATATCTCTGAAATTGATAATATTTTCCTGTGTTTGGTTGAAACTTGAAATGACTTAGAAAATATTTTTTCTTAGTGTAGAAAATTTGATTTGATTTTCCATGCACTCCTTTTAAGTATTTTTATTTGTTAAGAAATAGAATTTTTAATTATTTCTTTTCTCTTTTCTCTTTTCTTTCTTTTTATTTTTCCTCCTTCTCCTAATTGCTAGCCATTGTGACTATGGTTGACAACAAGCAAGCTCAAGCCTTGTCACAAGCCAGCGAGCTTGAGGCTTGCCAAATCGGGGAGGCTGGAGTCTCCTTAGCGCTAGGATTAGCAAACTTGGTCTCACCGGATCTAGCGAGCTTGAGCTTGCTTGAGGCTAGCGAGGCATGGGTAAGGCCGATGCCTTGCTAGTGTGATTGGTGAATGGGCAAGCTTTGCAGCCCTCGCCTACCATCGGCGAGGGCTTCAACTAGCCCTAGGTCAACCATTGGAATTCCTAGGGAAAAGTAAAAGAAATAAATAAATAAATAAAAAAATAAAAGTTATTAAAAATCAAAAAAATCAAAAATCGAAATTGCTCAAGAGTAAATTATCTTATTAATGGATTGATTCAACTAATAATCTTTATAAGTTAAATGGGTTGTGAATGGGTTTAAAAATCTATATATCCCAAATCCATTAAGGATCTATTTATTAAAACTTATCAAACTCCTATATGACCATCTCATTATAAACGGGTTCAAATTTTGACTCCTCTTCTTGCATGTCGGCAATCTCAGCGTAATCAAGTACCGCCTTCTCTGAAAATGTAACAGATGTTTTCAAGTCCGTATACGGATCTTGGATCGATCAAGTTCTTGCATGAGGTGGCGAAGCCTTCGCGCATGGATTTTGAGACCATTTTTCGTCCTTAATTTTGTGTCTGTCAAATTCAAATTTCAAAATTCACTTTAGGGCCAAAAATAAAATAAAATAAATAGAAGGAAAAAAACAAAAAAAAAAAAAAAAAAAAGAAGAAAAATCAAAGAAATCAAAGCGAGAGATAAAGGCACCGTAAGTGGGGTTTTGGCTTTTTCTTTTATCTATTTTTAGTACTTAGCTTAGTTTCTGACGTGGCACCACATTTGCATAAAGATAAAAAAGCTTCACACTGGATTTTTGTGTACCCCGTCAATAAATTTGCTTGACAGGGCCTCTAAAGGCAATTCGAATCTAGTTTCAGTAAGTGGATTTCACCAGCGTAAGAGTGTGCTATTCTTTAAAAGCTGAACTTTGGGATATTTTTGTGGGCCTCAAACTGGTAATCTCTTTAATCATTGCCAAAATTATTCTAGAGGTGACCTCGACAATTACATTGCTTCAGAAAACCAACTATCTTGCCCCGTTTTTTGGGACATCCTCATCTTTTGAAGTTGGAATTATCAAAGTACTTTCAACAAGTCAAAAATTTTCAAACTTTTAGGGAAGAAAATTTATGTGTAGACTGGTTAGCGAATCAAATCATTAAGTTTTGTGATGTAAATGCTACTCCGACATTAGATAGGCCACCAATAGATTTACTTCATGCATTGATAGTAGATCATTCTACTTTAAGTTTTGTTAGGCAAGTGTTAATATGATACTCGGACTTTGCCCCTTTTCTTATAGAAAAAAATTGCCAAATGCATTGTAAAAATGACTTGATTGTACTAAATCCAAAAGTTTAGGATTTAATTGCAAATTTCCAAACGTTTATAATTTGATTGCATATTTAAAAAAAAATATAGGATTTGATTGCCCTTGAAATTTTTTGGCTTTCAATAACAATGTAACTAAAATAGCTCTTTATCCTAAGCCAAAAAAAACTGCATTTTGCAAGTGATGATAAAGCCATTTAGATTTTAAACGTTTTACGCCTGATTAGGTATTTTTCTTTTTCCCTCTGCAACTGGGTCATTGCACAATTTTAAATGTGAACTAGAGTTGAGGGACATGACAAGAGACGATAAATAAAATAATAAATTTGTAATATCTCTAAAATGCACGTAAATTATATAATTGAAAAAATAGGAAACACACGTTCTTTTTCTTATTAGGCTTTACTTTTAGTTATTTTATTCAATATTATATCACTCTGAAATAATTTAAACAATCAAGCAAAATAAAGATATTTAAAATGAGATTGCTTGGACCACATGAATGCTTCTATGGGAAAAGTACCAAAAAAATTCTAAACATTTTGCGACGGGCAGTGCAATTCGATCATAAATTTTGATTGGGCCATCGAGTCCTAAACCTTTTAATATTGGTACATATTCAGTCCATCACGCTAATTTTGGCCGGCCGACGCTGATGTGGACGTCGACCGGTGGCCGAACGTTGACGTGGCAATTTTTATGATTTTTTTTTGAATTTTTTAGTAATTTTTTTTCTTTTTTCTTTTTTTTTTTTCCTTTTTCTTTTCTGCCTTCTTCCTAGTGGTGGCCGGCAAGCCTTCGGTGAGGCTCACCGGCCACTGGGCGAGGCCGAGCGACCCTCACCAGCCGCCGGCGAGGGTCGCGGCCTCGCTTGGCCTCGCCCACCCGGGCCGCGGGCGAGGCGGCTTAGCCCGGATCCGGGCGAGGCCAAAACGCGGCCCTCGCCGGCCGTGGGCGAGGCTAGCCTCGCCCGGATTTGGTCTAAGCCGCCTCGCCCGCGGCCCTAGGCGAGGTCGAGTGAGGACCGCGGGCGAGGTTGGCCTCGCCCGGATTTGGGCGAAGCCACCTCGCCGTGGCCCTAGGAGAGGCCGAGCGAGGGCCGCAACCCTTGCCGGCGGCAAGTGAGGGCTTCACAACCCTCGCCCAGTGGCCGACGAGCCTCAGCAGAGGCTTGCTAGCCACCGCTAGGAAGAAGGCAGAAAAAAAAAGAAAAAGTAAAGAAAAAAAAAAATAAAAAAAAAATTCGAAAAAATCATAAAAATTACCACGTCGGCGTTCGGCCACCGGCCGACGTCCACGTTGTCGGCCGGCCAAAATTGGCCGGATGGACTGAATTAGTATCAATATTAAAAGGTTTAAGACTAAATTGGTCCAATTGAAAAGTTTAGACTGAATTGATATCAATGTAATAGGCTTATAATTTTTTTGGTACTTTTCCCATGCTTCTATTTACACTCGACTGATTTAGGTATACAATTGAATGAATTTCCATAGTCAACTTTTTTTTTTTTTTTTTTTGATAGATTCTTGAGGATTCCATGGTTAGAGAACCACGTTTCACAAAGTCCCATCAATCATACTAGCGAAAATTCTTTCTAAATATTTCATCATCCTTTTTTTTTTTGGTCTGTCCTAAATATTTCATGAAGAAAACTAGAAATGTCTGGAAAATTCCACATATTATTCCATTAAGCGGTACATTCATCAGTAATAAGCATAGGCGAGGGTTAAGATATATTAACATCAAGATATGGAAAATAAATAAATTAATCGGCCGATACTTAGATTGACATGCTGCTCTTAGTAAGAGTGTTATTCCTTTTTTTTGTTATTATTCAAAAGAATGAATGATTCATCAAACTTTTATACTCGAATTTGCTAGCCAAAAATCCAATAGGCACA
The DNA here is from genome assembly GCA_014182365.1 of Eucalyptus tenuipes. Lineage (NCBI taxonomy): Eukaryota > Viridiplantae > Streptophyta > Magnoliopsida > Myrtales > Myrtaceae > Eucalyptus > Eucalyptus tenuipes. The sequence goes on along the minus strand of CM024539.1, from coordinate 18,368,375 downwards.
TGAAATGTTTTTATCCTTTTTGAAATACAACAATCTATATCCATAAAAAATAACCATCTCCTAGTTAAAACCGGATATCACGTGTACATTGTTGTAATACGTTAAATTTTAGACGTGATACATACAATTATCCTGATTAGGTTTTGAGAGTACCATGCAATAATCATTTTTGAAATCCTTCGAACGATAAATCATGTACAAATATTTGATTGCTTGTGTGCAACAACATTGGAGGATATATTAGTCTTGTAGAGTTTTTTTAAATCAAAATCAAACTCTTAAAATTGTTTTTTTTTTAGGTAAGGCTCTTAAAATTGGTTTTAAAATCCAAAAAAATAATAAAAATAGGAATAAAAGCAAGAGGAATTCCTAATATTGTTCAAGGACTGGGCGTGAAAAATAATTTTGAAAATTCACTCATCTCCTCTACTATCAGAAAAGAAAAGAAAAAACATATTTATTTTTAAATACTCAGCTACCAATTCTCAATTAAAATTAAAAAAAAAAAATGAAAAAGAGCATGACAAGTTGTGGACTAAGCCATTGTTTGTTTGGTGGAAGATGAATGATTTTTGAAAAATATTTTTATAAAATTGATAGCTTGTGTTGTTGGACTTGACATGGTCCAACCCTTTTATATGGCTTATCGAGTCCATAATTTAATATTTGATATATGCCCAATTTAATTAAAGATATTATGGCTAATATATTTTTGACATCCAATTAGACACGTAGAATCCATATCTTAAACCTCGATGGATGGTTGAGATTTGTTAGCTTTAGGGTTGGTCCCATCACTCTTCTTTATATAAGGTCTCTCTATGGTAGAAAATGTTTGCATCCCATCATCAGCTTTTTGAAGACTTTACTCTCTCATCAGATCAATAATGGTTTCCTTTGATTTGGGTAGGCCATAGTTATTAATTTGATATCAGGTTCATGTGATTGAAAGAATTTACAATTCTATCATGTATCGCTTAAAATTTTTATTTAATGAAAAATATTTTCATTATTGCCAATAATTTATGTCTAAATATTTTTGTGGACAATGAAAATACTTTTCATTCATTCTTATAAGATATATACGTGATCATTTTTAAGAAAATGATTTCCAAATTATTCTTTTTTTCATCAAAATAAACGGAACCTAAATAATAAAAGCTATTTCCCACCTATTCACCAATGTAGACACACAAACGAAAGTCTTGCAGGGGGTGTGCACGTTTGTGAATATACAGCTATGAAGCATCGACACTCTCCAAGAGCTTTCGTGTCGTGTCGGACACTTCGACATGTGTTCGACACTCTCGGACACTCGGTCAACACGCGTCGGAAAATCCGACACCTGGTCAACTTTCTCGAGATTCTCCGACACTTGAGTTAGAATTTTAACATACGAGTTTTCGACACGTGATTTTGATATCGAGATTAATTTTAAAAATTCAATAAATGAGAAGTCAAAAAAATATATATATATATATAAAATGTGTGAAAAAATAAAACACAATAATAAAAATAATAAATTGAGAAAAAAAAAACATAGTCTTCTCTTCTCTTCTGACTCCCATTTTTTCGTGAAACACAATTCACCCTTTAAGTTTTTTTCTCCTCTTCTAACATATCTAACATGCGAATTCAGAATATAGATCGCTTGTTTTTTCTCCAAGTTTTATGAATTATTGAAATAGAGTTGAATTTGTCAAATCGAAACAATGAATGATATTAATAAATGGCGGGTTAATGTTTTTAGTGTATATTCATTCTAGGCTTTTTTAATTATTTAATTATTTATGAATTTAATTCAAATTAATTTGATTGAAATAATCCAAAACATGATAATTTATTATGTATATATAAAAATATATATTTAATATACAACGTATCAGAATTCTCTGTTTTTTTAGAAACAACGTATCGGCGTGTCGTGTAGTGTCGTGTCGCGTGTCGCGTGTCGCGTATCAGTGTCGGTGCTACTTAGATGTACAGTCAAGCTTTGGACAACGTATGATGAGGACGTAACATGGAGAGGTACCTGTCATCCCTTGTCGTGCCAATTCATGATCATCAACCGTGGCAATCCCATCCACGTGAAGTGCCATCCCCTTCTGTTTCTCTCTCTCTCTCACTCGTTTTCTCGTGTTGGACCACCGAAATAGGGACGTTGGTGAGTATACTGGATACACGTAAGTCCAACGCATTTTTACTTTAAGGTCAAGCCTATCTTGCATGGAATCCAGCTGATCAAAAAGTGAAGATCAATTAGATTCAAATAGCCTCGAAACGCCCAAAAGATTTTCATTGAAGTCATCTATCTATCGGACAAACTTATGGATAATGTCTACTGTTACTCTATGATTGGATAAGGAGCTCTGTCTCTCTCTCTGTCTCTCTCTCCCCCTCTCTCTTGGATTAGCAAATTCCAATCCAAGGTGGGCGATGGTCGGATGCTGGTGCGAGCCCCACCTTAGTCCACAGTCATACGAGAATCACTTAGGACCATAGGCCACCTGTATCGTTCCTACTTACGGCTTTGAGATATTTTCGAACTCAGGGTGAGCAGTGGTCCTGATTCGGCCCGGAAATCGGTGGGAACCAACTCGACCAGGTCAGTTTCAGATTCGTTCTATTGGCTTTAGCTGAATTTAGAATACTTACGGCTTTGAGATATTTTCGAACTCAGGGTGAGCAGTGGGTCCAGATTCGGTCCAGAAATCGGTGGGAACCAACTCGACCAAGTCAGTTTTAGATTGGTTCTATTGACTTTAGCTGAATTTAGAAATGAGTTTAATTGTTCTCTTCTTTTCTTTTCTTTCTTTCATTTTGTATAGCTAGTCAAGTGGTGTCGAGCCAGTTTTTGTATATCTTGACTAGTCCACCTCCCCGAGCATTTTTAAGGATGCATTCCTCTATACCAGTCCGGTGCACTGAAAATTTTGCCACAAAGATGAGCAAACTCCCTTGCCATCTAGGCTAATACCTTGCTAATGATTGTATGTTTTTATTTGATATACTGTTAATATATATAAGCAATCTTCCGGTTAGTTCAGAGACAAATGACTTGGAGTATATCGCCTGAGCAATGAAGGCAAAAATACTTCAAGACTCTATTTTTTGGCATATTCCAAACATCAAACTCTATAAATATGATGGGGGTGCCCAGAATTGGCTTAAGCAAGATATACTTTTCTAGTACCGGGTTGATAAACAAATTTCTAGTGGGGGAAAAAAAGCAATCCTAAACTCAATTTGTTTCTTTGGAAGATTCTTTCGCTTGCTATTCTATCGAGATTGCTCGGAGTGCATTTTACATGGAGTTTATCTGTTGAATGGCACTAATTTTCTATTTACCATTGAATCCACATTTCTTCATCCATTTGAGCTTGATTTAGGTATTTATGTGTCTAGTTAATTACTTCACTATTTGAAATTGCACACTGGGAAATGTTTTTGGAGAGGATTTGTCTCGATTCGGTCAATTCTACAGCAGAATAGTCACGAAATTAGGTGGTTCCCTTTTGAGTTTCAACCTTGGATACCCTGGACACATTTACTCGTAATTTATATAAAGATTGTTAGATAAAAACCTTTGTATCGGTGGTCATCCATTGCAATTACGTGGTGCCTCAAATTGAAAATAGATAATGGGAAATCAAATTACTAAATACAGCTTTTTCAATATCTGCATGCACACACGTTAGACTTTTGAACATAAATGGATTAATGAGAAGAGCATTTTGGTTATAAATAAGAACTGAGGTTTTTTTTTTTTTTTTTTACCAGAAAAGCAGGAATTTAAGAAAAATATATTGGAATGCAAATCTAGATATGCATATCTAACTTCATGCAAAAGATAGAAATGTTACATAACCGGAAGTACTTTGAAATACAATTTATGTATCATGATTCATAATTTTTTTGCTCCATCTTGTCGAGAGCTTTGGGAATAAAGATTCAATTCTCATTCTAAACAGTTACATATGTAGGCATAGAGTAGGAAATGAATACTTAGTCCAATAAGAACTAGAGCCTTAGTGGATTGGATTAAAATATTATACTATTGTTCTTTGAATTTTATATTCGTTGTAAATATTGGCATATTACTCAGTCAATGAATGAAGTGACAAACCTGATCAGTGCTGAAAATTTGTGTTTTTCCATATTCAATAATGACGGATAGTATTATGGATAATTTTTATCTCATCCAGTGTTTGAGGTGACGTAAAAACCGGATATGTCCGTAATTGTCCGGTTATTAAACCCTAAGAATCGGTACAATTTGGAAATGCTAGCATTTGCAGCCATTCGGGGTAGTGTTGCCCAACCGGAGCTTTTCGATGATTCCTCCTCTCACCCTTTCAAGCCTCTTCTCTTCCTCGTGTTCATCTTAGCCTTTCCTCTCTCCTCTAGATTTCTTGCTTTCCCCATCACTACTCACCACCTCTGGAATCCTTATTCAGAGAGACAGATCTTCATTGCCGCCTAGAGAAGCGTAATGGAGGTCAAATGCTGGAGGCCAGGTTCCTTGGGATGAAGCTCACCAGCTCCATCTCCTAGCTCGCTCGCACCGAAGCTTTCTGCGAACTCCATCTCATCACCAATCGTGACCCGACCCTCGCCCCTTAATGGCTGAGGCCGGGGCCATTCCCTACCTGTTCAAGACACCCCACTCTTCCTCTCCCGATGCCCGGGAGAACACTGCCGCCATGCTCTTCAATTTTTCCATGATCACCAAGGAGGCCATGATGCCCACTCACGGCCTCCTCAACGCCATCTCCCACATCCTTGCCCACCATGGCTCCACCTCCACCCCTGACACTGTGCCTAGTCGTGGCACGGTTCGTAGAGTGCGAAGAGAGCGAGGAGGCCTTCCAGAAGGTGTCATGAGTTGGGGTTTTGGCAGATTAATATGACTTCATGACTGTCTTAAGCGTGGGATTTTTACTTCTATCCTAGATACGCCAAACATTTGATGGAATCTTCCACAATTTGGAACTCCACCTTATCCTATTCCATCTCAATCCTTGTTTGGATAACCAAATGCAGCCTAAGAGAATTCATTTTGGACTGATATGCATGCAGAAATATCCGTGCAACCTTTTTTTAATAGAAGGAAAAGAAATGGGTCGGTACAGAAGTTTCCCCTCACGAAAGATTTAAAGAGTATAATTTTCGGCAATTGCGGCCTTGTTAATGTGTACTCCCTCAGCCGTACAAATATGTGATGTCATTTTACATGGCTTGCCTCGCAGACATAGAACAAGCATCAGAAGTTCCTCTCATTATGAGCCAGTTGCTTTGGATAATATTGCAGTCGCAGAGCTAGTAACCACAATCTCTCTCTCTCTCTCTCTCTCTCTCTCTCTCTCTCTCTCTCTCGCTCGCTCTCCAAGGTGACAAAGTTCCACAATTTTCAGCAGTTTTCTCATTTCTGGATTAAAGGGTCTTGATTTCTATAGCTTCTCTTACATATTTAGAAATACTATTTTTTTATGGTCAGTCTGATTCCTTTTTGGCGCAAATAATCGCCTAATAACAAGGTAGAGAAACATAAGGGTTCAAATCATGACGCACTTCTTCTGTGCCTGGCTTTATGTTCTTTTTTCCTCGATTGTCTGTTGAAATTTTTTTCGTATGGCTCGGTTCCCACATGATAGAAATACTAGGGGATATACTGAAAAGGCCCTTTGCTTGACCACTCTTTCATTTGGAAACTATGCAGTCATATTCATCTGCAGGCCGAACCTCCAGCGAAGATTATCAGCTTTGGAAGAGTAAAGTGAGGAATCTAACTGGGGTACCAATTCATAGAATCACTCACTATCTTGCGGTTGGTCAATATCACCTGCCCCTTTTGATCAACTGCTCTCTTTAAAATGTTAAGGGAATGTTCTTTCTAAAGCATGTTAGTTCTTCAGACGTGTATGTTATGCAACATGCTCATCTTTTTACCAACAAAAACTTAAGTAGACGAAGTTGGAATTTATTTGTTAAATGTGCCATCAATTGTTGGAGGCCACGGACCCAATTTGAGACAAAAATGAGAAAACTTTTGTGGTGAATCCATTTGCTCCATCAAGGGTTTTCGAGTGCTTTTCATCTTTCTCGTGTTTGTTCTGCTGCAACAGTGCACTAATGCCTTTCTCTCTCTTGCCTGCAGTCATTGAAAGACTGATCGTGAAAGAAATTTATGTATCTCTACCTCTTTTCTCATCCAATTTCAGCTTTGTTTGTCTCACAAGAACCCAGATTTGATCATGTACCTTGGGCAGATGATATTATAATAGAGTAATATTGCACGATGCAAAATGTTTGTGCATTGTTACACACGTTCACATGGTGATCCATTGTCTGTTGTGGTGATAAGATATGGCTTTTCAGTGAAACAGCATAAGATACACAATTAATGGCATAAGTATTTATATACTAGTATTGTGAATTTCTTTATCCCAACATATCACTCTTTAATTATACTGCTTAAGACACGGCGTATCCAGTTGGTCCAGGTATCAATCTGATGGAAGTGCAGAAAAATTCATTCATCAAAGACAAGATGGATTTCTGCATTACACCAGAGCACAAGGAAACTAAAGAAAACACACGAATTGATAGGAATAACAGGAGAAAGGCTTTGGATAACGAGCGGATGTTATATATTGCAAACCCTGCATCTGTTAGGGTTCCTGACGATGATGTCGTACTTGTGAACAGATCCAGGTATCAATCCGATTGAAGTGCAGAAAAATTCATTCATCAAAGACAAGATGAATTTCTGCATTACACCAGAACACAAGGAAACTAAGAAAACACACGAATAGATAGGAATAACAAGAGAAAGACTTTGGATAGTGAGCAGAGATTATATATCACGAACCCTAAATATGTTAGGGTTCTTGACAACGATGTCGTACATGTGAACAGAGTTGAACTTGGAGAAGTCCCTAGGGAGAGAGATGAGATCGATGGAAGAGTGCTTGTGGAACTGCAAGAGGTCGGGGTCTGTGCCCGAGTACCGCTCCCACCCAAGGCCCCTCAGGATTCGCTCAAGTGACGAGTAAGACGAGACGACCTCGCCTGACGGCAAGTGCACTAAGGCCTTCCTCTGCCCAGCGCCGCCGAGGTGGATCACGCCATCCCTGAAAAACCAAACTCCCGCCATTCTCAAATTAACCGAATAGGGAGGGTATATCTAATGGTTTAAGAAAAGGGTTACAAGTGTTTGGCCTCTTTAATTTTGGTGATTAATGGGGTGGAAGATGGAGAAGATGGAAGTTCTTGTTGAGTCGTGGGTGTGAGAGCAAGGCAGGTAGCGAGAAGGGTATATATACTAGCAATGAGACTAATAGAAACAAAGGGTAATTTCAATCCTCTGAGCAAGAGTGGACTAGTGAAGGAAGATAATGATGTAAATGTTTTGGATTTGGGGTATAGAATCAAGATATTGTGGCCCCCAGATTGGGGTCCTAGCTTTGAGGGGGCACAAGGGGATGACATGGTGATTTAGGGCGGAACCCAAGCGGGCAGAATCTCCCTCATGTTTGGGGGTGTGAGCTTTTGAGTTGGCTTTCCAGTGGGGGAATCTTGGGACGACTCCATGGCGTACCATGCTGAACTAGGTTGTGGTAACACCCCCCACATACACATCACGAGATGTCCACGTGAAGGTCTGGGGTCTGAGGTTTTCTCTTCCAAAAGTGTTGGGGGGTTTGCCAACTGAAAGCGCCAACATGGGGAGTCATCTTTGCTGGTGTGACTCATCACTTGCTACAAAAGTCGAAACCTTAAAGGTAGTATTAGTCCTTTACTAGTCAAATCACATGAAAGCTTTGGGCTTCTGTGGCTCCTAGGGCCATTGGCTTTTCACCCACAAAAATTCCCAGGGAAAAAAAAAAACAAAGAAAAAAAGAGCTGTTGTGCAGAACTTATATTAAATGAAGACAAGAATCAGCTTAGCCTTGATTATAATTATATTAATAAGGCTAACGATAGGATTCGAAACTTCGACTATAGTGTCAACACATTAGATTACGCTGACGAGTCGCAAAGAATAATGATTTTAGTACATGGTTGTGGAAAATTTGCAGGACAAGAAGATTATTTACAACAATTTAAGCAGCAAATACCTTTATAATTCTATCAAAATCAAGACAAGGAAAAGAACAAAACCCCAGATATTAATAAGGAAACTTAATCAGATCTGGATAAGGTTTAAAGAGGAAAGGATATGATAATTCGATAAAGAAGCTATAAATCATACACTGAGGCTGACTATAGATGATTTATGTTGTCCTTGAATGCTTTAAACATGTGGGAGCCATCAACTGCTTTTATTTCTAGATCTGTTCAATTAATTGTAGTTTTGGAGAGATAAACGACCGAATCAGACATGTCACAGGAACATCTGGTTTGACGAGCAGCTTAATCAATCATTGGTGAGGGACATGGAGATCAAAATCTTGTTCCTAATTATAGGTATGATGGGAGTTCGACGACTGATGATCTACCCTAGCATAGCTCCTAAAAATGTGATCTAGCAATCACCCACCAACCCGAAAAGCTTCTGATCACAATTTTTCTTGATAATATCTGAGTCAATTTCAGAAATAATTGAGCCGGAATGTACCCATTGTCAAAATGGACCACTAGTTCTGATCTCTCTCTCTCTTTCTCTCTCTAGGGTTACAAGTCTTGAGTACAAATCTAGTTGCCCTAGAAGTGCAATGTTGCCCACATGGTGTCACGTGGGATATATGGTCCTCCACCTAGACAGAGAAGGCCTTTTTCCCCAGCAAGTCTTTGTCCATACCATGATTAGCATGACCTCTGTCCTTTGATTGCTTACTTTTACTTTGTCAATTAGAGAGAGAGAGAGAGAGAGAGCCTTTCCACTTGCATTGTGGCTTCACTGTATCGCAATTTTCTTTCATTTCTAACAACTACTTCCTTGGATGTCTTTAACTATTTTAAATTCTGTTTGTTTTGGTAAAAATGAATTCTAAAGAAGAATATTTCCTAAAGAAAATGATCTGTTTTTCTTGTATTCGGTTGTCTCCTTCAAAAGAAAGACCGCAGTATTTTTCAATATTTATTATTAAAATGTTATGAAATACACTTTTGAGGACAAAAAGACTTGAGGATAGTCCTGAAACCCTAGTGCTAGCTCCGGGTCCACAACACGAGGATCCTGTGCTTTGGCCATTGGGGTCGTGGGAGCAAGCCCCTAGCGTCCTAGTCCCAAGTGGCGGGGATCTATGTCCAGGCACCTAGGGTCCTCGATTGGGGTGTTGAGTCCGGGCGTCGGGGATTTGTGTCCTGGTAGCCTGGGTCCTAGGTTCTGGTGGCTAGCAACTCACGTTCTATGATCATGGCCCATGTCATTTACCTAGAAACGTCGATCCAATCACTCGACATGGTCATACGTCAGTGAAGGTCAAGTCGTACTCTAGATGATGATTTCTTATTTATTTAAAAAATCATTTTGCCCACTTTTAATATAATTCTTCACTAATCTATAAGGTAATCTATTGAGTCATTTTTTAAGAGATTCAAATGCCAGAAAATAAGGAAAAGCCTAACTTTGATGGTTAATTTTCCACAAAACAGATGGCAAGTCGCAATAGTTTCATTTTATCTCGTTAGGTTGTCTTATGATAGCTAGGGCATCTAAATGGTGCCCTATATGACATTGGATACATGGGCCCTTGATTTTACCTAATAACTATCATTCCGAATGTGACATCTCTAAGTTTGAACTAGAACTAATTTTGTCGGTCAAGGGCAACCTTGCAACCGACGATGCATATGATCGAATATGGACTTATTTTATGATCACCCCCTTTTAATACTATTTAAAACTCTAACTAATAAAAGACAAGTAGTAACATTTCAATGATTTAATACTCATGTTCTTAGATAGATCCATGTTCATGCATCTAGCTAGCCACAAAATTCGATGCTGTGTTCGCATCCCGTCAATAGTCTTTTTAATTGGCCAAATACTAAGAAACAACACACCCTTCTATAGTTAAGACGTTTGTAAGATGATATTTCAAATGATTCATACAAATATGACCCTTATATTTAACTCATTTTCCACTCGACTTTTCAAACCTATTAAAAGAATACAACCTTTTAACTGTAGGTCAATTTTGGCATCCTTTAAGTTTCGTTTAAAAAAAAAATCATTGTCTAAATTCTCACATAGCGTCTTGACAATTGGCGACATGCTTGCCGCGGTATTTATTTACTTTCTTAAGTTTCTCTATCTGTCCAATTAAAAATGAGTCACATGTAAATAATTAGGAGGAGTACTGCATGATGAAAAAAAGTGTAATTTCACAAAAATTTATACCTGATTTCCTTGGTTAATTATGAAAAAATGGAAACATTATAACTTTGGCTTGCCTTTAGCCATTTAACCTTAAAAAAAAAAAAAAAAAAAAGAGGCGAATATTAAATGAGCCTTGCATTGCTATATCCCACTTTTCCAAAAGGAGGAAAAAGGAAAAAAAAAAAAAGTCGAAATAAATCTGTGAAATTTTCTTTTTTCAAAATAAATTCTTCTAAAAAAGTAATTATCGACATAGATTCTCTCAAAACTATTTTCCAAACTAGATTTTTCACAATCACATCACGTCGAAGGATTGCCTAGCCATCATCATCCTTATCCTAGTCGCTTTTACTTCTATTCTAAAATTAGAAAATTAATGTTGACATTCTGCACAGATTTTAGTCTTTAGAATTAATCTATCATAATTAATTAGAACCAGAAAATAAGTTGTATGGATTCAACTACCAAATTTAAACTCAATTCATTTGTTACTCCACAAACTTAGGGTGCATATGGTAACGTTTTTGTTAGGAACAGTTTCTTTTCATAAACATTTTTTATTTTTATTTTTATTCTCGGGAACAGTTTCTGAGCATTTTAAGGCGTTTGGTAATTATAAAAAAATTTTGTTTTGGGAATAGAAACACGTTTGATACAACCCCAAAAATTTTTGTGACTTAAAATTTATTTTAATATATTAATAATTTTATTACATTTTTTCTTTTTTCTTTCCCTTTTTTTTTTCTTTTCCTTCCTCTTAGTTGGTCACCGGCTTGACCATGGCCGGCCGACGACTGGCCAAACGAGGTTGCCGGCCACCGGCGAGGTCCCCCGAGCCTTGCCGTGGCTCGGCGAGGCTCGGCGTCACCCAACCACCACGAAGTCAAGCCTCGCCGGGTTGGCGTCGCCGGGCCTCGCGATGGCTGGGCGAGGCTCGGCCTCGCCAAATCTGGGAGAGGTTGAGCCTCGCCGGTTTGCCGGCGAGCTCGGGGCAACCTCGCCGGGGCCGACAAGGCCTCGGCGAGGTCGCCAGGCTTCGTCTAGCCGGTCGCCGACTATCGCCGGGCCGGTGACCAGTTAGGGAAGAAGAAAGGAAGAGAAAAAGAAAGAAAAGAAAAGGAAGAAAAGAAAAGAAAAAAAAACTTGTTTCTTGAGTTATTCCCGAAAATAAGAAATGACTTTTTTTTTTTTTCGTTTTTATTCCAAATCTGTCTCCGAGAACAAAAAAATTTACCAAACACGTTTCTGTTTTATTTTTGTTCCGAGGAACAAAAAAACGGAAAGGGTGTTCCCTGGAACGTTACCAAACAGCCCCTTAGTTAGTTAGTGAGCTTAAATTCCAAATATGGATACAATGCATTTCAAAATACATTTTAAAATCAATGTGCCCCATGTTGAATGTAATTACGAAGATTAGATTAAACTCTAAGAGTTCAGAAAAAAGGTTTGTTTCTATTAATATGTTCGGTGTTACGGTTTGAATTTATAAATGGCTAAAAGTAAAATGAAACTGGTAGTAATAATAGAATTTTAAAAAATAAATGATTAAATTATATCTGATCTTCAAGAATAAAACTTTTAGAAAGGTTAGTATAAAATTATCAATTCACTTTTTTGAGACAGAAAATATTTTCTAGCATTGGCAAACTATTGTCACTGAATTGAAAGATAATGAAGAAAATGAAAATCGAGAAATGACAAAGATCTATTTGCTACTTCATATAAAACTTAAATATACAGCTACATATCTTTAATCTAAATAAAAAAATCAGGAAAGTTATCTTAATAATTCGAGGAGAGATGCAAAAGCGATTGAGATCGGGAGCGTGATTACTAGGCAGTAGGCAATATTCAGACTAAACGTATTGCGAAGTTTAATTTGGGAAAAACGTCTCATCTAGATTTATTTGGAGAATCACTTGAGATTTATTTTGGAAATAATTCAAAAAGGGTCTCTATCAAGATGGCCTCAATTGAAATAGAAAGTGGTGCCAAGCCCTATTTATTTCGATTTGGATTTATGGTCCACCCAGTTGGTCGCAAGAGATGAACCCACGAGATAAAGAGGCATGAACTTTGGCCTAATACATATGAAAGAGGTTGTATATATATCCAGGAGTACTTCCAAATTGATCGATGTGATCGGGTGAGTTCTAGAGCCTTCTATTAACTAGTTTCGACAGTAATAAGAGGAAAGCCTTCTAAAAAAAAAAAGAAAAAAGAAAAGAAAAAAATGTGGTCACCGACATTTTCCAATATTGCCAAAATGTATAAAAAAAAACAGCCCTGTGCTGTTGTAGAGACAAGTGGACGCTTGGACCAGTACGCAATTTTGCTTGCTTGTACATTGACTAATAATTGTCTCCTCAGAGTTCGCGCTGTCAGTTGGCGCGTTAGAGGATTTTGAGGTCATTTGTTCGGACGTCAGTAATTGTGTGCAAATTGCCATGTGCACCTAAATGGTTGGCAAATCTTACAGCTTGTTCTCTATGCTTCAAAGTGGCTATGTGCCCCTGCACTTGTGCGTCTGATTTGCCAAAAAAAGAAATGAGATAAAGTTTCCCTAGAATCGAGCCATAAAATCTGTATCTTAAAAGCAACAGTCGTATATCAACCTCTACGGTTGTGTTTTGTTATTTAGATATTTTCATCTTATAAGATAAGATTGAATAAGATGATGATAAAATTGAGTTATGCTATTTTATGCACGGTTTTGTATGTCCAAATATATATTATTCGAATGTGTGTTTTGGGCACATGAACAAAATTGGATTATAAGTAAAATTTGGTAAACAATTATTGGAAATTTGAAAAAAAAAAAAAAAAAAAGCACTTAGGCAAGGAGTCTTGAATGAGTAGTGAACGGTGTTCACCCTTCATTGCGCAGGCCTGCCATGAGCAACTTTGCTTGCTTAGCTGCCGTTGCCGCCACCGCCGCCGCCACAAGGCGATGATGACCTACTTGCAATGGTTGGACATAATCATTCCCAGAGTGAAACCACTAATTGAAAGACCAAATCTCATATCTAAAGCATATCGAGAGAAACCTTGTCCAAGTCGCCGTCATCGAGTGATGAGATCATGTAGTGATGGCCACACGACCAGCAATAGATCACAGCTTTAGATAGATATGTGATTTGTAACTTGTGATGATGGTTGGGGTGCTTGCTTGATAAGTAAGGGTCGCGGTGGGCGAGGGTGTGCCATTGCGACGCCATTCCTTTTGCTGCTTGCTCCAGTCCAAAATCTCTCTCTCTCTCTCTCTACCTGAATCCTTCAGTTCCAATTTTTACTCTATGACACAAATTGAGGAAGAAGAAATTGAAGAAGTTTGTATTCAGTGCACTTCGGATTGTAATCTTTACATGTAAAGTGTTCATTATATAGTACAAAAAAGGAACAATAAAAGGAAAGAATATCTCCTAGACAAGTCATATATGGAATCAATTCTACTCCTACACTAATCCGTTCAATCAATTATACTACAAGACCAATCTAGTGTATTGATCACAGTTTGAACTAATTTGCCATATCTCAAGCATATTTTCCAACACTCCTCTTTAAGCTGACGGCTTATATATATGTCCAAGACACCTAGCTTGTTTAATAGATATGTGTGGTGTCTTTGACATAGAGGCTTGGTGAAAATATTTACAGGTAGTAATGTGGTTTTGATTCCTCTTATCTCGATTATCCCTTCTTAGATCTTGTCTTGAGTGAAGAGACAATCAACTTCTAAATGCTTCATTCTTTCATGTACTATGAGATTTGTCACAAGTTTGAGTGCTGCATCATTGTCACAAAATAGCATGATTGGTCCTTTAACTTGTAACCCAAGGTCTAGAAGTAGGCCTCACATCTATATTATTTCACAAATAATTTTGGCCATAGCTCAATATTCAGCTTCGACCGATGACAAGGATACGGTGGACCGCTTTTTTGTTTTCCATAAAAGCAACGATTCCCCAAGTTTAATGTAGAAAGCAGTGATAGATCTTCGGCTCATGGGGCAAGTCGCATAATCCTTATCATAGTAGGCTATTATCTCCACTTTACATCTTTGGGATAGAAGTATCCCAAGTCCTAAGCATTTCTTCAAGTACTTCACAACTTTTAAAGCGACATTCATATGAAACTATTTTGGATTGTGCATGAACTAACAAAGCGTCTGCATAACATATGTTGGGTATGGTCATGTGAAGTATGTTGACACATAATTTTCGGTCGACATCATAAAAAGTAAAAACTTCGAGATTAAGATTTCCAATTGCGATGGAACCCGATTCTCGAGCAAAAAGTATCATTTTTTATTTCTTTTTCATTGGTCTTTCGTTTGTGGATAATTTTCTAACTATTCTCATCAAGAAACCCAAAAAGTAAAAGCTGACTTTTTTATGGGCCCTTTGAGTAAAAGTCAACCCTAAGTCAAAATAAAAGTTTCCAATTGGTCACAATTTCACTTTGACCACAGTAGTTTTCAAAAAATTCAAATTTTTTTTATCATAAAATCAATTTTTTAGTGATAAGTCACTAAAGGGTTGATTTTTGATCAAATCTTGACAAAAAAAAGTGAAAAATGTTAAAACGGAAAAATCATCTCATTTTAGCTTTAATTTGACTTTGGCATTGAAAATTTTACAAAAATCGATTAAGAACCTCATTTTCCAAATTTTTCGATTTTATGTTCAAAATCGATCAAACATAAAATTATTTTATTTCTTGTTGTATTTTGTCTTAACTTCTTTTACAACATTTGATCTAGAAATGATCTAGAAGTCATTTCAAGATTAATTGTGACCATTTCGGTGATTTGGCATATCTAGGCAAAATTAACCGTTTTCAACCCTAATTAGGGGTTCCAATTGGTTCTTCATGGTTTAAGAGCTATTATCCCAAATCAACTCATTTTTTCAAACTGAATTCAAATCCATGGTCAATTTGGGCAAATTCACTTGGGAAAATTCCAATTTGATGGATTTAGCTTACTTGAACTTTGGAAATTCAAGCTAATGAACTTCACTTAGTGCAATTCAAGTTGACCCATTCTAGACTAAGCTTTAATTTGATAAATTGAGGTTTAATTCCATCATTGACTCTCAATTGAATTCAACATAAAGTTCATACCGTTATTTTAGTTCAATTTCAATGCATTAAGCCATCATGAACATGGATAATTGAACCGATTGACATATTGTTGTATCAATTAAAGTCAATTTCAATTAATTTGGTTTTTGAGGACGAGAATTGCACAAATTACGCTAATTGGCTAGGAATTCTAAATTCGCACACCCATTGTATTTAATCATGATTTTCAATATTCTTGAAGTGATTAAGCCAATTAAAATCAATTGAAAAGTTTTTAAGAGATTTTGATTGATCTAATTTTAATGAATTTGGACTATTTCCTTTCAAATTAGTCCATTCTCCTTCTAATCGAATGAATTATTTATAGGGACCTAATTGCACACAATTTTGGAAAGAATCGGCCAAAACCAACCTAAACTAGCCGAATCGATTAGAATCGATTTAGACTAGTCTAATTAGCCTATGGTGAGAAATGGCTAGCTCGGCCATTTTCCAGCGGCGTTCCAGCAGCCGATGGTTGACGACCACCCCCTACTAGCCAACATCATAGCCGACTCTCCCATACCCCTCTTACATAAAAATTATGGAATTACCCTTGGTGAATTAACTAGATTGCCCCAAAGTGCTATGTCACTAATCCTAATCATTAAGGTTAAGCCAATTAGAAACGTGCTTAGGAATTGAGTATTAAATCTCGGTCATTTATCGATGATTAATCCTAACCATTCGTCTAGACATGTCATTGATCCATGTGATTATCCTTAAACCAATGAGAGTAAGTCTTGATAAAGAAGGAACAATATGAGGCCCCCCAAATTGAGGGGGCTGCATAATTTCATATTCAACTTTTCTCTCTCTCTCTCTCTCTCTCTCTCTCTCTCTCTCTCTCATTTGGCCGCACCTCCTCATCGCCGATCACCCCCACATTGGCGCCCCCACTAGTGAATCACTACCACCTCCGAGACTGTTGACAAACCTCCGAGCCAACTATGACCATCGACTAGCCAAATAGTAGTCGGCAAGCCTTCAATCAGCCACTTTCTCTCCTTGGCTCTAATACCATGTTCGGCGCTAGTAGAGAGATTCGGCGGTTCATGGCTTTCATTCAATGTCCGACGATCCCCTAGGAGGTTCGAGCCTCACAAGGTGGTCCTCAGCCACTCCTCAAGCCATCCATGACTTGAGTTTAGCTAGATTCGAGCCGAACTTCACCTAAAACTCTAAACTCAATCTATTGTTCTTAGTTTGCAGCTTCACATTTGATTCTAAATTGAAGTTTCGTTGTGTGATTTAGATCTTCAAGGAGCTATTCAGTCATTTCTCGAAGTTCATAATTCGAGCTTGAAGAACAATCACAAGAAGGTAAACCTATTCGGATCGTGAATTCGATAAAACGAGGTTGCAACAAGTAATGGGTGCTAAGATTCATACTTTGGGTTGTGATCTATGTCTAGATGAATGATATGAATGATTGAGGATGATTTTTGATGATATGGTGAGGTTTGATGATGAGAATATGGCTTAATGATGCATTTTTTATGGTTTTGTAAAAATTGAAATTCTAATCTAACTAACTTAATTGATGATTAAAATGAGCTATTAAATGAGGTAATTAAGCTTCCATGCCTCCATGAGATTTGAAATAGATCCGACAAGATTTCTAACAACATATCATATGTATGATTTGGTTGTCATTTGCCTTATCGAATAATCGTTGCAATATTTTTTTTTTTTTTATTCTGGAAATTCATATGAGAGATTGGACTCATTTGCTTAACATTTTCGATTGAGCTTGTAGATGACTTTAATTGCCTTTGATGCCTTATAATGATTTGTAGAGAATTTCATGATGTTTATGTGGACGTACTGTTTGTTAGATTGAGCCTTTGTTTGCTATGTCTAATGATTTTTGCAAAATTGTAGGTAGATCAACAAGTAGTTCATGTGTTGTTTCAATGTTCTATTCCGACTGATGATTGTTATTTGTCAACTTTTGGTGAGTTTTTTTTTTTTTAAATCAGTGCTTTCATAAAAAAATCTTGGAACACATGAATCTGTGATATATCAAAATTTCATATATTCTTTCATGTCATTTAGATAGGTCGAGCATATGTACTAATTTGCAAAATAGGGTTTCAAACCAATCTCTTCATATTCTACGTGACATACATATATACAAAATGTAGAAATTTTGAAGGTTTTGAAATTCATTTGGTTAGGATGATTGCCTTTGAACCATACATGCTCCATTTTGTAAAGTTCGGGTCACTGATTTTGGTGTTTTTATTCTTTGGTCTTGATCAAATGCATTTAGATTCTAGAATAGATTTCTTCATGAAAGTTGTAGGTGTTTGCATGTTCTGTATGCCATAAAATTTTCGCGGAAATCTCACATCATTAGATTGGCATGAATAAATTGTCATTGTGTAATGCCCTATTTGTGACTTTGTTGTTACTACACTACTATGGCTTGTTTCTTAATTTTTAGAAATTCATATGTTGACAATTAAAGGTCAAGGCCTTCTTGAATGTTGTTCATCATGATATGATCTGTGACATGTGCAATTTGTGGATCAAATGAGATTTATTAATTTGGTGAAAGAGGCTTAGAATTGAATAGGTGTACTCCTATAATGCTAATTTTGCTGAATGACTGATGTTTGTTCATTGATTTTTGTAAATTCATGTGTTGACAATTTGATGTTGTGACCTTCATGAGAATTATTTGACATACTGAAATTTATTATAAAAAATTTTCAAAAAATAAAAATATGATTTGCTATTTTCGTCAACCCTCTTAAAGTTGCAGCGTTTGTTGAATTTCATTTTCCAAAACTAATCTTTGTTCATTGTTTGAGTTTTTATAAATTCATATGGCATAAATCATTGAATGCATGCTTCACGAAAGTTTCAAACAACTTTTTAATCTTCTATTTGGCATTAGATTCGTTAAGTTTGAAATTCTTTATCGTATTCAAAAGAGAGTTTGATCAGAGTGCCGTTAATTACGCACCCAAGTTCTCATTGGACACCCAACGGTATTTCACAACTTTGACGAAATCAATGACCTTTAAAACCCAAAAGTTTTATACATCAATCTGAGCTTTCTTTTGATATCAAGTTTGTCGAAATCAAATCGTATTTGATGGTTCAAAGGACCCGATCAGCGCGCCGACATTATTCGCACCCTGGTCCTGGAATTTATTTTCCAAGAACATCCAACCTTTCTCAAAATTCCACCAAACTTAATATCCTTGTTTGGTATCACTTGTAACTTGAAAATCTTTCTTTTAAGGACTGAATTGCAATTTTCAAAACTTATGTCCTTGATTGCAAATTTTAAAAATTTGTGTCCTTGCTTGCAATTTCTAAAAATTTATATCCTAGATTACAAATATTTAAGAAGTTCAATCCTTTTGGTTTTCTTTCTTGTGTGTATACTTGAATCATTGTAATTGCCTTAATTGTGCAAGTGACCCATTTCGATTCACTTTCATTGGTTGATTGATTGAGAACAAGGTCTTATCACCTAAGTGCATGAGTTTATGTTTCTTTCGCATGTGTTTTCTAGATGAACGGCTTAGGACCGATGCATGTACACGAGGTAAACCAAAGGGAATAACCTAGACCTAAATTCTAGGACTTGTTTGATTTTGTCCAATACTTATGAACATAAGGGATGGATGGCTAAATACCAACGGCTAAAAACAATCAATCAGTGGTTATAGGATGGCTCGAAATGCATGAATATCAAAGGCCAATCCCTAGGCCATGCCTTGTGTTTGGAATTGCTTTAGAATGTTTGCACTTTTTTTATTGTATTTAATTGCCCCCTTGATTGCTATTTTAGCATTAATTAGTATGAGACTAGTTCCAAAGGTGACCCTTGGAGGAGGTGATTATAGGGACTTAAAGACAGTGGAATAGCCGATGTCTAATTTGGTTTTGATAATTTGTATCGATTCATTTCTCGATATATGTCTTGGGCTTCCCTTTGTGTTGTATAAATATTTGACGAGTTACGGGTGTATTTTCTTTCTTACACTTGGAATAATCATCTATATGATTGTCTTGGGTGTTTATTTCCCGCAATACAATTTGAATTTACTTGATTGATTTTTTCTTTCATTTCAATAGTTTAAATAGAATCACACGACGAACCATCCATATGTGATCACTTAGTATCAAAATTTGAACTTTCTTGAAAAAGTAAAAAGACGGCTTGACCACTTTTGATAACAACCATATTCAAAGGTATCGAAAGGACACCAATCCCCGAACCCATGAAATCTCTCGTTTCATGGAAAACAAGGGTGGCCTCTTAGCCCTTAATTGGGTTTCTAGCCGACCCCCAACAAAGAGGCTAGTGGTGACTTCTAGATAATGTTTTTAGGTTGCCTAAAAACTTCTAATGAACCACTGTGACGTGAAGCATGAGTTTGAGAGGACTCGAGTTTATAAATCGACAACATTATTGCGGTGTTAGCAAATTGGGAACTTATTTGAAACTATCGTTCATATGTACTATTCGGATTATACATCCGTTTACAAAGTTGAATGTTTTTTTTACTTGAGATTTCCATTTGCATGTACCATTCGGATTGACTTTACAAACAAATGCTTTTAAACTTATTCCTTGGGATCAAAAGCCCGGAGAGGTAGATTGCAATAAGGTAGATAAGCTTTCCAATGAGTCTCTCATAGCTTGATGGGTCTTTGAGTAATGGTTCATCATTGGGATAATAATCCTACATCATAATCAACCATGGTCAATTTGGCATTCTACTCGATGGGAATAATAATTGATTTGCATCCTGATAAGCTTGCTTCTAATGTAATTTCCAATACAAATTTCCATTGGCTAAGAGAGATTCCTTGGTCTGATTGGGCAATCTCAATCCCAAGGGAATGTTTGGGTGATCCCATATCCTTAATGTGGAAAGTGGAATGCGTGTGTTCTTTAAAACTCTTAATGTTAGATTCATCATTTCCCATAATAATTATGGCATCAACATATATTACTAAATAGATAGATACATACCTTTTGTTCATGTGAATAGTGCATAATCATATTTGGACTATTCGAAGCCTATAGCTGTAAGTGTACTAGTGAACTTGGTGTACTCAGGAGGCCTGTTTGAGACCATAGAGGGATTTATGAAGCGACATACTTTATACTTCCCCTATCTTTGTAAACCCCGCAAAAGATCCATATAAATTTATTCGTCTAAGTCACCATGAAGGAAGGCATTGTAAACATCCATTTGATGTAGTGGCGAGTCACAAAAATCGGCAATCGATAAGAATGAATGAGTTGTAACATCCTTTACTGCTGGAGAGAAAGTTTCATGGTATTTGAGATCCTTTTGTTGTATGAGACCTTTAGCCACTAATCGAGCCTTGAATCTCTCAATAGAGCCATCTACTTGTTATTTAATCTTGTATACCACTTGCAGCCAAGCAGTTTACAATGAGGTGATAGTGATACAATGTCCGAAGTATGATTTTCCATCAAGGCATGCAATTCTGCCTCCACAACCCCTTGTCAATGTGGGTCACTACCTCATTATAGCAAGAAGGTTCTTGTTTCTTGGATATACAACTAATACAAAACATATGTTCTACCAAGAGTTAATAAAAGGAAACATATGATGAAATGGGATAATGAGTACCTGGTGAATTTAAGGTAGTACATACATAGTCTTTAGTCTATGTGGATGGACAAGTAATACAGCCTAAATGTTGTGGTGGATCATGTGTAGGCATAGAAGATGCTAACTCATCTATAATAAGCATAAGGAGACATCGTTGATGAAGGACCAGTAATCTCTTCGGTTGACGCAATAGGGTTCTCAATCGAGTGGCTCAAGTCCGATGTGGGAATAGAGCTCTCATCATATATTGGAGGTGACGCCAAAGATGATGTCGAATGTTCAGGAGGTGCAATGAGAATATATGGTTGACCACAAGACAAATCCTCTTAAGATAGGAATTGATGAGAAGTAGTCATTGTGCTAGAATGTTTAGGTGAAGATATTTCATCATGAAAAATAACATCTACGCTCACAAATAAATTACCTGTGGAAGGTTCAAAAACACAATATCCCTTTTGGAGACTTGGATATCCCATGGATATGCATCAACGGCCGCGGGGCCCCATACTATCTCGACAGCCTACAGTAGTAACGTAACATAATCAACCAAGGACTTTCAAGTGATGAAGCTCCGGTTTCTTCCCAAAAAGTAGTTCAAAGGGAGTTCGTTCGTCAAGAACCTGAGTTGGCATGTGATTAATTAGGTAAGCTACCGTAACTACACAATCTTCCCAAAAAGTTTTTGGAATAGAAGCTTGGAATATAAATCTTAGGTAATTGGCTAATTGATCTTGTCAATGTTTTAACCAATTGAC
The DNA here is from genome assembly GCA_014182365.1 of Eucalyptus tenuipes. Lineage (NCBI taxonomy): Eukaryota > Viridiplantae > Streptophyta > Magnoliopsida > Myrtales > Myrtaceae > Eucalyptus > Eucalyptus tenuipes. The sequence continues at coordinate 18,346,554 of CM024539.1, read as the reverse complement.
TTAATAAGTTGTTGAGAATTCCTTTCCCCCTTTTCTCTGGGCTTGCCATGCAATTTCTAGCAAGTGTCATTATGGGTGTGGATGTTTGCAATAATCGCAGAATAATTTACTTTTCCCTTAGAATTTTGCCCATTATTCTTTGATGACATGGTAAAAGCTAAACCGTTGATGACTTGAAGGTAGGTGCTGACGTGGTTCATGATAGCCATCCACTCTAGACGCTGAAAAAGGGAGTCGTGAGCCATTTCAATCAAAATGAGATTTGAACTATCCATTTTGGCCTTCTTGAAGCTTCTCGGCTCATCTTGGACGAACCCTAGCACCATTCGTCTCCACTCTTCATTTTGTGTCTTGCTCATCGATCCTCTTTGTTAAGAGTTCGTTTGAGCCGTGACCAAGATGCTTTCCCCTACCTTGACATATTCCATTGAGAAAAGTTGTTGGCTTTCCTACTATATGGCAAGCTAGTAGATCCAATCAAGCAGCGGCATCGGATTCATTGCCAAAATTTGAGACCGAAGCGAAAGGTAAGTGTCGTTCGGAATCAAGACGAAACGGGTCACTTTTTCTCTTTCTTTCTTTGTACTGCACAAGGTCAAATTTGGCCCTTCAAGCTTTTCTTTAGCCGCTTCTAATTCATTCCAAAGTGTTGAAAGCTTGTTGAAGCATGCAATAATGGACATGTTTCCTACTCAAACTTTAAAAGTGTCAAGGTAGGAGAGAATAGCTTCGTCTAATCCAAGTTTCCTTATGTTTCTCTTATGTTTTCCCATATAATCCTCGAGTCCTCTGTTGGGGGAATTTTGGTTTCGACATCTGGGGCTATGCAATTTCCGATCCCTGTTCGGACAAGTCGGTTGCATTTTTTCCAATGTCACGCTAGACATTCGTCAATCAAAATAGAAATAGTTTCATCAAGGAAATAGTCCTTGTCCTTCTTGATGAGAGCTCGTCTGAATTATTGTGACCACATTGAATAGTTTTCAGGGCCAAAGGCATACAATGGATTGCCGAGCTTTGAGAGACTATTGGTAGCAGTGATTGGATACAACATAAAACCAAGTTGGGGAACCGAGTAGAGATAGGCCCCCAAACTCAAAGTACCCAATTCGGGTGCTTGACAAACATGAAACCATCCTAGCCTAGTGGTTGAGCTTGCCTCGATTATGGTTGGTGGGCCTCTATTGGGTTGGGTGTATTCTTCGTGATTTGTTGGCCATGGAATAGTTTGGGCTGGATGGTACCTAGATAAGCAGTCATTGGATAGACTAGCCTGCAATGGGTTGCCCCTAAATCGGCAGGCTTGGAAGGGACGCCATTATATAGGCTGGGCTTGTATGGGTTGCTTCTAACTTACGACGACTTTAGTGGGTAGGTTCAAGGTAGCTTGCTAGGTTTGAGGAATTTCTTGCAAGGTCAACTCCTCTAGAGTCCGTTTTTAGAAGCTAATGAATGGTTTTTGGGCATGGTATTGGTAAGAAAAAAAAATTGATTTCCTTTGTTTGAAGATGCTCAAATATTGATTCCTACATTGGAGTGCTAACTTTGTTTTGCAGGTTAGTTTTAGTTTAGTTTCTTTTTTTTTTCTTTTTTTTTTTTTTGCAACAACAAAGGTGGAAAAATATATCCGGAAGGCAAAAAAAAAAGAAGAAAATTTTATGTGAGAGCTAGGTTAGGAATAACCGCTCTGATACCATGAGACAAATTGAGGAAGAAGAAGTTTGTGTTCTATGCACTTTGGCTTGTACTCTTTACATGTATAGTGTTCAATATATAGTATAAAAGATGAACAATAAAAGGAAAGACCATCTCTAAGACGAATCATATGGAATCAATTCTAATCCTAGATTGATTCATTCAATCAATTATAATCCCAGCCTGATTTAGTGTATTGATCACCGGATTTGCCATATCTCGAGCATATCTTCCAACACTATAACTCTAATACCCACAAACAACGTTGTGCTTGCTAAGTATCGAGTTCAAAATCTCCTACTTCATTAAGATCAATGCGGAGAATAGAAAGGGAGTGCCAGATGCTGATGTTGAGGTCGAGGATGTGGAGGAGTGAGAGGTCAAAGCTAGGGAAGATGATTAGTACGACAAATCAAAAAGAGGAAGATGAACGGTCAAAGGAAAGAAAAGAAACAAGATAAAAAAAAATTAATTAAGCAAAACAAGTTGTTTTGCATAAATTTATTCATGTTGGATGCTGACCATACTACATAAGATGGCTGGCAATGATAGGATATCTATGTTAGCGCTTTCCGTCTTAAATTGAATTGATTGACTATATTGAAAAATTGTCAAAAAGTTTAAGACTAATTTAATTAAATTAAAAAATTTAGGATAGAGTCATCATCCGTATAATTAATTTAAGACATTTTGGATAATTTTCTCATTTCTTGGCTAGCTTAAATAATATCATTGGCACTTGTCCCATCACGGCTCATGAATTCAAACATGTATCAATTTGTCAATACTTTTTTAAGAATATGAAAGCTATTTTCAATTTTTCTCAAGAGAACTAAAAGATATTGAAAGTAAAATTGCAAAATGCCAAGAGCTACAAAGCATTTGTTGTCTGCTTTTATTCAAAAATGCCTCACACAAATTTCTAACGTTCAATCTTACTTTTGCTGAATACACCTCATTCGCACCCCCTTTGGGATGTTCCGTCGTCTTTCATTAAGTGAAGACCCTTTTCTTGCGTCTGTTTCACAATTTCGATGGTGAGAATTCTTTCCTTAAAAAAAGAACCGTGAATGTTGCAATATGATATGACATTTTTTTATCATTGAAACAATTGATTTCTATAGATATTACATTAGAAAAAGTTACCTACCTAAAGTTTGAGATTGGATATTGTGAGACGTCTTTGATATGCACGTGCTTATCATTGGCAAGTTTGTCAAAATGAGTAGCAAACTTATTTTTTAATTCATATTTATGGAAGCGGATCATAATTCAGTCACTTCAAACTTAAATATGTGGGCCATAATAGATCTTATAGATAAAGCCCACAAAATGTGAGTTTAAGTGGATTTAAAACATACTAATTTTCAACCCGAAAAAGTCATTAGCTTAAAATGTTAAAGCCCCCTTTTCTTCAATAGAGAGAAAGGGAACAGATCGCATTCGACAGTATCTCTTCACCATCGGCGGCGGTAGTAAGACCTTCCACCTCAGCAAATCTGACCTGGACAGGCTCATCGAGAAGTCCATCTTCTCAGGAAAGGTCTGCCTGTCTTCGTCTACCAGGCCTGTGGGAAAAACCTGTGGAGTCAGCTCTGGGAGGCTTCAGAGGAAGGGTCTTTGTGAATGCCAAGTTCAGGCCTGCGTATCCCACAACGGGTGGATCGACGTTTGCAAGCAGAAGAAGGGATCTTTATCAGTTCAATTCCACTTGATTGTGTAGGCAGAGCTCGACCCTCAGTTCTTATTCCAGTTCAACGGAGGGTTTAAGTGTAGCCCTCGGGCTTTCCAAATCCAAGGCCACATTAGGCTTCTTCACTTGCAAGTCCAGCTTCAGATCCATATTAGGTCAATGTCCATTTCTCTCTACTAGGGGTAAAGGGTTGTTTATTTCGTACCTGGCAAAGCCAGGGGCGGAATGCATTTCCGTTTTTTCTTAATTTTTATTATTTTAAATTTGCTCAATCATAATTTTTTATTATTTTAAATTTGAATGGTGTATTATAATACATAGAGAAAAATGACATGAAAGGTCAATAATCTTTGGTCTAATGTGCAATATTATCTATGGACTTTCAATTTGTTTAATGTAGTTTATGAACTATTGATGAATGTTCAATTTAGTTTCTAAACTATATGAGAATATTTAAAATCGTCCTTCCATTAATTCAAATTAGTAGAATTTACTTATATAACCTCAAATTTATTACTTTTAAACACTAGCCAACAAAAAAAAAGTTACACATGTATAATCCAAATAGGTTATTTATCTTAAATCAAGATATAATAATTCACGTCATCAAACAATGATGGACATGCTAACACCCTAATTTTTTTTTTTCCTTTTTTAGAGTAGATGGATAAAAACATGGACTTGTTGAATGTAGAATAATGTCTAATTTGTCGTTTGAGAAAATCAAAGAACTACATGAAATATTTATCACTAGTTCATGAACCATATTTAGTAAATTAAAAGTTTAGATACGACATTGCACACTGGACTAAAATTCGGAGATCATTTGTATCGTTTTCCCTTATACATATGTCAAGGGTATGAAAACTCAGCCTAAGAAAAAAGGAATTGAGTATTCTGAAATGAAATTAGGCATAGATCTGTTCGAGTTACATGTTAGCTGATACGATCTCCTTGGATGGGGAAGCACTGGGGTTCACCGCTCTTGTGATGCCAACCAACCTCGACATGATGAAATAAAAGATGATTTTGCAGGGATCGAAGCAACTGTAGTAACGGCCGACCCGATAGCGGTGCACTGAATGCACACGGACTACTGGATCACGTTCGTGTGGCCCGTTAGGGCCATTACCTGCCACCAAAGTGCGGCAACTTGTTCCATAGAGAGAATGTTGTGAACTCTCTGAGTCGAGTTTCGGATCACTCCTTATCGAACTTCAATTACATGCAGAGGAACATCTTCTAATCGGGCAGGCGCCATTCTTCGGCATATAGGATTCACTCGGCAGACCGACATTATCAACACCATTTAGCATCCTCAATTTGTTCTCGATTCATTGTCGGTATCATAGAAGTAAAACTGGGAATGACAGAGACCACTTTCCAATGGCAAGAGCGAAGGAAGATCGACATAAGCTTGGCCTTCTACATCACATTTTCTAGATAAAGCAAGCTGTCGATCTGATCATACCACGAAAAAAGTGAAAGAAGTTCTGTTAAAAGCTCACATAGCCCACCTGAAGTTACTTACCTCTTCACTATCTGGGGTAAACAAGTCAAACAGTTGTGTAGGGGTGTCAAAAATTCCCTAATCGAAACGAAAATTCTGAATCTTTTTAATTTGGGTAATAAGTAAAGGAATTTAGGTAGTTTGATGGTTCAATTTGGACTTGATTTCATGAAAACTTGAACCGAACCGAACTGAATGTTGAGATCCATGTGTTGGAAATGAAGGCAAAGATATATCTCCATCACCTCTACATCAGAATAAAATTATTGTGATAAAGAAATTCATTTGGTTTAATATTTTAATAATATGGATAAGGACAAAGTTCATGAGCTTTACTTTTTTATTATACGACTTCAACAATTCAAATGTTTGAGTTTAAACTTGAATAAATAAATAAATAGAAAGAATATTTGCACATCTAAAATGATATAGTTTATTTTGAAAAAATAAATTAGATAATTCAAGGACATCCATTTAGTTTACAATGAGGTGCCCTTTTTATTTATTTAGGATTCCAAGTTTTTTTGTTTTACTTATTATTTTACAACATGGCTAATTTTCACTTTATTTTAATATTTTTGAACCCAATTAATTATAGAAAAAATTAAAATATATATATTTTATCAAAGTGAAATAGGAACACTATATTTTTTAATATTTTAAATACGGCTTATTAAAATAATCGAGTAACCTCCATTTTAAAGATACGTCTTCTTTTTTTTTTTTTTAGTAAATATGTTATTGTTGGTTAAAGCATAAACAATATTAATCAAGTTGTTTGATTTTGTGTATTAAAAATTACAGTGATCAAATAAATTCACTTAGTTTGAAAAATGTATAAATTTTAATAAAATTATAGCTATTTATAATGCAGTTTATAAAATCTCTTTTTCAATTGCAAAGAAACTAAATGGAATGAGTAACTCCTGCTACTTTGATATGACTTATTTTATCTCAAACTTACAATAAAATGTTTAAAGTAAAAGAAGATCCAATCTCGATTTATTTAAAACACAGAGCATTCCGTTTTGTATGTAATATCAGTTTCTATAGTCTTATTTCATACATAAATTCCATCATTGAAGGCTCAAACTTTTTTTTCTTGTTTATTTTCCATGTGATTAGGAAACTCAGAATTCTTGAAGAATTTCAAATAAGGACATAAAATGTTTTCATTTTCTTAAATAAAGGCTTGAAATAAATTTTGTTTCAAATAAAAGCAAAAAATGCACTCATTTTTTTCAAATAAAATTTAAAGTGAATTTTATTTCAATAATGATCGAAAATGATTATGTTAGTTTCAAAAAAGCACTTGCACTTTCGTCCTTTACTTTTTTTTTTTTTAAAAAAAAATTTCCTTATCTAGTTTTCTTCTTTCCTATTTTTGATTTTTGTTTTTTTTCTTCATTCTTAGCCAATCTCAAGTGATAATTAGCCACTAATGATGGCCGGAGAGGGTTGAGTGAGGGTTGCCCTCACTCGACCTAGCAAGGCAACCCTCACCTTGGGGAGGTTGCCCTACTGGCCATATGTGAGGCCGGCCCTTGCTAGATCTAGCGAGCGAGGTGAACCTCGCTGTATGTGAGGTTGCCCTTAAAAGCCACAGGTGAGGGTCAAGCCCTCCCTGGTGGACAATAAGGGCCACAAGCGAAGGTCAAGCCCTTCTTGGCGGACAAAAAATAACTTAAAATTAAAATTATCTTTAAACAAAAATGTTTGGTAATTGGGATAACTAGGGAGATTCATATTAACATAACTAATTCGAAACCTAATTTAAGATTAATATGGTCACTTATTTGATACGGATTCACTTCATATCCTTATTTGAAAAAATAATGGTATTTCATGTCTCTTTTTGGAATTTTTCCTAGAATTTTAACATCTTTCCCTCGCAACCCCATTATTATATGTTTATGGAAAATTGCATATATAATCTGTGAATAAATTCAATCTTTTCTTTTACATCACATCTCATTTTATTGGCATACCAACCATTCAAAAAGATGTAAATAGATGTCCCCGCACGAAGGCCCGTGAAATGAATGATTTAGGTCGGGCTTAGATCGAGTGATAAATTATCTAGCTCAAGTTGGCCCATTTAATCGATATTAATGCAATTCTATACAAAGTTTCGACCAAGAAAAAAAAATTCTATACAATATCAATTCTAAACTTTAGGCCACGTCAGCATTTCAGCGGAATTAACTCCGTTGCGCTTTCTTCTCATTCCTTTCCTCTTCAGAACGTAGCGCGACACCGGCCGGCGAAAAGTTGAGCGGGTCGGGCGGCAGCGGCGCCGTCGACGACCGGAAGCCGCCGGCGGCCTTCGAATCAATCCCGACCCACCGTGGTTCCGACCACCGGGAAGCTGTCCATCTCTCTCCCTCTCCGTTTCCTGGATTCTCGAAACCCTAGAAACCCTTCCGGATCCCGGAATCCGGGGAGCCGATCGACCCGTCGGAGAGCCGGCCGGAAGCCGAACCGGCACCGGCACGGTCGCTTCCTACCGAACGTCGCCGGGGTAAATCGGGAGGGGGCGGGCGGTTGAGCTGACGGCGATTCCCGCGGCGTCCGGCGGAGCCTCCGGTTCACCTGCAACGTCGGTCCTCCGGCCGTAGCTCGGGCGCAGCGCCGACTCGAGTGCTGCACTCGCGCTCCATCTCTCTTCTGGTGAGTTGCTCTTTTACAAAGATCACGTAGACTGGGGTGTTGTTAGATTACACGCCTTACCTGGAATGGATGAGATAGATATGATGAGATAGATGTTGGGGTGCTCTGTATATGCTTCCGCTAACGAATGAGTAGGAGATACCCAGATGACTATAAATCAACGTCGATGATCGGTTCAGATGCCAAAGATTCAACATTCATGGTTGTGGCGGTTCTGTGTCTGCATTTCCTGTGAACTACCTAAAAGTGGGGATTAGGTGAAACATCAAGCTCTGTTGGTGCATTGGGCTGCCAGGATATTATAGAAAATCGGATGATATTGTGCCTGTTACGTGTTTTGAGTATTCCGTGGCATGAGATGCGGTGATAAGAAGGATACAGAGAGTTACTTATTATACTGGCATGAGTAGTGTACCCACGAGTTTGGCTTCATTGCAGTGCCTTGAGCTTCCCAGCATCTTTTCTTGCCCTTTTTCTTCAGTTCAAGCAAGACTTTGACTACTTTTGTTGTCCAAAGAACTATGTATTGGAGATGGAGAGTCGAAATCTCTGCATGGGACATTCATTTTGTATATTTTCCTTAGTCTAGGTTATTCTGGGGGTGTCAAAATGCCAAAATATATATATACATATATATCTTCATCCATTGATCTTCACTGTTTTTCTTCGATACAGTTTTCCCCCTCTTTGGCATAAGCTTTGATACATTTAGATGTATGACTGTGAATCTATCCTAGTTCAGCACTATTTAGCATTTTTTACCCTGGCATTTTAGAATCGTCTTTTGGGGCAAAAGGAAAGAGATAACCTGACTATTACGTTGTTAATGTGGAAATGCTGAGGTCTTTCCAACCCAAGGTATTGACAGGGAAGTCACGTAGTAGCTACCTATGTATATGTGACCATTGGTTTGCTTAAAAACCTTAAAAACTCCTAGATTTAAGGGTTCAGGTGCGTGTGCAGGAGTGATTGTTTATTGCCCACAATGCTTTTTCGAGACCATGTTTATTGTGTATTTGTTAGGCTTGCAGTTTGTTAAATGATTTCTGAAAATCTTTAGAAACTTTAACTGTTGAGAATTATGAAATCCCACCTGATCTTTCTTGATCCTTTGTTTTTCCTTGATTTCATTGTTTTGTTACTTGTCTCAGGAAGAAGCTTTCTTTTCCTTTCTCACATAATTGGAAAAGTGAAAGTTAGTTAATAAGCAAAAGGTTAATGGTTCCTGTCAAAAGATTTTGGTTGCCATAAATATAAATAATTGCACTTTGATGCATAGCGAGGGAAATAGACAAGGACGGATTTTATTGTGTGGTGGCACTTGCCCGGACTGAGCTCTCCAAAAATTACCATGATATATGGTTTTATTTATATGTGGTTCTTGAGTTTTGTCATGTTGCCCGCTTGTGGCCCATGCTTTTTCTTTAAGCGGTAGTGGGCTGTTATATTCATTTGAAAATGTAAACTTAGACATTTAGCCCACTAGTCCCACCCACATCCCGAAGGAAAACTGTAGAATTTAAGTCAAAATGCAGATATAGGGAAATTTTGAGTCCGAAGAAAGCTGCCAAACTCTAACACTTGACAGCTTTTTTAATTTGAGTAATGCTTGGATACCGAAGGTATTTTGCTATGTGATGTGCACTCCCTAAATGATTACTTAAGTTAGACCCATTTAAACATCTAAATGGAATCTGTCACGCAACTTTGTAAACCTATTCAAGAGACGGATTTTAGTGTGTCTAACATTATTCGTCATGTTTTTACCTAAAACATTGCAAAACTGTTGCAATGATGAGAGTTAAGATGAAGTCTTGGTTGAAGATAAATTCCGGTTCTTGCCTATTTAAGAAGTTCAAGCAAAAGAAAATCAGGGATAAAGGTGCAAAGCACCATTTAAATTTTATACTCTTAAGATATTTTGTTGACTCTCATCTTTGGTTTCAATGATTTTTTATACCAAAATGGACTACTTTACATGATTATTACCTTTTGGTTTATTGAAAAGTACCTGTTCGAATGTTCCGTATGCTTCATAAGGGAGGAAATATTTGATTGATTGAACAGAGGAGTTTAAACAAAAATCTTTTCTCTCTTTTGCCTATAATTAATGATTGTGACATATGAACTCATAATTTACTTTGAAATCTAATCCAAGAAGGCCTTCATCCAAAATCAATTAACACAATGATTATATCATTAATACCTTTAATGATGGCTATTCATTCTCTTGTTGAAAGAAAGTGTAATTTGGACACACACAAAAAATCCTGTTCTTTTTTCAAATGTTTATGGGGTATAAACTTAATAAGTGTCTTTTTATATCCCTTAAGTTTTGTCCCCAGTGATACATTGCTCTAGATCCATCCCCGGAAGGAGAGCTACAGGTAATTTAAACCACATCTTTTAAAGTGGAAAATGTACATGTTTTTGGGGAAAAGAATGAAATGCTTGAACTCGCATTTAATCTAACAATAGTGAGTGTTGGTATAGAGTCATGGAAGATCAGACTATAAAGGTGCTTATACAAGCAAAAGTCAAATGCATATGTATTTAAACTTGGAACAGAGAGTATAGGTGTTGTGGCATGAGTGACCAGGATATATATGATTTTATTAGCAAACTAAAAACGTAAATATGTAGTTAAGTTTTGATAAGTGAAAGCATGCACTTTGACATTATTGGTGGGCATGTAACCAAGCTTGATTTAAGCAAATTTAGTGATTCTAGTGTGTGAATGTGTCGGGTGATGAAGAATAAATCATGTGAGCATCTAAATAAGCTCAAATAAAGTGCTTAGAGGGGTTTCTAGTGATGGTGGCCCTATTATTATGGAGGATAACAGACTTGTGAGCTTGAACTTTAATCAAATATTGAGGTGCAAGCCACCGACTTATTCCCTACTTGAATTACTGAGTCATTGATATTTTAATGTTATCATAATTTAGTCTTCTGGATCTAGTCTCCCATGATCAATCAGGCTAATGTTTCTCTAGTTGATTGACCTTCAGAATGTTAACACTGTTTTCTGCGCAGGTGACCTTGCCTTTGCCTTTGAGGTTGTATGCAAATGTCTCTCCAATATGTTTGAGATGGAAGAAGTTCATCTAAATAGTGAGCCTCTCTTTGATGATGGCAATGAATATGAGTTTGAGGAAGATGCAAATGCTATGGATAGCGGAGGTGAAGTTAGCGATGCACAACCAATGAAAGGACACGCAACACCTACTGTGGGGTTGGAGTTTGATTCTTTTGATCAAGCTTATGATTTCTATAATATGTATGGAAAGGAACAGGGTTTCGGAATCAGAGTAAGCAATTCTTGGTTTAGATCAAAGAGGAAAGAGCGTTATAGAGCAAAACTAAGCTGCAGTAGTGCAGGCTTCAAGAAAAAAAGTGAAGCCAACAACCCTAGGCCTGAAACAAGGACTGGATGTCCTGCAATGATAGTGATTAGGCTTGTGGATTCTAATAGGTGGAGAATAGTTGAAGTCCAGCTTGAGCACAACCATAGGGTTAGTCCAGAAATCAAGCGCTTCTACAAGTCACATAAAAAGATGATTATTGCTGCCAAAAAGGCACAATCACCGTCAAAGCCTGTGATGCACATGCATGTCATAAAGTTGTATCAGCCAGCCGCAATCAATTCTGAGAGTAATGGCTACTTGAGTATCAGTAGGGGCGATGGAATCGATTCCGTTGATCATGCCAAATATTTGGAGCTTAAAGAGGGAGATGCCCATGCATTATATAACTATTTTTGTCGCATGAAGCTGACCAATCCGAATTTCTTTTATTTGATGGATGTTGATGATGATGGGCGTTTGAGAAATGTGTTTTGGGCTGATGCCAGGTCTAGGGCTGACTATGCTTACTTTTCAGACACGGTTGCTGTTGATTCCATGTGCTTGGCAAACAAATTTGAGATTCCCTTGATATCCTTCATTGGCATTAATCATCATGGACAGTCGGTTTTGTTGGGTTGTGGCTTCATTGGACATGAATCAGTTGAGCACTTTGTTTGGATATTTCGGGCATGGTTAAAGTGCATGTTGGATCACCCTCCACAAGTTATATTTACAGACCAGTCCAAAGCCTTCCAAACTGCAATTTCTGAGGTATTCCCAAAAGCTCATCATTGCTTTTGTGCATGGTATATTATGCAGAGACTCCATGAAAAACTGGGAGGATTGAAGGGATATGAAGTAATTAAAAGACAACTGAAGAGGTCGGTCTTTAATTCTTTGAAAATAGCTGAATTTGAAACTTCTTGGGCTGATATGATCCATAGACATGAACTTCGGGACAATAAATGGCTCCACTCACTATACGAGGATAGGCAAATGTGGGTTCCTGTTTACTTGAAGGATACATTCTTCGCAGGGATGATTCTTATTCAAGAAAGTGAAAGCAAGAGTGCCTTTTTTGATGGTTATTTACATAAACATATGTCTTTCAAAGAATTTGTTGATAAATATGATCTAGTTTTGCATAGGAAGCACTTGAAAGAAGCCATGGCAGAGTTGGAGTCCAGAAATTTGAACTGTGAGCTGAAAACAAGATGCAACTTTGAGGTGCAGCTCTCCAGGGTGTATACAAAAGAAATTTTCAAGAGATTCCAGTCTGAGGTCGAGGGGATGTACTCTTGCTTCAACACAAGGCAGATAAATGTCAATGGCACAATCATAACATACATAGTGAAAGAACGAGTGGTAACTGGAAAAGAAAAGGAGGTTAGAAATTACGAGGTCTTGTATGAGACGTCTCAAGTGGATATTCGATGCATATGCAGCTTGTTCAATTACAAAGGTTATCTTTGTCGCCACGCATTGAATGTTCTCAACTATAATGGTGTGGAGGAAATTCCGAGGCAATATATTCTTTCACGTTGGAGCAAGGATTGCAAGAGACAACCACTTGAGATACCTCGTGGTTCCAATGATGTTGATGTGCATAACCCAGCTTGGTGGCATAACAATCTGTACAGACGTGCCATTCCAATTGTGGAGCAAGGCGCTCGATCCAAAGACCACTATAAGATTACTTTGCACGAGTTGGAGGAGTTGTTGAATAAACTTGATCTTGTTGAGGACAACTTAAGTGCACCAGAAAATGTTTGAGTTTCCTCCTCAATGTGTTAGTCAGAAATAGAAGAAGAGAAAAAGTTAGATAAGTCATAACCTTGCTGACCTTGTATGTGTTCTGATCTACTTCCAGCATCTCCTCCATGATCCATGCACTTACAAACGAAATATGGGGCTTAGACAAGAGGGTAAGTAAATCTTTTCCTGCATTTGTTGATTTTGGTTTGTAATTGCTACTCAATAATTTCTTCAGGATAGTGTTTGAATGCCTTTAGCTGAGTTGCCTATTGTAGAAGTAGCCCTGTAAATACACAAGATGATGCTTCTCATTCTTCTTGACATCAAACAAATTCGAAGCATTTTTGAGCAAGCTCAGGTTGTGATTTGATTTTTTTTCCACAGTTTATAATTTCATTTCTTGATTACGGAGGAGGCACAACCATGGATCCTTCAATAACTTCATTCTGATGTTTCCATTTGAAAATTGAAATGGAGCGAACATCATCCCTTTTTTTTTTCTTTTTTTTTTTGGGGTTCTTTTTGTGCATCTTCTTGGCATTGAAGAAGATATGAATATATGAACATAGCAACTTTTTCGATCCTTCAACAACTTCATTGTGATGTTTCCATTTGAAAATCAAATTGGAGTGAACATCATCTTCTTTTTTTTATTTATTTCTTTTTTGTTCTTGTGCATCTTCTTGACATTGAAGAAGATATGAATACATGAAAACATAGTAACTTTTTCGTTTTTTCAAGCAAATCGTTTTTCTTATGAGGTCAGTGGGTATCTCATGAATCTGGTGTTTACTTAAAGTGATTTTCTTTTTAATTTAATGAAAGGAGCCTTTGTGGCTCTATTGGTAGCAATTGTCTTGGAAAGGAGACTTGTTCATAGTGTTAATTTAGACAAATTTACTGGTGAACTTATACAGATTATCAGTGGTGAAGGAGTGGCTAATGAGCAATTGAGAACTGAACAAGATAAGTTGACTTCAGTTCTTGTACTTTCTGAGACATTGAAACAGGCCTCCACGTGAATGAATTTGTGAAGGTTCTGTATGCTCTGCCTTTCAAGTGGTATCCCAATGAATCTTACCAAGGAAGGATGCTGAAGAGACTGATCGATAGTGCTGCCAGCACTTCAGCGAGTAGTCATGAAGTGGAATTGTAGACAGAATATTTTATTTTATTGGTCTCTGAGGAGCAAGAGTTTACAAGACCAGTTCTCAGTATGCCGAGGGAAGTCAATGAAATTGCAAAGGTCGACTGAGCAGCACTTTTTCACCAGTTATGTGCCAGTGAAGAACTATATGTTCACGTGAAGTGAGGAATGTCAAGATCTCCAATATGGTTAGATAAAAGCTACGTAGCCCAATGACTGAGTGAATCTAGGCAACCAACAACCGTCTTTAAGGTATCAGTTTCTTGTTAATTCATGACTTAGATATATAATTGCTGTAACCTGGTTATGATTCTTCATGGGAGTTTTTGGTTTGACACTTTTTGTTTATGACAGTCTGAGAAGAAGGCTGAGATGGATAGGTTTGCGCGACAAAAGAAATAATTATCTGAACAAATTGTGGAAATATCAGCTTGAGTGGATTTACAAGGGAGGAAATTATACAGCTCACTTTTGAGAAAGAAGTCTCCTCAATATCGTCTTCATGGTACTGAGGCACAACTGAAGACTTGTGAACTCGACGAGTTGAAGGTATCTGTTTCTTCTGCTTCTGTCACTTAACTGATTAATTCTAAGTCAAGTTCTTGTGCTTGCTTTATATGTGCTTCTAAATGTTGCATTCCGTATGCTATGGAGTAAAACAGTCGGCCCTGTCGTGATTTCCCTTACTGAGACTAGAGATCTTGGATTTGGTTTAGATATTCTCTCAACATCTCTTTTCAAGAAGGAAAGGAGTATCTATTTTGCCTCGCTTTTATCTATAAAAACATAAGGGAAAATATTTTTTGAAAGACCAGGGTGCAGATAAATGGACTGGATTCATTTATTTTTTTTCTGCCGTTTGTGTAAATCCTAACTGTTGTCTTTCTGACCAAAATCTGTTCAATGGAACAGAAAGTAATAAAGGAAAAAGAATGCTCTTGTGGAAAGGAAGGAGAGTGCTGAATCTGGGAGGAAAATAATCCATGAAGAGATGAAGCGGTTTGTAACAGAGAACGTAGTCACAGAAGATTCGGCAGTAACTCGAAGATCAGATTGGAAGACTGACCGGAACAGGGGACAAACTGAAGGAGAAGAGGGAGAAGGAGGATGGAAGCAGAATTGCTGGCCTGCTAGGTCTTTTCCCATCACATAGTCATGCATATGCAGTAGTATCCATTTGGGTTATCCTGCTTATCTTTTGGTGCTCAAGAAATTTCAAAATCTGGTATCGACTGAGTCGGTTCTTCCTCTTTGCAGCAATGAATCCGCACCCTTGAGACTTCACTCAAGAAAAATGTCTATGCGCCCTTCGTATGGTGCTGCTGTGAGGCGCTTTTGACGACAGGGATGGAGACAATTTCGAGTGATCATGAATCCATGCCATTCAACAGCTCTAGGGCAGTCCACTAGAAAGTCCTATCACGAGTTACCACACACTTCCACAGCGTGATCATCGCTTGTATCCGACCACGTCCGTTCCGATGGTGCCAGGACTCACCCCCCAGTAACAGGCTTATCAATGGTGCCATGGTTCCCTGGTTCAAGTCAGCCGTTTGACAATGCCGAAGACACGAGTTTACTGTATTTACCCGGCGCACGAGAAACTAAACGAGCAGGAACGTTTTTCCTTATTCTAACTGAAAAGTATTTGTAATGGCGATTGCATGGAGACATTTGGTAATGAAACTGAAATGACATAAACATGATAACCCGAACAAATCGTCAGCCCTAGTTGAATAAGTCTTTTCTTAACCCTTCAATGTATCGTTTTGGAAGTTTTCACTCCATGTATTAAAACGAACAACTATCTCTAAATAATGGACATAAATGACATTATGATACCGGGTATGACAATGAAAGGTAAAGATATGCGATGAAACCAATACGGACAAAGGCATACGAAACCAAGCCTTGGTTATAGTCTATTTATGGGGGGTAGATCCTTGTCAAATGAGGACGAGAGTCGAATGAGGACGTGAGAGGGTCATAATCTATTTATGGTGAGTAGACCCTTCCATCACAAGTCGCCATTGAAACATTGGCTTATAGTTACATTAATAATTCAATCGAATTTTATAGTATTAATATTACAAAAAATCTCAAATTGATACATTCATGACAAATTTGCTATAAATTAAATTTTTTATCAGAAAATT
Source organism: Eucalyptus tenuipes (assembly GCA_014182365.1). NCBI lineage: Eukaryota > Viridiplantae > Streptophyta > Magnoliopsida > Myrtales > Myrtaceae > Eucalyptus > Eucalyptus tenuipes. Next base: position 18,330,581 of record CM024539.1, on the reverse strand, counting down.
TCAAATTAGTATATTTGAGACAAATTTACCTAAAGTTAAAACATTTCAAACTTGTACATTTATGATAAATTCACTCTCTATTAGTTTCTTTTGAATTGGATTAATATTACGAAAACCATAAACTATCACCTATGACGAACAAAGGGTAAAACCTGAAACTGGTATACTTATCAACTGCCATTTGTTATCTAACTAAGCAATTTGATTGTAAAATTTAACATAAACTAATAAAAAATAAATTTGTCACAGGTATATCGATTTGGAGTTTAATTTGAGGTAAATTTGTTATAAATATACCAGTTTAGATTTTTCGTGGTAACCTACCCAATTTTATAACCATATGGACATGTGTTAGAACCAAGATTGCCACACAATCGTACTTGGGTTATCAATTATTGTCTCATATGTTATTTGCTCTGGAACATCTTGTTTTTCCCAAACTTAAATATTATACGGCTAACGTTGGTCCCCGTTTATAATAATTTCCAACAACATATTCTGTGGCCTTTGAATTATAAGGTGCTGATTTGTCAACATCTCAAGACGGCAATTTGATACAGTTTACCGCCTAATCGTTCATTTTATATGGCCGTTGACCCTACTTGTCGTTCCGCGAGTGTCTTTGTCTTGTCACTAGAAACGCCTGATTAGTTTCCCTTCCATTGCATCCACGAGGTCCGCCTTCATTCCCTTTTTTAAATCTTATTATTATAGTCTTAAATTCCAATGCCGTATCTATAATTGTGAATGATGTGGATAGGTCAGCAACTTTATTTTATTTTATATTTTCGGTCGAAGGTGAGCAACTTAATTGAGAATACTCTTATTTTCATTGAATATTTTTCTGTTAGAGTAAACCAACCAACATCCTCTTTTTTCAGCCTTTATAAGTAAACTCTTGACTTTTTTTTTCAAGTCCAAACTAGTTAAAATTATCAAACGAGCTTAATCTTCATTAAATGTTGCACAATGAGATTATCAAGCAAGTCATGAATGATTTTACGATAACTCAAGGGCACGTATGCATGGTCTCGACTATCTAATGATTATGAAATGTCTCGATAGTGTGCAATTAACTACATTTAGACCTTTTGTTTATGTGCAATCAATGGAATTTGAGCGACTTTCGATTCTAGAGCTGAAAGAAGTTCACTAATTGGGGATTCATCGTGATCACTGAATCTATTTGGGAAGGAAATTACATATATAGGTCACTAGCCATAATTTGCAAGCAATCACTTTGAAATGGGAATCCGTTTAGGCTGATAGTGTAGTACAAGCATAGGCCCCTCATATTTGTTGCATTTGGTAAGGTTTTTGGAGAAAGTTAGAAATGCAATAAAAGTGTTTTTTTCTAAATGTAAATAGCTAGTAAAGTGTAATGGAAAAGTGCATTGGAAAATAATTTTGGCATAAATACTATATAGAGAAAAAAAAAAAACTACACCTATAAATGACTTTAGTTATTTAAAACAAAAACCTCAAACCTTTGTTGATAGGCTTAGGCTGCCGGCTAGCCTTGCCTGACATCGCCTATTGCCATATTTGACCTTGTCGGAGACTCACATGATGAGGGCATTTTTCAAATTCTGAAAATTTGTCAAAGGAAAATTGGAAGAAAAAAATCATACGTTAACATTTTAAAAATACTAAACCCCAATGTTTCCACGGACCTACCTCAGGCTAAGGGAGAACTTTAGAGGACTTTGAAAATGCAATGCATTTTTCCAAAGCTCTCCGAAACAAAATTTGCCAGAGGGCTTGACTTATGCCCGATGTCCTTTAGATGCCCAGATGCCCCTGGGAAAGTGGTTGTCAAAAACGACCATTTAACCAATAAATCAAGAACACACCAACCCGAAAAAAAAAAAAAAAACAAAGACAAAAAAATTAATAAAAAGAAAAAACATAAAAGCAAAGAAACTCTGCCGGCGTATATTCCACTGCAGAAACTGGCAAGGTCCCCCACGAGTCTTCAAGTTCATTTTTTTATCACATGGTTGTACATGGTTGTACAAGTAATGCAGTGGCGAGTGGACTTCCGCTTACATTTGTCGAAAGTACTTGTCTGTCTCCCCCCATGCATGAATTGATATTGGCCCAGAACAGCCTCTGAAAGTTAGTTGGCCACTTTGCTATCCGAACGTCAAGGACGGAAAAAGGGCGCAGCCCTTCAATGCAAAACTCGTATGTGTGATGAAAATCCTAAAATTTATTATGAATATATAATTAAGTTTTAAATTTTTTAAAAACATAGCTAAATCATAAAACTTATTATAAAAGTACAGTCGAGTGATTAAACTTATTACGAAAGTATAATTGAATTCTAAAACTTTCAAAAAAATGCATTCGACAGAATGACTTGATTGGACTAATTTGACAAATTTTAGGACTCGATTGCAGTGTCATGGCAAATTTTAGGACTTAATTGCACTTTTTGGAAGTTTTATGACGCAATTGCATTTTCATAACAAGTTTTCGGACGTTTAGTACACTTCTCTCTTTTAATTTTATTCCACCATGCATGTTTACATTGTTTTTTGATCATTGAGTTTGAGACATGAAATGGATCTGATCCAGTGTTATTGTGGAAAGGTCTGGGAGAATTGCAGCAATGATGATTACAGAATTATATTATCTCAAGAGAGTGACATGGAACTTCTAAAACCCTAGGGATGAAATGAATCTTCAAGATCACGATTGATTGGTTATTTTCTTGACCAACTTCTCCAAGACTACACGCAGCTCTCTCTGCTCTAGGCGAAATCAACCGTTCTTTCCGGACAATGCAAAGTCGGCCTTATCACCGCCTCCCGTCCACTTCTCGTCGTCAGATTCGAATAACGACGCCAGTGACTGGAACGCCGAGACCGAATCATCTCGGATGCGTAGGCTGTTGTCCAGATCCTTCCCTGCTTCCTCGGGCGGCACGAGATGCTGGTTCAAGTAGGGCGGGCACTTGCTGTCTCGCTCCCCGTCATGGGAATAGCCGTTGTGGTCCGGACCGAGCTTGGAGAAATCCGAGTCGAGGAACTGGCAAATGTCGTCCACGTTGAAATCGATCATGAAGTCGTCCGGCGATTCCTCCTCCGAGTTGAATGATAACGACCCGTCGCTCATATCCGAGTCTGAAAGCATTTGCTTCAGCAAGTAATTGCCATCTGGGGATGGTCCCGTTTCCCCATTGATAGCGTTCTGTTGAGCAACTTGTGGCTCTAGATTGGCGACTCCGCGAATGTTGCTTTCCAGCACCCTCTGCTGTTCCAGCTCTTGCTGCGACGTCGACGGAGGTTGGACCGTCGGCTCTCTGTGCAAATGGTGGAATTGGATCGTCCTCAATGCTTCGGGCTTCTTGGCCAAGTTGGTGTTCCAATAGTTCTTTATCTCATTGTCCGTACGCCCCGGAAGCCTTCCAGCAATCAACGACCACCTACGTGATCATAGATTCGGTTCATGTTTTATTTTTGTCCAGCTAGGGTTCCTATTGCTAGAATTATTAGTTGAAATAAAAATGAATAAATAAATAAAGGACTTGATGATCTGTACCTGTTGCCCAATAGCTTGTGAAGCCGGATGATTAGTTCTTCTTCGTCGGGCGAGATGTTCCCTCTCTTGATGTCGGGCCTGAGGTAATTCATCCAACGCAGCCTGCAGCTCTTGCCGCATCTTCTTAGACCTTCACGAGAACCATCGAAAGTTAAAACCGAAGCACGACGGCTATCCTGATTTTACCGCTAATTTGTTCTGAAATATGGCGCTTAGCAGATACTATTGGAGGATAGATATCTGGAAAGACCAAGAGAAATCCGAGAAGAAGATGACAAATGCACAAAGAAAGGAAAGAGGGCAACAGTGCTGCCTGCGATTACAATAGGAGGTAATGATGGACAAAAGGAGTCCAAAAGGGATTGATAATAAAGAACCTTAAAGCAAAAATAGGCCCTAAAAACCAAGTCTTGACTACACGTTCCACAAGGAACAGTCCCGGCATAATTCTGCTCTTTGAATTATTGTGGTACGGGTTTCCAGGGGTACGGAAACTCTCATCATCAAAGGTTAAAAGCGCTCGAGAAAATCGAGTCCAGGTAAGGCTGTGGGCCGTCATTCACGAGAGCCCGTTCGAGCCATACAATTTCACGCGGCCAATGCAAGCCAGACGTTTTCATAGCTCAGGCCGAACCGGGACTTCGAATGCGTCGACGTCATTCGTTAGGGCAATCGCCTAGGATAGTAATTCCGACTGTTCGGAGCAACTGCCACAACAACCACACGTGCTAACATCGAAGACCGATTCGCATGGCGGCACGCGAGCCCTAAGCTGTGCGCATACCAGCCGGGCAAGAGGGGCGATGCATGATGTTCTACGGAGAGGAGAGCCCCACACGGAACTGCAGCATACAAAACCCAGAAGCGAACCGGGCGCGCACGGCTTCCCGTGCACGAGGAAAGCTTACCGGTTTCCCTGGAGAGCCGGCTCCATTTGCCCTCGCCGTGGACCTTGACGTAGTCCATCAGGATCTGGTCCTCCGCGGCCGTCCACGCTCCTTTATTGAGCCCGTCCTTGTCGCACCGAGGGCTCCTCCCCATGTTCAAAGCTTGCTCTCTCCCTCTCTCCCTCTTGAATTCTTGCATGTACCCGGAGGAGAGGAGGGAGGGGAGAGGAGGGAGGAGGGTGAGGGAGGAGTGGAGGGGTCGAGGTGTCAGGAGTGACGATGGCCCTTGGCGACTGCTTGCACGCCACGAATTTAAAGGGACAGAGCGAGAGAGAGAGAGAGAGAGTTTAAAAGTGCCACGCACACAACGTGCCCGATTTCGATCCCGTGCCCGTGATCATGTGACCGAGCCTTAACCCCCGATTCTCTCTCCCAAACGTGCTCTTTTTCGCACCTCTCTCTCCTGTTTCTCGTCCTCTTTCGGCACAGCCTCTTGCATCCCGTTCCTCTCCTCCTCTCTTCTCTCTCTTTTTGTAAGATTCGACACGTTCCGAAATATTTGTAGCAAGACACCCCCCGTGGCGGGCCTGCCCCTGCCGGCTGACCGGGGGGACGGCGCGAACCTAATACACATACTGAACTGAATCCAGGGATCGTCTCGGGTGGTTCGGGCCGGGGTGGGGGGGTGGAGTGCCCAGGGGACGTGACATCTCTCGATGGTCCAGGTCGGGTCTCATTCACATACCTGGTCACTTCAGAATAATTGTACATGTTGGGGTCCTTGAGGTACCAGGTGCGAATGCGGACCACTCGTTTGAATTTTGTCTCGGTGTTTTGTCCTATCAAATGAGGTTAGTGACATGTTTCGCGGGATGAAGATTAATCTGCGCGGTCCGATGACGGGTTTCGGGACATAGGCAAACACAAAACGATGTAAGGTCTTGTTAGCTAGGCGCATAGACTGAGGAATTCATTATTATTATTCTTATTATTGGGCCACGTTGGAGCGGATTTTGACCGTGAGAAAGGTATTTTGACAATCCACATTATTTTAGTGCGACGGCTCCATGATTGAAGTTGCCCAAAAGTCTTGACCTTGCGGGGGCTTCAGCTCTGGAATTAGACCACGCGAGATCATCACGAAGAACATACACAATCGATCATGTCTTGCAATGATTGATTGGATTGAAGAGATCGTGTAGTGTCATGCCTAGGTTAGTTGAACGCAAAATGGCTCGATCCAGGATTATCTAGACAGGTGAAACTCAATTAAACAAACTGCTCATCAATCATATCTGAGTGATTGGAATGAATCCTGATCAACTAATTACGTCTTAGGATTGAGGCATGCATTAGTGTTGCGTCGTGTCGGAAACTCTTGCTCCTTCACCATGAGGATTCCAACTTTTGCTTATGACTCTTCCTCTAAATTCAGAGAATGAAAAAAAAAAAAAAAATATTATTTGAAGTTTTACAAAATGAGAAAATTATATGAAATTTCAATGTGTCGGAAATTAAATGTTTACGGAAGGCTATGAGTGCCTGGAATTAAATAAAAATCAGTGCATAATTTCCCAAAAGAAAAACTAGAAAATGTTATTATTACCGTGAAAGGGGCCCCTCGTGTACGCGGTTTCTATATATTATCGAGGCTGCATCTAGCACGTCCAATTATTGCACTTGTTTCGCACATGTGTACTTCTTTTTCACCCCTCGTCAAGAGTAAAATTGGGGACCACCCTTTGGAATTAACCCTAGCTAAAAACCTCATTTTCCACACAAGCATGCCAAAAATTTTGTGATTTAAAAAAAATAATAATAACTTTTATATTTTTTTAATAAGTGAAGAAGGTGCATCCAAACTAATTACCAATTGTCAACCAAATCAGAGATGGGATTTGGTTGCCAATTGGTAATTAGTTTGGATGCACCTTCTTCACTTATTAAAAAATATAAAAGTGGGGAACACTCGGGCAGGGAAATCTCATTATCTCGCACTACCCGTTTACGAGTTTTATATGTTCTTTATGAAAAACTTTCGGATCGGGGCATTTCGATGCGGTGTCGGAGTTAGGTTCTGCCTCAGGTTGTTATGCGTGTGTGGCCGCCCCATTAATCCGGTTTACACACGAAAGGGAATGTTAAAGCATTCCACACCGCTTCCTCACGGAATTTATATTTTCTGCATTAAGTTTCGTCTCTGCCCCCATCCGACTTATACGTGAAAGGGATCGTCAAAGTATTTCGTATGGCTTAACTTGGAACCCCAGTTGGTCGAGGGTCATTGGAGCATGTTGTCAATTATTTAAATATTTGCCCAGGCTGCCCCATGGAATGGGAGGATCTCTCCAATTTTTAAAGTGATATTTTCATGTGGGGGGAATCTGTGCTCTGCTCCCTCGCTGTAAAAACCTAGAAGACAGTATCTTATTTTCTTGGACCAACCAAAATCATACGTAAGTAATAATATCTACGTAAAGTAGGGTTTTTTTTTAAATTATATATTTGTACAGAAGTCGCCTACCGTTCCTTCTGGATCTTTCCTTCCACACTTAAACGTCAATACTTCTCTAGAAGCTATGGAAAGTTCGCTAGCCACCCAGAAAATATGATAAGCCAAAGAGTCACTTCCGCCTCCCTGGAGAATTTTGAAAGTTTGTTATTCCACATGCCAAGGCCCCGACGGCGCGCTCCACCCAACAGGACGGACGTCGCGTCGAGCAATAAGTACGTCTTTGAGAAGAAGCGCGGAGGAGGAAGACGAAGAAGAAGGGAAGAAAGCGAAGAAGTCGAGGACAAAAGTTCTCAGTTGTCAGAAAGGAACGTTGATGGAACGCCTATCTCCCCTAGGGTTCTGACTCTGAGCCGAAGGACAGAACTTGAATCGAGATTTCTTGCCGGCCGATGTCACTTGTTACCTAATACGGCCCTTCGGTTCACGCTAGATCCGCGCCGTCGGGTGACAATATTGTCCCCCGTAAACCCCGTTAATGCATCCTCAAAAGCTACATACAAAATTTCTACGCATATGTCATGGTCACAACCGGTCAGGAGAATTCCTAGATATCAAAATTGATGTGGAATTTTAGAAACGGTGCGAACGATAATTAGGGCCGAACGTAAGGGTTACGTGATGACCTGGTCACGTGGGTCGCAATTTCTCTCTCTCTCTGTCTTGACAAGACAGAGTTTATCTTTTCCTATGAGGCTGCCGAACATATGTCTAGTGTTTCTTCCTTGATGTTACGCATGCAATTATGCAAATCCTCACATTTACTTAAGACCCCTTTGCACATTAGTCATTAAAGACAAGACAGCCTCAATAACAAAGACATCCCAGGTTCACGTATCAGTGAACGCATTTATAGTAAACATTGTTAAAACAAGGGTGAGTACGGATCAAGATAAGATCCAAATCGGTCCTTATCTAGCTTCCTACCGTTATCGGTAGGGGCGTGCAAAACGAACCGTCCAAGCCGAAAATCTCTTGGACCAGCCAATTTGGTCCGGTTCTCGAGACGGTTGGTCCGGCTCCTAATTCCTAAAAGTGAAACTGGACTAGACCGAACCAACTAAATGTACTTTTTTATTTTATAATTTTTTTAAAGAAAATTAGTAAATGTCAACTAAACATATTTCGGTCCCGTTTGAAGTAGTGGAAAAAAAGGTAATGGGAAAAAAAGCAACGGGGAAAGAAAGTGATCGGTTTGTTGGACCAAAACCATACCAAATTAGACCATCGGTCCAATTCCATATCTTAGGACCAACCGGTCTGGTTCCTGGCTACGAATTTTGAAACCGATCCAATTCCCAATTCCGCCTTGAAATCGGACCGGTTAGTTATTGATTCGACTCCTACTCATAATTTGGAATCGGTACTGCACAGTTCCAACGTAAGAACCACACCGGACCGGGAACCGAAGAAAACATACTTTTCATGAATGGTGACCTACTGTTAGATAGTAATCCAGGTCATGGCATGTGGATCTTGCAAAACGAAAAAAAAAAAAAAAAAGTGTGTTTGCTGGTTCTTGTAGCCCTGTGTGTTTCAAGGGGTGACTGCCGCATCGGTCAAGCATTCTTTCTCACCCATCTCAATCAATCGCGCGTGATGCAAGATTGGAATCCCGTTTCCCAAGGCAATTAAAGTAACCCAAAATAGATGCCAACCTTTCAATTTCTTTCCACGCCTTCCTTTTACTTTTTATTGCAATCTCGGGTTTTCTTTTAAAATGTCAACTTCCGAGATTACAATTGATAATTTTCTCTGTATAAGCCATTTTCTTACGTTACCTTACGTGCGTGATAGGATGTTTCGTGACCTCTGCAAGGGAATTGGACATTTACACTCCGTTCATTTTGCAAAAATATAACATTTTTGGAAATTATTTTCTAGAAAATCATTTCTCACGAAAATAATCATATTTTCTAGTGTTCAATTAAAATTTAAAAATGAATTAGAAAATATTTTTCGTCATTAAGTAAGAAAAATATATTCCTACATGCACTCATCTTCAATAATTCCTTTATTATTTTATTTTTAAAATTGATTTTTTAATTTTTAATTTTCTTTTCTTTTCTTTCTTTGTTTTCCCTTCTTTCTTGGTCTTGGTTGGTCGCCCACTATGGTGACGGCCAGCAAGCAGCCATTAGCAAGCTCTGGCCTCAACCCAAGCAACAAGGCTCGAGCTCACTAGATTTCGGCAAGATCGAGCCTTGTTGGATCGGGCAAGACCCAAGCTCAACTTTGCCAGGTTAGGCGAGGCAGAGCCTCGCCAGCCTATGGCCAATTGCTAGCCACCACTGTAGTCGGCTATCGACTAAGGAAGAAGAAAATGAAGAAAAAGAAAAACTCGATTTAAAAATAAAAACAAAAAAGAACAATAAAATAAATGGAAAATGTATTTGGTGAAAGAAAGTAGGTAAAAAAGTTATGAAAAATGTTTCCCGATTTCCGAAGAATTGAAAATGGAAAATATTTTTCCCGCTTTTAAATATGTTTATTTCAATAGCAGAAAATATTTTTTAGCTGGTTCATTTTTCATAACGAATACTAGAAAATTCAAAAAATGTTTTCTTGAAAATTATTTTTCTAACGGAATTTTTAAATTGTTATACTTTATCAAATTTAAAGTGATACTTTTTCCTAACGTCGCGTGAAGGGCTAACGGAGAAAGAAGACCTCTATGGTATATTCTGCAGTTTTTCTTGGGTTTAGTAAGGGAAAGTGACTGCGAAAAGGTTCTTAACCTCGAGCAGTAAAGGTCCTTTCAGGCGAGTCTCAGATTCGGAGCTGATTATGGCTTTGACAGTACAATGAAGTTGCTGGGGATTTTTGTAGAGTTTTTTTTAATGGACTGTTGCTATGGATGGGTGGAGATTTTCGTTGTTACCATAACTTTGACTTTGCTTGACTAAAAATAAAACGAAAAAAAAAATTTGGTAAGTTACCTAGAAAACTTTGGAACCTACCAGAGGTGAACATATAGAATAGCCTGAATTGGGAACAACTCAAATCGGACCGAATTAACTAGTTTTGAGCAGTTCTAAAGGGCTTTGCTCTAGTTCTAAGTTCCATAATGAAATAAGTGATTTTGATCCAATTCTTAGTTCTTGGGTGGGAACTAGATTGAACTGATTTTTTTTTTTTTAAAGAAGTAAAATGTAAACCTAAACCCTAATATCCTCTCATGCTTCACTTATTTCATATGACAAAGCAAATCTTTGTTGCTTTGATATTGCTGTACCGATTCATTCAACTTGCTCCTTTTGTCTTTGCTTCTTTCGTCTCTTGCTTCTTTCTTTATTTTACTTTCTTTTCTTGCAAAAATTCACCGATTTTACCTCCCTCGCTTACTTGCACGTTCCTTAAATTTGTATGTGTTGTTTATGGAAAAGAATCGATTGAATCCTCCTCCTTTTCTTGAGCGTTCCCCTACAATCACGATCCCATCATCTCTAGTCTTCTTCGCAAATCTTAGACAAAATCTCAGTTTCGAATTGCGACATAGATTGACAATTCAATTAATCCAAAACTTTCAGCCAAGATATGTTAATCCACTTGTTCTATTAGACTGCTCTAAAATAGGATAGGATCAATCGGTTCTGTCTAAGGAGCAAGTGGTTTGGTTCTCAATTCTAGAAATGGGTAACCAATTCTCCTTTTCTAATTCCCGATCCCTTGGTGAGTCTAGACCAAATCAGAAACCAGTCACCCTAGAACCGACCCAATTTCAAGGTATATAGGGGAACCGGTCTCGACAGGGTAGGTTTGAGATTTCAAGTGGAACTGAAACCTACAATAAAACCTCTCACCCTTATTGTTTGAGTTGTGTCAGTTTTATATATGCTATAGTGTGCAACGTGTTTATAGTAACACCATATGCATTAAAGTGCAAGTATGTAAGTTTTCACCGGCATAGTTGAGGAATCCTCTCTACGGGTTGTATTATCCTCCATTCCTAGTTGGATGAATGCCTCTGCTTAGCACATTTACAAGTTCTATATGTCACTCACATGCCAACTTAACTGAAATTAAAATTGGGTAATGTCCAAATTTTTAACCAACCAATCAAACACGTGGTTGGAAGAAAATATTGGGGCTAGCCCATACACCCACCGCACGAGTGGAATACTACTTAGTCAAGTAGAAGGGCCAACCTGAGAGCGAGGCAAGCTGGGAACGGGCTGAAACGTGCGATTTGAAGACCAAATCAAAACACCAATGGACATTCTCGTGGAGCAACTCTCTACGAGGATAACTTTCTGAGCCCGTTCTATATAAGATGTTCATCTGAAGGCCGATTGTCCTACCGGCCGAAATAACATTATTTTGTTATAAGCCCCATAAAAAGTGCCATAACACACAAAAACTAAAACAATAGCCCTCCCTTAGATCGTCGTAACACAGGAAATACCGTCTGCCAACTGTAAATATAGGGGGTAAGTACACTATCAGTGTCAAAACTTGTGTACGATGTTCACTTTGGTGCCAAAATTTTATTTTCGATCACTTAAGTGCCAAAACTTTTGAAAAACGGTCATTTCAATGCCAACGCCGATCTGATTGGCCGGAAATCTGACGTGACACTTTTTTATCAATTTTTGAAGCTAATGTGGCTCGCCAGATAATACAGTCAGCATTTAAACAACAAATCGATGTCATTTGGTGTCTCTCCCCCACTTCAAAACCCTAAATCCCCAAATTGAGAGAGAGAGAGAGAGAGAGAGAGAGAGAGAGAGAGAGAAGATAAGGTTTTGTTTGTGTTCTTTTTTTCTGGTTATGAACACAATTTTCTGTTTTTTTTGTTTCGAAGAACAAAAAAAGAATAGAAACGTATTTGTTTGCATTTTTTGTTCCAAATCTATTTTTTTATTCCCGAGAACAAATTTGGAACAGAAATAAGAAATAAGAAAAACTTGTTTATTGATCCCTAACACTTTCAAGAAACAATTTTTCTCTCTCCTATTTTTTTTCTTCTCTTTCTTTTCTTCTTCTTTTTTATTTGGCCGGTCGCCGGCCTCGGCCATGGCCGGCGATGCCGTTGAGAGTCGGCGACCTCGCTGAAGCGTCGCCAGCCCCTGGCAAGGCCGAGTGTCGCCGGTCGCCGGCCCCGGCGAGGCCGAGCTCGCCCAACCATCGGCGAGGCTCGGCCTCGCCGGGCCACCACCCGTCGACGGCGAGGCCGAGCTCACCCAACCAAGTGAGGCCGCCGGCCATGGCCGAGGCCGGCGACTAGCCAAAAGGAAGAAAATAGAAAAAAGAACAAAGGAAAAATAAAATAAAAATATTAAAAAATTAAAAGAAACAAAAAAATTATACAAGTTTATCAAACGTGTTTCTGTTCTTTTTCTATTCCATGAACAAGTTTACCAAACGTATTCTTCTATTCAAAAATTGTTCCCTGGAACAGAAATAGTTTTTTCTATTTCTGTTCCCTAGAATAATTTTTTAACAGAAACGTCACCAAACGCACCATAAGCCACCTGAATCTTTCCTCCTCCTCCCCCTTCAACAGCCCACATCCCTTGCCTCGCGCCTCCGCCGGCGATGGGCCAATTGCCGTCCTCGGCGGCCGCGGCTCCAACCCCAACCCCGACCCCGACCCGACCCCGACGATGGCCACTCAGAGGCCAAGTCGAAGGCCGTGATTTGGTCGGTGCTCGGGGAGGCCACCGACGAGTGCGCCGCCCCGATCTTTCCCTCTCCATCTCCGATCTCCCGACGAGTGCCTAGCCTGCGTCTTCCAAGGTACCTAGGCTTTGACGACCAAGGCTGGTGCTCCCTTGTGTGCCGCCGCCGCTCGCAATCGAAGGCCAAAGCCGCCAGAGGCTTGCCCTCCACGCCCACTTGAAGCTATTGAATGCAGTCCTGGCGCTTTTCGCACGGTTCGACTCAGTCACGAAGCTCGCGCTCAAGTGCGACCGCAAGTCGTTGAGCATCGGCGACGATGCACTCATGCTGATCTCGCTAAAGTGCAAGTACCTCACGCGCCTCAAGCTATGGGGCTGCCACGCGCTCACGAACATGGGGATCGCGGTCTTCACTATCAATTGCCGGGGGCTGAGGAAGCTCTCATGCGGATCTTATGCGTTCGGAGCCAAAGGCATGAACGCCGTGATTGATCACTACGGGTGCGCATGGTAACGCTTCTTGGCTGGGGAAGAGTTTTTTTTTCAGAAATATTTCTTTTCTATTTCTATTCCGAGGAACAATTTCTGAGTAAAAGAACCTGTTTGGTAACTACACAAAATTTCTACTCTTGGAATAGAAAAAGAATAGAAATGCGTTTGATAACGCAATAGTTTCTTTTTTGTATTTATTCAATTTTTATTCTTGCTTACGAATCGCCGACCACCACCCGCCATCGTTGCTCACCGCCGGCCGGCCGCCCGCCGCCGATGCACGACCGCCCCGCCGCCGCACATGCCCATCGGTCACCGACGACCGCGGAGGGGCCGGCCAATGGGCCGTGTGGCGGCGGTCGGTGGTGACGGCGGCGGCCGCGATCGTGCATCGGCGGCGAGCGGGCGGCGGTGGGCGGCGGGCGGCGGAGGGCGGCGGGCGGCGACCGCCGGCGGCCGGCGGCGATGGCGGCCGGCGGTCAACGTTGTCTCTGGGTGGTTGAAGGTGGCCGCGGCAAGAGAGAAGAATAAAAGAAAAAAAAAATTGACTTATTTCTAGAAATTGTTCCTGGAACGAAGCAATTTTTTTTTTCTTGTTTCTCGCTCCAAATCTATTTCTAACTTTCTATTCCCTGGAATAAAAAACAACTTGCGTTACCAAACGGGTTTTTTTTTTTTTTTAGGGAACAAAAGAACGAAATTTTGAGAATAGAAATGTTACCATGCACCCCTACACCTCCCTAGAAGAGTTATTTGTGAAGCGGCTCCACTGTCCCACTGATGGTGCTACGATGGATCCGATTGGGCCTGGTGCGGCTTCCACCTCCCTCAAAACAATTTGCTTGAAGGAGCTCTACAACAAACAGTGCTTCGATCCGCTGATTATTGGCTCGAAGAATTTGAGGACATTGAAGCTGGTAAAATGTTACGGAGATTGGGACACAGTGCTACTACGATGGAGGCCGAGTGACTACGGCCGAGCGAGCTGGGTCGGCATTGGGCGAGGATCGGACAAAAAAACCCTAATTTCATTCCCCAAATTTATATAAAAAAAAAATCCCCAAATGAGTTGTGCGGCGTCGTTTTTGTAAGGCCATCCATTTAGGACGACAAAACGACATCGTTTTTCTAAGGAGGACGGAAAACGACGTCGTTTAAAAGCCATGTCGATTTTTTAAAAAATATATAAAAGCCACGTAATCATTTTAGCCGGAATCTCTCACCGGTGGCACCAAAGTGATCGTTTTTCCTTCAATTTGGCACTTAAGTGATCCAAAATAAAGTTTTGGCACCAAAGTGAGCTCCGTATATAAATTTTGGCACTGATAATGTACTTATCCCGTAAATATAGCATAAGAACTCTCCCGGAAGAGCTTGCTTCGCTTCGGTAATTCAACTGGTGGCCACTTGCCTTTCACCAGCAGAAGAGTCCATGGGAAATGACATGCCCTTTCGCTGCTCCAAGATGTTGTTGTCCTAAAATCGTGAATAAACAAGGCAACCTCTGTCGGCAGCTAAAGCAGCAGATAGTCCGATGCATGACCGTCTCATTATTGTTCATTTTTCCATGTTTTCCAGCCCTCATTCAAGATCTGTACCTTTAAAAAAAAAAAAAAAAAAAAAAAAGGTGAGCGAACTAACGTTCAAGAAAGAGGCCAATGAGCGCGACGGAGGAGACTGCAAAATGAGGAAGGACCACCCTCCTTCCCCAGATCCAGAAGCGGGAAGGTGAGGAGAGAGAGAGAGAGCGAGAGCAACGTTAATGTTTATTATCGTTTTCGTGCGGTTGCATGGAACACGTTGGAGTTCTCTGTCACCCGATTTGTGCGGCCCTTATGAGAGTTGGAAAGGAACTCCACGCCCTAGCTGCACTAAAGTCAAACCAGAGTCCCGCGCCGGTACACTAGGCTGAATGTTCAAACTGGCTCATTATTTCCATTCACAGAGAGAGAGAGAGAGAGAGGGATTTTTAACCGCGCCCAGGCAAATCGATCCGATATGAAAGGAAGAAAGGTGTTTCCTGTCAGCCTGCACATGGGAAGTGTGACGTGCGCCGTTCCTCTCGGCCGATGATTGGCTGTTGCTAAATGGAGATCGTCAATGCAGGTTAAGTTGGTTGACTGAGGAGCGGACTACTATGCAGTCGTGTGACTCGTGTCCGCGGGAGATAAACGGCTAATATCGCTTCAAGATGCTAAGGACTCGGCAATAAGATAGGTTGGCCCCTGCCTCAAGCGAGACAGGTTTGGTATGGCCGAATTTATACACCCATTTAGGGTGAGCATGATTCCAAGGTTTTAATTGAATCGGTAGGAACCGGCCCAAGACTTAGGATATACATGATAGATTTCAAATTCCAAAAATTGAGAAATTAATTTGATAGGTAAGTTTGAAGTTTCAGGTTAAACTAAGAACCTAAACGTCTTTATGTTTTTTTTTTCTATATCTCCATGCCATCCTGCAGAATTCTATAGCGTCAAATGATGATTGATGAGTGTGTAATCTGATCTGAACTTCCATTTCCAACAATATCCAGACTTTTACTTTTTTAATATTTTATAATATTTATGTGTTTAAGTATGAGTTGTGATTAGCAAATTATAATAAAATGGTGGCCATTAAATATTATGATTCACTACAATCGTTCAATTAAAATCTCGGCAGATCTTAGAACTTATGATAAGGTAGATTCTACGTTTCTGAGTATTCCTAAGTATGCAAATAAAATTCAAACTCCTAGATATGCAAAATAGGTTTCGAGTTCCAAGAATTAAGGAACCTATTTCGACAAACAAATTCTGAGTATAACTTAGAACTGCTCACCACTATGCTCATTCCAACAAGAAATTAGTACATCCCGAACCCATTTGAACCTGACTCGTGACTCGAAAAATTTGGGGAGACTTATTTTAGTTACGAGACTAGGAACCTGATACTCTCTCGCAACCTATCAAAAACCCAGCCAATTTCTATCTCCGCAAGTGGGAAACCATGAGCACAAGAATTTACTAAGAGAAAATGAGCCAAACTAACCTAAACATGAATGCTGAACTAGTCTAGCACTACGAAACCCCGAACTGCGAATGGGGGAGTACGAAGCTAGTTCTTCACTTCCTTCCCTTCATTGCTCCTCATTTGGTGCAAAAATTACTGCTCTTAGATATAATGAAAATCGATCAGCTCATATCATCCACAAAATGAATTCACAATTTTTACTTTTCATTCACCACTACGTTCCCTCCCCCGGAATCTGACCTTAATAACTTAAACGATACAAGAGAGATCTTTGCATTAGCAGAAACTCAACTGTTTCAAAACTCGTGCAGCCTCTGCTGATCATTTATGAGATACAATAAAATAAATCTGTAGGATCAGTTGTGTCTTGAGTACCTACACTGATCTTGCCTAACAATATTATGTTTTTGCGTGCATGTAAGACAGATAAGTATCGGCCTAACTACTCTTTATAATAATCCGCGTTACTAACCACACGCGTAAGACATGTCAAATGAGTCATGAATAATACCTAAGAGTAAGTTGCTGTTGACACACCTCTCGCTCTATTATCTCAAATAGTTTTGTACAGATCCATGATGTTCATGAGCACATTTGGAAACTTCTCGACACGATGGAGCAACAGATGCATTATTGACCAACAGATGAGAGGCTACAATGTACTTTTTTTCCATATAGGTCTCTAATGCATTCACGTCATACTTATCTGTAAATAGGTATTCCTAGACCCATCCACAAGTCTTTGCACATGCTCCTAAAGTAGGATTGCCATCTTTAAAATCTATAAGCAAACAATATATACATGAGAAGCATTCATTTGGCAGTACACAGGCAAGCGAATGAATCAGAGACTAGAATGATCAAGATCGCTAAAACAAGATATCAAGCAATTTGGTTGAGGAAAAAGGAGAAGATCCATGTTTCTTCGTCAAGCATTTATCTCAACTCAACGAAGGCCATCTGAAAAAATGGATGCATTGCAAGCATGCAGTAATTTATTTCAGATTTCATTGCCCTGAACTCCATTGGGTTAAACACTCTATCTACATGACCCTTGCCTTCCATGGGAGACACATGTCAATTCCATTTCACAACCGCCAAATGCAGAAATAAATGCATGAGTCCCCATGACAGCGGAAAGTCACGTACTAAATTAAATTTCATGAGTCAATAATAATGCAGAGAACAGTTAACCAACAAAAGAAAGTGGTCTCCATACCCAACCATCCCTAAAATTGCCTTTCTTTTTGTACAGGGAAGAGGGAAGTGTGCAAAAATAAGAACACACGATAGTATCCATAATTAAAGCAGAACTAGCAACTTGCTCTCCCGTTTAAGCATCTGTAGTTGATTTATAGTGATATTCATCAATAGTTGAGTAAATGAGACCTTCCTCTTCAAGAGTCCTGATTGATTCCCTGTTGACCAAAAGAAATTCAAGAGAAAGGGAAAGCCATGTGCGAGTCTACGGTTAGTATATGTGACGGTCCCATGCAATGCATGATTGCATGCACGGTCTGACACAGAGAGAGAGAGAGAGAGAGAGAGAGAGAGAGAGAGATTACATGATCTTATTGACAGAAATTTTCAGTTGTTGTGCAATTTCATCTCTGTGGACACCCTTTTCTTGTGCACTACAGATATCAGCGAATGAGAAAGGTTCAGTAAGCTAAAACTGAATCAAGGATCAATATTGCCATTCAACACCAAGGAACGGCTTCAGTGATGTTGCATTCCACTAAAGGGCAAAAATGTTATGGCTAAAGTTATTAAAATAATAAAATTGATCCACTGGGAAGCACCACGTCTTCCCAAAATTCCCCAAAGCCAAGCAGTCACTTATAATGAAGAATAATTAGCATCTCTAGTGCCTATAAATCAGTATTGGCCTAATAGATAGATGGGAAAACCTTAAGAAGATAATAGATTTCAGAGATTTATCTTACTAGTTTTGTTGTAGAAATTCAAGGACCTTCTGGTCACAGCCCTTGAGTCCATCGACGGAGAATTGTCCAGAAATCTATATGAAGAAGGAATACAATCTCATGAGATCATATACTTCAATGTATTCTGGATCTAATATGCAAGTAAACGGTCAGAAACTTCAAAAACCAAAACAAGTTCTTGTGTTTCACATACTTCACTTGTGGGAGCTACCAGAGACGCATTTGATTTATTACTCATTGGAGTGCTTGTGCTAAAATCTGCTGATTGGGAATGAGCAATGGCATCACCCTGCAACTCCAGTGTAAGTGGCTATAAGTGTAAACCGTAAATTATCGTAATAAACAGAATGTTGCATCATGTAACTTCTTAGTCGACAATGACGTGCACCAATAAGAGCGTGAATTATAAAAATTTAAGCAGTACCTTTACTCTGCACTTCTGTAAATGCTGGTGTATGCAATCAATAAAGTGGAATGTAACTTCATCGAAGTTGGTCACAGGCCTGCAAAACCATAACAAAGAAGTTTAAACAATGGTAAAGTTAAAGAGTGTAAAGAGAAGATCCAAAATTAAGTTAATATAAGCTAAGAAGTGGCATCTAACATGACCCATTCTGACTTTTTACATTTCATTAGTTTGCCATGCAATGAGAGACTTGATTTACAAAACAAGATCAATAATGCCCAAATAACTTCCTTTATAATCTCAGATAAGTAGCCGTAACGGACAAGAATGATTACCATCAATTACGACATGTATCAAGCTTATTTAAAGGTCTCCTACCCCAGGGAATCTGCCACATTTCTCCAGAGGATCTTAAGCCACAACATCGGTAGCACCTTTAGAGGTACTTATTCTTAGTTGCATTCAAGTTTGTCATAACATACGTAATTGAGAGCATAAAGCTCTTTCACACCATCAATTACGAGATGTATTAAGCTTATTTAAAGGTCTCATACCACAAGGAATCTGCAACATTTCTCCGGAGGATCTTATGCCACAACATCAGCAGCACCTATAGAGGTACTTATTCTTTGTTGCGGTCAAGTTTGTTATATACATAATTGAGAGCTTAAAGCTCTTTCACACCATCAATTACGAGATGTATCAAGCTTACTAAAAGGTCTCATAGCCAAGGAATCTGCAATATTTCTCCAGAGGATCTTATGCCACAACATCGGTAGCAACTATAGAGGTTACTTATCTTTGTTGCGTTCAAGTTTATTATAACATACATGATTGGAAGCATAAAGTTCTGTCACAGATGTAACCCAGTGTTTTTATTTTTCCTAGTTAGTATGTGTATAGTATGCCAAATTTTGGTTCTTATCCTCCAGTAGAGAGGTATCATTTGCGGATCAACAATGAGAAATTTCCCCACAGGATTTAATATGGTAGTGTAATAACTCATTTATGAAAGGTTTACTATGATAAAGCTTCTCATAAATCTATAATAACCAGGGTTATGGATGATGCAGTATATTGAGTGAGAGAGAGAGAGAGAGAGAGAGAGAGAGAGGTCTTCAAACTATGACTTGTTTCTGGACGAGTGCACATGCCAATATGAAGAGCTAAGCAAGAATATTTCTGGATGCATAAGAAGCAAAGAACACGACATACCTAACAGCAAAGGCCGCAAGTTGCTTTTTCCCCTGAGAACTTCTTAAGTGCCCAACAAGACGGACATATAGACCATCACTAGCAAAAGATGCAAGGAAAAATCAGAATAATATATAAGGCTGTAGAAGAATCTCATGGCCTGGTTTATCAACAAGCATCACAATTTACAGCGCAATCGTAATTTCAACAAGTGCAAAAGCAACCATATAAAAAAAAAACATGGATCAATACTCACTGAATTTCTTCCATTTCCTTGGTGTCTGAACTTTCATTCACCCTGTCCAGCGCAAAAGATATAAATTACTTGGCGCAACCCATTAACTAATTCAAGATAAAGGACAAGAGTATACTTTGGCCTCTGCACAAGACCTCATCTACCAGTACACAAGTACCAACCAATGAAATCACCTCTTCTTTGATGCCTTAGACTAAAACTCAAGTTGTACTACCCCAGCTAGCAATATTACAGTCAAAAGAGAAGGCCAGGACATACCATCTTCTGCATTCGACTCGTCCAGTCCCGTCATCCAAAGCGAAGCTCACGTCCGTCACTCTCGCGGTTTTCTCGGACACCATCCCGACCAGCGTGACCTAAGACAAAACAGGGCAAACCGCAATGTCACTTCGTACAGAACAGAAACATCATCGACCCAGTAAACTTCCCCACAAATGCAATCCCTCCACTACTCACGTTGGTCACGTCGACGCCGTCGATGGAGAAGTTCGATTTCTCGTCCCCGGACTGATGGGCTCCGCTCAGCTGCTTCACCGTGACCGGCACCAGCCCCTGCGTCCCCCAGCTCTGCACCCACAAAAAGGCCCGAAAAAGAAGAACCCGACAACGTCGATCTGGATCAGAGAAAGGCAAAAGAGGGAGATGGGTCGCTACCCATCTCGACCCATCATCCGAACGCACGACGCGGGCGAGAATCGGAGGAAGATGGGCACCTTGGAGGGGTTGGGAGAAGCGGAATCGGCGGACTGAGTCGACTGGGAAGGCACGAAGCCGTCGAACTGGCTGCTCGAGAACATCATCGTCTTCTTCGTCTCCGAACCAGAGAGAGAGAAGCTAGAGAGAGAGAGAGGCTATGGCGATTGGCGAGCGAGCGAGGACTGGTTTTGCGCGCCATAAAGGTGCGATTTTTCCCGCTAAGAAGGAGGGAGAGAGAGAAAGGAGGGGCTTCGGTGGAGCTGGGCCGGATTAAAGGCCGAAAATGGGCTTTGAGTAGACATTAGGCTTTGCCAGGCCCAACTAAGGTTTGGCCCAGTATTCTTGTTTCGTATTTTATACGGTACGTAGTGTGCGCGCGCGCAAGCGTGTGTGCGCCCTCGGACTTACAAGAATTGCCCCCCCCCGGGCGACATTCTTATGTTAACCATGGCGATGAGGTCACGAATATGAATCGGAAGAAAGGTGAACCGAAAGGCTTCTTCTTTTGTCAGTCGCCCAATGTTCGGCGACTGGCTAGAGACTGTGATCGGTGAGGGTTGGCCTCGTTAGCCTTAGGCGAGGCTTGCCTGGCGACATTCTTATGTTAACCATGGCAATGAGGTCACGAATATGAATCGGAAGAAAGGTGAAACCGAAAGGCCGAGAGAGCGATCGCGCATGCGGTGGCCAAGTCCGGCATTGCTTTTCCCCTTCCTTTCGAAGCACTACTTAGGTCGATATTTAAGATACGGAATAGTCACATCGATTGGAGAAGGATTGAAGAGCGCTTGAGGTCGATTCATGCCGACAGGCGAACTGATCGCACCTTATGGGGACGTCCATTATCGTCTCGAAGAATGCTCAATAGACCCAAGAGGTGTCGACCACTATAGAAGAATATTTGGGTGCGACGGACATATCTTATTAAATTGAGATGAATTATGGGAAAGTTTCGCCGAAAGTCCTAAATTTTATGTACCAAATGCAATCGAGGCCTCGATGTTTTAATGAGCTCCAACCTTTATTAAATCTTCACTTGAAAATACAATCAAGTCCTAAACATTTTGAGCTACCGTTTATGGGAAATGATATAGCTGAACTCTGTAAAAAAGGTGAAGGATGTAATTGCATTCCGTCCATAAAATTTTAGTAATCTCGATGCACTTTTTTATATATAACTTTGAGTTGACCATTAGTTTTAATTTCAGGTAAATGCTTCCTGTACTATCACTACTTTTGACCTTGAAAACATATTAAGAACATTAGGAGTACGTTTGTTTTAAGGAAAACTCAAAATTTGAAAAACACTTATTGAAAAAAATGATCATTTATATTGCATAAAAAAATTAGTTAACAATAAGTATTTTTATTATTAATAACAATTTATATCTAATTATTTTCGTGTATGATGATGGTATTTTTTATTCATTCATTTTGTGAGTGATATAACCAAACATTTTTTGGAAAATATATTTCAAATCTTGAGTTTCTATAAAACATTTGGAAAATATTTTCCAAAAAGATAGATTGTTTAAATCACTTATAGAAATGAATGATTGAAAAATATTTTCATTATTCATGAAATTATTTATACATAAAGTGTTATCGATAATCAAAATATTATTCGTTGACTAATTATTTCAATTGATATAGACGATCATTTTTTGGAAAGCATTTTTTGAATCACTCATTTTTTTCACAAAACAAACGGAGACTAAAATTTATTGCTTTGATTACCTTCTCCAAGTTCTTCATTATTGATCAAACTAATTAGGACGTGCATAAGCTCAAAAGCCAAGTTGTTTTTTTTTTTTTTTTTTTTTTGGTCGGTCAAAAAAGATTGTTTAAAAAGCTATTTTCTCATTCTCCTTGATGATTTTTCGAACATGGGTTTGGGCTTTTTATAGCTGCTTTACGTCTTGCCTCTTCTTCTCCCTAGGTGATTGTTTAAACCTTCTTATGTAATTACTTTAAAAAAATGCATCGGGGTAGAATTCCTTCTAGATTGCTCGTAATTGGAGAGCAATTATGAAATCCTCCACATAGATTTCTAAAATTATGAAGAAACCAAACCATTGAAACAAAATTTCATTGTACCTCTAACCAATTGAGGTGTTTGGTTCTCCATTTAAAACTGAGCATGAGTCAGCATAGGTGTTAGGTACAAAGTTGAGGAATTTGTTCGGAATTCCCAAACCTTTGAGCTAAAATAAGCATTTGCAAAGCCTCTCATGCCAGTGCGGCTCTCATCTATTATTGACATTCGACATTTTAGGGATGTTGTTCTTTTCGAGTAAATGATTATTATTTTTTTTTAACTCTTGCCCATGCTAACATTTTCGTCTTCTAGTATTGCACCATTGTCTCTCTTGACAATCTCAAATTTGGCTTACCTTATCACCTAGTCAAGGCTTACTGAGATTGAGGCCAAGGTCGAGGGTCACCCCACTACAGCCGACGCTCGCTGAGGTTGATGCTAGCCTATGCTCTCAAGATATAGCTCGCTTAAGCCTCTATCTCCATATCTAGAGCCCTTGAGGACGCATGACTCCAATGTTGCCTAGCCTAGGGTCCCACAACCTCGACAACAGGCTACCCCCAAATCAGCCTTCCCCATGCTGCCAAAGGTCTCTTGAGCTCATCCATTCTTTTGTTGTTGTTTCTAAAGCTTTTAACTAAAGTCCTCTACAAGATTTGAGTATTTACCAAACACTTTCTTATATTTTAATAAGATCATTTAGCGGGCAAATGCTCTCCCAAATGCACCCAAAGTGATTTTGTTGAAATGTAAATATCATTTGATATCGAAAGAACTTCATGCCCTCGTACATAATCCAAACCCCTTGTCATAAAGCTGCAATTCCACAATGGACCACTTTCTTTGCACGCATGCACTGCACAAGTAGATTGCTTTTCGTTGAACTAGATAGGAATTTTATAAGTCCACTCAATGTTTAATAAAAATGTACTTCGGTCGCCATCGTGCTCTTTTTATTACATTCAATTGAGTATCAGTACACCAATCAAACTTATTTTTTTAAAAAAATAAGTTTAGAAACTGTACGGTACGCTACCGGCGGGCGACCGACGACCCTAGATTTTTGCAGCACATATTGTCAATTGCTGGTGCGCAAAAGCTACCGGGGTGACGCAGAAAGATAAGCACAAGGCGAAATGAAAAAGCGTGTCGGAGTACGACACCGGGAGCAAAATCCCTGGACAGAATAGCGGGGTGGAGAAAAATCATGAAGTGATTTCGACACTTCGGATCTTGATTACTGTTTTAGTTCAAATGAAGTGTCACTTTTTCGCGAAAAACAAATAATTCGAAAATATTTTTTTCAAAAAATGATTCATCGTGTAATTTGAATAAAATTAAGTTAATGAAAAATATTTTCATTGTGGGCAATAATTTATGTTTGGATATTTTTTGGATGCCGGCATATATTTCATTCGTTCATTTTTGTAAATGTTACATGCAATCGTTTTTATGGAATTATTTTTATGATCAGTTATTTTTCGCAAGATAAGTCTATCATCAGTCAAGGGTTAAGCATGATGTAGTATGATAATAGACTATCCACTGGATAAAATAGTTGCAACAAGATATACTTTATATTGCAATTTTCAAGTTTATGCTCACATTGGCATGGAGACAACGTGATAATGGATGATGTATGACCCGTTATGGTAGAGGTCCTAGAGGATGCCCGCTTGATATGGATCGTGTCAAGTCCCATTCGCCAATGTATTGGGTTGACGTTGCCCATTTTCATCTTTAAAACTCCATTTGTTTTCATGGAGAATGAGTGGTCTGAAAAATATATTTTTAAAATGATTAATTATATTTTTCTTACAAAAATTAATAAACGAAAAATATTTTTATCGTCCACGAAAATATTTAGATATAAATTATTGTCGATAGTGAAAACATTTTTTATAGGCTAATTATTTTAAATGACTTAAGCAATCATTTGAAAAAATTATTAATTTATCGTAAAACAAAAAAAGCCGAAGAGACAGGAAGCGCATAAAGTACCGCATTACATAACTGATAGAAGGATAGACCAGCAAGGGCTTTTTTGTTTTAGTTTAACCAAAAGCAAAAGGTCCTGCCAAATTTCAAAAAGTCATGAAAATATTATAAGTGAATTCACGAGTCAAATCAGACCAAAAAAAAAAAAAAAACTCACGAGTCAATATTTTTATTTTACAAAAATTTTAGATATTTCAAATTTAGAAAAAAAAAAGTGCGCCAATCGCAATATTTTAATTAAGAAAAAATGAAAAATAAAAGTGAATTTAGAGATGCCCTAATCATAGCAAAGCTTCCCTCGTGAACTTTTTATGGGTTCAAGCTTCTATTAAAACAATAACAAGTGATAATTAAAAAGAAGTCTGGATAATCGGTTCACACATGTATCCTCCATTCAATATGTTTGAGAAAATAATTTCTCTTCCATCTTTAAAGTACAAAAAAAGTAATTTAAACGATAATGATGGCTCTTCTATCACCCTCCACATATATATATCCTTAGAGCATCCAAAGGAATATTTCATAATTGTAGCTTTCTAAAACAATTTAAAAAAGAAACAAAAGAATAAATAAATAATCTGCAAAATCCTATTCTTTGCTTCCACTGGTGGCATCTGACATCGATACCTTCTGGAAATGGAATCATTCCATTCTCCATGGAATGATTGGATCTTCTCGCGATTGATCGAAAATGATGTCGTCGTTTTATTATTCCTCTAATGGGGCCATGAACAATGATGAGATGAATTTTAAATAAGGAAAGAAATAAAATATTGAATTAGAGATTCGAAAGCAAAAGCTATAGTTAGACTTTAAAGATATATTCATTTCGTGAAAAATATCTTTTTAAAATTTAATTATTTACAAAAAATGAATGAAAAATTTATTTTCATTATCTATAAAGATGTTTGTTATTGCCAATGAAAATATTTTCATCAACTAATTATTTCAAACAATATAAATAATTATTTTTAGGATTTTTTAAAATCATTCATTTTTATGTGAAACAGGTGGAGACTAAAATTTGTAGCTTTTAAATGAGAAAGACACACTAGTGTTTGACAAATTTGAAATGATGTAAGTTCAATTCCTACGTTTTCTCAAGATTTTTAAGTGTCTAAAGTCAAGCCTAGTCACGATATACGTCATAATCAACCATGAAATAAAAAACAAGTCCTAGATAATAGAGTTACCCCCACGTTAAAAGTTAAAATCCACAAGTATTCTTATTGGTGGAGCTGAAAGTTAGATCAATGGATGCCTATATTATGGTGCATTTAATGTCGCAAAATTAGTAAACAATATATGTCACGCCCCGAACCCCGAGACACGTGAACAACCCGCCATGGTCATAAAAACGCGACATTCCCAAGTAGTGTTGCCGACCCAATTAATTTATTATGCACATGCGGAACGTGTTATAAAACCCCTGACAAAACTCTCACGGGATAGGAAAGCAGGAAATCAATACATTCATAAGTAAACGTACTTTCATAAATAAATAACATTCCACAGTTTACAAACGTGCCAAAAAGGGGCAGCTTACAAAAAGGGGATCAGTCCACCAAAAAGAAGGAACGGTCCTAAGACTACTAATCGGACTCGCTCTTCGATCCCACTTCGACTCGAACAACCTCCGAGACGATGGGTCCTCCACTCTACCATCAGGAGGGTCATCTACTCCTTCTCCTAGGATGGCTTCCATTACAGCAGATGGAATATCAAAACTACTAAGGGGACCAATCCTGAAACCATTGGGCCCAAAACGGAACCAAGCTCTATATCTATGAGGCACCCTAACAGCCAACCCCTCCCGGACCTGCACCGTGGTCCTAACAAGCTCATAGATCCAATGGCCATCGGATCGGGACAACCGAACTTCGCTTCGTACTATGCACGGGAAGACCATAACGCTCCGGGGTTCTCGCCATCTACGGTCCCGAAATTTTGGCCCACAACGGGGTGAGACATTGTCTCAGCAAGTTCAACCCCCTAAACCCCTATTAGAAAGAAAATACACCCCGGGTGGCCTAGCCACATCACACAGAAGACTTACCTCGTCTTAATTCATTTCCTGCAGGTTAGCACAATTTGTATCATATAACCTCAAATAGAAATAAGAATTCAAACAATTGGAACGCCATCACTTTCATATAAACCACAATCGCACTCGGCACGCATTCCAATTATTATTCACTGCCACACAAGGGCATAGCCTACTCGCAGTTCGGCTATCTACTGACATTAATGCCAAGCATCGCCTCCCCCCCTTGGAGCACGGCTTCGTCATTACGTCGACGGCGTTCCCGAAGGAGCATGGGCCTAGAATCTACTGCGACCCGCATCCGTTGCTAAGGGCATCCCATATAGGGGCAAGTCCGGCTCAACAGCCTTGGACGATTTCCTCTTAATTATCACACGACAATTTCACAATTGGCCCCAGGACACTTTGCATTTCATTTAATGCTCCCAATTAAAAATAGTGATCCTGCCATTTTTCTTCATATTAAAAATATCCCAGAAATTAACCACGTGTGTGGGGACACGTTAATTTCGATCCAGAAAGTCAATATCTCCCTTTTTCAAACCCCACTATTTTATATAATACTTAAAATTAAATTTTTTTGCATAAAAACCCGACACTTGGATTTTTATGAATAAAATCTCTATTTATCACAATCAACACTCAATTTGCCACATCCATTCATCAAATTCAAATTCTAAATGCACAGCAGCGATCGGCACGAAATTCTAAGCAATTGAGGTCATAAATAATTTTTTTGAATTTTTTTATTTATTTTTATTTTATTTTAAGAATTTTCGGAATATAATATATTATTAAATATTCCAAAATTTCGAAACATTTAAATAAATCAAAAATAAAACCTATTATGTCACATCAAGGCTTATATTAAAATAAACCTATTTAACTTTAAACTAAACACACTTTAACTTAATTAAACACCCTAATTTAATCCTCAACCAAATAAACTAATCTAACCACCTAAACTTATTTAACTTAGACTAAGCACACTTAGGGCATCATTAACCGTCTAATCAAGACTTAGTGAGCTAAACTCACCGGAATCGCTTTCCGACGAGTTCCCGGCGAAGAGGACGGCGAGCCCGACGACAAACCTCCTCGGGGCAAGACCAAAGGGGGACCGGAAGAGCTCGGAAACGGGCCTTGAAGGTTCGGGGGTGAGCTGGTTCGGAGGTTGCTGAGTTGGTCGGACGGAGGGGGCTCGGCGGTCGTTCGGACGGAGGAAGATCGGCGGGCGGCGGCTACGGCTCGAGGCGGTACCGGACGGCGACGGCGACGGCGAAGAAGACTCCGGCGGTGGCTGGCGTCCACGAGTAGAGAGGGACGCAGAAGATGGAGGCTCGGCGGTGGCGTCGCGACGGCTGGACGGCGAGGCACGCGTGCGGACTAACGGCGACCGCGACGGCTCCGGCTCTGGCGACGAACGGCGACCGACGAAGCTCCGGCTGGCTGGCGTGCGTGCGGGCGAAGGAGCTGCAACCGGTTCCTCTCCTCTCTCTCTCTTCCAAGTTCAAATGAAGAAGATGATGGGGACAAGGGGAAGTGACATCCCACCTTTCCAAGAGCAAATCCTCACCCTCCAAGTGTCACCATCCTAGCCTTTCTTGCCCCACCTCATGACATCACCTGTGATGTCACAATCCACTAACTCCAACCTCCCACAACCTTAATCCAATAGGTTCAATTCATTTTTCGCCAGGGCATGAAATCTTGTATAATAAATTCTTCAATTCCATTTGATTCTCTTCCAATTGAGTTCAATTGAAGTCCATAAAATTAATCCAATGTTCCTAATAATATTTGTGACACAACATGACTCCCAATTTCTGAATTTGCTTTCAATTTCACAGTTAATTTCACTCCGGCACGATATTAGCGCGTCCTAACCTACCGGGTAGCTTTTAGAAATTTTCATGCATTTGACCTGTGGTTGATTATTTTCAAGCCACAATGTACATCTTCGACACATTGGCGACTCTCGGTTATCGTGGTAATCTCAAGATTTCAATTACGGACACATGGGACCCAATCGACAGAAAAGCCGGTCCAGTGCCGACCCACAAGAATTGTGCGGTCTGGTGGAATCACCCACACTTGATCACACGCCTCTGTCGAGTCGACCTATCTCCGGTCTCTAATCGATTTTTAACTGTGCCATAATGACCCTTGTAGATTAGCTCGGTCGAAAGGTCGTTTCCTGGTCAAATTCTCGAGTCGGATGCATTAGAATCTCTTACCGGCTTCACCTGATAGAATAGTTTTCACATGAGTGGCCGACTCAAGGAATAGAACTATATGTGCAAAGATAAAATGCTCGTCTTATTTTATTACAAACAGAAATAGGAAAATCAGGATGTCACAACTCTTCCCCTCTTATAAAAATTTCGTCCTCGAAATTTAAACCATTACAACACTTAACGCAAAAAGGTGGGGGTACAATTGTCTCATCGAATCTTCAGTTTCCTAAGTTGCTCCTTCAGTGCCGTGGTGTTGCCAAACCACTTTGACCAACGGGATGGTCTTGGTGCGCAGAACCTACTCCTTGCGATCCACAATCTGAATCGGGCTTTCAACATACGACACCCTGTCGTCCACGTCTAATTCTTCAAAATTTAGAACGTGTGTCGGATCAGGCTCATACTTCCTTAACATCGACACGTGAAAGACGTCATGCACTTGTACCAACCTCGGCGGTAGTGCAAGACGATACGCTAGAGTCCCTATTCTTTCCAAAATCTCAAAGGGACCTACGTACCTCGGACTCAGTTTCCCCTTTCTGCCAAAGCGGGAAATACCTCTCATCGGTGACACCTTCAAGAAGACGTGATCACCAACTTGGAACTCCAATGGCCTTCGGCGCTTATCTGCATAACTCTTCTGACGGCTCTGAGCGGTCTTTAATCTGTTTCTGATAACTGCAACCGCCTCCACTGACTGCTGAACTAACTCTGGGCCTGTGATCTTTCTCTCTCCGACTTCATCCCAACACACTGGTGTTCTGCACGCTCTGCCATACAACGCTTCAAAAGGAGCCATCTGGATACTCTGCTGGTAACTGTTGTTGTAAGCAAACTCGACCAGATGAAGCTGTTCCTCCCAGTTTCCTTTGAAGTCCAAAACACAAGCCCGCAGCATGTCTTCGAGTGTTTGAATAGTCCTCTCGGGCGGCCATCCGTCCGAGGATGATAGGCCGTCTTGTCTTGCAACTTGGTACCTAAGGCACTCGCAAGCTCTTTCAAAAGGTGGCGGTGAACCTCGGGTCTCTGTCTGAAGTAATCGTAACCGGCACTCCATGCATACGAACTATCTGGCGCACATACAAATCTGCATGTCTATCCAAACTCAAGTCCTTTCGCACTGCAATGAAGTGAGCCGACTTTGTCAGTCTGTCGACCACTACCCAAATTGAATCATTCCCTCTCTGACTCCTCGGTAAACTCGTCACAAAGTCCATCGTGATGTGCTCCCATTTCCACTCAGGAATCTCGAGAAGTTGTAAAAGTCCTCCCGGCTTATAATGCTAGGCCTTAACCTGTTGACACGTCAAACACTTGGCGACGTGCTTGGCGATGTCTGCCTTCATGCCACACCGCCAGTAGTGTTGACGCAGATTCTGATACATCTTGGTACTACTAGGATGGATGTTGTAACTGCTACGATGCCCTTCTGATAAGATCTCCTCTCTGAGCTCCACATCGTCAGGTACAACCAATCATCCTTGGAACCTCAACGTTCCATCTTCAGAAATCTGAAAGTCTGCTTTCCTTTTCTCGGTATCCTCTTGCAGGATTTTCTAAACATCTGGATCTGTCTGCTGGAGGGTTCGGATTCTAACCTGCACTTTCGGCTCAATTCTGAGGGTGGCCATAAGATTTGAAAGGTGGCCTACCTCAAATTTGAAGCCCGAATCTCGTGCGCTCTCCAGTAGGCTCCACTCCTTAAGTACCATCTGCGCAACTGAAGACTTCCTACTCAGTGCATTGGCGACCTTGTTCGCCTTTCCAGGGTGATACAAAATCTCATAGTCATAGTCCTTCAGGAGTTCCATCCATCGGCGCTGTCTCATATTCAACTCCTTCTGAGAGAACAGGTACTTGAGGCTCTGATGGTCGGTGAAGATCTGGAATCTTTCTCCACACAAGTAATGCCTCCAAATCTTCAAGGCAAAGATGATTGCTGCAAGTTCTAAGTCATGCGTCGGATAATTCAACTCGTGAGTCCTCAACTGACGGGACGCATATGCAACAACCCTACCATGCTGCATTAACACGCAACCTAGTCCTTTAAACGACGCATCACTGTAGATCTCAAAACCTCCTGGACCAGATGGAATAGTTAGCACAGGAGCAGTAGTTAGCTTCTGCTTAAGCTCTTGGAAACTACTCTCGCACTTATTTGACCACACAAACTTTTCTTCCTTCTTCAGAAGTCTTGTCAACGGCGATGCTAACATTGAAAACCCCTCTACGAACCGTCTGTAATTCCCTGCTAAACCCAGAAAACTTATGATCTCTATCACTGTAGTCGGTCTCGGCCAGTTAGTTACCGCTTCTATCTTGGCTGGGTCCACTGAGATTCCTTCCCCGGAGATGACGTGACCTAGGAAAGCTACACGAGTTAACCAAAACTCGCACTTACTGAACTTGGCGTACAACTCATGATCTCTCAAAGTCTGAAGTACTACCCTTAAGTGCCTTTCATGATCCTCAGTACTCTTCGAGTATACTAGAATGTCGTCGATGAAAACAATTACAAACTGATCCAAGTACTCCCCGAATACACGATTCATCGATCCATGAAAGCAAACTGGGCGTTCGTCGGCCCAAACGGCATCACGGTGAACTCATAGTGACCGTATCGAGTGCGAAACGCAGACTTCGGTATATCTTCCTTCCTGATACTTAGCTGATGATACCCCGTCTTCAAGTCGATCTTAGAAAATATCGATGCTCCTTGAAGCTGATCAAATAAGTCATCGATCCTCGGCAACGGATACTTGTTCTTGATCGTCACCTGATTGAGTTGTCGATAATCGATGCACGGCGCAATGAACCATCCTTCTTCTTCACGAACGTAACCGGTGCTCCCCACGGTGATGCACTAGGACAAATGAATCCCTTATCCAACAACTCCCGCATCCGCACCTTCGGTTCCTTAAGTTCGACAAGGCCATCCGGTAAGGAGCTTTAGAGATTGGCTCGATCCCGGGGGCTAACTCAATCACGAACTCTATCTCTCTTTCTGGCGACAAACCTGGTAATTCTTTCGGGAACACGTCTAGGAACTCTTGCACCACTGCGATGTCCTCTATCTTCAATTCCTCCACTGTCGTGTCCGCGACAGTCGCCAGGTAACCTTGGCAACCCTTGTCTAGCAAACGGGTTGCCTCGAGCGATGAGATTAAGGAAATCGAGGGTCCTCCTCGACTCCCAATAAATTCGAAACTCTCACCCCCTAACGGGTTAAACTGAATCGCCTTGCGATAACTGTCCAACTTAGCTCGTTCCTTGGTGAGCCAGTCCATGCCAATTATCACATCAAAATCATACATGGCTAGGACTATCAAGTCTATCCTCCCCTCTCGCTCACCAATCACTAACTTGTAACCAAGACAACCCACTGAAGCTAACACTTTATCTTTCAATGGCGTAGAATATACCAATCACCGACTCCAAAGAACTCGGAATTAATTCTACCAACTTAACATATCTTTCAGCTATAAATGAATGGGTAGCTCCTAGATCAAATAAAGCATAAGCAGGTTGGTCGTTCAGCAAGACCATACCTGTGATCACATCAGGCGCATCCTCCGCCTATCCTCTAGTGATAGCATACGCCCTTCCCTGAGCTGGAGGTCGAGTCAATCCACCCTGCGGCATGTTCGGCGGCGCGGTTCCTCTGATCTGACCCAACGGTGCTGGCGGCGGCAACTGACGCTGTCCCATTTGTTTCCTAGGGCAATTC
Organism: Eucalyptus tenuipes; assembly: GCA_014182365.1. NCBI lineage: Eukaryota > Viridiplantae > Streptophyta > Magnoliopsida > Myrtales > Myrtaceae > Eucalyptus > Eucalyptus tenuipes. The sequence continues at coordinate 18,297,966 of CM024539.1, read as the reverse complement.
CTCGAGATGTGACCCTGCTGGCCACACTCATAACAGGCACCCGTCCTAGATGGACACGGGGCTGAACCATGTCGTCTTCCACATGAACGACACGCTCCATTAAAGCTCGATGATGACTTCCCTATCCCACACTGTCTGTTGGGTGGAATAGGATACCTTCCTCCAGACATCGGCTCTTCCCAAACCGATTACCTTCCCTGCTCGAACCAAACCGCGACCCAGATGTGGCGGCTCTCTCATTCTGGTTCTTCTCAATCAGCTGGGCCCGCCTATAAATGGCATTGTACTCCTTCAGATCTAGTGGCACCACCAAGCTCTTCACATCCGGTCGGAGCCCATCTCTAAACCTTTGAGCTCGGGCTGATGGTCTCTGAACTAAATCAGGCGCATACTGTGACAATTCAGCGAACTTTGCTTCATACTGATCGACTGTCATCGTACCTTGGCGAAGGCGCTGAAACTCCGCCATTTTCACCTCTCTAGCACACTCAGAAAAGTACTTCTCATTAAAGACCTCGAGAAAGGCGTTCCACTCCGGAACTACACCTCCAGGGAACACTATCCCTTTAGTAGTCTTCCACCAAGTACCTGCGATCCCCTTCAACTGATAGGCTGCCAAGACGACCTTCTCTGTCTCAGTGCACATCAGCAGATCAAAGGCATTCTCCAACTCCCGAACCCACAAAGTCTTTGCAGCTTCGGGATCTCCGGCTCCGGTGAACGTCGGCGATTCAACTTCGGAACCGCTCCACCGGCTTATGCATAGGCCTCCCAACAGCCACGTTCCCAGGTGGAACTTCACCCTGTTCTTCCTCGGGTTCAACGACTGGTGCAGCGGCAGGGGCGGCGGCAACTGCAGCAGCAGCATTGGCGGCATTGGCGGCATTGGTGGCGGCGGTGGTAGCGGCGGCTGAAGCGGCGGCCTGCTGATCCATTCTGTCACCCATCAGCTCAAGCATCCTCATAATCCCAGCAAACCTTGGATCCTCAGGGGCTTCTACCTCAGCATCGACTGGAGGCGATGCTACACCACTCGCGCTGGCCTCAGCCGGCGCTCTCTCAAGGTCACCATGGGCGCCGATTCTCAACGGCGGCCCACCCCGAAACACGGGCTCGCTGCTCTCTTCCTAGCAGCTCTCGGCACTCGGTCACTCATGCTACAAGCTCAATATAGATACCGTTTGCAAATTCCAATACCACATTAGAACCCGAGTGACCTCACCAACAAGTTAACAAGCAAACTATCAACCACAAGCATTGGCATATTATAAGCATTTCCTACCAACTATCCCATGACTCCTTCGCTCCTTATCACTCCATCTCACAGACCATGCTCTGATACCACTTAAATGGGATGTCACGCCCCGAACCCCGAGACACGTGAACAACCCGCCATGGTCATAAAAACGCGACATTCCCAAGTAGTGTTGCCGACCCAATTAATTTATTATGCACATGCGGAACGTGTTATAAAACCCCGACAAAACTCTCACGGGATAGGAAAGCAGAAATCAATACATTCATAAGTAAACATACTTTCATAAATAAATAACATTCCACGCTTTACAAACGTGCCAAAAAGGGGCAGCTTACAAAAACGGGATCGATCCACCAAAAGAAGGAACGGTCCTAAGACTACTAATCGGACTCGCTCTTCGATCCCACTTCGGGGCGAGCAACCTCCGGAGACGATGGGTCCTCCACTCTACCATCGGGAGGGTCATCTACTCCTTCTCCTAGGATGGCTTCCATTACGGCAGATGGAATATCAAAACTACTAAGGGGACCAATCCCAAACCATTGGGCCCAAAACGGAACCAAGCTCTATATCTATGAGGCACCCTAACAATGCCAACCCCTCCTCGACCCGCACCGTGGTCCTAACAAGCTCATAGATCCAATGGCCATCGGGATCGGGACAACCGAACTTCGCTTCGTACTATGCACGGGAAGACCATAACGCTCCGGGGTTTTGCCATCTACGGTCCCGAAATTTTGGCCCACAACGGGGTGAGACATTGTCTCAAAGAAGTTCAACCCCCCTAAACCCCTATTAGAAAGAAAATATACCCCGGGTGGCCTAGCCACATCACACAAAAGACTTACCTTGTCTTAATTCATTTCCTGCAGGTTAGCACAATTTGTATCATATAACCTCAAATAGAAATAAGAATTCAAACAATTGGAACGCCATCACTTTCATATAAACCACAATCGCACTCGGCACGCATTCCAATTATTATTCACTGCCACACAAGGGCATAGCCTACTCGCAGTTCGGCTATCTACTGACATTAATGCCAGGCATCGCCTCCCCCCTTGGAGCGCGGCTTCGTCATTACGTCGACGGCGTTCCCGAAGGAGCATGGGCCCAGAATCTACTGCGACCCGCATCCGTTGCTAGGGGCATCCCATATAGGGGCAAGTCCGGCTCAACAGCCCTGAACGATTTCCTCTTAATTATCACACGACAATTTTACAATTGGCCCCCTGGAGACTTTGCATTTCATTTAATGCTCCCAATTAAAAATAGTGATCCCGCCATTTTTCTTCATATTAAAAATATCCCAGAAATTAACCACGTGTGTGGGGACACGTTAATTTCGATCCGAAAGTCAATATCTCCCTTTTTCAAACCCCACTATTTTATATAATACTTAAAATTAAATTTTTTTGCATCAAAACCCGACACTTGGATTTTTATGAATAAAATCTCTATTTATCACAATCAACACTCAATTTGCCACATCCATTCATCAAATTCAAATTCTAAATGCACAAAGCAGCGATCAGCACGAAATTCTAAGCAATTGAGGTCATAAATAATTTTTTTGAATTTTTTTATTTTTTTATTTTTTTTATTTTATTTTAATAATTTTCGGAATATAATATATTATTAAATATTCCAAAATTTCGAAACATTTAAATAAATCAAAAATAAAACCTATTATGTCACATCAAGGCTTATATTAAAATAAACCTATTTAACTTTAAACTAAACACACTTTAACTTAATTAAACACCCTAATCTAATCCTCAACCAAATAAACTAATCTAACCACCTAAACTTATTTAACTTAGACTAAGCACACTTAGGGCATCATTAACCGTCTAATCAAGATTTAGTGAGCTAAACTCACCGGAATCGCTTTCCGACGAGTTCCCGCGAAGAGGACGGCGAGCCCGACGACAAACCTCCTCGGGGCAAGACCAAAGGGGACCGGAAGAGCTCGGAAACGGGCCTTGAAGGTTCGGGGTGAGCTTGGTTCGGAGGTTGCTGAGTTGGTCGGACGGAGGCGGCTCGGCGGTCGTTCGGACGGAGGAAGACCGGCAGGCGGCGGCTACGGCTCGAGGCGGTACCGGACGGCGACGGCGACGGCGAAGAAGACTCCGGCAGTGGCTGGCGTCCACGAGCAAAGAGGGACGAAGAAGATGGAGGCTCGGTGGTGGCGTCGCGACGGCCGGGCCGGCGAGGCACGCGTGCGGACTAACGGCGACCGCGACGGCTCCGGCTCCAGCGACGAACGGCGACCGACGAAGCTCCGGCTGGCTGGCGTGCGTGTGGGCGAAGGAGCTGCAAGCGGTTCCTCCCCTCTCTCTCTCTTCCAAGTTCAAATGAAGAAGATGATGGGGACAAGGGGGAAGTGACATCCCACCTTTCCAAGAGCAAATCCTCACCCTCCAAGTGTCACCATCCTAGCCTTTCTTGCCTCACCTCATGACATCACCTGTGATGTCACAATCCACTAACTCCAACCTCCCACAACCTTAATCCAATAGGTTCAATTTCATTTTCCGCCGAGGTATGAAATCTTGTATAATAAATTCTTCAATTCTATTTGATTCTCTTCCAATTGAGTTCAATTGAAGTCCATAAAATTAATCCAATATTCCTAATAATATTTGTGACACAACATGACTCCCAATTTCTGAATTCGCTTTCAATTTCACGGTTAATTTCACTCCGGCACGATATTAGCGCGTCCTAACCTATCGGGTAGCTTTTAGAAATTTTCATGCATTTGACCTGTGGTTGATTATTTTCAAGCCACAATGTACATCTTCGACACATTGGCGACTCTCGGTTGTCGTGGTAATCTCAAGGTTTCAAATACGGACACATGGGACCCAATCGACAGAAAAGCCGGTCCAGTGCCGACCGACAAGAATTGTGCGGTCTGGTGGAATCACCCACACTTGATCACACGCCTCTATCGAGTCGACCTATCTCCGGTCTCTAATCGATTTTTAACTGTGCCATAATGACCCTTGTAGATTAGCTCGGTCAAAGGTCGTTTCTTGGTCAAATTCTCGAGTCGGATGCATTAGAATCTCTTACCGGCTTTACCTGATAGAATAGTTTTCACATGAGTGGCCGACTCAAGGAAAAGAACTATATGTGCAAAGATAAAATGCCCGTCTTATTTTATTACAAACCGAAATAGGAAAATCAGGATGTCACAATATATATACATATACATATATGTATACACATACACACATTCATACTTAATTTGACTAAACTTCGAGGCCAACAATTTCATTTTTCATGGAAAAAAAAGTGTCTAGTGATTTTTCTCCCAAGCAAAAAAGACGTTTCTGTCAACGTCTAATGAACTCTAGATTTCGCTCTCAATCAAATTATGGAGAAAATTATCATAGTCATGGTTGAACTTTTATTTTATAATCCAGTCGCACCATTATAATGTCTAATAATTTGGAGGGATAGTAGCATAGCAAACCAACGACATGATCCCCACTTAAATTTGAGTTCTTAAGTTAGGATCTAAACCATAACCATCGGTTCCTAAATGAAGAAATTGTGATTTAATCCCAAAAAAAGAATAGAAAAAAGAAGCTACTGTGGTTTTTTTGTAGGGAAATTGTCCCATCAATCTCAAACATATTATAAAGATGTCAATTTAGTTTTAAACTTTTCAATTTTATCAATTGAATTCTAAATTTATCGTATGGATGCCAATTTAATCATAAAAATTTTTATTCTACTAATTGAGTCATAAGCTTTTCTACAATATTCCGATATAATCATTTTGATCAATTTTCACTAGAATGACTGACGTGATAATGTGTCGCGTAGAACGGTCGACAATAATTAGACCGTCATATTAGTGAATTTCAAAAAGAATTGATCAGAATGACTATGTTGAAATTTCGCATCAAATTGGTAAAATAAGAAAGTCCATAACTGATTTGATATTTATATAATAGACTTAAAATTGATCGGGTAATTTTCCCGAAGCAACTACACAGTATACACGCGATAACTTATAATTGGTGATAAAGGTCGGCTGCTGGACCGCCACCATGGATGCACAACTGATTGATGATCAAGAGCACCAAAGAAAATGAAACACAATTACAAAGAGATCCGAAAATTAATATGTGACTGTACCTTATTAAATAATAGACTTTTTTCTTTTGTAGCTTGTTATTGGCGTGGAGAAAATTCCTACCATCTCCTTCCAGTGGGGCCCTCCTTTGGAAAAGTGTCCGATGCACTTTAGCTTTTTGTTAAATTACACATTTGTGCTTGAAAAGCGGGGACCAGCTGCCGGCGAAAATTTGGCCAGCCGGCGACCGCCGTGCATCGCTCGTGCACATTTTTCTTGAACTCAAGGACACTTATAGAAAAATTAAAAGGAAAAACAAACGGTAAAGATGAGAGAAAGGGGAAGAGTTCAAGTGAAAACAGGAGGTTGGGTGGCGGTGCTGCCACCACTCGAGAACTAGCGAGGGTTCGACATCCCTTGCCCAGCTTAGGGGTATGGATCACACCTAACATATCGTTTGGCTACGAGTTCTACAAAGTGAAGTGTTAAAAAAATGACCAAATTCTTCACCACAATTGATAATTTTAAGGCTCAATCTTCCCTAACTACCACATTATCATTATGTACCAATGTAAACTTCTACGTGTTTTCGCATAACCGCTAACTTCTAAGAAAACAATAAGAAAAATACCTGCTAAAGTCATGATAAACAACAAGATCATCGGGAGCGCTTAAAGCAATATTTTGGACCCTCATCAGTACATGGCAATACTCAAATCTAAAGTGACGACCCCAGCAGTGGTGCATACGCTTGAATTTGGCAAGAGACGCTGGACCCTCGTCGGTTCCCGAGTAACATCACCTTTTTGCTTAGCTTCCTCCCTTCACTTGGCCTCTATTTGACTTCTGGGGTTTAATTCTTATCTTAATTTCTTGTGCAATGCGTTACTTTCGAGCAAATATGCCCCTGAGATCGGGGCAAAGTGTGCATGTACGATGCACGAGCTCGTCGTGCGACCAAAATTCTCATCAAATATCTAACGTAGGGGGCCCATTAACCATGCTTGTCAAGTACATGATGTTTGTGGAAAAAATTCAACTTCAAAGGGTACTTTGAGAAAAAAAAAAATGGGCCCTCTTTTTGGGTTGATTGGAATTTTCACCGACCGTGTTCTCATAAGATGTCGCAACTCCTTATTGGCCGGTGTCATCACGAGATATGATTAAATGTTTATTTCCTTAGACCTAAATTACCTCATGACTATCTATAGTTCCTCTAATTGTAAGTACTCCATCGGTGCACGTATTTGGAGAATTCTTTACAAAAATAGGTCGGGTGCTTTTGACAAATTGTTACTTATTAGTACTTTCTTGCGTCCTTTATAATTTCATTGATTTTGGTCACTATCAAATCTGATATCATTTCTACACGGAGATGATTAATCCTTTCATAAAAAAACCTCGAGATGGGGTCCATTGCAACGAAACTCGTGACCTATCAAAAATTTTCTTTTGCTTGGATGAGAAAATTTGGCCGTCTCTCCAACTCGATTAATCGTTTGAATTAGCTCCCAATGAATTAACTATGAAACCCTAAAAAAGCAAAAAAAAAAGAGATTCAAGGAGAAAGAAAAGTAAACGATTTAGAAAATGGGGAGGAACAAAAAAAAAATACCTTTGCCTTTTTTTGGGGGGGGTCGCTAAAACACAATGGGAAAATGTGTGAAATGATATGGAGAGGAGAAGAAAAAAAAAACACAAGTGAGAGATTCGCTTAAGGGTGCGAGGCCTCACTATGTCACTTCAATATTCCTTCTCAATTGGGAAGAAAAAGATTGATTAGAATTAAGGAGCCCTTCGACAATGAAGGTAAACACCATGACCGTTGAATAAATAGATTTAATAACCTGTTATGCTTAAGGTGAGAAGGGATCGGTGAAAAGCCCACTATAAGGCAGGCGGTCCTTCAAGGCAAGGCTCATAACCACCGTTAGTCCTTATATCATATTTTTTCATGAGAAAATTTCGCCGTCTCTCCACCTCGACTAATCACTCGAATTAGTTTTTAGTGAATTAACTAGGAAACCCCTAAAAAAAGAAAGAAAAAGGAGATAAGGCGAAAGAAAAGTAAACCTCTAGAATACGGAGAGGAACAGAAAAACCATTGACTTTCCTCCTCTCTGTTTTATTTATTTATTTATTTTTAATTTTTTTAGGGGCTAAAACAGAGATGGGGAAAATAAATCTGTGAAATGACGTGGAAGGAGGAGGAGGAGGCGTGCGGACCTGGGGAAAGTCAAAGTGGCGACGCCGGAGGAGGGCATTCCCGTCATTGTCACCCCCGGCCACTGTTTCCCATTTCTACCCCTCAGTCCCCTTTCTCTCTCTCTCTCTCCAGACTCACTTCTCCCTTCTCCCTCTCGGTCTGAGTCTCGCGGAGAGAGAGAGAGAAAGAAGAGAGAGAGAGAGGTTCTGCTTGCCACGGAAACCGACTCCTCTCGAGAGCTTCGCGAGCAGCTCCTCCCCTTCCTCTATCCATCCACAGGGAGCGGCGCTGCCCCCCCTCGATTCTCTCACTGTTCCATCGGTGTCGGGTCGGTCGCGGGTCGTGTCCGGATGAATCCGCCGCCGCCGCCGCCGCCGCCGCGCCGCGAATGATTAACTCGCGGGGGGGACGGCGAACTTCTTGCGGCTCTTTGACGACCCTTTTCCCCTCCTCGCCCCTCCTCCCAGGTACGAGCTCAATCTGGTCTCTTGTAATTTCGGGTCGGTGATTGAAGCGAAGGATCAGTCTGGAGCTCGTTCCTGGTCTGCGCTTCCGTTTTTTTTCTTTGTTCTTTTCCTTTTTTGGGATAGTGCGTAGTCTTCGTCTTATCCGATGGGGTGTTACGGCTTCCCCTCTATTTATGGGTCGATCTTTATCCTGTTCCGGATAATTTGTGGGCTGCTTCAGCTGCATCTGTGGCTCGTTTTTGCTTGGTTGCGATGTTCTTGTTCCCCTTTGCTTGGACTGAATCTTTTTTGCGATCGGGGATGAACCCTTTTTGGGAGGAGCTGGTGGAGTCGATTTCGGGTGCGTATCGATGATTGCAGCGTTTCAATTGATGACCAATTTGATGATTGTCCGATGATCGGTGCCAAAAGATATGTTTGACTTTCGTGTCGTTACTGCTTTAAAAGGGTTCTGTACATCGACATGATTGCTATGATGGTTGGGTCGGGGTTGACCCTGTATTTAAAGATGGTTTCTTTGCAGTGAATCGAAATCTTGTAGTGAAATGAGGGTTTTGAGGATTGTATTTGATCAGTCTCAAAAGATGTCCTTCTTCTTCTTCTTCTTCTTCTTCTTCTTCTGGGTTGGAAAGGATGTTTCGATTATCTGATAGAAAACAGGCTGACAACCTTTTCAACATTAGGAGGAATAGAGACCCTTAAGAAGGAAGACAATCTGGAGCAGTCGGGGTTATTTTAGTGGAACCAGAAATTCTGGACATTGAATCTTACCATTATTATGCCATGGTATTGCAAGGCTCAGTGCTAGGGCTTGAATTTTCAATGGGGTAGTCATACTGGGGTACTATGAGTTGACTGCACCTTCGTTTTATGTGGATTCTGAGATTGGATATTTTGTTAGATCAATAATAGAATGTTGATTTTTGTTTGCCCGAAGTCGACATTTGAGTTCAAAGAAGAAAAGAAGTGTCGCGTTATGTTTATTTGGGGGCTGTACGAGGAATGTAAGTTGATTGTGGTTGTTTCTCAATCATAAGTGGTATATTTTTGTAAGGAGATAGTTAATGTATTTTTCAAGTTTTAAATAATATATTGATCTTACACCATCTTAATTATGCTTGCAGGCATAGATGCTATTTGCAATCATGTTGTCATGGCTAGCTTTTCCTTCCGTAATCATTCCTTCATAATCTCCAAATGACTTGAACTTCTGCTTGTAGAGCATGTCAGTCTCTATGAAGTATTTGGCCTTTGGGTTGTGATATAAGATTCTGTAGTTCAGGGTTTGTTCTCAACAAAAGCATCTCATTTCCAATGAGCTTTCACTACACTCATACATATTTGCGGTGTTTGTGCACTTGCAGATTCCCATCAGTAGTCTCCCCAGTCTCCACAATCACAAAAAATTCGTGTAAAGGGATCTTGTTAGATTTTGCCATGGAGGGTGTTCAGTTGGATATTGACTGGGAAGATGTGCTTTGTCCTATATGTTTGGATTATCCTCACAATGGTGTTCTTCTCCGGTGCTCGTCTTATGACAAAGGCTGTCGTCCCTTTGTATGCGACACAGATCACTTGCACTCCAACTGTTTGGACCGGTTTAGAAGTGCATATGGTGTGAGATCCTCTTCATCTCCCGAAACTTCTTCCACATCAAAAACAGAGCCCGTGGAGTTGGATAATGGCTGTAGGCCGACCTGCCCATTGTGTAGAGGAGAAGTTACCGGATGGGTTGTTATTGATGAAGCTCGTGTTATCCTAAACGAAAAGAAGCGTTGTTGTGATGAGTTCCGATGTCTGTTTACTGGAACCTACTCTGAGTTGCAGAAGCATGCTCAAGTAGAGCATCCTCATGCTCGGCCCTCGAAGATTGATCCTGCTCGGCAGCTTGATTGGGAGAATTTCCAGCAATCATCAGAGATCATAGATGTCTTGAGCACTATCCATTCAGAAGTTCCCCGAGGTGTAGTCTTGGGAGATTACGTTATTGATTATGGGGACAACGATACTGGTGATGAGTTTGAGGACTTCCCAGGTGATGAAGGCAATTGGTGGACATCGTGTATATTATATCAGGTATTTGATAACTTTAGGAGTTCTAGGAACAGAAGAAGGTCAAGAGTTGGTGATACAAGAAGAGGAAGTCGACATTCTACATATGATACATCAAATTCTGATGAGGGTTCTGTTACCTCTTTGGAGTATGCAGATTACCGACCAGATGATATAGATGATGAGTTTGTTGTTGCAAGGGGTTCCTCAAGGGCTAGCTCTAGGCATCGCAGGTTAGTGAAGCCCCTTTGTGCCTTGATTACTGCAGAGCTTGTCTGATCAAATATTGGTTTTGTTTATCGATATAAGCTTCTTTAGTAGTTGGCTCACTGACTTCAGGTTTTGTTTGTTTGTTTGCTATTCAATTAGTCTAATTTTTCTTCTTTCATTTGTTAAAATAGATTGCAGCCATTTTATCGATTAATTTCTGGGAGAGGGACGGTGGTAAAATGAATTTTTCTTATTTGATTGCAGCGGTACATTTTCATTGGAAGTTTCTGTTGAATTTTCCTTTTGAATTTGCTTTCACCACGCATATGCGTAATGGTTGCTGGTGCAAAAGGTTCTCTGCCAACTTAGGGTGTGCTTATTTCTTAAGTTCATTTTGGAGTGGAACAATGGCAGATGAAATAATCTCAGGAATGTACCGCTAGAACCCTGAACTTGATGCAACAAGAGATTGATATGGGAAACTAAGAAAATAGTACTTTTAGCGTGTCAATAATTTTCTCTCTGAGGTTTTGGTGGACATGGCTGTGTCAAGTGCACACCTTTAAGTAATCACAAGTCTCTTATTTCTCCTTGTTTGTTAATTGTTCTGAACCAAGGATGACCTAATATGGTGAAGCATCATAAATTAACATGATACAAGATGGGTGCCTGGTCCTGCAGACCATTATATGTAGTTTGTTACCTTTACATGCAGCAATAGACATGCGCTTTGAATTAAGTCTTCGATTTCTTTGTTTCTTAAAGAATTATTCTCTGAACTCTCTAATCCACATGCTTTTGCTTCTTTAAATATCACAGCTCCCGGAGGCGGCGTTCTCGCTTCTATGATAACTAGGTAACTTATTCACCGTCCTTCTGCCCTGCACCTTTGCATGTGCATCTAAAACTTAATGAAGTTCCCTCTGTTTTAGGTGAACTTTGTGTCGAGGAGTTATATTGCGACTCTGCTGGGTTCAATTAATTGACCACGAATTTTTTCCTTAGTATTGAAAGATTAAAGCTTAAAGCAAGACTATAAATTGTTAACATAGTAGCATCTCTCCATTTTAAAAACTTAACTGTTCTATGAAACTTTGTTAATTGCTCTTCCCAGCTCATGGGGCCTGAGGGTAATGGACGTGGAGGTACAGACGAATGCCGATGACGAAATTGTGGGAGTCTCCAACAAAACACATCGATTGGCTTTTCCTAGTCGAACGATGTTCTGACCTGTTCATTCTGTGGTTTACTGATGACTGATTTTGATATATAAAAATTCTCAGGATGTCCCCTTTTCACATTGTTGGTTGCTTTGTATCGCTGTATGTATGGAACTTTGAAGAAGTGGATCACTTCATAGACAAGTTACACTTGTAGCAAGAAAGCTGTACCTGCAGTATCATGCATGGAATGTCCATTATTTGAAGTAGAAAGCCGCTGAACTCTGGAGCTTTCACCTTGTTCTAGGATTTTGGGATATGCTCTCATTCATTGTACATGGCGATTGTTATATGAACTTTTTATTTCTCTTTAGAAAAGGGTGCATATGTGGGTTGGTGAACTTCTTGTGGGTTCACTTTTTAGATTGTTTGACCTTCACCATGAAGGGCATCAAAAGTCAGAAACCATTTCAAGGATGGAAAACGAGAGATGTTTTTAAAGAGCCGGAATTTGACCGGTGGAATAGCGGAACTTGGATTTGTATATTCTTATGTGAAGCATTGACTAACGACGGTCACGATCTAAAATCCAAAATGACATTCCATCCTCATTTATTTCACCTATATATTTCCTAAACCGGCGATGCCTTGAATCTAACTCATAGTGATCTTCCTAGAATTGCCCTTCAAATGCTTTCTTTCAAGTCAACCTGAGGTGAATAGATGATAATGACATTAAAGATCTCCTCTTCAGCCACAATCACGGCACCGACATTAATTTTGCCACTTTCCTTCACATGACTCGCCCTCCGCTAAAGAGAGATGCAGACCTCCTGGATATGGTAGACGGGGTCAGGTACAGAACCAAACATAATTAGTTGTTGGTCGGCGCCACTGATTAAATAGTTACTCAAGGCAGGCTGCGGTTTGCACTCACTGGGCAGGATGCACAGGCATCTAGTGTGGTTGTTAAATGTACAGTGGACGCATTTTCTGTATATGCATATGTCGTGTTTGATGCAGGTGCTGCTCATTCTTTTATGGCTTGTGGGCTGATTTAGGGGTTAGATATACATGATTTTGACGTATCCTTGGCAGGGTGTCAAAATCAGACCGAAACCCGAACCGACCTGAAAATTTCTGGGTCTTTTTGGTTTGGGTTTTCTTTCGGTTCAGGTAATGCCAAAAAACAAACTGTTTTTGCCGGTCTGGGTCGGGTCGGGTTGGTTCTGGTTTCCATTTTTTTGAGAGAGAAAAGCTCGACCAACGACGACACACTGAGGTCCTGTGTAGAGAATGGCCGAGAGGTGGTGCTGTGGTGGTGTTGAGTTTTTGTGTGGTGTGGGTGGCCGAGGGAGAGGGGCCTCCGTCGTTAGTGGCAGCGACGGCAGCAAGAGTGGTGCGGTGGAGCTCAATGGTGAGACGGTTGGGGTGGCATCCAACGGCGGTAGCAACGGGTCAGGTGGAGGGGTTTCGAGATTTGCGGTTAATGTTATTAGCCTAATTATGTTAAGAGTCTGAAGATGAGAGAACAAAGAGTGATGTATGTTTGGTGTTTTTTTGAATAAAGAAACCAGTAATGCAGGAAGTGGTTCCGTCGATGTGGACGACGGCAAAACCACTTTAACCGTTCCTATGATCCTGTAAAGGACGAAGGCTAAAGAAAAAAAAACCCCACTAAGCCCAATCCAAACCGAACCGAGTCATATTCGATTTGGGTCGAAGCAAACACACATCCCTAATAGTTTAGTTTGGTTCCGGTTCGTGGAAACTCGAACCAAACCATTGACATCCTTAATTCTTGGGCATGGACTGGTTATGGACACTTCATGCTGCTATTGATTGTCGTTCAAAGAAAGTATACTTTCAAGTACCCGACAAACTTGTTATATGCTTTGAAGGCTACAAGATTGAAATAAATACATTAGAAGTATTATAATTTTGGTTTGACGCTTACTCAAATATAAATAAATAGATTAGGTTTAAAATTATGTGAAAATGACAAATGCATAAAGGCTGGTGCTTTTTCCATCCATTTTGTTGACTTCTGACGCCCCTTATTACCTTAAATTGTTTGCAATATCTCTTGCAGGTCCTTGGTTTAAAATAATTTCTTACATTTTTTTCTTTTCTTTCTTTAATGCATTTAAAATTGAGAAAATAATATCTATTTTCTAATGGTTTGATTGGATTGTCTTATGATACAATTACAATTGTCATAATTTTCTTGTCAACAACTAATTATTCCACTTAATCATCCCTACTTTTTTGTTTTTTCAATATAGTTTTAAACTTTTTGGCCATATTTCAATATGGTCTTTCTTGTCAATTGCCACAAAAAATTGCTAACATGGCATTTCGTCATCACCGGTTGTCCTAAGTGGCATGCTGATGTGGGCAATTTGTTTATTTGCATGTCGCAATTTGCGATCGCAATTGGCAGGAAAGACTACATCTAAATATTGCACAAATGTGTATGATTATATTGACAAAATTAAAATGTTGAAACTGAATTGACATCCGTACAATATGTTTATGACAAAATAGATGAGATTTTTCCCAAATATTTAAATAATCACTCATTCAACGGACACATGTATAAGCATTTTTGCAATGAGTACACTAAGATTATCACAACTTTTTTATGGCGCTCACTTAAGCGCCACAAATTTAAAAATTTGATGACTTGAGTGCCATTGGTGGTTGCTTCGTTGGAAAATCTGACATGGATGTCGATTGTTCTATGTGGCATCTCAGCATTGACGTGAAAAATTAATAAAAAATAAAAAAAATCCATATTGGAATGGGAAATTAATTAAAAAAATCCATGTAGGAGAATTTGTCGGAAATCATACTTAAATGATTGATTTTACTTCGATGTGGTACTTACATGTGCAAAAAAAAATGAAAAAGGTTATGGCGCTTAAGTGAGCACCGTATGAAAATTAAGGTACTCTTGCTGTACTTATCCCCCACAAGATTAGTGGTCCTCCATCGATAATCTCACAAGCACATCACATTCTAAGTAAAGGATGCAATTGCGATAGTGAGATGTCAAGTAGGGTGATGCAAAATTTGAAGAAATTCAATTGTTAAAGAGTATCTTGATGTTTTTCTAGAAGATTTACCTGGCTTGCGCTCGGAGTAGGAGGCCTAATTTTCCATTGGCTTAGTTCCCGGCACAACTCCAATTTCAAACGTGCCATATAGAATTGCTCCGATTGAATTGAAGAAAACGAAGATTCAACCACAGGACTTGATAAGGGTTTCATCTTGCCAAGCGTTTCACCTTAGGGAGCCCTGGTTATCTTTGTGAAGGATAAGAGTGCCTACATCATATCAACCCTTAAAAATAAGAGTGCCTACAACAACCCAAGAGGAACGGTGAACCAACAATAAGCGAACCGAGCATCATCATCATATCGACCCCCAAAAGTGGTATGGAATATGATATCGAACCTTGACGACCCCCCAAAGTCAAACAATACATGTGGAGCTTGTACTAGAATGCTCTCCCAACAACCGAGGACCTATGGAAGAGGAAAATCTTATCTGAACTCGTGTGCCCTTTTTGTTGACAACACCCAAAAATGGTGGGGTATATCTTCCCTCTTTGTGAGTGGACTAGGGAAATCTCGAGACACCCCATGTTGAATATAGAAGTTTCGGATTAAGGTCTCAGTTGAATTGAAGGGTGGTTTCTAAAACACGGAAACTCACTGCAATCCTTACCTTCCCTAAATCTGCTGGTCGAGATCCTCCGGAACATGTGGAGAGCTGCAAACTCTTTTGTATTTTGTTGGCACAATCCAAATTCGAATTGGGTCGTGGAGTTAGCAAAAGCAACACAAAAAATTTATGAGGAACCCAAGAAAACTAGTGAGAAGAAAAACTGTGGTCTCACTGCAAAATGGAATCCCCCCATGAAAGACACTCTAAAGATTAATGTAGACGGCTCGTTTGCGAATGGAGAGAGAACAAGAAGTATTGTCAGCGTATATAGAGACGATTTCAGGAAGATCGAGGCTGGATTTGTGGAGGAAGTGTGTAGGAACTCAATGGAGTAAGTGGGAGGCCTAGTTTCCGTTGAAGCCCTAAACTACTTCAGATCTGCTTCTGAAGTCAAGTAAACTCTGAAGGAAGATAGGTGGTCAACGACAGGCGCGCTATGAGATCAGATTTGCCTATCTGGAACATCCAACGTCTTATCTCTGAAGGCAAAAACTTGGTAGCCCATTACAAGAGCATTCTAATAGCCCACTGCAGGAGAGACGCCAACTAGGTGGCTGATTGGATCTTTAAGGCCCATTCGCGAAAATCCCTTCCCAGCAACTGGGTTTCTTATCTCTTAAAATGGAACCTGATTTGTTCATAGGCCCACTTAGTTTGTAATCGCGAGCCTACTTGAAGAAATAAAAGAAGTTTGTATTGACCAAGCAAAAAAAAGAAAAAAAAAAGAAAAGGAGACCAACATTCAGGAAACTTTTCACAGTCAACATGGTCACAGGAAACCATAATTCCAATGTGTACAAGTCTAATTCTGAATACAACCCCAGTTGGAGGGTATTCTCTAAAATAATTTAGCAATAGAGCTAAGTGGATTGAGATTAGATACCATGTTGGGATGTCAAGCCTATAGAAAGTTTGAAAACTATGCAATCCAGTGGAACTAGACATTCACCTTTTAAACAAAAAAACAAGATAATCTTTTGAAAGAAAACAAATTCCATTTCGATCTTTGCATAATTTTATGGAACTAGCAGAAATTGGCTATTGAAAACTTCAAACCATGACGATCGTGTTCATGGAAGAATGGGGAGAAAATTCATTAGTAACCAAAACCCTAGAACCACCTACACATTTCGCCCCATGTTACTGTTTTGATTATATGGATGCATTCGATAAATTAATTTTAAATTTTAAAAAGCAAGCTAAAAATATTCATGGTTTACCTAGCCTAGATGTAGACAACAAGAATTTCCAAATTCGTTCAATTTTTTTAACTTTATTTGGAATTATTGAAAAATGCTATCTAGAATAAGTCAAGAAGTCATATAGAAAATTTTTTATGAGCTTTCAAATCCATACTAATTTCAAAGAACTAGAAAACATCTCCTTCTATTTCACTATGTCATACAAGATCTTGTGGATATTAAGATGAAATGGCATAAGGATACCAAAAGTGTCTAAAATTTTGTATGATCCTCACTTTAGTTTTTACCGACTCATTTAATTGTCAAATCAGAGAAAAAATGATCATTAAAATGCCTCTAGCAAGAAACTCCGTAAAAAATATTAGATGCCTTTTATAATTAAAATTTTAATGTGCTGGCATTTTTTTAATAATCAATCCACGTGGACTTCCATGCTGTTGGGTTGTGTAAAAAATGACATCACACCAATCCCAGGCGAAAGACACTGTCGTTCAACTCTTACCTCATCGTTGCTGTCCTTGCTAGCCACTGAATGACACCACCATTCGTTGTTCGCTAACCGACATCCATCACCCCCTATGCCCAACCATTATCGTCCCACGCATGGCCACCATCAATCACTATGCCACCTCAACCATTCTCCCACAGGTATCACCCGACCGAGCAAGAGCACAGACACGGCGATCACTATTGACCCATCGGTCACCAATATCTCAGGCGGCCATAGATTGAAGCCACCTGCTGTTGACCGCCCTCGTTGGTCGCTAACAAAGCCTGCGGTCAATTCGTCTCGTTTCTACTTTGTTTTCCGGCAAAGAAGGCTCGAAGATTTTGGGGTTCGCCCGAAGCTCATTCGTTGGTGTCAACCACTAGTGACAACTTTCCTCATCATTTTTAACCTGTCAAAGCCACTATCGACTGTTGCTATTCATCATCCTGGAGCAACAAAGGAGCGGCTCTATTTTGCCCTATTTCTCAGCTAGAAAACTTAAGGTGCTTCTAGGTGCGTTTGGGACTAACATTTCCTAAGGCCTTTGGGCGTTCAAAGCCCCTTGAGCCAAATATGTGGTGTTTGGCTAATTTTTTTTCAAGCCCCCTATGCAAAGGCCAGCCTTTTGAAGGATGAAAGCCCAAGACAGCTAGAAAGCTGCATTGGGTTTTCTAGCATTCTCGGCATGCTGCAGGAGGGATTAAAGAAAAAAATTAATTTTCTTTTGTTGCCCTTAAAATTTTACTAAAATTCCAAATTTGACCATTTTAAAATAGAAACCCTAATCCTTGACGCCAAGGAGCTGCTTGCGTTCGTCTCTTCTTTGCTCTCGTCTCTTCTCTGCTCTTCTGGACTCTTCTTTAGATCTCGCTCTTCAAGCTCACCTCTCCGGTCATTGAAGCTCGTTTCTCCGATCGCCTATCCAAGCTCGCCTCTCCGGTCGCCGAAGGTCGCCTCTTTGATCACCTATAGAAGCACGCCTGTTCGATCGCCTGCCGAAGCTCGCCTCTTTGGTCGCCTCTCTTTGGTAGCGTATCTTTTCGTTTAGTAGTTGCTAGTTTCTTTAAATTTCAATGGTTTCATCCTGGCGAAGAAGTTTTGTAATGCTGGAAATTGACAATACTTGTGCTTGCTGTTTGGTAATTAGAGTGCGTGTGAGCATTTTCGCTTTGGAAAGGCTCGCTTAAAGGTCTTGCCCTTTCGTACTACACCCAATTAATAGAACCTGCTCATGCATTGGACATGAAGCAACATGTCCAGAGTGCTTGCTGTCCCTTCGTAAGTATTCGAGAGTGGAGAGATGGCTGCGAAGACCACTTGATAATCTTTCCACAGTCCTTCTAGTTCTCATTCAAAGAGATGTAGAGATCAAGGAAATAGATCGAAGAGTCCATTGCAGATGGTAGAAAGCAAGAATTAGGTAGAAATGCTGATTAGACACTTTGAAATTTACTAAACCAATACTCTTAACATCTGCATTTGTCTATGTAAAGGATAACCATCATCATCTTTAATTGTTTGGACTTCCCATCGTTGGACTGTATGTTTGGAATGAGAAATCCTGCCAAAAATCGTAATAATTGAATGCAATAAAGAGACACGCCATTAATGAAGGCAAATTTCAGGGCAGCGGAGCAAACCGACATCTTTGTTATGAATTGTGCAGTAAATTTACAATCATTGGAATTCCCGACTTTGCTAGTTTGGGAAAAGCTTGGCACCTACAAATGTGTTTGGTGTTTATGTTAGTCAACTTGTTTTATGTTTTTCATGGATTAAGGGGCGGGCAGCAGCTTTCGTGACCCTAGGAGTAGGAATGTTGGATTTTGTTCATATAAGTCACCACTCAGTCTTTTTATGCTGGTCGATTTGCACGAGATCAACCATTTTCTTTGTATTTTCGGATTGGAGAGATATAGCAAACATGAATACCCAGTGTGGTCTAATTCATTGAAGTGCTTACTGTTAGTCTAGACTTGATTTCTCGTGCTGAACCAGATTAGAGTGTCGGAAACTTTTCTTCGATATGTTCTTTTTAAAACTGTTGTTGCAGCAATCATTCTGTCAAGTGTTAATGCTTGGCTATGTTCATATCTTGTTAGATGATGATATCTCATTCAGTCGAGCCTAGGTAAAATACCATGTGCCACCAATTAGTTAAAAAAAAATACTCAGTTCCTAGGATTTGCTAATATTTCTTTCCTTCTCAATTTCAAAATGCATCTTTGTATGCTCGTGTGTGTTTGAGGGTGTAGTTTCCTGCTTCATGAGTCACTTGTAGTTTCTTAAGGCATTAGGGTTTACAACCATGTCAATTTTATTGATGTTTCCATGAGGAAGCTGGTTTTATGTTGCTTTGCTATATATTTACCAGGCTCAAAGACATAGAGAATATAGGTAGAAGATAATCTCAAATTATAAGGTACCTCACCAGCAATCTCTAAACGGTTTCTCACTTTTAGAGTTGATGTGTAATGTCGGCGTCACACTTCACCTCACTTAGATATTGCAAAATCTTGTTTTCCTCTTTTGGCGAACTTCAAGTTGCTGATTGGAGCTCCTATTAATAAAACTTGATATGTACCTTTACATTTTTTTTTGGCCGTCTTTACTTTTTGTGGTGGTGCTGAGGTTTTGGTGTTTAGAAGCAATGGCATGATAGAACTTAATGATTGGGATCACTATCTTAGCTGAAGAAGAGAATGAGATAATATTTTGATTTGCGATATCATGTTTATCATGTAGATAAATTCTTGACTTGTGGAGATGTCGAAATTCTAGAGGCATGTTAAGCAGAGAATTCTCGCATCTCTCTTCGCTCAGAAGGTGTTGGTCGTCCCACCTTGAATCCAGGTTCTTTCGCTTCTATTCCTTATATTTCTGTTCTTTTTCCCCACTCATGTCCGGCTTGGTGTGCTCTTTCTTGGGTTCATGTGAGTTGGATTTTGATTTATTTCCAGTGCCCCTTACTTTGTAAATTTTCGAGGGTTGTCTTCAAGAAAAAAATATATATTTAGCGAAGTCATGTGTAAAAATTAAGTGGCTTCATGTCTATATTAATGTTATGTCAAAATGTACATATGTATGTGTTCATCCATGTTTATGGAATTGGGTCATAGTTAACCTCATTTTTTTTTTTTTTTTTTTAAATATGTTTGTGTTCATTTTATTGGAAGATGGCAAGTTCATCGAAGGAAAAAACATATTGGAGCCCTGAAGATATAGAAACTTTTTGTCGATTGTGCATTGAATAAATCGAAAAAGGCAATCATCCTACAAGCAAAAAAATGGATGGATGGACCGTTATAATTAACAAGTTTGAGTAGCTGAGGGGAAAAAAGCACGATAAAAATCAAATGAAGAGTAAGTGGGACAATTTAAAGGAAGAATGGAAAAAATGGAAGCAATTGGTTCAAAAGAAATCAGGACTAGGGTGGGATCTAATGAAGAAAATCATTAACGCGAGTGTTGAATGGTGGGAGAGAAAAATCAAGGTGTTTATATATTCTTTTGTTACCTTTTTTTTTGGTAAGTTCATATTTTATGATAGAACTCCTAAAAATATTCTATTGCAATAAGCCAATCCTAAGCTTAAAGTCATTCGAACTAAAGGCATACATTCGGATGTTGAAGTTTTGTTGGATCAAATGTTCCAGGGTACAATTGCTACTGGAAGTATTACTTGGAATTCTGCACAAGGTTTATGCAATAATGAGAATGTTCAGGCCACACAAGCCAATATTAATGGTTGTGTAGGATCCACTGATGATTCTTTAGAGCGTGATGTATGTGAAATGAATACCCAACCAAGTCAAAGTAAGAGTCATAAAGAGCGGTAGAAAGTTCAACGAAGCAAGCTGGAGGAAAGAAAGGAAAAAAATTGACTGGACCTAATAAGTTAACATCGCAAATTGATAGACTTTGTTCAGCTGTTGAAAGTAAAAGCGGTGCAACATCGATTGCAAGGGAGTTTGATCCTTATAAAGAAATTGTACAAAAATTGAAAGTCATACTTCAGATCAAGCAAGACAGAAAGTTGTTCCTCTTTGCACTCTCACATTTTTCTGAAAAGAAAGACAATAGACAGATTTTTATGAACTCTTTTTCTAATTATGTTCTAATGTGAGACCTATGTTTTTAGTTTGTGTTATATATATATATATATATTATGGATGATAAATGTTCCATTGATGGATTATTATTTGTCACTTTTCTTACTGTTTTGTTACTTTAAACAGATATGTACGATTCTCCTAAAAGAAAAATCCATGAAAAAGAGGATGATGAATATTGGCAACTTGTGGGAATTACTTAAGTGACAATTGTTCATTAGACAACATATAGTTACAAAGAACCTTGTAGGACATCATCATATACAAGAAATGCATGGTTAGGAGAGTTGATGGGCGAAGATGCTAATCCGATAATGTGTTATCAAATGTTTAAATGGATAATATTGTATTTAATAATTTAATGCATGATTTAGTAACATGCTATGGTTTTCAAGGAATTAGGAATATTGATGTTACAGATTTGCTTGGAGTATTTCTTCATATATTTAGGACATAGTATAGGTAATAGGTTAACACAAGAGCGTTTTCAATGCTTTAGGGAAACCATAAATAGGTATTTTAGCTTAGTATTAGATAAAGTATGTGAAATGGGAAAATATTTGATCCAACCAGCTGATTGGCAATTTAGGGGTGTTCCAAAGAAGATCAAGAATAATCGAAAATTTTATCATCATTTTAAGGTATGTTATGATTATACAATAGGAAGAAAGAACTAAATGCAAATTTTGATTATATAATAATATTTGCTTTCTTGTTTTAGGATTGCATTGGGGTTATTGATAGCACACATATCCTAACGGTGGTACCTACAAAAGATCAGATTCGTTTTATTGGTCGAAAATGTATACCAACTCAAAATGTCTTAGTGGTGTGTAATTTTAATGTGAAATTTATTTATGTTTAGGCTGGTTGGGAGGGACAAGCCCATGACACTCGTATTTTCTATGAAGCCCTAGGGAGATGTGATGTGCAATTTCCTCATCCTCCTCTAGGTCCGTTAATTAATGATTTTTGTACATTAATATGTATTAATATGGCCTATTTTGATTAAATTTACATTATATTTGTGTAGGTAAATATTATTTAGTTGAGGCCGAATAACCAAATCCAACGGATTATTTGGGACCATACGAAGAAGTTAGATATTACTTGCTAGAATTTCAACAAGGTCTTGCCCTATAGGTTATTGAGAGGTATTCAATTGTGCTCATTCCTTGCTACGATCGGAAATTGAGCAAGCCTTTGGTGTATTGAAGAAGAAGTGAAAGATTCTAAAGTACATGCCAAGTTTTTCGTTTGAAAAGTAAGTAAAAATTGTTATAGCAGAAATGACTTTGCATAATTATATATGACGAAACACCATCAATGATGGACATTTTGCAAGGGTAGATTTGGATCCCAATTATGGATATTCAATTGACCTTGATAATACAAATGAGGGGACCTTGATAATACAAATGAGGAGTTTAGTATTTCAAATGATAATTTATTTTTTGACATAACGCATTTACGTGATCAAATAGCAATGAGTTTAGTAAATACCTAAGGATGCTTGTAATTTTCAATGAAAACCTATTTCTTTCTTCGATGTATATGTAACCATGTTTATTATAATGAAATTACTCTTTTTTTTTAATTGAGAAAAAGTCCACTTTGATGTGATTTTTTACTTATGAATTTGTTAATATATGTATTTTACATTACATCTTGGTGCGAAAATATAAAAAAGTCATTGTTTTTATGTTCATTTTAAAAAAAACAAAACTTAGAAAACCTTAAATTGGTCACACCAAAGCACTTTCTAAATATGTATTTACCAAACAGCATTTTCCTAAAATTGCTTTCTAAGGCACTTTTCAATTATAGTTTACCAAACAGTCTTCGCATTTTATCAAAGTCCTTCAAATTAAAAGCCTTTGCATTTCCTTAAAGGCTTTTCCCAAAAGCCTTTCCAAACACACCCTCTAGCTCGTCCGATCCTCCTCTGTCAGCTCCAAATCATTAGTGATGATGTTATGAAGACCCCCTTACAAGTTGAATAATTGACGGCCACAAAAAACCACTATCTTTATCGATTCTCATCATATTCGCCATTACTCTATTTCGACCTGCTTCTCACTCGGAAAAGCTCAAAGTGGCTTGCGCTTGTTTGAAGACCTATCCTTGATACCCATCAACTTAGGCAATGCATTTAGAGCCTCCTAGATTTGGATGTTGTAACTATAGCAAGAGGAGTTCTCCTTCAGCCAAGTAATTCCATCATCCCTATTCCTCTCTATTTTGGTGAAGTTTGAAGACTCCTCCTTCAGCCAGGTAATATTCAGTTTCTTATTCGCTTCATTGCAATGTAGAGCCACTTGTCATGCTCTTGCTCTTTATATGCAAGATCGAGCTGTTAAATTTGGGACAAACCAAATTAGGGTTTCGAATTTGGGTTGAATTCGTCATTAGAATTTCGAATTGGGGAATTTCTTTCAATTTTCAATTTAGGGTTTGGGGTAAACGTTTACAACGACGTCCTTTAGAAGTTTATATATTGACTTGGCACCCTAACAAGCCACGCTGGCCAAAGAAATTAATAAAATATAACAATGTTTGATTTTTGGTGACCTAAATTAAAATTGACACTTAAGTGATCATTTTTTTTCCCAAAAAATGACAATATCAAAAAACATTTATCATTAAAATGAGCGCTGTATGAAATTTTTAGTACTTCTAGTATCCTTTTGTCAATGGAAATTACAAACATGCCCTCGGAAAAAGGAATATCGTTCGGTTTGCCCAAATTTAATGAAGGTGTAGCGAAGTTTATTTAAGTAATCCTTGCATATTTGGCATCTCAAATACAGAATTAAAGAAGATATTAGCGGAATATTTGTAGAAGAAACTCGATGGTGGAGACCCAAAGCCCCCCTGGAGCTACGGAAATACCAAATTACCAAGTAACAATCGTGGATCCGGCATGAGCAAGACGAAGAAAAGTAGGATTCTTGGAAGTGGCCCGGGAGAATTCTACTATTGGGCAAGATACTACTCAGCACGGACCGATTCCGTTCAAGAGAGTAGCGGTACGAAAGACGACCAACACGTGAATAGGGATAAAACATAATCACGTTTAGTATGCTATGATAAATATCCAGCCTGTTAGACTAATTTTGTAATGGAGAGGGCTTTCGATGGCTTTTGCAATCGGAGGTTTTCTTTCGATGAAAGATCGGGATATGTCCAGAATGAGGTATGATTAAATCGACTGAGGCAACTTTTAAACCTCATGAAAATATATTCGTTGAGTTGTTTATCTCTTTTGATCCCTTGTGAGATGAAAGTACCTCTTCTTTCAATAGAATTAGATCAGTATTCTCCCTCTAAAACCATATTAGTTTAATCAGCTGAAGACATTTTTCTTAAGGACCAGATTGAAAAGATTGAAGGAAGTTTAGGGGAAAAGGAAACCACACCTGTCATAATTTTCGTATGATACTCACTTAAATGCGATAACTTTTTTTTTTTTTTTTTTTTTTTTTTTTTTCGATTACCTTGAGTGTCATAACTTATACACGACGCTCACTTGAGTGCCACAACTTTTTTGCCGATCACTTGAGTGTGATAACTTATATATAACGTTCACTTGAATATCACAACTTTTTTTTCGATCACTTGAGTGTCATATAATTTTTCAATCAATCACTTGAGTGTTATAACTATACAAAAATAATCACTACCAGTGTTATGTCGTGTTGGATTTCAAGTAGTTAGGTAAAGGTTTTAAAAATTTTTGGCTTTTAATTGATCAGATCAAAGTTATGGCACTTAAATAAATGTTTGCTCTCTAGTGAGCGCCGAACCAAAGTGATGTTCTTACCGCAAAGTTTAGGACAATCGTAGTCATTTTTTACTCTTGCAGAGAATAAACTAATAAGAAAGAATTTGAAGGACAAAACTGCAAATTTTGATGAAATATTCTAAATTCTTGGACTTGCCGATTTCAACTTATTGAAATTTTATTAGGACATGTTTAGTTGAAGTTTTAAAACTTGTCAAGAAAGTGTAATTGAGTTTTAAAACTTTCAAAAAATGTAATCAAATCTTAAAACTTATTAAATTAGTGCAATTGTGTCATTCCGTTAACTCCATATAATTTAGCTAATGAAAAATACTAACATGACTTTTTTTTTATTATCTTTTCTTTCCTGCGTGGTGTTGACGTGGCCAAAACAATAAAGATAATTCCAAAATGATGTCGTTTTGGTCTAAATTTAATTTTTCAAATAAATATTAATTAAATTAAATTAAAAAATAATTAATTTTTCTTTTTTAAAAAAGAAGAAGAAGAAAGAAGCAAACTAGTGACTTGTTACTGTCGCCCCACCATCATCAGAAAGGGCTACTGATGGTGGGGCAAGTGTTGGCCGAGATTGTTGGGCTTGGTTAGTGGCTGGCCACCGTGATTGATTGTAGGTGCAGGCCATTGCTAGTTGTGGTGGGGTTGCCACCTAGCCTTGCCACAGGTAGTGGCGACCCTTATCTTAATTTGGGTGAGGGCTTGTGGGCTGTTGCCTAGCTAGCAACATTGATCGACCATCAGCGGCTCTCTTCAGCGGTGGTAGGGCAGCAAGAGCCTTTACTATTTTGCTTTTTCATTTTTTTAATAAATATAATTTAATTAATAGTTATATTAAAAATAAATTTGAATCAAAATGATGTGATTATCTTTCTTGTTTCGGATTAATTTTTGAACGGGATTAGAAATATATGATTACTAATTTAACAATTTTGCCCACTATTCCAAATTTTCCTTTTGGCCCTCCCTCGGTTCCTCCCTCCGACCTCCGGTCCCTCTTCTTTTGTCCGTCTTTTCAATCAAGTCCTCAGTCCCTCTTCTTATACAGTCTCTCTCTCCATCACCCTCGAATCAAAAACTCCGGAGTCGAAGAAGGGAGGAAACCATGGACGCCTTGGCTTCGCAAGCGGCCATAGCCCAGAAGACGTGGGAACTCGAGAACAACATCCTCTCCACCACCGCCGCCGGCTCCGGCGCCGGCGCCGCCGACCCTTCGAAGCACGACCAGTCGGACGCCATCT
This sequence comes from Eucalyptus tenuipes, assembly GCA_014182365.1. NCBI lineage: Eukaryota > Viridiplantae > Streptophyta > Magnoliopsida > Myrtales > Myrtaceae > Eucalyptus > Eucalyptus tenuipes. The sequence goes on along the minus strand of CM024539.1, from coordinate 18,271,941 downwards.
TCTTCTACGACGAGGCCGGCCAGGCCCGGTTCCAGCAGGACAAGCCCTGGTCCAACGAGCCCCACTACTTCAAGCGCGTCAAGATCTCCGCCCTCGCCCTCCTGAAGATGGTCGTCCACGCCCGCTCCGGCGGGACCATCGAGGTCATGGGGCTGATGCAGGGGAAGACCGATGGCGACGCCATCATCGTCATGGACGCCTTCGCCCTCCCCGTCGAGGGCACTGAGACTAGGGTTAACGCCCAGGCCGATGCGTACGAGTATATGGTCGATTATTCGCAGACCAACAAGCAGGTTCGGCTTGGCCCTTCGTCTTGCTCCCTCTCCCTCGAACCCTAGTTTTCGGTATCTGATCGTCCTATTCAATGTTTCTTAGTGGTATTGAATCAAGAATCTTGGAGTAGCTTATTGAATTCATTGAAGGGTGTTGAGGAAAAACAAGGGTTTTTGTCAAGTTCTTTCATTTTGTTTTAGGCCTGCGAAGATTTTGCTTTGAATTATGTGATAGCCTGAGCTGGTGGCAGTGCTCGTTATGATTTATAAAGTGAAGTACAAAATTCTGTATGTAGGCTGGGAGGTTGGAGAATGTTGTTGGTTGGTACCATTCGCATCCTGGATATGGGTGCTGGCTCTCCGGCATTGATGTTTCGACGCAAATGCTCAACCAGCAGTTTCAAGAACCCTTTTTGGCTGTTGTCATCGATCCGACGAGGACTGTGTCTGCGGGTAAAGTGGAGATTGGGGCATTCAGGACATATCCAGACGGATATAAGCCTCCGGATGACCCTGTTTCCGAGTATCAAACTATCCCTCTAAATAAAATCGAGGACTTTGGCGTGCACTGTAGACAGGTTTTCTAGTTTTTCTTCGGTTTCAACTTTTGGAGCCTGTATAGTGCTGCCGCTTTAACTCTAGTCATGTTTGCTTCTGCAGTATTATGCCCTCGATATCACTTATTTTAAGTCCTCTCTTGATTCTCACCTCCTGGATCTGTTGTGGAACAAGTACTGGGTGAACACTCTTTCATCTTCACCTTTATTAGGAAATGGAGACTACGTTGCTGGACAGATTTCTGATCTAGGTATCTGTTCTTCTAATTTCTCTCTGGCTGAATTATAACATGAGGTTGATTTGTTTGTTTCTATATTTTCATTACTCAAACATATCCATTTTTTTTACTATGCAGCTGAAAAGCTGGAGCAAGCAGAAAATCAGTTGGCACATACTCGCTTTGGACCATTGATAGCACCTCCTCAGAGAAAGAAGGAGGTGACTGTTGCTTTTTCTCATCCTTGTCTTGTTGTCTTGCTAAACATTGCTCTTGCTTTTTGGGTTTCTGTTGTCACTCTGCTTTTATTATGGTTATGGGCAATTTTACTAACTTCTACTACATTCCCGAATCAGTTGTGGCCCTTCTACGTGAGCATTAGAGTGCTGTCGAAAGTTAATTAACTTTACTATTTTATGTTATGGTCAGGGCCTTCTAAGGAACATGGGATGATATTTTTTTAATTTTCTTTGGCAACTGAGAGATGATGTAATGTTGAGATCATGTCTGCTGCTGCACTGACAACCCTAGAAAATGACATAAAGCAGGCTTTTTCTGCTGCTAGATGGGCATGTAAACCAGTTTTTTTGATTGTGAATCAGTAGTTAAAAAGAGAATGGGAGTTGAGAATTTGCTCTACGTAGGATGAATTCATGAGAACTTTGGTTTACATGAAGCCTGTTAGAGTGATTCATTGAATGGAAGGAACATCAAATTTGGACCTCCTCTTATGTTATAGCTTGTTCTTGAATGCAAGATAACCTGCGCAGTCACTATAAAAGGCGAAGGATTTCAGAGACATCTGAAGATTAGCTTCTTGAAAAATTGGAAACTTCCAGGCTTCCGTATGAATTTCAGTTCATAGCTTTCGGCTTTGTCTTCCCACGTTATGATATGGAAATCCATATGATTTCCTGTGATCTTGTTGGTAAAGTTCTCTGGAATGATCAATATACAATGTTATCGTGAATCATTCCCCGCAGCACCTATCTTCAATATTGAACTTACTTAGCTTTCCCATGATTGTGAATCATTTCTCCGGGGACTTCAGCTTTCAACTTCCTTGGAAGTCACATTAGAATATACAATCCAATATCTGTGCTTGTTGCTCTCCTTGTTGCTCACCTGTGTTATAGCATGAAGTTCTGCAGTTTTTTAGTTTCTAGTTCAGTAAGCTTGAGTAAGCCATGTAAAGGTTTTACAATTTTATGATGATGATGCTCTTATGAATAGGAGATCCCCGTGCAATTTTTTTATCATTTATATAGTCGAAGTAGTTTGGTGGTTCTGTTCCCCTTTAAAAAACGGATATGGTTCAGTGGCATCTTGGTTTTGTCCATTGTAACAAAGCTGGATGCCTGATATTTGTTTATGCTCTGGCCTTTTTCTTTTAGGTTATACATAGTGCTTGAAATCGGATACAATTTTTTTTTTCTCCGTCTGGATGAGTTATTGCTCCATTGAGCAAAGTCACTCCTATCCATTTTTGGGTTGGTGCTCATCTTATACGTTTTGCTTAGAGGGAAAAGAAAAGGTTTATCCAAAGGTTCAAAAATTTTATGGCCAACTATACCATTTCTCATGAAGCACCCTGAAATTTGCTTTTTAGTCTGTCTCTTTTACAATTCAGAATATCTTGTTGACAACTTTTTGGTAAATTGCAGGAAGACTCTCAACTCACCAAGATTACTCGTGATAGTGCAAAAATAACCGTAGAGCAAGTGCATGGCCTAATGTCACAGGTGACCATTCATTCTTGAACTTTGGATTGTGCTTAATGTTTGATCGTGATACATGACTTCAATTAATGCGCTTTGTTATTTAGCAATGCACTGACTGTTTCTTTTTGCTCGTCTAGGTTATTAAGGATATTCTTTTTAATTCTGTCCGCCAATCCCAGAAATCATGCTCAGAGCCATCTGGGCCTGAACCCATGGTCGAGACCTGATGCTGACATCCATGCGTTACTACAACTGATGTATGCATTTCCTTGGCCTTCATTTGCGGTAGACTATGATGAGGTTGAATCCAAGGGAATCAACTAGGATGCACATTTTTCATGGTTAATGATTTTGTAAATTATCCAGCATCAAGTGTCGAATTGGTTGGATTTTATGGTGGCTAATGAGAGGTGAGCGGCGGATTGCGGCAGATTATAGGATACAAACGTTTAAGTTGGGTTTAGTTGAAGTGAGATAGATGTCCTTGAAAGTCAATGCACGTGAAGTTTGGGTCTTCTTGCTTCTTTTGACCGGCAACTCTGGGCTTGTTCTGGAAGAAGTGTACTTCAACTCTGATCTTCTTTCAAATGGGGGACGAGAGAATGACATAAGACCCGCCATGATTCTCAAGTGTCTTGACTCTGGTGTCCGACTTGTATCATCTCCTCCTTCTGTGGTTCGGCTACTCCTATCATGCTCTGTATCTGCCTGAAATTATTTAGCATAGTGTGACCTATTCGCTTGATCTTTTAACTATGAGAAATGGTTTTATCTTCTGGGCAGACTCTGACCTTGTCTGTCTTGGAATGTCCTGCTTGTCTTTCCCCGTCGAAGTCCCAAACCTACGAGATCTCCAAATGTAGTTTGGGGAAATCTGTAAGTTAGGCCCGGAAAACGGGGAAAATTTGTGTTGACCGTTCACAAAGCCATCTTCAACCCTTACACTGCACTCCTTAACCTCCTTGAGTTTCAAGCTAAACTTCCAACAAGATGCGTTCTCGATCTCCATGTGCTTTAAGCTTTTAAAAAGCTCAAACATGGTATGCAAAACTTACATTTTCCAAAACCATAAGACGCATCGCCTATGCAGAAAATTCTATCAAGATTGATATGCTGCGAAATTAACACGGGCGAGAGAGGGACAAGCAAGAGCTGTCGCTGCCCCCCAAGCCCTTGTAAGTTACTATCATTATAATAAGAAATAAATGGTCAGCATGTATAAGTGGGGGAAATTTCAAAAGTCGGCCCTATACTACTGGTCGAATTCACTTTTGGTCTCTGTACAGTATTTCGTTATGATTTAGTCCCCAAACTTTTCTCTGATGACTATTTAAATTAAGGGTATAATTCAATTTTCCGTCCAAATGTGAATGAAATATGCTGAGTCAGTACCGATAAATTGGCAATTTGCGTCTAAGTGTACACATTTCTAAGAAGATCACACTTTTGATCCATGTGCTTTTAGCACTTTTGATCCATGTGCTTTTAGAAATGTTCGGTTTTAGTCCTTGTAATTTGTTTTAGTTAAAATATTAGCCTTCATGTTATTTTTTAACAAAAACTTGGTTTCTTTCATCGCATCTTAATCCAAAATGTTATAAAATGTCAAATTAAAATCAAGTATTAATTGGTAATTCCTACATTTACAATTTTGCCCAATTTGATTGAATGTCTTATTAAGATGGATGCTATCGTATGCAAAATATTTACGATCAATATGATATAGGGTTGTTGATGATATAATTTAAAGGTTTCTTATAAACTTTCTAAAATATTTTAGCTTTAAAGTAACGAGTTTAAGCTGTGGTTAAATTATTTAAAAATGATCCTTTTTTCTCCCAAAGTAGTCCTAGATACTATTATATGGATCTATAATGATAATGAGGATGTTAAGTTATTCGTATGATGAATTAATCTTGCATGGGCAATCTATCTGATTGTGCTTATTGTAAACGCAAAAATCACCAACTAATAATTTGCTTCAATTGACATGTTCTTAAGATCTCTAATAAAGATATGACTAAGAAAATTAAGTTTTTATCAAAAAATAATTTAAGGACTAGTTTTATAGCTAAACAAAATATAAGGACTGAAAAAACTATTCTTAGATGTTAGAGGACCAAAAGTGTAACTGTTTTAGAGACTTGTACTCCTTGGACCTGCATGTCAATTTGGCGGTGTTGACTTAGTATGTATGGTCGACATTTAGATGGAAAGTTGAATCTAGTCTTGAATTGTTGCCAGATATGAGTTTGGGGGGACTAAATGTGGGTTTGGTAATCATTCTGTTTTTGGAAATAAATTTTTACTTAAAAATGATTTTTTTTTAATTATATTATTGGGAACAATTTTTGAGTTTTTAAAGGCGCTCGATAGAATCGTCCAAAATTTTATTCTCGAAATAGAAATGTGTTTGGTAGGATTCTTAAGTTTTTTTTTTAATAAATATTTTTATTATATTTTCTCTCTTTTTCCTTTTCTTTTCTTCTTCCTCTATCTTTGTGGCCGGCGATTGGTTTGGCTAGCTCGCGAGAGGTTCACCTGGCACTCCGAGCCTCAACCTCGTAAATCTAGGTGAGGCTGAGCCTCGTCGGTGGCTAAGCGAGCCTTGCCCAGCCCAACAAGCCTCGCCATGGCCGGGCGATGTCGATTTGGTGGTGGCTTGGTGAGGCCGAGCTTCACCATCGCCCTGGCAGTGGCCTGGCGAGGCCGAGTCTCGTCTTGGCTTGACGTCACTAGGGGCAGGTGATGCTCCAACGAGGTCGCTGGCCCTCGTCTGGCTGGTCGTTGGCCATGGTCAAGGCTAGGTTGTTGGCCCTCGTCTAGTCGGTCATAGGCCATGGTCGAGGCGGGGTGTTGGCGACTAGCCAAAAGGAGGAGGAAGAGGAAGAAAAGGAAAGAGAAGAGAAAAGAAGAAAAATATGACTTGATTATAGGAATTGTCCATAGGAATAAGACTTTTTTTTTTTTTTTTTAACTTTTTGATTCTATTCTAAATCTATTCTCGGGAACCAAAAAAAAAAAAAAAAACAGATTTTTGTTCATAAAAATAAAAATTTACTAAACGGATTTCCATTCTTTTTTTGCTTCGGGAAACAAAAAAAAATAGAATTGGGCATTGTTTAGGGTGTTACTAAATAGGCTCTAAACGTATTAAGAATATAGTTCAAGGACCAAAAGAGAACTCATGTAATAGTACAATGATGAGTTTTATAATTCCCCTCTATAATTCTTAAGGACTGGACTATAACTCAGCTCGCCAAAATTGAATGGATAGCTCAGCCAAATCAACTTTTCTTCTTTCGACTTGTTTTACTTTTTGTACACGAGTTAATCATATCCCTTCTATGTCGTTTTAGCTCCATCACTGCCGAGAAGGTAACTTATTCTTGGGAAAGTTACACAAAACTCTCTTGAACTGTTAGGTAGTATACATTTGCTCATAAAATCTCAACTGTTACCTATTACCCCTTGTATTTAATTTTATTGTAGTTATTAACCAGGAGACTCTATTTCTACCCCTTAGATGACTAAATACACCTCCATTTACACTAAAAAGACAAAACTACCCTCAATCTTTCAATTGCAGTTTAATTTGATGGTCCCACTCCTTTGTTTTCTATTTTTCCTTCTTCAATCTAGCAAGTTACCATAATTAAATATTTCACATGTTTTGTTTTTTTAGCTTATTAAAGAAAAGTGCATTCTCAAATATTCTTACAACGTTTTACATGTTCTGTGTAAAATTATCTTACTAATAATAAGTAAAAATGACATTCTTTGATATAATATAAAATTGAAAAGTCTCTTTTTCATCATTGATCTTATAACAATTTATCTATTTTTTGTCCCTCTTATCTCAAAAGTTCATTTTCTTGATGAACCTTTTATTAAGTCATTAGTTATATATATACCAAGTCTTTTATATACTATTTTTTTTATCTTTTTTTTTTTTTTTTTATTATATTGATGATATAATTTTATATAACGCTGCCCTTATTAATCCTTCATTATATTTTTTATTAGGATGTGCTATGCACATGACTTTTTAAGACGTAAAAATGTATTTTCATCTTCTTTTTTTCTTTTGAAATTTCTCTTTTACCCTTGACCTCTTTAAGAAATGAGAACATAAAGAAAATGGAAAAATGAAAATTAACTAAAATATTAATAGCAAAAAAATATCACTAATAAAATATTTTAAAAAATTAACGAAAAAATTCACACAACCAATAAGATATCATAAGAAAAAGCAATGCAATTAAGGCTTTGGGCCCGTTTGGTTCGGCTTTGGGCAAATGTTATTGGTGTAAATACCTTTGAGTTAGAGGGGTTTGTGAAAATGCAAATAGCGTTTGGTAAATGTAGTTTTAAAGTACATTGTGAAAGGACTTTAGCTTAAACACCGTTTGGTGAAAATTACATTTTGTAAAGGACTTTTTCTAAATTTTATATATAAAAAAAGTTTTTGATTTTTTTTTTTTTTTATGTAGCCACCGGCGGCCAATGTCAAGCAGCCAAATCTCGGCCCTTGGATAGTCTTGCCTATGGTCACTGGACCTAGGCGACGCCTGGGGTCGCGACCCAAGTGGCCGTCTGGGTCGGTGACCTCAGGCAGGGGTCGCTTGTTGCCGTTGGACCTCAGACAATGCTTGGGGTTTGCGACCCAGGCGACGGTCGCTGGTCGCGAACCCTAGGCATCGTCCGAGGTCCGGCGGTAATAGGCGCCTAGTCGCGAACCCCGTGCGCCGTCGCCCGGGTCGCGTGGCCATCGCTTGGGTCGCGCGACCCGGGTGTCGCCCGAGGTCGGCGACCTCAAGCCTCTGTCGCTTGGGTTGCACGAACCCGGGCGACCACCACCCGAGGTCCTCGGACCTCGGGCGATGCCCGGGTCGCGCGACCCAAACGCCTTGAGGTCGCGCGACCTAGACGCCTAAGGTCATGCGACCTCGGGCGGCGGTCGCCGGTGGCCACAACCTCCGGGCGGCGGTCGTTGGGGTTGGGCGACGCCTCGGGTGACGGTAGCTGGAGCGAGCAACTCTTTGGTCGGCGGTCGTTGGCCTCTGTTCGTTTCTCCGAAGAAGATGAACGATGCAGTGGGACTTGCATTTCGAAGATGCAACTTCCCAAAGTAGCTCAAGAGCTACATTGGGCTAAAGGCCTTTAGAACCATTTGGAGATGCAATTGCATCTTGCCAAAGTCGCCCAAAAAGTTGAACCAAACACGGTTGCATTTGGCCAAGGGACTTTCGAGTCCCAAAGCCTATTCCAAATGTTGAACCAAACAGAGCCTTTGTTTGTTTGGTGGAAAACAACCTTTAGGAAAATGTTTGCTGAATTTTTCACCATTCGTTTCACGCAAAATGAATTGGTTGGGGAAGACCTTTTTTCAATGGAATTTTTTTCTAAAATAAGAAAAATGTTTTCCGCTTTTCAAGTAGGAGAAAATATTTTTCTCACTCACTTTCTTTTATTTCACACCCATATTAGCCATCACTTCTATCTTTCTTTTCCTTTTTTAAAGAAATTTGGATTTTTAATTTTTAATTTTTTTCACTTTTTTTTCCCTTCTTTCTTGGCTAGTCGTTGGCATGGGCCAAAGGCAAGCTCGAGCTTGCCACTTGCCAAATTGACAAGCGCAAGTGTTGAACTCGAAGCTCACTTGATTGGTGAGCGTGAGCCTTTCTAAGGCCAATGAGCTTGAGCTTGCTTTTGGCCAGTCGTCGGTTGCCTTTCTAAGTCTTTTCATTGAACGGAAGAAAAAAGGGGGAAAATAAAAAGAAAAAAAAAAAAAAAAACAAAATATAAAAAATTGATTTTTTAATAATATAAAAAATATTAAAAGGAGTGTACGAAGGAAAATCAAATCAAATTTTTCATATTGAACGATAGAAAATATTTTTAGTTCATTTTCAAGTTTTAGTAAATACTAGAAAATATTATCATTTTCTTGAAAAATGGCTTCTTGAAAAGCATTTTCCGGAAGTGTCATATTTTTCATGAAACGAACAAAGCCTAAGAAAGGAGAAAAATGCTCAATAATGAAAAGGTCAAATGACAAAAATTTGGATCCTCATTATGTATTTTTAAATGGTTAATTGATGCAAAGTAATGATGGATCATTAAGAGTATTTTATGAGTTTAGGAAAACAACTTTTTATATCTGGTTAATTTATTTTATAAAAAAAAAATTTCAAGAAATTGTTTTCGGACTTTGCCGTATTTGGATGGCGAAGAACTACTTAATTAATGGAAATCTTTTTCATTGGCTAAAGATAAAATAAAAATTAGATTGGAAAAAATGATTTCCATTTCTAACAGGAAAGAAATCATTTTTGTATTTCCTATTTTCTCAACTTTATTTCTCATCCAAACACCCAAAAGTTTTTAGTTATACTTTTCAGCTACCACCAAACAAATAAGAACTATTTTTTATTTTAAATAAAAGAATGGGACAGGATTGGCCCTGTAATCTGGGGTCTTGTCTTCCTGCTATAAAAAATCATCAGGAATATCAAACAACCTCCAAGGCTCCGTTTATCTCTTAAAAAAAAATTGACACTTCTGAAAAACATATTTGAAAATGTCATTTTTTTTAGGAAAATAATAATATTTTTCAGTATTTGGTTGAAATTTAAAAGTGAACTATAAATTATTTTTCATTGCTTGAAAATAAAAACTTGCTTTTATTTTCCTAAAAGGCATGCACTATTCCGTGCACCATAAAGGTTATACATACGCTATATTATCAAAATTTTATAAAGAATCATCGAATTAAATTTTCATACCATAGATATTTTCTAGATTGTAAACAATTATTTGTCCTCTCATGGAACCAGGCCTCCGGTGCCTAGGTCTTAGGCCTAGCCTTGGAGAATTAAGATATTCATTCAACTTAGAATAATGCATATTTGATTTTGACTCAACTCATGTGGATTTTATTCCGAGGTTTAATAACAGACTTTGTTTACTTTTACAGGATACGCTAAGATGTTTATTTTCCTGTACTTCATTTACTTTATTTGGTTTTGCTTTGGATCCCAAGTGACCCAAGTGCCGGTTCCATTAGTGAAAAAGTAATTGTTTATAGTTTATTTAAGTATTTATGCTACGAAAATTTAATTCGATAAACATCATTAAAAAATTAATGAGATATTTTAAATAGCTGTTATACTACATGAATAGTGCACTTCTCTTTAGAAATAAATAACAGTTTTTTTTTTCAAGCGATGGAAAATAATTTCCAATTCGTTTTCTACATTTCAATCAAATACTAAAAACCACTGTAATTTCCCTGAAAATTGACTGCTTGGAAAAATATTTCAAAAGTGTCAAATTTTTCATGAAGCAAATAGAGTCATAAATTTTTAAATACTATGCTAATCTAAATTAATTAACCTTTTAAATGTACATAATAAGTAATAGATTTTTGTCATGACCGTTTTGTTATTGATGCTTTTTCCTTTTTCATTTAATTTATTTTTTTCTTGAGTTCTCTTACTGTATATGTCTAATGTCAACTAATTTTTATTGTCACATATTATACGGATATTTATCTTTTCCATTATTTGTACTTTATTTATTAATTTTTCTTCAGTTTTCCATATTTTTCAGTTTTACCAGTAATTAAGTCTAAAAAAGAGATTCCTCTAAAAAAAATGGGAAACATACTTTTATCCCTTGAAAGTCACGTGCGTTGCACATGATAATGGAGAAAAAGAACGGAGGGCTAACGACTGTAACAAAATAATAGTTTACATAATATTGTGTAGCAATTAAAGACGAGTTCAAGGATTATTGTGCAGCAGTTGAAAATTCAGAGGTAAGATTTGCCACTCAAAGTTGAGTAGACAATTTTATTTGATTTCCCCATTATTCTTTTTGTCTTCTCATCAGGCCTTGGAACAAGCGCTCCACTGTAATATCCCATTTACATAAAATCAGTAGAGAAGTAGTTACAGCAATAGAATTTCGAACATGCGCCGTCTATTCCATGGAAACGTCACTTTTAGGTCGAAAGCATTCGCACGCAAATTCCTCGAGACTTCTTGTTCATTCCTGGTTTTCATATTTTGATGAATCAATCTGATAGTGGCCTCTTACGTCTCCTTATTCCACCATAAGGCAAAAAGGCCAGCGCCGAAAGCTTTACCAAATCATGCTTTTCGTAACCGTCTCTCTCTGTCCTGTTTGTCTCTCTCTCTCTCTCCTCTCTCTCTTCTCTCTCTCTATATGTGTATATATTTTAAGATTAAAATTAGGATTCCAAGATAAGATAAATTTTCTCTCGCTTAGCACTATTTACCCAAGATTTTAGTTTGATGGAGATGGCTTGTCACCATGAAATTGAAAGAGCCAACTGATAGACATGATTAAAAGCAAGAAAAATCGCACTCATAGTTTTGGAGGTATATTTTTTTTTTTGGTCGGTCCTACTCTATTCTTACTCTAACGCTCACTCTCAGACTTTTGCCCTACCTTGCAGGGCGTGAGAATCGAAACCTACTCCTGAAACTATATCATTCCCACCTCAACCCCTCTGAGAATATGGGGATTCAAACTCCCTACCTCTCCTTTCATATTGGAAGGATGGCCACTAGGACAAACCCCAGTAGTTTGGAGGTATACTTTAGTGAGGGCATTTTTTAGTCTAATAATAAAAGTTATGCACTCTTAATCTGATAAGATCATGCCATAAAAAAGGCAAAAGAAAAAAACATATTGTGGATATGGAAAAAAAAGAGAGGGAAAATGTATAATAAATCTTAAATCTATTGCATTTTGCCAATCAATTAAAATTTTTTTAATTGTATTAATTGAATATTAATTTTACATTTTGCCAATTAAGTCAATCCAACCAATTTTAAGTCATTGACATGAATGCTGGTCGTTTTACATGGCATAGCTGTTGTTGACAAGACAATTTCTATAATATTGTAATTTTCTATTCTTTCTAATCTTTTTGCTTTTTGCCCTTTTCTTTTCTTTTCTTTGTTTTCTTACAACTCTGGTTGGTGACTAGTGAGGGCATCGGGCCCTTGCCTAGTGACACCCTTGCCTGGATTTGGGTGAAGGTGTCATGGCCTTCACCCAAATCCAGGCTAGGGTTGTTGGCTAGTGTTATAAAAACAGAGATAATAAAATTTAAAAAAATATTAAAATATTATTAAAATTTGTCCACGTTAGTGCTGACCATATTACATAAAATGATTAACATCCACGTCAATGATTTTCAATTAAAATTGACCGAATTGACTTAATTGACAAACGTGAAAAATGATTATAACTTCATTGCCAAAATTAAAATGTCTAGGAGTAAATTGACAAAAGTATAATGGGTTTAAGGCTTTTTGGACAACTTTTCCAAAACAAAGATCATCCGTTAAAGTATCACACACCGCTTATCAAAGGGATTGAGTTTAAGTTTTTGGGTGAACTTTCTAACATGATATCAAAAGGGGCTCTCTTCGGTTAATCTTGCGTGTGTGGCTCCCCATTCATCCATCCATAGTTCCTGATGTGGCAGTGGTCTTTTGGATCGTACTTCCTCATGGATACGCATAACTTAATCAATCATCTCATAGCAATATATTTGGGATATTGTGTGGATACATCAGAATAGTCTCATAATGGTTGGTGAGTGCTTTATGAATCTAGATATAGATGGCTCAAAGTCCAACTGATTCTTGGCCTTTGGATCATTAGGCTCTTCTTTGACAGATCATACGTCCATCAGCCATCCAAAAGGTTCATTTCTCGTCTCGAATTTCCTAGTTTACGTTGAAATGCACGTTTATGAAGCATATATTCTCTTTCATCTGACTTATCTTTGGAGTAGGCAAGATAAAGGCGTCTACTCCAAGCCTATGGACTTTTATGGCTTTTATTCGTATTCCATGTCAATTCATGCATGTGACCACATGAAGGAAAATATATCTTCTTTGCTTACCATAAGATAAGGTCAAGAAAAATTACAAATAATAGAACTTCTCCCGTAAATTGCAATTTTCTAGTGACTGCTGAACTTAACTTGAAACTTTTTTCATATTAATTTTCTGGTTTTCAACGAAAGATATGCTGAAAATGAGTAAAAAGCTACTCGTTATTTTTCTATTTATGACAATCTCGCCAAAAAAAATAAAATGGAAATTTGAATATAATTTAAGCCTTGAAAAATTATGGTGGTAAAGCTTTGGAGAGTCATCTTCTTCCTTGGGTCCCCTCAATTTTATTTTTGTCAGGATTCTGTTTGAAAGTCAACGTTCTGCACCGCTTCATTGGTCATTTTCAAGCTAATTATGAGTGGTTTGGCGTAGTGATGGTGAACTGAGATAAATAAAAAGTGTGGCTTTTGTTTTTTGGTCGAGAAAAAAAAAGGTGTGGCTATTGACTAGTTTTGAGATATCTAACCTTCCTTCCAATACTAATTAAGCTAAAAATTTAAGTACGGAGCTTATGGAGAGAAATAATTAAGAGATGGTATGATTAACGTAATTGATTCTCTTTTGATTGAAAATATAAAAAACTTCTCTAATTCCTTTGGTGTTATTTGGAAATATTGCCTGATTAATCACTCCAGTCCATTTTCATTGAAAATCTCTAATGTGATGGTCTTGTCACCGTTGGTTATTTTATGCGGTGCACCACTACATCAACAATTTCGGTAAAAATTGGTTAGAAGGACAATATTGAAATTTCGCACAAAAGTTTAGGATTCAATTTACAAAATTGAAAAGTTTAAAATCAAATTGATATATGTATAATAAGTTCATGATTGATTGGATAATTTCTCCGTGTGGTCTAGGTTGTGGCCCACTTAATGGAAGATGAAGCAAAAACAAATCTTATGTGTAAAGTTTCTAGACAATTCTTGAAATGGATTAGTTATTATACACTGTAAAGGGAACTAGGCCAACAATCCATGAAATAGATTAGTTATTATACATTGTAAAGGGGACTAGGCCAACTCTCATTGCGAGTGGGATCTAGCATTAACTACTAATCGATCGACGGGTCGAGTTTTCCGGTGGAAGTTGCTTTTGCCACAAATAGGTAAAAAGGGCTTTTCAATAAGAGATGCTTTAGGGAAAAGTGACAGAATAATCTATTGTGTGCTCACCCCACAACCATTCTTTTTTAATTGAGTAATGTAACCCTAACTGGAGTGATGATGAAGTGATCCACTGCCTTTTATAAATTAAAATATGCCTACCCATATAGCTACCTTAAAATATGCATATTCAAATAGATAGACCTGATCATGGATTTAGCAGTCCAAAAATCCCCTTAGGCTAATCGATGCTAGAAATGCTCGGTAAATTTGGGCAGGTCTGGTGTTTAGCTCCAAAGTCCGGCTTGCCCCGGTTGCGACCGAGCTATACCCGCTCATTGTGATAAATAACAAGTTAGATTTGACCTAATGCCCTTGTCCAATCAAAGCATATATCCAATATTCGGAAATAGGAGATTGCCTTTGGCACCTTTGCACTGTGTAGGGTCACTCTTTATGGACGGACTGATTTGGACGAATCTCTGCCTCCATTCTCTTCCCCTAGTACTCAGACAAATAGTAGTCCACACGAACCCAACACCTCATGTCCCCATAAAGAATCTTGAAGATCAAAATGATGGTACGATGGCCATAATTATCATCACCTAAAAGGAATGGAGGCCAATATAGTACTCCTAAGGCATCTTTTATGCCTACCTTCCATTTTTTTTTTAAAATTTTTTCTTTATCATTTCTTTTCCTTTTTCTCTGCCTTCCAAAATGCCCAATCTCCAAGATCGAATGAAGTGAAGGCACGTGGGTCCGATTAGAATTTTAGGCATTAGGGAATTTTTACTTTTGTACTGGAAAAGCATGTTGGGTGATGGAGGATGAGCCTTCTGGGAGAGGTAGACCGATGACCACACCTCTTTCTTCCCCAACTTGAAGGGCACAACACGTCCGTTTGAGTGGTTGACTTTTGAGGTCCCCGCTCATTGTTGCCAAAATTAGCAGTCAACTCTGCAAAATCGTGATTTCACGAGTTAAAAGTCATTAAGAAGTTCAATATATGTAGGGGCTAAACCTTAATAAGAAATTTCAAAGTAATTATTTCAGTCAATTTTTAGACGAAATCCACTCATCGCCAAGCTATATTATGTGACATATTGGCGATTTTCAGCAAAAGCTTACCAGAAGGGTTACATGAGAATTTTGCGCAAAAGATTTAGGGCTAAATTGTGTAAATTGAAAAGTTTATAATTGAATTAATATCCATATAATAGGTTTATAATTAATTAGACAATTTTTCCTATAAGGTGGATACAAGAAGTGAGCTGTGTTTGTATTCTTTTGTGCCACTTGTACTTCTTTTTCTTAATTTAGATTTTCTTTTTTCTTCATTTTCATTGTTAACATGTTTTTCTAAAAAAGATGCATATATATTATTTATTGTCTAAATAACCATTTAATGCATAGAGATACGTCTGTTTAAAATTTCAACGCATTATTTTGCATAGAGGTGGTTTATTTCATGCAATGTGAAAAAAGCACTATTTATTAGTTGTCTATAATGCATGTTCTATTTTGATGAAATAATTTGGTCTGTGGCTATTGTTTATGCTTTAACTCGACATTATGTGGTAGGTTCTTGTCTATGAAAGAAAAAAATTATAGAAATCATGAGTAGTTTCATGAAGAGGTGACAGATATAGTATAAAAATACTATTAGAAAAGTGATGAAATGTATATTTTAACGTTCTTCCTTGAATTGAAGTATATCTTCTTGGAAAATTTTCTATGATGCTTAGAGAAGTATATTATAACAAAATAATCAGATGTTGCTAATATGTATTTGAGTGTCTAAAACGAACAGCTTCTGTGTACACAAGCAATATGCAGGCACGGAAAGGTTTGGCACTATAAAAGGAGAACCGGACGGGAAGTCTGGAAGGACATTTATAGAAAAAGAACAAGTATGAAATAAGGGTTTGCTAAAACTTGGGTGGACCAATAAAAGGTGAATAATCTATAGAACATAAGGCTGTCAGCTTGCTTGGAGGAATTTATTTGCAGAAGGTGAACAGACCATATGGTGAAAATTCATGAACAATCTGAAAGGACCATCTTACAGAAGTAGCACATGCTACAAACAACGTGGATGGTTAAAAACCTATACAATCTTAATCAGTTTGAATTAGACTCAAGACGGTGTTTATAGCTGTCTATAAGTGTTGGAAATCGCTAAAAGTAATTTGGAGTAAATCGAACCTCTTTTTCGACAAAAATAAAAAATAAAAATTGGACGTATTTAATCATTTTTAGATAATTAGAAATTTTTTTAAGCTGATTGCAGAAGCAGATTGTTCTACTTCGGGAATTGACCTAAAATGGTCCATAGAAGGGCGTTATGATGGTCAACGAAGGTCAGACCAGCGGCTACTTAACTGGACAAAGCTTTCAATTATCTAGTAAGATTTTTAGTTGCCATCAATTATATCAAGCAACCCATGACATACCACATCAAGTAATTTGTGGCTTAATTGAGTCTACTAAGTTAATGCTAATTAAGGTTATTAAAATACTTAATTTTGTTATGTGCTGAATGTTCAATTTTCAACGCTTAATGGTGTTATCAAACATGCACTAACTCTTATACTGAACAAACCTTAACACAATGAGGTAAATTGGGTACCAATAGTAGGAAAATTGTGATTGCTCATGAAGATACAAGCAATGATTTATCGTTCTTTTACACTTTGATGCATGATGACCATCACCGACCTTAAGATATTATTTACCCCTACCATCATTGCTACGGGGTTTAAACAAATATATCTCCATAATATACACCAAAATCACATATAAATGAGTTCAATAATTACTCTTTCCTCTTAGAATTTCACCATTACATGTTGTCATACTTGTGTGAGAAAAGAGAATGCTTTCTTGTTCTTGTTTTGAAGAGTTGTGATGAATAATGTGTGATTTGGTGTATTTACAGACAAATAATAACACATCTCTTGGGAATATATATCTTATCTCTACCATCATCACTTTTTTATGATCAATCACCACTTCTCTTCTTGTTAACAATAAATCATTTTCAAATCCAACAACTATCTCTTTTCATGTTCGGCAATTACTTCTTTTCATGATAACAAACTATTTCAACAATCCCCCCACTTAATTTATTATTAGTATTAATTTACACATATATGTGTATATATAGAAAAATGTATAATTAAGATTTGAATCTTTATTTAGTGTAAATAATTTCATTAATGAGATAAATGGTAGAAAAACTTTGCTCTAGGATTCCATTCGTTAATCAAATTATCACACATATGAATTTACAGACATTCGGTTGGAAATTTCCTATGTCTTAGCACTGTAGTGGCATTGTGCTTTATTCTACATTCATGAACATTTTCAAAAGTTCATCCGGCTTTTGTTAGAAGTGGCACCACTTTGTATGTAAGTGAGCATAATTTATTCTTTATTTAAGTAATCAAGAATCTTACTTATGGCTTTCCAATGCATAGTTTTAGGATTGCTAGTAAATTTGGATAGTTTACATACAATAAAGGCCATATCTGGTCTAGTGCAAGCATACATCATACTTCTAATTACACTATAATAGTCTAATTGTGCTAAAGGCCACCCTTTATTTTTCATCAATTTAATTGACATATCATATGGTATGTTTGACTATTTATTCCAAATGCTAATATTATTTTAATAATTTTCTCCACATAGTGGTCCTGACTAGACGCATCCCACCATGTTTGATCAATTTGATATCTAAAATTGTATCATTTTTCATTATAAATAGAGAAAATATATACTTTTTTGTTTTATTAATGTCATGCATATTTATTTCAATAGTCAGCATATCATCTATCCAAAATCTTTCATTTTCTTCATTCTTTGACTTGTCTTTGGCTCATTTGGAGAATCAAATAGATTTCTTTTACTTGAGGATGGATTGCTTGCATCAATTGTTGTTTATAAAAAAGTCCTAAGGTATCACTTGAATTTTTAATAAATTTGTGTTTAAGAAATTTAACATCTCTTGATTCCACAATAATATTATATTAATAATTGATAAGTTTTAGAATTTTCAACACGTCCAATAGGCACACTTCTTAATGCCTTTAGGCCTAATTTGGTTCGCGTAGGATCAGTAATTCACTTATACGCAAGGCAACCTAATAATTTAAAGGGGTTAATATCACGAAAAATCTCAAAACTGGTACACTGGGACAAATTTACCATAAATTAATTTTTTGACCACTAAAAATTCAAAACTAGTATACTTGTAACAAATTTATCATCTGGTAGTTTTTATTATATTTTACAGTTAAATTGTTGAATTGGATGATATGTGGCAGATATATTAGTTTGGGACTTTACTCTAAAATGAACATTGAAATGTCCCTTAAAAGTAAGTAAATAGATTGCATATAAAATTGGATGACTAAAAATGAAAGTTTTGTCCTTTGATAAAAAAAAGGGGGGAAAGCTTGTTCAAGACTTACTCGAACAATTATTCAACAGAAAATAAGATCTTTGGTTTCGTCTCATCGAGATAGAGATCCGCTACTCGAATACACTTATTTTTCAAATGATTCATACCATTTTTCCGATTTCATTTCAAATGATCCGCAATTATATCTCGCGGTAGCAAATGGTGTCCCCCTTCTTGTACCATTGAATCCACAAGTACCGGCGGAGGACCAAGGAAAATTGAACCAAGAATTCTCTTTCTTTATCATCAATCGAATCACTGAAAACTAACAATAATCACCGTAAATTTTTCACTTAAATGAATATCAGTTTAGCTAATTTTTGTCCACCCTTTCCAAGTGTGATTTCTATGATTAAAATATCGGTTTCATAGTTAGTTTAAGAGTTTATAATTTTAACACCAGTCACCAACACTTGTTTAGTTAATAAGTCCCATAATTTTTGAAGTGCTATCAATGAAGTGAGTTACAAAAAGATAATGTATATAGAATTTCCTTCCTTTCAATAATTCGTAGGGAGATATCTTAAATTTCTTTGAAATAACTTAGTTTTTAACATGACATGCAACAAGAAGTTCTTCTCCCCACAAACTCGTAAGATTATGGAATCAACCATATCTACAAAAAAATTCAATTTATTTCTTTATGCCAAACTATTTTGTTGTGGTTTATGAGGTGCTTTTGCTTGGTACACAATACCATTTTCATCACAAAACATAGAAAAATCTAATGAGAAGTATTCTCTTCTCCAATCACTTCTCAAAATTTTGAATCTCAAAGTTTTGATTTTTTTTATCCCCTTGATTTTCAACTACAACCTTATATATCTTGAATACATCAAAAGCTTGATCTTTTGATTTCATAATATAAATATGATTATATCTAGAATTATCATCAAAATATCAGAATGCACCAATTGAAGTACTTTAGTAGATCTTTCTGCCTTTGAAAACAATTTCTTAGTTATCTTTGCTTGTAGACATATTTCATAATTCTTCCTACCCTGATTTTCACGACATCATATCACTTTTATTCATATATTTCTTAGTACTATAGTCAACATGAGTGAATCTATTATGCTATAAGGAAGAATGCTCAAGCATATAAGTAGAATGTTACTTATCTATAAGATTGCGAGCACTCGATGTAGCCACTGTCTCCATCTTCATGAAAATAATAATACTTTAAAAACAGTGATGGTCATCATATATCAAAGTATTAAAAAAAAACTATAAATTACTTATCGTATCTGCATTAGCTATCAAATTTTTCCCAACAACCAACATAAATATGCAAACTTCCATATTGTCAGAATGGATATCTGATTTAGTTAATAATATAAAACTATAGTATTATGTAATCTATAAAGGTATTTCTAGGAACAAGGCACCATCCATAAGATAGAAGGTGGTGTGACGAAGCAAAGTATAAGACAGAAGCTTTCTCTAACTTTTAGCCTGTATTTCTTAATTTATAAGCCTAGAACACGCCATAGATTTACGTAGTCTTGAGGTGTATTATGTAATCTATAAAGGTATTTCTAACACCATTTTAGCCTGTATTTTAGCCTGTATTTCTTAATTTATAAGCCTAGAACACGCCATAGATTTACGTAGTCTTGAGGTGATGAGTAAGCGAGCTTAAGACTGACTTTATGGAGGGGGCATGGCGCGGATAGTCCTGATTGTGCAATTCACCACATTATTCTCAAGAACGACCGGGCTGATGTTCCGCCTCATCACGTGCTTGTCCTCCGCCATGAAAGTCTCCGCCACATCCGTACCAAATCCACCATATCACTCCCGAGAACGACCTAAAGGAGAAAGACTGGCCTAATGTTCCGCCTAATCAGACGCCGTGCGTGCTTGTCCTCCACCATGAAAGTCTCCGCCACGTCCGTACAAATTCCACGTAGCTAGGTTTGGTTGAAAAGAGAAAATTAAGAGTTGATTGTGGCATCATCAAAATTGCATCTCCCTTTTGGCCGGAGCACAAGTGCGTAGCTTTCATTCCTTTTTTTTTTTAAGGACACAAAATCTGACGGGTCAGATTTGTTCAAGGAAAACTTTGGGCCAGTCAACATAAATTAAGACTACTTAATTACCGTAATTAGTGGGGCCTTGCGTCCTACCGCTCTGAAGGTCGATTTAACAACCACCACCAACGACCGTAGGCACACTAACTGCCCTTAAAAAGTCTATACTAATCACAATGATTTATTATTTAATTAAAGGTCATTACACCTCATCACCTCTTTGCGTTGCCACGATTAGCATGCTTTCCTTTTACAATGGTTTAGATTACCGTTGAATCGTTCATTTGAAGGTCAAATTGTCTAAAAAAATTCTAAACTTATTGTACAATAGTTAATACAGTTTTAAACTTTTAAATTTGGCTAATTTAATCATAATTTTTTGACCATTTTCTCATATAGTTTTTAGCCAATTTTAGCTGAAAATCGATAATGTAGATGATTTTTATAATTTTTTAAAATATTCAAAATATTCCTTTTTTTCTTTTCTCCTTTTATCGCTATTTCCTTTCGTTGGTCGTGGGCCAACCCTCGTCCAGATCTAGCGAGGGCTATGGCTAGTGAGGAAGTCCCCCTCACTTGTGATCGGCAGAGGTTACCGGCCATCATTGAGGCCTCACAACGGGTGGAGGGACATAGGGAAAAAGGAAAAAAGGAAAGGAAAAAAAAGGAAGAAAAATGGAAAAAAAGAAAAATATCATTTTTTTAAATTGTAAAAAATTGTCGATACTAACGCCATATACCATATAGAATGATGACAAATTGTCATCCATATCAGTGATTTTGATTTAATTTTGGCCATGAAAATTGCATTGGTAAATTGTCAATATATTGACAAAATGGAAAAGTTCAAGACTGAACTGACCGTCGTACATAGGTTAGAAGCCTTTTTGGATAATAATCCCTACATTTGAATTGTCCCTTTGCGTTGCTAGGCCATCGTCGTTCCACCTTACTTAAGCAGAAACCACAAAAACAATATCCTAATACCCTCTCCCCCCCTTCCCTTCCTCCCACTTAACGGTTGGAGTAATCCGTCAATGCTCGCCATGAAAACGAGAGTAATCAGAACATGATTTCGTCAAGTCATTTAAGGAGACTTATCTCTTTCTTGGACTTAGAAAAGGAGAGCTTGTGGGTTGAACTTTAAAGCATCCTCTCTCGGCCCCACCCCAAGAGACTAAATAACGATCGGTAGCAATCGTTCTTTGGCCAAAGCGGAACAGTTCAAAATGGCTTAATTGCTCTTCTAGAGCTACCCATCTTTTCAACGTTTCGGATAGCTATAAACACGAAGCTTCTTAGGCATTACTATGTTTCGTATTCATACAACGGTTCAACGGTTCATACATAAGTCGGCTTAGTCTCTCCTCTCCTTGCCTCTCTCTGCCTCTGTCTCTGAGTCTGTCTCTGTGTCTGTCTCTGTCCCTAGTTAGTCGGTAGACTTCTTTGTAAGGCATGACTCACCGTTAGGAAAAACTGTGGCATTAGCAAATCAGAATGAAGGAGATAATTTTCTATGAAAGGGGATGGGGAAGTTGGAAACGGCAATTTGCCTTAGCGTCTCGAGAAAAATATGAGGATAATGGCACGATGGTCCGTTGAAGTTTACTCGATTCTCGATTCGTCCTTGAATTTTTGTTCACGTTTGATTGGGTCCCGAACTCTTTCATTCAATACGGTGGCTTAATTCTTTTTTCTTTTGGTTAAAACAAAGATGCCATTTGTATATCAAAATGATACTTTGCATAAAAGACTTTCAAGTCTAGCAAATACCAAATAATTATAGAACAAAGCGAAAGCCATAAAGCAACTAATAGAGCATAATCTGCAACTAGAAGCATGCTCTCATCTCCAAAGAACAGACTTGACACTGTAAACAACCGATGGCCAATCACTAGATCCAATGATGAGCACATGCCAAGATCTCCCACTCCATTTGCAACAGCTTGCAATGCGCATTTAGGTTCAACATTCTCATCACCGTCACCATGCAGAGACACCAATATTAAAATGTTGAAAGAACACACATCAAATACTAGTAAGAGCTCCTAGATCTATATCTAAATTTAATTCAAGAGAGTAAAACTCTTAGAACTTGACCTAAATCTAAATCAAGAGAGGAGAACAGCCTAATCATGGAGAAAATTGTCCAAAAAGTCCTAAACTTATTGCACTTTTGCCAATTGAGTCTTAAACATTTTAATTTTGTCAATTGAGTCCTAAACATTTTCACTTTTTGCTAATTGAGTTAATCCGGTCAATTTTAGCCGAATTTGCTAACGTGGACGTCGGCGTTGACATGGACAATTTTTTTTTTAATTTTTAAATATTTTTTTGAAATTTAAATTTAATTTTTTTTTTATTTCTTTCCTTTTTTTTTTTTTTTTTCTTTGGCCGGTTGCCTAGCCTTCGGCGACCGGCCAAAAAGGCCATGTCCAACGAGGGTCGGCCTTGCTGGCCTCAAGCGAGGTCGCCCTCGTCGGGATCTGGCGAGGCGCAACTTCGCTAGAGGCCCGTGAGGAGGGGAGGTTGCCCTCGTCGGAATTTGGCAAGGGGTGACCTCGCCAGCCATGGGCATGCTCACCCTCGCCAACGAGAGGTTTGTGAGGAGGCGAGGTGGCCCCGTCGGGATTTGGTGAGGGGCGACCTTGCCGGCCATGGGCAGGCTCGCCCTTGCCGGTTGCAGCCTTTGGCAGGTCGCCGGAGGTTGGGCGACCGGCCATAGGAAGATAAGGAAAAAAAAAGGAGAAAAAAGAAAAAGAAATTAAAAATACAAAAGAAATTAAAAATTTCGAAAAAAATATTTTAAAATAATAAATTTTGTCCACGTTAGTGCCGATCTTGGGCGGTCTTACATAGGATGGTTAGTGTTTACGTAAGCGAATTCTAGCTAAAATTGGTCGGATGGACTCAATTGGCAAAATGTCGAAAGGTTTAGAACTCAATTGGCATAGTCAAAAGGTTTATGAATGAATTGACAAAAGTGTAATAAGTTTAGGACTTTTTAGACAATTTTCCCCCTAATCATGGGGAGGTTATGAAGTTACATTATGAACATTCTCCTCGATGGCTGTTGACCGGACAAGTGACTGAACTAGTCTCCACATTTCACCCAAGGTCACCTGCAGAAACTTATTCATACATACAAACTGCCAGAATAGATCGGGATAGAAAAGAAAGAGAGCTTTAAAAGAGAGAATAGGAAGACGTGGACCTTCCTCAAGGAAAGCACTGCAGAGAGTAGGCGACTTCAAGAGAAAAGAGTGAAAACCCTAACTTAGGGTTTAGGGAGAGAGTATCATAAGCCCATGGGATGAAAAATATATACGGTCATTTAATTCATTCACCTTCAATATTATCTAGAATTATACAAAACAAAAGTTAGAATACTTATACACAAGGATTTTTTGAAGTTTTTACTTTTTATTTTTACATGGTAGAGCTTTCTTCAATCTTTTGCCCGGGAGACCTGAGCAAGATTGCAAGTGTGCATGGCTTCGAACAGAACTTATTTGGACAGAAAGTTTTGACCAGAACCAGAGACGTAGTCGTGTAGGAAATTAATGTTATTGGCTTCTGGGTTTTTAGACGTAGCGAATCCCAACCTCAACTTCTTCAAGTCCAGGTACTGAGATCCCTTGTCTTTTCCCACCTCAAGCCGTGGTTGTTCAGATAGACACTATCAAAGCCTCACAATGTCACATTCTTCATAGGAACAAGGGAAAAAAGAAGAATCAAAGTCGCATTTGTTTCGTGAAAAAATTTATGTCAAAGGAAATGGTCCTGCACGAAATTCATTTATAAGGAAAGTGATTGACTTTGCTTTTTTGGTTGTAAGCATGAAAATGAGGGGAAAGTAGTTTTCTGCTGTTCGGATTTTACTTCCAGAAATAGGATAGATTATGTAATGATATTACTATGGATAAAGGAAATTACAGATTATGAGAAGAAACACGAAGCTTTGAATCCACGACTGTTGGTGTAGAGAAGATTGGTGGATGATGAAAGATTGACGAATTTCAAATAAAGTACATTTAAGGGTTTGGTGGTTTCACTGAAACTTATTGCTCAAAAATATTTTAAAAAATTAAATTCAGAGAAAGTAAATGATATTATAGGTTTACTCATGAATGGTCATCACCTCGAGACCTTGGTGAGTGATATTCAATTTTAGAGGAAGTAAAAGATTGGCGAATTTTGGTGTTTACTTTCAATTTTGCTTGTTAAATAAGTCAGCATTTACTCACAAATGACCATTACCTTTTGTAGTTACACATAGTGCACCTGTGGGGATTGGTCTACAAAAGTTATATCTTATAATGAAAATAGTTACTTATTGGTACCGGGAAATGCATTTTTTTGAATAATAGGAAAGTAAGTGTAGAGAGAGAGAGAGAGAGAGAGATGTGTCAAATTACTGTAGTGACCTCATTATTTAGTGGGTGAGGAAATTTGGAAAAAAAAGGTATTTAATTGTGCTTTCTAGAGAAATTTGACGAATGAAATGAAATTATTTAACGATGGTCCATCTTTTTAAATCAGAAATACATAAAGAGTACTGTCAAGAGATTAGTCAAAAGAGACATTGACTTCACATACAACTTTTTTTTTTTTTTTTTTTGACTTAGCAATTTCACCATCAACCTCGTGTTTGCCTATTGTGTACTAGTCAACGGTCAAAAGGAAGGGAAGAAAGTTCTTTAAAATGCATCTTTTGGATTTTATGTGTGAGTATGAGAGAGGCCTTGTTGATTTATATATAAGCTAACACCCATCCTCGATGAACAACATGTTGTGTAGTTACTCAGGGCAATCTTTTTGGGGCTTGCCTTGCATGATACAAGCTAGATTATTATAAATGGTATTAGAGTGTGACTCTCTCTAGTAGATATGTGGTTTGTGGACAAACCAGGCTTATGAAGAATATGGCGATAGTGGTAATCAATCGCCAAGAGGACTTAAACAAGGTGCGGCTGCCAGTAGGGCTTTAGGGTGTCGGAGAGCTATAGAAGGGTAGGAGTGAATTGTACACGTCATATAAGGAAAGTATTGTGAGGGTGGTAGAAGCCAACGCCGATGAGGGCGTCAATTCTTTAAGCAGGAGAGTTTTTGACGTCTTTAGTTCCACAATGGATGCGAGAAATATTATTGAGTGATACATGATTTTTTTTTTGGGTCGGAAAAAAATTATATTTATGACTCAAAATGATACATGAGAAGTACATAGACTTTCATGTAAAGCAAATCGAAGCAAAGCAAAAGCCAGAATACTACAAAACAAAGCCAAATTTAGAAAACAAGGAGGATAAACAAAGTATCAGCAAGATTATGCACACACTCATTCCAAAAGAATAGATTTGTCAAACAAAATAATTTGTGGCCAATCACTAGATTTCGTATCATCGTCAGTGGTAGTAATGATCACACGGAAGAAATTTCTTCTTCAATAACTACAACATTGCCAGTTCGGTGCATGCCTAAGTTCGGTTTCCTTTACACCATTGTTATACAAAGACAGCCGAAATAGGTTGAATAAACACATATCTAACCTTTGGAAGAGCAAATCTTCATAGTTTAGCGAGACTCTAGACCTCTTGTGATCATTATTGAAACAACAGGCAAATGATCTATACAGGAACATAGCACGTGGGTTTCGAATCCCCAAAAACATTATTAAACTTCCAGATCTAAATTGGGACATAAGAACTCCTAGGTCTAGAATTAAATTTGAAGAATTTAAAATCTTAAATTTAGAACCAGATTAGGAGAGCACAGCTCCCAATTCTAGATCAGGAAAGAAAAAAAAAAAGGAAAAGTACATAAAAACACTCATAGAAAATCAAAATAGATGGAGGGGAGCGTGAGACTAGCTCAAACCCTCCCCATGGTTGAAGGTTGAAGAAGACAGAGAAGAGATAGGAAAAGACTTTTCGACTTCTTGGAGAGGGAAACAAAATGGTCGAAAGTGAAAGAACTTAATTGACCAAATCAAAACGTTAGTGGCTCACCTTGATACATGAGTTAACATCAACTCACGAATAGTCTATCAACTTGTGTGACTTCACATAGTACTCTTCTAGGGCTTGGCTTACAAAAGTAATATCTTATAGGATTTTACTAGCATAACAGTCCATGGGGTACTGTATGGATAATAGTTTATTATTAATAACAAATTTTTCGAGAAGTGAGTCCCACAATAATTTATGATTATTTGTGATTTGATTTTTTTTGGTTTAGAATAGACTGTTATTCTCATAATACATTAAAGACTGTCATGCAATTATTTCTCTATCTTATAATAAAAAATAGTTACTAATCAATAGTAGATATATGAATATTTTTTTTAATAAAATACTTTAAGAAAGTGATGAGAGAGGATAGATTTATCAAATTACCAACTTCTTACCCACATTTGAGTGGGTAAGAAAATTCCGAAAAGGTAATTTCTTGCGCTTCCAGAGAAATTTGACGAATGAAATGAAACTATTTAAGGACGGCCCATCTTTTAAATCTGAAAAACATGAAGTGTACTATTAGAGATTAGTCAAAAGAGATATTTGGACTCTACACATTTTCTTTTTTACTTTTCATCTGCCTATCATTTTGTCTTACGTGGACTAATTAATGCTCAAAAGGAAGGCAAGAAACTACAACCACTCTAATTAAGTAAGGACCTCACAACATTTTTGTCTTTTGTTAAATAATTGACATTCCGATGGTATTTTCTTTTCATAATAAGATAAAGGTCATATCTTATCCCATAAATTTGTACCAATGTGCAATTTAATAACGTAATTTCCCATATTTCTACAATTTTATATTGTCGCCTACTTGTTTTGTTTGATTTGGTCCTTTGGTCTTACATTGGCCTTAGGTCCTTGCAAATCGGTCATTTGTGTTTCCTTCTCGGGTGAATGTACATCTACTTGTCATCTATTCGCTTTCGATATTTACATGTTACGTTGATTTGGTCCTTTTATCTTTGAGTAGGGCCAAAGTCATAATTAATCCATGTATTCTCTTTCAACATTCAATTCGATTCTTGAAATTTAATTACGCTCTTCCATTGCGATTGGTTTAGTCCTTTCAATCCAATTTGGTCAGGTTGGCATATGACGTAGCAATACAGCTCAATCACAATATGCCATGAGGCACTAGTCAAGATCTGGTACCTTGAAATTCGAGAAAAAAATTTATTTTAAGAAAGTAAATTTTTTTGAAGTAAATAAAATTTATTTTCTTAGCATGAGGAGGATGCTCTTTCTACAATTTCTAAAGGCTTGAGCTATTTCCACCCCTTTGTTGGCTTCTAACACCCTTTTATCAAATTGAATTGACTATATTATCCATGCAGATCCCACTCTCAATTTAAGATTATTTCTTATCTTTTCCTTTTCTTTTGTTTCAATTTTATTAAAAGACAAAACTAGCCACATTCCTATCAAACAACTTTTTTTTTTTTCGCCCTGACCGCTTCTTCCAAATCCATTACTTTTGTTTGTCTTCTTCTAAACTTATTTTGCCAATTATTAACTTTATTTCCCTAAAAATTATTATGATAGTGAATTTTTCAACTTTGATTTTTGGTATAAATTTATGAGAATTTACTCAAAGACTAAATATTGTGGTTGATAAATGCATTATACACGATTTACTCATCTTTCTTTGTATTGTTTTTATTGAAGAGGACCCAATTTGCTTAAATGTGTCTATTGATGATGAAACTGCAAATAAAGAATAGCAATTGATCATGTCAATATGTTAATTTGGAGCTTCTCGCACTATTACATTGATAATTGTTTCTTGATATATATTGTTTTAAGTGAATAATGACTCTCTTGTTCATGTAATTGAAAACTTCTATTATTTGATTCAGGTGAAATATTTTTTTCGAAAGAGTAAACTTTTTAGTGAGGCATGCAACTGAATGGATAATATCTTTTGTTAAGTTACATATGCAACTTGTTATTTTTACAGTATATTTATATTTTGGGGATAATTTTCTTTATATTGATGTATCTATAAAAATTCCAATGCCTTTAGAATGGACAAAAAACATGTGTTTGCAAATGGGTTGGAGGAGTTGTCTTATTGCCATAATTTCTGGTCAATAGCTAATTATATCAGATAGCATTATATGTAATAATGTTTTAGGAATCATTTTCTTTTGCGTTTACATGATGATAATGGATGTTTAGAATTTTTATTTATCATATTTTTGGTTTTTTTGAATATATATTTCAAAACATCATGTAATGTTGGCATGAAAAATAATTAGAATGAAAGAAGAGCGATTAAAATACACAGACTACACTATAGTGATACACATGAAAGTTAAATTAAAGGAAATGCGTAGCAAAACGAGTAGACGGTTTTTTTTATTCTTACTCATGCTTAGGTTGTTTTCAAATAAGAGAATATACAACTCACTAGCATAATAAGTAAGTAACTATCTACTGATTAAACTAATTTTTCGAAAAGAGAGACACCGATTTTGTTCCAGATGGAGGAAAAAAATCATGAAAGAAGAAAAGAAGGCAAGAAATCATCTCACATAGGTCCCACATTCGACCTTAATGAATGTCGTTTGAGAGGAACATGAGTAGGTAATTTCGCCTTCGATAGCGAAATTGAGATCAGAAGAGAAAGAAGAAACAAAAGGAAAAAGGATAAACGATCTTCCAAAACGAGAAGTGTCGCTCGAACGAAATAATGAAGTCAATTCAACGTGCCGGTACAAAAAGGGCGGAACCCTTTCCTGAGCCACACGAAGTCTGGGAGGCGAATCTCGAGGGCTCCGTGCGGAACAGGGCGACAGCAGCCGCGCGGCGAGAGTCGAGCCGCCAACTGCGGCCGAGGCGGCGGTGCCGTGGGACCCCGGAAGGAAGCTGACTACTATTATACCCCGAAGGGAGGGGCGGACGTGGGACCCAGAGGAGGGAGGGGCCCCCCAACAGCGAAATCTTTCACGGGTATAAATTGACCGCCGGGGAGCGCACTGCCAGAAGACGAATGAGAAAAGGAGAAGGCCATTCTCGTCTCCTCCACTGACGCTCACATTCCCCCCCACCACCACCACAACCACCGCTCGGTCTAATTCGATTCCCATTTCTCCTCCGCCGCCTCCGCGGCTCGCTCGCTAGCTCGGGATCGCCGGCGGCGCCGGGCGGCTCTTGGGAGCCATGGGGAGCAACAAGGGCATCAGCCTCGAGGAGATTAAGAACGAGACCGTCGATCTGGTAAAGAAAAACACACTCTCTCTCTCTCATTTCCTTCTTTCCTGGTTCCGAGGAGAGAATTCAGGAGACCCAAAACGACAGGATTAAAGAACAACCTTAAAAAAAAAAAAAAAAAAACAGAATCCTTAAAAGTCGCAGGTCGATGACGATGGTTTCTATCTCTCCTTCTTCTTGGGCACATCATTTCCGCCTCTCTTTGCGCAAAACCTTGGATTTTTTTTTTCTTTTTCCTTTTTTCCATGCGAAGCTCGTGATTTTAGCAGCGTAACTCAATTAACCACCTCGCTCGTTCCTCTCTCTGTTTTTTTTTTTTTTTTTCCATCCCTAGATTTTTTTCCTCTAATTGTTTTTTTTTTTTTTGCGTTTTGTGGGAGAATCGGGTTCGGGTCCGGATTCGGATTCGGGGTTTGGGTTCTGTTCCGCCGAAAGCGGCTTCGTTAGGGCGGGGACGGCTTCTTCCCCGTCCTTTTCCTTTTCCACTTGAGAGCATTTTACGGTAGACTTTTCGGATGATTTCCTGGAGTTTGGATTACCACCTGGCGTCAGGAATTCAAATTTTGTTATTTATTTATTTATTTATTTATTTATATAGCTCGGAGTGCCTAGGTACAGTTTTTCTTCTCCGGCTCCTAACTTACGTAGGGGGCGCGAATCCGGGCCGGTCGGGTCGAAATTTCAACGTTCGGCTCACCGGCGCCGCGGCTTTCCGGTAGTGGCTGACGTGGCGGGCATAGATGCCTTGCTCTGCTCAGTGGCTGTGCTGCTTTGTGCTTTGGTTCTTTTTTGTTGTTTATTTAATGGTCTGCTTCTTTAGTTTTCCCACGTGTGTTCTCTGGATTGGTTTCTTGTAGCTTTCCCCCCCGGCATTTTCCATGGCGGGGGATACCTTGCTTAGGGTTTTTTCGGGTTCTCTTCTCTCCCACGTGCCGGACACGTTCCCCCCACCTAACGAGAATGGATCCTTTGATGGTCGTGAATTCTCGCCAGAATTTGGGTCCACATGGATCGGATTCATCTTAATCGATGAGTTTGTCAAGGGCTTGTACCGAATGATTTTTGCGGGGGTTTGCATCAAATCAAAGGATGTTAGTATGAGTGTGTATTGGTCTCGATCACACTTGGAACTGCATGATACCTACTAGTTTTAGGTAGTTCTCAGTTTTTGAGAAGAATCGTACCATAATGACGGAACTGTATATATATATAGAGCGGAAGCCATAGGAAAGATTGTAATACTAATTCTGGGATGAACAAAGACTTGGTTCCTGATTTTAGTCTCAAGGTGGGAAACTGATTCACTCTATATCGATATCTAATTTGTTTAATTCCACCTTGTCGTTTTCCTATGTGAAACAGTATGAAAAGACTTATACCCTCTCTTGATGATTATTTGTGCCGTACCATATTGTCCTTGAAATTATTTTATCTCATTTTATAGCTCATAGTTTGACTTCAAAATGAAAAAAGAAAAAAGTAGAAATTTCGGCAAAATCGTTCTCCATCTTGAAGTAGGTGGTGCGTGGTAGTTAAAATGAACATGCTAATGACGGGTCAAAAGAAGTAGGCTTGTGTTTTTCCAGCCTCCTTTATTTTAATGTCAGAATTTGGACGGTACCGACAGAAGTTGGGGAATAGTGGAGGGTTCATTGTGTTTTTCGCGAACCATGATGTTTCCTGGAATGTTTAGAAGCCATTCGATTTCTTCCTCCTTCGAAAATGATTGCTTGTACTCGCTGGTGGACAGCAAT
Source organism: Eucalyptus tenuipes (assembly GCA_014182365.1). NCBI lineage: Eukaryota > Viridiplantae > Streptophyta > Magnoliopsida > Myrtales > Myrtaceae > Eucalyptus > Eucalyptus tenuipes. Next base: position 18,240,635 of record CM024539.1, on the reverse strand, counting down.
TTCAACCCTGCATTATCTCAATCACGATCACTTCTTAGAGTAACGGGGAGAGAGAGAGAGAGAGAGAGTCAGTCAGAGAGGGGCCATCCTCGTGACTTTAAGTTGCAGTGGAATCCGGAATAGTCTTCAAGTTCGCATGATGGGCGCGACTAATTTGATCTTCTAGAGCTTCCCATTAATTTGATGATGACTTCTTTAAGCAGTTACCCATTGGCTCCAGCTTCTTTCCATCTTTTGACTACGTCACTTTGAGCTAACTGACTCTTCCAATCCATTGAAAGACGCTTGTTGAATGACACACCACTCGGGTTCACTTGATTCGCGTGCTAGTGAAGCAGCCTTACTAAATTGCAGCAAATTCACAGTTCAAGCTAATGCTATAACAAGTGGTTTCACAGTTGTGTTTTGTCACTGCCACCTGATATATACTAGGATGCCGCCTGAGAAGCCAATAGTAGACGACTGATATTTGCTGTCAAACCATCTGATCTAGACTTTAGTTACACGTGAGAGGAGGAATTGCTTGTTGTTCTAGATGTATTCTGGGGAAGAATCATTATGGGGCTGGCGAAAACTGGATAGGTTCCCAAAGCTTCCGGGCAACTAGATTTGTGTCAAAAGGGAATTGGGCCCTGACAGTTGCCTTCTGTTTTGCAGGAAAAGATTCCGGTAGAGGAAGTGTTTGAGCAGCTGAAATGTACAAGAGAAGGTCTGAGCTCGGACGAAGGAGCCCACCGGCTTCAGGTTTTCGGACCAAACAAACTGGAAGAGAAAAAGGTTCTTTTTTTATTAACAATGGATTTTACCGATAAGCTTCAGTTTGCTTCCTTGAAGCTTTGCCATACAATTGACGTGTCGGCCTGTTAAATGCAGGAGAGCAAAATTCTCAAGTTTTTGGGCTTTATGTGGAACCCGCTGTCATGGGTCATGGAAGCTGCCGCTTTGATGGCCATTGCATTGGCAAACGGTGGTGGAAGGCCTCCGGATTGGCAAGATTTTGTGGGTATCATTGTACTGTTGCTGATCAACTCAACCATAAGTTTCATTGAAGAAAACAATGCTGGTAATGCGGCGGCTGCCCTTATGGCCGGTCTTGCTCCCAAAACTAAGGTGAGAAGAGAGCTTCTGATGGTGCATGAACATGAGTTCTCTTACCAAAAGGATCATAACGTAGAACATGCACTTGTGCCTGTGAAATGTAGGTTCTCAGAGATGGCCGATGGAGCGAGCAGGATGCTTCAATCTTAGTGCCTGGAGACATCATCAGCATCAAATTGGGCGATATAGTTCCGGCGGATGCCCGTCTCCTTGAGGGTGATCCCCTTAAGATTGATCAATCTGCTCTTACTGGCGAATCCCTTCCCGTTACTAAGAACCCGTCAGATGAAGTATTTTCCGGTTCGACCTGCAAACAAGGTGAAATAGAAGCGGTGGTTATTGCTACCGGTGTGCATACTTTCTTCGGCAAAGCTGCACATCTGGTGGACAGCACCAATCAGGTCGGTCACTTCCAGAAAGTTCTCACCGCGATCGGAAACTTCTGCATATGCTCTATTGCCATCGGGATAGCAATAGAGCTCATAGTCATGTACCCGATACAACACCGCAAATACAGGGACGGGATTGACAACTTGCTGGTTCTTTTGATTGGAGGGATTCCGATTGCAATGCCTACAGTTTTATCTGTTACTATGGCAATTGGATCCCACAGGCTCTCTCAGCAAGGTGCCATTACCAAGAGAATGACCGCCATTGAAGAAATGGCGGGGATGGATGTACTTTGCAGTGACAAAACTGGAACCCTCACCCTGAATAAGCTGACCGTTGATAGGACCTTGATCGAGGTGTTTGCAAAGGGCGTCGAAAAGGAGCATGTCATTCTTCTCGCAGCCAGGGCATCTAGGACCGAAAATCAAGACGCAATTGACGCTGCGATTGTTGGAATGCTTGCAGATCCAAAGGAGGTATGACTCATATCCGTTCAAATCTATCAGCTTTGGAATGTGCATGACTTTCTAAAATTATTGGACCATGAAGAGTATGGGTTGTTAGTCATGTTTCTCCTTCTGGGCAGGCCCGAGCTGGTATCCGTGAGATCCATTTCCTCCCATTTAACCCCGTGGATAAGAGGACTGCCCTGACATACATTGACTCGGATGGGAAATGGCATCGTGCAAGCAAAGGCGCTCCGGAGCAGGTACTTGTGATCACTTTCCTTGATAGGTGCAGCTACGGTAGATTCTTGAATGCCATGAATGATATATCTAATTCTTATGCCATGGACAGATATTAAACCTCTGCAATTGCAAGGAAGATGTTAGGAGGAAGGCTCATGCAGTGATTGACAAGTTTGCTGAGCGTGGACTTAGATCTCTAGGTGTTGCAAGACAGGTGTGCTAATATGGGGATCCACATATCTAATTGCTAAGACCATGGAACAGTTCATTTACTTGCCTCTACATGCGATTTGCAGGAAATTCCTGAGAGAACAAAAGATAGCCCAGGTGCTCCTTGGCAGTTTGTAGGTTTATTGCCTCTTTTCGATCCTCCAAGGCACGATAGTGCAGAAACAATCCGAAGGGCCCTCAATCTTGGTGTCAATGTGAAGATGATTACCGGTAAGAACTGGCATCACAGAGCTCCATCAGTCACTAAGTAATGCTTTCTTTTATGGATGTAATTTTTGTCCTCCTTTAATTTCAGGTGATCAACTTGCTATTGCCAAGGAAACTGGTAGGAGGCTTGGAATGGGGACAAATATGTATCCTTCTTCATCATTGCTTGGCCAAAACAAAGATGCTTCAATCGCCGCACTTCCTGTGGAGGAATTGATTGAGAAGGCAGATGGATTTGCTGGAGTATTTCCTGGTAAGCTCTGCTTATTTCCATGATTCTTCGCGTTAACTCGATTCTAAAAAGCACTCAACCCGCGTTGACCATGACCAATTGATTTTTTTAACCTTATGAGATTGCAATATCCTCTTTTAATAGTTACAGTGTAATTTCTATGCTCTTTGACATTCTGATTGGTGCATGTCAGAACACAAGTATGAAATCGTAAAGAAGCTGCAAGAGAGGAAGCACATATGTGGTATGACTGGAGATGGTGTGAATGATGCCCCAGCTTTGAAGAAGGCGGACATCGGGATTGCAGTTGCTGATGCCACTGATGCTGCCAGAAGTGCCTCGGACATTGTCCTCACTGAACCGGGATTGAGTGTCATAATAAGTGCTGTGCTGACCAGCCGGGCTATATTCCAAAGAATGAAGAACTACACGGTTAGTGATTTCAATTGCATTACCCGATTATTATGCACCAAAACTTTTCATATGCTTAACTGTATTCCGAGCTTACTCCAAGGTGGCTGATCTTTGCAGATTTATGCAGTCTCCATTACAATTCGTATTGTGGTAAGTGCTTCATCTCAAAATGTGGACTCAAGATAGAGAAACTATTTCCTCATGAAATTTCATGCAACAAGTCTCATCATTTTGCTTCTGCAGTTTGGCTTTATGTTCATTGCTTTGATCTGGAAGTTCGACTTTGCGCCCTTTATGGTTTTGATCATTGCTATCTTAAATGATGGTAAGACCGTATTTTTTTATTCTTTTACTCCAGTTCTCATTATAAATGCTGATCAAGAAGAACCAGTTTGATTAATTATCTATACCAATCTCAGGAACGATCATGACGATCTCCAAAGATCGAGTGAAGCCATCTCCACAGCCAGATAGCTGGAAGTTGAAAGAAATTTTCGCTACTGGAATTGTTCTGGGAGGTTACCAGGCATTAATGACCGTAATTTTCTTTTGGGCCATGAGCGATACTGACTTTTTCTCAGTAAGTATCTGTTGCTTGTTGGGTTTTCTACTTCTATTTCTCGTGTATACCTTTTGTTGAACTATTGGAACCACAGATACTAAAATATCGCTACCCTATTCTATGTGCAGGACAAGTTTGGTGTAAAATCAATCCGAGATAGCCCCAATGAAAAGATGGCAGCTCTATACTTGCAAGTGAGTATAGTTAGCCAGGCTCTAATCTTTGTCACCAGATCGCGCAGCTGGTCCTTTGTTGAACGCCCGGGACTTCTATTGGTCAGCGCATTTGTAGCTGCTCAGCTGGTAAGAATTTCTGAGTCATAGTCTGTTCACTTTCTACTGGGAGCATATAAGTTTGCTATGGTACCTTCTACTGACTAATTTCATTGGAGTCCGGTCGAAGTGAGAACTAAGATTTATTAGCTTTAACTGATGGTGAATGGTTAAAAGTCCTCAGAATAGTTTGGACAACTGATATCTTAATCACCATTCACCAATATGCTTCTCTGATGCAAAATTTTTCATGGACAGGTTGCGACACTTATAGCGGTTTATGCAAATTGGGGTTTCGCAAGGATAAAAGGAACAGGATGGGGGTGGGCTGGTGTCATCTGGCTTTACAGTTTGGTGACATACGTTCCGCTTGATATTCTTAAGTTTGCGATCCGCTACATTCAGAGCGGGAGAGCATGGAATTCCCTTTTGGAGAACAAGGTATTTCCACTAACAAAGAGGCACCACCACGGATTATGTATTATGAAAAACCCTACATTGCATTAATTTTGGCTAATTTTATCACGCAGACTGCCTTCACTTCTAAAAAAGACTATGGCAAAGAAGAGCGAGAAGCTCAGTGGGCAACTGCACAGAGGACTCTGCACGGCCTTCAGCCTCCTGAAACCAGCAACCAAAAATCTGACAAGAGTAGCTACAGGGAGCTTTCAGAGATTGCAGAGCAAGCCAAGCGACGAGCTGAGGTTGCGAGGTGAGCACCTTGATTCTCATACTTCAACAGTCGTAAGGAAAATGGTGTTATTTACTGAAAAACATAGTTCCACCTTCTTCGCTTCCGTACCTGTTTGCTTGCCTAATAACTGAAGTTTAAAGGCCGTGCTGTATTTAACTGAGTTTAGGCGACTTACTCTCTCGAAACAGAGTTTAAACCATTCGCTGCTAGCAATTCCTTTTCACCGCTTAAGTCCTACATGCGATGGTAAGACAGAGTGAATCTGTTGTTGCAGGCTTCGGGAGCTACACACTCTGAAGGGCCATGTTGAATCCGTGGTCAAGCTCAAAGGCCTGGACATCGATTCCATTCAGCAGCATTACACATTCTGAAGGGCTTTTCATTCGAAGCAGAGGAGATCATATCGTGAGAAATGGAAAGTGGTCTTAAGCATTATGATGACGAAGAAGCCTATTAAACTTTTATTAGTCTATAGGACGACAGAAACCGATGTCGCTAGCAGTCAGGGTCGTAGATTTTTGCTGTGACCAGTTTAATGCATGAGGGCTGCTTTCTCTTTGACAGAAGGAGATTTAACTTTTCGTTTCAAAGTAGCCATGTTCAAGTCGGTTGGTGAATCTTACTTGGATCTTGATGATTATGTTTAGCTTGAAGCATGATCTTGTCAACAATTCTCGAGTGATCTGCCTGGTAAAAGGAGAGATAAGGAAAAACAAAAGTTTTAGGCGTTTAGTAAGTCTTTTTGGTCAAATAAGTGACCGGTAGAAAAGGTTTCACGTGAATCTCTACGTTCTCTTTTTCCTTTTATGTGCAGCCAAAGTATTGATGAATTATAACGAGAAAAGACATGCCTTTTAAGGATTTATGCTTTTTTTTTTATCCTAGTTAACAAATAACAAAGATGAAATATTTTGAGGGCAAAATATGTAACTTACTATTTTCATTAAATGAGCCCTTCAGCATTCCAAAACTGCTGAGGAATGCTGAAAGCTCAAAGCTGGTGGAGACCAGCCTTGAGCTTTCATCATTCCTAAGGGTCGACTTTCACTTGAAAGCCCCTTGAAGGATGGTTGCCAAACACCTCAATTTGGGATGAAAGGGCTTTGGGGCTTGAATGGGCTTTCTAAATGCCCATCCAAACGCACCCTTAATCCTTTAAAAGTAGATGGAAAGATGCATTATTTGTACAAATTGTAAGATGGGGAGTGGTTGCGAAGGTCAAAGAGCTTCTAACATGGTGAAGGAGGTAGAAATGGATCGAATTGTGCACCGAATAAGTAGACAGCGATTTTGTAATATATATGTAAAAGTAGGAATTAATTCACGAAGTCACATAGTAGCATTTTAGCTTTAGAACTCTAAAGTTAAGCATGCTTAGGTGAGGGCACTATCCACCTGTACGCCAAAAGGCAAAACTATAAGGCTTAGTTATGGGACGAGTCAAAGCGAATAATATCTTAGTGAGTTAATCCAATAATGTTACAATACGGTATTGGAGTAGGACCCCCTTTAGTAGGTACGTGGTTCGGAAATGAATTACATGGAAGTTGGTAGGCCTGTAACAATTAGATTCGATGAGAGCAAGGAGTGGTTGTTGGAGCTAGAGGGCGTGGACAAGGAGTGGCTTCTAGTAGGTTTCTAAAATGGTGAAGAGAGCAAGAATAAACTGAACTATGCACCAAATAGGGGAAGAGATACTCTATAATAAATATGTCAAAACTAAAATTAACTCATGGAGGCGCCTTTTGAGGTAATGACAATACTTAGTTTTCAAACTCCATAATTAAGTGCGCTCAAATGGGAGCACTACCAACATGAATGATCTCTTGAAAAGGTGTCCACCTGTACATCAAAGGACAAGACCGCGAAGCTCAGTATGAAATGAGCTAAAACGGACAAATGAGTTAATCTATGGAAGCCACATGAATAGTCATGTATTATAAATGTTTTATAAATAGATGTAACTTTAATATGAATTAACATGCTACTATCTTAATGATTGCAACTTTTGACCGAAAGACACTATTTACTAATTAATTTTAGAGTACAATTATTTATGATATAAAATCGACAACAATAAATTGAGCGACAAAACTTTAAGTGGCTTGACATGTTGTGGCTCATGATTATGAGATCTATATGATAGTAAGAATAGATAAAAATATGTTGAAAACACATTATATTTTTATACGTAGTAGATATTAGGCAGATTCAAATAAGCCCTTTTAAATTCTTTCAAACATATGATGGTGAAAAAGTATGAGAAAAGAGAAGAAATTTTCATTTCAAAACAGAAAGTAAAACAATTTCCAAGTTCCAAAAGAACGATATCACAATTAGAGCAATTTTCAAGAAAATATAATAAAGTTTATAGAGAAATATTTGGTACCATTATAATTAGCAAGAGAATCACCAATAAGCTTAATAAGTTTATAGAATAATCTTTAAAGAATTATAATTACTCAAAATGTTAAAAGGATAAGAATGTAAGCCATGAAAATGGTATTGAAGATCTCCGTAGCTAGAATCAATAATACATATAATCAAGTAAAAGAAATTTATGCGCTCGATTTGGAATCCGTCGTTCTTGATGCAACAATAATGATCTAAAGCTCAAGCGCTTCTTCTTTATTGTCTTCTATATCATTGGCTCAATGAGACTGCTTCTCACTCTCAGCATTTAGTAAACACTCCTTATAGAGTTTTAAATCATATGCCCTCTCATTACAAGCCGAGTTTTATTCAATTCATACTAACCACTCCCATATTAGACCAACTTAGAATCCTTATATCTCACATTATTAGATTAATCCCATAAAAAGATAAATTATAATATCAATTAATGCAATTAACAACAGAAAAACTTTTACAGTTATAAACACAACCCCATATAGCATATGTTTATATTAGCATGGTGTTGTATTAACATATGTGCAAACTGTTGAGAAAATATAAGTTTATTAGCAGGATAGTGGGTGTCAATAAAATTGCATCAGAAATTATATATTTTAATAAAACATTTTCCATTCTTTTAATTCGGAATAGTATCCAGTTTAAATAGGAAATTAAATTAACTACAGAGTTTAACCTTAGCATCGCAAAAGAGATTATTGGACTTAGTCATGCATAATTGCATGTATAATTATATATCCAACCATGTATTTCCTAAAACAGATTTTGAATTTCTAATGTCAAAGCAACATAATTTACAACCAAATAGTTAGAAATTCGCTCTAGGCGTAATGTTCTCTTTCAACTTCTCTTTAGCTTTCAATGGTCTTAACGTGTGATGGGTATAAGGCTCAGCAATCATCATTTTGGCCCCAACTACCTCAACATATTCACCCTGGTCTGTATCGTTCTCGTATCGCTCCACAAGGGTTACATCATGTTTTCCATGCTTTCTTTCTCTTTCAAAATGTTTTCATGCTTGGTTGCCACTGTTGCCAACTGGAAAAGATCATTAATTTATCGTCGTACCATCTTTTATCTGACAGAAAACTTCAAACCTGCCAGAGTTAAATCCACAAGGGATTTTTCCAGTAAAGGCAGAAGGCATCGATTCCTTGCCTTTTTGAACCGAAATATGAACTGATCTATCAACTCATCATTTTACTGCTTCATAGACACATCAGGGATGGATCTCTGGAATTGTTCATGAAATAATCTTTCCATTTTTTACCATGAATAGACGGAAATTGGTGGCAATGCCACATATCAAGTAAACGCAGTCTTGGATAATGACAGAGGGAACGACCTCAACTTCCAGTAATCAGCATATGCTGCATCATCACATTGCACAGTAAATCGACTGATATGTTCCAATGTCGACTGGTCTACCTCGCTAGGAAAAAGGGTGAACCATGTTATTTTGAAGCTTCTTGGATAAGGTATTATATCAATCCAACGTAGATAAGGTTTTCTATTAACAGGTCTAACATGTCATGCGTTTCATACCCATATTGCCGTATCGCCCAGTCATACATCCACTGGGCATTTTGTTGATTTTGCCCAGGTATTATCACAGCAGGTGCTACAACGGGTTATGGTCCAAGATAGGGTTGTGGCGGGAGTTGTTGTTATGGCACTTGTGGTTGGAGTGGCTGTTGTATTCCTGCCCCTAGGTGGGGTAGGTGGTCTCCCTAGATTGTCGATGACAACATTCGGCCTGTATGGAATAGGCGCCAAAATAGTCTGAGCCATCAAGCTGGAGATGCCATCGACAACTCAGCGCGTCCAACCCTTTCGTCAGCGGGCTGTGGTGGTGAATTATTCCCACCAGTATCAACGTTATCGAGTTGACTCCCTGTACGACGTGTTGTTTTATTTCCTCATATCATCGACACTGATTCTATCGTGTGTGTCAAAAAAAAATGTTTCGTCGGAATTTTTTAAAATGAAATATCTTTCATCATAGGTCATTCTTCAATTATAATTTGAGGAAATTAAGGTTCTGTGCCAACTTTTAAAAAAAAATTACAGACAAACAAAAATCAACTTCTTCGATCCAAACAATATTGTACAATCTCAAACCAAGTCGAAATTAAATCGACGACAGAGCTTGAAAATTATGAACTCGATAACGGCACAAGGCGTGTAAAAAAATTATATGAAATTTAATCGATGACATAATACCCACCATGATAAAGATATATGTCAGAATTTAAGCAATGATGTAGATCTTCCAATATGCAACGTCAATGTAGCTGTGTGCAGAAAAGTGAAACCAATTGTCAACTGAAACGTGGCGAATCAGGGTAGTTGAACTGCACAGCCTCGTGAAAATTTGTACTGAGGAACCTCAACTTTTATGTTTGACGCTTGCTAAGCTTTGCGTAGTGAATATGATCAGAAATTATTGGAAAATAAATTTACCATGCTCTATAATCACTATTACGTGATGACTAGGGTCAAAAAATAAAATGTAAGAAAGCTTTTTAAATTGTTGAAAATGATAAGGTGTTAGTGACTGTCATCATATATGAGAATTTTTTGTTTTGAACTATATTAGAGCTTCTAACGCGCAATAATTTCAAAAGTTACTATAATCATTGATGATTGTTTTGGATGGGTTGGTTGCGAATAATGTTGGAGCCATAGTATCAAAAGAGTGTGAATTGTTTGATAATAATATTATTTATGTCTTTAACCTTTTTTTCAGGAGTTGAGATATTCTCACCCATTGTATGGGGTTAGAATAAAACAGATAAAATAATATACTTGCAACATCTGAAGCAATCTGAGAGAGAGAGAGAGACGCAAGAGCCAATTATTTTACAATTTTTTTTACTTTTCGTCTCTATACTTTTATTTTTACTTTGTTTTCTAATCAAGTTCTTATATTTTTAATTTGTCTAATGATGTCATCTTACTTTTTTTCATAATATTTTTAATCGAATCCTTTTGACATCAAATGTGGCCGAATCTAGCTAACATGACCATTAAGTGATATTGTAGTGAGTACGATGTGATTAAAAATTTTCCAATGTAGACATCCACATGAGCGTCAACAATGGGTAATGAGTCATACTTCAATATTGTCTATATTGGCTATTTTTTTTCACACACACACATCCATGTGTGCATCAACATATTTTTTCACATCATACTTTGGGGTCATTTGATGCCACATCTCCTGAATTTAGTTTTATTTTGTGTCAGATAGACTTGATCTGAAAATTTGTGAAACTAGAACTACTTGATCGGACAAACTAAATGTACATAAATTTGTTTAGAGAAAGCATGGAATATGTAGACGATAGATAAGATTTTTCGTCCACTTTTTGTGAGGTTTACAACTGTTAATGCATTTTATTGCCATTGATTTCTTTTTGAGGTTTTGATGAAATACATAAATGTTATTTTTTATATATTTTAATTATATGTAGATTCAACTTTTAATTCTCTCCGATGAGAGAGTGGGTAAATACTTCAAAATTATAGAGTGATGCTTATTTCATAGGTAAAAACTTTTAAGTTGAGTGACATTTCTTTCATAACTGAGAATGTTACCCACTCCATTGAGATTTACTTGACCTAAATATTTTTCTTTAGACATTTAGGTTGCACATGGAAAAAATTACTAGCAAGGCGAAGAAGTTGCTAAACTATTAAGGAGGTGACGGTACCTTTTGTTGATGGAAAGTGTCTTCGAGGGCTGACCACTGGGCTGCATTGGCCCAAGCGTGGGCCTGGGCCTTTTTTTTTTTTTGAACTCTAAAAATAAAAATTTTGAAAAAAAAAGTACAAGATTTAAATTTAAAAATTGCGATATGGAAAAAGATTGCATGCAATTGAAATACAATATTTGTTTATGCAATATCAAGAACAATACATGAAACATTTCAAGTATGCGGTAATACTATACTATAAAATTATTCAAGATTTGATATTAGGGACAATACGAATAGAGTCTGACGCCCCATCCAGCTTCATCCACGTAACCAAGACAGCAGACGGAACATAAAAGACAAGTGGAATGTCCCATAATATTCATGACCAACCCTGTTGGCTTGAAGAAGGAATCACCGCGGGAAGTGGCAAAAGGGTCAAAAGCACGTTACTTAGGAAGCATGGGAAGCACTTCCGCAAGCAATTTCTTCTTTTTGGGGCTTTGGGACACCACCTTGTATGACTCAATCAAGAGTCTAGGGAATCGTTTGGTGAAGTAAGCATCCAAATCACTAAAATTCGATCCGAGTATCGCCTGTCAGAATCATCAAAGCAATAAAAGATATGAGCCTTGTATGCATGTGGCTGTAAATATCACCACTGTTTGAGAGAGAGAGAGAGAGAGCGAGAGAGAACCTCAACATGTTTTGGAGCACCCACGAGGTGATTGAACGTATTTCGCACGGTTCTCAATAAGTCTCTGACACTGCTTCTGTTATAAAGTCTGTGTAGACGTAGGTCGTTCATAACATCTTGATCTATTTCCTTTATCCAATCCCAATCAAAAACCAATTGCGCAATGTTCTTCGTTTTTTCGAGAAGATATGAATTGTCTTTCCTAGCTTTCGATTTTACTCTATGTGCGATGCTTTGAGAGAATCTAAGTTGGCTTTCTCAGCTTTTGCTTCTACTTCATCTCTGACGTCATGAAGAAATTTCATTCTCATAGATGAACTCCAAAAAAATGGATGGTCCAGCACCTCCAATGCCGTTAGCCTGCTAGTCTTAAAAAGTAACTTACTATTGAACCCAATTTCAAAGAAATCAATTACATGAAGAATGCTGAAATAGACTGTCTTGAGTTTAAAAGCATCGCAAGTTTGGCATTCGTGCAATCTCTAAAACAATCAAAATTGCATTAACTCAATCAAAGAGTAATCAAAATGTCTGAAAACTTGCATGCGCTTCACAACTCACGAGTCCGGGATGAAGGCAGTAGTTGTTTGACTACAACAAGAACCTAGGAATTATTTACTCTGAGTAGCTTAAATTAAAGATCTAATCATCCCGTCCCTAGGATTCTTATTTCATAGTGAGCGCCAAATGCTAAAACCCCTAGAATCTTCATACGAAATCCTCTTCAGTGCACGTATAGTAAATCTAATACTGCGCTAGGAATGATTGGAATTTATTTGTTCATGGGTGGGTAACAAACTTATACCCCTAATAACTAGGCTTCCGACAATGATCATCTTACGTTGAAATATCACAATTGTCAAAGGCATTTAGGTTATCACATGGTCAACCTTTTCTTCGGCTTCTATTGTCAATTTCCAAAAGAAATAAGTGGGATCTACACATTTTTTGCTCATCAAGTAGAGCCCCACAGCAGGAAAGATATTTAAGCCATGGTCGACGAGTTTCGGGGCGCCTTTAATGCTCATGAGATTAAGTGATGCAGGAAAGTGGAAATCGGTCAACTAACAATGGTTGTAAAATCTATAAAATGGCAGAATGGAAAAGGTAGTGATGCAAAATAACGATGACAATACACTCACCTCGATTCGGGATCTTGGCTTAGTAAACGTGAAATCAAATCATGAGCTTCTGGCATATCTTTCACCAAGGATAGGTTTGGATTGTTGAAAGCAATGTTGTCACCAAATAGATGTTTTCCACAAGTGACGCAAAAGAACAAGACACAACCTAAACTAAACAAATCCATTGCCTGCGTTTGGCGCCCACCATCACGAGACACTTTAGGTGCATGATATCCTTTGGTTCCACAACCTGCAAGACAGACAACGAAGATCAATAAAAGAGCCCTCATCACTTGGACAAAATATAGATGGATATAATAGATTCACCAATCAATGAAGGGAGACCATGGCAAAGACTATTAAATCTCCACAAACTTTACCACGAAATAAGAAGCAATACAAAGCAACCTAACTTCCAACATAATAGTCTTCCTTAAAAGAAGAGATTGTTCTAACAAAGTAAAATTATAGGTCTAATATTTTTAGCCAGGAATCCGAAGATGATTTACCACTGTATAGATTCAGATTATGCACGGATCAATATTGAAGAAAAGAAGATCAAGGGTCTGAATAAAGCTATTATGAGCACTTACTAGTGGCATGATATCCCAAGGAAGATCTATCATCAGGAAGGCATCTGCTCATGCCCATATAAGATAGCTTAGCACGAAATGGATTCTTAGTAATCAAGACATTTGTAGACTTTAAGTCCCGATGGATTATTCCCAAGCTATGCAATTGGCTGAGTCCTTTTACCATATCCCTGTATCATAATATAGAGAAGACATCATGACTTCAATCAAGAATGTACCTGGAACCAAATAGTATCCTGACCACTCAAAGGCATTGGATACATATACTAAGCCATATCCTTTTGGAAATTAAGGAGTTTTTCTAACACACTAAGACTTGGTAAGGATGCCAAAAGTACATGTTGACACCTAAATTTTGGCAATTTGTTTAAGTGTTTATTAATTGCATTAGAAAATTAGGGATTAATTTCTAGCCCCTTAACAAAAAGTTTTTATTAAAATTGCATCACATATAGACATTAGGAGCATTTGCGTCACTAGTTTTAAAATTTATCAAAAAAAAATTAAAATTATTTTTTAAAAAAATTCGAAAAGAAATTCGAAAAAAAGTGGTCGGGTCGGGCTGGATCTGACCTGGGCCCGACCCGCTCCTTTTCTTTTTCTCTTCCTCCCGCGCTGGGCCCGGCCCCGCCGCTTTTTCCCTTTCAGCCCGCGAGCGAGGGTGTTCCTCCTCTGTGTCGGTCTTCGAAGACCTGCAAAAAAAGAAAGACAGAACAGAGAGAGCGGCAGAAGACAGAGCAGAAGAAGGGAAGCAATGAAAGCTTGGCTGCGGCGGGGCAGCACCTGCAGTTGACGGAGCCCAAGAAAACCTGCAGCCGTTGTAGCTGAAAACAGACCGAACTCCATCCTGAGGAGAAGACCGGGTGCAGGCATAAATAGAGGCAGGGAGGCTGGACTGGCCGAGGACAATTTGAGCTGAAGATGGAAAGGAAAGAGAGCTGGCACGGCAGGACGACGACCTGCAAAAGGGAAAACAGAAGCATAAAACAGAGAACACGAGCAGACCAGAAAAGTGGGGAACAAAAAAGGGAGACCAAGCACAAAGAAAAAGCGGAGGAATAGAACCGAGAAGGGGGAAGAGGTGTCGTCGACGCTGCCCTACCGCCGTCCGAGCCGCCGCTGCCCTCCAAGGGCCGACCTACAGCACTCGCCGCCGCTGCTCCCGACGCCGAACCAGCCGAAGACAACCAGAGCCGCGAGAGAGGAGAGGAGTCGAGACAGTGAAAGCCGAGACTGAACGAAGAACGAGAGGGAGCCTCGGCTGACCACTTGGCCACACGCGAGCTCCGCTCAACGACCCCTCCTGGTAGAAGTTCTCAAGCCCGAACTAGTAAGCTTCCGTCTTTGCCTTTGTTTGCTGCCCCTCTTGGGTACGCCGGGCTGGGGTTCGTGGCCATTCGGCTCACACGAACTCCGGCCACGAACTCCGGCCCCCGTAGGTCTTTAGCTAAGTCACTGGGTGTTGTTGGATGTTTGCTGAGAATCCCGGCCTCGTTTCGAGTCCTGGTTGAGTCGGAAACCCTTCGCTCGAGGTCGCACGCCACTCGCTCGATGAAATGCTTCACCGAGATCTAGTTTTGCTTTTGCCCTTTTTGGCCAAAACTGAATGTCCACAGGTTGATTTGTTCTGTTGAGATGTCGTTTTTGTGATTAGCGTTCCCCGGCGTTGGTCGTTCTGTCGTTTCGCTGCCACCGCCCCCGTCATTGTTTACATTGTGTTGTGTTTCATGCTTTGTGGCCGACAATGGTCGTCCGATGACAAAAGAAAATCGACGGGGAGGTCGGTCGACGAGTGGTGGTCGGGGTGTACGACCGGTGAAGGGTAGTGGCTCGGCGGTGGGCTTGAGCTTTGGTCGAGGTTTGTCTTAAAAAATGGGATCTTCGGAAGGCTGGAGCTCGGTGAAGGAGATCGCACGAAGAAGAAGACCAAAGAAGATTAAAAACAAAAACAAAAGAAAAAGCAAGAAAAAGAGTGCAGCCAAAAGTTTTTTTTTTTTAAAAAAAAAGTAAAGAAGAAAAAGCAAGCAAAAGTTGCTTCGGGAAGGAGGAACGGCAGAAGAGAAAGTGCAGTAGAAGAAGACGAAATAGGGAAGAAGACAAAAGTTTTTCTAAAAAAGATATTAATTTTTTAAAAAAATTTTAAAATCTTTTTAAAAAAATATATGAAAAAATATCTTTTTATCCGATTGGGTCGGATTCGCGTTTGGGCTGGGTCAGCGGGCCGGAATGGGTTTTACCCGGTCCGAACCCATTTTCTTGAGGTATAATAATATTAAATATTAACAATATATTAAAAATTCAAAAAATTTCCAAAAAAAAGAAAAAAAATTTCGAAAAATAACAAAAATTCAAAAAGATTTTCGAAAACTCAAAAACTTAGAAAGAATTAAAAAGTTCGACCTTTTTCTTATAGATGAAACTGCGTTCAAGAGATTCTTGACCCATCGGTGATTTGCAAAAGCTTAAAAGATTCAATGCCTGCAACTGTCTTTCATTGACCCAGCTGCCTGAATTAATTAGCCATGTGGAATCTCTAGAAGTCCTCGCACTGAATGGTACAGAAATAACTAAACTCCCCCTGTCTGAAGAGTTAGGAGTGCTGCAATACTTGTTAATAAGTAATTGTAGGTCGATATTGAGCGTGCCAACGTCCATGGGGACTTTAGCTTCGTTGAGTGAACTAGACCTATCAATCACTGGCATTAATGAATTACCTGATACTATCAATGAGTTAAGTCTTTTAAGAGTGCTCAAAATTGATTCTACTTTTGTAAGAAAGCTGCCTCCCGCTATATGGAAATTGAAGAGGCTTGAAGAGCTTCACGCTTCAGGATGTCGGAGTTTGGAGGGGAAAATTCCTAGACAAATTAAGATGCTTTCCGCATTAAGGGTCTTGAAACTTGGATACTCTCGGATTTGTGGTCTACCAGATAGTATTTATGAACTTCCCAATCTCTAAACACTTGATCTGCTTCATTGTGACCAGCTCCGTGAAGTGCCCAAACTTCCTTCTAGTTTAATAAGCCTATCTGTCAGTTCTAAATTGTTGGATAGGATCCCAGACATCAGTAGTCTGGTTAAGTTGGGGGAGTTATTCTTGGGTGAAGGATCCCAGGAACCGGTATTACCAGTTCAAGATAAAATTGAGAAGAAATAAAGCACTTTGCAGCTTGGGAGTTTGTCAGAGCTGAAGATATTGCAGCTATCTACGTTAAAGATCTAGCTACTACCTGTTGGGTTGCATTACCTTTATAAGCTTAGGAAGCTCTCCCTTTGCTGCATTCACTCAAAAAAGCTACCACGGCTTCCTCTAGGTTTATTTACTCTATCAATTCACCATTATAAATTGCAGACAATGCCAGATCTTTCGTATTTTGTGCTCCTGTTAGAATTCGAGCTTTTCGACTATGCAGTACAGAAGTTCCAGGCCTCGGGAAGTTCAAATTCTTGTGAGTTTTCAGAGTATCTCACTGTGACCTGCAGCAGGTGGATGAGCTGGAGAATTTGATCTTTTTAGCATCATTAAATGTTTCATACTGTCAAAGTCTTGAGAGACTTCCCTATCTATTAAAACTGACGATGTTGAAAGACATTAAAATCGAAGGCTGTCTGTTGATTCCCGATCTATTAAAACTGATGAGCTGGAGAATTTGATCTTTGGACACGTAGCGCGATAAGCGAGATTTGCCTGCCATCACTGCCTTTATTTTAATGTCTTTTTAGTATCGTCAATTTTAATAGTCCTCGGACAGGATCGGGATGCCAATCTTCGACAGCTTGATCGACTCGGGGAGCTGCTTCTTGATGTACTCTCCATCGGAAAGCTCTTCTTCGTCTAAGAAGGTGCGAACCCCGTGATCGACGAGGCTTCTGTAGAGAACATCGGTGAACCCATGTCGGGTGTCGCTTCCTCTGAAGCTCAGGAACACGTCGAAGTTGTTTCCCGTCACCGAAGCTGATGATGCAGAGCTTGAACCGTCGTAAGGACCTTCTTTCACCATCTGTAGCTGCAAAGGAGACTCACGAATGCTCGGAAAATTTCCTCGGACAGACTCTTGACAATGCCACGCTCTGCCCTTGTGGGAATTTCTGCAGTCAACTGATTCCTGCGACTGGACCAGATCCGATTAGAGGTAATCGGTTCCAATCTCGTTCTCGGTTCCTAGTTCCCAATTTTTGAGATTGGGAACCGGACCGGACAGATCTAGGATTGAGAATAGGACCGGACACTGGACCGATCGATCCAATCCCATGGAACCGACTATTTAGCAAAAAAAAAATTAAGAAAAATACAAGAATTGTTACTATTTTTAAGTTTTATTTGTATTTTTTAAAAAATTAAAAAAATGTGTTTTTAAAAAGAGGGTTGGTCCGATCCAGTTCCGATATGATTCGGTCTAGTTCCCCTTCAAAATCAGGAATCTAACCGACAATCACCAATTCCATTTTTATTGAACCAGGAACTGGACCGATCCCTTCAAGAATTGGACCAAATCGGCCAGTCCGGTTCAGTTTGAGCACTTCTTGATTTGAGCAGTCCGGCGTGCTTAATCCTAAATCCAATGAAGGCTTCCAAGAACCGGCGGACAAAAGCAAAGTAACAATGACCGTTGGGTGTGTGAAATCATTTGTCATTTCCACGTCTTTGTCGCGGTTTTACTCATGTCCAATTTAATCTTTCGTTAATTGTTAATTATAAATTTTGACAAAGTATCATTTGTTTCGTGAAAAATAATCCATTTTGAACCTTTATAAAATAAATAAATGAAAAATATTTAGACATAATTATTATTGATAATGAAAATATTTTTTATTTAATAGTTATTTTAAACTCTAACCAAATGGCATATGTTACGTAGAAATATATCTCTTGAAAGTTAACTATTCTGAGTATATAATTGTCATGTAATTAAAAAAAGAAGGTAAAAGGGAAGAAAATTGAGGAAAAGGATTGAGAAAAAAAAATTAACGAAAAAGGGGGAGAAATGGCAAAAAATGAGGAGTGAATTCAAGTGTGAAGTTCTGACCAAAAATAAAAATCCAAAAGAAAATATTGAAAGCCAAATATCCAAGTCTGATTCTCTAATTATCATACTCTAACTAGTTTATTTTTGTGGAAGATAAAGGTAGATTCTTGTCGGAGGATGTGGCCAAATGATACATTGGATGGAGCTCGAGGTCCTAGGGCAGGAAATGACCCATCACGTACTTACTACTTTTAGTCACTGTTAAATTACAAAGTTAATTATCAATACTCAATAGCCTAAACAAGAAGATTAGTTTAATTTTAACAGATTCTATCTTCATTAATGGTTCAGAAAGATTGCTCCTCCATTTTCTGCACTGAAATAAAACGCACAAAGTGAATGAGCTTTAGAGCATATGGAAGACAGAAAATCTGCATATGTGAGAGCATTCAAAAGCTACTGTTGCAAAAAGCAACATGAATTTGGAAAACCCCTCATCTGGATTTTTCAAAAAATTATTTGTCTTGACAATGGATGATGGCAAAAAATGGTGCATTTGGTAATCATTCTGTTCTTGAAAATAATTTCTACTCACAAATGATTCTTTTTTATTTTGTTTCCTTGATGAGATTTTGAGCATTTGAAATGCCCAAAATTTCTATTCCATGAATAGAAAGGCATTTAGTATAACTCTTAATTTTTTTTTTGTGACTTAAAATTTCTTTGAATTTTTTAATAATTTTATTATATCTTTCTCTTTTTTCTTTTTCCTTCCCTCTTTTTTTCTAGTCGGTCGCTGGTAATGGCCCGCAACCTCACTAGAGCCTCACTAGGCTAGGGCGAGGTTTGGTGAGCTTTCTAAAGCCTCACTTAGCTGATGTGAGGTCGGCCTTGTCAATGGCCAGGCAAGCTCACCCAGCC
This sequence comes from Eucalyptus tenuipes, assembly GCA_014182365.1. NCBI lineage: Eukaryota > Viridiplantae > Streptophyta > Magnoliopsida > Myrtales > Myrtaceae > Eucalyptus > Eucalyptus tenuipes. Next base: position 18,221,434 of record CM024539.1, on the reverse strand, counting down.
ACCGATGAGGCTTCGACGAGCTCACCGGAGCTCGCTTAGCTGGTCGCCGGACCTTCTCCGGTAGGTCGCCAGACATCGCTATGGCTGGTGACCGGTAATGAGGAAGAAAAAGAGAAAATGAAAGAAAAGAAAATGAGAAAAAAGAAAAGAAAATGATTTGCCTTGATTTTGGAATTGTTCTCGAGAGTAATAAGTAACTTTTTTCTACTTTTTTTATTATGCTCCAAATTTAGGGAAAATTTCAAATAAGGGCTAAAGTGCGCTTATTTTCTCAAATAATGGCTCGAAGTGGACATTATTTCAAATAATGATTTAAAGTTGTCAAATTATCTAAATAAGGGTCTAAAGTAGCCAAATCGTCTGAGATAAGGGCCTAAAATTACCAAAACGTCTTAGATAAGGGCCTTTGGCCAGCCGGTGACTATTCTAATGGGAAAATTCCAAATAAGGGTATGAAGTACTTTTGTTTACTTAAATAAAGGCTTGAAGTGAACTTTATTTCAAATAAGATTTTAAAGTAGTCAAATCGTATTAAATAATGGCATGAAGTTGCCAAATTGTCTTAATAGAGGCCTTTGACTAGCCGGTGAGTATTCCAACCATCGAAGAAGGGATTTTTTGGTCAAAAAAATTATAACTACATTTTTTTTTTAATTTTTTTTTTTTTTTTTTTTTACTTTTTTCCTTTTCTTTTCTTTTTTACTTTTTTCCTTTTCTATCCCTCAGCCATCGCTATCAATGGCTAGTGGAGGTTGCCTGCCTCAGGCAATGGATGCCCTTGCAGGCATCGGGTGAGGGCCGCCTTGCTTGGGTGGGCAGGCAACGGCAACCCAAGTGAGGCGACCCTCGCCCAACGCCAATGAGGGTTGCCCTCGCCAAATCAGGTGAAGGCGGCTCTTGTCCGACATTGGTGAGGGCAACCCTCACCCTCACTTGAGCTGGCGAGGCCATGTGAAGGCGGGGGCTGCCCTCGCTAGATCTAGCAAAGGAATGCCTTTGCCAAACCCTAGCAAGGGTGGCCCTTGCCTGAGTTTGGCAACCTCTGCCATGGCCAGTAGAGGGAAGGGGGAAAAAAGAAAAAAGAAAAAAAAAATTAAAAGACGAAAATGTTATTGGGTCTAATAGATTAGGTTTTTTTTTTAACTGATATGTCTACTTTGGTATCTTATTCCGGTCTTTATTTGAGACAATTTGGCCACTTTAGATCTTTATTTGAAACATGATCCATTTTGGGCCTAAAACGATGACACTTTAGGCCCTTGTTTGGAATTTTCCCCCTAAAATCTATTTCTGACAATAAAAAATTTACCAAATGAATTTATGTTCTTTTTTTGGTTCCAAAGAACAAAAGAACAGAATCAGGCACTGTCTGGAGTGTCAACAAAAAGGCCCAAAGTTCATCACCTTGCGCAACACGCACGGAATAAACTAATATTTTGCTATAGATAATTGTATTACTCTAATCATCACTGTTCAAATTGGTAATTGGAATTTCAGTATCAATAGACAAGCATATATATTCCGATTAAAAAGCCAACATCAGCCCTTAGAAAAAGTTGATAATTTATAAATTTGTATGGATGTTAATTCTAATGATGATGATACCTTACTAATGAGTGATATGATAAGCAAGTTATCGGTCACAATTTTTTATTAACAAGATAAAAGAATATCAGCAACCTTAAAATTCTACTAACGCCGAAATTTTCCAATTTTGAATCCCACAAGACCTAGAATTTTGCAACTCGAATAATCACTTGGATTGATTGTCACACCAACATGAATATAACCCATAATATAAATTACGTAGTGCTAGGCGTACTAAAGGAATACCACCTACTTAAAACAAGGTCCTAACCTAGATGCTATGTCAAAATTCCTGCCATGCGGTCTTTCCGGTATCTTAAATTATGGTGCTTCGGAGCCTAAAATTGTTCATATCTTGGATACCCTGTAGCCAACTCTATCGACAGGGTTATGAATTTCTCTTGAAATACTTGGATGGTGGCTAAGGTTTCCTCCGGAGAACAAGGCATCATAGACAAAACCACGTCTTTGCGTGCATGGGTACATCTGGATTTTGCTGAAATTCGCAGTGGAGAGAGCACGTATGGAATATCTACGTTATGCTAATTTCACCGATATCATCACAGAGACCGCCTTCTCTACCAAAGAGGACTATGGCAAAGAAAAGCAAGAAGCACGGTGCTGCATAGAGGACTCTGCATGGCCTGCTGCCTCCCGAGACCAGCAATCTTTCCTCTGGCAAGACTAGTTACAGGGAGCCTTCGGAGATTGCAGACCAAGCCAAGTGACATGCTGAGTTTGCAAGGTGAGCGTTCTCTTTGTTTCAATAGACCTTGTTTCACGCTTTCCGCAATGATAAATAACTACAAATGAAACTCCAAACCTGTGTTTTTTGCCAGAATGGAAAAGTTTTCGATACACGAAGATTCAAATAGAAGAAAGTGAAAAGTGCCAGCCTATTTAGAGGCTAATCGGCCTTTAATATCCGCACACAATTCATTCCACTCTACATTGATTTTGTCAATCATTTCCAAAGCTTGATTTCTCTTCTTTTCCATGCTTGGATTCTCTCTCTTCATACTGAGGACCTGCTCGTACTTAATTCTTCAGTTCCTTAACTTTCTCCAATCTCATTGTCGACAGATATGATATTTCTGACTTTGCATTCTCAACTGTCTGCTTGCGTGCCTCAATCTCTGCTTGAAGTTGGGTTATAACTCGCTCATTGTCAGCCACAGTCTTAGCTTTCTCTTCACATTGTTTCTTGATCAAACGAACTTTATCCTTGTCAGACGCCAAAAGATACTTTTCCATTTTGAGCTCCCTTTCTAACCTCTCACATTCAATGAGGATCTTTTATTGGGAAGAGAGGAGTCACCCGCGGTCTAAATAAAGTTCTGCAATTTGAGATAGACACATTGATGTCCAATAGTAGAGACCTCTGGCGCATTTTGTTTGACTAAGAAGTTCAGTAATTCTTGCAAATGACCAAGTAGCTTGGGATTAAACATAATTGCCTGGAGTCCCTGACTCATTATAATTTCCAACTCTTGCGATGCATTCTGGTATGCTTGAAGATCAAAATGACTTGCTTGTGACATATCTGTCCCAGTATTTTGCTCTCCTGAGTCACCACTCAACAGAGACTCGATCTTTGAGAAAAGAGATTCCTCTCCGCCACCGCGTAAATCTGCCTCGACAATTATAGGGGCTTTATCTTTGTCCATTGCTGATGATGACTATGGTTGAGCAGCAGGAGGAGGCACAGCAGAACCAATTGTTGCCAAAGAAGGGATAGTTGATGCCCTGTCAAGTGGCACATCTTCTTGCTCTGTTGATGGCGAGATGCCAGTACTTTCTGTCCCTCTTATCTGGCTCAACAACTTAAGTTTGATTAATGTGGAAAAGAGTGTGTTGGCTTGGTTCTGGAAATCATCTGATAGCTGAATTTGGAAGCAACAGCCTGAAAGAAATACAGAATTATTCATTGATGGAGTGAGACAGAAAGCAAGACATCTGTAGTTTACCTTCACTCTATGCCACGTGGTTGATGAACCTGCAACAGAGGGAGAATTTTGCAAGTTAGAAGAAGCGCCCAAAGTTTCAGTTATTGACTTGACAGAATCGGAAGATTTTGCTTGTGCTTTAGGAGGAAGAGGAGCATTAAATAAGGCGTACAATTTTCTATTTAGCCCAAAAAATTAGTCTAAGGTCTAATCAGTTCCAACATGGCATAGCTTGAAATAATCATTTGACTGCCTATCCTTATGGTCCGGCAGCTTTCTAGCCATGACCTCTTTCAGCGTTCTACATTGCAAGGTTGAAATCATACTTAAATCTTACAGGACAACTCAGATTTGACAATCTCAATGTACAGCATACCTTTATTCTTGCATTTGACACCCTGAATGGAAGAATGTTTGGTATTAGCTGGTTTGCTTAACTCCACCTGTGACAAAACCTGTGTAAGCATGTATTCAGTGCATCAAATAAGACTTCTACCATGTGTCAAACGGTTATAAAGACTGATGCTTAGATTCAAACTGACTGAACGTGAAAGGAGACCAAATGAGTTTTGAGATTTCATTGACGATATTGATCAGACTATATCCTTGGAAGAGTAGCTCATTAAACAAGTCCGAATTAAAAGAGAAAAGTTTGAAGAATGGAATACCTTCTATGAGCTACTCATCTCAATTTATTAAAAGTACTTTGGATTAAGATCTTGAATATTACGGAAGCACCTCATAAAAAATTTAAGATACTAGTACAGAAGCCAGAGCTTTTCTGCAACACATCAAAGATTTATGATACCAATACAACGTTCAATGCTATGGATTGAATCCATAACAACACCTCCCAAAAGCATGATTAAACTAACTGGCATAAATAGAAGTTCTTTGGTTGTATATCGCAGAAAAATACAAGAAAAAGTAAAATGCTCTTTCAAAGAAGTGGAGTCCTTACAAATTTGGACCCATCTTTCAAGTAAAAAAGATGAAAGAAATACAAAGTCTTGATGACTCAAATTTCATTTGAAAAATTATTCTGCATGTGTTAATGGGAGAAAATATCCCGTCCCTCGTAATTCATCATGTCATGCACTTTTTTCATTATTAAGAAATTCATTCATCTTAGTAAAAATTCCAAACATGACATGTGCTAATCAAGTGCCAACCTCCATCTATGTGGTCCAGAGGGAAAATCATAGTGTCGGTTACCTTGGATGAGCTTTCCGTCTCAATTATGGCACTACTTGGCTTCTCAAAGGAATGCAGGTGTTCCACACTTTTAATATCACGAATCTTCGGACAGCCGTTGATTTTAATATCTTTCAGCTTCTTCAGTTTTGATAGATCGGGAAGTCTCTCAAGACTTTGACAGTACGAAACATTCAATGATGCTAAAAATATCAAGTTCTCCAGCTCATCCAGCTGTTGCAGGTAGCAATGAGATATTCTGAAAATTCGCAAGGATTTGAACTGCCCAAGGCCTGCAACTTCTGTTACAGCACAGTCAGGAAAGCTCAAATTCTGACAGGAGCTCCAAATATGAAAGATCTGGCAATCCTGTTCGTGATTTGTACTGGCAAAGTGAGAGACTGAATAAACCTGGAGGAAGCTGTGGTAGCTTTTTCAAGTGAATGCAGTAAAGGGAGAGCTTTGTGAGCTTGCAAAGGAGATCCAACCCGACAGGTAATAGTTCGATCTTTAACAGAGATAGCTGCAATATCTTTAGCTCTGACAAACTCCCGAGCTCCAAATAAGTGTGTCCTTTGGCCTCAACTTGACCTTGGACAGGTAACACCAGTTCCTGGGATCCATCAGCCAAGAATAACTCTGCCAACTTAACCAAGCTACTGATGTCTGGGATTGTATCCATCGATTTAGAACTGACAGATAGGCTTATTAAAGTGGAAGGAAGCTTGGGCACTCTATGGAGCTTGTCACAATGAAGCAAATCAAGCGTTTGCAGATTGGGAAGTCTAGAAATGCTATCTGGTAGCCCACGAATTCGAGAGTATCCAAGCCTCAAGACCTTCAATCTCGAAAGCTGCTCAATATCTCTAGGAATTTCCCCAGCCAAACTCCGACATCTTGAAGCATGCAGCTCTTCAAGCCTCTTCAACTTCCATATAGCACTAGGCAGCTCTCGTACAAAAGTAAAATCAATTTTGAGCACTTCTAAAAGATTTAACTTATTGACAGTATTAGGTAATTCGACAATTCCAGTGCTTGATAAATCAAGTTTGATCAATGAAGCCAAACTCCCCAAGGACGTTGGTAACTTCAATATTGACCTACAATGATTTATTGACAAGTGCTGTAGCACTTCTAACTCTTCAGACAGGGGAAGTTCAGTTATTTTGGTACCATTCAATGCGAAGACTCTCAGAGATTTCACATGACTAATTGAATCGGGCAGCTGGATCAATGAAAGACAGTTCCAGGCACTAAATATTCTAAGCTTTTGCAAATGACCGATGGAGGCAGGAATTTTTTGAACAACAGTTTCATCTATAAGAATCTCTTCCAAGGATATGAGGGAACCCAGCTCTTCAGGCAACTTATTGAGTTCAGTACAAGACCTCACGTTCAGTGAAACCAACCTCTCCAGACTTTTTACCGATGAACCGATTTCAACCAATCGAATGCAGCTTTCAAGAATCAATCTTTCTAAACATTTGTAATAAGACAAGTTTGGAGTTCTTATCAAGTCAAGACAACCAGTGAGGTTCAGAACTTTCAATTTCTCGGCTTTCTGTCGGAAAGTAGAATAACAAAAGAGTCAACTTTTCTGCTACAATTTGACAAATGAGATTAAAAATAATAAACTTCCCTACCTCGATTTCTCTCCAACCATTCCATTTTTCGTTGACCTTGCTCCAGGAAAGATCTAGAATAACCAATTTCTTCAAATCCAAATTTCCAGCACAAAGATTGCGAGGACAACCTTGCCAGTGGAGCCATCTTAAACTTGACAGACGCCGCTCAAACTTTCCTTCAAGGTTCGCCTGATCCAATCTAAGGAATCTTATGTTTGACATACTCGCAAAATGTGCTGGTTTAAAACTGCACTGTGACCTACTGTCAAATTTGAGAAGAACACCTTGAACGCTGTCCGTTCCCTACATGCGGAATATAGGATTACCAAGGGACTTCGCATTTCCCCACAAAAATATGTGAAGATAATAAATGCTTAGAGACTTCAAACTAAAGAAATCATTTTATTAAAAGTCCATTTATTTTACAGAAAATGAATGATTTGGAAAACATTTCATTGAAAATGATCGGTTGTATCTACTACAAAAACAAATGAACAAAAAATATTTTCATCGTCCATGAAAATGTGCATACATAAATTGTTATCAATAATGAAAAAATTATCAATGACTAATTATTTCAAGAAATATAAGCGATCATTTTTAAGAAAATGTTTTCCAAATCATTCATTTTCCAAGAAACAAACGCACCTTAAGTGTCTTTCCTCTATGAAAAAAGGATCACTGAATTGTAAGGCACACAATTGTAAGGTAAAAACAGTGATGACTTGTATCTTACTTTTTCATTTGTCAGCACATCCAAGGCTTCATCTTGTAACCACAATCTGTGCGGTTTCAGGTTCACGATGTTCCCCTTGGACGATATCCCTAGCTAGGTCTCGAAGTTGATCATGCATCCACAGCTTATTGTTCTCAATCTTAACAATAGAGGAGCGAACGAGCACTTGTAATTCCAATCCACTAGCAGAATCACAGTCAGACCACAGGTAGCATGCAACGCTTTTGTCCTCTCCAATGAAGAAACAAGCAATGTCCAGAAATATCTGTCTTTGCTTGTCAGGTAATGCTTTGATGATTACCATCAACTTCTGTTCAACTTGTAGCTTAGGTACTTTTTCCAACTCGTCTAAGGTTTGCATCCATACATCCTTGCCTTTAGAAAATAGATATGACCCGACAACCTCAATAGTCAACGGAAGCCAGTCAATAGTTGATACTATTTTTTCGGACAGAGTAACAAACTCATCCGGAGTAGGTTTCTCCCTGAAGGCATGGATGTGGAAAAGCATAAGGGCTTCATGTCGTTGCATTCCCCCAACCTTATATTTCAGGATCACTTCAAGCTTATCTAAAGCTTGTTCGGCTCTGCTGGTAATTATGATCCTGCTTCCAGAGCCTAACCAATCAAGACTTCCTAAAATTGGAGTAAGTTCAAAGCCTGGTTCGATATCATCGAAAACAATGAGAACTTTCTTGTGGATGAATCTGCTTCTGATGGACTTAATCCCGTCATCAACAGAAGGAATTTGTCTATGCATTGCACCTAGAAGGTCAGAAATCAGCTGACCTTGCAAATCAACTAAGCCTCCTGGTTTTTTGGCATTTTCTCTAAAGCTTTCCAGAAAGCTACAGCCATCAAAGAGATGAAATATTCTTTTGTAGACGAACTTTGCAATCGTTGTCTTCCCAGTGCCCCCTATGCCATGTATTCCAACTACACGAACATCACTAGATTCCACATTTAGTAATTTCATAACTGCTTCCTCATGATGCTCGATGCCAACGGAGTGTCTCTTCAACATCCTCATCACATTTGCGACAACTACATCAATGATCAAAGCACGTGTGCCTAAGCTGTATCATGCGTGCACGTGTGCACAAGGCACATGCATAAAGATTAATGTAAGTCCATCAATGTCTGAACTCTGAAGTAATTTGCAAGAAGAAGTTCGCGCTCTCCTTTCAAAAACTATCATACAGCAATCAGTTTTAGACAAACAGGGCACACAGATAGTGGTACATACTTTTACTAAAACTGAGTCATGTGCTTTTAAATACATGTGTAACGAGAGGAATATTGAAATGTATCGACAAAACCGAAGCACTAAGTAATGTGGCAAGCTGGGAGTAAGAATATAAACAAACGGATCACATTCAGATCCAGATCAGAGGGAGCTACATCAGGTATTGAGACGCCTAGCATTAGTCTAATCAGATTAACTTAAATTGAAGTAAGCGCCACCTTGGGATTTGGATGCCACGTTACTCAATCGAACTTACTCAATTACACTCACCGATTACTCGCCAACCCTGAGATGGATCCCACATGGATGAGAGCTTCCTCCCATTTCCGGAGGGTTTCTGGGTCGACTCCTGTCCGTCTATGCTTGTTGATAGCCTTGCGGTAACCGTGGGATATGTTTTTCACGACCGAGGGCGTGACGTTGAGGAAGATGGGCATGATGATCTGGCCCATCGTCTCGTGGGCCTCCACAATCTGAGCCAGCTCTCGGAGGCACCGTCTGCTCCACGGATAGTTCTCTGACAGGATCGGAATGGCGATCTCGGCCTGCCCGATAAACGGGGGAATTGACCGCCCAAGGACCACGAGGATCCCCGCTTTTTGGAGGCTATTGCAGAGATGATCCACAAAGACCTTGCGGGTGTCCGATCTTCTGAAGCTCAAATACACATCGGCCCGAGTAAGAAGGGGAACAAGAAAGGCAATATCCATCTCCTACTTTCAAAATGGAAGTGGTTTTCGTGTCGGGGCCTCCTCTCAGTATCGTCTACTTCATACCACGGGAGCGGGCGGCTCATTCCGGGGTCCCACCCGCCTGGGTGACCGGCACCGCCACCATCGGCTCGATAGGTAGTCCTCTGACAGGATCGGAATGGCGATCTTGGAATGCCTGATCGCTTGGTGGAGTTTATCAAAATCCTTGAACACGCGGACCTCCTCTCGTAAGAGCCAACGGTAGAGATGATCCACAAAGCCCCTGCGAGTTTCCGATCGTCTGAAGCTCAAATACACATCGTAACTCTTTTCTCTTGTTTTGGAGGAACCTCCTCCACGGCTGCGAGAATCCTGGATGTCCATCTACTTTCAATATGAAAATGGTTTCCGTGTTGGACACTGTTAACTGGGGATAAAGATCTGAAACTGATGAAACGTGAATGGGACGGAATGGTTAAACGCTCGGTACAAATGCAAGAGTGTGCCCCAGTCAATTCAGAGTGACCATTGGCCACTTCACAATCTGAGCCAGCTCTCGGAGGCGCCGTCTGCTCGACGGATAGTTCTCTGACAGGATCGGAATGGCGATCTTGGAATGCCCCATATACTGGGGAATTGGCCGCCCGATAGACTGGGTAATTGGCCGCCCAATACGCTCTTCCTCGTGATTCCAGACCACGCGGATCCCCGCTTTGATGAGGCTATTGCAGAGAGGATCCACAAAGACCTCGCGGGTGTCCGATCCTTTGAAGCTCAAATACACATCGGCCGGAGCAACAGAGGGAGCATCAAAGGCGAAATCCATCTCCCTACTTTCAAAGTGAAGGTGATTTTCGTGTCGGGGCGTCCTTCTCTCAGTTTCGTCTCTCTTCCTTCTCCATTTAAAAAATCCATCTCCCTACTTCATTGTTCATACCACGGGCGTGGGCGTCAATATAAGGGCCTCTAGTAGTCAGCGCTTTCCAGGGTCCCACCCCCGCGCGTGACCGGCACCGCCGCCTCGGCCGCAGTTGGCGGCTCGACTCTTGCCGCCTGCAACTTAACAAAAGATATTATCCATTCAGCTGCTTGCCTCCCTAAAAAAGGTTACTCTTTTGGAAAAAATATTTTACCTAAATCAGACCATAGAAGTTTCTAATTACATTAACAAGAGAGTCATTATTCATTACAACATTATCTATCAAGAAACAATTATCAATGTTATAGTGCGAGAAGCTCCTAATGAATACTCCTTATTTGCAGTAAATTCTCATAAATTTATATTGGAAATCAAAGTCGAAAAATTCATAATCATAATAATTTTTGGGGAAATAAAGTTAATAATTGGCGGAATAAGTTTAGAATAAGTTTAAATTGAGAGTGAGATCCGTAAGGAATAATATAGTCAATTCAATTTGATAAATGAGTGTTAAGAGCCAACAAAGGGGTGCAATAGCCCAAACCTTTAGAAAATGTAGAACGGGTGTCCTCCTCATGCTAAGGAAAAAAAAAATTATTTACTTCAAAAAGTTTTACTTTCTTGAAATAAATATTTTTCTCAGATTTCAAGGTACCGAATCTTGACTAGTACCCCATGGCATAATGTGATTGAGCCGGATTGCTACTTCATATGCCAACCTGACCAAATTGGATTGAAAGGACAAAATTGATTGCGTTGGAAGAGTGTAATTAAAGTTCAAGAATTGAATTGAACGTTGAAAGAGAATACATAAATTAATTATGACATTGGCCCTACTCATAGATAAAAGGACCAAGTCAACGTAACATGTAAATATGGAAGCGAATGGATAACAAGTAGATGTACACTCACCGGAGAAGGAAACACAAATGACCGATTTGCAATAACCTAAGAAAACAAAGGACCGAATCAAACAAAACAAGTAGGCGACAATATAAAATTGTATAAATATGGTAAATTACATTATTAAATTGCACATCAAGTACAAATTTACGGGATAAGATATGACCTTTTATCCTATTATGAAAAGAAATTACCATCGGAAAGCCAATTATTTAACAAAAGGCAAAATTCATTACCTAAAAAATGTTGTGAGGTCCCTAACTTAGATGTGTTGTAGTTTCTTGCCTTCCTTTTGAGCATTAACTAGTCCACATAAGACAAACAAAATTGTTAAGTAAAAAAAAAAAAAAAAAAAAAAGGTGTGAATTCCAAATATCTCTTTTGACTAATCTCTAATAGTACTCTTCATGTTTTTCAGATTTTAAAGATGGGCCGTCCTTAAATAGTTTCATTTCATTCGCCAAATCTCTCTGAAAGCACCTTTCCGGAATTTTCTTACCCACTCGATGTTGAGGTCGATACGGTAGTTTGATAAATCTATCCTCTCTCATCACTTTCTTAAGTATTAAAAAAAAAAAAAATCATATATGAACTACCGATTAGTAACCATTTTTATTATAAGATGTTACTTTTGTAGGCCAAGTCCTAGAAGAGTACTCCCTAGAGTCACATAAGTTGATGACTGCTTGTTAGACCCGTCAAATGGATAGGTTGGGTGGGGTTTGGGTGGATCGAAAATGGTCCGATCCATATTGATCCATTTAACCCGTTTTGACCCATTTTCATGTTATATAAATTTGACGACCCATACCTAACTCAATACACACACCCGGCCCGACCCATATTATCTCATCAATAATAATGAGTCAATTACATGGAACAACAATGACCAGTATGATATGGAAATTCAGTGATGCTGATTCATGCACCTATTTGAATATTTGAGAAAAGCGAGACATGTAGTTGAACTGTTTAAGTAGTATAGATTGCATCCTAAGTCATCAGAAACAGTACGTATTCTCTTCATGGCTAGGCAAGTAATCAAGCAAATGCAGGGCCTTGTTGAGAATAACTTTGTAGAGGAAATATATCGCATTCTCCTTTGAAAGGAAAAGTAGAAGGAAACCTAGAAGAAGAAAGCATTCTCGTTACAAGGAAGACAAGAACGACGGAAGTGGAGCTCATGGATCATTGTTGGAAGATATGCAGAAGATCCTGGAAATATACCGGGAAATTGATTGATCCATTTTTTGATTATAGAGAATCAATCTAAATATTAGATTGATTTGTAAAATATTACATTGCCTTTTCTATGTGTACATCTTGTAATATAACTGCTAAAGTCCTGTACATTGATTACAAGTCAGAAATATACAGAAGAAAACTTCTCTCCAAAATTCGTCTTCCTCTTCCTTTCCTCGTCCGTTCCTTGCTTCCCTTTGGTTTCTGACATGGTATTAGAGCCAGGTTCTAAGCTCCAACTTCCGCACCTGATTGCTTTCGTATGTTATTGAAGCTGCAAGATAGATCAACATCTTGTTACGAAAGAATCAAATTCTATAAGAAGGAAGAAGAAACGGAAAGGATTTTTTTACCATGAATCCAGAGAATCTGCTCCCTACCACTACTGGCGTTCCTTCCACAGGCGACGTCACACCGACGGGAGAGACACAAGGCCACAGCACCGGCACGATACCTGCAATTCCCACAACCCAGCAACAAATCTAGACTCAATGGTAGTTGTTCTCGGCTCAGGCGAATATGGGGCAGCCCATTCCGGGCCATCCTTACCAATGGGTACCCTATCCATGGTACGTCGGGCAAGGCCCGAATCCATCATTGCCAGGGGTAATGAGTTACCAGAGTAATGTTCAGCCCGACGGGAGCCTACCAGCCGTAAGCAAGGCAAGCTCAGCCGCCGAGATAGAACGAGTAAGCGGGTCTGGAGAAGCGGGTTCGGGAACAAACCCTCACCCGAGACTCTTCAATGCGGGTCATGGAACCGGGTTTAATGGGACGGGTACATGGACGAATCCCTACCCGAACCTTTCACCCGGATTTTTACCGTTTCCGATTGCGGCCATCACCGGCCGACCAGAGCTAGGCGACCCCTTGCATGTGTCAACCGCCGACGGTCCAGAATTGCGACTGATCAGTCTGCAACTGACCGGGCCGGAAAACTACAACAAATGGTCACAAGACTTCTGGCGGGCTCTCGTGACAAAGGATAAAGACGGTTTCCTCGACGGAACCGTACCAATTCCGTCGGACGAAAGGCTGGCCAGGCACTGGAGAAAGTGCAATCACCTGATCTGCACCTGGATCGGCAATTGCGTCTCCCTAGACGTCGCAGCAGGCCTCCCACCAACGGAAGATTTGAAAATCATGTGGGACAACATTAAAGAAATGTACGGGAAATTAGACCGAGCAAAAATCTTTTGTCTCATGCAGGAACTCACAGATCTCAAGCAGGGGAATATGTCCGTCACAGCGGTTTACAACAAACTCTCATTGCTCTGGAACGAGCTCGAGGCCGCGGAAGAAAAACTCGAGGGACCTCCAGAAACTCTCAGGCAGTACAGATCCATGAAGGAGAGGGAGAAATCCACTCGATTTCTTTTAATTTTGAATGAAACATACCTAACATTTCGTTCACAGATCCTGGCCATGGATCTTGTGCCGCTTGTCGGCCGGATTTTCCAGCTGGCCGTCCAAGAAGAGAGCCGGCTCACAACTCCGGAGCAGACACGGGGAGGCGATGCCGTCACTCTCGCTCTTCACAAAGAACGTCGCAGGAGAGAATCGGGGGCGAAAACCCTAGCCCAGGAGAGAGAAAATCGCGAGGGGCTAGGGTTCGCAACAGGTGACAGAACCCTTAAAAGGGAAGGGAAGGAGGCTACGGTCTGGATTTAATCCGGCGATCTGACGGCTCGGATTTCTTGCGGAGATCTGACGGCCCTGATTTCCTCTGGCGATCTAACGGTCCGCAGGGAGTCGATCTGTCTGTTGCATTGGACGGTGGAGATAATTCCACAATTAAAGCATCCGACGGCCATATTTTTTCCACTTCAATAAGGAATTTCGGCCAAAATTCAAGGGGGAGAGGTAAATTATACTGTGAACATTGCAAACGTCCACATCATACCATAGCTAATTGCTGGAAATTACATGGAAAGCCAGGAGAAAAAGGAAAAAAGAAAGAGTATTCTGCAGCTTACCAATGACTGGACCTACTGGACCAAGTAGTGACCGACCAATTACTTATGGGCAATATCAGCAATTGATGCGAGCCTTTGCGAAAGCGTACATTGGAAATAAAGGAGGAAGTTTCTCGAGATATATCCCACTGCTTGATCAATTCTATTTCAAAAAGGGCATGGATAGTTGACTCAGGAGCAAGTGATCATATCATTTGTGATATAAGTTTTTTTTCAAAAATGCATAGGAAATTGGATACACCTATTTCTGTGCAACTTCCAAATGGAAACATTACTCATGTCACATTGACAGAGACTGTTCAACTAAGCTCTCAAATTGTCCTACAAAATGTCCTTTATGTCCCACAATTTCAGTTCAATCTCATTTCCGTGTCCAAAGTCTGCAAGGAAAATTCCTGTCAAATACTCTTCGATGCTGACATATGTTTTTTTCAGGCCCTTTCGACTGGGAAACTGATGGGCTTGGGTAGTCTTTCTGAAGGTTTATATTTCTGGACCAGTATTCCAAGTCATTTTGATTTGAATTCAATTCCTTTCAATAAGTTGTCATTGTGTAATGTCATTGCCAATGATAAAGATTTTCTTTTACATTCAAGAATGGGACATAGTGCCTTCTTTCCATACTCTAAATGTCATATTTGTCCTCTCGCAAAATAGTCTCGCACACCTTTCCCTTCGAATGCAAAACGTTCCACTGCTATCCTTTCTTTAATTCATGTGGATGTCTGGGGACCGTATCACACAGCACATCGTGATGGTTCACGATATTTTCTCACAATTGTGGATGATCGCTCTCGGGCCACATGGGTATTCCTGATGCAGTCAAAAGCTCAAGTTCCATCTCATTTGAAAACTTTCATCACCCTGACTAAAAATCAGTTTGGGAAATCAATCCAGCGAATACGGACTGACAATGGGAAGGAATTTTTTAGTCATGACTGCAGATCACTTTTCTTGTCTCATGGCATTCTACATGAAAGCTCCTGTATTTCTACTCCACAACAAAATGGAGTAGTGGAACGTAAACATCGTCACTTGCTGGAAGTCGCACGAGCTTTGAAGTTTCAGGGATCCGTTCCAGCGATATATTGGGGAGATTGTGTCCTTACTGCAGCCTATCTCATCAACCGCATGCCTACTCGGATATTAGTTGGTAAATCACCCTTTGAATTACTTTATGGAAAAAAACCAGCAGTAGATCATCTACAAGTTTTCGGTTGTCTATGTTATATTGCAACTATGGGACCTCGAGACAAAATGAGTCCACGTGCCAGGAGGTGCATTTTCATGGGTTACCCTAACCTACAGAAGGGCTATTATGTTCTTGATCCATCAACAGGAGAATTTTTTGTGAGCAGGGATGTCATTTTTCACGAAACTGTCTTTCCATTTCGTGAGTCTACGAGAGGATTTGGATATCTCAACCAATTCTCATCGCTCCTCAATTGAGGAAAATATATCTCCTAAATATTTTCTCGTAGCATCACCAGGACAGGTCAGTCCATCCTCCTCATTTGATCGGCCATCTCAAACGGCAACATTGGAAAGTGTACCTGCTGTTCCATTAAATATTGAGAATGATTCTGGTGAACAGACAGAAAACAATGCTGTGGAGATATCTCCTCCTCCACCGCCAACGGATCATCCACGACGTTCGGGGCGAGCTACGAGATCACCAACGTGGACCAAAGACTATGTCTGTGCCTCACTTAACGGACCAAGTATTAACTATCCAATATCTTCTTATGTCTCCTTTGAAAAGCTTTTGTCGGAATATAGATGTTGCATTAGTCGTATATCAGATGAGAAAGAACCGTCTAGTTATGATGAGGCATCCAAAGACCCACGGTGGCAAAAGGCCATGGAAGCAGAATTATAGGCATTGACTGATAATCACACATGGGAGATATTTCATCTGCCCTCGAATAGGAAATCCATAGGATGCAAATGGGTCTATAAAGTATAGTATAGAGCTGATGGATCCATTGAATGATACAAAGCTCGATTGGTGGCGAAGGGATATACACAACGAGAAGGTTTCGACTATCACGAAACTTTTTCTCTAGTTGCTAAAGATGTCACCGTCCGCTCATTCCTATCAGTTGCAGCAATCCATGATTGGCCGTTACACCAAATGGATGTCCACAACGCTTTTCTTCATGGTGATCTCGATGAAGAAATTTACATGGATATTCCTCAGGGCTTACGGAGACTGGGGGAGAATAAAATATGTCGTCTCCGCAAATCCCTTTATGGGCTGAAACAAGCTTCCAGACAATGGTATGCTAAATTTGCTAACGCTCTCGCCATTGCAAACTTCAAACAATCCAAGTATGATTATGCCTTGTTTACATGGACCAAAGGTACGTCATCTATTTACTTGATGATTTATGTAGATGGCATTATTATCATGGGAAATGATGAAGTTGCAATAGAGAGCCTTAAAAAATATTTGCATACCACATTTCATATAAAAGATCTGGGAGCACCAAAATATTTTCTTGGGATTGAGATCGCTCGATCTCACCAAGGAATTTCCCTCAGTTAGAGGAAATTTGTATTGGAGATTATATCAGAGGCCGGTTTATCAGGATGCAAGCCAGCGGTCATTCCAATCGAGCAGAATACCAGATTGACTACAGCAGACCATACTGGAGGAACATCTTAGGATGATCCTATATTACAGGATTCGACGAGTTATTAGAAGCTCATTGAAAAACTTATATACCTGACTATCACCAGACCTGATATATCATATGCAGTGCAGAACCTCAGTCAGTTTATGCACAAACCGAAGGAATCCCACATGAATGCCGCTCTAAAGGTCGTGAAGTATTTGAAGGGATGTCCAGGACTCGGGATACTTCTATCTAGAAGATGCAACATGGAAATGACAGCATACTGCGATGCAGATTATGCAACGTGCCCTATGAGTCGAAGATCCATAACTGGTTTTTGCATTAAGCTGGGAGATTCTCTTCTTTCATGGAAAACCAAGAAGCAAGCAATGGTTTCTCTATCCTCAGCTGAAGCATAATATCGGGCCATGGCAAAAACCACATGTGAGATTGTGTGGATACGAGGTTTACTTGGTGACCTCGGAGTACAGCTGAAAGGTCCGACGAAGTTATTCTGTGACAATGAATCGGCTCTGAAGCTTGCGGCGAATCCTGTAATGCACGAAAGGACCAAGCACATAGAAGTGGATTGTCATTTCACTCGGGAGAAGATTCAAGAAGGGACAATCGAGACAAGAGGGATTGGAACCGCTGAACAACCCGCGATGTGTTCACCAAAGCCCAATGTCAAAGACAACATGCATATCTACTGAGCAAGCTAGGCGTCTTGGACATTTACAAGCCACCAGCTTGAGGGGGAGTGTTGGAAGATATGCAGAAGATCCTGGAAATACACCGGGAAATTGATTGATCCGTTTTTTGATTATAGAGAATCAATCTAAATATTAGATTGATTTGTAAAATATTACATTGCCTTTTCTATGTGTACATCTTGTAATATAATTGCTAAAGTCCTGTACATTGATTACAAGTCATAAATATACAGAAGAAAACTTCTCCCCAAAATTCGTCTTCCTCTTCCTTTCCTCGTCCATTCCTTGCTTCCCTTCGGTTTCTGACAATCATTGTTATGTTGTAAAGATGCACGAACTTTAGAATGTACCTTTGCTTCAGAAACTTCGGGCTTGCTCAAGGAAGCATGAAATGGATCTGTCCCAAGTCTTGATTTAGATTAGTTGGCTGCCATGAACTTCGCAAATCTTTGGCCTTTCTGTGGAGCTCAACCACTAGCGGCTATCCTGTTAAGGTATGCTCTTGCAATGTTGGATTTTACGTTCTCTTAGTCTGTTTCAAGTTCGACGGATCTGGCAGTCCTTGAAGGAAATCACAGTATGAGATGGTCAATATTGTCAGGGATGGCAAGCATTCGAGACCATCTAGCTTTTCAAGCTTGCAGTGAGAAATAAACAATGCTTCCAAAGAGGAGAGACTTCCAAGTCCTTGGATTTTCGTTACTGCACATGAGAGAAGCTCCAACCCTGATAAAGACTTAAGATACCTAAGATCCGACAATGCCTCCAAGGATTTGCAGTCTTGGAGATCAGTTTTTTCAGACTTTTGGGTAGTCTTGGAAGACACCGCAGGTCTAGACATCGAAAATCAAGCTTCCTTAGCTGTGAAAAGGCATCCATTTCTTCAGCAGTGGAGTGAGGCCTATGAGGCACAATTCCAAGGTCTCGACTTGTCACTTTGCCAATCCCCGAAAGGTTGACCGGCTCCACCGTCACATCTGGGTCTGCACTGGGAGATGCCGCCTCCTCCAAATAATTGTCAAGGTAAAACTCTTTAAGACTGGTCAGATTTGAAATATCCAAAGACTTCAATTTACTTGTGTCATAAGTAAGACGCAAAGCGGCTAAACTCGAGGGAAGCGAGGAACCTCATGAACATTGTCGCAGCCATATAAGTAGAGGTTTTGGAGATGGGATAGACTAGAGATGCTCTCTGGTAGGTCGGGAATATTGTTATGTGCCAACACCAAAATTCTCAAATGAGACAAGACTTTGATCTTGTTGGGATTCAAGTCGGCAAAAGACGACTTACCTTTACCCGATGCGCAAACAACAATTAATCCCGGATCAATTGTTGAATTGAGGATGAATCATGAACAATAATACTTCACGTCGGTTTGAGTACAATCACGAGGAAAGCACCCGATTTCCACAGCGTAAATGCCAATTGTTCCTTGTAAAACTGAAATGGAATGCCTTCTTCTTCTTTGATGGAAATGGAGAGAATTTGGTGCGTATGTTCTGCCAACCATACCAACGGTTGGCTACAAAAGACTTAAATACGACTCCCTTCATACCCTTTCAAAAGGATGTCTTTCCATCGTAACGTATCAAGACGATACGGTGCAATCCAATCGCACCCCATCATGGACGTACTAGCTAAAGTACAACATCTCCCACTCGGACATGATGGGCTTGATAGCACTCCATCAAGAATATAAGGCATTCAACATTCATCAACTTTACAAAACAATTCATACTGGCAAGTAAGCCGTGTGACCAATGAGTACACTTGCACTTGGGAGCTCAAATTATGCACCTGTTAGGGATGAATAATGGCTACAACCCCGAAAAGAAATAAACAATCGATGTCTCACAGTGCCCCAGACATATTTTGTTACATCAATCCAAGTATATCTATCCCTTAAAGGCTATACTTGACTATCCTAAAAAACACCATGTATTTACAATTATATCCGCAACCACAGAGGGCGATATAATTGGTCGACCAGTAAATACATGTGATAGATATAGAACAACAATAGTCTTCCTTCGCACTCATGTCTCTCTCCATTTCAGAACAACTGCTTTCCTAGACACGTCCCATAAGGCCATATCCATTCATGACCGCCGATAACATGCTAAAGTAGCAACATTGATCTTTCACTTCGAGAACATAGTCAGAAGTAACATATGGCACAAAATGAGGTAAATTATAAAATTACCTCAAGGGCTCACACGATGAGTAAATAGGGATAATTTTACTCAGCTTCCCTTGTCGGTCGTACAATGCACATGTAGTATGAATTACATGCTATAGTGGATTTATCTTTCTATAAGAGCGTATGTCATTCATTAAATATATCCACTATACGGATCTTAGCCTAAACATAGTCACGTGCTTCTCACGTACTCATGTTTAGCTCGAGTTCTATATCAGCACGCTTTCTATAGCGCCCAATTAAGTACTCGCATCCGGCATCTTTTAGGCATACATGATTGTGGGACTATTATATTCGGTCTTATTATAACAAATGACAGACCTCATCTTGACTCCAATCAAGGCGACGTCTTATTTTATGTACTAAACTTGCTCTTCAAAGCATTCGCTTGTACATAACGTCTCATCTCAACGTGCCAACTATAGCACTTGAGGTGATTGCTCGTGTGAGTGAGCCAATCATTGCCTACCGACATACTTTTCAATAATATATGTGTATATGTGCTAGTCTTATAGTGGATTTGTACTTATTGATAAAACATCAAATCACTAATGAACAAACAAGTACAATACATATGTCCATAAATACATAAATCAATGATTCTCTACAATAACACACATCACATTCTACGTAATCCTAGTGACATCCTGTGGGTCAAGAATGTGTCTATAGGAATAGCCTTCGTAAATGGATCAGTAACCATTCTATTGGTTGAAATGTATTGTAGGATCACTTCTTTCTGCGCTATAATTATAGTTCTTTATGTCAATGTGTTTCGTCCTTCCATGATACTTGGGATCTTTCACATAGGCAATGGCTGCTTGACTATCGCAATAAACTGTCACCAGTCTTGAAACCTCAGTGACAGTGGCTAAATTTTTCAAGAAACGTTTTAGCCATATTGCTTCTTGCATTGCGGCAGAACATGCAATAAATTCTGCCTCCATAGTAGACAAGGCCGTGCATGTTTGTTTCTTGCTATTCCAAGAAATTGCACCCCCATTGAGCAAGAACGCATATCCAGAAGTCGATTTACGCTCATCCAGGTCTCCACCCCAATCAGCATCCGAATAGCCAAATAGGCGTAAATCATTCCCTTGGTAACAAAGTCGATAGTCCATAGTGCCTTTCAAGTATCTCAGGATCCTCTTCACTGCTTTCCAGTGTGCTTGACCGGGATTTGATTGATATCGGCTCACCAATCCCATGGCATAACATATGTCGGGTCGAGTACACATCATAGCATACATCAAACTTCCGACCGCACTAGCGTAAGGAACATTTTCCATTACTTTAATTTCTTCTAGAGTCTTAGGACACATCTTAGTACTTAGGCCTTCACCTTGCATGACAGGGGTATCAATGGGATTACAAAGTGCTGCATATTGAAACGTTCAAGAATCTTCATAATATAAGACTCTTGTGATAAAGTAAGGAGTTTCCTTGATCGATCTCTTTCAATCTTAACTCCTAATATATAAGCAGCTTCTCCCATGTCCTTCATTTCAAAATTGGAGGACAACCATTATTTTATGACGATAACCAAAACCTTGTCATTTTCAGCCAACAGAATATCGTCCACATAAAGTGATAAAATCACAAATTTATCTTCAGACTGCTTGACATATACACAGTGATCTTCTTTGATCATCGTGAAACCAAAAGTTGTTATGCCTCGATGAAAACGAAGATACCACTGTCTAGATGATTGCTTAAGGCCATATATTGAGCGATGAAGTTTGCAAACTTTATGCTCTTGTCCTTTAGCTATGAAACCTATTGGTTGTTTTATATAGATTTCCTCATCTAGTTCTCCATTGAGAAATGCCGTCTTTACATCCATTTGATGTAATTCAAGGTCCATATGTGCAACGATGGCTAGGATAAGGCGTATTGAGGCAAACCTTACAACTGATGAAAAAATTTCCTCATAGTCTATACCCTCTTGTTGAGTATAACCTTTTGCCACAAGGCGAGCCTTATACTTTTCAATGGATCCATCCGCCCTTCACTTAATCTTAAAGACCTATTTGTTTCCAATGGCCTTATGATCGGGTGGTAGATCAATCAAGTCCCAGACATGATTTACCCTCATTGACTCCATTTCATCTTCCAAAGCTTTTCTCCATTCTTCCTTATCAGAGGATGAGAGAGCCTCTTGAACAGTCTTAGGCTCGGCATCGTCTTTTTGAGCAATCATAAATGCTTCCCCTTTAATCTCAAAACGATAACAAGGAATACTTTAACGATTATTTTTACGCAATTGAATTTCTCTTGAATTCAATTCGTCAGGCGATGCAACACTCCCACTGGGTCTTGTGTGTTGAGGTAAATCTTGATTTCCCTCTACAACATTAGTGGGTGTGTTATTAGGATCTTCCATCTCATATAATTGGAAATCCTTATCAATCTCACCTCTACTAGGAAAATCATTCTCCAAGAACGTGACATCTCGTGATTCCATTTCGGTCACACTCCCATCAGCTTGTTCACCTAAGAACACGTGCCCTTTGGAGTGTTCAGAATATCTTATAAAGATACATTTCTTCCCTCTCAGACCTAATTTGCCATATTTATGAGAAGAATCATGAACATAAGCTGCACATCCCCATGGACGTAGACTACTTAAGTCTGGTTTCCTACCAGTCCATAATTCATAAGGGATGGAAGTGACCGATTTTGAGGGCACTCGGTTAAGTACATAGGCAGCAGTCAATAATGCATCTCCCCAATAGGAGATAGGCAAATTTGTTTGCGCCATCATAGACCTAACCATTTCCATTAGGGTTCTATTCCTTCTCTCAGCTATCCCATTTTGTTGTGGAGTACCAAGAATAGTCAATTGTCGTACAATTCCCTTTTCATTACAAAGAGCCTTGAATTACTCAGATAGATACTCACGTCCATGATCGGTTCTCAATGCCTTTATTGTTTTGTTCGACTGATTCTCTACCATCGTTATATATCGTCTAAAATAGTCTAATGCTTCTTACTTATGGGAGATCAGAAAGACATAACCAAAACGCGTGAAGTCATCTATGAAAGTGATGAAATATGAGGCTCCATGCCTCGCCCTCACATTCAAAGGACCACAAATGTCAGAATGTATGAGTTGCAATGGAAATTCGGCTCTAGTCCCTTTACCGAATGGTTTTCTAGTTACTTTTCCCACTAGACAATGTTCACATACGGGTAGATCAACATTAGTGAGTGACCCTAAAAGGCCTTCTCTAGCTAATATTTGCATTCTTTGCAACCCAATGTGACCTAATCTAGCATACCAAGTACTTGCATCAATCTCAACATTACTAGAAGATGTAATTAGAGAAAAACAGCCATCGACATTAATATTATACTTATCATAGTCAATGTCTAACACCATAAAAACATTCGATACATGACATGAACCATAATAAACTATTCCATACATAATGTCAACACAATCACCATGGAAATTCAATACATAACCTAAGCTAAGAAGAACAACTACTGAGACCAAGTTTCGTCGAATATCCGGAGCATAGAGGACATCATGTAGGAATAGGCTTCGACCACCACGTAAAATTAATTTACATGTGCCGATACCCTTCACTTCAACTCTTGAGTTATTCCCAACATATATCCATCTTCTTCCAAGTTGTATCCGACGATACTCCACAAATGCTTCTCGATCTTTAGCTACATGGTCTGTTGCTCTTGAGTTTACAGTCCACATTGGATGAGATTCAGCAAGCATTGCAGTGCTAGAAACAAAAGCATTACTTAAAGCAATGAAGTAATAGGGTACCTCTTTCGGCTCAGTGCATTCACGAGCAAAGTGACCCATCTTGCCACAATTGTAGCACTTCATCTTGGCCTTGTCCTTCTTCCCACCACGCTTCTTGCGTTGGAAGGTCTTAGCCCTCTTAGGTGCCTGATCGCCTCTTTTCCCTTTGTTGTTGAATTGAGAATTCCTTTTGCGCTTAAAGCCCGAAGTTTTGCGCGAACTCGATTCAGCAACATAAGCATGGGTAGAGGATCTTGCAGCCTCTAGGAGCTCATCCTCTAATTCCAAATGACGCGCAATATCATCAAAAGTGACAATATTCTCATTATGCGTCATATTGATCTTCATATGCTCCCAATTGTCAAGAAGAGACTTTATAACAGCCTGAACTTGTTGTTCATCAGTAAGGGAGTGACCTGCCGATTTCAGCTCACGAATCATGTTTGACATCTCCTGAAGATGCTGCCTCATCGTTACATTTGGGCGCTTTCGGTATGTGTCAAACTTGATGGTGAGTCTTCTCAGCTTAGTGGCAGATGTACCCCCAAACTTGTCTTTCAAGGCAACCCACATAGCTTGAGCTTTATCATAACTTTCAAACTCACACATGAGATCATCTTACATACAACTCAGCAACGTGATGCGAGCAATGCTACTTTTTCTTTTTCCAAGCTTGATAAGCTTCTAGATCTCTTCTGTGTTGAGCTGAAGTTCCATGCTCAAGTTCATCTATGGTGTGGTTGAGGGTTTCCAAAACCTCTTGCTCCTCAAGGATGTACTGAACCTTTCGGTGCCAAATATCATAAATGTCATCGTTCAGCTTCTCACCCTTATAGAGGTCAGCCACAATGGTCTTAGATGCCGAAGCCATAATCAATCGCTATAACACATTGACATAATAAATGCAGAATCAATACTAGAACACTTTTCAAAGTAACACACATATTTAATTTGCAGCAAAGACAAACTAAATTAATGATAATTCAACAAAAGACACAGAAACGAAAGTTCACTATGTTCCCAATCAGCTCCTATGTACGATTGTTCTATTATCATTAATTAGTTTAATTTGCACAAATTTTAAGTTCTAGGTGAGAACTCTCTCAAATTCTACCAACCTACGAACTCCCACTAGGAAAAATAATTACATGACCTTATGTAATTTCTACATTTTCCATTAACACAAAAGTATAGCATAATGTAAACCAACGTACTAAAAACAATCATGCTATAGCTATAATCAAAATCCGCAATACAACATATAATGGAAAAACAAGGATTTCCTACCATTGTTCGAATTTTCTTTGAACTAGAAAATTGCAAGTATATTAAACTATATACATTCCACCATCGAACCAAGCACTACACAACATATATGACATCATTTTCATATAGGTTAGCTACTTTATTTCCTAAAACATAAGAAAATACTAGCTACAAATGAATAAATTGTGCATTAATACCTTAAAAATACGCGTACTTAGGGTTCCATACACAATTTCATACATTTATAAAATTCAAAAATAAAAAATAACTATACCATAGTGTAGGGGACATCCATACGAACCAAACACCACCGACCACGCTCCAATCGGAGATTGCACGTGCCCACACGCGCCGCCGCGAGTGCGCGGCGCGTGTGGTGCACGCGCCAGCGAGCCAAAAGGCTCCTAGCCGGTCCGATCGGTCCAACCGGTGACCGGTCGACCGGTTTGGCCGTGGGCCGTTTCGGCCGGTCGGTTGACCGGTCCGACCCATTGACCAGTCAACAGTCTGTCGGAGTCGGGTCAACGGGTCGGGTCATCTGTCGGGTCGGGTCGGGTGGCCGGACGGATCGCCGATCGATGACCAGCCGGCCAACGTCATCGCCGACGATGACGTCATCGATGACGTCATCCGACGGTTCCGACGGTTGGATGACATCATGGATGACGTCATCCGTGACATCATACGGGCTGTTTCGCGATGCGCGCGTGACGCTCACGCGCTGGCTCTTCCAGCGCGTGGCGCCCACGCGCCGTGGCTTCTGGCCGCGCGTGTGGGCGCTTCCGGCCTCCTCCGGCGGCGCTCGACCCATCGCCGGACTCGTCTCGACGAGTACTTTCACCCTGTATATTTGAGAATTCATTTTGGCCGAAAAAAATTTCGAAAAATGGCCAAAACTGTACGGGTGTACGCGGCCCCGAACCCGTTCTTCGCTTCGGTTCGTTTTTGACGATTCAGATTGCAATTCCGAGTAAGAAACATGCAAACAGTGTAGATTTCATACTCTTGATCTCGATATCAAATGGTAAACGAGAAAGTTCGATGAAAAACAAGGCAGAAATCGCGACCAGGCTTTGATACCAATGTTGGGATTCAAGTCGGCGGAAGACGACTTACCTTTATCCGATGCGCAAACAACAATTAATCCCGGATCGATCGTTGAATTGAGGATGAATCACGAACAATAATACTTCACATCAGTTTGAGTACAATCATGAGGAAAGCACCTGATTTCCACAATGTAAATGCCGATTGTTCTTTGTAAAACTGAAATGGAATGCCTTCTTCTTCTTTGATGGAAATGGAGAGAATTTGGTGCGTATGTTCTGCCAACCATACCAACGGTTGTCTACAAAAGACTTAAATACGACTCCCTTCATACCCTTTCAAAAGGGTGTCTTTCCATCGTAACGTATCAAGACGATACGGTGCGATCCAATCGTACCCCATCATGGACGTACTAGCTAAAGTACAACAGATCTCGTCAGGAATTTTTTCCAAACTCCTTCAACGTGATGCATGAATCTCCTCAAGCCGCTTCAGCATTCCAGTAGTTCGAGGGAACTTTCTACTGAAACTTCCATCCATTTTCAGCAACCTCAAATTTTGCATATTACCACTGGCATATGGTAATTTTTCAATTCTTGTACTTGAGAGATCCAGATTCTCTAATGATGTCAATTTGCCAATGGCGTCTGGAAGTTCCACATCAACCGACAATCCCTCAAAGACAGTTGTTTCGACTTTTCTAGCCTTTTCATGACCCCCCCCCCCAAAAAAAGAACTTTCTAGCCTTTCAATTGAATCTGGGATCGCGTGGTAAGTTCAGAGCATCCATCGAAAGGAATTCTAGCAATTTTATATCACCAATTTCGCTATATTCTTTTGCCAACGATTTACAGTTAGAGGCGCCAAGAGTTTTGAGATGCTTCATATCTTCGGAGACCGGAATATCTTCTATACAAGTTCCATCAAGACGGAGCTCTCTCAAAGCTTTCAGAGAATCAAGTTCTCTAGGCAAGTTACTGAGGTCAGTGCAGAATTTCAGATCTAAAATTTGCAAATGTTGCAACTGACCAATCGATGGGTCAATTTGAACCAAATGAGAGCAATATTCTAAAATCAGCATCTCCAAAGCCTTGGAATTAGAGAAGTTTGGAGTTTGTATCTAGGCAACACAGCCTCTGAGAATTAACACTTTCAACTTCCTTGACCACTGCAAGCAATACAAGTAGACAAACTCTTTATGTTGCAGCAAGTGTTCAAGTGAAAAGGGAAATGCAAAGTATTTGAGCTACCTTTATATTATTGCACCCCTCCCGGCCTTCAAATACCTTGCCCCACGATAAATCAAAACCAAGTCCCCCAAATTCAAATTGATTACATTAAACGCTCTAGGACAACCATGCCAACAAAGCCAAAGTAACTTCGGAAGAAGATTCCTGAAATCATCCTCAATACTAAAGTGATCCAAAATGAGGAGACGGAGATTTGGCACTCTTTAAAATTCGTCAGCGATCAAACAGGTCTGTGATCGATCATCCATGTCTTTTTGTTCAGCGTTATCCATGTCAAGACACAGAGCTTCGACCTTCGTTTGGCTCTGCTGGTCAACAGAAGCCATTGTAACTTCAATATAGAAGTGAACTGCAGACCATTCCTTGAAAATACGTCTCGAGTGGGAGCCCATGAATAAATACTTAATCTAAAATTTAATTAGACTAACTGTTTCATGGATTTTGTGAGATTTTATTTTCTGCACATGGGATATGTTGTCTCTTCATTTATGTTCATCCCCGCGTGGCTTTAATTTAAGGCGGTGAAGACAAATGGAATGTGCATGCATCCCCATAGAAGATTGTGGGCGCCGAACGTCTCCTCTCCTTTTGGTCATCTATTGTGGGCTTCGTTTGTCCTTTTTCATGGAAGCCTCATTAATTCTGCCGCAAGAGGAATTGATATGGAAGAAAGAAAAGGAAGAGAAAAGAAGGCACTAGGCCATTTTCTTCCATCCTTTCAGGTATGTGTCACGGGCCGATCGATCTAGCGTTCCCTTGCCCGTGCGTCCTTAGGAATTTCTTCCCAAGTCAGCTTTGCTCACACTCAACTCACAAGGATCTTTAGAGAGAGAAACAACTCATAGAGAGAGAAGCTCTGGATTGTATTTCACTTGTGAATGAGATGATACAAATGAGAGGGAGGAGACCCCTTTATATACAAATACAAGGCAGACCGTATCCGTAGATCTCTCCTCGATCTAACGGTGGAGATTAGATCTCCCCAACTACCAACTACCCGCTTTTATTACATACGAATACATTTACCGTATCGCCCGCCTCCAGGAGTATTCTAGAAGACTCGAGAAAACCCTAGGACACGAGAATACAAGTCGAGGGTCGCTTGATCCATAGTCGTGTCACGGCCGGCCCATAGAAACCTCTTGGATCGTCATTCTCCCGAGCCGTGACACATGCACATGCATGCATGCCCATAAATTATGGTGGGCTCCTTTGTCTTTTCTTTAGTCTAAAGAAGGCTTCCTCATTTTGCAATAAATGATGGAGACTCTCTTTTGTATTATAAAAGAGAGACGTCCAACAAAAGGAGTGCGCCAAGTTCTTCGGTGGGCCGAGAGGGTTGATTATTGCCCTATTACACTCTGGGCTCTTCTTCGAGAGTGGGATTTGAGAAGACGCTGAGTGGTGGAGCTGAATTAAATTCTTGTGATTGAAATTTGCGTAATTGTTGAATGAGATTTTACTAAAAATTATGAAGGGTTAAATATTGTCTGAAATATTGAGTATAATTGGGACTGATGAATACCGAGAGAGTGTGTTTGAGTATTTGAATTATTGTAATATCTATTGTATCGCTAGTTTCTATAGTAAAAAGTCGTGCTGCTCTCCCCGTCTGAACCATATAAATTTGATGTCCAATTTCTTTTCCTTCCTACTGACTAATTTTACCGATTCACTTTGCCCTGCAAATTCGCAACATCATTTATGTTTGGTTCTTTCCAGAGGGGATCAAAACAAGGAGAGTTAAGTATTCAATAGACAGACTAAAAAGGAAATGTCAAATCTTACCTCATCTTGTTTCAAAATCTTCCGAGCTTCAGTGGCCCATAGTCTCTTCCCATGTTTCGTGCGATCGTCTTTAACAATTTGCCTGCCGAGCTTCCTTAGCTGATCATGCATCCACATCCTCGTCATCTCTAATCTTTACCATGGACATGAGACAGAGCTTCTCGAGTTCGAGAGAAGGGAAAAAGTCGAGTTTCTTCCACTCCTACAAGAAAAACAAGCCATGGCAAGGAAAATGTGCCGTTGGGAACTGCTTAATAGTTCATAATGAATCTTCAACTTCTTCTGGACATCATCGTCAGGTAGTTTTTCTAACTTTTGCAGCAGAGCTTCCCATACTTCTTTTTGTTCCCGAAACATAGACAAGTGTGAACCTGCAAGCTCAAGACCTAGTGGAAGTCTTCCAGTAGCGGACATAATTCTTTCAGAGAGATCAACATAGTCATGTTCTGGACAATCCTTTCTAAAGGTGCGTCCACAGAAAAGTTTTAGAGCATCACCATAATTCATCTCTGCGACCCACAGGTCTGGGTCGTGCCAAGAGGCTCACCTCTTTGCAAAATCCTCGGTGGTGGAGGAGGAGAGATAACCTGTCTAACGGTACCAAAAGTGATTTGAGCAACAGCAGGGGATGAACATACCCAGTAGACACGGCAGCAACTGGGCTGGCCTGTGTTTGAGTCGGATTGTTCCATGTCCCATGTTGTCCTTGTAGGCACTCACGGTAAATGTTGATGACCAGCGGTTTCATCACCTCAGAAAGGTGTTGTGTCAAATTATTCGTCGTTTCATTTCGATGCTATTCCAGCATCCTTGTAGCAACCATTATGTCTAGGCTCAATTCCAATTGCCTTGTTTGCTTTTCATTAAGTTGCCTCGAAACATCAACATCCCCATCTGGTGCTTGATCGAGTGCTGGAGGTGCCGTCGACAGACAACTCAGCGCGTCCTACCCATTCGTCAGCGGGCTGTGGATGAATTATTCCCACCAGTATCAATGGTATCGGGTTGACTCCTTGTACCACGTGTCATTGTATTTCCTCAAATCAATAACATTGGTTTGCCAAAAAAGATGTTTCATCATCCAAAGTCATTTTTCAGTTTTTATTTGAGAAAATCAGGTTCTGTGCCAGTGGACAGGAAATATCATAGACAAACAAAAATCAGCTTCTTGAATCCAAACTGCATTGTACAATCTCTAACCAAGACGGAATTTAATCAATGACAGGGCTTGAAAATTAGAAACTTGATAACATGACAAATTGTGCAAACAAATTATGACGGAATTTAATTAACACCGCAACCTGAGAACATAAAAACACTACATTGGAATATAATCGACGACGCAATACCGATGATAAAGATATATGCTGGAATTTAATCAATGGTGCGGATTTAAAAGCTACAACTAAAAAAGATAAAAGTGCAAGTAAATAAATATAAAGAGTAAATTTACCTGATTTGTGCACGCACCGGGGTTGTCTCCAATCGACAACTAATTGTATTTCTAATGGTTCATGGTAACTGCCTTTAGACAGTTCTCGACGGCTACGTTTCCTTCAGCCATTTCCGCTGGTTATCTCCACATCTCAATAACTTCGCTTGCCTCTTGTGTAAACCGTCACAATACGTCCCATGATCTTGTTGTCTGATTGTAACTATTCCCTCAAAAAACGTGTGCATTTGATCTCAACTACTTCATCGATTTTAATTCTAAATAGCTTGCTAATGTCCTTTCAATAAGCATTTATAGCAACAGCCTATATTATTGGCTACCAGCTATCCACAGCCGTATTTCGGCAACTGAGTACATGGCATTAGCGAATATCATCATTAATATGTGTATGTTAATCCTTACACTTATTGATGAGATGACATATATGCAGTCATCCACATGCTTTGCATGTGACTGCTCATATTCGAGTGCCATTCACATGTTTGCCCTTATCTGAGTGCCTAGCGGATTATTTTTGGTGTCAACAGGAACACAAAAAGAGTTGCCACCGCTGTGAGCCAAATTTAATCAAAATGGGAAACTTGTCAATTTACCACTAAATGCTTACTAACTGAGTACCATAGTGAAAAACCGCGGACTTCATCCTAGATTATAACATTGATCTTGATCTATGGAGTTGACACATGTGAGGTACAAAACTCAGCCCACGATATAATATCCTTCGGGGTAACTCGAGGCCAGTTAGTGGCCTGATAATTGCCTATCTCGCAAATGACTCCAAAATTGCTGCCTGAGAACTGATTCAATGACAGTAAAGAAGAGGTCTAAAGGACTCAGTTTGATTGAGGCATGGCTATTGTCTCTGTGAACATGCTTGAGGAGTCATGTAAAGCAGAACATAAGCAAGCAAGCACAAAATAAAGTCTTCAGCAGTCGATTTCACCAGTGCCACCAGAAGTTAAATACAGCAGTAATCTCTCAGTTCAAACAAAGTTATGCTTCATAGCCACTATCGTTGGATTGAAGAAGAAATCACCATCATAGTTCGCTAATTCCATTGAGATCATGCATGGGCGCCGTTGTTTGACGTTGTTTTAGTTACATTTATTTAGAATTAACTAGATATTGATTTTATTGATGGTTAAACTCTCAAATTGGAAATTTACTGATCATGTTAGGAAATTAATCTATCACAATCATTTTTACGTACAGTGTTAGAAAGTCCAACCAAAAGTCTAAAGTAATAAGTAAATGGAGATCGTGTGTATTTAAAGAGTATATAATCCCTGTAATCAAGCAATATTGGATAAATAACGCTCTCATGTGCTGCAAACTATACTAGGAATAATACACGGAATATGAAGAATGCCCGCCCCGGGGGGGGTGTTGGTTCATACTCTCGAAATTAAGCAGGCTAGATCCTTCATCGTTTTCATTGTTCAACCGTCTTAATATAATAAACATAACCAACAGAAATGATTAGGCTCACAAGACTAATATTTAACACAATTCCTACTTTATCTGGCCCAGCCTGTTTTGTTTTCTATTCAGTTGATTTATTTGAAGTCACAAGCCCGCATCGGATTCTTAGAGAAGCTTTGTCATGTAACATACGAACACTTGCACCAAATGATGTGACTGTTCTAGGTCGTCCTTAGCAAGTGGCAAAATAGTAACACCCTTCAGGATATAGAAAGGATGATGGAACAACATTTGTCTTTCCTTCATTTTTGTTTGGCAATATTTGTTAAAACAAACATGGAGTTGACTTTGCAGTCTTTATTCATACCACTTATTGTTGTATTCAAATGAAATATGAAATCGCTTTACTCTCGAGTCAGTAGATGAACGACCATGAAGTGAATTTATATTTGTTGATGTCGTGTATGGACAAAGATTCTCTGTAAGCGTGTCTTAATCTTCACACGCACGGCGTGACGCATAATGCACTTGGAGTTCATTACAGATGAGCATCAAAATTAAAACGTAATTTGTTTTCCTTTTCTTAAAACGTAATTTGTTTTCCTTTTCTATTAGTGGACAGATATCATTACATCTTTCCGCACATTATGATCTCACTAGTAAATATACATGCGGATGGTGCGGGACAAAAAACTAACCAGAAGGACCGGATAGACAAATTACATTTGATGTTTTATCACAATAGTTACTTTTTTTTGTTAATTTTGATATTTTTTTTCGATAGTAAGCAGCGTTGGCTAATTATCATTTATTTCACCTAACAAAACGTGACAATAAAATATGTGATGTCTTGTGAAGTTTTCATTATATCATGATTGATGGCTGATTTAAAGATATTAGCATTGTAACATTTGACGACAACATCAAAGTGGTGACCTCTTCTTCTAAGGTACACCGATTTAAAAATATTCTTAAATTCGATTTCAAGCAAATATTTAAGGATTAATTTGAATGGAACTCAAAGTGAAATAGAAATTTTAAGCCTTACAAAGGGACACCTAAATGGATTGATGAGGAAAAATAAAATAACATCCGATAATAATGTCAAGATAGTATCTTTTTATTTAAGACATCAAAAACATGTGACAATTTGATCGTACTTGAATTTTATTAGAAAAAGGATTGATTGAGATAAATTTAAGTTGAGAAATAAACTTTAAGCAAATAAATGGACACGATAAATGGATTGAAAAGAAAGAAAAAAATAAATAAGAGAAAATTTTTCTATAGAAATCAATGAGAATCAAAAAGTATGAAAATAATTAATTAGGATGAAATTATAAGAACATCTTACCAAAAAAAAAAAAGTATGCAAAAGATAACAGATACAATGATTTAAGAAAAAGGGAGAGAAATCTTAACCAAAAAAAAAAAAAAAAAAAAAAAAACCAATTTGGTGGGGTGGCAGATTCGATTCCTAAAGCCCCCATCCCCATGCATTGGGAGAATTGGGTGCTTTGATCACTGTGTCATGCATTAATTGCCTTACAATATGCGACGTCTATATAGTCCGTGTGTAGAAAACTGAACGATCAGCAACCAATTGTTAACTGACACGTGGCGAATCAGGGTATTTGAACTCCACCGCCTCGTGAAAATTTGTAATTAGGAACTTCGACTTTTATATTTGACGCTCGCTCAGCTTTACGTTGTAAATATGATCAGAAATTATTGGAAAAGAAATTAGAGCATGCTCTATAATCACGATTATGTGATGACTTGGGTCAAAAAAATAAAATGTAAGAAAGTTTTTTAAATTGTTGGAAAATGATAAGGTGTTAGTGACTGTCGTCCTATATTAGAATTTTTTTTTTTGAACTATATTAGAGCTTCTCACACGCAACAATTTCAAAAGTGACTTAATCATTGATAATTGTTTTAGATGGGTCAGTTGCGAATAAATGTTGAGCCATAATATCAAAAGCGTGTGATTTGTTTGATAATAATATTATTTATGTCTTTAACCTTTCTCTTTGACTCGAGATATTCTCACCCATTATATGTGTTTAGAATAAAATAAAATAAAATAATATACTGGCAACAATAATCTGAGAGAGAGAGAGAGAGAGAGAGAGAGAGAGAGAGAGATAAGAGCCAAATATTATTTTACAAAAAGTTTTACTTTTCGTCCCTATACTTTTATTTTTACTTTGTTTTTTGATCAAGTTCTTATACTTTTAATTTATCTAACGAGGTCCTCCTACCTTTTTCACAATTTTTTTTAATCAAATTCCTCTAACACCAAATGTAGCCGAATCTAGTTGACATGATCATCGAGTGATACTGTAATGAATATGATGTGATTGAAAATTTTCCAATGTAAACATCCACATGAGCGTCGACAACGGGTAATGAGTCATACTTCAATACTGTCTATATTGGCTATTTTTTTCACACACACATCCATGTGTGCATCCATATATTTTTTCGCATCATACTTTGGGGTCATTTGATGCCACGTCTCTCAAATCTAATTTGATTTTGTGTCATAGAGACTTGATATGAACATTTGTGAAACTAGAACTACTTGATTGGACAAACTAAATGTACATAAATTTGTTTAGAGAAAGCATGGAGTATGTAAACGATAGATAAGATTTTTCCTCCAATTTTTGTGAGGTTTAGGGTGCATTTGGTAACAATTATGTTTCTAAGAACAATTTCAATTTAGAAATGATTTTTTTTTATTCTGTTCTTGGGAATAATTTTTGAGTATTTGAAGGCGTTTGGTAATTGTTCAAAATTTTTATTTCTGGAATAGAAATGCATTTGGTAGGACTCTTAATTTTTTTTTATTTTTTTTAAATTTTTTAATACTTTTGTTATAATTTCTTATTTTTTTTTTAATTTTTTCCTTTTCTCTTCTTCTTCCTCCTCCTATGTGGCTAGTCGCTGGCCATGGTGGTAGTCGGCAATTGACTGGGCGAGGTCCAATGAGCTCATTGGACCTTACCTAGTCGATCACTAGTGATTGCCGAGGATGGCGGCGATGTCTAGCGATGGCTAATGACTGGCCGAGAGGAAGAAGAAGAGAGAAGAAGAGAGTAGGAGAAAAGAAGAAAAGAAAAGAGAGAATAAAAATAGGTTGGGCTTGATTTTGGAATTGTTCTCAAAAACAAAGAAATAACTTTTTTCTACTTCTTGATTTTTTTCAAATCTATTTCCAAGAACAAAAAATTTACCAAATGGATTTCTGTTGCAAATCTATTCCCAATAATAAAATAATAGAATTAGTTACTATTTAGCCTGTTAACAAGTAGACCCTTAGAACTGTTAATGCATTTTATTGCCATTTATTTCTTTTTGAGGTTTTGAAATACATAAATGTTATTTTTTTTATATTTTAATTGCATGTAGATTCAACTTTTAATTCCCTCCAATGAGAGAAAATTATCAACTATCCAAGATATGTTAGAAATTACACAGAAAAATTGGTAACCATTTGGGTAAATACTTCAAAATAATAAGAGTGATGTTTATTTCATAGGTAAACACTTGCAAGTTGAGTGTCATTTCTTTCATAACTGAGGATGCTACCCACTTCATTGAGATTTACTTAACCTAAATATATATATATATAGATTTAGATATTGAGGTTGCATGTGGAAAAAATTACTAGCTAGGCGAAGAAGTTGCTAAACTATTAAGGGGGTGACGGTACTTTTTGTTGATGAAAGTGTCTACGT
This sequence comes from Eucalyptus tenuipes, assembly GCA_014182365.1. Classification (NCBI taxonomy): domain Eukaryota; kingdom Viridiplantae; phylum Streptophyta; class Magnoliopsida; order Myrtales; family Myrtaceae; genus Eucalyptus; species Eucalyptus tenuipes. The sequence goes on along the minus strand of CM024539.1, from coordinate 18,186,098 downwards.
GGGCTGAGCACCGGGCCTTGTCAGCCCATGCGTGTGCCTGGGCCTTTTTTCTTTTTTGAACTCCAAAATAAAATTATGAAAAAAAAAGTATAAGAGTTAAATTTAAATATTACGATATTGAAAAAAAATTGCGTGAAATTGAAATGCAATATTTGTTTATGCAATATCAAGAACAATACATTAAACATTTAAATTATGCAGCAAAACATTTAAATTATGCAGCAATAGTATGCTATAAAATTATTTAAAATTTGATATTATGAACAAAACGAACAGAGTTTGACGCCCGTCCAGCTTGATCCACGGAAACAAGACAGCAGACACAACAAAAAAGACAAGTGGAATGTCCCGTAATATTCATGGCCAACCCTGCTGGCTTGAAGAAGGAGTCACCGTGGAAAGCGGCTGAAGGGTCAAAAGCACATTACTTAGAAAGTACCCCCGCAAGCAATTTCTCATTTTTGCAGCTTTGGGACACCAATTTGTATGACTCAATCAAGAGTTTCGGGAATTTTTTAGCAAAGTAAGCATCCAAATCACCAGGATTTGATCCGAGGATATCCTGCCAGAATCATCAAAGCAATAACAGACATGAGCCTTTTATCCATGCCATCGTAGATATCATATCACCACTGTTCCAGAGACAGCGAGAGAGTACCTTAACATTTTTTGGAGCAGTCCCCATGTGGTTGAACTTATTTCGCACGACTCTCAATAAGTCTCTGACACTGCTACCATCATAGGGCTTGCGTCTGTGCCGACGTAGGTCGTCCATAACATCTTCATCTATTTTCTCTATCCAATTCCCATTAAAAGCCAATTGCACTATCTTCTCCAATTCTTCGAGTAGATCTGAATTGCCTTTCCCAGCTTCCAATTCTACTTCATCACTGACGTCATGAAGAAAGGTCAGTCTCATCTTTGAACTCCAAAAAAATGGATGGTGAATCACCTCCGATGCCTTTGGCCTGCTAGTCATAAAAAGTAATTTAGTATTGACCCAACATTTCAAAGAAATCAATTACACCAACAATATTGAAATAGACCGACTTCTTGACTTTAAACGCATCACAAGTTTGGCATTCATGCAATCTTTAAAATAATTAAAATTGCCTTAGCTCAATGAAAGAGTAACGAAAATGTCTGAAAACTTCTATGCAATTCACAACTCACGAATCCGGGATGAAGGCAATAGTTGTTTGACTACAACAAGAACCTAGGAATTATTTACTCCGAGTATTTTAAATTAGAAATCTAATCATCCTGTCCCTAGGATTCTTATTTCATAGTGAGCGCCATATGCTAAAACCCTCGGAATCTTCATACGAAATCCTCTTCAGTGCACGTATAGCAAATCTAATACTGCATTAGGAATGACTGGAATTTATTTGTTCTTGGGTGGGTAACAAACTTATTACCCTAATAACTAGGCTTCTGACAATAATCATCTTTCATTGGAATATCACAATTGTCAAAGGCATTTAGGTTATCACATGGTCAACCTTTTCTTCCGCTTCTATTGTCAATTGCCAAAAGAAATGAGTGGTTTCTACACATTTTTTGCTCATCAAGTGGAGCCCCACAGCAAGACAGATATTTAAGCCATGTTCGACGAATTTGAGGCCACCTTTAATACTCATGAGATTAAATGATGCAGTAAAATGGAAATTAGTCAACTTACAATGGTTATAAAATCTATCAATTGGCTGAATGAAAATGGTAGTGATGCAAATTAAGGATGACAACACACTCACCTCAAATTGGGATCTTGGTCTAGTAAACGCGAAATCAGATCATGAGCTTCTGGTATGAATTCTACACAAGATAGGTCCTTTATGTCGTGACCAATCTTGTATTCACGTTCTGTAGTTTTACCAAATGGATGTTTTCCACGAGCGACACAAAAGAACAAGACACAACCTAAACTAAACATATCCATTTTTTTAGTTTGGCGCCCACCTAGAGAAAGCTGTTCAGGTGCTCGCCATCCTATGGTTCCACAAACTGCAAGACAAACATCGAAGATCGATAAAAGAGCCCTCATCACTTGGACCATGTATAGATGGATATGATAGATTCACCAATCAAAGAAGGGACTATTAAATCTCGACAAATTTTACTACAACATAAGAAGCAACACAAAGCAACCTAACTTTCAACATACAGTCTTCTTTAAAAGTAGAGATTGCTCTAACGAGTCAAATTATTATGAGTACTTACCAGTGGCATGATTTCCCAAGGAAGATTTATCTTTCAAAAGGCATTTGCTAATGCCCATATCAGATAGCTTAGCACCAAACGATGGATTCTTAGTAATCAAGATATTTTGAGGCTTTATGTCCCGATGGATCATTCCCAAGTTATGCAAATGGCTGAGTCCTGATACCACATCGCTGTATCATAATATAGAGAAGACATCATGACTTAAATCAACAATGTATTTGGAACCAAATAGTAACCTGACCACATGAATGCATTACATACATATACTAAGCCATATCCTTTTGAAAATTAAGGAATTTCTCTAACACCCTAAGACCTAGTAAGGATGCCAGAAGTACACTCGATGGGAAAAAAACTGTTACAGGTTTTTTACGTAAACTTTACAATGAAAAATTTATTACAAAATTTGATCACAGTATCAATCACATCAGCATTTACCGATTTGAGTGTATGAGGATTCTGTAGCATTCACGAATCAAAAGAAAAAAAAAGTATATTGATATTATCAATATAGGAAAATCAATGGATTTATCACTACGTAATTGATAATACCTAATTGATTTCCATGAGAAGAAAACTGAGAGTTTAGCCTTGATGGTGGGATTGAACTTATCCTATAACTCTAGAAAGGAAGCTGCAAGGTTCAAAACTCAGCCCACGATGTTGATTGCATCAGGGATCACCACAGTCAAGGTAGAGGCCTGATAATTCCCTGTATCATGCATCACTTTGAAGTTTTTGCAAGAGAACTATTAAGTCCTTCCACTAGCACCCGATACCCAATTGAGCTAGTAAAGAAGAGTACATGAAGGTAGTGATCTCTATGAGATGCTTCGAGTCATGTAAAACAACTGTATATATCGATTGTAGGTGTGGCAATAAGCAAAATACTGCAATTATCTCTCTAACCATATCTTTTGGCATGTCAAAACATAAAAAATTACCTCATTAGTTTCAGTAACTGAGGTGAGGGATAACCATCTGCCGACCACAAGTTAACATCTTGCATCTCATCCCTAACAGAACCCAATTTGATTTTATAAGCCTTCATTGTTGGTGAATCATCGTGGGAACACGAGTTATCGAAGAATCTGATTGTGCTTGAATTAAATCATCTAAGCTGCAAATACAATGCTCTAGTGCGAGATAGACGAAATTCGGGTCTTCCTCCATCCCGTAATATCGAACAATATTTTCATGTTGGTCGAGATAATATCAAATTCTGATACTCTACCCCGGCGACATCATGATGACCCCTGACAAGGCATTTCACTGCAGCACGTCGACCGTCATGCCTGCCCTCATAGACAATGGTCCCATTACTTCCCTTGCCAATTTCTTTATCTGATATGAAGAATTTTTCATCAATTTTTCTCCATTTAATGCCACCATCAGGATGGCTATTGAGCTCCTTCAGTTGGTCATCGTTGCTCCTGATATTGTCAATCCCGCCTTCATTTCCTGAAAAATATATTCCACCTTTCTGTAAAAATTCTATAATTAATTTTCTTGACGTGATCTCTTGAGAAATTGCCAACAGATACGCCGAAAAATAAAACTGTGAGTTGTGATATTAGATGACCTTAAGTGAGTTAATTAAGGGGTAATGTGGTAACAAAGCGAAAACCCCTTTGTAAGGTGTGTGATTCAAGGACAAGCCATACAAAAGCTAGTGGGCCTGTAACCTATGAAGTACCGACACTCTTCAAGAGTTTTCATGTCGTGTCGGACACTCTCGGACACTCGATCAACGTGTGTTGGAAAATCCGACACCTGGTCAACTTTTCTGACACTCTCCGACACTCGTGTTGGAATTCTAATATACGAGTTTCTGACACGTGATTCAAATATCGAGGTCAATTTTAAAAATTTTCAATAAATAAGATGTCAAAATATATATATGTGAAAAAATAAAACACAATAATAAAAATAATAAATGGAGAAAGAAGAAAAACCTAGTCTTCTTTCTCTTCGACTTTCACTTTCCGTGATACACAATTCACCTCTTAAGGCTTTTTTTTTTTCCTCTTCCGACATATCTAACATGTGAGTCCGGAATATCGATTGCTTGTTTTTTCTCTAAGTTTAATGAATTATTGGAATAAAGTTGAATTTGTCAATTTGAAATAATGAATGATATTAATAAATGGTGGATTAATGTTTTAGTGTAAATTCATTCTAGGCTTTTTTAATTAATTATTTATTTGTGAATTTGAATAAAATTAATTTGATTGAAATAATCATAAAAATGATAATTTATTATGTATATATAAGAATATATATTTAATATACAATGTGTCCCAATGTGTCGGAATTCTTTATTATTTGATAAATGACGTGTTGGCGTGTCGTGTCGCGTATCGCGTGTCAGTATCGGTGCTACTTAGCCTATAACAACCCAATTCAACGGATGCAAGGAGTAATTGTCAGGATGAGGGACAACTCAGTATGGGATGGGTCAAAGCGAATAATATCTCGAATGAATTAATTCAGGGCGTCATCAGTAAGGTAAACATGGATAATTTCGGTGCATGAGATTGAAATTAAACTGATCATCTGGGTAGCTACCTGACGTCTTTGTGTTTTCTGAGGTATCACGAGTGCCGGCAGAAGAGTGCTTTTCGGGTTACTTGGTCCAAGAAGCAAAAAGTTAGTTAAATTTCACTTTTTTAATGACGGAGCTGAAGTCCTCCTTGAATATGTCCTCTTGGTAAAAAACCCACCAATCGGCGAATTTGCTGGTAACTCCGGGATGGGGTCGAAACTCTTTGATGACATGCCGATTAAAAATATCATCCGTAATGTGATGACAACATTCAAAGGGACTATCGCTGGTCGAGACTTAGTGGTTTCTCTTCCAGAATGGATACTCCATTGATTAGAGGATAGGCATAGGGATGCCCTGGGTAAGCCCAAATTGCAGTGCACAGTACTGCAGAGAGAACATTTCTAATCCAGGCTGGAGTTTCCCTTTCACCGATAACTATAGAGGAAGGTCCGATGGAGTAAGAACAAAGAGCCAGAATTTCTGTGCTCTGTTGGCGAAGACAAAGTCGAAGACATTGACAAAGTCGAGGACACGAAGAGAGCAGAAGTGAGCCGTGTAAAGCACATGGTCATAAAAACCAGCTCCGAAAATACAGAAAAGAAGAAACTCCTGCGGCAATGGTTTTGAGCCGGTAACTCAAATGGTCTACACCTTTTGGTATCTAGAAAATAAGGTTCAGCTGTAATATTTCTGGAGCGAGGCATGGCATGCTTGACGGCTGAAAAAGAAGAAGGAAAAAACAACTTTGCCCATGACTGAAGGACCCAGAAATGACCGAAGAAGACGTCGAATTTGTCCTCATAGATGGACATAGCTGTGTGATTTAGGCCGCTGTAGAGAACAGCTAGTATGAGAAACCCCAAAGCGGAAAGCTTGCTCTCAGCAAGGTAAAGGCCAGGTTTGCTAAATCCTTGGAAACTCTCAGCGACGGGTGAAACAACGACGTATTTGGAAAGCCAAAACAACAAAAAGGCTGCATGCTCTTTCCGGGTAACTTCAATTGAGGCCTTGTAAAAACGGCTCATAAAGGAATCGGAAGAGATATCCTTCATGCATTCGAAGTAGGTACATTTGGCTGAATCCGCAGAAGCCGGATTTTCACCCCATGGAGAAAGCCAAGTGATAGCAAATAAGTCTAGAAGGGTGATCGGCATCGGCCGAGAATGGAACAAGAAGACCGGAAGCTGGTTAGGCCACCCAGAAGACCCAAATCAAGGTTCTAGTCAAAACAAGAAAATTGGAGAGCCTCATCAATTTGGGTGGATGTCCAAGCTGATTCCTATTGGGACCTTGTCCTTAAATACCATTGGAAGAGCTGATGGTCGAACGAAGGAAAAGCGCTGAATCGTTAGGAAGGGGTGTTCCACACAAATTCAATAATGTGTTTCCACTGGAGAAGAAGTTTCTCTAGGAAAGCAACCTTGGAATGACTAAGGAAGTCGAGGCTTGATAAAGCAAGAGCCTGGCGGGGTCAGTTCCAGAGTCATTAAGAAAACAGAGGAGATAATTGCTGTTATCCTTATCTTCCCGGAGTTAGTCAAAGCGAGAAAGAAACGCCGAGTGTGAATACGTCGGAGATTGATTCTTGGGCCGATTGCAACTTCAACGAGCAGAAGAAGATCCAAATCCAGGAAAAGGTAAATGTTCTCGAGAGGTTCGTGGTGAAGAAGAGAGGCAAAAGTACAATCTTGGGCTCGGCGTAGAAAAGGAGCAGATCCCCAATAGTGGCTCTATAGGCTGCAGGTGAGAGTGGCGATAGGCAAATCTTGCCAATCGCGCTACGTCTCCAAATTAGACTGGAGAAGGTGAAGCGATTGTCAGGATAATCGAGTAGCTAGCTATACCGTTCTGCCAGAATTGTGAAAGGGTGACTTATGACATTCCTATAATATTTTAAAAATGGAACAGAGGTTGACGTCGAAAAATGACCTAAGGTTTAGCAGAAATATTGGGGCTGATTCATCGACAAAGAATCAAGTTATGTGGTCAAATTGGTGAGTGTCCATTGCAAGATCGGCATCGGACAGTCAATGATTCCATTGATGAAAGGGAGACTGAGTTACTTATGTCTGAAGAAAGTCAAACCGAGAGGAAGCTGGAAGATTACAACTGCTTGAGGACAAGAACATGCAGTTAAAGATTATGAGAGCGGAGCCTAGAATCTCGAAGGCAATTGAAGTTCGTGACTTAGAGGATAACCACTTATTGAGGGTTACACTTTGTACAAAGCTATATAAGGCCGAATAGAATCAATTGTAAAGCATGAGCAATCAACAACACTTATCAAATTTTTCTGTAGTTTAATTCATGAATTACTTATTCGTACATTCAATTCTTTATTCTTTCAGTTAGCACTCGTAGTTTGTCCCATATCCATCGATTCTTGTCCGAATTGCCACAAAACCCAATTTACTTTTAAAAACCAAAGATCTAACCTTCGGGGAAAGGTCTTTTGTCGACAACTGTTTTCGGTGAAACAAGAATAAATGGGGCTGATGATGTTTGTCAGTGCTTGTGGACTATATTATTAAGGTTCATATGTTCTTACTATAGAAAGAGGAGCAATAGCTAATGTGTAAGATTTACTCTATGGCCCAAAAAAATTAGTCAAAAATCTAACCAGTTCCAACGACACAGCATAGCTTGAAATAATCCCTTAACCGCCTATCCTTATGGTCTGGCAGCTTTCTAGCCATGACCTCTTTCAGTGTTCTACATTTCAAGTTTGAACTCATACTCAATCTTATAGAGCAACTCAGATTTGACAATCTCAATGTAGAGCATACCTTCGTATTTGCCTTCGACACCCATAAAGGAAGAATGTTCGGTATTAGCTGGTTTGCTAAACTCCACCTGTGACAAAACTTGTGTAAGCATGAATTCAGTGCATCAAATAAGATTTCTACCACGTGTCAAACGGTTATAAATATAGATGCTTAGATTCTAACAAACTGAACGTGAAAAAAGACCAAACAAGTTTTGAGATTTCATTGACAGTATTGATCAGATTATTTCCTTGGAAGAGTAGCTCGTCAAACAAGTCTGAATTACAAGAGAACAGTTTGGAGTAAGGAATACCTTCTATGAGCCACTCATCCCAATTTACTCACAAAAATTTGGATTAAGAACTAAACTTGAACATAACACTAGCACCACATCAGAAATTTATGATACCAATACAGCGGTCAGCGCTTTTCTGCACCACATCAAAGATTTAACACACCAATACAACGTTCAACGATGTGGATTGGGTATGTAACAACACCTCCGGAAAGCATGATTAGACTAACAGGCACAAATAAAAGTCCTTTATTTGTATGTCGCAGAAAAATAGTTTAAAAAGTAATAAATGCCCTTTTAAAGAAGAAAAAGAAGTGGGGTCCTTACATTGTTGGATCCATCTTCCCATTAAAAAAGATGAAACAAACATGAAGTCTTGATGACTCAAATTTCATTTGAAAAATTATTCTGCACGTGTTAATGGGAGAGATATGATCAATGCTTAAAAGATGAAACTTCTTGACAGCATTAGGTAATTCGACAATTCCAGTGCTTGATAGATCAAGTTCGATCAATGAAGCGAAAGTCCCCAAGGACGTTTGTGATGTTAATATTGACCAACAATGATTTATGGACAAGTGTTGTAGCACTTCTAACTCTCCAGACGGGAAGTTTAGCTATTTTGGTACCATTCAGTGCAAGAACTATCAGAGATTTTACTTGGCTACTAGATTCGGGCTGCTGGATCAATGAAAGACAGTTGGAGGCAGAAATTACTTGAACAGCAGTTCCCTCTGTAAGAATCTCCCGCGAGGATGTGAGAGAACCCAACTCTTTAGGCAACTTAGTTAGTGCAGGGCAAAACTTCAAGTTCAGCAAAAGCAGGCGCTGCAGACTTCCTACTGATGAACCGATTTCAACCAATCGAGTGCAACTTTCAAGATTCAATTTCTCTAAACATTTGAAATGAGGAAAGTCTGGATTTCTGATCAAGCGACGACAATCGTTGAGGTTCAACAATTTCATTTTCTGGGGTATCTGTCAAAAAGTAGAAGGATGAAAGAGTTAACTTTTCCATAACAATTGGACAAATGAAATTAAAAGTAATATACTTCTCTACCTTGGTTACTCTCATCTTGCCCCGGGAAAGATCTAGACTAACCGGAATTTTCAAATCCGAATTCGAAGCACCAAACATCGGAGGACAACCTGGCCAAGGGAGCCCTCTTAAACTTGACAGAATGTTACTAAAATTTCCTTCAAGGTTCGCCCAATCCAGTTGAAGGAATGAGAATTTTATTTTTGATGTAGTCGCAAAATGTCTTGGTGTAATACTCCATTGTGAGCAACTCTCAAATTTGGGAGCAACAGCTTCAACACTTCCGGTTCCCTGCACGTGGAAAATAGGATTACCAATGGGTCTAAGTTCCTCTCCAGAAAATTGGGCGTATCTGATTATGCTAAGTTCGGTCTCATCATTGTTATAGACCAATTTGGAGATAACCGAAATCGGTTTTGAAATTTGAAATTTGAAATTTAATAATTCATGAAATGTTTCAAAATACGGGGGAATTTCAAAATTGTATATGTTGCAGTTAATTATGATTGTTTTCGCTGAAGGGGAGAGTGCTTGGATTATTAAAATGTGAATTCTCGTGCACTAAGGAAATCGAACATAGGATTTACCTTCTTTTGAAGTGGTATCTCCAATGAGTCCTTGTGATTCAACAACCTATTTGGCTTACCTAATTCGCCCCCACTTTTTTGAGAATTAATTTCTCTACCGAGATCTTTGAGTAGGTCATGTATCAACAATTTATTATCTTCTCGAATCTTAATCAATGATGTTGATCGAAGAACTTCAAGTTCTACTTCTGGAAATTTATTAAAGGCTCTCCACACGTGCATTGACTTATTCTTATCATATCCATCAAGAAAACAAGCTATATCAAGAAATATTTGTCTCTCACTTGAATTCAATGCATCATGACTTATCATCAACATACGTCTAGTTTCCTTGATGCCATCTTTTTTCCTTCTAATTTCCTTGATGCCATCTTTTTTCCACTTCACCAAGTAATCATCCCATATTTCTTCTTTTTGTCCACATGTCGATAAAGTTGAACCCATAAACTCCAAAATCAACGGAAGACCTTTGGCTATATTCACAAATTCTCTAGACTTTTCCACTTTCTCTGTTGGAGGGTAATCTCTTTTGAAAACATGCTTGCTGAATAGTTGAAGGGATATGTCAGGATCCAAACCATCAACTAAATAAGTCAACTTCACTCCGAATTCACGTAGAACGTTCGCATTTCTAGTTGTTATAAGTATCCGACTTCCTGGACCAAAGCATCTCAGCCTTCCCAAAAGTGCAATTAATTGATTCTTTTTATCAACATCATCGAGAAGAATAAGTACCTTTTTTCCTGAAAATCTCTCTTCTATCATCCTTATTCCATCATCTATACATTGGATGATATGTGCTTGTTTTAAGAAGTATGAGACTAGTTGATTCTGCAACCACACAATTCCTTTTGAATGTGAAGTTTCTCTAACATTAGCAAGGAAACAACGGCTACAAAAGTCCGGAGAAAGTTTGTTGTAGACTACTTTGGCAAGAGTAGTTTTTCCGATACCACCCATTCCGTGGATCCCGATGATCTTTACATCATTGGTGTCAGTGCCTATCATCCCCAGAACTTCTTCCACACTTTTTCAACACCAACCAAGAAATTACTAACTGCCAAATACCCGTCCTTCAGCTCATGTAAAACTGCGGTAACGACATGTTCAACTTGTTGTCCTTCGTGCCTAACGAAAAAATGACGAGAAGGCCAAAGCAAAGTAGAAAGTTAGCTGAAATCTATGACAATAGGAATTAATAGCAGTCTGTGGAAGCCAAGGCATGCAACAAGAAGTGCAACTGCAACTGCAAGAGGAATACCACATTGCATAGATCTGGGAGAATAAATGTATAGAATGCTAGACGGATGCGCAAACATTGTGCAGCATTCGAAAGTTACGCAACCGTCAAAGTACAGTCGGTGATCACTATATCTTGCTAATTAGAAGAAAAGAGGCTGATGATATTTACCGTATTTCTGATGCGTTAACAAGCTTCTCCTTCTCAAAATACCTTTACCATTAGCATATATAGTACACGTCTTAAGTGTTATGAATATTAAATAAGAGATCCATTAACTCAGCATACAACATAAGTTAAATTTGATGAACATTAATAAGCAAACTCATTACATAAATATGCAAAAAAAATTTCTTCATATTTGTGTCATAAATACTTAATGTTATATTAGATTGTTGACACACTACTCAAACAAAGGAAACCGCCGGAGCTAAAATTTTTCCACGTTATTAAAAAAAAAAAAAAGTGGAAATTTTCAACAGAAAAGACTTTGTACTTGAATTTCATGTTCTCCCGTATCATGGCGTTAATCAATGGTGGAAGATAATGAGGTACCTGTCAGTCATGTCATCTATGATCCATCCATCTAACCCTCCAACCTCATTGAGAGCAGCTCTCCACATGCGGATGGTCTCATCATCTACTTGCTTCATGTTTTTGTGCCCAAGAAAGGCCTCTCCGTAACCCTTGGTTTGGTGTTGAACCTTGGATGGATTGACGTGGTAGAAAATGGGCATGATTACCTGTTCCTTCCTTTTCCAACACTCTACCATTTGGGCCAACTCATTCAGTCGCCATCTACTGGAAGCATAACTTTTAGAGAAGACAGGTATCGAGATCTTTGATTGCTCAATCGCTCTGACCACACTAGGGCCGATCTCTTCACCGATGGGGACATCTTCCTCGTCTCTGAACGTATGGACTCCTGCATCTCTGAGACGGGTATAGAGCTGATCAATGAAGCCCACGTGCGTGTCCCCCCTTCTACTGAAGTTCAAGAACACTTCGTAGCTGCGTCCTTCCATCTCAACCGGTTGCAGAGAAAATGAAGCATCAGAGGCGCACCAGTTCAGCAAAAGCAAATTTCTGAGTTCTCTAAAGCCGAAAGTTAGTGGAATTGGAGAAATGTTACTGCAAAGCAAAACGGGTCCGACCGATTATAATTTACCTCTTTGATCTCAAGACAAAATTTCTCGGGACCACAATTGTCAAGGATGCAAGTTTCGGCGAACCTCACCAGTGTCTGGAAAAGGCAGAGCATATAGCGCGTGCTCTCTCCTTTTGTGACGCCTTTTTTTCATCCTTTCATCCAACGATCCCTGTTGGACATGGGACCGGTCTCGTAAAACCCCCCTCATCAAGGCAAAGCAGAATTTCCCCATCAAAGATATTTGGAAGAAGACAACTAACAAAGCAATGACAACTCATCGGAAAAATGAGACCTCGGCTTAAAGTTGAGGCCTTTAGACCCAGAGTCGACCTTTCGTAGGTGGCAAAAGATCACTCCACATATTCGATGTTGTGAAATAGCCTCCTTTTTACAAGGGCCTCTTTAGTCCGTCGACCATTGACAGACGGATGGATACAAAGAACAAAAAATAAAATAAAAGAACAGCAATAATCTTGAACTTTTGCAAAATGCACGACGGGATCCTCAACACCTTTGTATATATATATATATATATATAAAATAAAAGAACAGCAATATCTTGAACTTTTGCAAAATGCATCCTCAACACCTTTGTATATATATATATATGACATATATCTCAAATTTGACAAAAATTTTTAAATTAATATATTTGTGCGATATTACTAATTTTCGTGTCCTAGAAATCTAAAACTATAACTTTCGGGCCACATTTACTCTAATTTTGCCCTTAGAATTTGGTAGAATTTTTACGGGTATATCAATTTGAAATTCTTTATAGCGTGAAAATTAATTTGGAGCAAATGTGTCACAAGCATATAGTTGAGAATTTTTAATGATATTAAGCCTTTCTTCTATCAAAACTTGGAAAAGGTGGATTGCAATGAATTTTAACATTGTCTATAAAGTAATTTACTAGGTTAACAAGTGGATCGTGGGGAATCACTAATTAGATTTGTCATAAACCAAAAAACCTTTCCTACTTCTTTACTCGAAAGGCACGGTGGATCCAATCGGCAGTTTGCCAACTTTGTCATTACCAAGTGACGGAGGCTGTCACGCCCGAACCCCGAGCACGTGCCCATCCCTCTCTCGGTCGATAAAATTTTGCGACTTCCCAGGACTAGTCGCCGACCCTTTTTGTTTTATTGCACATGAGGAAGCAGATTATAAATCCCCTGACAATAATCATCTCGGGAGAGAAGAGCAGGACAATAAATTCACAAACAAACATGCTTTTATATATACACTGAGTCATGTACAAAAGTCTATGGCCAAAAGACTACAAAAGACTGGCCTTCCAAAAAGAAGCGGTCCTAATTGACCTACGCTTTCGATCATCTCCTCTTAGCTCCAAGTCCTCCACACGACGACCCCGAAAATGTTGTCCCACAACGGGGTGAGATATAATCTTAGCGAGTCTAAGCTCTAAACCCCGATTAGGAGGGAAATACGCCCAGAAGTGTCCTAATCACACAATCACACAATCAAGGAGACTTACCTCATCTCAGATCCACCCTGCAGGTCAGTACAATTATATCACAGACAACATGAGAGCATGAGCAACGAGATAAGCTCTAATGACTGGAACGCCATACTCAATTAATCATGCGTTCCTAGTTTTAATCTCGGCATATAGCACGGCCTACTCTCTTTGGCGGTCTTCGGCATTGCCAGCATCGTCTCACCCCATTGAGCACGGCACATCTCTTTATCAGACGGCTTTCCCGAAGGAGCATAGGGTCCATAATCTACTGCGACCGGCTTCCCGTTGTCCAGGGGTATCCCGAATAGGGATAACGTCCAGCTTAATAGCCCGGGACGATTTCTCTTAACCAACACACGATCACTCAAATATGGCCCAGGGCACCGTGCATTGCACTCAAATGCCTCAATTAAAATGGTGAGCCTGGCCTTTTTCTTCGTATTAGAAATTCACATGAAATTACTCGTGTGTGGGTACACTGATCAACTTGACCTTAAAAAATTGATATTTTTCCTTTTTAAAATCCCACTATTTCATATAGTACTAAAAACTATTTTCGGTGTCAAAACCCGACACCCGGATTTTCTGAATAAATATTGGAAATTCAAAATTTTTGGAATTAAATACCAACAATCCAATCAAAGCACTCAATTTGCATAATTTAACACTCAATTGCAGAAATTAACCACACCATTGCAATCAGCACGAAATTCCGGTCACCAGCTATCCCGGCCTAATTTCCGGAAAATATCTAATAATTAAATAAGTGCTGAAATTAAATAAATAAATCAATCTAAATTCTAAAAATACTAACCTAGGCCAGAATCGTTAAATTAATAACCAATACGGACTCGGAAAATTCCCGAACCCTTCTATATAAACAGTACAATTTATTTAGGCCTTAGCTAAACCATGCTAACCACTTAACATGCTCAATTAAATAATTAAATTTCTAATTTAATCTAACTAACCACCTAATTCCTAATAAAATAAATCTAAACACCCCTTCAACGTTATTAGCCTACTAAGTAGAGTTTAGAGTATAAACTCACCGGTTAATTGCGGAAATCGGTTCACCGCGATGACGACATGACGGCGGCCGAAACTTGACTTTTCGGCGGCGTCGACGAAGCTCGGACCAGGCCTAGAATGGGCCCAACAAATCTCAGCCCAAATTGAGATTTGTTATTGGAACGGGCTGGGCTTGAAGCGGGTTGACCTCGTGGGCTTGGACTGCTGAAAAGACAACTTGCTGGGCTTCAAAGTTTGACTGGACTGCTGATGGGCTGAACAAAATGGGCTCAAAGGAGCTGCTTCTTGGGCTGCAGCGTGGGCTCGAAACTGGACAAAGGTGGAGATGGGCTTCGGCTTCAAATGGCGTGGGTTTCTATTGCTCGCGTGGGCTGCTTGTTTCGGTGATGCTGGGCCCGTGAGATGGGCTGCCGAATTGAGCTGAGGGAGAGAAGCAGCTTCGGGGATGTTTGCTGGCGTTGGACCGAATGGCAGCTTGCAGATGTCGAAGAAGCTGGCGTCAACGCGTGGCTTCGGTTCATGGGAAGCTGCTTGCTCGTCGATGCTGGGCTAGAGAACTTCACGGTCAACCAAGAGGGGCTTCGGTGGGGGAGAGTTGACCAGCGTGGGGACGTGGACTGGCGATGCAGGCGTGAGGCTTCGGTGGATGATGGCAGCAGGGAGAAATGAAGATGGCAGGCGCGTGGACGTGTAGGCAAGAGGCAGCAGGTTCAGTCGCGAAAGAGCAGCTGGATGAAGAAATAGTGGCTTCGGTGGACTTGGTTCGTGGATGAAAATACAGAGGAAGATGGGAATAGAAGCAAGTGCCAGAGGCTGCTTCGGTCTTCGTTTGGGACGCCGCGGATGGAGGAAAAATAAAGAGCAGGCAGGACCGAATGAAGATGGCTGAAGAAATGAAGAGATAAGGCCAATTGGTCAAAGGAATGATTAAAATGCCCCAATAGTCCAAGCTTCATCCTCTCAATTAAATGCATTGTCCCCCTAATTCTTTCCACAATTTAAATCTCAGAATAATATCCAAATTGAAGTCCAAATTTTCCACCCCATTCTTAAATTCGAATTTCACCAATTTAATTTCAATTTCTTTACTCAATTTCCCAAATTGAGGTCCGATTTCGATGTCGAAAAATCCCGAACAATTTTCTATGATTCCCCGACACTCAAAGGCTCGGCTTGGAAGTCCAAATTTCCATCGACTTAGCCCATCTGAATTTCCGCTAATTTTCTGCGACGTCCGAATCAATTTTCCGTAAAAATTCTGGAATCTCTGAAAAATCTTCGGAGGATGAGTCGACATTTTTAAAATAGTTCGTGACACTGCAAAACTTTCAATTTCTGAAATCGGGTTCAAATTCGCGGTTATTTTCAATCCGGCGCGCTTTTAGCGTGACCTAGTCTACCGGGTAACTTTTAGGAATTTTTGGAGCAATTGACCCGTGATCGATTTATCTCGAGTCACAATGTACATCTCCGACACATTGGCGACCCTCGGTTGTCGTGAAAATCTCGAGGTTTCAATTACAGGCACCGGGTACCAAAACGATAGAAAATCAATTTAGTGCCGATCGATGAGAATTTTGCAATCAAGTGGAATCACCCACAATTTGATCACATATCTCAGTCGAATCGACCTATCTCTGATCTCTGATCAATCTCTGACGGTGCCGTAATGATCCTTGCAGACCAACACGGTCGAGCAGTCGACTCCTGGTCGAATTCTCAAGTCCAATTGCATTTATATTCCTTAATTGTTTCCCCAGATAGTCTATTTATCTCGTGAGTGATCGCCTCGTAGAATAACACTATTGGCGCATCGACGAAAGGCCCGATTTATTTAATCGAAAACGAAATCTGAAAATTCAGGCTGTCACAACTCTTCCCCTCTTATAAAAATTTAGTCCTTGAAATTTAAACCTTTACCAATCCTTAAACAAAAAGGTGTGGGCCTGTGATCAAAAACGAAATCTGTCCCTGATGACGGCAATTGCATCCACTAACTGCTGAACCAACTCTAGGCCCGTGATTTTCCGTTTCCTCGACTTCATCCCAACATACTGGTGTTCTACATGCTCTGCTATACAACGCTTCAAAAGGAGCCATTTGAATGCTTTGCTGATAACTGTTGTTGTAGGCAAATTCTACGAGATGAAGTTGTTCTTCCCAACTTCTTTTGAAGTCTAGTACATAAGCTCTCAGTATGTCCTTGAGGGTATGAATTGTCCTCTCAGACTGGCCATTCGTTTAAGGATGATATGCCGTACTAGATTGAACCTTTGGACCTAATGCACTTTGCAAGCTCTTCCAAAAAGCGACGGTAAATCTTGGGTCTCGATCTGAAATTATCGTAACCGGCACTCCATGCATTCGAACCACTTGACACACATATAGGTCTGCGTGTCTATCCAGACTGAGGTCCTTTCGAACTACAATGAAGTGAGCCGACTTTGTCGCCACGTTGATTACCACCCAAATCGAATCATTTCATCTTGCGGGATCTTCGAACATCTGGATCGTTGGTCAAGTACTTTGATCCTGATCTGAACATTCGGCTCAATTCTGAGGGTGGCCATAAGATTCGAAAGGTGGCCTACCTCAAATTTGAAAACCGAATCTCTAGCATTCTCGATTAAAGTCCATTCCTTAAGTACCATCTGCGCAACTGAGGACTTTCGACTCAGTGCATCTGCGAACTTGTTCACTTTTTCGGGGTGATACAGGATATCACAATCGTGATCCTTCAGGAGTTCCATCCAACGACGCTGTCCATATTCAACTCCTTCTGAGAGAATAAATACTTGAGACTTTGATGGTCAGTGAAGATCTGGAATCTTTCTCCGCACAAATAATGTCTCCAAATCTTCAAAGCGAAAATAATAGCTGCGAGTTCTAAGTCATGCGTCGAGTAATTCGCTCGTGAGGTCTCAACTTACGGGATGCGTATGCAACGGCTTTGCCATGCTGCATCAACACGCAACCTAGTCCTTTGAACGATGCATCACTGTAGATCTCGTATCCTCCAGGACCAGATGGTATGGTCAGCACAGGTGCGGTAGTCAGCTTTTCCTTAGGCTCTTGGAAACTACACTTGCACTTGTCTCCGTCCACACAAATTTCTCTTCTTTCTTCGGGAGTCGAGTCAAATGTGATGCCAATGCTGAAAACCCTTCCACAAACCGTCTCGTAATACCCCGCTAAACCCAAAAGCTTCGATCTCTGTCACACCGTAGTCGATCTCGGCCAATTGATCACTGCTTCTATCTTACTTGGGTCCATGGAGATTCCTTCTCCTAAAATCACGTGACCTAGGAAAACAACACAAGTCAACCAAAACTCGCACTTGCTAAGCTTAGCATACAGTTCATGAGTCCTTAGAGTTTGCAATACCAATCTCAAACGTCCTTCATGTTCCTCTGGACTTCTCAAGTATACTGGGATATCATTGATGAGCACAATCACGAACTGATCTAGGTATTCTTTGAATACTTGGTTCATCAGATCCATGAAAGCAGCTGGAGCATTCGTCAACCAAACGGCATCACTGTGAACTCGTAATGACCATATCGAGTACGAAACGCTGACTTTGGAATATCCTCCTTTCCGATCCTCAGCTGATGATATCCCGTCCTTAAGTCGATCTTTGAAAACATCGACGCTCCTTGTAACTGATCAAACAAGTCATCGATCCTCGGGAGCGGATACTTGTTATTGATCATCACCTGATTGAGTTGACGATAGTCGATGCATAGGCGCAATGAACCATCTTTCTTCTTTACAAACAAAACTGATGCTCCCCAAGGTGATGCACTACGACGTATGAATCCCTTATCCAATAATTCCTGCATTTGTACCTTCAGTTCTTTCAATTTTGATAAAGCCATTCGGTAAGGAGCCTTAGAGATTGGCTCTGTCTAGGGGCTAACTCAATCACGAATTCTATTTCTCTTTCTGGTGGCAGACCTGGCAATTCTTTCGGGAATACATCTGGAAAAATTTTGTACCACGGCTACATTCTCCACATTTGATTTCTCAATTGGCGCATCCACTATAGTTGCCAATTAAATTTGACAACCTACGTCCAGAACCCGGTTGTCTTAATTGACGAAAAAAAAGGGATCGAGGGTCCTCCTCGACTTTCGATAAATTCGAAACTTTCATCCGTCAATGGTTCAAACCGTATTACCTTACACTAACGATTCATTACCACAAGATGCTCCTTGAGCCAACTCCTTTCATATATGACGTCAAAGTTATACATAAGCAACTAGTCAAGTACAACTATGGTAAGTGATTCTTCTTTCTACAGCTTTATTACAACAACTGAAATTCTACAACCTTAACCAAAATTCCACTGCGCTACTTTGACAAAATCACCCCAAAAACGTTCTTCCTTTGATAGGTGCATGGTTGGTTCATTCCTGTCCCCTTCGCCATCCTAGTGGTGTTCCATCTGCGGTGCTTTCCCTGTGTCCTATCCCCTAGTGATGGCGTATGTCTGTCCTTGAGCTGGAGGTCTGAGTATTCCACCCTGCTATACAATCGGTGGCGGGAGTCCTCGGTTCTGATTCATTTGTGGCGGTGGCGGCAACAACGGTGGTCCCATCGGTCTTCTGGGACAATTTCTGGCCATGTGACTTTGCTGGCCACATTCAAAACAAGCACCCGGCCTAGAGGGGCACGGGGCTGACCCATGTCGCCTTCCGCAGAAGCGACAGGCACCATTTTGTCTCCATGCTGATTTTCCTATTTCACCCTTCCTGTTAGGCGAGACAGGGGTATCTTCCTCCGAGTCATCAATCTTTTCCCAAACCGATTTCTATCTTGGTTCGAACCAAACCGCGATCCGGATGTGGCGGCTCGTTCATTCAGATTTTCTCAATCGGTGAGCTCGTCCATACACTCATTGTAGTTCTTTATATCAAATGGCACCAGGGGATCTTTCAGTTTTGGTCGGAGGCCATCTATAAACCTCATTGCCTTCTCCTTGGGATCCTGGATCAACCTAGGAGCATACTGTGAAAGCTTGGCAAACTTTGCCTCGTACTGGTCCACAGTCATTGGACCTTGACGGAGATGTAGAAATTCCGCCATCTTTAATTGCTTGGCACAGTTGGAGAAGTACTTGTCATTGAATGCTCTAACGAAGGCATTCCACACTGGGACTACGCCTTCCGGAAATACTTCTCCTCTGGTGGCCCTCCACCAGGTACTTGCAACCCCCTGCAACTGATACACTGCAAGGGTCACCTTCTCTTCTTTCGAGCACTTCAGTAGCTTAAATGCTTTCTCCAGTTCTTCGATCCAATGGGTTGCAGCCTCGGGATCTCCTGTCCCGGTGAACTTTGGTGGTTGCAACTTCAGGAAATGCTCAACGAGCTTATGAATCGGTCTGTCTGCAACTACATTCCCTTGTGGCACTTCAGCTTGTGCGGCAACGGCTGCGGCAACTTGGTTCTGGGCCTGCTGCCCCATCAGATTTCCGATTGTTTGGAGCGCCTGCATGATCCCTTCGAATCTGGGATCACCAGGGGCTACTACCCCGGCATCAACCGGTGGAACTGGCGGTGGTGCTACACCACTTGCGCTGGCCTCAGCCTGCGCTCTACCTCAGCCACCTCGAGCACTGCCTCTTGTCGGCGTTCTAGCCCGAGTCACTGAGGATAAGGTCCTCTGCCTAGGAGTTCTCGGCTCCTGATCACTCATGTTGGAAACTTCCAACAACACATGTTCCCAATTCCATATCGAATTAGAAACTGAGTGATCACCACAACCAATTTACCAAACAGCTATCAGTCACATGCATCAGCATAAAATAAAAGCCATTCCTACTAACTATCCTAAGAACCCATCGGACCTTATCACTCGAAATACAAACTTCGCTCTGATACCATAAAAAGGGGATGTCACGCCCTGAACCCCGAGCGCGTGCCCATCCCTCTCTAGTCGATAAAATTTTGCGACTTCCCAGTGACTAGTCGCCGACCCTTTTGTTTTATTGCACATGCGGAAGCGGATTATAAATCCCTTGACAATAATCATCTCGGGATAGAAGAGCAGGACAATAAATTCACAAACAAACATGCTTTTATATATACACCGAGTCATGTACAAAAGTCTATGGTCAAAAGACTACAAAAGACGCGCCCAAAAAGAAGCGGTCCTCACCGACCCTACGCTTTCGATCACCTCCTCTTAGCTCCAGGTCCTCCACACGACGACCCTGAAAATGTTGTCCCACAACGGGGTGAGATATAATCTCAACGTGTCTAAGCTCTAAACCCCGATTAGGAGGGAAATACGCCCAAAGTGTCCTAATCACACAATCACGCAATCAAGGAGACTTACCTCGTCTCAGATTCACCCTGCAGGTCAGCACAATTTATATCACAGACAACATGAGAGCATGAGCAACAGATAAGCTCCAATGACTGGAACACCACACTCAATTAATCATGCGTTCCTAGTTTTAATCTCGGTATATAGCACGGCCCACTCTTTGTTCGGCGGTCTTCTGGCATTGCCAGGCATCGTCTCACCCCATTGAGCACGGCACGTCTCTTTATCAGACGGCTTTCCCGAAGGAGCATAGGGTCTAGAATCTACTGCGACCGGCTTCCCGTTGTCCAGGGGTATCCCGAATAGGGATAACGTCCAGCTTAACAGCCCGGGACGATTTCTCTTAACCTACACACGATCACTCAAATATGGCCCGACCACCGTGCATTGCACTCAAATGCTTCAATTAAAATGGTGAGCTGGCCTTTTCTTCGTATTAGAAATTCACATGAAATTACTCGTGTGTGGGTATACGGTCAACTTGACCCATAAAAATTGATATTCTTCCTTTTTAAAATCCCACTATTTCATATAGTACTAAAAACTATTTTCTGTCAAAACCCGACACCCGGGATTTTCTGAATAAATATTGGAAATTCACAATTTTGGAATTAAATACCAACAATCCAATCGCAGTACTCAATTTGCATAATTTCACACTCAATTGCGAAATTAACCACACCATTGCAATCGACGAAATTCCTGGCACCCTATCTCTCCTAATTTCTAAAAATATCTAATAATTAAATAATTGCTGAAATTAATTAAATAAATCAATCTAAATTCTAAAAATACTAACCTAGGCCAGAACTGTTAAATTAATAACCAATACGGACTCGAAAATTCCCGAACCCTTCTATATAAACAGTACAATTTATTTAGGCCTTAGCTAAACCATGCTAACCACCTAACATGCTCAATTAAATAATTAAATTTATAATTTAATCTAACTAACGACCTAATTCCTAATAAAATAAATCAACACCCCTTAAACGTTATTAGCCTACTAAGCAGAGTTTAGAGTATAAACTCACCTGGTTAATTGCGGAAACCGGTTCACCGCAGGCGACGACACGACGGCGGCCGAAACTTGACTTTTCGGTGGCGTCAACGGAGCTTGGACCAGGCCTAGAACGGGCCCAACAAATGTCAGCCCAAATTGAGATTTGTTATTGGAACGGGCTGGGCTTGAAGCGGGTTGACCTCGCGGGCTTCGACTGCTGAAAAAGACAACTTGCTGGGCTTCAAAGTTGGACTGGACTGCTGATGGGCTGTACAAAATGGGCTCAAAGGAGCTGCTTCTTGGGCTGCAGCGTGGGCTCGAAACTGGACAAAGGTGGAGATGGGCTTCGGCTTCAAATGGCGTGGGTTTCTATTGCTCGCGTGGGCTGCTTGTTTCGGTGATGCTGGGCCCGTGAGATGGGCTGCCGAATTAAGTTGAGGGAGAGAAGTAGCTTTGGGGATGTTTGCTGGCGTTGGACCAAATGGCAGCTTGCAGATGTCGAAGAAGCTGGCGTCAACCCGTGGCTTTGGTTCATGGGAAGCTGCTCGCTCGTCGATGCTGGGCTAAAGAACTTCACGGTCAACCAAGAGGGGCTTCGGTGGGGGAGAGTTGACAGCTGGGGACGTGGACTGGCGATGCAGGCGTGAGGCTTCGGTGGATGATGGCAGCAGGGAGAAATGAAGATGGCAGGCGCGTGGACGTGTAGGCAAGAGGCAGCAGGTTCAGTCGCGAAAGAGCAGCTGGATGAAGAAATAGTGGCTTCGGTGGACTTGGTTCGTGGATGAAAATACAGAGGAAGATGGGAATAGAAGCTAGTGACAGAGGCTGCTTCGGTCTTTGCTTGGGACGCCGCGGATGGAGGAAAAATAAAGAGCAGGCAGGACCGAATGAAGATGGCTGAAGAAATGAAGAGATAAGGCCACTTGGTCAAAGGAATGATTAAAATGCCCCAATAGTCCAAGCTTCATCCTCTCAATTAAATGCATTGTCCCCTTATTCTTTCCACAATTTAAATCTCAGAATAATATCCAAATTGAAGTCCAAATTTTCCACCCCATTCTTAAATTCGAATTTCACCGATTTAATTTCAGTTTCTTTACTCAATTTCCCAAATTGAAGTCCGATTTCGATGTAGAAAAATCCCAAACAATTTTCTATGATTCCCCGACACTCAAAGGCTCGGCTTGAAGTCCAAATTTTCATCAACTTAGCCCATCTGAATTTTCGCTAATTTTTGCGACGTCCGAATCAATTTTCCGTAAAAATCCTTGAGTCTTTGAAAAATCTTCGGAGGATGAGTCGACGTTTTAAAATAGCTCGTGACACCGCAAAACTTTCAATTTCTAAAATCGGGTTCAAATTCGCGGTTATTTTCAATCCGGTGCGCTTTTAGCGTGACCTGTCTACCGGGTAACTTTTAGGAATTTTGGTACAATTGACCCATGATCGATTTATCTCGAGTCACAATGTACATCTCTGACACATTGGCGACCTCCGGTTGTCGTGAAAATCTCGAGATTTCAATTACGGGCACTACTGGGCACCAAAACGACAGAAAATCAATTTAGTGCCGATCGATGAGAATTTTGCAATCAAGTGGAATCATTCACAATTTGATCACATATCTTAGTCGAATCGACCTATCTCTTATCTCTTATCGATCTCTGACGGTGCCGTAATGACCCTTGCAGACCAACGCGGTCGAGCAGTCGACTCCTGGTCGAATTCTCAAGTTCAATTGCATTTAGATTCCTTAATTGTTTCCCCAGATAGTTTAGTTATCTCGTGAGTGATCAGCTCAGAGAATAACACTATTGGCGCGTTGACGAAAGGCCCGATTTATTTAATCGAAAACGAAATATGAAAATTGAGGTCACGAGAGCCGGGAGAAAACGATAAAAAGGTGACTGCCTTGCTCACCTAGTCCTAGGGTTGTGATATTTCTTCCCTAAAATCAAGTCTGCCATGTGGGATCAATCACAACCCTTGATCATGTAAAATTTATGCGGGTGTGGGAATCATAAATTCAACGGTTATGATAGATATTGCCTAACGTATTCGGTACTAGATAAGAATTTCGTCTAGACTTATTGAACCTAATGATCAAAAGGATAAGTTTGGGAAAGGGTTAATCCATTCGAGTCACGATTTTTTATCACCTACAAAGAAACCAAATGCATGTTCATGTAAAAGTTTTAGATTTCTAAGGCTCCGTTCATTTCGCAAAAAATGTGACGTATTTGAAAAATATTTTCTAGAAACCATTTTTCACAAAAGTGATAATATGACTAACCCATTAAAATCCTTATCTACTTGGGCTTTTCTATTCTAAACCCATAACAACCAATTCTTTAAATTTTGACTAACCCATATTCAATCTATTAAATATGGATTAAAAAATAGATCTTTGACGCCTCTCCTTAAACTCAATAACCCTTATCACAAGAAACACTAGAATAGAAACAAGGGTTAAGACCATGAAAAATCTTAAACTGATATACTTGAGACAAATTTACCCCAAACTAATTTTTTAACTCCTAAAAATTCCAAACTGATACACTTATGACAAATTTGTTCTCCGTTAGTTTTTGTTAAATTTCACCATCAAAATACTGAGTTGGATGATACGTGGTAGTTGACGTATATACCAGTTTAGGGTTTTACCATTCGTTTGTCATTAGTGGCAGTTTTTGGTTTTTGGTGGTATTAATTCAATTTAACGGAAACTAATAGAGGATAAATTTGTCACAAATATATCGGGAATTTTTAGTGGTAAAAAATCAATTCGAGATAAATGCATCACATTTCTATCAATTTGGGATTTTAATAGTCAAAAAATTAATTTGGGGTAAATTTATCATATGTGTACTAATTTGAAATTTTTTCACGGTATGAACCCTTAATTGTATGACTTGCTTTAGATTTAATCATCATACTCTAACCCTCTCCCTCGCACGATTTAAAAACACTCCTTTAGTTTGTACTTGCGGAAGATAGAGGTAGACTCTTGTTGGAGGATGGTGGCCAAACGATAACATTGGGCGGAGGTCAAGGTCCAGGGGAAGGCAATGACCCACCACGTGCGGACTGCTCTTAGTCAATCAACATGAATTTGGAAGATGTGCTATTCCATTTTCTGCACCACGTGCTTACCGCTCTCAATCAAGGCCATGACCCACCACGGTTCGGAAAGATGCGCCCTTCCATTTTCTACACTGAAATAAAACGCACAAAGGGAATGAACTTTAAAGCAAATGGGAGACATAGAAAATCTGCATTTGCAAGAGCCTCCAAAAGCTACTATAACAAAAAGCAACATGAATTTGGAAAACGCTCATCTGGATTTTTCACAAAATTAATTGTCTTGACAGTGGGTCGATGGCCAAAAAGTCCACCCCGCACAACACGCATGGAATAAATTAAAAATTTTCCATAGATTATTGTATTACTCAATTCATCACTGTTCAAATTGATTATTGGAATCAATAAAAATGCCTCCTATATCCTGATTAAAAAGGCCAACGTCAGCCCTTAGAATAATTAGTTAGAAAAATTAGAAGTCATATTACCTCAATACATAGATTTTTTTTTTTCTTGGTCGGTCAATACGTAGATTAACAGTAAAATACTCTTATTGGGAAGATGATTTTATGCGTTCTCATTAATTGGATGGTAAGAGAAATATTTTCCTTTTTCTTTTCCTAAACCGTATATTTGAAAAAAAAACATAAAAAGTTCATTGCATGGAAAATTTGCACATACGTCAAACAACGAATGAAAAATTTGCAGCTCTAGCAATTGAATATCATGGCTTATTTGATTAATTGAACAAATTGTACTTAGTACTCTTATTTGTATTGATGGCGGAAAAATACACTATAAAGTAAAAGTAAAGATAATACCATTAAAACGACATTTATTATTAAAATAGAAATTTTGAAAAAATTGTGATCAGATACTTCTTTTATTGTGAATATATCATTTCCCTTGAAAAGTAATAGATGATTTTTATGGCATAGGCCTTTTCCCTATAAAAAAAAAGCCCCCAGCTCTCACTCGTGGTGGAAATGTCTCGTAGAAAAGTCCAAATTTTCACGCAAAAGACAAAACTACCCACCGTTCGACTTGCCTTTAGACCGCCAAAACCAATAAGTTGTCTAGTTTAGCAAATAGGAAGACCAAAAGTTGAAGGAAATAAATAAGAACGTGAGCGTCCCGCAATTAAATTTATTGTTATTTTCTTTACTAAGTGTCATAAGTTAATAAAAAGCAAATTATTGTGCTTGATCAAAAAAACAAAGCATAATTTACTAGAGCTTATAGTTAAGCTTATAAAATCAAATGTGACATTATCGATCTAAATCGGATATGCTAAATCTATCTTATTTGATAAATGTAAAGTGGGCACTAAAACCCTTTGAATGGATGGCTGACATGCGGCACTCTCCATGAGTGATATTTATCTTCACTTTTTTTTTTCAAAAATTTTTCTTTTATTTTTTCACTTAAATTGAACTACAATTTCCATTCTATTTAGTTCATGAGACATAATTATTTTTTCAATATTACAAATATCTCTTATTCTCATAATGATCAAGTGTACTTCTAGAATTATTATTTCTCATGATCTATTTCACGTCTTTTTCTCGTGTATAGCATGGTTGTAGAAATTAGTATGATGGTAACATAATTTTAGGTATAAATTGCTATCACGTCCTTTTCTTTCTTTTTGCCCCTTGCTTTTAGATACGGTATCAAAGTCGCGGCCAAAGAGGATGACACTGCAAACGTGAAACGATCTTCCCATGCGTAGCACGGGCTAACCGAGTTGTCGGTGTACAAATGATGATAAAATCAGCGCAGGTTAATTGACTCCATTCAGCACCAAAGATAAAACCGCCACCGGATAATGCCTGAAAGGCAATGGCCAAGCGCCCCTAGAGGAAGACTCCTAAGAGTGAAAAGGAAAGGCCCTCTTGGAGCTGAGAATGGAAGAACCGGATAAAAATCTAGAGCTAGAAGGGAACGGCTCATCACTTTTCTAAGTCAAGGTCAATTAACCAGTCTATTTTATTACATCAATTATATGGGTTCACTGTAATTACTTTTCAATAAAGATGGGATAGTGGGTTAGTGGTTAAGGCCACCAGGGAGCATACATCTTTTCTAAGTCAAGGTCAATTAATCTATCTATTTTATTACATCAATTATATGAGTTCACTGCAGTTACTTTTTAAAAAAGAAGCGATTGTGGGTTAGTTGTTAAAGCCACGAGGGAGCATACCTCGAGGACCACAAGAAGGCAACGACTAAGATTTGTTTTTAGTCAAATGACAATCAAATTTTTAGTAAAAATTTGAAGGCATCTCTAGATTTCCTCATATGAACATATGAAATATATGAAACGACAACATTGGATGGAGCAGGCTGTACAAATTTGTCTGGTCTTGATGACTTTGCATATTTAGATGGAATGGATGCTCCGTCAAAATTTAAAAGAAAAACGATGATCTTTTAAAGTTCGAGGTCTTGATAGATCCATGTTTTTGTACATGTTGAATATTCACTCTTGCAATTCCATGGAAACGGTGGATCTTTCTCAAATGAAACATTTGAAGAAAGTAAATGCTAGTCGTTGCGAAATTCTAGTTGAAATTTGAGACCTTCATAGGTAAGAGTTCTTGAACGAGCTGGATATCTCCTAGTGCAAATCCACTAAAAGGCTGGACCTTTCACAATTAAATCATCTAAAGTAGTTGAAGGCTTCTTCTTGCGAAAATCTAGCCAAAATCTGAGGCCATCTGTGGTTCTTGGAAATGTTGGATGTGTGGATTGAAGGGCTGGAACTTTCACAATTAGATCGTTTGAAGCTATTTAAGGCATGCTCTTGTGTAAATATTGTTTGAATGCAAATCTTGTATAAATCGTAACAATGTGTCCCACGATCTTGTTGTCTGATTGTAACTATGCCCTAAAAAACGTGTGCATTTGATCTCAACTGCTTCATCGATTTTAATTCCAAATAGCTTGCTAATTCCTTTCAATAAACATTTATAGTTGCAGCCTATATCATTGGCTACCATCTATCCACAGCCGAATGTCGGCAACTGAGTACATGACATTGGCAAATATCATCATTAATGTGTATGTTAATCCCTGCACTTATCGATGAGATGACATATTTGCAGTGATGTCCACATGATTTGCATGTGACTGCTCATATTCGAATGCCACCCACGCGTTTGCCCTTATCTGAGTACCTAGCGGATTATTTTTGGTGTCAACAGCAACACAGAAAGAATTGCCATCCCTGTGAGCCAAATTTAATCAAAATGGAAACTTGTCAATTTACCACTAAATGCTTACTAACTGAGTATCATACTGAAAATCCGCGGACTTCTTTCCTAGATTATAACATTATCTTGATCTATGAAGCTGAAATGTGTGCGGTACAAAATTCGGCCCACGATATAATAGCCTTCGGGGTAACTCGAGGCCAGTTAGTGTCTGATAATTGCCTCATCTCACGAGTGACTCCAAAATTGCTGCCTGAGAACTGATTCAATGCTAGTAAAGAAGAGGTCTAAAGGACTTAGTTTGATTGAGGCATGGCTATTGTCTCTGTGAACATGCTTGAGGAGTCATGAATAGCAGAACATAAGCAAGCAAGCACAAAATAAAGTCTTCAGCAGTCTATTTCACGAGTGCCACCAGAAGTTAAATTGTGACATCCTAGATTTTCAATCTTATTTTCTATTAAATAAATCGCGATTTCATCGACACGCCTATAGGGGTTGTTCTTAGAGCTAATCACTCGAGATAACTAGACTATCTAGGAAAGCTATTAAAGAATTTTAATGCAATAGACTTGATAATTCGACCAAGAATGCGGCTATTCGACCGTGCTCATATTTAAAGGCCATTACGGTACGCTTAAAAATCAATTAGAGATCGAGATAGGTCAGTCTCGATTGAGATGTATGGCTAATCGGGTGACACCACTAAATTAAAATTTCCGCTGATCTAAGACTGATCGATTTTCTATCACGTACTCTCGTGTCCGTATTCAATCCTCAGATTTCAACAACCGAGCCTCCATTGGTCGAGTGGGTTCATTGTGGCTCGAAGA